>OX155676.1:12995552-14305688 GCA_944547425.1 Eupithecia centaureata | reverse complement strand
AAGCTGGCTGCTCGTTCCACTCTTTATATTTAACCATTTATTTGATTTCACCGATGTGAGGTCTACGAATCAGCTGATTGCCCCTATCTTGATTGCATAACTTCACACATAGAAGCCACAGTAGAGTAATTTTGCAATGCGCAAACAATTGAAGCACGTACGCTGTGCATGCATGGCACCGTGAGTTTACCTAATTAAAGCCAATCTCTGTCTAGGCACCTATTGTATTGCATTCGTATAATCTGATTACAGTTTGAGTGTGCACAACCAGATAATGTTTCAGTGGAGTCAGGTTAGTCGTATCGAATTATTTAGAAGCTAGTATAGAAAACAACATCCAGTTTTGTTCTTTTTCACGCACTGTTGATAAAATGAAGAGCTTTCTGTTTTAGATCACAAAAATAGGAATACTATTTATTGGTCATCAGAATTTCCTTTATTATCGACATTTCTTTTACTATGAACTTCTGTAAATGAGAGGTAGAGGCCTTTAGAGATGGTATTGTATAATTAAAAAGAAAACTAAATCATTTTTCCTTAATCAATAATATAATTGATTGTAAATGGATAACTAGTATCAAATAGAGACTAGGGTCAGTGTTCTTCAGAGTTCAGTCGGACTCAAATTATTACTAAAGTAAATAATATTTATTGATAGCTAAATAAAATAAGCTTATACGTGATAACTGTCCGACTGTCCTTTGGTGAACACTGGTCTAAGAGGCTTTCAGACAAACCGAATCACGGTTTTAGTTAAGCTTTTTAAATAAAATAAGTGCTTATTTGTATAACATAAAATCAATAAAATAAAAAACTATGATTTTCTCACACTATAATATTAATAAATCTTCTAAGAAAACACCCGGAACCCTGGAACAAATATTTGCAGATTTTATAATAATTTATGTCAAGCTGGAAATCGTGCGGTGGGGGAACGAATCCGCAACTCGACTTTTGCTGACTTTTGCCCGCTGCGCCAATGAGGTCGTCAAATAATACAAGTTAATATTCGCAAAATCTGGAATGGGAAACGTGGAATGGGCAGATGTGTATTTGTCACAACACAATAAAACAACTAAACTGCTGAGCGGATCATTCTAAAATATAAAATAGAATCATGAAGATCTTAACCTGGAATGAAATACAGGCTTATTCAATCACAGAAAAAAATATGCGGAACCAGCGACAAAACCTAAATAACACTACACGTATAATCATTATGACGCCCGTCGCCACAGTTTTCTGGTGAAAAGACACGTTCAAAGCGAGGCTGGAGAGTCCTTCAGCGAGAAAATTCTCGCGTCTCCCACCTGAATGTAAGAGCTGTGACCTTTTCGTAAGACATTCGCATTTTCTTTTATTAAAACACGGAAAATATCCACCTGCGACGCAAGAGGATGCGGGTTCGATTCCTACCTCGGAACAAATTGTGTATGATGTGCTGATATTTTTGTTCCGTTGGGCTGGGTGTTTTCTATGTATATTAAAAAATATCTATCAATGTATTAAATGTATCAAATGTATCAGTTGTCCAGTATCCATAACACAAGCTTTAAAAAAAAAAAAAAAGTTTCTTTATTCAGACATTTTTGTCCACATACAAATAAAAATCACAATTAAACAAAAATATTGGTAACTAAAAAATACTAAATATTGGTACTTTAAGTAGCTTACTTTGGGGCTAGATGGTGCTGTGTGGACTTTCCAGCATTATTATTATTTATTTTATTTATTAAATGGAACGACAAATCATTAATACAATTAGGCACTAATACAATTAGCACACAAACAAAACGAGAAGTATTGGAACGAGAGGGCGGGTAGCGCAAAATCGGTCATTGTAGAGATCATTACGGAAGGCCTATGTAGAGCAGTGGATTTCGTTCGGCTGATATAATAATAAGTAACTTTAGAGTAACTTTTGATTTGTATTTTATTAACCTGATGGTAAGTGATGACTTGACTGATGAATGATGATTAATCACGAAAGTGTATACCTATTCACTCTTGTATTGAAAGAGTAGATTAATTAAACTCGTATCTTTTATGACAATACATAAAAAGGGGAAACTTGTAAGGCGAAAACACTGGCTTAAGAAACACAGTTTTAAAACAACCACAGAAGGTAGAGCTGCCCATAATACGTTTCATATTTAGTCTTTTGTTCAAAAATATATATTTTAATACGCCTTTTTAATTTTCATTCATAGACCCAGGTTGTTTTTGACCGGAAATATGTGAAGTTTGATGCATAGTCAGGTGATTTTCTAAAAGGGACCTTGGTAGTTTCCCCTACCTTATCTATACTATAGCCTACCTATCTATAACAATAAAGCTATTCAAAGTTTTCCGATAAAGCTCCCGTTATAAGTAAAATAACGGAGCTTAGTGTTTGGATAATAAATCGAACTTTACGACCTTTATGTTGTCCATAAGCTTGTAAATCTACGAAATGATAGTGAATACGGACCATTAGGTAGTTATTACAATGCTGTAAAGTTAGCGAAATAGGTCGCTTTATATTTGACACTTTAATTTATTTTACTGATGAAAGAATATTGATTATTTCGATGATTATTTAGATTCATACCTTTGTACTCGAGAATTCATTGCACAATATCAATGGCACAAGGTAGTGGTAAAAGTAATAATAATTATAGTGTTAACAATAAAAGATTCGATAGATATCAGAGGCTGTATAGATACAGTACAAGTACAGTCAGGTGTACTTAGATATAAATAAAAAAATAAATAATACGGGACAATCCACACAGCATCATCTAGCCTCAAGCTAAGCAGAGCTTATGTTGTGGGTACTAGATGACTGATATACTTAATACAATATATTAATTAGATAGTTATTCTTTTATTAACACCTCAAACGCGCAACCTCCTGCATCGCAAGCGGACCTTCGCCCACCGCGCCACATCGATGGTCAATAATAAATAAATAAATAATTCCGGACAGTCCACACAGCATCATCTAGCCCCAAGCTAAGCAGAGCTTGTGTTATGGGTACTAGATGATTGATATACTTAATACAATATACTACATAGATAAATATTACATTATAATAATATAACATTTATGAGTCTAAGCATGATAAAGAGTCTCTTACTCGTTTTATTAGATACTAGTTGGCCCCTGCACCGCTTAACCCGCGCACAAATTGATGAAAAGATTTTTTTACTCCAGTCTACTCAACTACTACTACTATTACGTCTATTCAAATTTTCACCCCAATCTTTTCAGTACTTTTGGCATGAAGAGATAAAAATCATCCACCTATTCATCAACTCCAACTTTTGCATAATACTCATTCTAATATTAGTCTGATCTATATGAATCTTGTTTCTTTTTTTGATCTTTTATAATAGATGGCACACATTTGTTGAGTAAACTAACCACACACACAACCTGATACTGTAGTTTTGGTGTGTGGCCCGTTGTTGTGAAATCGCCAACTTGTCGCCAACATTCAATCTGCCGGACAATGTCAGCATCGTTTTCGACTTTGGTGTGAAGACTCTATTAAAGTTATGTAGGTACATGTCACGTACGTTCGTTCTACATCTTGGTTCAGCAGACTGTACATGAGTAATGTATTGTTTGACCGTGACAAATTAGGGTCTAGACAGACGGACTGCAATTCAACTGCAATCCGACTGCCAAATGGCAGTTCAGATGCAGTTGGAATGCAGTTGGCTCGACTGCAATCAAACTGCACGTCGACGGGCAGTTGGCGTGCAGTTGGATTGCAGTCTGAGTGCAGTTACAACGACTAACTGCACTCAGACTGCAATCCAACTGCACGCCAACTGCCCGTCGACGTGCAGTTTGATTGCAGTCGAGCCAACTGCATTCCAACTGCATCTGAACTGCCATTTGGCAGTCGGATTGCAGTTGAATTGCAGTCCGTCTGTCTAGACCCTTATTGTATTGCTATACGAAGTCGATGTTACAGTCAAACGTGAAATTGGTAGAATAAAAGCATGATTTTATTTGCATATTTTCTATCGCAGGAATCACAAAAATGAAAAAAGTTGTTGCCGCGAAGAATTATTGCAAAAAGTACGAAAAAAGATCTTATTTGATCAACATTACTACTACATACTTTAAACCATATACCAAGTGGTCAATAAGAAACATATTAAAATATTTAAAAGTAAAACTAATAATGGAATCAGTTTCTAGTAACACACTAAACTAATTAAAAGCATAACTAATTTTAGGTACTAATTTATAATGGAAACAAATTCGTTCAATTTATTGAAACCGATCATAAATAAAATTGTCGAACAGTTGAAAATCCTGCTTAAAGTCGATCAAAACGACGAACTTCACACTACTGTGTCCAAAATTCCTTTTCAATTTATTTAAATTTTTCAATGTTCTATTTTCATGTTAATGATAGATTAGCCTAATCACATAATCACAAATTTTAAACATTTACTGCAACATACAGTCAACGTCAATGGTCATTTGATTGAAACAGAGCAATAAGGCGTGAGCAAGGAACATGTTAGAATATTGCATAATAACCTGCGTAATTTATCAATCGAAGTTCGGAAATGAAATATCACCTTAATTGTACATTGTCAATAGAATATATTGAACTTAATTACTGTTATTTGTTCGGTTTAAATAGTTTATAATGTTTGCGTAGTAGGAACAAATAAATTAGACACAATGTGAAATGAACAAATAAATTCATTCAATGCAAGCGCAGCTGAAATGCATATTTGCTGCGTGGTCGGTTAACCCGAACAGTTAGAAACGGCGTAGGTACCTACGATTATCTATATAATAATTATAGGCATCATAAGCGCTACCGTGCATGAAGTTCATTATGAGAAAGGCACTGTCAAAAATTACAAAATAATACAACACAACCGACAACCGTTGTTGGGTAAACGTGTTCTTGAGTAGAGACCGCGACTCGTCTAATTTAGTGTAGGACGCTGTCCGGCCAGACGGAATGACGATCTGCGAAAGACAGATGTTAGATGCAGCAAGCTGAAGATAGGGCGCTATGGCGCTTATTATGGAAGGCCTATGTCCAGCAGTGGACTAATATAGGTTGATGATGACGATAATGATGAAATAATGCGGTTATTTCCTCTATTTCTCGGATAAGAATCTTATTCTACCGCCACTGTGATAAAATCGATCATAATACAACCATGATAAATGAAGCCAGCACCCAAATAATCAGTCATATCCAAGGAATTATCAGCCTCTTTAGGCTTTGACCTCATTCAATTACATTCAAACTTCCCATTTATCATGTGGGCAGGTGAATTATAACTGAACATATTATAACATGTTTATTTCAAGTAATACGTTCTGATTAATGCTTGTGCATTAATTGCTTTACGATTTTCTAAAGAACGTGATCGTGAAACCAATACTAATAAAAAAATTAAAATATAGATGACATACCTTTAGTAACTAAGAAAATTGCAATCAAAGAATAGAATGAACAAATAAAAAAATAGGTATTCACAACAGGTGACGGTTGCAAAAAATCTAGCGGAAGCTCAATTGCTCCATAGTCGCAAGCGTCCTCAAGACTGCTTTACCACGATATATGGCAATGCTGATACAAAATACTCACCAGCTCTCGAATCGCGCGTCGCATCGATTAGACGCTGAGATAATAAGAAAATCCGGAGAGCATTGGTACCCCACGGACCTAGGGTCTCGACTATTTAATATATATTAACATTATTTTATACTTTATTTAAATTAGTATTTTATGTGGACAAGTTATTCGTAAAGTTGCTCTGACGGAAGACCAGCGTTGCTTGCTGGCTCGATAACTATCAATCCATCCTACCACTATTTATTAGTATTTTTAATAAATTAATTATATTCTATCGATTTTGTAGAAAGCACACAAATAAGTTTGCTGACTTCTATAAATCTACGGAACTATGAACGATGGAACTGGGCTTGTTAGGTTATAACATGTTCACTGCCGTATGATGCTTGTTTAGCCGCATGGCTCGCTCGACATAATTGATTACCAGCAGCGATTGGATTGGTCTTATTTGCCTGCAAATATCATTCCGCATAGGTGATTATGTTGTACCTACAGAGCCTAGAGCCTAGAACGTACATTAATATACATACGAGTAGCATATGTATTAGACAAACATAGTTTAGAACGCCCTTCATGTTGTGTCACTACATAGTATAAAACAAAGTCGCATTCTCTGTCCCTATATCCCTATGTATGCTTAAATCTTTAAAACTACGCAACGGATTTTGATGCGTTTTTTTAATTGATAGAGTGATTCGAGAGGAAGGTTTATACGTATAATAAAACCGTGTGAAGCCGGGGCGGGTCGCTAGTTGTTATATAATCCATTCTGATTGGCCAAAAATAAACCAACTTTATTTAATATGGCTTAGTTTTGTCCACGGTCAAGGCGTGACTTCATTTTACTAGGATTCAGTCACAAATAAATAATAAGCTATGCAAATAATTAGGATATACATAAATCCTGTCTCGGCGCGTCAACAATTTATCTGTACAAATATAACATTTTATGAAGAAGGCCTATACTATACCTCCTATTATACATCAACAAACAAACAAGGCTCTATTTTAAAGGCACGATTGATGACCTGGGTTTCTTTTCTTGCTCACTGCCAAATAAAGCAACTTCCGAAAACCCCTATCAATTTCGATAGTATAGTAAGTAGCCTTGAAAATAAATTTACCCATTATAAACTAGATTGGAATTTAAGAATTCTGAGCATTCGCTGTACATTTCACCATTATTGAGGCGACTATCGGGACCCCTATTATATGTACAGCCGTGGACTAGAATGTAGAGTAATGATTATTATTATATAAATTTTGCGGGTATTCACGCACGTATCAATAAGTGCCTATAAAGCTATCAAGCAATCTTACCTGATTGATATTGATGTTGAAATTTTATTAGACCGTAAAGGCATGAAACCGTATAAATGGCTTTAATTTTACCGACGTGGCGTTCAAGCCTTATAAATTGTAGCACAACCCCGCTAAGATAAGAGGGTGGTAATTCCTGTTACTTTTATTTTTTATAAGATAAGAAATGGTTTATATTCCTTAATCCACTACAAAGCAACTTAAAACTGTAAATTACATTACTATTAATAAATTACAATTATTATTCTGTAAATTATAATATGGAATAAAAACAAATTAAAAGTAGTTTATAATAATTGAAACAATTGAGTTCAAATCAATGTAAATAAGGTATATTTAACAGGCTTTTCAGTGCGTACCTAGCAAAGATAAAGATACATTTATTTGACTATACTAGAATACTTATTATCACTACATAGTATAAAACAAAGTCGCTTTTTCTGTCCCTATTTCCCTTTGACTGCTTAAATCTTTAAAAGTACGCAACGGATTTTGATGCGTTTTTTTTAATAGATAGAGTAATTCAAGCGGAAGGTTTATACGTATAATAAAACCGTGCGAAGCCGGGGCGGGTCGCTAGTACTGTAATATTTTCTAGTGCAATAAAGTGTTAATTCATTAATTCATTCAAGACTACTCAGGCATATTGGTTCTGAACTGTAGCGTCAAGATCACGGATATCAGGCTTCTATGTCGTCAATCAATCGATATACTATACCTACAGTGGCCAATCATTGCTTACGCCCAATACATTTCCTAGAAACGTCTTCTGCTCTGTTTCCCTTTTCTCTTGATCTCCAAGGCAACCGTTGTGCAGTAGGTACTTACAAGCTCCAATTCTCAAATCCTACTAATATTATAAACGCGAAAGTTTGTAAGCATGAATGGTTGGATGGACGTTTGTTATTCTTTCACGCAAAAACTACTGAACGGATATGGATGAAATTTCGCACAGAGATAGGTAAATAGAGATAAGGTAGTTTTGGTGCGAGGTGGAGTTGACGAACATCCAAACATAATCCAAATTCTCGCAGTAATAGTTTAGCGTTACCTATTTTAAACTTAGTCTTAGGTAAGCCAATTCGCTCTTGGTGCCTTACAATTGCTAAATTCTCAGGCTATAGGTAACCAAAATGTACCAAACTAACTAGGTAACTAAGGTAACTAATTCAAGTTCTAGTATCGGCATTCTCTCGGCATTGACGGTATCAAACTTCACAAGTTTCTGTAGATGAGTATACCCAGACAAGTTCAGAGGCACACAGCTGGTAAACACTGAGTAAGTTTACCTTGCGGTAACTTTGTAAAGTCAGATGTAAAGTCATGTACATATTTATGTGAGCGTTTATTAGTTTACTTCTAACTTCTAAGACATTTCATATGGACAATATAGACTGTTGCATAGTACATGTACCCTGTCACTACCGAGGCTTTTTAAAACATATCTGAGCGACTGATTGATACAACGCGCGACCCAAGAGCTGGTGAGTATCTGGCACCGCGCATCAACACATCGCCGTACAGCGTGGTAATGCAGCCAGCGTCTTGGGGACGCTTCCGACTGGTATTGATATGGATCAGTTGAGCTACCTTTGGACTGTTTGCAACCAGGGCTGCAGGCTCAATTGTTTCAATTGTAATTGCTAGCTTTAATTTGTTTCTTTTCCTTAATTGTAAATTTCTTTCTAATTTATGTTAATTAAGAACGGGTCCTAACGGAAGACCAGCGCTGGCTTGGTGCCTTATGGGACCTAAGCCAGCGTTATGCTAAGTTAGGGCCCTTTTATAACAACGTTGTGTGTACCTTCTATTTATAAGTGTATCGTATCTGTAGTTGTAATAAATAAATGATTTTCTATTCTATTCTGTTCTATTGATATAATGTATATAAATAACTATCACATACCTATCGAAGTATCAACTTAGTCTTATAAATTTAGAGCTAGTAAAGTTACCCTAAAAGACCTTATAGGTGTCTAATATACATTTTATCAAGAAACCTTGTCCTTGAGCTGACTGTCATCTAGATGAGCGCAGATGTGTTTAGATTGTTACATAATAGGTCTCAGGTAACACGGCGTCTGACGGGATGAGCTGGGGTCGACACATTTGCGAATAAATTTCGCAACTTACTTCCATCACACTCATCACTAAATCTTACCTACTGTCTCAAAAGAAGAAACACCGTTAATGTCTCAGTCTGCGGTACTCGCTATGACTAATACTGATATGTACTCGCTATGACTACCACATTTTTAAAAAGGAAAGGATAATAATATTTTTTAATATTTAATAAGAATAAAAAGGAAGAAAGCAATCTTTTACTTTAATTAAAAATTATACCTACCTTAGGAGACTAGTTAGCCTGCAGATATATACTGTGATTATTAGGTAGGGTATGTAACTAATTTAAGAATTCACTCTTTTGGAAAAAAAGTCGCATCCCGCTATCGGTTTGTCTGTTTGTCCCTATGTATGCTTAGATTTTTAAAACTTCGGAAGGGGTTTTGTTGCGTATTTTTAAATACATAGCGTTATTCAAGATGAGTTTATGCTCACATGCAAAAATAGCATTCCGAAATAACATAGCAAATAGATTTTAAAACGCTGAAAAAAACAGGTAAAAATTTAGTAAGGCTAGCAAGACCTAGCACTTTTTCATTAAAACAAACTTTCGCAACTTCTTGCGATTTTTTGTGTCACTATTTTTACAACGCTTACATGTATGCTGCCCTACCTATTATCCTCCTGTATTTTATTAAAATAGGGAACATGTGTCAAAGCAAGTTGAATAGACGATTCGAGTCGACAAATTCTTGGAACCTGAGTTCCAAGTAGATAATGTTTTAGGTAACATGAGATATCTTGCGTCTCCTAGCTAAATAGGGTTTAGGTGTATTTGTCTGCCAATTATTTTTAATACCTAAAATTAGGTGTACAATCAGAATAAATAATTATTGTAATTATTTATTTACCTCACAAAAAAGATAAACATTTTCATCCATATCTATTCAGCTGTTTAAGCGTGAAGAAGTTATACAGACAAACACAGACACTCCACACACATTTATACACACTTTTGCCTTTATAATTAACTAGCGACCCGCCCCGGCTTCGCACGGTTTTATTATACATATAAATCTTCCTCTTGAATCAATCTATCTATTAAAAAAACCGCATCAAAATCCAGCTGCGTAGTTTTAAAGATTTAAGCATACAAAGGGACATAGGGACAAAGAAAAAGACTTTATTTTATACGATGTAGTGATGTGATATGAGTTAAAAATATATAAGCAATGTTGAACAATCAACATGGCATCATCTAGCCCCAATCTAATCAGACCTTGTGTTATGGGTACTAGACTTCTGCAATACGTTACACAGACATATATATCTTTTTTATGATAAGAGCCTAGAAAACATCTAGAACAATAACAACATCGTCTAGTCCATCTGAGGCTAACTACTAAGAAATCTTTTTTTCCTGCACAGAGCAAAAAATATTCCAAATCCAAATCGTAGTAAAAATATCTTCTCACCATTCATTTTCAATGCTTATATTACTTATGCACTGTTTTTTAACCGACCAATCTCTTTCGCAATAAGAAAGAACTTTGTGAGTTATACCTTAATCTAGATTTATTTGAGACTGAGGATCAAGCTTTCCAATAAAAGTCTAGAGCAGACAAATCTATTGGTTTGCGGGTAGCTGGCTAGTTGTATTTCTTTGAATTAATTTATTTAGCTGGGATTTATTCGATGTCTTTCCCTCCATGTTGATGAGTGGATTTGAGATTAATGATTTTATCAAAACAGACATTTATATCAAATTTATACAAAACTAAGTGTAAACTTAATTTATGTATTAAGTACCTATTATCAGTCATCTAGTACCCATAACACGAGCTCTGCTTCGCTTGGGGCTAGATGATGCTCTGTGGATTGTCCAGCATTATTTATTTATTTAATTCTTAACCTGATTGTTCTTTCCTTTTTTTGTCATTATGTTTCCATAAAATCCATGATAGACAAGAAGTAAATTTCAAATCAACGTTGCTTGCATTTTAGTGTATTACCGCCAAATTCTGAATTTACCTACTCCGTTTGCGTCCGTAATATTTGTATACGGTAATTGTGTCATTTTTATTTTTATTTCTTTATTTTTAAAAAGTTTTACAAACGTTCTTTAAGAAATTAAAACATCTAGAACCCTTAAAAAAATATTTGCAGATCTTACAAAGATTTATTTGTACCAAGGTGGGAATAGAACCCGCAGTCCCTTGCATCGCACTTGACATGCAAGTGTCATAGTAGTAATAGTAACCGGAAAGATTCAAAAGATTATGATTTCACCCCAATAGTTAGTAAAACCAATTGGTATTAAAATACGAACGAAACGGCCTGTGAAATCTAAACCAATCGTTCTGTTTTTGAAATCCGCTGACAAGCAACTGCGTGATTGGAGGCTCTGAGCGATTTACCCGACGGATGTACCTAACACAGAAGGGTGTAAATGGTGCTCGGGTATTGAGGCAAAGTGGACAACGTACGGCTCATTAGTTCCAGTTTCAGTTCTACAATCATTCTCATTTCTTTTATCTTAATTTGTTCGTAACGTTTACGTCTACTAGATAAGACTAAGGGTCTAGACAGACGGACTGCAATTCAACTGCAATCCGACTGCCAAATGGCAGTTCAGATGCAGTTGGAATGCAGTTGGCTCGACTGCAATCAAACTGCACGTCGACGGGCAGTTGGCGTGCAGTTGGATTGCAGTCTGAGTGCAGTTACAACGACTAACTGCACTCAGACTGCAATCCAACTGCACGCCAACTGCCCGTCGACGTGCAGTTTGATTGCAGTCGAGCCAACTGCATTCCAACTGCATCTGAACTGCCATTTGGCAGTCGGATTGCAGTTGAGTTGCAGTCCGTCTGTCTAGACCCTAAGATCTACGTTCTGTGTGACAAAATAATGTATTGCACATTACGATATATTTTGTCGCACAGAACGTAGATATAAAGATACTCTGAATAAGCCTGACTAGCTTATAGATTAAAAAGATATAAAAACTAACTTTGCAATTTCAGATAACTGCAGACTGTGGTAATCAATCTAAAAATAGCTCGGCGGATCCATACCAGTTGCAAGCGGCTCCAAGACGCTGGCTGCATTACCACGCTGTATGGAATGCTGATGCGCTGCGCCAGATACTCACTAGCTCTGCTCCAGACGCTAAGATATTTTTTTAAAACCGGTAGAGCCTCGGTGCCCACGGACCAAGGTTTTCGACTGCATGCAGACAAAATGCGTAGGCTCTGGTAGAGACTTGCATATTTCCGCTTCTTGAGATACTCATATTAATAAATCAAAGTAATTTTAGCTTGTATTCCATAGTCCTAGGGTGAGATTGGTAGCTCTCTCATTGTTAAAGGCTCAAGAATGAAAAACATTACCTACCTACCTTCTATCATCATCATCATCATCATCAACCTATATTAGTCCACTTTTGGACATAGGCTTCCCTTAATGAGCGCCTACCTTCTATAATCTGTTTAAACATTTTCCTAAAATAAATAAATAAATAATCTAGGTCCTTTCTAGGTGTCCGCTGCCCCAGTGCAAGCAAACCTAAAGGGATAATTCAAAAAAGGACATCCTCGAAACGTCCAATTCTACGGTTCATTTCACAATCCCTTCGATCCGCGTTAAAAAGAGTGATTCAGTGCGCCCACTCAATTTGTTCTTTCTCGGTTAGACTCAGCCCGTCATTTTGAATGTCATTAATAACATTTTGATAGGCTTTCAAGGGTTATAGTGAACAAAATTAAATATTGAAAACTACCTTCCTCCGTATTAATTTCGCATGTTCTTCGGGATTCCATCTATCTCTTAAACGAAATGTACCTCTATTTTATTCCGCTCAACTTCAGTTTAGGCATGAAAAGAGAAAGAGACCTGAAAATAATAGACTATTTTTTTTTAAACAGCTACCTGCTAATATCACAACAATAAATTAATATGACTCTAGACAATCGATTCAGCGCGCCCACTCAATTTCCTGCCTTCATCATCAATATCAATCCATATCAATTAGTCCTACCCTAACTAAACATAGGTCTTCCCTCCCTTAAACATGCGAAAGAAATGACAATAACCCCGTATTGCACTTTAATTTCTAGGTAATTATAATTTTAGTATTTTCTTGGTTTGTGCAAACTAAAAATAATTCAAAGCGCCTGGCAAATAATAGCAGGCTAAAAGCTAACCACTCTGCTTAGCTCTAATTGGATTTGTTTGCCTTTAAACAGCGCTATGGCTTACGTAATATTATTGCAGTGTAAGAGGTAGAGTTGGTATTTGCATTGTTATGTCCTATTTTCAACATAATTTTTTATTTATTTAGAACTGTATAAATAATTAAAAATAAGTACTTCACTACATAGTATAAAACAAAGTCGCTTTCCGCTGTCTGTCTGTCCCTATGTATGAATTACGCAACGGATATTGATGCGGTTTCTTTTTTTAGATATAAACCTTCCTCTTGAATCACTCTGATTCTGAATAGGTTTACATGTACCTATAATATACCCGTGTAAAGCTGGGGCGGGTCGCTAGTAAAAAAAGTGCACATAGTACGTAGCGTTAAACTGAGCAAAACTTGTGTAGATTTATTTAAATAATGTAACTATATAAATACATATTACATTTGCTCAGCTTGGAGCTAAAATGATTCTGTGTGAATTGTCCAGCAATATAAATTTATTTATTTATGAGTGTGATATAACAAACGTAACAAAATCAGATATTTCAATTAACCTCTCGAAAATTTTGAAGTAAATTATACTTACAACATACCGTTTAAAGAGTTGAAAGCTAAGTATAATTAAACGCAGTCGGTTTTTCCTGCCAACTTGTCAAATCTCTTATAATTTTCTAAACTCGCTAACTCCATCAAACGAAACCTAATCTTCTAATCATTACGAAGTCGGAGTTTCAAATGAAAGGATTACTGGCTGAAGCTAACTGAATTTTCAAGCTATAGAGAACTTTATTCAGGAATTCGCAGCTCCTGATATGGATAATTTGAATTGATACCTGTGTTGTTTGATATTTTAGAATACTTTGAAAGCAGTCACTAAAGAAATAATAAGTTAATATTACTATTATTATTTACAAGGCACCATCTAGCCCCAAGGTAAGCAGAGCTTGTGTTATAGTTTGATTACATACATTGTGTTTTTAGATGAGTTTAAATACAAATTACTTATAAGATGTTTTGTAGTAGGTAAGCCTTTTTACTGGTTTGATAATTTTTTTGGATTTATTTTCTAAAAATTTTTGCAACTTATATGGAGTTTTATTCTAGAAATATACTAAGCTTGTTTAGTCAAGCTGTGGACAAGTTAAAGGCGTATTAGTATTATATTAGTATAATAAAGGATTAGTATTAATATTAATAGTAGTATTAATATAAATAGGTGAATAAGTCAACAATGCAACAAAAGATTGGATACCACCTACCCCGCAAACATTAGGAGAGTATGAAACTAAGTATTCCAAAATGTATTTTGAGCATTATTACCAACAAATACACATTGAAATGTAAGAAAATAGAAGCGCTGTAACATCGGTAATGTAGTTTAAAATCAGCTTACATGAGCATCGAACTTAGCCCGGTGCATCGCATAATTGCATAATGATAATAAAATTAGAAACCTTCTCAGCAAAAGCAATTTGCTGCAAAAAGTAGTGCAATTATTAAATTGTCGTCTACAGTGAAGTGGTCCTTTTTGTTCACAAACCCTAATGGCTTGAATATTGCCGGAATCTTCTGGATTGCATTTGCATGCTAACAAGCTGGGTTCTATCTTTGTTATGGAGCTAGAACTAAAACCTTTCCTACAAATGAACGAACGTTGAAATGAAGCATTGTTAATTGGAAGCCAACAAATTTCATATTACCCACAGATATTTTCGTAACGTTATTTTAAATAAATAAATAATTCCGGACAGTCCACACAGCATCATGTAGCCCCAAGCTAAGCAGAGCTTGTGTTATGGGTACTATGGTTGAAGATATGACTGATATACTTATACATACTTATACAATACATTACATAGATAGATATTTTTTATTATACATGGAAAACACCCAGACCAACGGAACAAATTTCTGCATATCGTACACAAATTTGTTCAGAGGCGGAAATCGAACCCGCAACCTCCTGCGTCGCAGGCGGACCTTCGCGCACCGCGCCACATCGGTCGTATATTACTTAATTTATGTAATGGTTTAAGCCAATGCACTATACATAATAATAAATTCTGATAATAAATCATTTATTGCTATTTTAAACTACAGCTTCAGCTTCGCATAAGTTACATATTTCCATGGAAATGCTTAATGTAAATTTATCTATACTTATAATAAAACTGTAACAGGTCCAATTCTGTACATTGAAGATATTTTGAAATTTTTTTTGGAGGGCACTCTATTATCGATACTCAAGCCAAAACTGTAATTTTTTTCTTTCATGTCTGTCTGTCTGTCTGTCTGTCTGTCTGTCTGTCTGTCTGTCTGTATCGTAAACGCGCATCACGCCGAAACTACTTGACGGATTGAAATTAAACTCGGCATGATTATAGGTCTTATTACGAGGAAGGACATAGGATACTTTTTATCCCGGAATTCAGTAAGGTTCTCATGGGAGAGGGTATGAAAGTAAAATTCCTTTACCGCGCATCACGCCGAAACTGCTGAATGAGTTGGAATGAAACTCGGGACGATTTGAGTTCATAGTACAAGGAAGGACATGGGATACTTTTTATCCCGGAATTCGGTAAGGTTCCCCTGGGAGAGAGGGTGAAAGAGAAATTCTTTAACCACGCGTCACGACGGAATTGAATGAATTCGAATGGAACTCGGGACGATTGGACATGGGATACATTTTATCCCGAAATTCAGTTTGGTTCCCCTGAGCTATACGGGGTTTTCAAAAATTTCTCACAGCATCTGAGCGACGCGTACACACGCGTCGTTCAGTGAAAAAGTAAATTGAACTGATAAACGCGAAAGTTTGTAAGTCTGAATGGATAGATTGATAGATGGATGGATGTTTGTTACTCTTTCACGCAAAAACTGCTGAACGGATCTGGATGAAATTTGCCACAGAGATAGATTATAAGCTGGAATAACACATAGGCTTTATTTTATCCCGAAAATCCCACGGGAAAGGCAAGTAAAATCGCAAGTACTCGAAATACTAATCATGCGTAGACGAAGTCGCGGGCACCAGCTAGTATTATAATAAGAACAAAAATAGCGCCTAGTTTTATCCTTTGTGTTATTCCAGAAATATCTCATTTATGCAAAATTTAGCATGTCATGATTAGTAGTCTTGCCATTAATATTTGATATACATCTAAGAGTATACAAACCATCGCATTAACAAATTAGCTTGATACGATACGAAAGTTAGGATGAATGTCATGTTTAATGTTAGTAAGTAGCCAATCCTACGTGGTAACATTTTGCTTAGGTATGCACATTTGCATGTTCTAAGCAGGTAACTTACTATTCGTTTGTTTGTTTGTCGAGTAGGCCGGTGTTTCGTTTATCCAAATCAAACACGTACAAGCCAAAGCCTTGGTAAATAATGTTAGCAACCGTTCTTGGAACATCCTAGTAATACCAATTACACAGGCGAAAGTTTGTGTTGTACACATGATTGATATCTAAAATCTATAACTGTTTAAAAGATCAAGATGATATACGGCGTACCTAGTATAGGATATTCTTCCTTCTTTCCTCTAAAAAGGGGTTGTGACATGATCGATCAGTTCACTTTGGCGCGGGACCTTCCTGGGGAGGAAGATAACTATTAATACGATTTATTTTTAGGTACAATAATAATGTGATGTTAATATTTATTTTGAACTAGCGACCCGCCCCGGCTTCGCACGGTTTTATTATACGTATAAACCTTCCTCTTGAATCACTCTATCTATAAAAAAAAACCGCATCAAAATCCGTTGCGTAATTTAAATGATTTAAGCAGTCAAAGGGACATAGGGATATAGGGACAGAAAAAGCGACTTTGTTTTATACTCTGAAGTGATTTTCACTGTAACATCCCTGCCTTTATTAAATGAACATTACTCTTTCCATCCAAAGGTTGCCTCGAAGAGATCGCTTCTAAGCGATAAGGCCGCCCATTGTAATTGTCTTATGTAATGTTCTTTTTCTGGTGGAAAGTAAATAATTTTTGCATTGTATTTTATTATACAGGGTGTTAGTGTGAACACCGTTGTCCTTGAAACCAGAGGTTCAGCATCATGAGTAGAATCCAAAACGGATGAAAAAAAAAAGATTCTATTTTTTACTCATTTTTCAAAGAAATTTTTTATAAACCCTAAACGTTTGCTCACAAACACGTGACACAAGTACTTCGACCAGGCGACACGTGGCATGTGCACCTCAGTGTCGGATCACCTTCTGTGCGAATATCCCGTCTTTTGAAGGGCACAAGTAATGAAGTTACGATCCAAGTAAGGCGCGGGTATAAGTACTTACGTAGGTAGGTACTTAAAGTATGTAGAGTGACTATGGCATCGTGTACGATAGCGAAGACATGAAATATCAAAATCTTGCAAAACTAAAATAGGTGTTAAGCTTTTCTCATCGGTTTTGGATTCTACTCATGATGCTGAACCTCTGGTTTCAAGGACAACGGTGTTCACACTAACACCCTGTATAATGATTCTTCTTCACCTACGGAGTGAGTAGGAATGTCATAGTTCGACTTAATAATACGCTTTTTCGGAAAAAAAGCAAGTTCAAAAGTTGTAAAGCAAAAATTGAATGTTTTTGCTCGTTTAGGTATATCATATTATTATGTAACATTAATATTCAATATTGGCAACGCTGCCAGCCCTCCGGCTTCGGGTTAGATTTTATGAAATTAAATTGAAATAGGTACAAGTTGTAATCTATAGTTTTGTTGATTTGCTTTGAATACAATAGAATTGAAAAAAATATTCTCTGTCAAACACAAATTAGGTGTTTATACTAAATATTAAACCTACACTAAAATACCTACTATATTTACATAGATTAAAATACCTGTTGTGAATATAAATTTAGCTTTTGCTGCACTCTGCGTTTTTGTATGCTCTTTACTTTTTGTTCATTACTCTGCAGCATTATTATAATTAATCCACATTTAATATTGAATTCAATGAACACACCAATTTTAGACTGTAACAACAATTTCTGTTTTCAGAAACCGCTTTGTTATCGCTCTCTGTGTGCTTTGCACACAGTATATTTTTATTTAAACAGTATCAAAGGATTTTATAAAACTTTCATGTTTTTCCAAATACATCCAAAAGAATTGAATTCAACAATTTATTGTATGAAATCATATGTAACTTCATGTATCAGGTATTTATTTACAAAAAATAAAGTGTTCATTCATTCATTCATCTACTTAGGAACTTGTTCAAGTAGATTCGACAAACTAAATAAATAAAGTCCCATATTTTATTTTCAAATGTTTATAAAAACACCTTTAATATCAACACTCGAATAAAATCGCGAGCTTTAATAGCTGACTGACGTCCTGAAAGGAACCTCCATGCTAACTCAGCTTCGTAAAGTGGCGGCGCAGTGTATCTCGGAGTGTGCCAAAGGATACGTGTATAGCTTGAAAGTCTCTTCTATCTATAATTATCAGGTTTTCAGTTTAACCGACCTTTCTGTTTGTCTGTGATACTTTAGACTGTGTGGGCAGTGTGCTGTGGACCGTTGAACAAAGCAGATTATTTTTATTGCGCTAAAAGGTGCAGCAGACCAAATATGTGTGGAATTGGGAAGTAAATCGATACGGATCCAGGATTTTCGCGTTTGGAGATAGCATGAAATAAATTGGATCAGTGTTTGTTTTGTGTACAAATATCACTATAGCTACCAATGCAGTATCTGCACCAAGCCTCTCTTCCTTTAAGCGCAAGCTTAAATTGTGGCTCATCGAGAAGGCATTCTATAATGTCGAAGAATTTCTACAAATGTAATTTTATTAGTTTTAATGTAATTATTGTTATTATTTGTAATGAAATTATTTTTTTTATTTTTAATGCAATTAATTTTAAATTAATTAACTTTAATGTAATTTAAATTTAATTTATAAATTGTAATTTCGACTGATATAATTGACTTGTAAAACTCTTACCAATAAATTGATTATTCTGATTATTATTCTGATTAGTATTTTATAAAGGTGAAACTTTTTATTGTGTAAATTATTATGATACCTATTACATCGTCAGCACTAATACTTACTACTACTTTTTAATATTTTCTTTTTTGTTTCAGTGTATTACTGTTTATTAAAATGTTCCTACCTTATGTTATTATTATACATACCTACTTTGTTAATTTGTTTTTAATAGTGATGTCTGTGTTTGTGAACCAAATTACTTTCAACTTACTTTTTCAAATTACTTTTCTCTCTATATCATGAAAATGCAAAAGGAGACAGAGAGTTGTCCAGGATGGACGTGGTAATTTTATCATGAAATGGCCATTTTGAGAACCACTTCATCTAGAAGAAACTAAATGAAGAACTTGATCTGGTAGTAGGCTTTTCAGAATAATTAATAATTATATATTCCTAAAAACTATCATAGTAAATGGTCACTGAAAGTAAGTGCCATTAATATATCCGAACTGTGACTCTGTGAATTAACCATCGATACCCAGAACGCTGGCAGCATTGTCATTCAACGTGGCTTGATTTTTTTTATTTTATTTTTATTGATTTTTAAGAGATTTTTATACCTAATTGTAAATACTAGCTGTAGTTTAATTATTCGTTTTTTAAATATTATATTAATTCTATTAGTAATTATAAGATATTCCATAATATCTATATTATTTATTTCTATACCTCTTTTATTTTTAGAACAGTATTGGATTCAAATTCTACCCCTTCACGACTGATGATGCTTTTCCTCAACACTTAAGGTTCATAAATTACCCGCAACCAAAATGAAGAAATTGTAAATTCACAGGACAATATACAGCTTTGAAAACTGGTTATAAATTTTGCCTTGACAACGTAGCCCTGAATTATTACGTATGCGGTTTCACATATTAATTTACGATGTAAACACCCTCGTCAAAGAAGTTTCTAGAGGCCGGACCTTTCTGGGGATAAGCGTCTTGAACAAAGCCGCTAAACACGTCTCTTCAAATCAGCTTGCAATATAAAATCGGCTCTATCTCGCCCGATTTGAATAAAATATTCAATTGGGCTGAAAATAGGTTTATAGACTGAAATGCTTAACCATCCTGGTTGAAAAATAGAAAAGGGACTGATTTACGTATTAAACAAGATAACAAAAAAAATATTACTTATGTCATAAGAAACTATTTTCTGGGACCTGGTTCTCGTGCATAAGGTAATAGTTATAGATGACTTATATATATGTCGCAGATCGCTGCATTTATAGGCCTTAATTCTATTTCATACTAGCGAGCCTTCCTTGAGATACCATGAATTTCATAGTCAACAGTAATGACAACTTCTTGATCATGTATCCGCTCTCTTTTCTCTATCGGCGGCCAGTCCATAGAAGCTTGGATTGAAGGACAACAGACTGTTGGTGGACAAATGTCATAAAGGAAAATTAATTACTTTGGCTCCATAATCAAGAAGTTGAATTACTTTGGCTGCAATATGACACTGAGCTTAGAATAATTACGCTTAGAAACGCAGTAGGGTCACGCGAAGCGTGTACATTTAAAGGTAGCCTGTAAAGGCTACGTACATCTCTCGACTCGTCAGTACATTATGTCAAGTCCTACGGGGAAGAGCTCCCTGAACTTCTAATAAAAATTACCTATTGTGCAGTGAAAGGATGTCACAACTCATCACATAATCACCAAAAACAGTCGAAGATTCTATTTCACGGGTAAATACAACCTGGAAACTTGTATTCTTGAGTAAAACATTCGTTTTGTCTCAAAAATAAAATGTAAACAAAACAGACGTCAATACAATGAAATGTTGCAAGCTATTGAAAAAATATTTTACCCCATACGTATTTTTTCGTTTTTAGATTTCCTTCTGATCAGGTTGTTGCTTCTCTATGGATTGAAAATTCAGACTGAATCGTAAAGAATGTATACAGGGTGTAACAAAATTAAGGACCAAAGTTTAAACTAGTATTGACATGGATCATTTGAGCTATCTTTAGACTGTTTGCAACCGTGTGCAGTTAGCTCAATGGTTTCAATTGTAAATAGGTACTAGTTAAATTTTAATTATATTGTTTTTTATTATTTTTGCTCCATATTAGCACGCCGCGCAGCTTACCCGCTTCCACTGCATTCGGTGATGACTGATGGTCGATGACCGCGGCGGCCGCTCGTTAGGGCACCGTTGACGTGTTTAGGCTTATAAAAGAGATGTATACAGGTACGCAAGTCATTTTTTTTTAATTCCAAAAACACAATTGCGTGCATAAGAGTTTATTGCCTAATGTAATGAAAATTCATTATTTATTTAATTTTCGGAAATTAAAGGGCGGGATTGTTTTAAAATATTTTTCCTGAATTCAGTGTTCGGATCTACACTCCGCCTGAAAGTTTGGTCCTTTATTTTTGTTACACCCTGTAAATTTCTGAAATTTGGCAAATAAATTTCCATGCGGGCGAAGCCGCGGCGCGCAACTAGTTGGTAATATGTAAGGGGTATGTTGTACTAACGGGACGTTTTCTGAACGTTGAACGCTCCATTGACGAATGAATCAATGCATTTATGAAAAATCATCTAACAGAAAAATGATTAGCTATGACTGTACAAAATGTTAAAACTTCCCTACTTTATGGGGAAAAGGTTATGATTGCAACATTATTCGTGCGTTTGTGTGCGTGTCGGCTGATGTAATCACGTGCCTCTTACCCACACATTGGTTGTTTTTTGACTTCTAGATAAAGCGGAATTTTTTGTGACATTATCTCTCTATGCCTTATTCCTCTATGACACTGAGGATTTTCCAAATTATTATTCTGAGTTGAATCAAGTTTTATGGATATAATACAATCTATATAATACAATCTATACTTATAATAAAACTGTAACAGGTCCAATTCTGTACATTGAAGATATTTTGAAAAAAATTTTTGGATGGCACTCCATTATCGATACTCAAGCCAAAACTGTATTTTTTTTCATTCATGTCTGTCTGTCTGTCTGTCTGTATCGTAAACGCGCATCACGCCGAAACTACTTGATGGATTGAAATGAAACTCGGCATAATTATAGGTCATACTACGAGGAAGGACATAGGATACTTTTTATCCCGGGATTCAGTAAGGTTCTCATGGGAGAGGGTATGAAAGTAAAATTCCTTTACCGCGCATCACACCGAAACTGCTGAATGAGTTGGAATGAAACTCAGGACGATTTGAGTTCATACTACAAGGAAGGACATGGGATACTTTTCATCCCGGAATTCGGTAAGGTTCCCCTGGGAGAAAGGGTGAAAGAAGAATTCTTTAACCATGCATCACGACGGAATTGAATGAATCCGAATGGAACTCGGGACGATTGGACATGGGATACATTTTATCCCGGAATTCAGTTTGGTTCCCCTGGGCAAAATTTCTCACAGCATCTGAACGACGCGTTTGCACGCGTCGTTGAGATACTGTGAGAAATTTTTGAAAACCCGTATAGCCCAGGGGAACCAAACTGAATTGAACTGATAAACGCGAAAGTTTGTAAGTATGAATGGATAGATGGATGGATAGATTGATAGATGGATGGATGTTTGTTACTCTTTCACGCAAAAACTGCTGAACGGATCTGGATGAAATTTGGCACAGAGGTAGATTATAAGCTGGAATAACACATAGGCTTTATTTTATCCCGAAAATCCCACGGGAAAGGGAATTACGCAAGTAAAATCGCGAGTACTCGAAATACTAATCATGCGCAGACGAAGTCGCGGGCACCAGCTAGTACATTAATATAATTAGGTATATTTTATATACAAATAGAAAACACCCAGAACCCTGAACAAATATGTATAAAACTTTGTCTCCAGGCGCGAATAGAACCCGCAAACCTCCTTGTCGTAAATTTCGATCGCGACGCGATCCGAGTCACAAGTGTTTAACGTACACGCAAATGTACCAGAAAAGTAGTAAGTAGTAGTAAAGTGGTCTAAAATCTTTCTTCGTGAAATGGAGTCCTACTAATATTATAAACGTGAAAGTTTGTAAGTATGGATGGATGGTGTTTGTTACTCTTTCACGCAAAAACTACTGTACGGATATGGATTAAATTTGGCACAGAGATAGATTATAGTCTGGAATAACACATAGGCTATAAAGAGAAGAATTTTAAGAATTCTCACGTGAACGGGAATTACCGTGGTTGAAACCGTGAGGCACTGCTAGTATAACCATACACTACACTACGCATACTACCTCTAGTGAATTCCACCAGTGAGGCTTTTAGATGAAGGCAATTGTTATTCTGTGCGCTAACCACAATGGTATTCACACATTTCTCTTGAAATCCCCACGTCTCGCGGAGTGCATTCATAACGGACAAACTAAGACCTCCTACATCTTGGACAAGATAAATTGAATGTGTCCCTTTAGAACCGGAAAATTCAAGGAGATAGTTATGTCCCTACATAATCTTGGGAGGTTCATATGATACTGTAACAGCTGCCTTAAATTTTACATACAATTTACTGTTTCAATTTTATTAAAAGCTAGCTGATGCCCGCGACTTCGTCCGCGTGCTATTTTAAATTTTGTAGATAATGAAATACCTGCTAGTACCCGCTATAATGCTTCTCTGTAGACAACATTCGACGTAAACTGATTCGGAACATGGACAAATAGGTTGGTTGGCTGACTGACCCGGGAGAAAGCAACATAGAGCTGGCCGTGCGAGAAACAGCTGACGCTGAGGTCCACGCCCGCAACACGCAGCGTCTGCCCTTGAGCTTTGTTTATCGTTATTGCGTAACATAAGCTAACTGGGAACTGTACACGTTTAAAATGAAATGGGTAATTGTTTGGAATCAGTGGAATTCGGGGTATAAAAACTTTCTCACCGACACCGCATCCTGTCAAAATCTCCGCTTCTAATATGTTACGTTGCAGAGAAATTACTTTCAGTCTAGTTCCATTGCATAATTTTGGGGGACTTAAATTTCGTAACAGAATAATGGGGACGCCATTTTTCAAATTTATTTTGTGTGCGGGAAGTCCAGGAGAACTCAGTGAATTAAGAAATTCAACTGGATAGTTGGTAGCGTCAGCTTCATCCATTACACGGTTGATAGAAGTATACTCTACCAATTCTCCCTCAACATTCGCAAGCATATCCGAGTTGATTCTTGCGGCTTGGTCATTTCGCGGAGTCAAAATTGCTCTATCACAAAGCCATGAGTTCTCACGATTTGTTAGTTGCGTTTGATCATCGTAAACGGAAGTGATAAGTTCTTCAACTGAATTAACTGTTTGGCAGAGGTTATTGGTCAATACGATTTGCCCTTCTTCTTCCGGATACGTGCCTTCACCAATTTTTAGCAATAAATCAGAAAATTCCTGTGCATTTGGATTGCCACCTGTTCGCGCTCTCATGTTCTCTGTTAAGTGCATCCGTGTGATGTGTCGCCAAAGGCTTGAACTCTTTAAGCATGCTCTTATCTCGTCGGCCTTTGTTCCTCGTGGTACTACAGGCAACGTCTGTCTAAAATCCCCACAAAACATCATCGTTACGCCGCCCATAGGTTGGTCATTTTGACGTATATCTCTAAGAGTTCTATCAACCGCCTCTACTGCTTTTCGGTGTGCCATAGTGCACTCATCCCATATAATTATGCAGCAGTCGCGTAAAATTTTAGCTTTATCACAATTCCTTGAGATACCACATACAGGATGTTCGCTAATGTCCAAATCTATGGGGATTTTGAACATGGTATGAGCAGTTTTACCACCTGGCAACAAAGTGGCCGCTATTCCAGATGACGCTACAGCAAGAGCTATTTTGCCTTGGGTTCGTATTTGTGCCAAGATTATTTTAGTGAGAAAAGTTTTACCCGTCCCACCGGGTGCATCCAAAAACAAAATTTCACCCATAGCGTTGTCAACACTGTGACATACACGGTCGAAAACAGTGTGCTGTTCTGCAGTAAGACTGTGGACTCCAGTACGTAAAATTTCAGCTTGTTCCACTGGATCGTAGTTTATTTCTGCAGCGTATTCTCTATTAAAATTTTCACCTTCTATTATCGGCGCAGGCAAACCATACTGAGGGAGAGAATTGCCACCCATAGATGTAACCAAATCTTGTATAGCTACTAAGCATTGATTCAGAGTACTATCTTGTATTCTGTCATTTAGGTCCCCGTCAATATTTTGTCTCATATTCCTAACAAAGTCCTCTGCTAGTCTATTTTGATATTTTTGCCACAATTGTTCTGGATTCGAAAGTCCACAAAATACCAGCAAAACGGCAAACAAATGACGCAAGCGATGTGGGCTATCGCTGACGGTTGCATCGGCTAGAGCGTCATCCCAGTGCTGGTCTTCATCAAGTAGATGTCGCGCGCGGCAAGCATCACGGTAGGTAGGGTATTCGACACCTTCGACCTTTCGAAGGTCGGCAAACGAATTAGGTCCCCGTACTGTATGCAAAAGCAGGCGCATGAAAAAGCATTCGGTATTATTCGGATGGACCGTATATACTCTTCCTATGACGTGTTCTTTATATATACCAGGAACACCATCTACAGCTCTGCCACGCCTTCTTCGGTTGAAAACGCCTTGTTGTTTGTTGTAGGTATAATACGACGGAACTTCCTCGTATAGCAGAGTTTTAGCGAAATTATCGATTTCACAAAGCCTAAAGAAAGCCAGCAAAGTAGTTTGCCTCGGATTTTGTAACCGCTCTGTAACATTGTCTGGGTTGAAATATATTCGCTGTCCACCCTCGAGGTGTACATCGAGATGTATCACTGGTGGGGATCGCTCATTAATAGGAAAGCTCAAAATACGCCATACCGCCTCTGAAGAGCTTATGTATCGACCCGACTGAAACCTTGTGACTTCATCATGTTCACTGTGTCTGAAAGCAAAAGTGGCCTGGTCACTGCCTTTGTTCACATATTTGCAGATATATTTTATCGACTGTACACTATTGCACATTTCAACATTTATGTGGGCTTGAAATGTTTTGCTTAGAACAGGTGAATAGGGCACGACCCATCTATTATCCACGATGATGTCATGGCCATGTGATCTTATTGCAGCCGTAAATCCACCTTGCTCGGGTGACCGTCGGCGGTATGATGGATACCCGTCTTCACTCGTTACTGTCTGCTCTACCATCGTTTTAGGGTACCTCTTAGAACAGCGACCGTCCTTCATACATGGAGAGTTTCTATTTATTGTGCCGCATGGCCCATGCACCATGTGCGTCTTTATGATATCGTATAATATTGGATCTTCGTTACGATCCGGAAATTCAGCAGTTATTAATGCGTCGACATCGTTAGGACGAATTTTCTCCTCAAGCCATAGCAGAATATGTGCGTGGGGTAAACCACGCTTTTGCCATTCCACGCTATACATATAGCAAAGAGCTGAACCAAACACATTTTCTTTTGTAAGCAGGTTTATCATAAACTTTAACTTCAAATGGAAAACTCTTGCTATTATATCATGGCGATCATACGACGCTTGACGTTCGTATAGTTCCTGTGTAATTTCAGTCCACTTCGGATTTGTGGTGAAAGTTATAAAGAGATCAGGCCGGCCATATTTTCTGACATAACAGAATGCGTCCTGCGTACGTTCGTGCATGTAGCGCGGCCCACCAGTAAAACTGGAAGGTAGAATTACCAATCGCCCTAAATTTTCCGTGTCACTATCCTGCTGCATAGCATCCCGTAGATGCACGTAGTCTTCAGCACGTAAGCGTCTTTGGTTAGTGCGTATGTATACTAAGCGCTCTGTCTCAATTTTAGCGTACATATCGACAATAAACTGGCTGAACAGCCCGCGAAATCTTTGTAAATAAGCAAAGCGGTTTTCCCTTATTTGCAGTAGGTACGCATAGAATTGTTGTGCTGAAACTTTTTTTGTCAAGTTAGGTGCTCTTGTTATAGGATTTACTTGATGCAATTCGAAGTTGTACCCGTCTTCTCCGTGACAATAAATCAAGGGGTATTGTAAAGAGTCGTAAGACCGATGGGTTTCGCAAATACGTTGCAGGCGATCGTCTCGAGTGCGCAACACGATGTCTCGACGCTCGCATTCTTGGTCCACCAAAACAGCTGCTACTTCGTTTGCGACAGGAATATTGTATCTACCTGGATGTCCAATAGTTGGTCGTTTGTCTGCGTTAATGACGAATTTATAATCATCGGTTTGCCCTTGCGGAATAGACTCCAACGCTGCTTTGAAACTGTGTACATAGGGATTTATTTCATGCAACATGTTTTGAAGCATGCATATTAAATTATTGTTAAGTTGGGGAAAATTATGGTTCCTAATATTTGCCTGTTCATGGTAATCAGATACAAAATATATTTGAAGAAACTTAGGTTCGTTTTCAGGCAGTAAAGAACCAATTAGGTGATAAACTTGCCCCTGCACCTTAAAGGTGGGCATAAATGACCCTTCAGCTATTTGCTTTGCACCAAACGACGTCATCTGGAATGCATTATTATAGGAACGAATATTTTCTAAGAAGTGTTTTGATTGTGGATGGTCTCCATTCAGCAGCACTTTCAAGAGCTCCGGTGGCTGAAGAAATAATGATACATGTACTTTACCATTCGCACAACACATTCCGCTGGTTTCTTTCTGCCATTTCAGAGCTTCACAAAAATTACATTTTAATATCATTCCACCTATAAGTGAAAATGAGGCATAGTCAATCCTTGGAGAATATGCAAACGCACTTTTTTCTTTCTCTATCCAGGGGTGTAAATCATCTGAATCTTCAGATGAGACCGACATCCTATTGAGCGAGTATCGAAGTCGGTCAGACCCCAACCGAGCTTGGTATTGTTCTTCGGTTTCTTGTTGTCGTATTTCATTTATTCTCTCCCTTTCTCTTAATAATAAATTCTCACGTTCCTGACGCAGGTCTTCATAGCTATTCCTGGCTAAATCTAATCTTTGCTGGTGTTGATCATCACTTTCTAAAGCTCTTACAATATTTTGACGATCTCGAGCGTTACGTAAGTGCTCCTCGCGCTGGGTTAAAGTTTGTGAGGCGTAAGATATTGAATGACTCTCACGATCAGCTGTTAGTCGTGCCTCTCTTTCTTGGCTGGTTTCCAGCGATCGAGATGCAGCCGTGCGGCTACGCTGAGAGCTCAAGCGAGACTCTCTTTCAGTAAAAGTTTCAGAGACTCGAGACAGCGTATGGCGTTCAAGATCAGCTGCTAGTCGTGCCTCTCTTTCTTGGCTGGTTTCCAGCGATCGAGATGCAGCCGTGCGGCTACGCTGAGAGCTCAAGCGAGACTCTCTTTCAGTAAATGTTTCAGAGACTCGAGACAGCGTATGGCGTTCAAGATCAGCTGCTAGTCGTGCCTCTCTTTCTTGGCTGGTTTCCAGCGATCGAGATGCAGCCGTGCGGCTACGCTGAGAGCTCAAGCGAGACTCTCTTTCAGTAAATGTTTCAGAGACTCGAGACAGCGTATGGCGTTCAAGATCAGCTGCTAGTCGTGCCTCTCTTTCTTGGCTGGTTTCCAGCGATCGAGATGCAGCCGTGCGGCTACGCTGAGAGCTCAAGCGAGACTCTCTTTCAGTAAATGTTTCAGAGACTCGAGACAGCGTATGGCGTTCAAGATCAGCTGCTAGTCGTGCCTCTCTTTCTTGGCTGGTTTCCAGCGATCGAGATGCAGCCGTGCGGCTACGCTGAGAGCTCAAGCGAGACTCTCTTTCAGTAAATGTTTCAGAGTCTCGAGACAGCGTATGGCGTTCACGATCAGCTGTTAGTCGGGCTTCTCGTTGAGAAGAATTTTCTATATCGCGAGCAGTAGCCTGGCGTTCTCGAGTTGCAGAGAGTCTTGCCTCACGATCTTCATTAGATTCTTGGGATCTAATCATCCTTAATCTTTTAGCTTCTCTTGAGTACTGAGAGAGACTCGATTTTTTTTTAGGCATATTGCACTAATAAATTCTTTAAATTAAATAACTTTAAAATTAAAATATAGGGAAGCTGTTATAGGAATACCTTGAAACAATAACAAAGGGGATACCAGTAAACAAAAATCCTCCCTTGAATAAGGTAACTACGACGTAGCTATGTAGCTAAAATCTAGGATTTTAAACTTTTTTATTAATATAACAAAATAAATTATGGTCTTGGAATATTTTTATTCTAATACTTTCGTTTCTTATTAGATAGGAATAAATATTAAAATGATAAACATGTTTTATCGGTAATTATTTTACGACATTGGTCAAGTTGTCAAGGTGCATAATAAACATTTTTAATGGGTAACTATTTTGTGACTCTGGCCATATTATGGGGAAAGTTGTCAAAGTGTATTGGTACCGAGAAGCAGATACAGCTCTGTGATTGGTACAGAACATGACAATGACATGCAAGTGATATTACTTTCATTACATTATTGACAGCGCTTAAGAAAGTTTTTAATATGTTTAAAAAAAGTTTTTAATTTGAAATAACATGATAATGGCAGTATCAGTACTCAGTACTCAATTTCTTAGCTATCCCACGGGAACTCTTTAAATTATCGGGATAAAAAGTATCCTATATGTTGACCAGGGATATAAGCTACCACTATACAACATTTCATTAGAATCGGTCCAGTCGTTTCGGAGATTATCCCGTACAAACAGACAAACAGACAAACAGATAAACAGACAAACAGACAAACAGAGAAACAAAAAAATTTAAAAAAAATTTAATTAGTTGTTTTATACTTGTTACATCTCCCTGATTCGGTTTATGGCATTTTTTTTCATTGTACAGGAATTCGACCTCTACGATTTTATTATATGTATAGATGTAAAAGTGCTTAGTACCTACTGTCCGAGGCTTTTCTCACATGGTAGGTACTTGGATAAAACGTATTATTCACTTAGTTAACGTTTGACAGCTAGGGTGATCATAATGATGATAATAGGAGGACTTTCTCAATTCAACTGATTTTTGTTATTTTCACCCAGAAAACAATGTCCCTTTTTTGTTTCATCAAGATCTGACCAATAGAGCAGTTATTTTTAATATTGTATCAAATTCGAAGTCGCTTTTTAGTTTTTGGAAAAACTTCAAATAATTTTTAGGACGCGCATTTGGCTACCATCTCGCTTAGGTAAAATAAGATTTGGCTATAGATAGAGCACGCTTTCGAAGAAGGAACTTAATCACTCTGAAAATTCTTCTGATCCTAAATAAAGCCCATTATACGAAAGCTTTACTAACAATTTAAAATCATATCTCACTACTGCATAGTGACACGGACAATGAGTCTGCTGGCGAAATGTAGCGCATGAAAGAAACCCTCTAAGAATTATGTCTCAAAGAACCCTGTTTATATTATATCCTAACTAGTTTGTTGAAACAACCAATCTTATAACATACCTATTATCTGTTTTAGGTACCTACAATAAAGAGTCAACGCTTATCAAAAAGCATGCGAAATATACGGATGCTTATCTACTGAAATAATAATTTAATCAATAAGTATGGAAATTCACATCTCTAGTTTGACTTTAGAAAACAAGAATAAAACCACATTTAGTGTCTACATTTTTGTTTAAATACAACCGGAAGAACTATGCCTATCTTTTTTATCAGTTGTTATTTCAACCATTCATAATTGGCAGACAAGAGAGCGGCGAGGTATTCTTCCAACAAGACTTATAAAACTGAAAATAAAGAATATTTCGTTATTGCAACTTTGATTAAAGAGAATGGGATGCAACACTGTTATTTGTTACTGAAATTATTGCGTTGCATCCAGAATATTTCAACGTTTATTTCAGAATGCGGCTATGTAGTGTAGAGGTATAATGAAAAACTCTACAGTGAGCAAAACAGTGCTCGTTTGAAATAGCTTGTTTCTCAGAAAAGTAAAATTGGACGGCAGAATTAAAATCTGAGTTGAGGTGCGTCGCTTTTTTTTTCACGTGTACCGGGTATGGTTTTTTAATAGATTGCCTTGGCTTTTGGGAAACTGTTAATATTTTGTTCCATTCTGCATTTCAGGAGTCCAAGCTTTGAGTTTGGTGATTAAATACCTAAGTTAACCAATGAGTGACGTAAATAGCATGAGTGAAACACTCAGTAAATAGAGTAACAAAAAAGCTGAACAGTTTACTCAGCATCACCTAGTCCAAAGCTTAGCAGAACTTGAGTTACCTATTTATAATCGATATGATTAATACGAGTACATTTTATACTACATCGATAGATGCAATATTCTCAAAACTCCTAAAAACCCAGCCAAATCTACTGAACGGATCGGAATGAATTCTTGAATATTGCGTAGTTTTAGGTCTGGAATAAAACAAAAGCTACTTATTAGCTTTTGTTTTATTCCAGACCCAAAACTACGTCCATTTAAGATTTCAGTCCGATCCGTTCAATAGATTTGGCTAGATTCTGGGAGTTTTGAGAACATTATATCTATCTATGTACTATGAATGTATCGGTTATCAAGTACCCATAACACATGTTGTGCTTGGTTTTGGATAAAGTTTTAGCTACTTTTAGCTTTACAAAAACTATTCACATAAGAACGAAGAGGCACAGGTATTGAAAAGTTCACAGCGCGTCAAGCGTATCATGTCATGTCGCAGCCACTCTGGTCCTTCAGTTCAATATAGGAAAAAATCAATTTTGTCCATTCTCGGGTGACTGGTTCCTTTGTGCGACAATGAAAGGTTATCGCTGTTCGTTTTCATGGATGGCTAGACCCGGAGGTATCTGGACATTGTTCGATAACAAGCCTGACGATTTGCTAATGGCACTCGATGGTCCCAGCCACTAGGGAGCTTGAGTACCCCTGGTTTACAGTCCTGGACCTGCTTAAAGGCTATTAATGTACATTAGGGATGTATTAACCTCAATTACCGGCTTTCTATAGGACATCCTGCCGCATTTCTGAGAAACTTTTTGTTCAAAATTTTCAATAAAGAAATTTTGCCATTTTCAATTAAATTATCGCAGGTTGCTAAAAATAAACTTTATGTTTGTTGGATGATGACTTGACTTCGTTGGTAAATAAAGTTATTGTTCATGTTAGAGTCCAGTAAAAAATATTATAATTTAACAATACTAACATCAAATATTTTTAGAAAAAGTTTTTAAATCGTTTCTTTTCATGATGAAGACCACGACCGAGCTGGTTTGACAATAATTCGGGACACAGATCTTTTCATGAGCCATATTCTACAAAAGCGTTTTCATCATTGACCAGAAGTCTCGGAATTCGAACTCTCGGAAAGCAACCTTCTACATTGACCGGACATAAAAAAAACTTCACTGTCTGAAAACACGAGTTGTGCTTACATAATGCTGTGTGGAATATCCAGCTTTATTTTTGATTTGTTTATTTATTAACATGAATTTTGGACAATTCACACAGCATCATCTAGCCCCAAGCCAAGCAGAGCTTGAGTTAAGAGTACTAGATGACTGATGTACTTGATACGAAACATGAAATAGATATTTTTACTACGAGAAAAGTTTAATATTCCAATTTATTTGCAATTATTTATCGATTGAGCATTACTGAACAATAAATAAGTCTAAACGTACATATTTTCATAACCGTCCCATTTTAAAGGACACTGGTCTACTTGTAGCCTTAGCGTCTATATTTATAAATATTTCAAGATAGTTAAGTGTTTTTAAATTGAGCTTGAAATGAGAATCTCGTAATAATTTTCGTTGGCGTTTCCCGTTTACCTTAACTCGAAGGGAAATACAAATTTCATCAAAAAATCACGATGGCATCTTTTGACGAGTTAATGGCAACTGAAGCGTAAATTATAAAATTATCCGCGAGCATAATAAATCGATTTTAATATAAATAAATGTATTCGAAAACCGGGGTTATAGGATATTTTTTTTGTCTAAAAACTCAAAGCTGTTTACATAAATGAGAAAAAAATTACTATTAATTACTAATGCATGTATTAGTGAGCTCACCGATTTTTTAAAAAGTTTTGTTTTATCTTCCTGCTACTTATTGGAGTGTCAAATTGCTTCACTTCCACTTAAACCTACAGTTTTAGTTTATACGAGTTTTAACCCCACTCTCTTTCAATTTTCATATGTTTCTTGATGTCCCAGGGGGTTACTATCCCTAAAAGGGTTCCAAAAAGTATTTTTAGTTTGACAGTTTTCGGTCCAATTCCTGTTTTATTTTAAAAGAAAAATTTCGTTCAATGTTTATGATCACCATTAACCTTTATTTTGCTAATTTTAGGTCTTTATTTACTATTTTTTACTACAAACAAAAAAAAATTGATTTCAATCTTAAAATAATAAAATAATTACCTCTTTAAGTCAGAGAACGTAAACATTTTTTTCTCTGTCCCATTAGGTTGGTAACAACCCGTTTCAAATAAGTACCTATTCAATTTCTTATCAAAAGTAAAATTTGAATAACGGTATTTGGAAGGGAGTTTCCAAGAGGGGACTATTGTGAAACTTGATGAAACTTCTCTAATATTCGAAGTGGAAAATTTATTCTTTGGCTGCCACCAGGAAATAAACCAGGCTCTTAGTAAGATTGAGCAAAATTTATTGGGGAATCGAAATAAGGTATCGCGGGAAGGTCGCCCAACGAACACTGATCAATTGCTGGCCCATAATAAGTTGGAGGACCTTGTACACAATAGACCATCTATTTATGATAAGGAAGTAGATGTTTTATATTGTTCGGAAAATAATAGTTCTCAACTAAGTGGCTTTTATCCAATAATTTGAGTTACATTTCACAAAATAATCTGTTAGGAATCAGTCTTTTGGAGTTTGTAGCATCAACCTCAATTTATTATTAATCTCAAGATTTGTTGTTTCAATGCTGCTCAAAATTCGACTACATTATTAACAAAATGTTTCGATACTGAATTCATCGTAAAATTCATTGAAGTTAATCTTACGAAGTTTCGTAGGTATTCTTTAATTTATTCGGTGCCATCGGCTTTGGCAATATCCATCTAAGGTACCTTTAATAAAACGACGTCGTATCTAATAGCTGTAGAATTTTAGTATCCAAATTTTATAGATCGACTTCATAAGACATTTTCATGGATTGAATGCAAATTCGATTTGAAATATCCCGTCGCCTGAAGCTGAATAAAAGTCACATATCGGGTCTGGGGCCCTACTACGTGCTTTCTCTTGCGAGTGCTGATAAACTCTACGATATTTTACTTTTAGTTTCTCACTCATCTCACTTACTTATTCTTATATTTGATAATTATTATACTTCGTCTGTGAACCGTTATTCGTGACGTGACGTCACCCAATTAAGGTCCTGTCCTGACTGAAAACCAGCGTAAATTTCCTTTGGAATTCCTTAGAAACAATGCGCGTGAAACGGTGAGCAAATACTAGTATATTATATTTAATTATTAAATACATGTAGCTACTAGTAGGCACACGATTACTAGTACTATTTATTACCTAGTAGAGAAATAATAGTAGAGTACGTACAAGAATATTTTACGAACTAAGAGCCAAATTCTTTCTTAACCCAAATTCTTGACGAAATCGCAAAGCTGTTAAGTAGTAGGGCCTTCAAAGTGGTTGGTGAAACTCTTTCCTGACTCTGTATTGAAATTTTAAGCAAATGGTGCATTCGAGAAAGTAAATGTATCCAAAAGTATCTTAAACTTCTCGTTTCGATGCTAATATGGTTGATATACCTATCTAAACAGTGATACTCAGGAAAATAAGAAAGGAAATCAGAGTCAAAATGAAATAAATCACTGCTTATGGGGGAAAGAGAAGAGTTTTATTAAAAACACATGACTTCTTTTGTTTTGACAGGTGCCTGTCAAATAAATGGAGTAAGATGTACGCAAAACTGTCATTATATCCAGGGAAACTGAATTCTTGTTGTGTTGTCCTGCTTAAATTGCGTTGTCCTTTTGTTTTATCAAAATCTATTTGATGCAAAGTTTTAAGGTCCATAATGCGTTAAACTGATCAAATACTATTTTCAAAGTTTATGACACTAACAATTAACATACACTGGCAGAATCATAGCGAAAAAATGGACGCCATTTAAAAAGAAGTTTAGTTAATGATTCGTCTGTCAAAAATTTAACAAAATGTAGTATCAAGAAACAGACAAAATTTAAAATAGATAATAACTAATTAAACTCAAGAAATATACAAAATTTAAACGAGTATACCTCGTATATATAACAAATTGTATAGGTATTGAAATTACATCTTAGATCCATTCTTGAACACAGATGCACAGTAACGAAAGTCAGTCAAATACCCACTAAACCACGTAATCTGAGCTTCGCATGAGCTACGCTTCTTTTTTTGGGAGCGCTATAATTATTATGACAAAAATCCATGATATATGATCTAGTTTCATTCATGTTGATTTACGGCACGGCGCGAATATTAAAGATTCGTATTGATATATTATTCCTTTATCCCCATTCTCCCCGTGCTATTTACGACAATCTCCCCTACCCTCATAACTTTGATCATCCCTTTTTTACGGTGAGACTTGTAAAAACAGAGCTTTCCCGTATAAAGCTTTTAAGTTAATATTGAGAGAAGCTTGTTCGTTTACCTTAGTATTTTTTTTCTAGGAAATTGTTGCGTGGGTGGGAGAAACCAATCGGAATTGGCTACAGATTCAGCTCAGGAATATTTGAAGCTGAAAATTGGCTAAATTTTATTTGTATGTATTTAAGCATTTTACTTTGGAAACATGGTTTTCAGCGGCTAAATTTATTTCTCGTTTAAAAGTACGCTTCTCATATCAATGCTGTTACAATAGAAAAAATACACAAATACTCGGTTTTGCACATCAAAAAACATAAAAACAGGACGATTTCTTCAGGGAGTAATAAAACATGTTTGACCGTGGCTGGTTTTATAATATTATTATGATTAGCTAGATAGAATAAAATTTCGTTATAATTTATGAAAGAAAGAAAGAAAGAAAATCCTTTTATTTGGCCCATAATTAACATAATTAACACATAGGTAACGTATAAATAACACATAAAACATATACAGAAACAAGAAAAAACAAAAACAAAAAGAGTAAGTAAGGCATAATAAAGAAATTTACATAGGTAAGGGGCCAAAAAGGTCCCTGTCTCAGCATTATGCCGCTACAGGCCGTAGCTAGTAGCGGCGCTGATTTTCAGACAGGGCGTTGAGTGGTGGCACAAAGATGGAGGAATAGAGACATAAACTAACATAATACTTAGGTACAAAAGGTACAGAATATATACAAGAGTAGGTACAAAAGTTACAAACAAGACAGGAAACACGAGAAGACAGAACATTTAAAATTAAGCTACAACCAAAAACCATATATAATAACAATAACCATGACTAATAACAAACAAATGAAAATGAAAAGAACCAAACTGTGTGGTTTGCATATGTTATCTATACTATACCTATGGCGCAAACAGCACCTAAAGTGGCGCTCCCACTTATTTTATCACATATTTCCGTTAAACAAAGGAATTTTCAAAATTCACTCGTATAGTTTGTTGAGTCCCTCTCAGCGAGCCCGGTGGGCCGGCCCCGGTACCGGGGTCGTTTTCAAAATTTGATTCAACGAGCCCGGTAGTGCCGACCCGGTCGCTTACCGGGCTAGTCGGCACAGATCATGTTTCATCGAGCCCGGTGTCTCTTAAAGGAGTGGATAGCACGTATTGAGTCGCTCCCAATGACCCCGACCCCGGCACCGCGCATGCCTATCATAAGCTTTTTTTAATGCATTACAGATGCATTAAAAAAAGCTATTAGTTTCATTTTGTCTATTTTAGGAAGAGATACGAAAACAGAGTTTGGTGGCCACCAAGGCAACTGCGTATCTCTTCCTAAACTAGACTGTGGTTTATCCAATTTTGTAGAGGAAGAGGCTTCCATTTATTAAGTTAGAATAAACGTTAAAAACTTTACTGATAGCTATGGATTTACAGTACTTATGATATTTATAAATATAAAAATAATACATTTATAAATGATTTTCGAAAACAATAAATAAATAATACAGGATAATCCATAAAGTATCCACAAGCTAGGTTTATGAATAAAGTAGAGCTATTCTACTTTATTCATAAACCTTATTGAAATAAAACAAATTTATTACAATATCTGCCCGCGGCTTCGCATGCGGAAATATGGTGTGTTTCTATGGAAATGTTACAAGATCACTACATAGTTTAAAATAAAGTTGCTTTCACTGTGCCTATGTCCCTACGTATGCTTAAATCTTTAAAACTACGCAACGGATTTTAATGCCGTTATTTTAATAGATAGAGTGATTCAAGAGGAAGGTTTATACATATAATAAAACCGTGCGAAGCCGGGGCGGATCGCTAGTATATTTATTAACAATTTTAGTTAAGGAAGTAAGCAAATATTTTTCCCTTGATTCAAGAGGAAGGTTTATACGTATAATAAAACCGTGCAAAGCCGGGGCGGATCGCTCGTATAATATTAATTAACAATTTTAGGTAAGGAAGTAAGCAAATATTTTTCCCTTAGCGAAATCAGCAAAGGTACAAGGCAACATCCATCTTTATCCTCGAGTCTCCAACTCATCAGTCGTACTAATGGTCCTGATTGTGATCTTTTCATTTGCAGTCAGCCACGAGTAATATCTCCTCCGATGAAGTTATAATGAAAACGAAAATCCCTCCCTGTTTCTATATAAAATGTCTGCTTGTCTGTAGAAAGGTGCAATACTTTAACGTGAAATGATTCGTGATCATGCATGTCCAACATTATTAAACAAAATATAATATATTCTATTCTATTGTGTTGAGAGATGATGACAGTGAAACTAGTTATTAAGTAAGGTATGTTTCATTTATTTATTTCTACTGTAAATATCACATTATATTATGCTTGAAATCGTTATTTTTTAAATTTAAAAATGATTATTACTCTAGTTTTAATACAAAGAAAAAGAAATAGAGCAAACACAAAAATTTGCTAAATTACATAGTTAAACATACATCATATTTTATTACATCACTATGCAATATAATAAAAATCAGAAGGGTTAGTTGTTTAAGAGCCTGCAATAAACAAAATATGAATTTAAATCAGTAAATCAATATCTTTATTTCTTTAGGCTTACAAAATAAGCAATTAGACAAAATAAGCAAGCAATAAGCAAAATAAGATAAAAAAAGTCAAAGTTAAAATAAAATTAAGATTTTACTCAATAAATACAGTTTAGCTACTGTATTGGCACTGTTTAATGAATTAAATTCAAGCTACGTACAATAACAATTTAAATTGATTGAACAAAATACAGTTCATTGATAGGAAAGACCAAGACTCATAAAAATTTAAAGATTAAGGAACCTTGAGAGTTTGGATGATACATTATAATGGTACAAAACACGCCAGGGTCAAAGGCGATATTGGGATCGATTTTAGAGTCCTGAGCTTTAAATGCAAACAAATTAACCGAACCAAGTATTTTGTCATATTCCCAAAGATTTTCATAATCCTCGTGGTATTTCACCGAATTAGAATCTGAGACAAAGCTTAAAGTAAAGCCGAGCGCTCAGACAGGTATCCTTACGTATTCCTGATTACTCTATTGTTCGCGAAGATTTTGATTAAGCGAGATTCCTTCGTTATTTAATTTTAATTTCTGTAAATCAGATGAGATTAACGCGATTACGTGTCCAATGTTGATTGTGCAGATTAATTTGTGTTAAAGTTACTGTTAATGGTGGAATTTCTTTAAATAAACCAGATGATTCTTCTTAAAAGTTACTTTGACGACCGATGTGGCGCAGTGGGCTAAGGTCGGCCTGCGACGCAGGAGGTTGCGGGTTCGATTCCCGCCTCGGAACAAAATTGTGTACAATTTGCAGAAATTTGTTCCGTTGGTCTTTGTGTTTTCTATATATAATAAAAAATTCTAAATCAAATCTATGTATGTATATAATTTATAAAATAGGTATATCAGTTATTTTGTACCCTTATGACAAGCTTTGATTAGCTTACTTTGGGACTAGATGGTGTCGTGTGCATTATTTATTACTTTATCCTGTATTTATTTATTATTTTAGTAAATGTTACAGCTTCTATTGACGAATAACACCGTGGTTCCTACAAACTTCAGATTATTCAAATTCAAAACAATTTATTTCAGACAGTAATATATCCATAGTAAAATTTAAAATATACATACAAAATAAAATCAAAAATTAAGTTAAATAAAACCTAAACCTAATTATACCAAAAAGTCAAAAATAACATCCTCGTTAGACATGTGTAAAAACTAACTACTACGGCAGATCGTTTGATCCTGTCATATGTAGGTGGTGGGTGCCACCTTGAATATTTTTATTTTATTTGGACTTTTGTAAGTAGAATAGAATATAATATATTTTATTTTTTTATAGAATTACATAACAGGTAGTTACATTTTATACAATTAGGTACATGATAAACTTAGAGTAATAGGAAGTGTAAATCTAAAACAAAATGGCTATGCCTCAGCATGAGTTGGTTGACTAGCAAGCTAGCAACCAACGCTGGTCTTCCGTCAGAGCCACATGTTGACTTTACGGATCACCCACACAACAAGTCTAAAAATAACAAAACAGATACATAAAAACTATCAATAAAGAACTAAAAATAGGTGAGAGGTATCAACCTCGTAAAGGTACCAAAAAAAATATTTATGTAAATGCTTTAAATCAGCAGGAAATTAGGCACAACAAGACAAGTGCGATTTCAGTTAAGTAGGTACCTTATCTTTTTTTTTATCTCTAAAAAATGAAGTGATCTCGATTATCAGTTGAGTTAGACAACAAGGCTTTAAATATTCTTGCTAGTGTGCTGGTAAAAAGCCTATAATTTCGAATTCTTGTAAAAATCTAATAGAGTACTCGCCACCTATACAATTTATAAATTTACAAACTCATTGTAGTCTTGTATTATCTACGGCGCCAACAAAAAGGTAACGTATACGTCTACATCCAAAATATCCCATGGAGCCTTGTTTTCCTCATTTCCTGCAACCAGCGACGCCAGGAAATAAAATCGCCATCAAGCCCGGTGCTGGTAATTTAAAAATAATGCTGCAAAAATTCGTAGGAATGCGAATTTAGACGCGAATTGCGGTCCGAAGCGGCGCCGGGTGGTCGCTCAACGTTTTTATCCCTTGTTTTGCTGCTATATTATAACCATTGATCTTTTTTTATGCGAATGGGATTAATCGGTGTGCTTACCCTTTCCTTTTGCTTGCTTTTCAGAGTAGGTATGTTTGTTTCTCCTCTTTTGGTTTACCTCTCTTGCTTTGAAATGTTGTTCGCTAGATACACAGAATATACAACAGTAAATTCAGGGACTAACTTACAAGTAAAACTAGTAGCTTATACAATTGAAACAATTGAGCTAATTGCAGTCCGTTGCATTTCAACAACAGTCTTTTACTTAGTACATGATGTTTGTACTTAGTAAATGAAAAGGTAAGTAAGCCAATTGTAATTACAGTTTCTAATAAATCTCTTTTTATCTGCAAATTGGGCTGTTACAAGAATTGCCAAGAGTTATTCTAAAATTCAGAGATTTCAAACAATAGACTTTAGATAAACAAATTAAAATAACACGCCAGATCAAAAGTTTCTCAACTCTGAAGAGCTGTTCATCTGTTTAAACAGTGACGATTTCATTAACATTTCTCAGAAGAAGTTTATAAACAATGCTTGACTTAATGTTGACTAAACAGCAATATGCTAGCCGACCCAAAAGCGTAAAACGGCAGAATTCATCCCATCGGCCGCTCAAATTTTCTCAAGCATTGCAAATAAACTTTAGTAGCTCTAAAACTTCCGACCCAACTAAATAAGTACGTATTCAAAGAATATTATGATTTGTCGGTCCCCATAGAACGGTGTTGAATAAATTTTATTAAATCCCGGAAGAGTTTACGAGCGCTGCGTCAGCCAGCATTGTACCGAGTAAGCTACTTTTTTGCGCCGACTTATGACGACCGCGTTTTACCCGGGCTTACATACATAATAATATAACAGAATCAAACGATTTATTAATAATCTGCGAATATATACTGCCGTGAAATAACGGCCCCGTTCTTATTAAAACTTTGACACGATACAAGGATCTTATGTACTAGCTGCGCCCCGTAGCGTCGCCCGCGGAGAAATTTATTTATTTGTCAAATATCATATTTTTATACATAATATGCTATTCCCGACGAAGACAAATCCAAAAACACAAAAATCATAAATATCGTTCCAGACGTTCTCGAGTTATAAGTGTTGTAACAAACACGACTTTCTTTTATACATTTATACATTTTTTATACATTTTTTATAAGTAATAAGTAATGATATGTCTGATTAATGAATTCTGTTGAAGCGAACAGTTAAAATACGTTCTTTTTACTTTCAGTAAATCAAAACGACGAATCACTTAGATAAAAACGTTTTGTGAAAATGTGTAATATTTATCATTTGAACAAAAACGATTCAAAGTTATTGATTTATTTTAGGAAAACTAACATAACCTAACAAATGATTTAAGATACTAATAACCAAAATATATATATTTTTTCTGTAAATAAGTTATATCTATCTATCTAACGGCTAAACACTGAAATAGGTAAGTATAAAAATATAAGGAAAGCTAATTACAAGTTTTCACTGACATTAAAAGAAAGGTTTATTGATATACAATTTTCATTGTAATACTAAATATATTTTGAAATAAAAAAAGATTACACAGATAACATAGAACTAAGAGAAAAACAGCAATTATAAATACTATACCATACAGTAATAAATTAAAAAAAGAATATGTACGTACCTATTTCAATTTGTTTATTTAATTTGAAAGTATAAGTGACTTGCATTGTAATTTGGGTCAACTACAACTCAAAGAAGCTAGGGAGAGATGAGTTGTAAGCTACTCAGCGAAGGTACCTATATCCGAAATTTATCTCCTCACTGCGCCTACGCCTTAATTACAGCAATGTAAGATGTGTAATAAAGGCCATAAGGCTGATTTATTGAATCATTAGTTATAAGCGGTTTCTGCAGGCTAATTGGAGGCTTACTGTTCTGGAATCAGGAATCCCCTATCTGATGCTTGCTGTGAGTTATAGCACGTTGATAAATCTGTCGTTTTTGCGATAGTAACTCAGATAAATGAGACAAAAAAAGTTTTTCGTGTAAAAAAGTTTGACACACATTTGATTTCATTTTGAATTGATTGGACAGTTATTCGACAGCTCTAAAAATTATACTGTACTTTACTTTTCGATCAGAATAAAAGGAGGGTAATCAGGTTTCGTTTTGTGCCATCTGAGACGATAACGTTTTTAAGTAGGCTTGATGTAGAGCACAGATTTGATTATATTCCTATTGACGGAAATACTCGCACAAAAATGCAAATGCATAATACTAAATTGTTTCGTGGTGTCGGTAGAGTCAAATCACACCTATAGGCAGAAAGTAAGAGGCAAAAAACCTACTCATAACGAACCTTCTCAAATATAAATCATATAATTATAACCAACATTAATATTAACAATGAGATACTCGTAGCAACTTAATTTGAACTCAAATTATAGAAGTTAAGACGTTTAATGGTTTGAACATTAAAATAAACGAGTCTGACTTAATTAAACTGGTGGAACTGACCGTGGGATTAATATAAAATACTTAACTGTATAAGAAGGTTTGTGAGAACAAACGTGTAGGAAATTGCTTTTTTTGTTATAATTAGTTAGTTAAGTGCCTCGGTGGTGCCTTATTTGACTCATAACCCTTTCATTTTTATAAGTGATCATGGTAGAATGCATAATACATTATTTAATACATTTATTTAGCTTCATATGAACAGCACAGGTTTACATATAGGTAATTTAGAAATAGGGTAATTTAATAATTTAGATAGGGAGAATGAAATCATATTGTGCCGACCTCACTTAGCGTGGGATAAGGTTCAGAAGAAGGAAGATATTATAGGTTAGTCAACTAATAGAACATAGTCCTTACATCTGTTTAAAAAACACAGAATTACAATGTAGATCACAGTTGAGAAAATACTAGAAACGTTTACAACTGATATATAAGAGCACACATAGAAAAGAAATAACATAATTATAGTTATGGGTACGTAGTTTAATATATATATAGGTAACATAGAGCTTGTTAAAACTTGGTACAATAACCTCTGGCGGAAAACTCCAAATAGCTTACAAAGATAGTAAATAAGTCTTGTTTGGTAATAGTGTTTCAAAGAGGCTTCCCACTGAACCGAATAATTTTAGGAACTTTTACTATAAACTCCCGAGCAATGCGGTATTCAACGTTCTGGCGAGCGTTTATGCTATTCACATTTAATTTGCAGTAAAATGTTCTACATACACATCAAATTGAATGCCTGAAAATACCTAGAGCATTTTAGGTTAGCTATTTCAATATTTCGTTAAAAGATTTCGGTACTATGATGTATTTCTTGTTTTCATTACTGTTATATTAAATCATCATTTCATTCTTGTTAGATTAAACCAACCATGCAAAAGTTGAAAAGTAGCTACTTATAGGCAGTTCAATCTCTTTCGGGGGGACGTACTTATAGGCCTTCTTATCAATTTTAATGCTGTAAACGAAGAGGCTATGGATGCTTTCTAATCAATTTTTAAAAATAAGGAAAATATTTACTATGAGCCCCATTTATATCTCTTTAGACCGAACTTAAACTTTAAAACCCTACGGCACATGTGAGAGTATAATAGAATATGTGATAAGCTGGCGTTAAGTCATTCTATTAGTTGTAAACACGCACCTCGCTCGGAAGTTTACGTTTCACCACTTACCTGGTACAAATTCAGGCGGAAGTTACACGCGCTGTGATCGGAAAACTTTCTTACACATGTGCGATTTAATTTTCAAAGGGTGCGTGTTAACCTTTAGAAATCACTCACGCTGATGTTTCGAAGCATTCCCTTGATATTTGTATTGTGTATGTTTATTTCATGCCAACTTTAAACCGCTAGTTATCTCATGAAATATCATACCATAACTAGTAAGAGAACTATTTTTTCTCCCATGATCCACACAAATGATAAACAAAGGTGGATCACGGGCAGTTGGACGGTATATAAAAGATGACATTCAGATCGACATAATCGCAGTGTTCAGATTCTCTAAGAATAAATTTAAAAATATAAACGATAAGGTTTTCTAATTTTTCAGAGCTTATGCTTTGTTAAACGATAACAGTGAGATGCAACGGGATAAATCCTGCCACACAAAAGGTCTCAACTTTTTGTGTGGCAGGATTTATCCCGTTCGATTCATTTCAAAAATGTTTCTGTAGGTATTTGTTCCGAGTCTGGTATGTATTATGTATTTATATCGCTGTTCATCCATAGCTGAAGAAGTGCATATCATTGGGTCAGAAAATGAGAGAGCGCATCAGCATTGCCATACAGCGGGGCAATACAGCCAGCGTCTTTTAGACGCTTTCAACTGATTGATATGGATCAGATGAGTTATCTTTAGACTGGTTGCAACCACTGTTAGTACAATACAATACAATACAAATACTCTTTATTGTACACCACAGTAAAGAAAAACAAAACAATTAAAATACTTATACAAAACAGTTGCACAATGGGCGGCCTTATCGCTAAGAGCGATTTCTTCCAGTACAATTTTTCTTCTTAGTACAATTTTTAAATTGTGTTGATTGTTTTTTGTTTTATTAACAAAGAAAACTACAATAAAAGACAAGTATACAAAAAGCTCAGTTACTGAAATAACTACTGTAAGTAGTCTGATATTACAAATTAACCAAGCTGATACAAATGGAGTAGGTAAAAGGCTTCAGCCAAGTGAGGTACTTTGAACTCTCTCTCTACCTTTAGGTGTGTTCATTACTGTTGTTACGCTTATATTATATTCGGAAGAATAAACAATTTTCGGAAAAGCCTTTTACGAATCCAAGATATTATTATAGTGACCGTGAAATCATAGTCACCATCACAAATTCCATTGAAATTAAATAAAAAAGAAACGAATTAAATCGTGTTGTTGGAATAAACCATTGTTTTTTGATGGATAATTCAAGCACAATCATATTATTAGTTATAGTTAGAATTAAGATTTGAAACATGCTTAAAAATTATATTAATTTAGGATCGAACAAAATATCGACTGAATCATAGTTTAAGATGAGTCTGATTTGATTATTAGGTAGGCATTCTTTTACCAGTAATAAACAATGGAAATTGCTAATACCCATCCATATACGCTGGACAACTCACACAACATAGGTAATACAAAATACAAAAAAAATGTATTTTTTTCTTTAACTAACAATCTAGCACCAAGTTAAGCAGAGCTCGTGATATGTGTATTTAGAGCGATATATTGCAGAATTTACGCTTTAAATCACACAAAAGATATTTTTCTCAAAATGTGTTGACGGTACTCAAAGATAATGTTCAAATACCATTCTCCAAGTCTCACCAGTATGAAAATCCTGTATAACATTTTACAGCATTCTAAATCCTATGTTATCGCAAGACCGAACCCCAGGAGGCTTTGACAAGCTCTCTATAAAATTTTGCATGAATTCCAGTAGATTAAAGATAAGGCTATATGCGACGTCGAAGCTGTCTATTTCGGTAAACGTATCTACTTACGTGTCACGTTTCTAAAATCTTCCTAGCTTTAAACGCTTTTGAAAGTTTAAATAATTTTTTGCACAGTTTTGAGGTTATATGGTTCACATTACATAATAGCGTATCTAATTATCTTACGTTTTAGTTTTAAGTCGAGTTAAGTTGATTGTGGATTACTTTCTTAAAAATATATTATGTACGACACTTACGATCTAGTAAAGTTTGAAAAATAGTTAAGATCTGTTTGTTAAATTTGATTAGATTTATGAAACTGAAACATTCACTTAAAGGTTTGAAGGGGCAAAAACGAAAACATTTAAATTTTTTCTTTGCCAGCAATACATCGAACAAAATATTATATTAATATTTTATAAACATTGCACAGCTACCATTACAGGCACACCTAAAGTGATACATATAATACATCGAATCTGTATCATTCTTATATGTACTAGTATAAATTATTATTTGTGTTATGTAAGTTAATTAGTAGAAACATCAGTCATCTAGTACCCATAACACAAGCTCTGCTTAGTTTGGAATTAGATGATTTTGTGTGGATTGTCCTATATTATTTGCTAGAAAATAAAAGTACATGCACCAAAAAAATATGTCATTTTGATAATGATTTTGGTTTAAATTTAAACTTTACGAAGGTGCGGGTTTAATTCGCAGAAATATTTAAGTAAACACAACGTTTAAAATATTCGGATGCAAATTGTAATATTTCAGAATCTTGCAAACATTTTTCAAAAAATTCTTTACCTGAGCAATTTTCAGAAGATTACTTCCTTTCCTTTTATATATTTGCTATAGAGATCCGTTAGACCCATTTGAAATTCACCATTTTACATTGAGTGTAAAAATAATAATGAGCTGTATTGTTCATGAAAACATCTTTTGATGTAATAAACCGAATCAGTCAGCAGTAAACTCAAAACCGTTGAGTGGGAATCGTCCAACCCTCGTCGCTTACCTGATTGCGGAATGCAAATTGCTCTCACGGGACCCTCAGCTTAAAATACGGCAGGAATAAAGCCGTTTATTGTGTGAACCCGCTACATTACCGACTGTAGATAGACGCTTGGTCGAAATGGTTTTGAATACTTTATTTACTTTATTTTGCTGGACGGTTATTATTTATGTATCTTTTCAGTGGAAAATTTTAATAATATTAGGCTTAGCTTTTAGAGTTTTTTAGCTACCTTCCTATTTACAGAAGGAACCCATTTGAAAACTACTCAGGTTAAACCTACGCAGGATACAATATACGAAAACTATTACTGTAAACTAGGTACGTATGCTATTTCAGGATATAGCATACGAAAACTATGGAAAACTACACAGGGTTTCTATGATATTATAAATAATTGTCAATTTTGCTAGGATCTATATTGGTCATAGTACAGGTAGAAACATATGTGTTTAATTTATTACAGTGTTAGACTGTCATGATTTTATTTCTTTATTTTTAATTATGTATTTTGATATAAATATACCATCCTCGGTCGTGGTGTTTCAACTGCCATTGGAATTCTCTGAAAACAAGCGCTGGGTGGATACATCAGTGTTTATCCAGCACAACGCTGAGTAGAGGCTATATTTGCCTTGGACTCTTCTGCGCACACAATAAAGAATATACTAGTTAAGTCGGTAGTGCAATAAGTTTTTGTTGTGTATTTGTTGTAATGTGTGTAGTCTTTAGACAAATATAATATTTTAAATAATACTGCAGTAAAAACCCCTTGAGCTTGTAGAAATTAAATGTTAAAAAGGTCATACCTAGTTACCGGTAGGTATTAATTGCGTTTCTTTACCTATTTATCCAAAAGATTCAACAGGTTTAAACACCGTTGTGGTCACTGGGGTCATGACTGCATTATTATTTATTTACCTAATTATAATATAATGTAGAAAACTCTTCAGCCAGACGGGATTTGGAAATTGCTAGCATATGCTGCGGCATGCTGAAGTAAGGGTGCTATGGATATATACCCCTTAGGAGTCCCATAGCACCCTGTCTTAACCCGTCACAAGGCCTATGTCCAGTAGTGGATTAATACAGGATGATGATGATGCATTTCACTTGCAAAGCACCCGACTATGGTAAAACCATTCCATTGGTAGCAAGTTCAGTTTTGGATGCAAGTTTCACGTATTCCAATTATAAAGCGTGTTTGTAGTTGTGCTTTCGGCGCAGGTAAAACAGTGATTTCAGGCAAGTTGTAAACAGACAACTCAATTTCATCAGGCACGGGTATAATTAAATCGGAGGCCCACTGCGTCGGCCCAACAGACTGGTTTGGGCTATACAAGGCAGCAATTATTCCTGAACATTATTCTTATTAAGCTGTGCAGATTTAGTCAAATCAGTTCCTATGGGACAGAAATAGAGTTAAAACGTTTAGCGGAGCGAAAAGAAAGAAAGGCAAAGCGACAAAAAGCGGGCAAATACTGTAATTAAAGTTTAATATAAAACATTACATAGATTTTTTTAAGTTACATAGAAAATACCTAGAACCCTCGTCCAAATTGCAAATCGTAGAAACAGTTTGTCTAGATCTGTCCTTACGCGAGATGAAATTGATCGGTAGCATTTCGTTCATGTTTAATTCTTTCCTCGTATCAATATCATATACCTACAAGCATTAAAGAAAGCAATATAACTAATATTTTTAAACATACAATAAAGACACTTATCTACTAATCGGAAAGGCTTATTACAATTCTTATACCTAAATATTTGATGGACCAATTCTAGAAGACAGTTCATTAATTGTTTATAAATAAAAGTATTGTCATTATTTTTTTTTCCAACTTTCAATGCTATTAAGCTAACTATTTATTCGTAGTACAATACAAAGTTGAATAAGGTTAAGTATGTACATATACTTATTATAATTTAATTTTGCACACCTGTATGTTTCGCAAACTAAATGAACTTAAATTTGATTTGTTTGCCTGTAAAACAATTGCTATGATTCGATCTATATGATTAAATCGATGGAAACGCTATCTAAATTCACTTCAATAACTTATAATATCAACCCAACATCATATTATAATTTTAAGGTATCTTAGCTAATTGTAAGGTGAAAATAATGGTCCTTTAGGTATCTACCATAGTTTGATTCTATTCTAAAAGCTCACTGAAATCGGTAATTCCAGATACCAAAATCGAGCCACTAAAGCGTAGATTTAAGTGATTCCTAAAAGCCCTTACCCTTACTTACTACATATGTCATAATTACTCGATGAGGATTTGCAGAGGTTCATAAAGCTGATTTACGTAATACCCCTAAAATATTCGTAGTTTGAAAATCTGATTTCTACCATACGCTGTTAAAATTTAATCCTACTACGTAGATTCGATGAAGAACGTATGAATAACTATTAGTACAGCGTCATACGCAGAAGAAATAGAAGTACCTACGTAGTTACATAACATTCCTTCATTCCTTCTGAAAACATTGATGTTTGTTTTCAGACTTCTCCTCTTTGAAGCCGGTTAAAAGTGATGTACCTAAGTAATTAGTTCTTAGTATAACGATGTCGTAATTAAAGTCACATTACGTGGCATTCTTTGGGAAGAAATGTAACTTTTTCTAAAACTACTGGATATCTAGCTCCAAACTAAGGACAGCTTATGATATGGGTAGGTACTAGATGACTGATATACTTAGTACAATACATACATTGCAATAGATAGACTTTTTTACTGTGCAAGACGTAGTGCATTGGCTAACCCATTTTCAGTGTGCCGTGTAAGTTACTAAAATAAACCTTACAAATTTCTAATCCATTAACAAGAAGATTAGAAAATTGATTACTCAATATAATTATTCCGCTACACGACTTTCGAGTTTCATTACTCAAACTAATTAAGGTATACGCCATCGCAATCCCCAATGTCTTATCTATTCGGGCGCCTTTTGTCCAAGCCAATTATACTAACACCTTCCTTTAGGCCTGGGTCCCTTCTTCTTAAGGCGCGCTAAGTAGATAAAAATGCGGCAGAAAAACCAGGAGAGTTGACAAGGGCTACCTCATAGATGGCGCATGCCTACCGTTAATTAGTATATTAGTTTTTATAAGATCGTGTTGCTGGTACCTGCGTAGGTAGGTAATAATGCTTTACTAATGGGTAACTTTACCCTGTTTTGTACCTGATGTAACGACCTCCCCAAGTTCCTAGGTAATGCATAAGTAAATAATAATATGTATGGTTATGCCTAGGTACCTATACTATATTTCATCATTATCATTATAAAATATAATATAATCGCGAAGAAACGACAACCGTTGGGGTAAACGTGTTCTTGAGTGGAGACCGCGACGTAGCAAACGTAGTATAGGACGCCCTCCGGCAAAATGGGATGACGATCTGCGAAAGACTGCTGGCAGATGCTGGATGCGTCCAGCTGAAGACAGGGCGCTATGGCGCTCATTAGGGGAGGCCTATGTCCAGCAGTGGACTAATATAGGCTGATGATGATGTATTAGTCCACAGCTGGACATAGGCTTCCTAATGAGCGCCATAGCGCCCTGTCTTTAGCTAGCCTAGCATTCAGCATCTATCAGCAGTGTTTCATATTATATTCAGCATCTATCAGCAGTGTTTCATATTATTATATCAGCCTATGCATTTTATAAATTCATTTCGAATATCACTTAGGGTCACACTACACGGGCGGTTCTCCCGTTGCGGGTATCCGCTCGGCAAAGCTGCCGTAGACCATCAAACTACAAGGGATACGCGGGGATGATAAACCCGCGCAGAATGACGTATAGCGCGAAAGCGTCCATGTAGTAAGAACCGGTTATCAGCGGTGGTTTGAAGCTACCTGTGGCGGTCGTATTGCTCCCGCCTAGCTGTGAACCGCGAAGAAAAATCATATCTTTCATATTTCATATTAAAATGTGATTAGTGCGGTCCAGAAGCGTATTCCCGCAGCGGGAGAACTTCCCGTGAGGTATGACCCTTAGAAATCCGCTGTCAGTTTAAAATGCTGAGATTTTGACAATTAGGGGAGAACAGGGTAACAGGAGCCTACTCCAGGAATGTTTTAATAAAAATTTGACAAACTTGTCAAAATTCTTCCTATTATTATTTTCAATTTCATATATTTGTATAGTATACCTATAGTTAAAATACGGGACTAGCATACAAAAGTCTCGAAATATGAAGAATAAAAAAAACCTTTTCTTTATTATGCTGTGTGGACTGTCCGGAATTATTATTATTATTTCACTTTATTTATTTTAATACTCGTTATAAAATATATTTTTTACTATAGAAAATACAAAAATATTATGAAACTAATCTACAGTAAAAAATATATCAAAACGGTGGATCACCGGCCGCGAAGCTAGGCTCAAGCAGCCGGTGACTAGGGTTGCAGACAGAGGAACTTCCTGACGATACGCGCCGAATCCAGGAGAACCGCTTTTTTATTATTATTATTATTATTATTATTAAATGGTACTTAACTATAGATATGTATTAAGGTACAATTTACAATTTAACCAGTCAGTCGCTCCTTTTGCCTGTCAATTGCAATGAATGAGTGCCCATTTAATGCTAGAGCAAATATAATTAATTTTAGATCAAAAAATTGCAAAACTCTATCAGTAACATTTGTGTTACTGTTAGAGTTTTTCAAATCATAACATTTTTACAATCAAAATTTATCAATTAATTTGGCAAACAAAATGGAGAAAATAAATTTAAAAATATTGATGGAAAACAAAAGATTTTATGGATCCAGACTTTATGGATCCAAACAAAATGTACAAAATATCTCTCGAATCTGGACTATCACTGCCAGTACATTTTTTCATCATCGGTACCACATCTCTACATGTTTCAGTATATAAAAAAAATTGCACATAATTTATCTTTTTCAAAATATTAGCTAGGCTACCATCAATTCAATTTTACCTTATCACTCATTGCCCGACAGCTTTCATTAGCCTACGTTCCCCTATGCCCGTCATTCTTTAGCATAGAGCCTATGCTAAAGAATGACGTAGCTCGGTCATTAGAGTGGATTCGAGTTCAAATTCGAGATTTTACAGAATGAGTCTGCCTGCAGATATAGAGGTAGATAAAGATATAAAATAAGAAATAAACAACTTTATTAACAACGAAAATTACAATCAAGGAATAGAAAAAAATACAACTAGTATACAACTAGTACATGACATGTATACAATTGAAACCATTGAGCTAACTGCAGACGATTGCAAACAGTCTAAAGAAAATCTCATTTGCTTTTTAGGTAAATTCAAGTAATTAAGTTTTTTAAACTTCCGTCTTTCCGTCCGGCGACTCGAGCAAGAATGAATGCTGTTTCATTCTTGCTCGAGTCGCCGGACGGAACAGCTGACCCCGTTTCGCAGAGGCGGTAGCTCCAGTTACTCCAGTCATCCCGTGACCACGGCAGTGTGTAAGCCTGTCGAAACGTCGGGAAAAATAGGTAAATGAACGCGATAAATACCCGTACATAAATATTTATAATAATAAATTCAAGTAAAATAAAACATATTGCGAAATATAACGAATATGAGGTATAATTTATAATTCTCTATTTTTAATAATGAGTAAAAAATACTAAAAATTCAAATTCGTTGATTCCTTATTTTCAAATTTGATCAAAGCTAACTGTCTGCTGCAAAATAAAAATGCCAACTAACATACCTTATACCGCTAAGGTATGAATATGTCCGAAATGCTACAAGATGATGGAATAGATAAAGTTTTGTTATAAAAGACCCGAAATTTCCCGAGAAATAATGTATAATAACCAGGTTTTGAAATCATCCAGAAATTTCGGGAAATCCCGGGAAATTTAGAACCTGGAATGCCCGGGCGCAATTCCTAATTAATAATTTACCATCATAATATTTTTTGTGCCATCTCTATTACGTTCCAGTTCCACTCTATGCAAAACGATATCATATCTCTGGATGCTAAATGAAATTTAGTTTTGATAATTTGTGTAGCGTAGTGGTATTCTATATTCAAAAATTCGATTTGCCTAAATTCTAGTTGTCAATCGAAATGAAACATAGTCAATCTGTCAGGGAACGCTAGCTAAGAGCCTGTCCAGATGGAGCGTTTTACTCGCGAGTGCTCTCGCGTTTAAACATTCGCGCTTTCTCCAGTTACTAGAGCACTATACCTACATCCCGTCCAGATGCTGGTGCGCGATTCCTCGTCCAGTCAAAAAAAAACAAATTACCGTACTTTTCATAGACGAAATTGAAAAAAAAGTAGCAGTATGGGAAAATTGAATGAATCAGAGATAATCCAATAGAACCATGAAACGTTACAATTAACTAATAACGGAAGAATTAGTAGAATTGGATGTATGTTAAATCTTTGTAGTGCTTTTTGCTTCCGACTTTTCGAGAACTATTTTATTTGGTTCCATGTTTATAACTGTCTCCGAGTCCCTCCTTAACGCACCGCGCATAGGAGCGCACGTAAAACGCCCCATCTGGACAGGCTCTAACCGAATATTCACGATAAATATTACGTATGGTTTGTCATTGATATCTGAGACGACATCAAGCACACGTCCGGCCTTGACAGAGGTCACGGCGGTACTGATGCATGGGCGGCGGGCTCAGCGCCTGCTGTTAATCGAATAAATTAATATTTAAATTTATTGAGAATCTTCATCAAAAGACTAAGCTAACCGGATTCTAGATAAAAATGTTACCTAACTTTAACAATAACTCCCTAGTTGATGTTTATCGTAGCTATCAATATATTTTTAAATTAAATTCTGAAACGTGCCATTTTGAAAACATATATTTATTGAGAAAAGTTTCTGCTGTTATGTTTTCAGCTTAGCTGTTAATCTATGTACGAACGTGAAGTAATATATATTTATAAATTTGAAATGTAGCTTGCTCAGAAACATTACCTATTTCTACTTAAAAATGACCGATTGTCGACAGACAGGGCCTTAAGCCAGGGGTAGAGATAATCAAGAATAACGGCCGTCAAATAAAGACCACGTTTCGTCTAAAAAAATCCTCTGATAGATTGACTTGTAAATGAGCATAATTTTTAAAACTATCCCGTTTATTAATGAGTATTTACTTGAACAAGAGGTGTTAATAACAATACCTACAATACTTATGGGATGAGGGAAATCATGAGTGACGAGAAAAAAACATTCTTTTACTACTTAAGTTATTAAAATTTTTATATTAACCATGATTTGCGTGTTTTGATATTGTTTTTTTTATAAAACAGCTAACTAGACGTACCTTTTAACATTGAAGTAAGTAGATAGGTACTTTTTTCAGGACATAAGTTTTACAAACTTGTTTTCAATGCAATGTCAATGCGTTAATTGTATTTTTCTTTGTTAATAATTAATACAGTGTGAATATGTAATTGTTTATTAATCAAAACATCATAAAATGTCACAGAATCATAATCTAGCACAATTAAAAATAATTTATGATTAGTCAATAAATAACCCGCCCCTGACCATTCCCGGCGCAAAGGTGCCCATAATGCTTGCAGCATTACCTCGCTGAATAGCGATGGCAATCCTTTGCCCTCCATAAGAACGAACCGGAGCGGGAGTCACCTGTTACTTCACTAAGTTTTCGGCCTAATTCTCCCAGCAAACACTTCGCCTCCACACTCCAACTGCCCAAGGTCTCCACGGCTATAGGCACAAAATGGTAAAGCTGCTCCAAGGAAGCATACTTGAGCCTTTTGTGAAAGCCTTTGAGCCTTTTGTGTGAATATTATAAACTTATCATATTTGTTTGAATGAAAAACTTCACCTTCAAAAATAAAATTCAAAACAACATTTCGTGAAACTAGAAAAACAAAGCCATAACCCAAACTTGTTCCTCATTTGCTACGATTCCTAACAAGATTCCATAAAAACAAAGGTTCTCACCCCAATTCTTATTATCTCACTCGTAAAACTAGGTGCCAGTATCGGAGTATAAACTATAGAATTTATTCCGCCTGCGTCCACGAGGGGGCAATGGGGAATATTTTTATGGAAAACAACATTGTCCGGCTTCCGCGAGCTGGAGCTGATAAAGTAGGTAATCATTGATAGATTGATATTTGTTACCTCTTCAAAATTAGTAGTTTTGAAGTAACAAACATCAATCTATTCAATGATTATAATTATTTTAACAACGAATCGGGCTGAAATAGGCCAGGGGCTGAATTCTACTAATGTCAAAACAAAGGTCTCAAGAGTGCCATTCAATCAAGATGAGTAAAATGACGTTTGTGCATTTGGTATTCTACTATTTCTTGCTTTTGAAGAGACTTTCATAATAAGAATGTCAAATTGGTAAGTATAAAGGTAATCGTCACAGCCATGAATGAACCTCAAAAAGTTTGTGCTAGTAGAATACCAAAAAGAGTTTAACACTGACATTTTGACACGATACTATTTAAATGGTTAAGCGATTTATTTAGTGGAATTCGGGCCCTGGAATAATACATTTGCTACTTGTCATTACTTTTCACGTGGATAAAGCCGCGGTGATGGAAAAGAAATAAAAAGATTCAGAATTATAAAAATAAGATTATTTTATTATAATTATTTTATTGAAATTTGTTCCGTTGGTCTGGGTGTTTTCTATGTATAATAAAAAATATCTACCTATGTAATGTATCGTATTAAGTATATCAGTCATGTAGTACCCATAACACAAGCTCTGCTTAGCTTGGGGCTAGACGATGCTGTGTGGATTGTCCGGAATAATAAAATAAAAAAATTAGGTAGAGGTAAAAGTCCATCCCACTTAGAAAAACCTAAATTCATACAGCCACAGTGCTTTTATCCAATCAATCTGTTTCCAGGAAAGAGTAGGTACCTACTTTAGAACCTGACTGAATAGAAGAGTACTTACTCTGCAATGCAATAATTTATACTTTACCTTTGCGAAAGCGTATTTGAATAAATGGGTTTGAACTTTCAAAGCAATTCTACCTGAATAGTATTCCCTATAAGTAATAGGTATCGTTAATAAGACCGTTACATTGAAATCAAATCGAATTGATGGAGATTTTACGTTCAGTAATCTATTTGGTTTAGCTTAGTAGTCTACATTGAGCAGTTTGTGAATTTCATGTTGCAATACCATTTTCGGTAAAGTTCCGCTGGTTGGTTTGGTTTTGTATTACGATGTTGTTGGGAGCTAAAATAAAGCACTGAACATGTACAAAATGCACAGTTATTCATTGAATAATTAAATAATAAATTTTTTTATATAAAAGTACGTATTAATACAGAAAGATAGATAATACGTTATTGCACATTGCAAAAGCAATGGAAAAAAACCAACAAAACAATTTATAAACTGGAGAATTCACTGGCTCTGAAACATTCCTGTTTGCGCCTTTACTAGTTCAGAAGCTTATAGACTAATTGCTTTATTTAAAAATGTAAAAGGCAATGTAAATAGAAAATTAATTTTAGTTTACTTTTTACTTTTACTAAGCAAGAATTGGCGGTCTTATCGCACTTGAGCGATTTCTAATAGACAACCTTGAATAGATAGGATCATTGTAGGTAATGACAGTATGTTTAATAATTTTAATAAGTATTTTTCTATACAAAATAGGATTCTTTGAATGATTCCTTTGAAATAAACATTAGTCAAGGCTCCACAAATTGTATCTATACAAATACTAAATTTGTTATCAGAAAGAGGTTGAAGACTTAAAAAATTAGACGCAACAAGAAACTACATAAGGTTCTTAATTTCTACTACTACGGGATACCTAATTGTTTGCAATAGTTAACTGAATTGGTTTTTAGTTGTAATTACTAATTCAAATTGGTTTCTATTCTTTAACAGTATTCTTTGATATTAAATCCTGATAAATTGATGTAACACAAAACTAAAAGTACATTTTGTTATTGACTCCGCTATGATTCAAAGAAATATACAAGATAATAGATGGGACCTATCGAAAACGGGACTCGGAAGTAATACCGAAACACAATCCCGGAGATTTGCCCGATATTCGAGCAAAGGCAACTCCACCACGAGATTTGTGCTACGAAATGGATTGAAGTCACCCCATTGTTGTCGGAGCCGCTGACAACGGCTAAAATCCGATACAGTGAATTGTGAGCACAGAATATTCAGACTGACAACTGAGAACGAGCCGATGTAACCAAATCACGTAAAGAATGCTCTTTTATGTTGCACATATGCACAGAACAATGCCTCTGTCAAAAAGGAAAAACTCAAAATTGGCATAGTGAAATGAAATATGTTTATGAAATGAAATAATTTTATTTACTCCAAAAATCTACCGCACACTATAAATTTAACCAAAATAAGAATATTTTATGCGCAGCAGAGTTCAGGGAAAACATGATCTTCTCTCATTGTGATGTGTATTGATGTAGACCCAACAATACAGTAACATCGAGGTACTTTAATTTACAAACGGTAAAAGGCAGCGTTCAGGCTGGTTGACAGTAGATCTGTGATATTACAGCAGCGGCAGCGCACCAGCTTACTTCTGTGTGATTTAACACGTCTACTGCGCTCAATAAAATTGTGTGTCCACCCAGCGCTGGTTTTCAGTGAAGGTCATCAGATTGGTACGTACGTACGTACGTACATAACTAGAGTTATGTCTTTTTGGTCTGAAGACTCCGTATTGTTTAACTATACAATTATAGAAAACCGATGTGGTGCGGCGGGCGAAGCTGAAGGTAGCGGACCGTTGGTAGCGGATTCGATTACCGCCTTGGGACAAATGTGATCTGCAAATATTCGTTACGTGGTTCTGGGTATTTCCTATGTAAGTATACCTAATAAAAATATCTACCTATGTAAATAGTGTATTGAATATACTTATCGGTTATCTAGCACCCAAAACACAAGCTAAGCAGCTTGGACTAGATAATGTTGTGAGGAGCGTCCAGCATTATTTATTTAATTACAGTTATTCTGGGGTATTGTATCATTCTTCGCACTTACTGAGTTAAGAAGTATCTACATAAATAATCTTACAAAATACGCAAATGTCAAAAACTTCTCACTAAATTTAATGAACATGAACATACTACTAATATTATAAACACGAAAGTTTGGATGGATGGATGGATGTTTGTTGCTCTTTCACGCAAAAATTACATAACGGATATGGATGAAATTTGACACAGGCTATTTTAGGCTATTTTATCCCGGAATTCCCACGGGAACGGGAATTACCGCGGGTGAAACCACGAGACGCTGCTAGTACTGACATATTATACACTTAAGCTATATGAATTGAGGGAAATTTTGCCCAATAGTGGGACCCAGTGCAGTTCAGTTGTAGGTATTCTGGAATGGACTTTATGCTTAGTAGAAAACAAAAACAGTGGCATCAGCTACGGGCTTAGTGCATGAGACAAGGTCTATTTTGCAACCTAAAATTATGCCGAACCTAGATTGGTCGAAATAGATACTTATATGTTTGGTAGCTTTGTATCTATTTTTTATACTCATATGCCAAAATGTTGCTGATTTAAGTTCGAATTTGCAGTGAAGCATGTGTAAGTCGCTCGCAAACGGCCAAACGTGCTTTGTGTGTGAAGTGATTAATTGCAATTGAGTCTTTGTTCGAATGTTTTACGAAGTCGTTAACTTAAGACGTGTTGTTTTCCTTAGTGATAAAATTGACCTATTATGTTGGAAACAGTTTGGGTAAGAAGTATCAAGTTTAAAAATTGGGAAAGCCTTAAAGTGGTAAGTTTATATACAGTGCTTTGGCGCTCACTATGGGAGGCTTATGTCTAAATGAAGTGGAAAAGCTTGCAAGTGACAATAATGATGGAGCTAAAGGTTTCTTTTTCAGTTTACGGAAAAAATGTAGAACTGAACAATGTCAGTAACTAGCACTTTGGTTGCACGTAGGTATAAAATATTTAACGTTCTTAGTTATTGTTTTTATTTGTTTTTAACTGAATCTTTTTTTGGGTTTTCGGGGTGTGGTCTGTGTTTAAAACAAATCGAAGTCCATAAGCTGTTAATTAAGCTAACATATAATATAATAATAAGCTAACATATAATATATAATAATAATATATAATAACATATAATATATAAATACCCATAACACAAGTTCTGCTTAGCTTAGGGCTAGATGATGCTGTGTGGACTATCCACAGTTAATTTTATTTTTAGAACGAGATTTAAGAACAGCTTTTCTATCATCTTTTCATGTAGATAGGTTTTGGTAGGTACTCAAATCGTTAAAATAGTTCCTCAATCCGTTCTGAAATATAATAACTGATACTAAAATAAACCTTACTATTTGCGGAGGGAACTGCAGATAAATCCCCAGACTTGTTTGTCGTTTTCCAGTAAATATACGCTCACAATACAAACGGTATTATAGGAGTGCGTTGGATCATATTTCTCTACCCCTTCATAAATAAGAGAATCCATGTTTGCAACTTTATACAGATGTTATTATAATTCTATTGTTAATTGTGACTTAGTCTAAGTTATTTTATTGTAAGTAAATTGTTATTATTATTTTAGTGTGCAATAATGAATTTTCTATTTATCATATCTATTGCTCGATAATTTATGTATTTTACAAAAAAATAACAACCATCATCTGATTTCAGGAATTATTAATGAAAACCCAAAAACTAATGGTCATACATTTTTGATCCAGTGCATGAATTAAAAAGTGTTAGTAATTAAAAATAACAATTTTATTGAAAAACTTAAAAAGTCCCTTTTAGGCTGTGTTTAGATAACCTACGAATATTATTTATCTCCTAAAATAAAAAACTTTGAAAACCAAAAGTCATGTAGCTTAGATACCCAGTCCAAATACCCATATCTCAATCAACCCGCATGGCTTCAACAAAACAAAAGTCGTCACTTTGTCTGCGCTCCAACTACATTCTCTATTCACTGAAACAAAACTCCGTCCAATGTATTGCAACACAAAATATGAGTTAATCTCGCTAAACAAGAATGCTCCTGACATTTCAATTACAGTTTATCTCTGAACTTTGCCGGAACGAAAGCCAACTATAGAGGAGCGGTTCAGTTGCTTATTCCGTTATCCTGAAGTCGGTCTTGCGAATACATGTGTCGGGCAATTTTCAAATTGGTTATCTTGTTTTGAAGACTCATGAAACATTAATGAGGACTGGAAATGGTTTCGGCAGAATATCAACGCCTGGATAGGTGCTGATATTCTGCCATTTCTTCTTGAGTGGCATTAATGCAAGAAAAAAAAATTAAATAAAAAAAAGAAAGTGACTGTGCTGTGACACAACACAGCACAGTCACTTTCTTTTTTTATTTATTTTTTTTTTCTTTTTTATTTTTCTCATGGATTACTTATGTTAAAAATAAAAAATTAGTTTAATTAAAAAATAAAAATAAAAATTAGTTTAATTAAAAAATTAGTTTAATAAAAAATTAGTTTAATTAAAGTTTTTGTTTTGTTTATTAGTTAATTAGTTTATGTTAAATTTTTGTTTAATTTTTTTTTATTTTCATAAAATGTGTATTATGTTAAGTAGCGAATAAATGAATGTCTATGATCTCAAACTGTTGGATGAGCGAGATCTCTACGAGAGATTAAGTTAAGGCGCAAACAGGACCTAAAGTGGCGCCACCACTTATTTTATCACATAATTCCATTAAACAAAGGAATTTCCAAAATTCACACGTACTATTTTTTAAACCTATCATAAGCTTTATTGATGCATCATTAGTATAGTTTCATTTTGTCAATTTTAGGAAGAGATACGAAAACAGAGTTTGGTGGCCACCAAAGGCAATTTCGGCAAACGAAAATGTGTAGGTAGGTAAGTAGCTGCACAGAGTTGTCCACATTCCTTAAGGCCATGCATTGTTCTCTGGTTAACATTATTGTTAGTTATTTTTGTTGTGTTTGTATGTTTTCTCATAATTACCTACATGATAAACTAAGATCTAGCATTACTACGTATGATAAATAACTGATCTCTTTTAGACACTAAGTTAACAGATGACATTCTTTTTGTCGTTATTTCGCTGGTAATACCTGTACCTATTTGTTATTAAAAATAATAATCTCTAACAATAGTTAGTGCAATGAATTAAAAGGTTATGTTTACAAGATCCGAAGATTGATATACCTATTGCTTTTTGAGAGAGAGGTGCCCGAGAATGCTTTAAAAACCTTATTACAGATGCTCTCGGACCTAACACAATAGTTTAAAACTTATATTAGTACTTTTATTGTATATATAATACTTGGTGAATGAAAATTGATAGTTTACATTCTCACAAGAGAACTTTTAAGGTTCATTGAAAATTAGGAAGAGCAACCCTACTCAACACACAACGGTTCAACGGTTTCAATTCTCTGAATGAAATAAGTCATTTGAATTATTACCAAAAGTATTTCCTACCTAGTTATTAGCGAAAACTATCGTTTAGTTGAAGTGCCTATTTAATGTTTGTTTTACATTCGTTTTACGTTTAATTTTCTACTCGTTTAAGTTAAAAACAATTTTAAAAGTCATATTCCTAGCAAATAACAACCAAGGAATTTTACTACTTTAGGTAATCGCATTAATGACCACAAATAACTTTCAATGCTTAAAATTTATGGCGCGTAAATGTTTTACGTACATTTTTTATGGTAACCTTTCAAGAAAATAACAAGCGCTTGAAGATAAAGCGATTTTCTTATTTTTCCATCGCCCCGAACTACGTGGGTTGTGGTCCTAAAGACACAAACTGGATTGCGTTAGTTATATGAGAATTCTATGTACTCGTATACTTATACATATAATAATATAGTGCTGCTACACTATGGTTATGTCGAATGAGTGAGTACGTCGTACGTCCCGAATTGTTTTTCCTTGCCAAAAAATCTCATACCACGATATCTTTGGTTGTTAGGATGCGGTTATAAAGGTGTTGAAATGTTCTTCGACGAAAGACGTAGAGATAGACATATTTTGTCGTTTTCTGAGTATTCAAATTAGTAGAAGATCCGAACCTATATCGACATTCACCGAGTTGATAATAGTAGAAAACTTATTTTCTGGTTTCTTTACAAATACAAATGAGGACGCGTTTGGAAAATGCTAACAAGGAAATGCCAGATTTTGAGACCATACGGTTTTTAAGCATTGGATAAGAGACGAAAATGATATAATTAAATAGATATTTTTATCATAAAACACTGGACCACAAGGCGTATTTGCTCAAAGTGAGAAAGCGTTTGCTTCGGTTCCTACATTGTAAACTACAACTTGAATAAATAAATATGGAGTTACGTGAAGAATAGAATTACAATACTGATGATTGTCGAAAATTATTATTATCGTCCATGGAGATATTAGAAAAACACAACTTAGAAAAAGGCAAAGTAAAGAGTCTGAAACACTAGGCTATTTCTAAATGTGTGACAACATTTTGTTCCACCGACAAATTGCTTTGTCCTCTTTTACTTTTGAAACAAAATGCTACCTTTGTAAATCGACTCAATCCCTATTTACTTTTCGACAACCCCCGAAGAGTGTAAAAAACCTTTCCAATCGGAACCTCTAAAAGAATAGAATAAACAATAGAACCTTTGTGAAACTTTTCTTATTATTTAAGAGCCTCTGAATGTTTAATGCATGAGGCGCGATTTATTCGAGGCTAACGTAGAATATAGGTACCTAGCATATTCATGTAAGAAGGAAAATAAGCAGAAAGAAAAAGATTTATTAAAAACATTACTTACAGTATTCAATCAGTGATTTAAAAAACTTTTTGACTTTGAAGTTATGGTAGAATGGGTTGCAATTTTCATTTTCATTCAAATGCTAGTTATTTAGTATTTATTTAAATGTTGATGAACTGGAATTTCTCATAGGCAATCTAAAATCGTCAATAAGTCAATATAAAAAAGAAGTATACCGTGCATTTAAATAATGTAACAGTCTAGGGTTCGGCAAATATAAAAATTAATAATAACCTAAAAATCTTTTGGATTCGTACACTGAAAAAACCTAATCCGAATATGAAACGAAAACAAAATGAGTCATAAATAAAACTCGCCCCAAATATATCGTGTCCCAGAGCCGATAAATTAGGCTCGTTACTGGTGTATAACAAATAGGGAGAACTAGATGTTAGCCTGTTTCACTCGAATTTCGTGCAAAACCGATGATTTCGATTTGCCCACCCGGCTCATATTTAAACTAGGTATCTACTTTATAGGTTTATCATCGTCCTTAAGCAATCTTGAATATTAGTCAATGTTTCCAAAGAGAGCCCGTTGCCAAAAATTTGTTACTTTGAATACGTGTACTATACACGACTATACACTCATTCACATTACAGTACCTATAGGCACATAGGGACTTAGGTACCAATGTGATACTTTGCAGGCTGTCAGAATAATCTCAGAAAATAGGTAGGCATAGCCACTTATATTTAAATTGTAAAAGTTAATAACTCGATTGTGTTGTTGTTTGAATGTTTGTTTTGCATAGATGCAAGAAGAGTCCTGGATAAACTTAAACACTCTTTATATTTTACTCTGTAGAAAAGTGTAAAAGCCGCGAGAAAAAGCGACATTCTTACTAAAGCTAGGATCATTGAAAACTTTCAACCTCTTTCACGCATTTTCGCTGACCAGTTCCAAAGGGCTGAGTGAATTTCCTCCAAGTTACTGTTACTTCCTGCACGGTAGAAGTCGTAGACTAATAATATATCACGGTGCGATAACACTGACCGAGAATTTATGTTGCGATTTTTATGCGATACCGGATATGGTGGACTTGCTTATACGGATCGTTTTTGACCACATGAAATAAAAAAAAACTTCCTAGCTGAACATTCAGGTAGCGGTTATAGATTTTGTAGTAAACTTCATCAAAAAATCTATTTTTTTCATGCTGTTATAAAATTATGGTTCTTTCTGTTTCTATTATTTTTATTTGAGGAGATGATATAAATTATGTATTTAAAAGCCATACTAGCTGTGCCCGCGACTTCGTCCGCGTGGAATATAGTGACTTTGGCAATCACACAAACCTTACACATATTTCTATACGACTTTTCATCCCGTACTTTTAATTTTATCCTCCTAGGTACCTGTACCTTAACCTGTATGGAATCAATGTTAAATGGAATTAAATTTCAAGGGTTTGTTTCGATTTTAATAAATAATCGTTAAGTTGGGATAGAGAATTTAAATCTGAAAGCAGCATTTGGTAATAAATAACACATTAAAATTTAATATTATATCATAAATACTGGGTGAGTCTATTAATTTACTTTTATTGTAGTTTTTAAAGAAATTTGTCAGTAAGACTATTGCTAAAACTTAAACTGTATCAGAATCTTTTTTTCAACTTTGTGATCAGAATAATAAATGTTAAAAGTTTTGATGACTTTAATTTATGCCCGCGAAAATCAAATAATTTTAGCTACAATGGATAATTTAAAATTAAGTGATTGATACCGTTTTAATCGAGTTAGGTTTTATGTTCGTCGATGGGACTTAATTAATCTGACTTTGATTGATGACTTTATTTGTTTTTCAAATCAAAGCGGTCACTTAATTTGAAATTATATAGATTTTCCTACTAAACAAAATTTCGGTGATTTATGAACCTTGGTATTAAAAAATTTAGAAAAGAAATAAATTATGACACAGCAAATGACGAAGTGGTCAGAATAAAATTATGGAAGCATGGCAAAATGGTGACCGAACACCGTGATTCATCATACTTAAACATTTATTTCTATTTAAAATTCATGATGGCCGCTTGAAGAACCGAATAATAAAATGAACCGACTGTTGTTAAAATAATTACCTACTTACCGACAGTAAAAAATATTTAAACCTGTAAGTGACTACAAATTTTTGGTTGACTTGGCCTTTTATTCTGAAAAATAAAAACAGAAAAACGACTCCAGTCTCGAAAAACGCGTCGCGATTTTCTCAAGACCAGCAATTTGTAAACTTTGAACTAAGAAAAAGACACTGCGTCTCTGATATATTTATTATGCCCATAAATAGGTATTCAAATTCACTCTGAAATTTTACGACAACTACATTTCTACAAGCACTCAAAACTTACCTTCACCGCCCCCGTAAATGCTCCAACTTATAACTAGCTCACGACTCGATATCGCTCGTATAAAAGTGAATAACTCCATAAATTTTATAACGTGCTATCAATAAGCTCGTTCTTCTGGATAAATATTTTTATATTCTTGGTACACGACTTGAGCGATGATGCTGTATTGCGGGAAATGCGCATGAAGCGAACTTTTAACTTAATGTCAATTGGTTTTACGTTTCCACGAGGCTTTTCATATTTTAAAATTTTATTTCAAAATTTCAAAAGAGTGTCTGCCGTAATAAATTATAAAACAATATAGCCTTTTCGGATTTAATCGTTTTCCCCTGACTTCGATTGAAATAATGATTGTTTTTAAAATTAACCATGACTGTGTTTTTTGTTTACACACAATGGTCAAGTAGTGATTATTATTAAATAGCTGCGCCCCGCAGCGTCGCCCGCGGGGAAATTTATTTATTTGTCAAATATCATATTTATATACATAATATGCTATTCCCGACGAAGACAAATCCAAAAACACAAAAATCATAAAAATCGGTCCAGCCGTTCTCGAGTTATAAGTGTTGTAACAAACACGACTTACTTTTATATATATAGATTTAAATAGTGATAATGATTGATACAAATTATAATGAAGGGCAGGTAGCTAATAGTATTATTTTTTTTGCTAATTTTAACAATCAACAGTTTCATGTACAGTGAACATAGAGTTTTATAAAAAAATACCATTGTTTCAGAAATCTGTTTAAAGCATATCGTGCTTAACGTTAGTTTCTAGTCACGCCTTAGGTACCAGGATTACTAAAGTCACTGGGTGTGGCGCGTATTTTAATGGAAAAAGTCACGCAATTTCACTAAGTTCTAACTAAAACAAGATTTATGCAGAAAATTTGAGTAAGGTGATCGCATTCGCATGATAAAGCTCATTTAATAGGAAAAATAAGGCAATAACGCTCTTATTGCTTTGGCATGAACTTCATAAACCCCGGTTCATTGAGCAAGGAATGCAATAGGTAAAGAGGATAAAATGATAAAGGAGAGCTCACAACAGTTGAACTCTCAAGGGTGCAACCCTGTATTGTAAAGAAGCAAAACAGTATTTATGGGAATTCTATTATGCTCTACAAACTCGCTTCAATATAAGACACTTTAGCGCAATTTGTAAGTACATTTTATAAATTGAATAATGTTGATAGATGAGTAAATGTACCCTTATATAATTTCACTGAAGTAGACAGTAAAATTGTAATTTGATGTAGGTACCTAATCGCTGTTGTTATTGAGTGACCGTAACCGTAACTCGGCAAACTTAGTGTAGGACGCTCCCGTGTAGGTGAGATAATGATGTGCGAAGAACTGCAGGCAGATACTGGATGGGGCAAACTTAAGACAGAGCGCCATAGCGCTCATAATGGGAAGCCTAAATCCAGCAGTGACCTAATATAGGTTGGTGATGATTATGATGAATCACGTGTAGTTGTTTGCTCTTTTTGGAAGAGCCACAGAGAAATAATTATTGTTGTGGTTGATGAAAAACTTATGTCTTTTGTACTTACAGATACTCATCATCTAATCGATCTAATAATAATAGTCCACTGATGGACTAGTATCATTTCAGATACTTACCCAGCAGTGGGTGACATCGCATTAAGGTGATGATGGTTCTGGTGATGACTACGACACTTTTAAATCTTTATTTATAATCACACTGCGATTCTGGCAGTTTGTCTATCAGACAGAAAAGATTTGAAACATTAGATACGTAAAACATAATTAAATATAAATCTAAATAATAAGGCGTTTTAAATACTTTAAAACGACTAAAACTGACTATCATGAAAACATTATCAATGTAGTCGAAGTCAATAAAATATGCACTGTCGAGGATCTCAAATACTAATGATGAGACCTTGATCAAAATTTGGAATCGGAATGATATGAAAAGCACATTTCAAATAAGTAATTCACATAAAAACTACTGAGGTAATACCTAAGATCAATTACTACGTTCGTTACTATACTTGATCTTAGGGTAATACAAATTTAATAAAAAAATACTGGTACCTTCTTTTTTTTGCTTTTAAGTTGGCAAAAAACACAAATTCCTTGGTTGCGATGCTTATCGCAATGATTAAAAATATCCAAATTAATATTCACCAAATTAAGTATCCTTATGTATACTAAAAACCTTTTCTCGTAAGAAACATAGATTAGCATAGAATCATCTGTTTGAAAATGGGGCAGTCTCGTATCCCTAATCCAAGCCGTCCAATATTACGCAGGCTTCGCGGCTCGCTCCCAATAACCAGCGGCTTTACTAGTCATTCATCAACTATCCGCGATAGAAGAGCATAACGTCTTTATTATATAGCGTTGGTCGACTTATAACGGAAGTTATCTGCCTATTTTTATTTTATGTCGAAAAAAGGTTGTTCTCTCGAAAACTTGTTTCGAAACGGATTAACAGAAATATTTTTGTAATTCAAAAAGTGTGTTTAAGTTGTAGTAAAGCGTAGCTAGGGGAGACTAAAATAGCATAGGACTAAAGACTAACTTGTTTTTTTTTATCTGCCAGAACAAAACAACATTATCTTCGAAAACATTATCGTCTAGCATTAAGAATTGATCTTTCAATGTTTCAGAAGCAAATAATTTTTTTTATTAAAAGCGCCGCCGTCTTTTTGTTTGGTGAATGTTTATGATATGATGATTTCTCCCTTAGCGTTGCGCCTTACAAAAATATTGGAACAAATTGTCTCGAAATTACTATATTTTTTGATAACTACAAATTGAGTTTCAAGTGAATGAACATGACATGCATAATTAATTTAAATGCATTAAAATTTACAAGGCATATCATTAAGCAAATAAGTATTAATATTATAATATTATGCAAATGCCACAGAAAGTCAAAGAAATTATTAATTTAAAACTGTTGTTGTTAAAAACTCGTAAAATTTAATTTGAGACTCACAAAATTTCAGAGTCATCCATAGTATAAAACGTATGGATTTTTTTACTGAACTTAAGTTCGAGTTAAACGAAAATTACAATCAAGGAATAGAAAAAAATGCAACTAGTATATACAATTGAAACCATTGAGCTAACTGCAGACGGTTGCACTAGAAGACTAGAATTGAAATATGTGCAACAATTAACAGGTAACGAATGGTGCTTACCTCAATGTACCAAAAGAAGTAATCTAATAAAGAATTTATCTATCTATCTACGAGGACGGCAGTTATAATAAGATCAACCGTCTTCTCGAAAACTTTGTATAAATAATTCTCAAAATGAAGGTGCCCCACGTCATAGAATAAAGATGAGAGCATAGGGAGCTCATTGGACGATATTGTTGGCTGGACGAATATTGAACGCCTGTGCCTGAAATTCGATGGCTTATCTCGAGATTGGCTCTTTCGTTTCAAGGGCTATTTTCCATAACTGCGGAGTGTCATAGACTTAGTCAGCTGGACTTTTTGGAGTACGAGAATACAGAGTTTTTGGAAGGGAACTTGGAGTTGAACTAATACGAAAATATAATCACTACATAGTATAAAACAAAGTCTCTTTTTCTGTCCCTATGTCCCTATATCATTATGTCCCTTTGAATGCTTAAATCTTTAAAACAACACAACGGATTTTAATGCGGTTTTTTGTAATAGATAGAGTGATTCAAAAGGAAGGTTTATACGTATAATAAAAACCGTGTGAAGCCGGGGCGGGTCGCTAGTAAAGTATAAAAAGAGAAAAGTAAATATTTATTTGTTTCAAAATTACAACACAGGGCTGGTAAAAAAGTATAAACTGAAATTATAGTACAAATATTGCAGAACAAGTTTCACGATTAACATAAATAGGCTACACCCTCAGCATTAAATGTTCCATTGTCACGTGAGTCAAATCAGGTTTTCAGTTTAAAAATAAAAAAAATTATTCTGTTTTTCACTGTTTTGAATCAAGGAACTTATCCATTAAGGTTCAAAATGCTCCGGGCAGAAAGTAGTAAATAGTCTTTTAGTATCGTAGAGAATAAAATATTCCTTCCAATTCTTAAAGAATGTAAATCATAGTGATAGATATAAAATATAAGGTGTTCATTCCATATTTCCTCGTTTTTTATGATGGTAGCACTCCCGATCATAAGGTATGGGATATTTATACATGTATTCATGGAGTGTCTTTATTTCGGCTGTGAATTTTGGGACGCTTTTGGCTGATGATATTGGATTGAGGTAGTTGGACCAGAAGGTAAGTAGTTGGGTTTTTACAATGAAAAAGATGTGATTTTAACATAATTATTAAACCCATTGTATGATTATTTGCACTAGCTTTTAAAGAACCGCAGAACTCTGTTCCCATATAAAATATTTTACCCCAAATTATTTTGTGGCTATTTTGCCTCAAAATAATTAGTTAAAAACTTTAGGTGAATAATTAAGTAATACAATTTGGCCTATGCACTAGTTTTTGTTCTTTCCCTTGATACCTATGTCTTAGCCAAATTTCTTCTCCCTTACAGTCGCGAAAAGAAAACCGACGCATATGAATAATATCAGTATGGAAGTGGGTATAGTACAATACGTAGACTGTTAACAAAAATACGTCGTAATGGGCAATCTCATTGAATCTAAGTGTATCGTGTTTGGCAAATACAATGTATTTCCATCAACACCGCTTACTTAATGAATTCCACGTAGGCATGTGCCTTATAGCGCTGAAGGTATGTGAAAAACTTAGCTTATTTTTTTTTCCGATGTTTTACTATTGTTATGTCGTAGCTAGTTAGGATGACTATAACATTGAGGACTGTTGGAATAAATAAATAATGCTGGAAAATTCACACAACGTTAGCTTTGGGACAAGCTAAGCAGAGCTTGTAGGGCCATAGGGGTGCTAGATTTATATGTATACCTATACTAAATTAATTATTTTGTTTTCTCCACACAATGCAAATTCCTGAAGTTTTGTTCGCCATTATTATGCATTGTTTTTGTCCTGTTAAATCAGTATTCATAAAAAAAATATTTATAATATTTTAATATACTAGAAACTTAATATTTTTATCGTATATAATAATTAATTATCATATTATTGTTTTAATTTTATACACTGTTTTAATGTGTTTCTATTCCTTAGTTGTAATTTTCTTTGCTATAAAAGTAGTAATTATATTAAAAAGGTTACTAAATCGTATTATTACCATTTGATCAACATACATGCTTTCGAAAATTGCAGCAAATTCAGTAGGTACAATAATATAGTTGGTAAAATGACAATGACCTCCTGGCCTATCTATTATGTCTAGGTGGTACTTACCGGTAACGATTATGGGGACCATTGAGCCAAGAAAGCGAAAGTCGGTGAAGTTAATTGGATTGCTACCATTGATTTTGTTTGTTATTGTTACTTTTGCCCTTAGAATAAGAGCTTTGTTATTTTATTGTTTTTCTTTGATTTTGCTTTCAGTTGAAAGTAGGATAATGCATAGATTGATGGATGAATGAATGCATGTATGTTTCTTAGTTCTTGACGCCCAAACTACTGTCCGGATTGGGCTGAAATTCTGGAAAGTTTTAGTGTAGATTTAAAATAACAAAATGTGCTATTAATATCATTAATAAGTTCCCATGGCATGGGTTAAATTAAACTTTAAACAGTTAACCTTTGGATGGTTTGGAGTATTCCGAATTTTCAGAAAAAGCTTTATTCAAGAGCGTACGTGATCGGTACAGCTTATGTTATGATTTACGTAAACTCTATTGTTATGCAGGGATGCATGACTATAAATTCATAACATATAAATAACTTGTAAATTAAATACAAATCACTACATAGTATAAAACAAAGTCGTTTTCCCTGTCCCTATATCCCTATGTCCCTTTGTATGCTTAAATCTTTAAGACTACGCAACGGATTTTGATGCGGTTTTTTTATAGATATAGTGATTCAAGAGGAAGGTTTATACGTATAATAAAACCGTGCAAAACCGGGCGGGTCGCTAGTAATAATACAAAAGTAATAATTTTATATAATATGTATATGGTTGTAAAGAAAATGTACTTCTCAAAAGAAATTACATTTCACATTAAGTATCTGAGAAATCTTAAAGTTAAATATGTTATACACCTCGAGCAATCAAACAATTTTTGTTAATAATAAATAACTTCATATAACTTTATCCATTATTCCGGATTCAACCAAACAAAATGCAAGATTTCTTATCTGACGTAATAAATGTCTTGTCTCATCATAATCATAATCATCATCAGCCTTTTTTAGTCCACTGCTGGAGATAGGCCTCCCCTAATGAGCGCCATAGCGCCCTGTCTTCAGCTTGCCGCATCCAGCATCTGTCAGCAGTCTTTCGCAGATCGTCATCGCACCTGGCTGGAGGGCGTCCTACACTACGTTTTCCAAGTCAAGTCCTGTCTCAAGTAAATATATATGTTATAACGAAATGATAATCTTCATAAACGCACAATAGTATACTTACAGGGGTATATGCGGGTACTTTTCTTTCTCTGAATTATACGTCTTATTCAAAAAAGAAAAAAAAATATTTCAAAAAGTTGCACAGAGAGCCATGGAGCGAGCCATGCTTGGCATCAAGCTTATAGACCGTGTTCCCAATATCCAGATCCGAAGTCGAACAAAAGTGAAGGATGTTGGGAATCGCATCACGGAGCTAAAAAAGAGCTGGGCAGGACACCTGGCAAGGAGACAAGACGACAGGTGGAGTAAGGCGTTAACTGAATGGCGTCCAAGAACGGGGTATAGAGGAGTTGGACGTCCAGCAGCGAGATGGACAGACGATGTAATGAAAATCGCGGGACGAAACTGGATGAGACTGGCGCAGGATCGTGTGGAGTGGCACAAAAGTTTGGAGGCCTATACCCAGCAGTGGGTGAAGTCGGGCTGCGGATGATGATGATGATGATTCAAAAAAACTTCATAACAGAAATGTCAAGATTATGATAAAATAAGGTGGAATCTCTAAACAAATGCCTTTGATCTTGTCCGGGCAAATCTTTTCGATTTATATGTTAATTTAACAATTTGAATTTTCGATGTTGCGCTTTTGGGCGCTAGCAGTCAGTAAGAGATTTGGGCTTCAAGGAATTATGATTTAATATTTTTCCTCATCTATATCTGTTTCCCTATCTATATCTGTTTTAAAGTGACTTGTGTTGCAGCTCAGTGGACGCGTATCATAAGGGAAATCATAGGGTGCCTTTCTTGTTGTGACTATAATATATTCTACTTAAAATACAATGAATCATGATTACAACCAATGCACAACTGAATTTCATGACATTTATTTTCCAAGCATTTATTGGAGCAGATAAAATTTTCAACAACATTCTTCGATTTTCAAGATTTTTTACTAAGATTCCAATTAAGCTTTTTCTACAGAGAAGATAAGCTAACACGTTTGAAAGTTTTTTGGTTTAACATAAAAATCTTGGGTTTTGTACACAATCCCAAACAAATTCAACTCACTCTTCTTCGGCGGGACTTGAACCCACGACCCTCCCTCAGTTCATGAAATCAAAAAAATTCGTCTTGGATGGTAAAAGCTTCGTGGTGCTGTTGGCACCGCATTCCGGACTAAGGGAGTTTGAGTTCCAAGTCTCGCCGAAATCGAATTTTTTTGCGATAATATTTAATTTAAATCATATTAAATATCAAATTTTAAAGATGACGCTCCATCTTCGTTGCTAAGCAACTAAAGATGAGAGGTCTCAGTGCAAGCAAAACGCTCAAGGTCTTTGCGTGGCACAAAATTTTATCGAAACGCCTTTGATCCCTCATCTATATTCAATGATCTGAAGACCCATTTCGAAGGCTCTCGTTATACCAACAGATAAAGGTATTGAAGAACCACAGATCACTCAGAAATAAAATGTCTTGACTAAGTAACCAAAAAGTAAGAAAGTAGTGAGCCATCATCGCATCGGCCGAAAGCATCACCGCCTTGGCGTGAAAAGTGTATACAAGTAATAACTCGAAGAAAACTTTTAATACCTGGTCAATTTGGGTGACCTGATCAACTTGGGTCACCAGGTTTTTGATTGGCTTATAAACTTATGAAGTGATATCCCATTTCATAATCGCTTGAGCGATTCTTGTATTATGGCACTGGGAGACTGAAAAAATCTCATTATGTTCCCATATTCTCTTTGCATGCTTTGCCTGTTACGGCTATGTGACAACTTTAAGTATATACCTTTAAACTTTATTGGCTTGTTTTTATTTATCAAATTCTGTGCTTCAATTACTTCACAATGTTTATAATGTCTATCCTCAATTGCCTCACTAGGTTTACATAAGTTGAGTTTCTACGAGTTCAAAATCGCTGGCTGATAGTAAATCCTCTTTTATTTCGTATGGATACGATTTTCGACATAAGGCTAGGAATTATCCAGAAAGTCGACCCTTGTAAGCCTCACATTAGTCTCACAAAAAGGTTTCAAAATTATTGGATACGATTCTATAGATAAGCTCCCCTATCGAAAACAGTGTGCAAATATAATGTTCGTGTTGGTAGGTAATATTTAAAAATACTGACACTAAATAATAATAATTTTTAATGGTATCACAAAAGCTTATAAGCCTTTATATTATTTTTGTGCCAATGTAACTCAGATACTTACCTAAATCAAGCCAACCCGGTTTTCAAACATGTATACCTAATGCAGGAAATGTTACCATCAATAAGGAGCTTAGGTAGCCAAAATAGCTAATCATAATATGTTTATAATAAAGCGCTTCGCAAAATTCATATTTGTCGCAACTGTACTATTGCACCAAAAATGTGCAAAAGGAAGGCAAAACGAACCTTATGGTCGTCGTAACGATGTTTGTGTTTCCTTCTTGTTAATATTAAGGATCCCGCGAATCCGTATGATGATCAAAGAGGTGCGACGAAGCGAAATACTTCATCATTAAATATTATTTTCTTCAAAATGTTTATTATTTTTCAACACTGTGTCCTTTGATATTTTTATCCCTAGGAAAAGGAGAAAAATGTTATTTTCAAAATTTTTGCACTCTGAAAACCATCTTTAACTTGTAGTATTTTCATTTTACTAATAGGCTAAGGTTAGCAGATAAAACCTAAGTATTACTGTTACTTTTTTAAAACAGTAGGTACTGACTAGATACTGAACATTAATTTACTTATGTTATCTCTGTTATTATTCCAACAAAACAAACATGTCCATAAAACAAAATACGTGACGTTACGTAATTCTAGCAAAAAAACTCCCATATCGTTCTCTAGATCGCGTTTGTGAAAACAACGAGAGCTATAAAAGGTCTTATTGTTATCCTTTGAATTTATACTCAGTTATTATCGCTCTCATAAATTGTTTCTACGCCACGGCATGAACCCAATCCGCTTGGAAAAAGTGACCGAGTAATCTGGACTAGCCCTCCCTTATCTATTGCCTCCGATAAAACCTAATCCACCCCTGGTATTCGTACAATGGTAACCCCTTTCAAATACGTTTTGAGTAATTAGAGAGTTGGTAAAAACGCAGCCATTTTGAAAGGATCTTCTTGTTATCACTCGCTAGTATTTTTCTAATTTTTGTGTATTTCACAGAATACTCTTTTCTAACAAGCATCTACTCTGCTGAAGCGATATTGATAAAGTATCAAAATACACTGTAGTTATATAGGTATGGTTCATACCTCAATTTCGTAGGTCATTGCCCTCTCATTTTTCCGAAAAAAGAAATTTTATTTTATAAATTGATTTGCTCTATCCTAAGAAGTAGGTAATAAAATCTTATCACTTTTTTTCGAATCTAGTTTTAAATATCGTTTTTAGGCTTAGGCATAAAAAACCGAAGAAAACAGCGCCACACTCATCTCTATCTTTACACCATTAAAAGTAAATAATTTTTCAATTACTTTGCAAATTTTAAAATGCAACAGTTAACGGCAAATTCCCACAAAACATTACAGCAGCATGGCTACCACAACATCTGTTTTCTAATTGAGACATTAGCCACGGATCGAGCGAATGGATCGCCTTTAATAACTGACATACATAAGTGATGGCAGGGTACTTACATAAACGAGCGGCTGGTATGATAGGGGTGTGGTTAGTAGTTAGCTTACCCTATATGTATTATGTATTTAAATAGGACATCTAGCCAGCATGAGATCATTAATGTCTGCTTTACAGTTTATTAAGTACCAACTGCGAGTGTCAAGTGACATTTATGATTTCCGATAATTGTTCGCGGAACTTTTTGAACTAAGACGCATGCCACACAGCTGCGTCTTGAGTTTCGCGATTTGAAGGCGCGAGGCGCGGCGGCGGCGGCGCCACTTCTAGAGTCTAGAAATAGCGCTTACAAGACGCAGGTGTCACTTGCACTTGTCACTCGCACTTGATACTTAACAATACGCAAACCATAAGGCAAAAGGCAAGCAATTTACAAGTGATGTATGGATATTTGACCCATAAAGGTGCATCAGCACTAAAGCACAGACTAAAGCTACTTACTATTTATATTTCTTGATCAATGCTACATTGAGCATATTTCGTAAGGGTTGATGCACACCGTAGCTAGGTAATACGCTTTTTGCAATATTAATATCTACTATTGTGCTTTTGGTGCTGGATTAAAAAATAGATCCTCTGTCATCTACACAATAACATAACAGTTTTATTTACGTTTTCCTATTGCACAGTGTTGGTCAATTTAATAACTTTAGTGTGCATGTGCCTTGATATACAATTACTTTAATAAATATCTGGTAACGTTTACTCAGAGCGGTTGCATCCTTATGCAACGTTTCACAAAGTTATTTATGAAATTGAAATATTATTGGTTCGTTTATTTACCATCTCAAAACTTAATGTTTTGCAACTGAAAATGGAATGGTTTCGTTCACTAAAATATAAATGGACACCGGATGATTTCGATTTTTTACTAATACAAAGTACTAGTAGTGGCTAAAAGACTAACATTGTGAACTCAGATTATAATAAGTATTATGTATGTAGTTTACAAAACCCCTTTGAGTGATTCAGAATCCAGGGCGGTGTCTACTATTATTCTATGATTGTTTATTAGTATCATACATACATACGCATACATTTGCGCCTAAAAGGTTTGCACCTTTTTTGTTGCATAGGTACTTACTGGTTACAACTACAGTCGTCGTGATCGTAGACAACGTCATACTTTTATGACTGGATCTTGAGAAAGTAAGTTTCTTACACTGTCTCTCGATCTAAGCCGAGAGCTAAATTATGGCCATTGACCGCCATCGAGGCCCGGGTAGACTCAGAATAATTGACACGGATGTTGCGTAAGGGAGAAGTGTTAAAACCTACATCTAGATGGTTTCACATTAAGTAAAAACAAGTATTTGTAAATACATCTAGATGGTTTCACATTAGGTAAAAACGAGCTATTTTCAACATAAACAAAAAATAAAAAGAGAATTTTTGTAATTCGACTTTCTTTAATGGGCCGTTGTAATTTTTTTCTATAAGAACAGGTTTCGATGTTTTTTAATGTTGTTGCTTTTCTTGTGGTTGCATATAACTTGAGCAAGATCTGAGCAGTAGTACCTATTTTAGTTACTTATCATTAAAAAATAGCGAGATTTTTTTCATTGGTTGTTGGTTTTTGTAAAAAACATCAAACATATTATGTTCAAGCTTATAAGCCTCTTAATGATTTCACTGAGAATAGAATTCCAAAGTAAATACGTTAGTTTTCAAAACCAAAGTTAATGTAGATAAAAAAAACTCGCAAACTATTACGAGCTACATTTTCAAACCACAAACTGTCTCGTGCAGCTTTAAGCTTTACAAAGTTATTAAATAACGCAAAGTTAATTTGCAGGCTATTGACAAGATGATAAAAAATATAAACGAAATCTATGGAGTGTGTCTATAGATTTTGTTTAAATTTTTCTAACGAAGATACGGTTATTATGTTAGTTTTGGACTGGCTGAACTTTAATAAAGATATTATTTACAATAATTTTTAATCTAAATAAAAAATAAATTGTTATCGTGTATGAAAATGTAGTTTTAATTTCACTGTTCAATTTATTTTTTAAAGCAGAGTTGTGTTTATTTGTATTCCAACTCTTTATTTTAATGTGTGCTTAGAGTCAAATCAAATCAAAAATCAAAATCAAATCAAATAGTTTATTGGTACCATATGTTATTTAAAACTAAAAACATTGCAACGATACTGACGCAAAAAGTATAAAACTGTGTCGCGTACAGTATCGCCCTCCTCTGGACATAGTGAAAATTAATAACAAAACAATTTACAAGAGAGTATACAATGTGATTTTTCGAACCTTGATCAAAAGAAATGTGCGGATACACGACACATATTTATCGGTAAAAATCGGGATAAAAAAAATTTCATGTTATTTATCTCAAAAACAAAGCAGTTTTAATATTTTTTAAAATGAAGACTACTTCATCTGGTTTTTTCTTCGTATCTTTTTGAGTAAATGATGTATTTTATTCGAAGTAGTCTCATTTGAAAGCTAGATAGTTTACCTAGCTAATAAAAAATACAAATACGATACATAAGCGTAGTAAAAACAGTATTTTTTTAGAAATAAGACAAAAAAAAACGATTTTTATTTTATTTTTTCTCTGTAACTTTAAAACTGGGTAATTAAGGTGTACTTTTTTGCATGTTGTATTAAACTTCATAATTTATTCTACAAATCCTTCAAAAACTGGGGGTCTATCTCTTTCCGTTGTCATGTTATTCACCATTTAAATTAGGTACTTTCTGCCATCAGTTGAGATTCCTGTTGATATCTGTACTTGAATTGTGTTTAAAAAAAATAACATTAAATTGTTTTTATCTCGGTTTTTATCGATAAATATGTGTCGTATATCCGCACATTTCGTTTGATCAAGGTTCGAAAAATCACATTGTATAGCCTAAGTTATCCTTAATTAATATTATTATAATTATTAAAGTAAGTTAATTTAACATGCTCAAGTAGAAGACTACATGAAACTTATATTATTATGCTGTGAATGTACTCAACATATGAATAAGTGATGTGTGGTGTACCTATATGAAAATTAATGAATAAAAAGTGTGAAAAAAAAAATATAATAATGATAAATTTGACATTGTATGTACCTAAAGCATAAAAAGAGAAAAGTTAATAAATTAGTTATGGATTACAATATTTTCGCTATTATTTATTTTATTTGTACCATAGGAACATACAGAACATTAATAGTTCCGTATCTTCATAAGAAAGGGTTAGAAGCCAGGCGGATAATTTACATTTACAGTTCCACAGGGATAAGGGATAAATATTAAGAATTTTACTAACTGTATTATAGAGCATCGAACTGATGTGGGGAAACTGTCTACTAGCTGTAGCAGTCCTGTGTGACACTGTTTCACAGACTCTGTGGAAGCGTCGCTAGTCCGAGTCCGCTTAGTAGAGTTACAAATGAAAAATATTCTTTTAAATTATAGCATATAAAAAAACAGTCAACGCAAGGCATTCAATACTTCGTCTAGGCAGCATTTCCATCTAATCAAAGCAGCTATTCAAAAAAACAAAAATCTAATAAATTTCTAAAAATCTTATCAAATATTCCTATGATCACCAAGAACCTAACTAGGACTTACGACCTTGCTTTGAAAAGATATCTCTGCCCACTTCTCTTCGGGTCATCATTCACACGTTTGTCAAATATGTCCGTTCCCCAACAACAAAAGGAGCACGTTTTTCAGACTCAACCACAGCGTGGTGTATGATAAATCGTCCGGCGCCCGACTCAAGTGTGCAAAAACATTTGATTCTGTCTAGCTTGCAGTAAAAAGGTGCGGATTCGATGGTCGTTCATAAAAAATAACAAATGTTTTTCCGTGGTACCTCAGTAGTATCTATCTAATACTCCTAGCATTTGTTTTACGCATAGGACGGAAATTTACATGAGTAGCTTGAAAAATTTGTATACTTATGTGTTTATTACATCTATTCAATACAATATCTTAGAGTAGTCTACATGTATTAAAAGCAAAAGTTCGTTAAAACGTAATATCATCATCAACCTATATTAGTCCACTGCTGGACATAGGCCTCCCCCAATGAGCGCCATAGCGCCCTGTCTTCAGCTTGACGCATCCAGCATCTGCCAGCAGTCTTTCGCAGATCGTCATCCCACCTGGCCGGAGGGCGTCCTACGCTACGTTTACCGAGTCGCGGTCTCCACTCAAGAACACGTTTACCCCAACGTTTACCAAAACGTAATATGCGATATAATAAATATCAAAATAAAACAATAAATCTGGACAATCCACACAGCATTATCTAGCCCCAAGCTAAGAAATTAATAAACTATGGTGTGTGGGGCCTTTTGTCGTGTCAGTGGAGGGCTCTTATTTCTACCAGTCAATGTCTTCCAGAAAGGCCAGTAGATAATTTTTTAGTCTAGCGAAAGCTAATAATTTAATTTCTAATATTTTTTATTAAAAGGGGTTTCGGAAGATCTACCCTAAAATCCTTCATCTTATAAAACATTAATATAAAACATAAATATTAGTAACTCAAAAGTATACGTATTATGGATAGTATCTATATTGACAACATAGTTGCCGTACATAGAGTTCGCTTTTTGTTAGAGTTTTTATGTAATGCTTGCTAAACGAAAAAAAACATTGCTTAAAGAGCTAGGATTAAAATATACACTAACCTACCTTCATATTGTTGTATATGTTCAAACATCAGGTATTTACCTGAAGTTTTAATAAAGAATTTCGAAATGAAAATGAAACATCCTTCATCGAAAGCATGGTTTACTGCCCTAATACTTTGCTGACGCCTTTAAAAAGCAGTTTATCCTATAAGAAAAGTTTTCTAAGATAGGGATAGAAACACACTATATATTACTATTGGCCTATGTTAACAAGTTGACCTCTAAATTGAGTTCCGCGACATAATACCTAGGTAGGAATATAAAAGCCTACAAAAGTAAACAGTGTCATTATTTGGAAAGGACAAACCTAATTTTATGATCCCAAAATACATATTTTTAGGGAATAAAATTCTATCTTTATAACATCCCTGTCCATGAAAAAGACATAACAGTGCGTTGAATTTATTGTGGACGAGAGAGACCCAGATGGCTGGCTCTCATAAAATACTGAGAAAGGTTCTGTTAGTCGTGCCATGGAATATAGAAAAATATCTTATTTTATTGGTTTTCAAGTGCGCTCGTCTTATATCAGAACTTTGAGTTTACTTGTGAATTTGGATAATAAAAGCAGAATAAAATTTGAACACAAGTTAAAGATCTCAATTAAAATAATGACATAGCTGAAAAACATAATAAAAAAAAAACTTAAATGGTAAGTAACTCTGTGAAAAACTTGTTAAAACAAATATCCAATTTAAAAAAATAATACCGCTTCCACATTTCCTACTTTCACGATGTTACACTCAAAGATAATCACAATTTACGGGAAGGCCCCAAAATACCTACTTCTTTTAGTACGTGCGAGCAATTATACCGGGTCTAATGATAAACTGCCTCCAGCATAGTCCAGTCTTCAACGTAATGGGGTGTCTAATCATTTTATTGGCAATTTAGTTGCGAGTTGGCTTTGCAATGAAACTGGAATGACCGTTTGATGGCCGTAAATTGCGCTATGTGGCGTACTCCTGTAGTTTTCATGTGGTTTGATCACTGGAAACTTGCATATCGGTTTAGTTCTGAGACTTCCTCTTGAGAGTTTACGCTCCAACACTGTTTTGTCACTAGTGCCGGAGTTTAATGCAGTGCCAAGTCTCGGTGGATTAGTGGAAGTCTTATGGCTTTAGGAATAGATTGACCTGGACTATGGGAATCCTTTATTTTTGTTAACAACGATTATTTATCGGGTATTTACCGTGTAAAGATTCAACGTGTCGGGAATCGACGTAACGTCATTTACGTTTCCATCGCGCTGCAGCGACTTCGGCCTTTATTTTTCAATAAACCCAAGATAGGACTGAGGCAGTATAACCATTTTGGTTACGTAAATATTATCAAAACAATTTTTGACTAATTAGGAAAAACAAATCGATAAAATAGGCAATACTTTACTATAAGGCGCATCTACCTACCAAACAACTCAACACACACCTAGAACTGACCATTAACGCACCATTATTACAGCAATAAACGTCGACCACATCCCCAACTCCCGAAACACAGTTTGTCGATCATAAAAATGTTAATATCAAACATTGTTATAACATCAACATAGAGCAAACTAGAGTGCCTGCTAGGGACCCTCGTAAAATAACGGTCCGGCGCGACAGAGCCGCGTTCAATACCCTCTCAAGAAGTATTACTCGAATAATGAAGGGGTCACAAAGTGGGGATGGCAATATTGGCAGCCGTACTGAGTACTGTGTGAAGGTGAGGAAACTTCTCATAAAACCTAAGGAGGCAGGTGCATACCATTTCTAGGGTACCGAAATGTGCGCGTATTTCACGCTCCGGGCGTTACGACGCTCTACCTTACAACGAAAGGGTAAGTAGGTATAATAATAAAAATCTTGCGCCGGCTGATGTGAATAAAGTAAAAACTCGTGTTTTTCTCGAGCTTCTGGGGAAACTTTTGGAAAACTAGCGCTTAAATTAAAAGGATGGGTCGTTACTTTATAAAGTTTACCAGAAAAGATGGTTGGTTAGTATATAGAGGTAGAAGTCCTTTCTGGCCTTCTAATTCGTTTCAGGCCTTCTTACGCGGTTCACTACAACAAGAATAATAGTCAAGGAAATAAGTCTTAATCCTTTCAATGTTTGTGGGATTTAAACCTACTGAGCTTGATCAGTTTGGAACGATTTCACAGTGGTGCAAATTTTAATGTTTTTGTGTGAAACTAGCACATCTGAGACAGTTTTATCGTGAATTACGCTTATGAATCTCTGTAGATAAGGTTCTCAACGCGCCCTCATTAAAAACCGCGAAAAATACGAATAACAGTGAAAACCGGTCTCATTTGTCAACTTCCTAGCATTGCATGCGACCTGCCCACAGTGGAAAACTACACGCAGTAGGGAAACAACTTAAAAAAATACGGAACTTTATCGCATTGTTTGCTGCTTTAGTTCAGTTATAAATATAAAAAAAAAGTTCAGAGCGCTTAACTACTCATACATCCACCGTAGCAAGCTATGGGGAAGATAGAGTATGAGGAAACTATTCTAATATTTAATATAAAAAATATTCAAATATATAATGTACCTCACGAGCGTTGCACATTAAAATATCCTTGTTAAGGAACATAAATTTATGTTTGAAAATATGCAACTTTCAAACATTTATGTCTGCTACGACGACGTAGTATACTACCGCGTAGCTTCATTGAACCTACGACGAAGCAATAATCACTGTAGGAATAATTATCATCATCATCCTATATTCTTTCACAGCTTGGCCTTATAGGAATAATAACACAATTTTTTCTTCTTATTATCTGTCCGCGGTTTTGACCTCAGTGTTTCTATAGAAACGACTCATGGCTAATTCTTTCCAATGGGAAGTAATTATAGGAAGAAAAGTAATCTACGCGTTATTCCAGGGCGCGTTCTAGCCCTAGACTTAGTCGTCTATATGTCACCCCGATCCGTTCACTAGTTTTTGCTAGAAAGAGTAACAAATATCAGTACAACCATACAACCTTTCACGTTTATAATATTAGAAAGAATCTCTGTTCTAACCCCACAGTTTTATAAAAGTTCAAAATTTTTTACTTCGGGTCTGTTAAAATTGCTATTTCTTTACGCTATGCTTCAGTCGACGAGTGGCCGACTTTTATTCGTACCCGTAACACGTCCCCAAGTTTAATATTCAAAATTAACATACACTGTAGTATAACGTTTCTATCGCGTTCGTGCGGAAAGCTAATTCAGTAATGAAGATAAGGGAAATGACGACGTACGAGTACCTATGGGGCACATTTTTAGTTTCTTAAGCATACAATACTAGACGTAAGGTTTTTTGTACTTGAATGATTCAGTTGTGCTTATCACGCGACTTTCCAGCTTGGGTATCGGTGTTTTTTTATAGCCACATATAGCGGGCATGCATATGCATATACAAAGCAGAGTGAGCGTCACGCGCACAGTCTTATACGAACGTCTCGACTCATCCGTAGAACAAAGTCCTATCTGCAGAGTTGATGGTTTTCAGTAGACGTTAGAGAAGTTGTTGACTTGTGTAACTCTTAAACGGTGAGACTTCTCATTGAGACTTTTTGGTATGTTGTTACAATGCCCTAGCCTAGTTAAATGCTTTTTAGTGTATATTTATTTTCCTTTTATTTCTGGAGATAGTGAGTCCTATATTAACGTAGGACGTTTTACGGCGGAACAGCGGTGGTCTTTTGTGAAGATAGAACGTTGTTTTACGGAAACGTCTTAGCAAAATGACGTTTTATATTAATATGGGTCGTTTTTGTTGGAGTTATCTATTCTGTAAGAGTCCTATGTGGATAACTACCTTAAAATATTGTAATAAAATTATAACTTCTAAGTACTAAAATCGTTTACTAAGTTAAAAAATCACCAAAATAAGTAATATAGCCAATATAATGGCATAATTTAGAACAACAAACACGTCATTTAAAATTCAGCTCATAGAATATTTGCACGGCTAATATCATCTCCCTATTAGAAAAATGCTGAAGATGCGCATGAATAAATTTTAGACTAAGGTGCGAAATGTAAATATCTTCATGTGGTGATAAATATTTACGTGGATTTATCAGTTTACCTAAGACTACGTATGCCGATAAGTTTATGACGAACTCTGTGGGGCAGCTGGCGAAGGTCTCCCTGCGACGCTCGAGGTTGCGGGTTCGATTTCCACCTTGGGTCATATATGATATTTGTTCAAGCTATTTTCTATATATAATATAGATAAAGTAATAAAATCTACCTATGTAAGTAGTATAATTCTTTGAGTATATCAGTTATCAAGTCCCATAATTACAAGCAATGCTTGGGGCTAGATGATTTTGTGTGAAGAATTGTCCATTTATATTTCGACTTATCCGTAGAACATAGTTCTATGTGATCATAGACCAAAAATGAATTTAATAGCGAAACGAGATAAGAAGAACAAGCTCTACAGAAGTACGTTTTTAAAATTTTTGTATCTTAATTAGTTTCGGAGATATAAAATCGAACAACGTCCTAACTGATATCAACTCCGCCCAACAACGTTCTACGTGATCATGCAACGGCGCGCGGGTGCGGCGCACTGCGCGTGCGCTCGGTCCGTTAGTCAGTTCGGACGTTGTTCGTAGGAGATAGGAAAAGAGAAAGTCTTTCGATGTGTTTTTTATAGGTTTAATATACATTAAATTCAAATATAAATATTGCTTTTTTATCTCGGTTTTAGGTAGCAGGCGTTCAATGTTTAAATAGGACGTTTTTTGACGGAGAGCTCGTGCAACGCATTTTTTGTACAGAAATTCTTTGGCGTAGTGCATATTCAAAGGAATAATCATTTTTTCTATAATAATTAACAGTTAAAAATTTAAGTCATATGATACGTTAGGACCATTTTATGCGAACACTATTGAGCTTCTTAGGATTCCATATGACTATAGGACGTTTTCCTTCGGAATCTGTTAGACGATTTGTCGGTTCGATGTTAAGATAGAACGTTGTTTGTGGGATAATGAAATCATTTAGGACGTTGTTCATCACAAAACATCATTAAATATTGAGATTTTTTAATTTCTAATTAGTGTAATAAATTGCTTAGTACATTATTTTTCAGTATATATAAAATATGAACGTATTTTATACATAGCTACAAAAATAAATAGTTTTTTCTTCAATTCCAGTTGTGAATGTTGATAACAGCCGCATGATACCAAAAAACGTCGCCTTTGCTTCCAGGTGCAGGAAAAAGTAGCTAATATGATCAGAATTAAATTCTGCATGAGATAGTGGACCGATGAAATTACCTACGATAGCTCAATACCGAATGTTGTGTCTAATACCTCAGCCATGAACGTTTACATCAATGAAGCTAGTTTATTTTCTTTGAAAATTCATTCTAGTTACGAAAATTCACCATAAATATAGCATTAAGAGTTAGAAGTTTCTCACCACAGATGTACCCCAGTTCAAAATTAACCAGGGTGGATCTGTGGTGATAAAATTTTAACTCTACAAGCTGTATTAATTACGAATTTTCTTAACTAGAAGGTTTTACCAACAACATGTCTATGCCGTCTTATTTTAATGTCCATTCGGTCTGCTACCTGCGTATTCTGTCCTAATCATGTGGATAATCAATGTGATTAAAAAGTGCGCAAATGCTTGTGAAGTAATCAGTGATTACTACACCAGCATTTGCGGTACAGTTTTACTAAAAACTTCAGCGGGCATCATCGAATTCCAATAGTCATTTTAACCTATGTACCTACTTGTTCCGATATAAATTACTATGATTGACAACATGAATTCGCCTGCATCTTCACAATGATATCCTGATCGCAACGTGACTCCTAAAACAGACAGACATTGAATGCTAATGCCTTGAAATAAGGTAAAAATTTGTTAGAAGAAAAAAAAAGTCGTAGATGATGAAAACCATCAGGCCAACATACAAATGCCGCTGACAAATTCCCTGTGTTGAAAGCTAACAGCGGTTGGCTTTATAATTTTTTTGGCAACTATGAGACTGATCCATGAAGCGGAATTTCATCAACATAAAGAAAAGAAGACTGGGATGATGACCTAACTAAACAAGCAATATTATGTTTTGCTGATCAATTTATGATCTAAATTCCAAAACAATGTTCAATTATAGTAGTAAGTGCTTAATTTGGTTTTTAATTATTTTTATAATATATATTTATATATATTTAAGTATAAATAAGTGATTAGATAATATAATATAAGTTTTGCTATTGTTGTATGTGTTTTGAATTAAGTAACTAAAGTGCGAAGTTTACACAACTATCTTCATGTTTTGTCAAATATTTACTTAGATTATTTATAATATTACGAATCAGTATCGTTTCGCCCTGTTTTGAAACTTAATTGAACTACACGTTAACCGAAAACTGACTTGTTGGCGTTATTACGCCAACAAAGTTAAAACTTAAAATACTATATCGTATGATAAAATGGTAACCAGGTCAGAAACAGGTAGCATGTCTAAAAATAAATGTAGATGGACAATTCTTCACACAAAATCATCTAGCCCCAAGCATTGCTTGTAATTATGGGTACTTGATAACTGATATACTCAAAGAATTATACTACTTACATAGGTAGATTTTATTACTTTAGCTATATTATATATATATATAGAAAATAACCTGAACAAATATCATATATGACCCAAGGTGGAAATCGAACCCGCAACCTCGAGCGTCGCAGGGAGACCTTCGCCAGCTGCCCCACAGAGTTTTTCATAAATTTATCGGCGTACGTAGTCTTAGGTAAACTGATAAATCCACGTAAATATTTATCACCACATGAAGATATTAACATTTCGCACCTTAGTCTAAAATTTATTCATGCGCATCTTCAGCATTTTTATAATAGGGAGATGATATTAGCCGTGCAAATATTCTATGAGCTGAATTTTATATGACGTGTTTGTTGTTCTAAATCATGCCATATATTGGCTATATTACTTATGTTGATGATTTTTAACTTAGTAAACGATTTTAGTACTCAGAAGTTATAATTTTATAACAATATTTTAAGGTAGTTATCCACGTAGGACTCTTACAGAATAGATAACTCCAACAAAAAACGACCCATATTAATATAAAACGTCATTTTGCTAAGACGTTTCCGTAAAACAACGTTCTATCTTCACAACAGACCACCGCTGTTCCGCCGTACAACGTCCTACGTTAATATAGGACTCACTATCTCCAGAAATAAAAGGAAAATAAATATACACTAAAAAGCATTTAACTAGGCTAGGGCATTGTAACAACATACCAAAAAGTCTCAATGAGAAGTCTCACCGTTTAAGAGTTACACAAGTCAACAACTTCTCTAACGTCTACTGAAAACCATCAACTCTGCAGATCGGACTTTGTTCTACGGATGAGTCGATTTATTTTTTAGACATGTTACCTGTTCCTGACCTAGTTACCATTTTTTCATACGATATAGTATTTTAAGTTTAAACTATTACGCCAACAAGTCAGTTTTCGGTTAACGTGTAGTTCAATTGTTAAGTTGCAAAACAGGGCGAAACGATACTGATTCGTAATATTATAAATAATCTAAGTAAATATTTGACAAAACATGAAGATAGTTGTGTAAACTTCGCACTTTAGTAACTTAATTCATAACACATACAAAAATAGCAAAACTATTATATTATTTAATCACTTAATATTTATACTGAAATATAATTTAGAAAAACAATTAAAAACCAAATTAAGCACTTACTACTATAATTGAACATTGTTTTGGAATTTAGATCATAAATTGATCAGCAAAACATAATATTGCTTGTTTGGTTAGGTCATCATCCCAGTCTTCTTTTCTTTATATTGATGAAATTCCGCTTGATGGATCAGTTTCATAATTGCCAAAAAAAAATTATAAAGCCAACCGCTGTTAGCTTTCAACACAAGGAATTTGTCGGCGACATTTGTATGTTGGCCTGATGGTTTTCATCATCTACGGCTTTTTTTTTCTCCTAACAAATTTTTACCTTATTTCACGGCATTAGCATTCAATGTCTGTCTGTTTTTAGGAGTCACGTTGCGATCATTGTGAAGATGCAGGTGAATTCATGTTGTAAATCAAAGTAATTTATAGCGGAACAAGTAGGTACATAGGTTAACATAACTATTGGAATTCGATGATGCCCGCAGAAGTTTTTAGTAAAACTGTACCGCAAATGCTGGTGTAGTAATCACTGATTACTTCACAAGCATTTGCGCGTTTTTTAATCACATTGATTATCCACATGATTAGGACGGAATACGCAGGTAGCAGACCGAATGGACATTAATATAAGACGGCATAGATATGTTGTTGGTAATGCCTTCTAGTTAAGAAAATTAATAATTAATACAGCTTGATGAGTTAAAGTTTTATCACCACCGATCTACCCTGGTTAATTTTGAACTGTATACAATTTACTGGGGTACATCTGTGGTGAGAAACTTCTAACTCTTAATGCTATATTAATGGTGATTTTTATAGCTAGAATGAATTTTCAAAGAAAATAAACTAGCTTCATTGATGTAAACGTTCATGGCTGAGGTATTAGACACAACATTCGGTATTGAGCTACCGCAGGTAATTTCATCGGTCCACTATCTCATGCAGAATTTAATCCTGATCATATTAGCTAGTTCTTCCTGCACCTGGAAGCAAAGGCGACGTTTTTTGGTACTATGCTGCTATTATCAACATTCACAACTGAATTGAAGAAAAAACTAAATATTTTTGTAGCTATGTATAAAATACGTTCAAATTTTATATATACTGAAAAATAAAGTACTTAGCAATTTATTACACTAATTAGAAATAAGAAAATCTCAATATTTAATGATGTTTTGTGATGAACAACGTCCTAAATGATTTCATTATCCCACAAACAACGTTCTATCTTAACATCGAACTGACAAATCGTCTAACAGATTCCGAAGGAAAACGTCCTATAGTCATATGAAATCCTAAGAAGCTCAATAGTGTTCGCATAAAATGGTCCTAACGTATCATATGACTTAATTTTTTTACTGTTAATTATTAAAGAAAAAATGATTATTCCTTTGAATATGCACTACACCAAAGATTTTCTGTACAACAAATGCGTTGCACGAGCTCTCCATCAAAAAACGTCCTATTTAAACATTGAACGCCTGCTACCTAAAACCGAGATAAAAAAGCAATATTTATATTTGAATTTAATGTATATTAAACCTATAAAAAACACATCGCAAGACTTTCTCTTTTCCTATCTCCGACGAAAAACGTCCAAACTGACGAAAGGACCGAGCGCACGCGCCGTGCGCCGCACCCGCGCGCCGTTGCATGATCACTTAGAACGTTTTTGGGCGGAGTTGATATCAGTTAGGACGTTGTTCGATTTTATATCTCCGAAACTAATTAAGATACAAAAATTTTAAAAACGTACTTCTGTAGAGCTTGTTCTTCTTATCTCGTTTCGCTATTAAACTCATTTTCGGTCTATGATCACATCGAACTATGTTCTACGGATAAGTCGGTCTGAATATGAATTGGTATATTTTTTTATAGATGTAATACCTACAATTTTCATAAAAAATACTAAAAATTTTGTTAGCCATAAGGCCTAAAAAGATTAAGTATAAATAAATAAATATAAATAATTCTGGACACACAGCATCTTTAACCCCAAAACCAAGCTGAGTTTAGTTTAGGATTCTCTGCTTTATGGCTTATCTGACTGTGAAATATTTAAATGTTTTATGCCTTATTAAGTTTCTATATATGATATGCATCGATGCTTCTCTACAAATTTACTTGAGACTTTAAATGTATGCCCATATTCCACAACACCCCATAACTTTCTTGACCTTATATGAAAGGATATGAGTAGGTCAGGTAAGTACTTAGAAAAACAACATAAGATGACAATGTTTAGAATTAAAATTTCCGTGATTTATATTTTTACGGCTTTATAAAGCACGAAATGTGCCACTAACATAATTCAGAGTCATAATTGGCTAACACATTAATGCTTAGCCACCCTGCCTAAATTTATTATCAAATTACAGTTGGTCACGATTTTGGGTTAAAAATGAACGCGGCTAGCTTGTGTCTTAAAAAATAGCTATAATTAAAAAGTCTTATCTTTTCTTTGTTGAACTAAAAATATTATAGTATATTAGTCCCTGACTCTACATAATTACTGAAATAAAATATTTATTAATTTTTTCATAACCTAGAACGACATTTATTTTGTCAAAACTCTTAAAAGTATTTTGCATACTGGCCTCTTATGTCAGTTAAGCTAAGGTGTCAATAAGTACTACAGTATTTTTAGGTCCCTTTTAGACATTTGCATGTCGATTACTGCTATATTAACATATAAAGCACATATTTCTTTTGTACAACATCGCCTTATCTTGCAATGTGGAAAATGGGGTAGGAATTCCTGCAGTAAAACAATAGCACCCCATCTTGACAATACCGATAGCTTAGTTAGTATTCACAATAAAAACGTAAAAGACAATGGAATTGGATGGAAATGAAGATAGCGCTTTACTTCCGACGTTCATTGGGACGTATCTCGTTCAATTTAATATTTCAAAGCATTATTTGTTGCGCCATTGATTCCGTTGAAGGAATCTTATGATTTGATTATTAATTTCAATTGAAATGCAATATAATTATTTGAACTGGGTTTTTGCAATTTAAGCTAGATATTATATCTTTACTTCTCTAGATATTTTAAACCAGGTGAGTCGCGTAAGGGCCGATCGGCATAATAATGTATTTTTACATAAACACATGTGTTATGAATGAAAAAATGCTTATTCTGGTATTTATTATAAGTTCCTTACATAAGCCTATATATATGCCTCTGCTATTATCGCTACACATTGCCGCCCGATGTCCAGTGACTTTTGGGTAAAACTATTCTTTCCTCACATAAATATACTACTTACAATGTAACGAGAAAAACTGTAACTATGATAAATATACTACTTGTGATGTACTTTTATCACCATTTTTCATAAGTTAATCTATCTATCGGATATCTAGTGTTTTTTGGGAAATATCACTTCAGAACGAAGCCTACACAAAGTTAGGAAGGACATGGAAGGCTTGAGATGAGAGGAGGAGAAGAGTTTGACGAAGATCAAGGTCTGTAACTGAGTTGAATCGTGGAACAGGAGGTAGAAAAGCGTTTGCATTGTTTATCCGTGATAAGTAGGCTACTACTGAATATATTAATTACCCTATCTATGATTTTCCCGATCAAAAAGAAAACTATGCAAAATTTTAGCTCGATCTGATTTAGAAGGTTTGGCTCGATGAGTTTCTAAACTAACTTATATCTTTATTTCATCTCTATGGCTCTCACATTTTATTATTCGTTTCATTATTTATTAAACAGTGTTATCTGATGAATAATGTTATCAAATGTGTTTGCGTGTGTGTTTCAAATGAGACCCAAATTGATGATTTTCGATTTGTATAGATTATTATGATTGTAACTATTTAGAAAAGTACACTGTCGCATTCATCATCATCATCATCATCAGCCTATATTAGTCCACTACTGGACATAGGCCTCCCCTAATGAGTGCCATAGCGCCCTGTCTTCAGCTTGCCGCATCCAGCATCTGCCAGAAGTCCTTCGCAGATCGTCATCCCACCTGGCCGGAGGGCGTCCTTCACTACGTTTGCCGAGTCGCGGTCTCCACTCAAGAACACGTTTACCACGTTCTTCGCGCGATATGGCCGGCCCACTGCCACTTCAACTTGCTAATTCTTTGAGCTATGTCGATAACTTTGGTTCTCTGTCGGATGTATTCATTACGAATCCTATCCTTCAGAGAAACTTTCTTGAAACATTGAAAACTTTCGTTTTCAAACATTGCGGTATGGATGACGAGAAGACTCGACTCGACTGTCGCATTATGTAGCTGTAATTGTAATGATAGCCGAACAGTATTCTAAAAAATATATTAATTATTTCTCTAACATTAGAGAACTTAATTTTCCAGATAAATTCAACCTGCAGAGAAAAATGAACGTTGAAAAACCTCATTAAAAATTTGAAAGTAAGATTGTTCCAGGCTCATAAATTTCACCTGTTGTTTGATTCTAATAAAGCTGGTACGTTATGGGTTCTTACTGCAGGCAAGCCCCATCAATGTTATTTATGGGACGGAAAGGGAGAGTGATTCCGCGTATTAATTTTGCGTGCCCGAAGCGTTTTCCTTGCTTACATGATTGGGCTTTTTATCATTCCCTTCTTTGAAATATTTAATTCTCTTGCGGTGGTTTATCAAAATGCCGCATCTTAAATGTGCCATGGAAATTAACCACAGCTCTTTCATTCATAAGCAGTAGCAGTGGGCCGGCCATGTCTCGCGAATAAACGACAACCGTGTTGGGGTTAACGTGTGCTTGAGTGTGGATCGCGTCTCGGCAAATGTAGAGTAGGACGCCCTCCAGCCAGGTGGGATGATGATTTGCGAAAGAGTCTGATGCAGATGCTGGAGGCGACAAGCTGAAGACAGGGCGCTATAGTGCTCATTAGGGGAGGCCTATGTCATAATTTACGACAGTAGTAAACAAGGCATCAGTTCACTCTAAAAAATACTTGAAAAATATCCATTAATTTTAAATTAAAGAGATTAACATACTGATGTGAATAACGAAGTTATCAACCACCAATTTTTTTGCCTTTCTCTAGGATAAAAAATAAATGATGTACAAACCGGATTTTTTAGATTAAGAATTATAAAAAAAATCAAACAAAACTATCTAAAAAGAGATTATTTTATAGCTCACACCCAAAAAAATCATTAAAATCGTTACAACGAAAACCTACCTGGGTTTTGAAACCTACTAAAATAAACATAATCTGTGAGGTTTGCTTTATTTAAATCGCATCCACATTACTTTCATTCAGAACTATAAATTAATGTAAGTAGCGATCCCATGTTTTCTTTCTACGTAAGTATTTTTGCTGCCATCACATTCGGATTTCGAAAATCCTTTGCGTAGTACATTAAGAACGGAATGGGCCATTGAGAGGAACCCTTATCGTATTATTCTTTCCCTTTAGTGAAAGCACAAGTTAGTATCGTTTACTGTTGACGAAATGAAAGCGATTTTGTTTACGTGAAATAGAGTTTTGTTTTCTAGAACCAAAGGCAAAAAATCAAAATGCTTAACTCCTTTAGATCTTACAGGACTATGAGGTACTTCAGACATCAATCGAAATTTTCAAAACAATCAAAACAAATAAAATCATGGTAAATATCCCGAAAATGTCTATTGTGTTAAAAACTATGAGTCAAAAGTAAAAATAGCCCCAGATTTTTTTACGTTTCTCGATCTTAAAGTTTCTTATTATTTATTTACTATAAAGGGTTCAGTACCCAAAGGATAAAACGGAACCCTATTACTAAGACTCCACTGTCCGTCTGTCACCAGGCCGTCTGTCTCATGAAACCGGGCCGACTGAGTTTGCAGCGTATCGATTTAGTACGCCCTTCCATATATTTGAAATGGAGTGTCCACAGTTTGCTAGTTTTGCGCTCACTGTACGCAGTTTGCAGCGTTACGCGCGCCGACTATCTCAGTGAGCGGCTGACTCCACCAAAACCTTCAAAAAACTCATAACAGTTTGCTTACGATGCACGAAAATTGATCTTAGTTTGCAGCTAACTCAAATTTCAGTTCGCCACAAATGTGCGGCTCACTCAGTCGGCCGTTAACAGTTTGCCTACTGGGGACACAGCCTTAGACAATTGAATTTTTCACAGATGATAAATTACTTTTGCCGCTATAACAACAAATACAAAAAAAAATGGATAAAATAAATATTAAAGGGGGCTCCCATACAACAGACATGATTTTTTGCTGTTTTTAGGGTTCCGTACCCAAAGGGTAAAAACGGGACCCTATTACTTACTATACTAACTATAAGTGTAATTAAGTACTAAATGTGTAATATATAATAAGGCTTTGATATAAAGAATTTGTTACTAGGAGTAATTATTAAAATCTGTATTTCTATCTATCTATTACTAAGACTTCGCTGTCGGACCGTCTGTCCGTCTCCAGGCTGTATCTCAAGAATCGCAAAAAATACCTAGTTGAAAAATTATGTACCTATTTCTGTTGCAGCTATAATAACAAATACATAATAGATTTTATAAGATGCTTTGCTCTTTAATAACTATGCCTTTTCAAATAATGAAGTATCGAGTACTATGTCGTCAAAAATTATATAAGTTCTTCGTCTTAAAATCCGTTTACTATCGGTAACCAATTTAGGATTTGCTTGTTTACTTTTGTATTTTAAAGCTGGTTTCGTGTGAAATGCGTGACTAAACCTGTGTACTGGGGATACGATCAAATATATGACTTATTGGAAAGCAACAGCCGTTTCTTTGTTTCTTCAAAACCTATTCTTGAAAACCTAGTAAATACTTTTCATCATCATTTTCACATTCTGACTTATAGGGTTGGTGAGTATATAAAATATTTCTATTTTTAGATTATTTCTTCATTATTTCAATAATTATGATACGTATTATTGTTTATTCAATTATAATGTATAATAGGTACGCGTAACAAAACCTCTCCTTAGCTTGGAACTAGAAGAACTAGCCGTTATCTTAGAGTTTTTTATCAAGAGTTATCAAGAGTTTTTTTTATTGTAAATTTTAGATTTAGTACCTAGTCTCTTAATTAATTTTTAAGCCTATATAGGTGAAGATAAAAAATACTTTATTTTTCATAGCTTTGAAATAAGCTGGTAGGTATTTTATACACATAAAGAATAATAAAGAATAATAAAGAATTTATTTATAGCACACACACACACATAATAATACAATAGTAAAGGAAATAGGTACAATATACTTAATTCTAAAGGGGTAACAAATTAAAAAATAAAACCATTTACTTAACAACACGCTGATCGTGTACCAAGGGTGAAAAAGATTGGTCTTTCCCTGTGTGCGCGGCTATACAGGTCCAGCCTCAGCTTTGTGTCGTAACCGGCTGACGCCGATAACGACGCTGGTTTTCAGTCAGGACCTTAATTGGGTGACGTTACGTCACGAGTAGTGGTCCACAAGTGAAATAGTAATTATTATTACAAATATATGAATAAATTAAGGGTAAAAAACAAGGTGTTAGGAGATAAACAATGTATAGATAGTTAATAAGGTAAAAACGTGGAATGATGTAAAAACTAGGGTAAATAATAAATGTATAAATAAATGTAGTATAAATAATAACAATAATCAGTTTAAAAATTTATGTGTAACTATTTTTATTTTTCGATAATTAAACATGCAGAATTTAAATTAAGGCTTCTTATTTAATTTTAAGCTAGCTGTCGTATCTTAAGAACTTTTTTGTTTCGATAATAATATTTTTTTGAGCTTAGATTTGAATGTGTATAACGACTTGGTGTCGCGTAATGGAGGAGGCAGGTCATTCCAGCAGCGCGAGGCCGCAAATCTAAAAGAACCTCGGAAAGCTACAGTTCTATGTTTTTGTGTCATTAAAATCAGATTGGAAGTGGCTCTACGTGGATATTTAGTGTTACTCTCAGAAGCCCATTTAAGTTTGTTGTATAAGTAAGGGGGAGTTTTGAACTTGACAACACCGAACAATAGAGTTGCCAAGTGCAAGTCTCTGCGCGCTTTCATCTTCAGTAAGTCTGACGAGTTCAGGTACGGCGTGACGTGAGATCGTGGTGGAATGTTGAAGCAGAACCGTGCGCAAGCATTCTGAACTCTTTGGACCAGCTTCTCAGTACGGCTGAGTAAACACGGCCCGAATACTACATCGCAATAGTTCAGTTTAGACAAGATAAGTGATTCGCACAATGTGATTCGGACCTCTTCACTCAGGTATGGACGAATTTTGTATAGAGTTTTCAGTCTATAGAAACAATTACGTACGCTTTCTGCCACTTGACTCTCAAACCTTAGCTGGGCGTCAACAATCACGCCCAAACTTTTAGCCTCTTTGACATGTTTAATATGCTCACCACCAACAATGACCTTGCTATTATCTATATCTAGTTTAAGCAGATTTACTCTAGAACCAGTTAGGAGGAACTGTGATTTTTTAGGATTTAATACCAGAGAATTTAAGAGGGACCATTGATATATATTTTGTAGATCAATATTTATTTCATTAACTGCGTTTTGAAAGTTACATGGTAAGAAAGAATGATACAGCTGCAAGTCATCTGCATATAGGTGAAATTGAGAGTGAGAGATGCTCTTAACGATGTCGGCGCTATATAGAATAAAAAGAATAGGTCCCAGGATAGATCCCTGGGGAACGCCCCGAGGGACAAGCTGGAGGGATGATCTTACGGTTTTCCCATTAGTCATTTTTAGCTCTACGCATTGTTGTCTTCCACTGAGATAGCTATGAAACCATTTAATCGCTATAGGACTCAAACCATAGAATGCAAGTTTTGAAATGAGTAGTGGTATATTAATAGAGTCAAAAGCCCGTGAAAAGTCCAGCAAAACCAACAAGCTGCACATGCCTTGATCCTGAGCAGACAATAGATTGTCCACTACATCTAAGAGGGCAGTTGCAGTGCTGTGACCTTTGTGGAATCCTGACTGAGACTGTGGCAAGATATCGTGTTCATCAAGATATTTAGTAAGCTGCAGACTAACCACTTTCTCGAGAACTTTAGACAAGCATGGCAGTAAGCTGATTGGCCTTAAATCATTGATGGATTCTGGGATGTTTTTCTTAGGTATAGGTTTAATTACCGCTACCTTCCAACACTCTGGAAAAATTCCACTCGCAAGAGAACCATTTATAATAGATGTTATAGCTTGTAAAGATTGAGGTAGAGTCAGGATAAGCATATCTAGACTTATACCATCAATGCCCTGAGCATTTGATTTTAGGTTTTGAATAATTTTCAAAACAGTTGTTTCATTCACAGGGTTCAGAGTTAACATTTCTGATTCCTGGCTAAATCTATTGTATTCGAAATAGGTAAGTTGAGAAATACTGACGGATCCCTTACCTGGTATATTCAGAAAGTGAGTGTTTATAATATCGGGATCAACAAATTGAGGGGGAAGCTCCGCAGCATCTTTCTTATTAGGCAAAATATTAGCTTTTAAGTTTTTCCATAAAGTTTTAGAATTTTTGACATTACAGTTGATTTGGTGGGTGAAAAAAGCAGCTTTCTCACTACGTATTGCCGAGATGACAATCTGCTTCATATCTTTATAACATTGTTTCAGCATTACAGTGTTCTGAGATTTATACCGGTTATGGTAATCATTCCGTATTTTAATCATATCCTTAACAGTGCTAGTTATCCACGGATGTGGGGGTCCTTTAAATTTTCTAGTCTTAAGCGGCGCATGTGCGTCGAACAGTGAATTTATGACATAAGTGAAGTTTGAAGTTAAAACATTTAATTCTAGAGGAAGCTGAAAGTGAGCCCAGTCTATAGAGTTCAAGTCATTGATGAATATTTCATTTAAAATGTCTTTAAGAGGTCTAAAACTAACATAACGGGGACAGTGCTTATCTTTTTTTATTTTAAAATCTACAATAACCATCGCATGAGCCCCAAGTTCAGGGATATGATTTACCAAAACATTGGATACTCCAGCGTCCGAGCAGACAAGGTCAATTAATGTTTGACTATGAGACGTAAAATGTGTTGGCTGATCAATATATTGATTAAGATTCATGCATTCAAGAAATTCTCCCAGCAACTTGGTCTTATTATCACTAGCATCCATCATATTAATATTAAAATCTCCTAATATTATCATATGGTCACAACTTAAAAAAGATGAAATAGATTCAGAAATAGCATCTAGGAAAGTATCAACCTTTAACCATGGTGGTCTGTATGCGGTACCAACGATGATCTTTTTACCACAAAGGTTTAACATTAACCACATCTGTTCTACAGTTAAGGTCACAGGATAAGAAATAATTTGAACCCTTAAACCCTTTCTAACGTAAAACGCTACCCCGCCACCACGACCCTGCCTTATATGATCGGGCCTCGGGGACAAGTATAACCGATACCCTGGAAGTTTTGGCGCGCAATCTTCTTGACCTGGCCTTAACCAAGACTCATTGATTGCAAGTAAGTCCAGGTTTGTATGATCCAAGGCTACTATAAACTCGTCATGACCGGTATTTAGAGAGCCTGCATTGAAAAAACCAACTTTAAGGCTTAGTTTAGGAGATTTTATAAAGAAAAACATCATCTCTAACAGTGAGTAGCCAAAATTGTGTGTCAGAATTTTGTAATAAATAATTTAAATACAATAAATAATAACAATATTCAATAAGTCGGTGATTGGTACTATTCAATGCACTGAGTAGTGGGGTGCTTAATGTACTTTTAAAAATAACATTGTCATTAAAACAACTATTAAAATGTATAGACTGAATATTTAAAATTAAATCGATACCTAGGTTTTCAAATAAAATAATGTAAAATAAGTAAATAAATGTATAGTTAATAAAATTCAATAAAATTAAAGACAAATTAGCAATAAAAAGTAGAACTGACAGTTTGTTAAAGTAAAACAATTTAATTAAAACATTAAAACAACTATTACAATGTATATACTGCATATTTAAAATTAAATCAACACGTACGTTTTGTAATAAAACAATGTAATATAAATAAATAAATGTAAAGTAAATAAAATTCAATAAAATTAAAGTCAAAGTAAAAATAAACAAATATAGCATGCTGCAACACTGGTAATGACCAATAATTTCTAACTTATCATTATCTACGTTAAGTAATGAAATTATCAAGCCAAAATAATTTAAGACACACATTAAAAAAACACTTAGAAGTAGAAGTAACAGTATTTTAAAGTTTTCATAAGTAATGGACTTGAACACTAAAATATAAAATAATTTATTTCCATACATATATATTAAAAAGAAAGCTAAAGATGAATTACATAGTTTTTTACCCGACTGCTCAAAGAGGAGAGTATTGTTTTTAAAAACGTTATTAAATAAGAAACTTACAATTAATAAACTATTAAAAGTTTTAAAGCTTGATAAACAGGTGGAACTATCAAACTGTATTACAGCCAAAAACCCGGAGCAGGTCTGCTTCCGATCGGATCGGATACGCCTGCTTACCATCCGCTTGTCGGATATGTACACGGCCGCGCTTGGTCCAAACGAATCGCCATTGAGCCTTCCTGCATTCTTCTCGTGCCCGATAGAATAGGTTGCGATTATAGCGCGAGAGCCGCTCATTTACAAAAATACGCGGCCCAGTGCCTGTAGTCCGGCCAGCATCAACAGCGGTCAGTGTGCGACGAACGCGCGCGCCCTGCAGTAGGCTATCGCGCAGGCCCCGCCGTGCCAAGCGCACAACGATTCTACGTGGGCGTGGCGTCTCAGCTCCAGGTCCCGCGCCTTGTGCCACTCCCACACGCTCGGCAAAGACAATATCACGCTCCTCTATCATCACGCCAAGCTTCGCTGCTAGTACGGTCACGGTATGAACAACGTTCTCCCCTTTTTCCTCAGGGAGCTGACCAATTTCGAGATCAGAAAGTAAAGCATCCTGATCTCGTTCATTCAACTCCTGCTGTAAAGTCGCGACATGGGTCCGCAGATTAACAAGCTCAGTACAGGGCTTCTCGCGCCTTTGCTCGATGCTGTCCAGCCTGCTCTCAATAGAGTCCATACGAGAGGAAAGACCTTGTAAAGAAGTTCTGAATCCAGACATTTCCTGGCGAAATTCCCGCATCTCCATCATCCATTCAGATAACTCACTATGCATCCTAGTCATGTCCAATGTCGGCACCGAAGGTGTTGAGGCGGATCCCATAGTCTGCAAATTATCCATTGGAGACGCCTGCGGCGTATCGCGAGCTGCACTTCTCGCCGGCGTATTGTCCCCCTTGAGGGTTCGAGTGGTACACTCCGGGCAAATCCACTCACGTTCAGCTCGAATCGGCTCCGAAAGTGCCACGCAAGCTTTATGGTAGATTCCGAAACATTTGCTGCAAGTACAAGTGGCGACACCTGTTGACCTGATGAATTTACCGCAAGCATTGCACTTAGCTGCCATTTTTGGTACGGTTTGAATTTATTTACCGCTCGATGAAGGAATTAGAAACTTTCTGCTAATCTCCAATAGATGGCGCTAAGCTGTTATTAGTATCTTACTGTACTGCTGCGATGTAACAATTTAATAAGCTTCAGTTCCACTGAGTATAGCGCCAGTAAAATTAAAATGTTTGATTTAATTATTAGGTTATTTAGACTTCACAAAATATGGTTATTCCTTTTTTGCACGCTGACATTCCAGGTTCCGCTATTTAACTATAGGAGCTCGACAGAATCAGGTCGGTTCTCATTTACACCAAATTACACGATAGTGGTAAAGTTCAGCTACTACCCGCGAGATGGCGCTGGTAAGATTATTGACACTATGAAGAGCTGATTGTCTATGGCTTGGCTAGTAGTCATCCGCTGGCCGAAGTTCTACCACTCACCAGCAGGGGGCACCACTGATTTTAGGTCTGTTCTCATTTACACCAGAGTTGTTTGGTTCCTTCCGAGTACATAGGGGTACCCTCCAGTGGGTAAAAGAAAATGATTATTCTAGACTTTATTACCAGGTTTATAGCTCTCAGGATGCCTCCACAGTGTCACAAACACTCACACGTTCACAAGATAAGATATCCGAACTATGATATGTATGCACAAGACCGAGTGAGTTGTAAAACTATAGATATCGATTTATTATCACGGACAGAATGTAGACCAGTTCTCGCACGAAACGTCACTCACACATGACAAATATTGTGTAAAGTAATAAGTAAAACTTGTGTATAAATTACATAACGCTAGTCTTACCTACCTTGTTTTATATTTTTTCAATTTCTAAAACTGATAATATAAAATGAATAAGTGCTGTAATTTGTTAGAAATATAGGCCAATTATGCTCGCCGTGTTAAACACGCCTGTAATAGGCAGGCGTGCTAGGGTGTGTTGATAAGGCATGTCTGATGCAATTATTCTGACACGCAATAGCTTGTATATCTCGGCTTCGATATCACAAGGAAAGATCCTTACTATCACTACCTAGGCCATATTTCGAAGAACTGACAACCGTTGGGGTAAACGTACCTATTCTTGATTGGAGACCCCGACTTGGCAAACAAAGTGTAGGACGACCTCCGGCCAGTTAGGATGACGATCAGCGAAAGACTGCTGGCAGATGCTGGATGCGGCAAGCTGAAGACAGGGTGCTATGGCGCTCATTAGGGGAGGCCTAACTGTTTTTTTATAGAAAGAGTGATTCAAGAGGAAGGTTTAAATAATCACCTATGTATATTACACACGTGCGAAGCCGGGGCAGGTAGCTTGTAATATTATAAACGCGAAAGTTTGTTTGGATGTGTGGATGGATGTTTGTTTGTTCCTCTTTTACGCAAAAACTAGGTACTGAACGATTCGGGCTGAAATTTTGAATAGACATATTTCTAACCTGTAATAACACATAGGCTGTTTTTCATTCAATTAATCAGTTTCCATGGGATAGAAATAAATAAATAAATAATGCTGGACAATCCACACAGCATCATCTAGCCCCAAAGTAAGCTACTCATAGCTTGTGTTATGGGTACTAGATAACTGATATATTTAATACAATATCGTCGTTCGGCAGTCAATACCGCGAATGAGACATTCGTCAAAATTTACAGAAACGAAAAAAACGTATAAATGATACTGCACACTTCCAATTCTTTTAAAATAAAATATTTAGAACTTAACATATGTGTTATGATAGTATAAATACATGTTTTTTTAAATATTATGGTAGTATGTCACGAAAAAATCACGTTCGCGGTTATTACCTAAATATTTTGGTAAAATCTTTTTATATTCGCGGTTATGTTCTAGATTTAGAACAACAAATTTCTGTTAATAGTTTTTATTTTACTTAACGAATAATGTTATTTAAGCATTTAAGAATTAATAATAATCTTTAAAAAAAATGTGTTTAATACTTTATTTCTGAAACATAATTAGATCACATAGCTCACTAGTATATACAATTATAACAAACTCTTAAAAATCTAAGCCGTCACCAGAAGGCAAAGTACCCAGAATGCTGGCAGCATTGCCACGTTGAATTGCAATGCTAATTCGTTGACCAAAATAGAAGCCAGCATTAAAAAAAATATAATCAAAAGGTATTTTTTTTAAATAATTTTAACATTCATTTAATCTTTTGATCCAATCCATTCCAGTCAAAAAACATACAAAAATTTTCATCCCATCTTCTTCTGTTATATCCCGGCAATTAAGTCCTCCTTTTAAGCTTGCAACTGATATTCACCACGGTCCTCTCTCTTTTACATCGTTGAATATATTGAATCCACTTATCTTCCATTTTTTGATATACTAAAGGGATTTGCTATTCAGTATTCATTCTTCCAATGAATTACCACCTTCACAATGTTTTATTTAGACCGCTACGAGGTTAGATGAAGATGTAATCCCGTTAAGTCTACAGAAGAAGAAACTACTGGCTGTGATGGAGTAAGCATTTGATTGTATTGTTTAGGTACATTAGTTGCTATAAGACTTTCTTGTTATCTTGAAGAGGCAGAAGCTCTATTTCAGGGCGATCTGGAGTGCTAGGTAGAGTTTGCACTGATGGTGGGGAGTGATCTGAGACAGCTGAGCTGCTCAGTGTCAGCAAATTCTGCTGAGGCTGATGACATGCGGAGGAGACGAAAGGTCCAGGTTGTGACTGACTATTTCAGAGCGATTTGGAGTGTAGGTAGAAGTCGATCTGTTGGTGGAGGATACACAGACTGCTTCTACTTGAGTGACAACACAGTTTGAGTGAGGCTGAAGACTTAAATCCGTATAGGAAAGCTGAGCAGAAACTTCCAGGCTGTGACTAAGTATCTACTTTGAGACGTTTCTCTTCGCTATCGTCATGAAAATAATTTGCATGACGGTAGCGAAGAGAAACTGTTATCTGATTAAGCGCGATTTCTTTTAAATTCGTCCTATTATTGTGTAAAATTTTGAATGCCATTTTCTTTACAATATTTTCATCTTCTTATGAGTTTTACAACAACACGCTGTAAAAATAACAACTGTTTAAAATATTATCCAAATAATGCTATAACTTTACATAAATCATTTTAGTTCTTATGTACCTATTTATGTATAAAGTACATGAAATAGGCTCACACATGACAGTTACACAGTTTGGCAGAAACGTTACAATACTGTTTTTTGAAAAGTAAATAAAAAAAAACAACATATTTTGCAAAGAAAACATGAGGAAAAAGTTATTGAAAACAAAAAACTTGCCCAGATATGACAGCGTCACATGTTGCACTTGCGCTAGGAATAGCGCGGCAGCGCTAAGGAACTGTCATATTCGCGGTTTTTTTGACTCTAAATCACGTTCGCGGTTTTGGCATGACTCGAAAACATAAGGATCGGTGCAACTTTAGGGCAAAATTTTAATGTAGGAATGTGTATTTGAACGAGTAGAATCGAATAATCAAAAAAAAAGGTTTTCGTCAAAAATGTCACATTCGCGGTATTGAATGCCTGACGACGATATGTACATAGATAGATATTTTTTTATTAAACATATTATACACCCAGACCAACGAAACAAATTTCTGCAGATCGTACACAAATTTGTTCCGAGGCGGGAATCGAACCCGCAACCTCCTGCGTCGCAGGCGGACCTTCGTCCACCGCACCACATCGGTCGTCAATAGCATTGAAACGTTTCCATAGAAATACTGAATGCGAAGCCGCGCTAGATTATTATATTATAAGGATCTTTCAATATTGCAACCAATGGATGTAAATTTCCTAGCAGTGAGCGTGCACATAACAATACCTTTGTTATTGTCAACAAAATAGAAACACAAATAAGGCGTGCTGGCATGTTACAAAATAAATAACAGCGTCCATTTTGTATTGTAGCGAACTTTTAATTAGAAGGATTTCGGTACTTCATCGTGATAACGGATCACGCGACTGCTGACCTTTTGTTTTGTGTCATTATTACAACGGAAATGTTTTTGTAGGAGCGGACTTACTTTAATTTAATACTTAGGTTGAGAGTTCGATGACCTTACTTCAGTACTTATTTGTTTTGTACACGCAAAATCAATTTCCATGTGTTTTTCTTCCTTGTAGGTACAACTTTAAATGAATACCTACTAATATAAAAGTAGGCTTCCATGTATTTTATAAGATATATTACCTATATATTTCGTGATCGAAATAAAAAAAAACATTTGATTCGATGTTTAATATCCACGTTTGTATAAAAATGACTCTAAATTATAGAGATAGGTAGATAGATAAAATAATAAAGAACATTACTAAAAACCATGGTTTTTTAATAGAAGGGGCGACGCATCTAAATTCAAAACAAATTGGCCAGACATGCTCAATTGCTTACAAAGTGAGGCAGCTAAGAAAATACTTCTAGTCCTGTCCACCTTTGATGATAACCCTAAAGCACCTTAACCCTTAATCGTGTAAGTACATTAACAGATTAACCCGTAAAATCATTTCATTTCTCATTTCAAAATACCTCTGACAGCAAGAAGGCTACCCTCAAATAAACTGAAATTAGGCCAATACGGACAAGCATTACAGCAAAGCCTTGGGATCATGTAGGGTAGAACACTGCCCTTATCTCCGAAGCCGTAGGGCCTCTAAAAGGGTCACTAAGTTTCAGATTATTGTAAGCTGAAGTAAATTTGAATTGCTAACTCTGACTTTCACTATTATTTTATATAACTTTTTGATTTCTGATTTCCTTGTACTCGTCCTTGGTTTTACAGTTTCTAATATGTATTTTGTTATGAAATACTAGCAGCGCCTTGCAGTTTCACCCGTGCAATTCCCGTTCCCATGGGAATTCCGGGATAAAATATAGCCTGTATTATTCCAGACTATAATCTATCTCAGTGCAAAATTTCATTCATATCCGTGCATTAGTTTTTGCGTGAAAGAGAAACAAACATCCGTACTTACAAACTTTCGCGTTTATTATATTATTATTAGCAGGATAGAATATGAGGTAATTGTATATTTCAAGTGGTATTTTTTATTTTAACTATTTTTTTATTGAAAACAAGAAAATAGGCCTTAATCTACGTATTCCCAGACGTCATGTCCCGCCATACACGTGTATCACTTAATGATTTTGTTATTAATTAAATTGGTAAATATTGCTGGGCAATTTTAAGTGTATGCTTTTTTTAAGCTTAAATAAGCTTAAAAAAAGCACACAGACGCGATTTGAAGCTGCATCTTGCGTTTTTGTAGCGCGATTCCTTCCACACAGCTGCGTCTTGTAAGCACAAGTTCTAGACGCCCAACACAAGACGCAAGACGCAGCTGTGTTTCGAAAAATCGCAGGACACAGAAATGCGTCGGATAAGCTATGTATAATATAGCGTCGGTAAAATCGCGGCAGTGTACAATATTGTATGCGTCCACTCACGCGCTGGATTCCGGTCCACTGATCTTAGGAGAGGGATTTTGTGCCCTGAAAGTAGTACCACTCTGTTCATACAAAACTTCGAAACTCAAATTTAGGTTTCACTAGTACCTAAAGGTACAAAATGTACCTGCGAATTAAGTAGTAAAGATCATAGTACGAAATGTACCTCCAACAAATATCGCGAGAAATCGTGCAAACAAGACACGCTTCAAAATCGCAGCAGTATGTTGGAGGCCTTATTAGCCCAAAGCTAAGCAAAGGTAGAGAGTACTAGATACCTAACTGATAACCTTAATATGTACATTAAACTACATGCATTGATATTTTGTTATTTACATATCAAGCACTCAGAACCCCGGAACAGATCGTACAAATATTTATCCGGAGGCGGGAATTGAGGTCGTCAAAATATTATATTTGATTTTATGAAATTTTACTAGTAATTTCAGTACAATTTCGAGTGAGATTAACGTTAATATTTACATGTAATTTTTAACCACATTTGTGGTTGAAATCACTGCATCGTATAAAACAAAGTCGCTTTCTCTGTCTCTATGTCCCTCCCTATGTATGCTTAAAGGATTACAACGGATTTTGATGCGGTTATTTAATAGATAGAGTGATCTAAGAGGAAGGTTTATACGTATAATAAAACCGTGTGAAGCCGGGGCGGCTCGCTAGTCATTTATGAAACATTTTTCTGTGGCTATTATATAAGTAAGTCGAGCATGAGTTTTTATAATCTTTAATCACATATTGTAAACAAAAATGTTATATATTTTATGATAACCTATTTAAAAATGTATTAAATCACTTAAAACTTTCTAAAAAGTCAATCTATGTTTATAATTCAATATGAAGCAAATTCGGGTAGGCTACACAATTAATAATGATAACTCAAGTAATACTAAATCGATTTTAATAATATTTTATTAGTGTCCCGCATAACAACATAATATCCGCGCAATAAAATTATATTCATTCGTATAGAATATGCGGGCGAAACCGTGGACATAGCTAGTATCCTATCCTACTAATATTATAAACGAGAAAGTATAGATGGATGGATGTTTGTGATTGTGTTTGCAAATGAACGGATATGGATGAAATTTGGCACAGAGATAGATTATAGTCTGGAATAATACATAGGCTTTATTTTATCCCGGAATTCCCACGGGAACGGGAATTACGCGGGTGAAACGGCAAGGCGCTGCTAGTAAATAATATAACTTGTAAGTCCTTAGAGTGTCAGTAACAGGTTTGTATCTATTAATAACTTGATCGTTCCTTGACTGGGTTCTGATAATCTATCGGATACCTGCCAACAACAGCCTGCAAGGAACATCTTTGTAATAACTAATCCCATATCAGTGCTTTGTCTTACTTATAGCCTTATAAGTTACGGTGCTTAATTGAAACATGAGAATTGTGAGTTTGTTTAGTAACATTAGTAGATATTCATTTTCCCAGAACCAACACAAAAAGGCAGAATGTTAGAGTAAGTCGACAATATCTTATATTGACCTTTTTTGATACATGAAATAGTGGCCAAACACTCGATCATTTCCAATAAATAGAATCTTTTTTAAATTGCTATTAATTGACATCTAGTTCATATAACTCAAGAAACGTAGTAATCCTAGAATCTTTGAACTCAAGCTCTGCTTAGCTTAGGACTAGATAATGCTGTGTGGTGTTTCCAGAATTATTTATTTAAATAAAATAAATCCTTTTTATTTTCCCGAATTGAGGGAATGTTGGTAACAATTGTTCCGTTTTGTAGCAAGACGCTAGCTAATTGTCCTTTATATTTCACATGCTTACTTCTACTACTACTTATATGCTCTGTACTATAATATTTTATTTGGTGGTACAATAAAACAATCATGTACCTATCTTAGGTGGCTATGAATCTATAGCTGTGGCATGGGCCGACCTGTCGACTAAGTTGTTAAGCTCTGGACATGACATCTTGTCTGGATTACAGGATAATAGGCGCACATAATAGGCTCAGATCGAGATGCACTTGAACAGATAGCAATTGATTATAATGTACCTAAGTGTGGAGGACACTTTATTTTTATATTCAGTAGACTTCATACTAATCTCACATTTACTTTATTTTATAATCAATATCAATCTACATTTTTAATACTTACATTAATTATTATTTTTTCCCTTTTTCCACAAGCTGATATTTTTTTATTTTTCTGTCTTAAACAACTTCTGACAATAACAAAAACAACAAAAAAAAAATTAACAAAATCAGTCCAGCCATTCACGCGTGATGGCATGCCCAAGAGAAATATATATTCATTTTTTTAAACAGAGAATAAGAGATATAATATTTGGTAGCTTAGCCACTTTTATCACACAAATAATTTCAAACCTTTCAAAACATACCTATATTGAATAGAAAGCAGCTACTAAGATATCTCCCACAACACCAAGTTGTGAATGCAATGAACTTTCCACATTTACCTACAGAAAGTTAATGAACCTGCAAGCAACGCAATAAAAGAGCAACATTGTGCACTCCACTTTATTTACACGACAAACTACGAAACTCCGTGACATTTATAGAGGGCGATTGTGTATTTATGGGCTTTTAATGTCGTCGCGCATTACGGCCGACATTAGCAGAGAACATGACTACTGAGAGTATCGATGGCGCATGTGATATGGCGGATGGGACTTTTTTAGAATGGTATTGAATAGGACTTTTACAAACATGCTGTATCTTTTCTGTAAGTAATGATGTGTATGAAGCAATGGTATGAAATGTAAGCTAAGAAATGGTTGATGTGCGTATTTTTGACGCTCTGCTATAAAATCAAGGCAACTTGAAATAACTTAGGATTTTCAGTTGCTTTGATCGGTTTTTAGGGTTCCTTACCCATGAATCAGTTGAGATAACTTTAGGCTGTTTACAACCGACTGCAGTAAACTCAATTATATAAATTGCGTATATTAGATACAATTTTTTTTGTGGATTAAGAATTAATTTAAATGAAAAATAACTCTAAGCTGATCGCATATCTTTCAGACCAAATATAATGAAAATGAATTCTGACTTTTTGTCCGTAAATCGATTGGTTAGCTTTAGGTAAGGCTAAAGTTAGTTTTATTAAAAGATATCGAACAATAACGTGTTATCTTTACGTTTATTTGTCGTCTGGAACAGATCCAACAATGAAGATGAACGTGAACGTAAGAGCGAGTAAACATAAGGCGTTTTAAAACGCTCACACGCGTTTCTATATAATTGTTATCATTCAAACGCATGCTTCATATGCTTATAGATACAACAGGCAAAATAATCACAAATCATTATGTAAGTTAGATACCTAAAATTATTATTTGTGAAGATTCGTACAAGTTATTCGTTCATTAAGTAATTTAAAGCTGAATGTAAATTTATACTGACATTTCACATCTTAAAAGGTAGTCGGGAATGCATAATTAGTAGGCCAAGCGAACTACTGGGGTGGAATAATTGAATGGCCAGTGTGCGAGTTAAGTAATACGCTCGTATGTCAGAGAATATCTTCACATGTATATAGATGTATTCTTCTTCTTCTTAGTCGTGCACTCTTGGCAGAGTGGTCGTGGTTATGGGGGGTCCTGATGAACGGCTGCTCGAGCAATGCGTCGCCATTGTTCCCTATTGGTTGCGTTGTGGGAGCAGTCTGTCATGGTGGTCTGTGTTAGGGAGGTGATGAGGTCCGACCATCTAGTTGGAGAGCGACCATGGGACCTTTTGCCCTCCATTCTGCTATGTACTACGAGGCGCTCCATCGAGGCTTCATTCCGTGCCACGTACCCGAAGAACTTAAGTATTCGTATTTGCACAGTCGACGATAATTTCTCCTTTAGATGTAGATGTATTAGAAAGTGTTAAAAACGCGCGTTTCCAAAGCACCCGTTTCAAAACGCCTTATGTGCACTCGCATTAAAACGTAAACATTGATACTGTATCCGTCATAGCAATGAAACAAATCTAGTAGCAGCGTAGAAACTCTACTATATAGCGTAGAGCATCGTAGAGCTTCTACGCCGTAGCATTTATGTTATGTCTCACTTGCATTATAGTTTTGTAATAATATATAATAGTTTTGTTTCCACGATATCAAGTAAAATCAGAGTAATTTTTACTAAGTTGGTGTTTATAGGTGCTCAGTAAATCAGCTGAATATTAATAATAAATATTGTTAAAATACATTTCGTGAATAACTGACAGCGATTTTATTTTACTTTTAGCAATGGCAGCAGCGTTTTCGTTTTAATTACATTAAAAAATGATGTATTTTAAAAGTACCATAAAGCCGAAGCGAGCTTTGCATTTGTTATCTACTATCTATATATGTTATCTGAGTCATTTGTTAACTACCTCATATAGTTTTATAGTCGTCCTTACATAAATATATTCCTCCATACAATAAAGACGCAAGAAGATGCTAGAATATACAAGCAATTGCTGTCTAATCTGTGCAAGGAAAAAGTCATCCTAGGATTAAACACGACGAAATTACACCGAAGCAGGTGTAGGGTCGCCCAGACGGAGAAGATTGAATTTTTAATACAACCCTGACGAAAGCTGAGAAAACCTAGACTTAAAAATATTAAAATTGAGTTCAATAAAGTCAGTCTAAAATTTTATTTACTTTTTATGCTAGTTTTTACATACTCTTTGAACTCAAAAAGACTATGAAATCAAGTTAAAAGGTCTCTTGGTACTTATGACTTTTATGATGAACAAACAAACGCGTTTGGTATTAATATAGTTAAGATGGAAGCTTGATTGCAACCGTCTGAAGTTAGCTACACTACGTTAGTGCACTGTTTCAATCCTACTTATATTATAAACGCGAAAGTTTGTAAGAATGGATGAATGGATGTATGTCACTCTTTCACGCAAAAACTACTGAACAGACATGGATGAAATTTGGCACAGAGATAGATAACATAGGCTCGCGTAGTCTGGAATAAAACATAGGCTTTATTTTATTCCGGAATTCCCACGGGAATTACCGCGGGTGAAACCGCGAGGCGCTGCTAGTTTTAAATATTTCTTATTTTGAATTTTCTATACTTGAACTAGAAAGGTGAACACCTGAAATTGTGGCTTGGATCTTCGTATTAAAGTGAAACTTAGCAATGAAATTAAATACGGAAAGACCTTGCGAGGATGCCGATTTTCAACCGGAAGCATGCAATAACGTAGCTTAAAGCTAGATCAATTAGAGTTATATTAAATTGAACAGTACGCCTCGAGGCTTCTCAACTTGGATGGAGTACAAAGGTAAAGGTGTCATGGCTTGACTGAAGTTAGGTTTTCGGATCAATACTTCAAAGTCAGAATGGTTATGATGATGATAATAGATGTACGAATAGGTACTTAGCTGGTTCCGCTATAATTATTTATGTAATTTTATGAAAACAATTTTTACACAAATACAAAATCAGGGAATTTAAGGGAACATTCCAAATCGAAACAATACAAAGTAAAAAAAGTTTTATTTTATGCAAACTGTCTAGAGGTGTCTCAATTGATCCATATCCATACCAGTCGGAAGCATCCCCAAGACACTGGCTGCATTACCACGCTGTTTGGCAATGCTGATGCGGTGCGCCAAACACTCACCAACTCTTGGGTCACGCATCGCATCGACCAGAGGCTCAAATATTTATATACGTAAATAACAATTGTTAATGTTATAATTAAGTTTAGGTACCTTACCTATGTAATAGTATTGTATAATTTAATTTTTGACTTTGTTTTAGTTAAGATTCTATTATAATTAGATTTTAATTGTGTTATGGATTATCAATTTATCTGAAATAAATGAGTTAATAAATAATTAATATAAACAATATTTTGCAATATTTTAGGTGGAGCTTATGGCGCTTGAGTCTGTAGGGAACTCAATACTTACTTGACCTCGTTGCGCAATTGCGTAATCCCGAACTTAGGAGAGGTTGCGGGTTCAAGTATCCTCGAAGTTTAAAGATTTTAGGGATATATTTAATTTCAGAAAAAATTGAAAACTGATAAATCTAACTCACTACCTTCGATTCAATTAACTCTCTCTATACGTTTAAGTATGCGTTGAACTTGGTCGGATATTTCTATATAATGCAGGACAATACACACACTATCGTCTAGCCCCAAACTAAGTAAAGCTGGTATTATGGGTAACAGATAACTGATATAATGATATACTGAATAATGATTGTACAATACACAGATAGATATTGTATTATAGATATATGTTTTTTTTTCTTAAAAAGAAACAAAAAACACACCCTAAACAAATATTTGCAGATCGTACAAACATTTGTCCCAAGCCGGAAATTGAACCCGTGTGGTGGGCAATTGGTCCGTCTGTGAGGTTGCCACATTAGTCCTCAATAAGCATATAAGCATTAACTGAGTTATCAGAATCCTCTCATACTGTTTAGGTTTTATAAAAGGTTAAAATGTATATCAACAAAGTACACTTCGGTAAACTTTAGTAAAAACTTAATTATGTTGATTGAATTTCGCTGAAACAATCACTGTAAAAGCCCGTTCCCGCCTAAGCTTCAAGGAATTTTGATAAAACTAAAAAAAATGCTGTTTTTAAGTAAAAATTCGGATCTTTTTATGCAGAACCCACGCATGAAAATATTTTTATTGCAGAAAGCTATCAACATAACCCGAGCCCCGGCCAAAGTAATCTTGAAATATGAGTTTAAATTTAATCTAGGGATGGAGACAGCCACTCAGATCCAATACGAGATAGCGCCATCGCAGTTTTTTTAAGAAAATGCTTTCTTACGTCTCCAATTGTATGATTGTTCTTCTTTTATTATAGTACTTTTGTTTCTTAAGTGAAATTTCTTAACTTGGAAAGGCTGGGTTACGTAGCAAATCCCTACTTACTCTTTGTGCCGTAAAAGTTCTCCGATTGAAAAAATGTTTTCTTTTGTTACTTGAGTATTCAAAATGATGTTTGATTAATCTTTGGTTCTTATCGTTTTTCTTCGAATGTTATGATAAAATGTTTTTTTAGAAATCGCAAAAAATGAGCTCAGATATTGTACTGATTTTTCCCCTCAATGTAAAAAAGCTTATTCAATAAATCAATCTAAACTAAGATATAGTATGGAAAAATCTGGAAAAAATGGTATATAGTTTTATAAAGCACAACAACTTATTATTTACGTTCATGGTCATTTATTTTCAAATAGGTAGATACAGCCAAAACAATATCCTGCTATATTGGATGGAGAACAAACTGACTGGCTGTGATACAATACGCGGTTTCTCTTATTGAATATTTACTCAGTTGGAAACCACAGCGTGCACTGTGTATTGGATTTAAACTTTTATACGGGGTGTCTGAAAACCTGTGAATTTGTGGAGATGTGGTTTGTTTTATGAACGATTCATGGTTCCTTCAATTATTTATTACACAAATAAAACAAATACATGTAAAACTTAAACTAGACAAATTAGCCTCATTAAAAAAGTTCTCTTCTTGAATTGAATAAATGATATGAATTGATAAATCAATCAAATAAAGATGATGATTTGATAAATTCATCGCTTTGTCGATTTTTGTGATAAAAGTAAGAACGGTGCTGTAACAACCCCCCCGCTATATATAATTTTTTTTCGCCTTATTTTAAAACTCCTATTTATTCTGCCTAATGATTTTGTACCTATTATTATACCTATGTTTCTTAACCTATCGATTATAGAACTAGTGATTAATGTGGCCAATGATCGTCTAGATAGTGGTAGGACTCCACGTTGTGTTGTGATAGTAACTCGATTCTTTTAGGTGCTAAAGACAAATGAATTAACCCTATCAATAACTTTAACCTTGTATATTATTCCTAATTTTCAGTAGATTTTCCTTATTCTAAATTAAATATCAATATAAATTAATCAAATATCAATACTTTTCCTGAGGGAATGGAAATTATTAAAATTTCCTGGAAAGGCCGCCAAGCCATCCCCAACACTTGGAATCAATAGAGGCTATTGCTTCTTTTAATTTTAATATTACTTATAAAAAGGGTTTTGCAAATTCAAATATTCTAGAACCAACATCCTGAAGTGATAACAAGTGTGCCTTTCACCCATACCACCAACCACTCAGGAATGGAAGAATATAGAAAAGATAATAGAAGTGTAGATAGTAATAAATTCATCTGAGATATTTTCATAATTATCTCTTAAAGGACTCTCTCACATACGGAGGAAATGTCCAAAAGGTCTTCTCTTTAATAGAGGTAAAATATAATTAAATTAATGTTTTTATTAACTTTAATAAATTAGGAATTATTTCCATAGATAAAAGGACCTCCTCATTGGGAGTTTAGTCCGAGAAGTCTACAGCTTCTGATAGTATTCAAATTTCGTAAGGTAATAATAAATTAATCTGAGATAATTACATTCTCATAATTTAAGAAGGACTCACTCACATACGGAGGAAATGTCCAAAAGGTCTTCTCTTTAATAGAGGTAAAATACAATTAAACTTATTGTGCTAGAGTTAATACTCTAATAAATTAGGAATTATTTCCATAAATAAAAGGACCTCCTCATTGGGAGTTTAGTCCGAGAAGTCTACAGCTTCTGATAGTAATTATAGTTCTAATTTCAGATTTCACTTGTAGATTTATTACTCTTCATTTCATATAATGATTCATCCAACTGAGATACTCTCATAGCTTTAAAAAGGACTCTCTCACTTTCGGAGGAATTATCCTGAGGGTGACAACCGCACCAAGCTATAGTTAGATTGATCAAAATATAGGGAGGGTTTCTCCCTAATGAAGGTAAAATGCAACTCTGTTTTAACATAAATATTGGTTCATGACCATATCTGAAATCAGAATACATTACTGTATAAATTTAACTCAACTTTTAGTCATCATGAAAGACTATTAATTTTACATTATATAATATAACCATTTCATTTTTCTACCTCTATAAAATATTGATTTCTTTGGATTAAATTCTTCTGTAAAACTTAGTGAAATTCTATGGATAAAATTTAGGATTGATTTTACGTTAATTAATTGATGATGTCTAATTATTAAAATGTTGTAATTGTCGGATAAAAGAATCCAGATTCCTTTCCTAGGGAAAAACACACTGAAATTAAATAAACTGAAATTACTGTCGATTTCCTGTAATGTAATTACACTCAAGACATAAAAATGACGAAACTGCTCGATGAAATCTCCTTTCCTAGGGAAAATACATTAAAATATGATTGGCTTTAGTCAAATTGTTATTTAAAGATATTTAATGATTTATTTTATTTAATCCGCCAAATGTTAGAGAAACATAAAGAATAATTTATAATTAATCAATAAATAAGATATTTAATTATCGGATGATTTTAAAACCAATATTCGAATAATTGTTTTAATGATCTAAAACCAATCTTATTTTATAATAAAATACATGCAAACTTAGCTTTTCAGGAACCAGCAACACGAACTGGATCACACAGAATCTACGTTACACTAATCGATTAAATGACAAAGTGTCATAAAATCCAACACTGGCTTTATTCTGATTATATTCAAATTAATAATTTAATTAAATAGGTTAATTTAATATAACTGATTAACTGAGTTGATCGATAGAATAGCAAAACTTTCTTAAATACAACTTTAAATTTTTGTTAATTATTTTCAAAATCTAGACCGAAATTGCGTATACCAAAAGACCGTTCTTTCAGCCCTGCAAACCCGAACTAATCCCCCTCCTTCCTTTTTTCTCCTATTTATAACCTTGTCTTAAGGGCGTCTCCTACGCACGCACTGAAGGTACAATAAGTCTATTGTACTAAACAAAGATAAGCTTATTTATGCATAGTTGCTTTTAAATTCTCAAATTGCTGACGGATATTTATGTTTGGCTAAGGAACAAAGGGTTCGGCATTTCAAACGACGATATCGTAATATGAGATTTATGAAGACTCTATTTTATAAATAGTTTAATTTTATATTTGCAATAAACAGGACAGGTTACAAACTGGACTGTTACAATCGACCCCAAATCTTTATGTAGGTGTTTCCTTTTGGAAAACCGAAGTAAAGATTTCCCTATAACTTGAAATTTGCAAATATAAATCTTGAGTTGACTCATTATTTTCTAACACCATTCCAATTTAATCAGCGCTTAATCTGATGAACTTTTAAATCATTCATATTTGTGTGTATGTGTATGGGGTGTAGGACTAGTTTTGAAATTGATTAATTTAAATTTGCGAGTTAGAAATTTACACAAAATAACAATTAAATCAATATTGTTTTACCAAGCTCTTTGACAGAGTAAGTACAATTGACTTCGGTATCTCGGTTGTGAGTCGAGATCATTCCTAGTGAATAGTTAATGAACGCTTCTTTGTGAACTTACATTATGTTTACGCACGAAATTTCCATTAACTCCTGCACAATTGTTCGTTACCTGCATCTCAAAGCGACTGATAACTCAATTTTGATTTACGCGAAATCAAACATTTCAAATCCAGAATGTGTAGTGTGCTTAGTTCTGACCTAATATGTAGAGTGTGAAATTTTATGAAGTCAGCTGCAGCTGCACTTTCGATCTCAGATATTCATTTAAAATATCTGATATGATCTCTTAACCTAACACCAAAAAGTATTCCTTCATAAAATTTATTTGTGGTGCATGTATGATTCAAAACTCATCAGATTGTCCCAGGTTCTGAATATGATAATTCATATGGGCTCTCCGTTCCTGATTCTAAAAGTCTAACTATTAATTGTTCACACGATATAATTCACTCACTTCTCTCACACAAGCTAAAACTATAAAATTTACTAATCAGTCATTACTTTCTAACAAACTCCACAATCGTTTCACTCATTTCCCCAATTGAATTAGCACACCATTTTGTAACCTGTGACGCAGTGCTTTTGTAAGTAGTTTACAATTAAAGTACTCCAAAGTAATAAATACAAGGTAATTAAATTATTTTCTTTTTTTATAACCCAACCCAAAACAATCTTATTAAAATATCATTCTGAATAATTGTAAATAATACTTATTATCTATCTCATTTTAAAATTTGTAACTTACTTAAGTTTAAGAAATAAATCTCCTAGTAAGATTTTGAATATTTGGATGACCTAATCATTAAAGTTCCCACCTTGCATCTAGAATGAAACATCTGTTAAAACTATATTCGATTCTTCAAAATTTATTTCCAATACTATTTCAAGTAAATAAACTAAAGAGTGCAATTAATTTGAACTTCGATCCGCTTGTATTGATATCTAAGATTAAACCCACAAATATCTTCTAGACCTTATTATTATAGAAGATTACTTTAGTTAACCTAGATTGGTGCGTGCGAAGATTCTTAAGGAAGTGAGTTATGTTCAAGAAGCTAATTACAAAAAAAAAAGAGTCTATTAATGTAACCCCAGCCAGTTGTTCAGTTCGAATAGGAAATATCTAATTACAGTCCCAATTAAGAACATTATAAAATATTCAGCTTAAATCTAATATTGTTTCCTGTATCCCCCTATGTTCTTTTCGTACGAAAAATAGTTAACACCTAACTTAACTAAACCCTTAAACTGAATTGTTCTTCAAACATCTGTACTTCTTAAAAATAGTTATTTATAATATCTTTCATCATCATCATTCTATAAAAATCCACTGCTTATTCATCATCATCATCAGTATATACCAGTCCACTGCTACTTAATTATCATCATTATCAACCTATATTAGTCCACTGCTGATTCATCATCATCATCATCAGCCTACATTAGTCAACCGCTAATTAATTCTTAATATTTTCTTTACATTTACTAAGATTATTTACATTGAAGTAGGTACCTGTTGGACAAATAGGTAATGTATTCTTAATTCGAAGTTTATTTCAATATCATTATAAAATACGTACTTAATGTTTATTAAATTAAAATAAAATAGCCTATATCCAACAACTCTTGCCTTCACAAACTTAAATCCCACCTTTTTTTAAGTAAAGATTTCATCATAACCTAATCTTCATCATATTATTACACTATTTCTTATTTCTAAATACTAATACCCGACCCCGGAGTCTTTGTTCTTAAAAGTCTTCAATTTCATGACAATCATACATATATTTTTTTTCATTTCTCACCCATTGTAAAATCTTGCACATTAATCTATAACTTAAAGCGACCCCAATGTGGGTTAAGACTATGTATTAGTTTTCAGGTACTTATTATCCCTAATGCCTACAACCTAGAAATTAAATCTACTCTGAAACTTAAGTCGAAACAAGAAAGCTTTCTATTCTAATTAAATAACTAATTAATTCCAGATAAATAACGCAGCATCATCCAACCCCAAGCCAAGCAGAGTCCATGTTATAGGCACTAGATCATGTTGATACACCTAATACAACATTCTATAAATATACCTACATTCCCTACTAAACATAAAAACACCCAAAAACTCGGGACATACACTCGCAGATCGTACAAACACCCATTCCAAGGCAGGAATCGAACCCACAACATCCCGCGTCGTAAGCAGATCTTCCCAATTAAATTACCCATTACCCAATTCAATAATAAAATTAAGCTTCCTATTCTGAAATCATATCGAGTTCCTTACTGCTGCTAACATTATTAAGAGTTAAAGTAAATGTAAAAGTTTCTAGATATCGCTAAATTTATTATTTGTCTTTATATGCACCTTCCATTTCACAAGCAACAAATTGTGCGAAAGTAATCGCACTTTAAAATTACCTAAAATCATAATTTTCCCTATCATTATAAAATGAATACTAATGTTACCTATTTTAAAGTAATTCTACTGTGAGTTTATAAATTTACGACCCCCCTTCTTTAAACTATTAAGCCTAGATCTAGTCTAAATAACAAATTGAAATCTTAATTCTACCTATCATTAATAACAAACACTAATATTCCCTATTCTATAGTTACTCTACTTTGACAGAATAATTTTACGACCCCCATTCCCCTAAGCTATTAAACCTAGGTCTTAAATCTAATTAAGGAATTGATTTACCTACTTAATTTCAAATAATTATTTAACTTGAACTTAAAACCTTAATTCTACCTTTCATTATTCAATTAACATTCATATTTCCTATAAAATAGTTAATTTATCTTGATATTTATTATCAATACGACCCCCATTATTTTAACCATTAACCCTAGATCTTAACTCTGATAAATTAGTTGATTAACCTATTTTAATTCTAATACTTATTTCTATCCAAGCTATTTATCCCGGTTGGTTATCTATCTATTCTGGTTATCAATTCTAGTTGTCTATCCTGGTGATCTCTTCTAGTAATGTATCCTGGTGTTCTATTGTAGTTATCAATCCTAATTAAATTTCCTACGTATTAGCTATCCTGGTGATCTATCCTAATGATCTATCCTGGTCACGGCACCAAATTGTAACAACCCCCCCGCTATATATAATTTTTTTTCGCCTTATTTTAAAACTCCTATTTATTCTGCCTAATGATTTTGTACCTATTATTATACCTATGTTTCTTAACCTATCGATTATAGAACTAGTGATTAATGTGGCCAATGATCGTCTAGATAGTGGTAGGACTCCACGTTGTGTTGTGATAGTAACTCGATTCTTTTAGGTGCTAAAGACAAATGAATTAACCCTATCAATAACTTTAACCTTGTATATTATTCCTAATTTTCAGTAGATTTTCCTTATTCTAAATTAAATATCAATATAAATTAATCAAATATCAATACTTTTCCTGAGGGAATGGAAATTATTAAAATTTCCTGGAAAGGCCGCCAAGCCATCCCCAACACTTGGAATCAATAGAGGCTATTGCTTCTTTTAATTTTAATATTACTTATAAAAAGGGTTTTGCAAATTCAAATATTCTAGAACCAACATCCTGAAGTGATAACAAGTGTGCCTTTCACCCATACCACCAACCACTCAGGAATGGAAGAATATAGAAAAGATAATAGAAGTGTAGATAGTAATAAATTCATCTGAGATATTTTCATAATTATCTCTTAAAGGACTCTCTCACATACGGAGGAAATGTCCAAAAGGTCTTCTCTTTAATAGAGGTAAAATATAATTAAATTAATGTTTTTATTAACTTTAATAAATTAGGAATTATTTCCATAGATAAAAGGACCTCCTCATTGGGAGTTTAGTCCGAGAAGTCTACAGCTTCTGATAGTATTCAAATTTCGTAAGGTAATAATAAATTAATCTGAGATAATTAAATTCTCATAATTTAAGAAGGACTCACTCACATACGGAGGAAATGTCCAAAAGGTCTTCTCTTTAATAGAGGTAAAATACAATTAAACTTATTGTGCTAGAGTTAATACTCTAATAAATTAGGAATTATTTCCATAAATAAAAGGACCTCCTCATTGGGAGTTTAGTCCGAGAAGTCTACAGCTTCTGATAGTAATTATAGTTCTAATTTCAGATTTCACTTGTAGATTTATTACTCTTCATTTCATATAATGATTCATCCAACTGAGATACTCTCATAGCTTTAAAAAGGACTCTCTCACTTTCGGAGGAATTATCCTGAGGGTGACAACCGCACCAAGCTATAGTTAGATTGATCAAAATATAGGGAGGGTTTCTCCCTAATGAAGGTAAAATGCAACTCTGTTTTAACATAAATATTGGTTCATGACCATATCTGAAATCAGAATACATTACTGTATAAATTTAACTCAACTTTTAGTCATCATGAAAGACTATTAATTTTACATTATATAATATAACCATTTCATTTTTCTACCTCTATAAAATATTGATTTCTTTGGATTAAATTCTTCTGTAAAACTTAGTGAAATTCTATGGATAAAATTTAGGATTGATTTTACGTTAATTAATTGATGATGTCTAATTATTAAAATGTTGTAATTGTCGGATAAAAGAATCCAGATTCCTTTCCTAGGGAAAAACACACTGAAATTAAATAAACTGAAATTACTGTCGATTTCCTGTAATGTAATTACACTCAAGACATAAAAATGACGAAACTGCTCGATGAAATCTCCTTTCCTAGGGAAAATACATTAAAATATGATTGGCTTTAGTCAAATTGTTATTTAAAGATATTTAATGATTTATTTTATTTAATCCGCCAAATGTTAGAGAAACATAAAGAATAATTTATAATTAATCAATAAATAAGATATTTAATTATCGGATGATTTTAAAACCAATATTCGAATAATTGTTTTAAAGATCTAAAACCAATCTTATTTTATAATAAAATACATGCAAACTTAGCTTTTCAGGAACCAGCAACACGAACTGGATCACACAGAATCTACGTTACACTAATCGATTAAATGACAAAGTGTCATAAAATCCAACACTGGCTTTATTCTGATTATATTCAAATTAATAATTTAATTAAATAGGTTAATTTAATATAACTGATTAACTGAGTTGATCGATAGAATAGCAAAACTTTCTTAAATACAACTTTAAATTTTTGTTAATTATTTTCAAAATCTAGACCGAAATTGCGTATACCAAAAGACCGTTCTTTCAGCCCTGCAAACCCGAACTAATCCCCCTCCTTCCTTTTTTCTCCTATTTATAACCTTGTCTTAAGGGCGTCTCCTACGCACGCACTGAAGGTACAATAAGTCTATTGTACTAAACAAAGATAAGCTTATTTATGCATAGTTGCTTTTAAATTCTCAAATTGCTGACGGATATTTATGTTTGGCTAAGGAACAAAGGGTTCGGCATTTCAAACGACGATATCGTAATATGAGATTTATGAAGACTCTATTTTATAAATAGTTTAATTTTATAATTGCAATAAACAGGACAGGTTACAAACTGGACTGTTACAGTGCGTATAAAAAAATCATTTGTCCAATGTGTAATTAAATGTGATGAATGGAATAGGTCAATAGTTATTTTACGAATGAAAAGTTGTAATCATCCCTTCATAAGGAGATCAACGAAATAACGATACAATGTAACAATTAACCATCATTACATATGTATTAAAGTTATACAGTAGATAATAGTAGAAAGCACCGTCCAAAAGAAAAACTTCAAACACATAGCAGTTTTAACTTTTCTTTGGCATTTGTTCACAGTAAGTCGAAACAAAATGTTGAAAAATATTAACGGAACGGACCATTGTATTTCGTACTCACTAAAGAAAAGTGCTTCAAAAGCATGTAAGAAACTAATAAACTGTAACATATGCAAGGAACAGGGTTTGCTAATTATGAAAACTGAGTTAGGGCGCTTTCGCGCAGAGAAATTATGCAAATCTTAGATATCTAGGCAATATACAACTCCCCGTTGGTTGCGTTGTTGTCGGTTTTGTTGCTTAAAAATTCAGTAAATGAAGCAAAATATAATAATATTATTTTTTAACGTATGTATTTGATTTTTTTTATTATAATGTTCTGTAGTCGAACGAGCGGCTGTTTGGTTCGCTAATAAACACGAAACACAACCAATTTTCTCAATCGTTATTAGCGATAAAATACAACACAAATTAGGAAAACATCCTTTTGAAGTACAATACAACACAAAAATGCTTTATTGTACACCAGAAAAAAATAACATATATAATAATAGAAGTAGGTATGCATCTAGCGCGTTGAAGGAAAAAAACAATAATAAACAATTTACCGTATAAATTAAATCAAAATAGCTTGAATGTTTTGTTTAGATAAGTAATTATATTAATATTTCATTTATTTTGACAGTTTTACAGTTTACATAATATTGAATCCATAGGATCCTAAACTAGCTTAGCTGTGTTTTAGGATCCAGGGCTTCTCCTTATAAATATTAACAAGTGTTACTTAAAAATTAACAGAACATTAAATTAAAAGTAGTCTAAATGAATATGAAAAAAAACGTAAAAATATCTTCAACTATTTCAACTATCCACAATACACAATATACAGTACAGCGAAGGCCATAAAAAGTAGGACAGGGGTATTTAAGTAGAAAGGTAGCAAGAGATTTAATGAAATTAAAATACTGTAAACCTAACATAGTCGGGCCGACAATTTCGGGAGGTAGTTGAATTTTATGGTTGGGTCAGATGGAACGTCAGGACACTCTACGATATAACATTTGTATTTATTCAGTCGTGAAATTAAACAAGTCCCAGTGCTGCCCTCTATCGCAATTTATGTTGGCAGTAGTAGGCGTAACTGCAGTTGTTTCATTATTTTGGGAGTTTTATAGATTGATTATTGACGACTAATGTGGCCTGCAAGCTGCGACGCAAGAGGTTGTAGAATCGATTCTCGTCCTGGGACACTTCAAACGTACGATCTGAATTTTTTTTGTGGCCGTGTTCTGTGTTTTTTCTATATGTAAAATAGATATATATCAGTAATCTATATCTATATAATATATAAGTCTATCTATTTTATATAGAAAACTATGTAAAATAGATACCTACTTGTTTGTTGAAATATATCTAGTGTATTGTATTAACCCTTAGACCTAGTAACCCTTCACCTAGCCATGATATTCGTAATTCAAGGAATCGACTTTTTTAGCAAAGATAACTTCAAGTTTGTGAGAAATTACTTCTGAAGTTTGTTCAAAGTATGCCCAGCTCTCGCTCTTCCGCTTCAATAAAATCATAGTCGTAGAATCAACGTTATTAGCACATTCTAGCCTTGGGCGATGAAACCTTGAAGGGTTCACCGGTTATCTGCCTACTCAATTGGAAAATTACATATGATGCCGGTGACGGCAGTGTCACGGAAAATTTGTACGGAATTAGATTTCTATCTTTGGTAGTTTTGACCGTCCTGATTATCTTTCTGATTCTGGAGAGAAATGAACATGTCATGAAAGGGAATGAGTTGGGTATTGGTCTTGTATTGAATATTTGATTTTGGTCAATCTGGAATTGAACAAATTCGATCGATTTCTAATTTGATATGTAATACTCGAGCTGTCCAAAATGTGTGACGCGTAGTAATCAACTGTAGATAATTCCTTGAAACGTCGTTCCTAATTGTGTTGTTTCGTATACCCGACTAACCATAGCTGCATAATTTACCTATTCCTCTAGTAAATATATTTATTTGAATAGTACGCGCTAATATGCTAAATGTAACAAAGCCAATAATTAAACGCGAAAAAATAATAAGCAATATATTAATTTAAAAAATAAATAGTTTTTGTTTATTAATATTATACTTACGTCCAAATCCCGTTAAAGTCAAATTTTAGTTGGAATATTATTTAACACCCAATCAATTCGTGTAGAGATGAAGAATATGTGACGGCCATTGGACACGAAAAGATATTTATAAAAATATGAATATATTGGGTATCTAGATCGACAATTTATTACTGTTTACGTTTTTAATAAATTTCTTTGTAAGTATTAATTTGAAATGAATTGACTCGCTAATTATGTATTCTCAGGTACATAAAAACGCATTGCAATAAATGCCAGCATAACCCAGGAACTTATAAATCTCGGCTAATAAAAACAGCAGGGATATAGACATCAGTCTTGCTCGGGTGACAGGTCGCATTGTCAGCGTCGACCGTCTTCTGACAAATGAAATAAGAGGATTGCTCTGACAAGCTCGGGGCAAATATGTTCCGTGCGTTACTGATTTAATTTTCATGGCGCTATTTTCTTGGGCTCGGTTAAACTAAAAGATTTAAGATATAAAACTACTGTAATCTGTAAGTGTCCGAAGTGTATAAATTATAGATATTAATAAAAAAAATGTTTAAAGTAAAGTTGCGGCTTTCTGGGGTAACTTTTTAAATGCTTCTATTTTTGAAGTTAGTTTAAAAATATTATTTTGTTATTTGTTTTGGAATTACTTGTGCTCTCGTTATAGAGTTTAAAATCACATCATATTTTCTGAGAAATTAAAAAATCCCATCTATGTGATGTAATGTATTGATGTAAAGAGATAAGACCGCCCATAGTTGCTCAGTTTAAGATTTGTAGTTTTGTCATTTTTATTTCCATTTCTTTTAAGTGTACAATAAAGTATTTTCTATGTTAATATCTGTTTTTTATCAGTCATCTAACACACGCTCTGCTTTCCTTAGATTAGGGCTAGGCGATGCTGTGTGGATTGTCTAGCATTATACAAATATAATATTTACATAAATTCACAGCTTTTAATTTTATATAAAGGCTAACTGCAAGTCAGGCCCAAACCAACCAAGTGAAAGCCGATCGCATAGCTTCGTGCGGAACCATGTATCCTGTCTGGAGCGAGTCCATCCAGGCTTAGACAATTAAGCCCCCACATAATCAATTCCTCCAGCAACCAACCATTTTAACGATAAACACGAACCTCATGCAAAATTCAATTTAAAATACTCCACCATAAAGTCCTGGACAGCTTAATTAAACCGTTCAATAATTGAATCCGTGTGAACCCAATACATTGTTCGTATTTTAATTAAGGGTAACATGTTAATGCTGCAATTACGTTAAATAATTGTTACGGACGTGGAATAAATAATAGTATGTAGGTAAAGCAGACTTCGTTTGCGTTTATTAAAGGCAATAGATTTTGTGGGCCGCTCTGGTGAAATTACACGAGCATTACCCTTAAATTATTACCGCTAATATGTCGGCGAGACGCGCTTGCTTCTTTGGCTCTTGCCATAGGCTAGTGAAAACAGCTGCTGTTATCGAATAAAAATAAACCTACGTTTTCAACCGACTTTAAGACATCAGAAGTTTCTCAATTTGACTCTCGATTTTGATAATTTTATTTGCTTCTCGTTTGGTTCTACAATAAATTGGATCCAGTTGTCACAAGATTTTTTTTGATCCATAATAATGTGTAAAAAAACCAACAACTGACTACCAATATTATTATTACATATTGGTAGTCAGTTATTGGTTTTTTATTGCTATTGTCAGTGTGGGACTGAGCAAAAAAATACAGTCGTATTTAGTCGTATTAGATCCTCCTTTTTTTAAGTCGGCTGAAAAATCACAAATAACAATTTGGTTAACAAAAATTAGGTTATACCGTTATGCCCTTGACCGAACATGATATGCGTGTTGGTCATTGATTTTCGTAGTTGAAAAACAGTTTAAAAAATATGAATTATGGATTTCTCAACACAATACTATTCAAGCTAATAAATGACATTTCTCACTTTGTTTATAAAGTAGATAGTAATCTTTTGCAAGTAGAGAAATTAAACCAGCTTTTCAATATATTTAATAGGTTCACATCTATATGTACTTCACGTTTTATAAGTCTCGCTTGAGCACAAAAATGCCTGATAAAAAAATTTAGTGATGGTATTCGATTTCGCTTTAGAAATCCATTTTGCGTCAAATTCTACGAATTACGACGAACCTACATGTCGTGATTATTATTCGAAGTCAAAATGGGTTGATTCACCTAACGCTATCGAAGTAGCAAATTTTAATGTTATGATATCATTTGTAAATATAAAGCACGGTATTTTGGTAAAAAAGTATTTGCTAAGCTTCTTACATGCTTTAATATAAAATAAATAAAAACAATCAAAGCAAATAAGTAAATTAAAACCATTATGTATTTACAATTGACATAATTGAGCCAACTCCAGACTCTTGGAAGCAATCTAAAGCTAGATCTACTTCCCCAAAACGCTGGCTGCATTGCCCTGCCGGCAATTCTGATGCACTACGCCAGATACTCACCAGCTCTAGGATTAAACGTATCTTCAACCAGATGCTGATATATTTTATCAAAAGCCGGAAAGCCTCGGTACCTCTCGGACTCGGTGGATCTCGACTCCAAGGAGTGTAAATGAGCATATTCATAGCTTCTTGCTAGAAATTAATTTAACGACAGCAGTGGCCACTGTAAATACTCGCTAGAATTTGAGTTGATGGGTAAGGCGGATTTACACAGGGTAAGTAACTGACTCCAAACTTGAGACAAGTTAGTGCTGACCCGAAATTTCGTGTGCGAATATACAAGTCACTGCTGACTTCCCACCTCTGTACCGAGTTTAAATCAATTAACATTATGTTTGAAACCGCCTGCAGTTAGCTCAATGGTTCCAATAAATCAGTAAATCAATATCTTTATTCCTTTAGGCTTACATAGGTACATAATTATCAAAGTAATATAAGAAATTGTATATATTTTTATTTATTTTATTTTATACAATTAGGTTAGCCTATGGCGAGTACACTAAAACTTATGAAGTACTTTATTACATTATTTTATAAAATTAAGTGTACTAACCTATTACAGGCCGACACAGCATGCATTACTTATATACTAAGTATATACTACAATTGTATGTATCTTGATTGTAATTTTCGTTGTTAATAAAGATAATTTTATTTCAATTTACATTGGGTTTTTCTCGGGTCAGCGCTGGCTTGTCTCGAATTCGAAGTCAGTCACTGACCCTGTCTAAATCAGCCTTTACGCAGTGTCACGTGCACTGTCTCGAGGAAGCCGACAAAGCCGAATTGTTCGTTCAATGACGAACGATTCCACTTAGTCCAGAGTTCGGGACACGTGGCCGATACGGCGCCTTTTGTTTAATTTACGTCGTAAATAAAATATGTCCAATGACGAAAGACCCCGCTTTCTTAAGAGTTCCAGACACGTGACTGAAACGGCGCTTTTCCAAAATGTTACGTAACTTTATGCTACTGTGTTATGAACAAAACGTAAATAAAATTTTGGACTATAATTTTCTATATAAAACCAATAAAAAAAAATACGGTAAGTATCTGGCTCAGCGCATCAGCATTGCAGCCAGTGTCTTGGGGACGTTTCCGGCTGGTATTGACATGGATTAATTGAGCCACCTTTAGACTGTTTGCAACCGTCTGCAGTTAGCTCAATGGTTTCAATTGTATATACTAGTTGTAATATTTTCTTTTCCTTAATTATATTAAAATCTAATTTAGTCATACTTATTTTATTTATTAGGAATCCTGCACTTAATTTTACAGGCCCAGGATGATAAAAAAAAATAGAAAGCGATCATGTATGAGACATAAATACACTCACCTTTCCCACCCTAAAATGTTCAATTTATTAGCAAAAGAAAGACAAAAAGCGAATTCAAAAAAGCCATTCGACCTCAAATAAAGTAAAGGCCATCTGTAAACAAAGTTAAGAGTGCTAAATCATGTCGTCTGACCGCAGCGATCCGATTTACAGGGCATTTTCCATAAGACTGACTCCGATTTAAAAGTTCCAACAGAAATAACTTCGAGTTAGACAGAAAAATGCTTAATTTAAAAGCCTCACATCCGGTTTCTCAAACTTTGAGTATTTGGCGCTTGAAAATCACTAATATGGAAAGTATGGCTGGATGAATGAATCTTTGACACCTATTTATATCAAAAATCATATCAATCACCTATATTGCGCGAAAGTATGGACGGATGTTTGTCACTTCCTAATGTCAAACTACTAAACGAATTGGGCTGAAATTCTGAAGTCTGAAATAAAACATAGGCTACTTTTATCCTATAAATCAGTTCTCACGGCACAGAAATAGCCTTGTAAAAATTCCATAGAAACATATTATTAAGTATGTTTCAATATTTATCTATCTATACTTATAATAAAACTGTAACAGGTCCAATTCTGTACATGGAAGATATTTTGAAATTTTTTTTTGGAGGGCACTCTATTATCGATACTCAAGCCAAAACTGTAATTTTTTTCATTCATGTCTGTCTGTCTGTCTGTCTGTCTGTCTGTATCGTAAACGCGCATCACGCCGAAACTACTTGATGGATTTAAATGAAACTCGGCATGATTATAGGTCATACTACGAGGAAGGACATAGGATACTTTTTATCCCGGAATTCAGTAAGGTTCTCATGGGAGAGGGTATGAAAGTAAAATTCCTTTACCGCGCATCACGCCGAAACTGCTGAATGAGTTGGAATAAAACTCGGGACGATTTGAGTTCATAGTACAAGGAAGGACATTTGATACTTTTTATCCCGGAATTCGGTAAGGTTCCCCTGGGAGAGAGGGTGAAAGAAAAATTCTTTAACCACGCATCACGACGGAAGTGAATGAATTCGAATGAAACTCGGGACGATTGGACATGGGTAACATTTTATCCCAAAATTTCTCACAGCATCTGAACGACGCGTACACACGCGTCGTTAAGATGCTGTGAGAAATTTTTGAAATCCCGTATAGCCCAGGGGAACCAAAATGAATTGAACTGATAAACGCAAAAGTTTGTAAGTATGAATGGATAGATGGATGGATAGATTGATAGATGGATGGATGTTTGTTACTCTTTCACGCAAAAACTGCTGAACGGATCTGGATAAAATTTGGCACAGAGATAGATTATAAGCTGGAATAACACATAGGCTTTATTTTATCCCGAAAATCCCACGGGAAAGGGAATTACGCAAGTAAAATCGCGAGTACTCGAAATACTAATCATGCGCAGACGAAGTCGCGGGCACCAGCTAGTTATAATATATAATAATATATTATTTACTCTGTTAATGACTTAGGCTATGGTTTCCACCAAAAGATAAACGAACAATTAGGCAGCTTCGTTGGTTAACTTTGACGGTTAATTGTGTTAAAATAGTGTCATAATGTCGAACTGTAGTTTTTTGTCTGACTTCTGTGGCACATTTTTTTTTGTTGAAATTGCACATAATGATGGTATATTCTAAATGAAGATTTAATTTTGAATTTTTGGTAGTGAAGGGAACTTTATTGGCTTTATGGTTACGAAGTTATTCAATTTTAAAAATATGGTGTCCACGGAAATCAGAATTTATATCACCAAAATCAAATATGGGTTGGTTTATCAATAAAAATATGTGTTTTCGGTAGTAAGTAGATTATTAAGCTTCTTAAAACTAAGGACCAATTATTTGATGTTTGTAGTTTCAATCAGTTTTTATAAAAACACCTTTAAATCATTACTGTAAACATTTAAATTTTAATCAGTTTATTAAATCACATAGGTTATATTATATAAGCACTAGGTTTTTCAAATATTATTTATATCCTGTAAGACGAAGGTTTATGTTCTATAGTATATCAATGAAAATGGAACTAAGGCAATAGTTTACATCTACATCGAGTTCACACAATTTTATAATCAGTCATGTTGCTAGGTTCTATTCTAAAGATGGAATTAAAGATCAACTATCAATCAAAATAGGCTTATTCTATCCCACTCTTTTCTTTTACTTAGAGAAATAGGCGTATAGTATTGAGTAAACCTGGCAGAAATTATTTTTTTAATGAGATTAAAGTATTTTTTTAGTAAAAGTCACACTAATAATGTTTATCTTTGTATTAAAAATATTATAATAATTCATTTTATATTTATTATAAACTTTTATCCTAAAAAACATTATAAAAACATAAAAATATTATTATTGAGATGTTAATCAACCCGCAAAATCCACGGAAATCAAAAATAATAACAAAATCCTAGAAATTTTCTTGATTTGCTGGTTTATTTTACATTGAAATATGCAGTCGAAATTAGGAACACAAAAGGCATAAATTATTGCAATTATTATAACAATAGGATTAGTATGAACAAATTAATAGTCAACATGGTAATCAGAATTTCTAGATACCAAGCCACGGAAAGTGATTACGTACCGAAATAACAGAGTGACGTGGAGACATACACCTTTGTTGTACGTACACACCACTGATGGCGCGTGACTGATAGTTTCTCTCAATCTAACAACTATTTACGCAGATATTAAAGTACAGTATTTATGAATAATTTAGTGCGCACCAGGGAAATCAGAGCTAAACGACGGACGCGAAGTTATCTCGTTGTAACTTGTCAACTAAAGCTTAGTTTTGCGTAGTAATAGCGTCAAATAAGCAAGTAACTATCTGGGTTATTGTGAACCTATGTAAATTAGTACCAGAGTTTTTAGGAAATCATATAAAAATTTTTTAGCACCGGAACATGAGGTCCGGACGCACCACGGAAGTCATAATTTCCAAGGATTTTATTTATTTTTACTTATTTAAAATAAGAATATTAAAAAACTAAAAAAGGCCTCCCCTATTATCTTTGTCTAATCTACTATCATAAAAAAATCAAAGGGCTAGGGATACTTTTTGTATGATTTTTCGAGCCGGACATGTATTTTTGAAGCCCGGGAGAATCACCCAGTATCAAAAGTATTTTTGTAAAATGCTTACTATAGAATGTCAGATTATCTAGAGAATAAAAAAACTAAGGACAGGGTTTTGTAAGCTAATTGTTCCTTAGTTTTATGCGTTCAGTAAAGCATTTTCAATCAATCTATTTAGATTTATTGGTTGCTTACAATCATACAAAGTAACTATAGGTTTCTCGTTCGTTTTAATTAAATCGTTAGTTGGCAAACTCAGTCATTAATGCTTAGAAGATAAATTCTTCAACTTCTCATTCAAAATGATCCACCATAGGTAAACCCGGATACAAAAGGCACCCCACCCCACATAGGTGATAAAATGGCGCTAACACTGCATTTTGCAAAAGTAGAATTACAGCTATTTAAGGCCAAGTGTTCCTGCATCAGAAGATAGTAGTAGCGACTGATCGCGTTTGCGACGCCAAGACGTCACCGCGCCGTTTCCGCCGCCGCCGCCGCCGCCTTCGTGCATTTTGTAGGTATTTAAACATAGTACAAACTATTTTATCAAGTCAAATTCTGCGAATTTGTAAAAAGAAAAATAGTTTCTTTAGTCATGTTAAAAAAAAGCAGCATATTGAAAAAAATACAAAAGGGGAAACCTAAATTTGTTTTTTGTTCTATCTTCAAAAGATCCTATAATTGAATACGACTTTGACTAGACTAAAGATAAGTATGTCCTTAATTAGATCCTTAAGTATATCCATAATTAGATCCTTAAGAATTTTGAACACTGATTTTTTAGTGTGAAATGATTTTAAAAATCACAAAAGCGTGGCCTCCGCTGGAATGCCTTGCCTTAACTTGATAGTTTTCTCCTCCCTAACAATCCTTAGATGAAAAGGAAGTAACATGCAAACTTTTGCAATTTGCATCGGTTTATTGACTACTAGTTTCCGCCCGTGATTGCGTACGCGTCATTTCAGAGATACAAATTAGCTTTATTCTGGGTAAATTTATAAATAAATATTTTAATGCATCTTTAGTAGTTTTATTTTGTTTATTTTAGGAAGAGATACTATAAAAGAGTTTGGTGGCCACCAAGATCAACTTTGTGAGACACAAACTAGACAAAATAAAACTACTTCTTACAGATGCATTAAAAACTTATGTTAGTTATAACAAAATCAACTTGTGATTTCTGGAAATTCATTTGTTTATCGTAATTATATGGTATAAAAGTGGTGGCACTAGTCCACTACCTGTTTGCGCCATTATGTCAAAATGTTAATGTTCTTCAAAAACAAATCAGGGCCCGAATTCCACTAAATAAATCGATTCACCATTTAAATAGTATCGTGTCAAAATGTCAGTGTAAAACTCTTTTTGGTATTCTACTAGCACAAACTTTTTGAGGTTCATTCATAGCTGTGACGATTACCTTTATAACTACCAATTTGACATTCTAATTATGAAAGTCTCTTCAAGCGCAAAAAATAGTAGAATACCAAATGCACAAACGTCATTTTAAACATCTTGATTGAATGGTACTATTGAGACCTTTGTTTTGACATTAGTGGAATTCGGCCCCAGGTTCTTAGTTAATATTCATGATTAAATTTACAAACATCCAACATTACTAATTTTATTATAAGTATTAATAGATACGGTTTTGCGATCAAAGAACTTTTGCCTTGGAAGCTGCGAAATCTTTAGTTAGACGATCTTCATGATTTGCGGCTTAGAAATAGGTAAAGACCTTTACCTTTCAAGGGTTCGACATTCAACTTTAATCAGTAGATCAAAGAGATGCTTTTCTCGATTCATTAACTATTTCAGGAATGGGTAAATACCTAACCCACCGGCTATTCAAGAATGTTTACATGCCATTGGTTGTAGAGCTGTAAACTGTTCAAAAGCATCGATTCAAAAGGGATGTTATCTAGTTGGTTTTCCTAAATATAAAAATAAATAATTAAATTAGTTGGGTTCTAATACTCTTTCAATAGAAACCTACGTAATACTACGTAAAGGAAAACCTCAGAACTGGGAAATTAAGAAGGAAGGAAGGAATTTAGATCTAAATACATAAAACATACCGTATCAATAGGTATAAGCAACTTTAAGCAAGAAAATTTTGTTTCTATACGACTTCAATTAGGAGGAGGTTCTATAATCAGCTAAATGTATGCTTTTATGTGTATATTCGTCGATAACTCCGCCCGTTGTGGACCGCTTTTAATGATTGCTTTTGTCTAAAAAATTGGCATTCAATGGTCCCATGAAAGTTTTATTCCGAAGGGTAGGTAGAGTAGTATTTATAAGAGCCTCGAGAAAATGTATAGGGTGTTTTGAAAGCATGATTTCAAAATCTGTCTATATGCAGCGTTAAGTATAGTTTAATGTCATCAAGTAGATCTCATAACCATCGTCTACAAGCTCCTTTACAATTGCTGGACAATTCACACAGCATCGTCTACGATGCTGTGTGAATTGTCCACCATTATTTATTTAAACGGCAGTGTCATTGCGGTTTTAGTGCGTACTTACTGGTCCGATAAAAGAACATTTCGTAGGTATTTACATTACTTAACGAAACAATAATCTATTTCTATAGTATAATAGTTCAAATTACCTGTCTCATCATGTAACAGCTTCTTAGAAATAACATGTTTGATTCAAATCAAATCCACAAGACGATCAAACCGCCTACACACGGCTCAATGTAAATAGATACCTTCTCAATACAAGGCAAATAGAGAAGGATCTAAAATACGGCATAATTCTCTGAACAAGGACCAGATTCAGATTCTTTTAATGAATCTTATTATTCGAACTATGAATTATTGCTGGTTCTGGAAGGTATATATATTGAATGCATACATAAGATCAAGCATCAGCATAATAATATGGTAGCATGTGTTGTGTAATAAAGATCAATTATCAGCATCAGCATATGGTAGGTTGTGTTTTGTAATAGCTGCATGAGCAAAAACCCTGATCGGCACAAAGTTTTGGAAGTCAATTTATTTATATATTACTATAATAATAAACGGAAAAGTTTGTGTGAATGTTTGTTATAAGTATTCTCCGACACTACTAAGTTATTCTAATGAAATTTGGTATGTAGATAGCTTATGTCCTAGAATAACACATAGGAAATTAAAATTTGGAAATTTTAACCTCTGATGGGGTTAAATGGGGTGGTAAAGTTTGTATGGAAAAATATTATTCTTTGGTTTGATTCAATAAAAACTCGGTAGGTATAAATAAATTGCAAAATAAATAATTACCTAAACAAGTATTTTTTTTATTTTTGTGTATGTACTCCTAGAAATTCTTCTCTTCTCATTTAACAAATAAGTTTCAATGCGGGCGAAGCCGCGGGGCGCATCTAGTTTTAAATATTTGACATGTCGGAAAAGTTAGATACTTAGAGACATTTGGACATCTTTATATATTTTGGTAGGCTGTTAAATAAAAACCACTATGTCCGCAACTAGGCACATTATATTTGAAAAGCTTTTTGCTGTTGACTTACGAATAATATATTGCTGCACTTATACTTAATTCACTATGAAATATATTTTTAGGCTGCCCTTCTGCTTGCCTAATCAATTTCTCAAATGATCGTAACCACCTTAATTTGCTGACCGATTAAACACAACCGTATAATTATTAATTACCCACCAAAAGCACAGGCCTATTGGCAGCTAATGACAAAGCGGATTAAGATAACGGTGTATTATGCGATAATTGATCTAGATGCATTACCTTACGCCTGGTCGCGATAGATAACATGGGAGCAATTCATGGGAGCTACTTACTAGACAATTATGTACGACATAACATTACCTGGCTAGGGATATCTATTGTATTATTTTGGTCGTAATATGGACGAGAAAAGCTAATTCCATAAAAAAGAAAGTCTTCCTCCGATGATTGGGTATTCCAGATATCCTCTTTGACAATTCTCCTTTTAAGGGAAACTTTTTCAGAAAAGGCTAAAATATTGCCTGAATTGGTTTTTTCTCATCCCACTCAGATACCCAGAGAATATTTTTTAAAGGGGAAAAACTGCAATTTTATTTTTTTAAAGTTAAGTATTTCCTGTCATGTTTTTTTCTACTTTTCGTCCATGACAAAATAAAGACTGGAAACTTTATTCCAAAAGTCTAGAATTTCCCTTTCACGTTTTTTCTAATGACGCTTTTAATATTTCATAACATCTACGCCGTGACAATTGCACAATTTTGTCAAAAAAAGCCAAGAACAGTAAATAGTGCTGGAAAATTCATCTAGTCCCGCCCGAGCTAAGCAGAACTTATGTTATGCGTAAAACATAAACAACTGATATACTCAACATCTCATAAAAATCTAACGTACATTATTCACGCCAAAACTACTTAACAAAGTAAGAAAGAAAATTACACGTACCTACAGTCAAATATATTTAAAATAAAAACTTTACAAAAATAAACTTTCATTTCAAAAAAATTCCAGTACTACATAATGTTGTTCCACACAAAATTGAGCAACACTGGTTTTCTAACACATCACAAAAAGCATGCAACATTATCAAAAACAATCATCGTAGATAATCTGTATTGTACAAACAAACTTGCACACTTGTGGTTCCACAGGTTACCCAACGGAATTACATCGGATATTGAACAATTTCCTTGGTTCTACCACGTTCTACCACCTAGGTAATTGCTTTAATTCCTATGATGTGGCGTGGACTTTGAAACTAGGGGCTGGATTGGCTTTTAGAATTTAACTTTGACATGTCCAGATATTTTGGAGTAAAAAATCTAAATCACAAATATTTCGAGACTTTTTCAAATGACAAATTGCTGGTATGTTTAAAAAATAAATTCTTTAAAGCAAAAAGACACAGGTAATCAATCTAGTCGAAGTCAATAAAATCCGCAATTTTAAGTATAACTCTTAATAAGCTAGGTACTGAAGTACCAGCTTTCAAGTAAAAAAAAATATCAGAATCGATTCACCTTAATAATTCAGAGGAAACTTAATTACATAAAAATACCATCGATCGAATTAAGAATACAATGCAATATAAAAATACTATATGTTCTTCTTGGGTATACAAAAGAGAACATAAAAAAAAGACACTACATAAGACAAGTACAATGGGCAGCCTTATCGGTTAGAATCGATCTCTTTGTGGCAACCTTTGGATGGAAATAATTAAGTTAATTTAAGAAAGGCAGGGGGTATAAAAATAATAATTAAAAATAATATTAACATCGCTTATAGCTGGCGAGAGACAGCTCAGAACCGAGACGCCTGGAGAAGTCTTGTATCGGAGGCCAAGATCCACTTTGGGTCACTGAGCCACAGGAGTAAGTAAGTAATATTAACATCACATATTTGAATTCTACCTTAACTAAATTATAAAAACCAAGATACCTACATTAATAAATACTAAATAGTAAGTAGGTACAAATAATCACTCTTTTGACATAAAAAACTCCTTCACGAGCTAATTAGTGATGATACTGCTTTCCAAGTGGAATCCGGTCCATTTTTGGAGTCAGCTGAAAATAACAGAGAAACGTGAACAGAAGTAGACTTCCTTTGCCCAAGTTTTTGCACTAGTAGATAGGTAAGGTCCGGATATTATAGTCTCTACGTAAATATAACCATCCTGGTAATCGAAGGTAATATTACCGGTCCATGAACTAGAAAGACAATTATTGAGGGTAGGTACTGCATTTAATCTTTGATAACGACTCCCATTCGATCCGAAACGATGCAAGCTGCGAGCTTTTACTATCTTGCTTAAGTTTAAAACATAAAACTGAAGAGAATTTAGTAAGGTCTTTGATGTAGTATATTTTAGTACCATAATATCGCTTTAAAGTTGACTGACTCGAGGATCGTGTTAAGTTTGCCAATAAGCGCTCTTTAGTGTGATATGGTTCTAAAGTGTATAAAACTACCGAGTTGATTCGACCTATCTATCTAAACCTATCACAAAACAGAAAATAAAACAGGGTTTATTCGTTGTACAAAAAAACTATAAGACAAAATCAGATTTTTAATTCCAATACAAAAAACATTTGAAACTCTCATTATCTCAATAAAGATTCTAACACTAAAGGGCTCCCACACAAAACTGCGATTTGGTGCGATGCGATGCGATGTGATGCGATGTCACACGAACTTGATTTGCGAATTTTAGTTTAGTAGATAATTGGGAAAACTTGCGCCTGGATCATTATTACAAAATTAATTTTGTATGGAAAGAGCTGCAAAGCGTAGGGTGCAAAAATTAAAATGCAAAAATGATTCAAAGTGTGATAAAAATTAGTAATCAGTTTTGTGTTTTAAAAGACAAAACAAACAAAATTGGCCCTACTCCTCGTCCAAATCAGAATAAGGTTCATCACATAAACCATCTACATCGTCTATTATTGCAGCTTCCCTTCGGTTTCTTAAATTAATCAATGCAATCATCTGGTATCTAATATTAGATCTGCTGGCCCTGTACTTATTTTATTTTATTTATTTATTTTTCGTTAAAGTACGAAACACACAGAAGCCGGAGGCGTGGCGGAGGCGAAGGCGTGCGAGTTGTATTCTATGGAATCCTATGAAAGCCTACACTCACACCGCAGGCTGTGGCAAACGCGGTGCCATAGGAAAAACCGGCACGCCTTCGCCTCCGCCACGCCTCCGGCTTCTGTGTGTTTTGAACTTTATGGTTTATTTCGTTTACGTACTTAGATGGAATAGCAATTTCAAATATTAACTTGTCAAAGCTTAACTTGTTTTATATCATCATCATCATAATCAACCTATATTAGTCCACTGCTGGACATAGGCCTCCCTTAATGAGCGCCATAGCTCCCTGTCTTCAGCTTGACGCATCCAGCATTTGCCAGCAGTCTTTCGCAGATCGTCATCCCACCTGGCCGGAGGGCGTCCTATACTACGTTTGCCAAGTCTCGGTCTCCACTCAAGAATACGTTTACCCCAACGGTTGTCGGTTCTTCGCGAGATATAGCCGGCCCACTGCCACCACTTCAGCTTGCTAATTATTTGAGCTATGTCGATAACTTTGGTTCTCTTTCGGATGTATTCTTTACGAATCCTATCCTTCAGAGAAACTCCGAGCATAGCTCTTTCTATAGCTTTCTGAGCTCTTTGAACTGATGGACCAGCTTAAAATTATAGTTTGAATCATTGTAGCAAAATAGAACGGTTATATGTCAGGGTAACCAAAGCAACACAAAAATGATTCAAGTGGCATGAAACACTTATACATTTTAAAAAATGGTCTTCGACATGACAGTTGTGGGTTGGATCATATGGATTTTCCACATTTGTGAACATAGAGGTGTGAGTCTTTGATATGTTAAAATAAACCTTATACTGATTACATAGGTTAAAAAAACTCGAAATTGACTAGGTTGTGGGTTGGATCATTTTTGCATAAATCGGTCCAATTGCACTGCTGTTATTGTTAAATAGATATAAAAGAAAAAGAAGATTCTGGATTCATCCATTTAATACGATTATGAACTCTGAAGGGAACTATTTTACTCGAAATTACTATGAGTTGAGAACTGAAGCAGTTTTTTTTTACAACACAAAGAAGGCGGCTCAGGCGCCGCGCATCTTTCGCTAAAGTTGTCTCAGAGCGGACTAAAAGGGGGGTCACCAAGTATGACGTAATATGACAGGAATGCGCGATGCAAATGAGATCGGACGTTATCGTGCGAGCTCGCAGATATTTGCGATGCGATGCGAGCTCGCAGTTTTGTGTTTGAGCCCAAAGTCATAAAATCATAGTAAATATCCCGTAAATAACAAAACTTCTGGATCCATCATCCAGTCACGATGATAACTCAGTAAATATACAAAATCTGGGTCCAATCTAAAAACAGGTCCATGTCATCAAATCAAAATATTAAACTGTAGGCGTTCCGTTTAGCTCAATTGAAAACCGGAAATTTTGCCATAAGTTGATTAAAGTTTGTCTATCTGTTACCAAATCTTTCAATATCGCGACAGGTGAATTTAATGAAAAATAGGTGTACCTACAATAATTTCACCCTCAACTCAACAAAACTGATTTGAATCTGCTAAGAAGATAAATGAAGAGTAAATAGCGGAAATCGAGTTTTTCTTCGTAGGAATAAAAAAGGTAAAACGACGACGAAAGGCTTGGAGCAAACCGACTTCCATTTATACTTGGGAAATGACATTTTAAGTGATGCAATATAAGTATTATTATTTAAAACGAGCTCTGGTAAATAATAGAAATAAAAATTACTCTATACATACTTCATCAGCACCTAAAAATGCTCTTTATACCTACATCATGGAAAATAGGTACTATATTTAGAGTGAAAATAACACTTCTACATCTAGACACTATATAAACAAAAAAAATTCTATGTTAAATTGCGAAAAGTCAAACAATTTTTTTTTTTCTAAAATTTTTTTTTATCGAAACCAAGATTATTTTCATGCATGAATCAATTATCAAGCTTTATTTTGTTTAAATTTGCTCATATAGTTTTTAGAGGAGTTTTCGTCCGGCCGCCCCAGCGATCGGTCGCAAAAAAGTCAAGATGTCGTCTCGTAGCGAAATATTGAAGTGCGCACAGTGCAATTTGGTTATAAACGAGTTGCTTTGTTTTATACAGAACAAAATAGACGTGTTAGATGAAGAAAGTGTTGTTGGACTTTGCGTATCCGCTTTTTCTACCACTGAAATTAGTCTGGCAAAAGAGCTATTGTTCGCGTCCGTTACGACAACTGTCAGAAACGTATCGCGCCGCAAAAACAAAGAACAAAAGGATATTGAAGATATAATTTGTGCATTCAAAAACACAGATCCGGATAAAACTCCGATATTTGTAGCCTGGCAAATTCATAAGTTACCACCCGTCACCTTCAATAGCCTGGATTCGACGAAAATATTGAAGGATATTGTTTGCCTACAATCGGAAGTCAAAAAAATAAGGGATTCGTATGCTACGAACGAGCAACTGAGCGTTCTAAGATCTGAACTTGACAACATGAAATATGCTTCGTTAGTAAACATAGAACAGAATGTGAACCATAGACGGGGTGCCTACATGTTAGATAGCGGTCCCACCGGCTTTATGAACTTTTCTAACAGCCCCCCGGCCTTAAACAGTACGCCTGTTCGTGAAACTTCTAGTATTCCACAAGAAACAAACAGCTTGCACCCGCTACCGTTATCACAAACACCGATCAGTAGAAAAAGCAGCACAGGCAAAGTAGCTTTCGCGCCTTCCGTCATGGCCACCGCAAGTGTTGAAAATGTGAATACAATACCAAAAGTATCGTCAGCTGACGGCCTAGCCTCTGCACCTGGCACAATATCTACAAGCCTGAACCAACCATGTATGCAACAAAAGTCTGAACCTGTTACAGTGCATTGCAAACTCAAAAGCATGCCCTGTGCAAACATATCTAATGAAAAATCAACTGCTGACATATTGAGGATGGCTGGTGAGTGGCAGCCTGTACATCCAAGTCAAGATTGGATAGAGGTACAGAGAAAAAGACACAGAAACAAAACAGAAGGTGTTACAGGAAAGGCTACTATCAAGCCGGATGACAAATTCAAGCCAGCTGTTGTGAAAATGCCTCTGTACATATCAAATGTTCACAAGGACACATTAGAGAGTGACATTATAGATTTTATTTTATCTAAAACAAGTGAAAAAGTTATACTACAGAAAATAAAAATGAAAACAAAGCGTGATTTTAATGCCTACAAGATGTTAGTTCCTCGGCACAGACTGGAACTCTTCCTGAATGATGAAGTATGGCCAGATGGGGTAACATGTAGAAGATTCTTGCCCTATCAAAACCCTACCCAGAATAGAAATGTGAACAACCATAATGTCTAGTACAACTATGATAACTTTCAACTGTAAAAGCATAAAACGCTCTGTGGATAGTGTGCGGCAACTATGTGGTGTTGCTGATGTCATTGCACTTCAGGAGACATGGCTGCTGCCGCATGATCTGCCGCTTCTAGCAGCCATCGACAGTGACTTTGGGAGCACGGGAACGTCGGCGGTGGACATCAGCAATGGGCCTTTGGTAGGCCGTCCCCACGGAGGAGTTGCGCTTTTATGGCGCAAATCATTATTTCAGTGTGTATCAGTGGTAGATTGTAAGAACCCCCGTATATGTGCAATTCGGCTTTCTACTAAAGACAGGCCCGTGCTAATTATATGTGTTTACATGCCAACTGACTGTCATATTAACTTAGTAGAATTTACTGACTGTTTGAGTGCTATTAGTGCAATTATTGAAGAGAATAGTGTTGAATCTGCCTTCATACTTGGAGATTTTAATGCACATCCAAATGAGCCTTTTTACCATGAACTCTTAGAATTCTCTACTGAACAAGACTGGTTATGTGCGGACATCAATAAGTTAAGTTTGTCATCTAACACAATAACTTTCATAAGTGATATACATGCAAATTGTAGGCGTTGGCTAGACCACTGTGTGGTAACACAATCTGCATGGCCCTCCATTATAGATATTTATGTAAAAGATGATGTATATTGGTCTGACCATTTTCCTTTAGTAATAAAATGTAATTTTGATGTTATTAGGGTAAAAACTCAGCACAAATCCCTAATTAATAATACAGTGTTATGGAAGGATAGGACAGAAGAGCAGATAAACAATTACCAATCAATCTGTAATTTAAAATTAAAGAATGTGAACTTTCCTACTCAGTTTCAAAAATGTTGTAATACTAAATGTCATAATCCTCAACACTTGGATTTAATAAATGAATTGTATAGTAATATTATAAATATACTTAGTGAAGCAGCCAGTGTTACTAGCTCTCCTGTAAAATATAAAAACCCACGCAGAAAAAAATTGGCAGGATGGAATAAACATGTAAGCGATTCTCACCGGAGTGCGAGGTCTACATTTTTCACCTGGGCATGGTATGGCAAACCAGCTAGCGGTCCAGTTTTTGATGATATGGTTCTAGCTCGTAAGATCTTTAGGGGTAAACTTAAATGGCTGCAGAACCATCAAGAACAAATCAAAATGGACTTGCTGGCCGGGCATAACTCTAGTGGTGATTTCAAAAGCTTTTGGAAATGCACATCCGGGTTAAATGTGAGGCCTGGTACTCCGGTGAGTGTTGATGGGGTGTCCACTCCTGGAGATATTGCAAAGGTTTTCAGAAATCATTTTTATGTAAAGTCTCCTCTGGGGCCGTCATGCCTGGGGCACGGCGCTGAGACCATTAGTGACCAAAATATAACCACCATGATCTTAGGAAAAGATATTAGAGTTGCGATAAAGAAAATGACTGGAGGCAAATCGCCTGGTCACGATGGACTCAGCGTTGAGCATCTGAGGCATGCTGGTTATCATCTCCCTGGAGTACTTGCAATGCTCTTCAACATTTGCTTAAGTCACTCATACTTACCACCTGATATGATACGAACTCTTGTGGTGCCTGTTGTTAAAAATAAAACCGGGGATATGTCGGACAAAAATAATTATAGGCCCATTTCTTTGGCGTCGATTGTGGCCAAGGTACTTGATAGTGTGCTTAATTCTCATCTGAATAGACACCTACAGCTGCATGATGCTCAATTCGGTTTTCGACCAGGGCTTTCAACTGAAACAGCGATTCTTAGTCTAAAGCACACTGTCAAGTATTATACAAACAGGCAGACACCTGTGTATGCCTGTTTTTTGGACCTTTCGAAAGCCTTCGATCTGGTATCTTATGATGTACTATGGCGTAAACTGAAGGACACGGGACTACCGCGGGAGTTGGTATCACTTTTTAAATACTGGTACATCAACCAGGAAAATCAGGTGAGGTGGTTGGGTGAGCTTTCGGACTCATACAGGCAGGAGTGCGGGGTGAGGCAGGGCGGGTTGAGACTCAGCAGCATGCCTGTAGGCTGCCACGTTGGCGGGGTCTGTATTAACAACCTCAGCTATGCCGATGACATGGTGCTGCTGGCTCCCTCGATCAACGCTCTCCGAAAGCTTTTAGCTGAATGCGAGTCCTATACTGCGTCACATGGGCTCTATTACAATATAAAGAAGTCAGAATTCATGGTCTTCAAGGCGGGTGCCAAATGTCCAGTCTTTGTTCCACCTGTAACATTGTACGGGCTGCCACTTCAAAGGGTTCAACAATTCAAGTACCTAGGACATGTGGTAACTGAAGACCTGAAGGACGATGCTGATATGGAGAGGGAACGCAGAGCATTGTCAGTCCGGGCAAATATGCTGGCCCGTAGATTCGCACGATGTACAGATGCTGTGAAAATTACCTTATTTAAAGCATACTGTACATCTTTGTACACAGCGAGCCTATGGGTCAGCTATACCCAAAAGGCGTACAATGCTCTGCGTATCCAATATAATAACGCATTTAGGATGCTGCTTAGGCTGCCGCGATTCTGCAGTGCCTCGTGTATGTTCGCTGAGGCGCGCACGGATTCATTTGATGCCATCTGGCGCAAAAAAACAGCCTCACTGCTCAGTAGAACCCGCGGGAGCAGCAACAGCATCCTAAATGCTATATCGAACAGATACGACTGTCCTGTGATGTATCAGCTCACTCAGAGGACAAAATCCCTTTTTAGTATTAAGTATTAACCCCCCTAGTTTTTAAGTGTCACTAACAAAATAGACTTAAGTTGTCTCAATAAAGAAACATTTTATTTATTTTTATTTAGACATAAAGAGAAATATTGCCATTTGTACAAACCGTTCGCGCGAACCATAAGCTTACATTGCTGAACAAAGAAACGTTGATCCTAATGCCTTATAGAAACGGTGGCCTTAGATTGAGATTTATTGCTCGCCTTTTGGACTAACGAAGTTCTATTGGCATCCGTATACCTCCGCAGTTCTAATAGAAACCATAAACAACGATTTCGTTGTACAACCAGTCAATACTCTTCAGGTTGGAGTTCTGTTGTCGATAAGGGAACCCTTCAAGACGAAAAATAATACTGTTTCTCCTTAAGTGTCTGTGTTTCATCTTTAGCAGTGCGGGGGCACGTGTTAATCAGCCAATCATCATCAATCTATATTAATCCACTTCTGGACAAAGACCTCTCTCAATGAGCGCCATAGTGCCCTGTCTTCAGCCAATTTTAAAAACAAAACTCACAATTTTTTTATTTTCATTTGGTATAAAATCTTAAATTTACTTACTTTAGTTAAAATGTTTATTTTCTTGCATAAAATTAATGGTACCTATTTAGGTTTGTGTTATTTAAATAATTAAGAAGGTTAGACACGTAAGTTCTTAGGTAATACTTGGTACTTGCATTTGAATCCATGAATGCCTTGTACTTACTGATAAAGAACAAGAGTTGCCCCTTAACTAAGCTAAAGAGATCTTTTTGTGGGTGGTATTTTGGCTGGTATAATTTATTCAGGTATTCATTTCACTGTGAACCCACTCCACTCGCAGACGCTTTTAATTTTCTTTTGAATCCGCATTTTAATTTTCTCTCAAATTTGCAAAATTGTTCGTAATACGAATCCGATTACGTTACAGAATCTTGGATCTTGAATTTCTAATGAATTCACAAAGTTTGCACCCTTTTTGCTTCATTAGGGGTGTTATGATTCGGTCGAGAAAAGAAAATGTTTCTACGAACCAAATTCTTAAGCTACCATCTTAACCATCGCAAAGGCGTTAATTCTGTTTTCGAAGTTCATTGCTCGTTTCAAAATTGAAACCATTGCCCCGGCGTCGGGTCCAAGGATTCAGAATTCATTTGTAACAAGGTCAGCCAGCAAACAATTAGGAGTTAAGCTGTGTTTGTTCCAACTAGTCGATGTTTGCCGACTAACATTCAACCGGATATTAGACCCTGTCCGGATGTAAGAGAACGTAAGGACTGCCATGTCGGGTCAGTAGTCAGCTCCAGTTGGTATTTGATAAGTAGTAGGAGGATGTCAATATTAAACCCGTAAGTCAGAAGTTCTCGACGACATCATTTTTATTTTTATTTATGTTGTTTTGTTGTCGCTCTCCCAGAGTTTTAGAGTTCCACCTAAAGAATGAAAATGACTAAATGACCATTCTTTATCCATTTAGTTTAATACCGATCAGCACTGAATATCAGCAAATTTGGTCGCGGTCTATACTTGCTATGCTATGGATGACCGTATCGTGTTGGCTTTTTGGCTTCGATTCTGTTATTTTTTGTGAGTGTGATTAATTTTTGTATGATAGTAAGGAACCCTTCGTGTGTGAGTTGACACAGACTTAGTCTATTTCATCTATTTTAAAACCGCGCGAAATGAACGAATGATTCGACATGTATGGAAATGTAAACTCAAAAAATGTTTGTACCAGTGTTTCTTTTAAATATCGCTCCGAGCTCGCAGAAGATCGAAACTACAGAGTATATAAGGAATTGAAAACAAAAATAATGGGACAACACTAAGTGTTCTATGTGATCTTAAGGTTGAAATAAAAGAATTGAAATAAAAGAAATACATTCATCAGTAAAAAAATTGTCAGATTATTCTGAAGTGTGTAAAGCATCATTTCAACCATATAATTTCTTAGTTTATTTAATTCATGTAAATTGTGTTTCGGCAATTCTGACCCAATTTTAAGATAACAGAACAATTATTATCTACTATGGCTAAGTAGGTAAAGCTTCCATAGGCACTTAGATGCTTTTCGCTTGAGTGATAGGAAGATCCTCGAGCAATTACGAACTTCTGCTGCCATAACAAAAACATACTTCGAACTCCAAACAAAGTTGGAAACAGCAAATCATCTCAGCAAGTCTTCTAACAAACAATAACAGATCGCAGCGCAGATCGTTATTTATTATTTCCCTGCGATATATTTCATTTCCGCTTTTAAGTAACGTCTCAAACATCGCGGTATCAGGACTTATCACCTACTTGCAGCAAATGAAGCGAAGCGAACAGACTTATGTGATAGTTTGTCGACCAGTTTATCAAGAACTTCCTGAGATGCCGGGATTGTGGATCTGTTAGGGAAGAAAGGTTCTGTGTTGATTGGTCTTGTGAAGCAAATTTCATATAAGATGTTGTCTTCCACGACAAGCCTAGGTGGAGGAAATAATCTTGCTAGCGGAAGGTTCTGGAAGCGTTGCGTCGACTCGTTGCATGCTACGTCATTTAGGTTTATTAGAGGTTTCGTACGCCTTCACAACGTCTTCGTGAATGAAATGACTTTGAAATAGACAGGTTTCACAGTAATGAGCCTTAGCGAATCCTATTAATATTATAAACGCGAAAGTTTGTAAGTATGTATGGATGGATGGATGGATGTTTGTTACTCTTTCACGCATAAAACTACTGAATATGGATGAAATTGGAACAGAAATAGACTATAGTCTGGAATAACACATAGGCTATATTTTATTCCCGAATTCCCACGGGAACGGGAATTACGCTGGTGAAACCACAAGGCGCTGCTAGTAAAAAATAAAATAGAATGAACGTTCATCTGGACATAGATAAAAGCAGTAGAAAATTAACTCACAGAAACATAAACCATGGAGGTAAGTGACAAGAAATGGTGGCTCTGCCTCTATGATCCTGCGTCGAAATAGGGGTTGGCTCAGCGTATTTGCATTTCTATTTCGCCTCTTCCACTAGTGGACAAAAAAGTGAGACGAACTGAAAATCAATTATCACTTTATTTCTTATATTATTTTGATAATTATGTACCCATAAATTTGACTTGTCTAAGTGCTTATTTTGTAAGCCTAAAGAAATAAAGATATTGATTATTTGATTATTTGCATGGCATAGCAGTGGCAAAGAAAAACGAAAACTTAAACCTAATATTGTAACATTTGATTAGTAAAAGTTGTTTTACACACTATTCATAACGTGCCTTTCAAACGTACAGACAATAGCTAGTCAATTAATAAATTGATTGATACAAGCCTCCGTACCAAAACAATAAAAGCAAACGTTTTACCAGTGTTTTCCTGGTATAAACACATTTGCGATTGATTGTTCTGGTAGGGTAAATACGGCTATGACATTGTTCAAACAGACAGCCGAACATTAACTTGGGCTCCCCTAGTATACAAAAAACAAATCAACTGTGGGAAAACACGGCTAATGTGTTTCTGACAGAGGTGGGCCTCAGTTTTCCATTGCTTACTTATTTGCTGTGTCAGACACAATCAGTTTTATTTACAAGTTCAATTATGATTTTTTTATCTACCTGGCATATTATTATTGTCTAGTGTCCCGTCTTTTTCAAACTTTTTAATCAAACAGTCTGCAGCTCTCGCTTGTTCAGTGCGCGCGCGTCACACCCTCCCGCCGTCCGTCCCCACACCTCACCCGCGTCACAGCCCCCCCCTTGGAACTCTGACGCCCTGCGAATCCGCTGGCGTCATCGAGTACTCGGGGCGAGTGGCTCGCGTTCGCGACAGTGTTGTTGTGATTCGTAGATAGTGCAGTGTTGAGAAAGTGACTCTAGTGCAGTGTACAAAGTGAGCCCCGCAGACGCGTAGGAAACTCGGACCGCAGTGATTGGCCACACCCTTCGCTCGCGTGAGTACCTACTGCGTCTTCGCACCCGCGGGACCGTAAATCTTCTACACTCACACAATCCCGTCCGGTGTGAGTTACTGACTGGTGTTTTATTATAAAACATCCAGCGCAGTAACGAACAATTTCCCCCCCCAACCCGCTCGCCGCCGAAAGTGTCTAGCTGAGTGTCGCTGGATTACCTAAGCTAGGCCTTCCTTCGGGATCTCACCTGGCTTGGTTTTCCGCCCTGCTGGACACCGTAAGCACCCCTTGAGTGTTCCCATCCGATCCCCCCCCACCCCCGGTCCTACCTAGTATGTCCGACGGGGACAACCCCCCGCCGCGTAAGCCGCCGGAACCGCGAGTCCCGGTCCTGGATAGGGCCATCGTAGCGCGTAACCTTCTCGAGCCCGAGAAGTCCGTGGTCCTCAGACCCGGAGCGCTACGATTCCGTCCTATCCGGATGACCGCGTCCGGCGATGCCTCCCCGCCCCCCGCAGGCCCGTCCGCTGTGGCCGCGCGCGGAACTGGGATTCCGCCCCGCCCCCAGCCCGGTGCAACGGGAAGAAGGGCCCCGCCTGGAGGTAGGAGCTCCTCCTCAGACGAGGAGCAGGAGGAGAAAAGGCAGCGCCTGCTGTCCTCTCCCTCCACCTCCCGTGACTCCCCGCCGCTGCAGGGCACGCCCCTCACCTCGAGGGCCAGGCCCGCAGCCCGCGGGTCACCTTCGCCCCCACGCGAGGACGCTGTAGAGGCGACCGCCTCCAGCCCCTCCCCCCCCCGCTCCGGCTCGCCCGACGAGACGAGCCACATGGAGCTGCCGCCGCCGATGATCTCCATGCCTTCGCCGGTGTGGTCCGCCTCGTACGCGGAGGCCGCCGCAGCGCGGCCGGCCCCGCGTCGGCTGGGCCCGCCCTCCTCCCCGGACCGAGAGGAAGACATGGTGGTGCTTGGCGCGGCGCCCGCCGCCCGCCCACCTACAGTGTCCTATAAGGTAGTAGCCGCCCCCAAACCCCATGGGCCGCCTACCGCCCGCCCTCGCAGCCTTCAACAGTTGCCCCAACAGGGGCCCCCCGCCCGCCCACACAGTGGACGGCAATCGCCGCCCCAGCCAGGGCCGTCCGCCCGCCCCGCAGAGCCAACGCGGGCCCCCGCCGGCACTACCTGCCCTCCGGCAGGAGTGTCCTGGCGGGATCCCGCGCCCACCCAAGCTGCTTCCGCGCAGCCCTCGCACCATGTCGAGGCGGCGCATCCCAGGGCCAGCATGGAGCCTGACGACGCCGGTGTGGCAGGTGCGGTGCGCGACGAGCAGCACCGCCCGCCCACCCCACAACAGACGCGTAGGCTCTCACGTGCCTACCCTCCCATCGTGGTGGAGTGCCTGCCTAACTGGGCAAGGCACTTCGCCGCCCTGAGGGAGAAACTCGGATACGCCCCCAACGCGCGCCCCCTAGCACAGGGGGTGCGCTTCAGCCCACGCAGCCCGGAGGAGTACCGGGAGATACAGCGCCACTTGGTGGAGGCTATGGCGGATGATCCGGCGATCAGCTGGTTCAGCTACGCCGTCGCCGCCGAGCTGCCCACCAAGGTGGCGATCCGCGGCCTGCCCGCCAACACCGCCACCGACGATATCCACGAAGCGCTTTGCGAACTGGGCTTCCCGGCCCGGTTCGTTAAACAGATCCGACCGAAGCAGGGCCGCGCCGGCTGCCTATTCCACGCGCAGCTGGACCGCCTGCCTGAAGGGGAGCTCGTGCGCCTGTACGGCATCACGGAGCTCCTCAACATGCCGGGCGTATGCGTGGAATACTGGCGCGGCGCGGCGAACCGCGTGGCGCAGTGCCATCGGTGCCAGGCATTCGGGCACGCGTCTGCCCACTGCCACCGCCCGATGCGCTGCGTCCGCTGCGGCGCCCAACACGCCGCCGCCGACTGCCCACGTCCTGTCACGGACAAGCCGACTTGCGCCAACTGCGGCCGTGAGCACACGGCGAACAGTCGTGTTTGCCCTGTGCTCCGGCGCGAGGCGCGCAAGCGGGGAATCGCCTTTCCCCCCCCCGCCCCCAACCAACCTGCAGCTCCAACAGGGCGGGCAGGCTCGCCCGCCCCTCCAGCCGGAGGGCGCTCAGCGGCGCCCAGCCGCCGCCCTCCCGCGCCGACCCCGCAACCAACTGCCACCGATACAGTGGCCAATGAGGCCACCAATCGGGGCAACCCCGTCCCGTCCCGACGAAGAAGGAGGCCACGAGGAGGGAGGAAGAGAAGGAAACCCGTGGCTTCCTCAACTCCACACCAGCCCGCAGGCACCGCCATGAGTGCCGCGGCCCCCGCCCCCCGCTGGGAGGCTCCGCCCACCACCGAGCGACGCCTAGCACCGGCCCCGGCATACACCTTGCCGGGCCCCGCGCCGCCGCCGACACTGGCAGGTACAACCTGCCCCCACACAGCCTCAACCCAGACCGCGCCGCAACCCCAGCGCGAGCGCAGGGCCCCCCGAGCCCGCTCTCGCCCCGCCAGACCCACTCACGACTCTGCTCCAGGCGCCGGTGCGCCCGCCGCACCCGCGGCCGGGAATCCCACGGACATCCTACTGGGGGTCCTGTTGGAGTTCCTGGCCGCCATCGCAGCCGGAGTCGACCTCCGGAGCGCAGCGGAGCGTGGACTGACCGTACTCGGGATCACCCGATCCGGTCAGGTCCCCCGTAATGCGCCTCCCACACCGGTCCCACGGAGGAGCGCCGAGCCAACGATGCAGCCCACTCACCCAACAAACGCCCCGTCCGCGGAGCCTCGCCCCGGCGGCGCCACGCATAGTCCTTGGGTTCTTTAAAAAAGAACTCAAACCAAAAAAAAAAAAAAAAAAAAAAAAAAAAAACATACTCATAAATGCAGCCCAAAAAAAAAAAAAAAAAAAATAAGGAAAGCGAAAAAAGAGCATTTCGCAGAACCCAAGGACCGAGGGGTAGTCACCCCTCGAGATGACGCCGGGGTAATGAGGCCCAGCCTCGAGGCCCCCCTCCGTGCCCCCACAAAGGGCCGGAATGAACGCGATATATAGTGTCCCGTCTGGCTTCGGTGGACATTATAGTTTTTTAAACATTTTAGCACAATTTTGGGCTAAACGTAGAGTCACAGAAAAAAAATATTAGTACAGTCAAAATTTTAAAATTGTTGTCTACTAATTTTGACTTTACTAACGTCTAGTAGTTTTAGTAAAAGCTTACTATTGACGCAGCGGTCAAAAGGCCGCTGTGATCCTGCGGGTTCGATTCCAGCCTCGAAAAAAATATTTGTGCAGTAAGTATTTGGGCAAGGTGTTCCGTTATGTATGATACAAATATCTTTCTCTAAAGTGTGTTGTATTAGTGATGAATGTCTTTCCAGTAGGTACCCTTAACACAAGCTCAGGTGCCAAATTCCACTAATTTCAAAACAAAGGTCTTATCATACGTCATACTATCAAGATGGCTAAAATGACGTTTTGTGCATTTGGTATTCTACTATGTTTTGAGCTTGAAGAGACTTTCATAATTAAAATGTCAAATTGGTACTCATAAACGTAATCGTCACAGTTATGAATGAACCTCAAAAAGTTTGTGATAGTAAAATTCCAAAAAGAGTTTGACGCTTTAATTTTGACACTAAACTATTCAATTGTAATGGCAAAGTGATGATTATTTAGTGGAATTCGGGCCTGCTTAGCTTGATACTAGATGATGCTGTGTGAAATGTCCTGCATTATTTATTTATTATATTCCTGCGTTTAAGTTATTTAAATTTTTTCACGTCTGTAGTCACATTCGATATTGCATTTATAAAATCTCAAAGACCATAACTAAATTAAATTAAGGAAAGAAAGTCCAATAAAATACTTCTGTATTAAAAATATTTAAATTATAATTCAGCTTAGTAAAATAATTTTAAAATACGGTGGTTATCAAAATAAACACGAAGTGAATATTGTTTAAACATGAAATATCTTAAAAGTAGTGAAATTATGTTTTATAATTTAGTTTTTGTACATGGATACTTCATCCTCTTCTTTTTTAACTGCTTGGATGAGGATCAGTGACATCACTGCGTTGATTATCTGTAAAATAGTAATTTGATTAGTAAAACGAGCTATTTTTCCAAATATTCGAAATACTCGACGGTCTTTTTTGGAACTAAATGGTTTCAACAATTTTCATCAAAACTGAAAATAATATTAACCTCAACGTAAAAAAAGCTATTTAAAATTGGAATCACATTTTCCAATTTTAAATTGTTTGGGGCCTTCGATGCGACATTGAATACTTTTTAGCCACGTTAAACTTATAAGCCCCTCCCTGTGTTTATGGCATTTCTCTCTACCACCACCATAGCCACTAGCCACTATGGCGTTCATTAGAGACGATTTACGCCCAGCTATGAACTATTTAAGGCCGATGATGTGTGTTTGCGTCGTCGAGGTAAACTTAAATACGTACAGTATACATAGCTTACAGTAATCATACATAGTCAAACAGGAATCATACATACAGTACACACAGTTTCTATTATATTCTATTCTTACAGTAATTATACTTACAGCAATCATAATCATGCCATAGTCATATTTAAAACAATCATAATCATACAGTAATCATACTTACAGCAATCATACAGGAAGCCAGCACAATCCCAGCAAGCCAGCTGGTCTTTCCTTCCAGATACCAGGTAAGCTCGTCGATGCATCCGTGGAAATACGCGTTACCAGTCACGGAGTCACGGCATTCGGAAGGAAGTGGTTTGTTCAGGTTTAGGTAGTCCATGGGTCCTTCAGCACCGCAGCAGCCAATCTGAAAGAGAATGGAAGAAATCAGTATGATGTTTTCATGTATATTAGGCATCAACATCCCAATATGACCACTGCTGATCATATTATGGCCACCACAAGTCCTGGTATAATTGCTTTCGCTGTCATGTGCAAGCTGCATTCCAGTATGCCCAGCGGCTTTGACAATTTCGTCACCGCAATGCGCTTTTGGAAACTTAGTTTGGAAATATATACGATCTAACACAGACACCGGCAGAGTCGTAAAACAAGAAGTTGTTTGACTTGATCTTAGTCACCACATACTTATAAATCAGCGATCACACAGTTTCAAATGGATTCGGACAGATACGTATCCAAATGAGACGGTGGGATCGAGGAAACGAATTTATAATATTTGTTAGATTTTAAACGTGAGTCTTGAATACCTCTTTAAGTACCGATAACGTGTAGTTCCAGCATAATACTTTCTTTTTTAGAGTCAGGTTCCTTTTGACTAACAATGGAATTGAAACCTTACAGTTTTTGAGTTAGTTTTGCTAATACAAAGGTTTAGCTGCAAGACACGTTTTTCAGGGAAGGTACAGAAGATTCAATTTGCTCTCGTTAAACCAAAGAGCAATTCAATACAAAGTGAATTACGTTAGCTTTTGATTAAATGAGAAAATATCTAGTAACTACAGTATAATATTCTGAGATAAAGTTTTAAGGGTGATAATTGGTTAAGAGGACATTTTCATTTACCCATTTCATTTCATCGTCGTCAATTTAACTGAAATAACAGGGTATTCTATCATCTCAATAGTTTTCAATAAGCAGTGAAATATATTTGTAGTTTTGAGCAAGTTTGTCGTGGAAAAGTTATTTATGATTTGTTGATAATCCCATAAGTAGGATATAATCTATTTCAAATTACCAATCAATATAACATAATGATCTGGTAATCCGTTTACCAAACCTTGTAGCCAAAATTTTAGCAACGGCGACCAGTCTCAATTTTATAATATTTTACACGAAAAGAGAATGAATATATTACACCCACACTACCAATGTTGTCGATCCCTAAAATAATGCGTTTAAGTAAGGCCAAATTATAAAGAGAAATCAAAAACATTTCAATAGAAAGGTAAGTAAAGATCACAAATAAAATGTATTCTTATTACTCAGGACATATTTTACGTAAGGCGTATACGCTGTGATTGTGCACACTCTTTGCACTTGTGTTAAAAGTGTAATCTCTACTCTCCCACTCTCCTAATCTGATAGGAATCAACCCGACATGAATGGTGAGTGTTCAGGAACTTTTCGCCACAAAACACTTTTGCCCAGAAGCAGAATTATCGAATCGTATAAAGTGTGGATACATAGAACCTTAATTTTTTCGCACTCCGGCTGTTGTCGCTATCCAACTTTTTCCCAAAACGTTTGTGATGTTTGCTTCGTTAGATGTCACAATTTTTTACTTTTTAAAACTCGGTTCGACAGCAAAAATATATTCCTTTTGATTCTCGTTGATTTTATCAAAGAGCGGCAGGATTTTTTCATAAATAAATTGTAAAAGATCGCATATCTATCACACAAAAAATCTATTGTATGATCCAAAAACCCAAATCAAAACAGCGTGGAAACCTCTGAGCGTATATTCCCATATGTGTACTTTTTGTTTTGAGATCGCGGTAGTATTTCTGTTTTTTTTTTATTTCAATCCATACCTTTACTAGCATCGTAGTCAGGGCTTGATACCGGTACCAATAATAGCGGTACTTTTACGGTAGTAACGGTACTTTCATTTCGTTAAATTCGAGTATCGATACTTTTGAAGTACCGGTACTTTGCCTAAAAGTACCGGTATTCTAAGCGGTTCTCGCGTCGTCTCGTTCGTCTTTTCTAATCAGATTTCTCTCTCGCTTGCACAAAATACTTATAGAAAATACCGATACTTTAGTACTGGTACCAACGAAAGTACCGGTACCCCACTAAGTACAATTATACCGGTTCTCAAAAAGTACAGGTATAATTTAATTTTGTATCGATACCAAAGAAGTACCGGTACCATGTTAAGGTCAGTCGAACCGGTATTTATAAATACCGGTATTCCAAACCCTGATCGTAGTACACAAATTCAGTTGAAAGTTCATGAATTTTAAGTTAATCAGAGAGGTCGATGCTATTGAACGATTCAAGCGAAAATATAGATTCTTATACGTTTTATTTTAATGGTAGATATTTAAGTACTACATGTAGTTTGAGTCATGATGGCTCAAAAGACATGTGATGGCTCAATATACTAGGCCATTCTAGTACAAATTCCAAATTAGCTTGTTAAACATAAATTAATAAGGGACGTGTATACCGAACCATAAGGAAAAAAGCCTTACTCCTTCTTGCACCATCCTTAGGATCTCCCTGCTACCTTCATGCTGTGGGTTGTTGATGAGTCGCATGATGACGTCACGGATGAGAGGCTGGATGCTGGAGTCGTAAGTTGAGAAGTCGAGGACTACGCAGGCCCCGATCAGACCAAAGACGAATGTTCCTATTTGTGTTGCTATGTACTGTAAAATAAAAGTAATAATATTAAATTTGCGAGTGTTCACGTGACATTGGAGAGGACTTGATAACGTGGTTTAAAGGCAATGGAAGGAGCGTAAGTTAATAAAAATAAGCTTGATGATAGGCCAGTAGATATACCATGAAACATGATATATGGATAGCTGACCCGCTCAGGATTTCATTGGCTCATTTGAACTACCTTAGAATCAGAACTTCCAAAAATCCGCATTCCTAGCAGGTGCCTATGTACCATAAGGAACCTTTGCAAATTTTAGCTTTGTAGTAACAGAGATATCATGATGAGTCACCCTGTTTTCTCTTTTGTAAACATAGATTAATAAGTGGTAGATAAACTTACACCGTAAAGAAGCAAAATATTTTCCATTAGTGCTGACCCGCAACCAAGGAACGCTACGACCATAATACCAAGAGATGCTATGAGGATGATGTAGATTCCAATGAAGTATTTCTGAAGTTCAAGTATTGACATCCACTCGTTGAAACCAGGCTCTATGCAGATCCAAAGGCATAGCGCAAATATGGACACGCCAAATAACTGAAAAGAGAAAACAAATATTACCAAAGTGACCGAATAGTTTGATCAAAAACGAACAGTGAAACAAAGGGAAAACCAGAATGTGTATAATTCTGTATTGATTTGATGTACTGTGTTATGTTTTTCAATACAATATTTCTAGCTACAAATGAATGTGCATTTAACGCTTTTTGCAAACAAACTTTTGTTAAAAACGAGGTAATCTACGGTTTAAATGCATAAAAGCTTTACATTCCGCGTAGCGTATGATGTTACTTGTTCATTTTATTTGGACGTACGAGATTCTGTTTTTACCAACATTATTGAACATCTGGAAAATAAACAAACCGTGTCAATGATAGCGCAAAATATGTTATGCTTTGGCTGTGTCTAGTTGCTGTAGCAAGAGTTTGAGGACAGTTATTTTAAGAATATTAGTCACCAGCCTAATGCGTCTCCTCACGTAGGTATCGATGACATATTGTGTGGTGTCTGATAAACTTTTCAAAAGAAATTAAAAGAAGAAAAAAACATTCCATTTTATTTGGCCCGTTTAACATAAATGGTATTGACTTGGATCAATTGAGCTACCTTTAGACTGTTTGCAACCGTTTGCAGTTAGCTCAATGGTTTCAATTGTATATTACTAGTTGTAATTTTTTTCTATTCTTGATTGTAATTTTCGTTGTACATAAATTATAAACATATAACAATATTATACAGAAGCAAGAAAAATAATATGAAGAATAAATAATCTGAAAAAGGGCCAAAGAAGACCCTGTCTCAGCATAATCCTGCTACAAGCCGCAGCAAGTAGAGGCGCTGATTATCAGAAAGGGCCTGGAAATACAAATATAACTTAAATTTGAATTAATAGTTGATTGAATACTCTTGTGGGACCCCAAAAGCTATAAAATAAACTAAGCAAAAAGTCGAACTACTTGCTTCGTAGAAGTAAAAGTTTTACAATCTCATTAATGCTGTAGGTAAGTGCTGTCAAGTTTTATTCGGGGGCGAATGAGTCTCGGAGTAACAAAAATCCATTCGTTCAATTGAATTGGTTCGTACTTGATAAGTGCATTCGTAAGGTTCAGGCTTTACGGAGTAGAATAAATAAATGTAGTTTCTTACTACTAAATAGGTACCCATAATAATGAAGATAACCATTTTTTCTCCTATTTTTTTTAATAACTAACTTAAACAAAATATTAAGATATTGGTACTGGGCATCGAACTCACTTAAGATCAAAAATTGTACAACTATTTCTAAAACACCGATCGATAAAGCCAATAATTCAAGGATAGATTAAATCTAACCAACATTGCGTATTAAAAATAAGATAGAGATAGAAGGACGATCATATAAAACAAAAGAGATCGCAAGTTTCTTCTCTTATCATTATAACTGCATACGGGTAAGCAAGCAGGTTATATGCATACTTATTTTATTCCCTCGATGAGTCATCCCGGCGTACATGTTAACCCTTAACTACTTACCCGCGGTCTCTCAGACACTTAGAATGTTATGTTTGACAAAAAGTAAACGTGTCTGCTTTCGTATGCATCGTTTGTCTATGTACCTTCTCTCGGACCCCCAAAGTGCCGTGACTGCGCTTTTCGATATGAAAAGTGAGCGCGTTTGTTGTTCAGAGCCAATATACACCGAAATAATTAATACAATATTTAAGAATGGCAGCAAACACTATCTTTCAAGTGGTGCAGGTACCGTGCGCATCCCTCCAAGGCCTTAGCGATCAAGGCATCTCTTATAATAGCCTTGTTTTTGTCTCGCAGACAGCCGAGATAAGAATGAAATGGTTATCCCGGTTATATAGAAGATCTATAATTTTACCATTGTCTGAGAGTAATGTTTGTTTTGCTCTCTTGAGTCAGAGAATATATTATACTCGCAGTAAAACCTTGAGTTCTGAATACGCAAAGATATTTTTTTTTTTACAAATTTAATTAAATTTACATATTCTCAAAAACCATCATATAGGACTTTATTATTTTTATTCGGTGCATATTGTGGTTTATAATATAAATTTAGTATTATTTTTACAAAAAAAAAACAATTAATTTGGAATTGATAGGAAAATCTTTTTTCTGTAGACTGTCTATTTTTTTTCATTTGTTTCCTTACATCAATCGATGCAACTAGCGACTAAGTTTAAGCAGATTGTCAGGTAAAATTTCAAAGCCCTGTATGGAATTTTGATATACGGTTTTGACTTACTGCAAGTCAATAACAATGACACCGACAAAAAGTTTAGCAATACAGTATTTCAATTATAGTTGTGTGATGTTGTGTTGGGCAACTTTTCAACGTACCTACTCTTGCATAGTAATCACTGCATAGTATAAAACAAAGTCTCTTTCTCTATCCCTATGTCCCTATGTATGCTTAAATCTTTGAAACTACGCAACGGATTTTACTGCGGTTTTTTTTAATAGATAGAGTGATTCAAGAGGAAGGTATAATATAATATAATAAAACCGTGCGAGTCGGGTCGGGTTCCAGATAAATTATTAAACCTTTTAAGAAGTAATTTAGATACGAAATAGGTACGATGCTTATTATCTCTCGCAAATGAGGCTGGTAGCTACTTCCTCCGCAGTAGATAGGTACCTATAGTCAACTTTCCACGTCATTTGGCGAGGCTTAATGGATTGCGAGCGAGCTGTTGTCTCAATAGCGCTTTTTGCAGACAAAGTATAATTATGGTACGGCCCAGTTCCTCAGTTTTGCTTATTTTGTACCGGATTTGTAAATTACTTTGGGAGTGACCTAGTAAAGTTTTCTGAGGATTCTTGTGAATCTGTAAATATAAGGGGCTAGGAGCTAGTTGAAAGCCTCAATGAATATCATATTATATTTCTATCTTCTGTCGGATCAGCATTAATTACATTGTGTCGGAATTTTTCTTCAAGTAAAAGCATATTATGTCATTTAAAAAATATATAACTGATAGGTGGTTGAATTAATATATAAATATATTAGATCGTTAATAACATCGTTTTAAGACAAAAAAAATATTAGGTTTTTCAATAGGCTCTTTACACACGGATCAAAAGAGCTCTCAAAAACAGGAGGGTGGCCTATGTATGGTACAGCTGTAGCATACATAAGCCACCCTCCTTTAGCTGCAATCAAGCATAGATAAAATGAACTTCAGACAATTCTTTTGCATTATAGCTAGCAAGAAAAGCTTGCATAAGTTTAAATGTGTATAGTAATATTTTATTATACACATTTAAACTTATTGATGTTATTACATCAATAAGAAGAAAATTCTATTTTTTCATTGACAAGTTGCATGTGCGGACTGCATGTCGTAAATCTAGAAGGGAAACTTCAGTACACTTAGTACACAGTTTCAATACAAAAAAGGTTTTTGAACTTTAGAATAGAATAGAACATATTTTTATTTGTTTACAGAATTACAAAATAGGTAGGTTATAAAATTGGACTAATCTAAGACTAAAATAGGAGGAATAAACCTGTAACAAAATGGTCTGCATCAGTGGTCTTCCGTCAGAGCCAACTTCTATCTCGCTTAGAAGTACGAAAATCTAATGAGAAAAATAGTTCCTCTCTACCCGGTAGAGGCACTGCCAGGCGCTAATTGAATGAAAAGAGACGAAAACTTTATCGCCATTGAAAATTAATGCAGAACCGGTATTAAGTAAACGATACAAAGATGTATGTTGTTATAATGTTGTTTTGTTGATTTATCATCTTGGTGTTACCTGGAAGGTAGAAACTGTATAGCTTCGGGTGTCTTGCATGAATATAATATTAGTAGATAAAGTTATTATCCTAACATAACTATTAGCGTAACAGCTGGCAGGTTAAATTCATATTCATAGGCCAAATACTTACCTGTCTCTGAATATGGATTTAACAAAGGTTCATTTTGAATAGGTATAAAAATTCACATGTTATTGTTTATTCCTTAGTTATTTTTTATGTTCAATAGAATTGATTCCTATTTTGATCGGTAGATTTTATTTCAAACTAATCAAATTTACATCCGGATTAAAACAATCGAATGACTGAATCCTTTCAAAGACTGAAGAAAGGTAGGATATCAAAATCTACTTGATAAATAAAAGTAATTTTATTTGTTTATTCATTTGCTTGATTTCCTCAAGAGGATACAAGTTCCAAAATGGAGCAACAAAAACCAAAAATCTTAATCTAGCATGTTGCATTATTATAACGCAATATTTCACAAAAGTATCACATTTCGTAAAAGAGTCCAACTCAAACCTTACAGAACTCTTGGACATGGAAGGAAATTAAAATTTAATAAAAAGTAAAACTAAGAAAGAAAGTGATTACTTACTTAGATTTTTGTTTACTTCAATCTTTTGTAAAGTAAAGTAAAGAAACGACTAATAAATTTTAACATGACAGTTAGTTTTCTAGCTATAGCAAAACTGACACTAATCCAATAGCCTACTCTCGAGATAGCATTATTCACATCGATGAATTTTGAACTTTGTCTTATTTTCTTAAAATTTAAGAATAATGAAATGATAGGTCGGCAAACAATATCGTGATTATTCTTATCAAGATCAGGCAGGTCGTTAATATAAATAAAAAAGAAAAGATAGACCCCTGCGGTACATCCATTGTAAGCACAGATCCCGTAGACCGTTTCCCATTAATTTCAATATTTGTATCCTGTAACAATAAGTAAGAAAAAATAAGATCCAATGATTTGTCCTTTATTCCATAGTGACGTTGTTTCCTTACTAATGTCTCACGGTGTGGACAATCCAAGGGACAATCAAATGCTTTTGACAAGTCGAATAATTCGACTTCTCCCATTATTTGATGTTTGAGGGCTACTTTTCCTAGAAGAGTCACATGTCGAAGAGGCGCTAAGTTTCACAAAGAATACAATACAATACAAATGCTCTTTATTGCACACCACGGTCAGAAAAAATAGAACAAAGAACTAACAAAAAATAGTTGGAGAAAAGGTGGAATTATCGCTAAGAGCGATTTCTTCCAGGCAGCCTTGAAATAATTAACCCTTTCCTTTTTTTCCATAGACCAGTTTGGGAATCTGCGCAGCTGCGGACTCAATGTATATTGTAAATAATATATGTATGTATTTTGATGTCACGAATTTTAATGATCTGTGTAATTTAATATAGATTTTTATCTATATATGGTTCGCTCATGCCAAAAAGTAATAAATAACAAAAACATAAATAGGTAATTGTTCGCGGTGCAAAGTCGAAACAAAATGTGTTCAAGTATTTCAAGCGCTCTAAACCGATTAGTTGTTCTGAGTTTTAAATGGATTGGGCGAGCCTTAGACTAGACGTGAAGAATAGCCTGGATGAAACTAGACCGTTAAAAATGGCACGGACGAAAATAGGCCTTATTTTAGGCTCTTAGGCAGAATCTAACTAATCTAGCCAATTTTTCATAGTTGTGGTGGACATATTTAAATGCTTAAAACATAAAACGATCCCTATTATATGCGCTAGGTGTTTAGCAATTTTATCCTTATATTATTCTAGTTTTAAGAAGAATCTCGTAGTAAAGAATTATGTAAACTCACACAGAGAAAAGTACTTAAGTATAGGTAACTAGTTTTAAAAATTTGTTGGACTATCCTTTTAACAAAACAAATCAAATTTAAATATAACGAGACACGTTCATTTAGTGACGTCTTAGAGTATTTTCATTGAATTGATCTCCAATCAGCTTATGGGCTAAAACCTTTTGACTATACGTGTAAATGAATTGTAAAAATAAAAAGCTCTTACCAGCTAGAAAATAAACCTAACGTGCGACACTGTAAATACAGTTAATTCAATGTGACTCGCCGAGTGTTGAGCTCTGAACTCTTTCCACCTTCTAGTTCCTATCAGTTGTTTTTCTGTGGAAAATTCGATTTCAGACACGATTAGGTCCAAAGGAATTGTCTCTTTCCCCGAGATATTTATCTGTTCTAAAGATAGGGTATTTTATTGAAATTGAATTGAACAAAACACTGATAAAACTGAGGTTTTAAAGCGCTTTGTCTCGCTGCCACGGGCTTTACAGTGCTGTTTCTTTAAGTATTTCATGTTTATTTTCTCGCTTCTATGGCTTTAAAAGCTTTTCTGTTATTAAACTATCTGTCGGAAACCATCTGAAATATATTTAAGTCAGACACAGGATTTTATATTTAATTCAAATTTACATTAATAACATTTTGGCGAGTTTTTTGATCTGTTAAATGACTTCAAATTCTGAAATGAAAAAATGTGCACATTATAAATGTTATCAAAATATTGACTAGGTTAACTTAAAAACTATTGGTCTGAAATTGATCAGATTTGTATGGGGTCTCAAGAGAAGTATAAAACCAGTGTCAACAGCTACCTAGTTTTTTTATAACTTAGTCTAGGTAGTTGGTAAAGTATGGGTTTTAGTTTATTTTTAGAATAGAATTAGATTATTTGTAAACGATTCCAAGGTATAATTCTACCTTTTGCGGCATGTTGCCCGTGTCGATAATCAAAGGTCCTGCCTGAAAACCAGCATTGCTCAACTTTTGTGGACAAATAGCTACTATTTGTTCACTGGGCAAGCAATTGTTATTTTAAAGTTAATTTAATTAAATTTTAAAGACGTGTAATGGTACCTTAATGCCTTTGTGCCTAGTTTTAATTTGTTCCTATTCCTTGTTTACAATTTTCGTTATTATTAAAATGTATTTTATCAAGAATTGGTAGGTCAATTCTATTGTAGTGAGTAGATTCATCGGTCGAAATAGCCCTATCATTTACATATAACACTGCTGATGCTTGTGTGAATTGTCCAACATTATTTTTTTATTAACAGTTAGAACCCAAGTGGACCATTCCAATATTCTTGTTTTTACCAACTTATTATGTATTAACAATTAAGTGATTCGTGTGATTTACTTCTTTTAAGTGGTCCGTTATTATGATTCACACTCCATATGTCAAATCAACCATTGGTCTAGCTAGTCATTGCTCCGTCAAGCTATCTTTCAGCTAACTTACATTTTAAGTCACATTCTCTTTTCTAAGTCTTTTGTTCGTCAAATTATATATACCAATACTCCGTCATGTAAAGTGCCCTTCCGGGATCAAACTCATACAAACCACGCAGTTGTCAACATGCTTCTTGTTTGCTACATTTGTTGGAAAAATCGTATCCTATAACCGCTGCTGGTTTAATGGTCGAATAAGCACTGATACACGCTCCTGCAGTGATTAATTGTACGCCTGCGAGCGATGTTGACTAACTACTCACTTTGCAGATTTTATTGTTAGCGTTTAATGGTTTACATGCAATTTGTATCACTTTAGAGGTGAGGTATTGCGATTGTTCGTTTGTTTTCTTTGTTTGTCGGATAGGGTTGATACTTTTATGTATGACAAACATCATTCGCGCGCGTTGTTTCTATGGTAACGTTTAAAGGCTATTTATATCCCATGTTTACAGGATGAAAGTATATATAGAACTACGTCTACCTATGTGTTATTCCAGGGCTAGAACTACGTCTACTCATATTAGATTAGATAATTTCAGCTCGATCCGGTCAGAATTTTTTGCTTGAAAGAGGAACAAACATCCGTCCATCCATACAAAAAGAAAAATGAAGACGTTATAATGGATACGTCCTAAAAGTTTTTTAAACTTACGCGATCAGAACACATTATTATAAACAAATTACATTATCACTATATAGTATAAAACAAAGTCGCTTTCTCTGTCCCTTTGTCCCTATATCCCTATGTCCCTTTGAATGCTTAAATCTTTAAAACTACGCAACGGATTTTGATGCGGTTTTATTTAATAGTTGGATTAATTCAAAAGGAAGGTTTATAGTAGTGTGCGCTAGTAGGGTAAATGAACGCGATAAATAACCGTACCTAAATATTTATAATAATGGATAAGTCCTGTAAAGTCTGAGGCCTAACTCGATAGGCTCAGAATCTCGGAGAGTCTTTTCACCAGCAATGGGACTACTCACCGCCAAAAACACCTATTATCTCATACATGGTTTAGGTAAGTACTTGTTATGAGATAAAACAAAATAATCTGATTTTCAGGTTGTTTGGTAAATTCCCGATAGGAAAGTTTCTCGGAAATCAATAATCGGAGTAAATCGAGCCTATTTGAAAGCCTACTCTACCGTATCCAAATTTACGATTTGGCTGCACCACAAGCATCTTAGTTATTCGTATCGGAGGAACGAACGTTACTCCGTTTTGCGCTTTTTCCTGAGCGAAAGAGGTACTTTTTGAGACGTTAAAAATTTATGGGGTCGTAAAAATTCACATCAAGCTCGTTTGCCACCCCCGAGTGCCGTACGAATATGATGTTACAATGAGGAATGTTGCCGTAATGTGCGGGAATAATGACGTCAGTCTGCGATCATTATCTTGGATTCTATGGAGTTGTGGATTCTATGATCTTTTTGAATTCAGTGATGTTTTGTTTTCCCGGATCATTTGAATTTAAATCTTTTGGAGGATTGAAGTCGTGGAATTTGTGTCGAGTTTTAGTTAACCTGAACCAGAAATAAGAGCGTCTGGTTTGCAGGGAAACTCGAAGCTCCAACGAAAAGTTTAATATCACCAAAAAATAGCAATGCTTTCCAAAGCCATGCAAAACAATAAGTTTTTTCATGTTTCTTTTTAAAGGATATCGACGACAAATGACTTCTCTATCGTCGTTATCGTTAATCAAACGTTGATAAAACTGGCAAGCACTGCTTACCCTACCGTCATTGCCTGTATTTACTAGTTTTACAAACTTTCCTAGTTCAATTATAGCATAACTTGAAACTTCCGTCAAACGTCCTTCAAGGCGCTTCAACATGGTAACACCATGTTGTGAGGCACATAAATAAGGAGTGAAGTAAGCAAGTAACAGGCATTAGCGACACGCGGCGTCTGCAGTAAATCGCACTCGGAACTTTCCTCCCGCAAACTCAGTATTACCAACTAAACCATTATTCATGTAGCCACTAAATGCCACTAATTATTTAGGCATTTGTGAATTTAACACTATTGGGGAACTTCCCAAAACATATTTATAGTCCAATTACAATTACAATAATTAAGGCAAAATTTATCTCTAACTATGTCTAAAGGCCACTTATTTGGAAGGCAATCGTGATAATAACTAAAACACAAACTTTCTTAAGTAAATTTCGTTTGTGCTTAGGTAGGTATTATTATTTTACAATGTTGGTAGATATTGTAAAAGTAATACATATTGGGCTAATTAGTTAGGCTTATTATGGGTTTATAATAACATTATGTAGGTATATTTTTTATTAAACTTATTTTTGTTATTTTGTGTTTGCCCAAAAACCTGTATTTTCTCGCAAGTTGGCATCACAGGGCAGCAAAATGTTTGGTTATTGAGGTCGGTTAAGTAATTACTTCCAACAATGTTTGCTTGCATAAAAGTTAGTTTGAGGATGTTTTAATTGTTGTTGTTGTACAAAATGTTTTGTTAAACAAATACAAATTTTATTGGAAATTAGCAGTTTTTTGTTTGGAAAGGAATTTGTAGTTCGTAGAAGCTTGCAGCTGTTTCTACATTTATATAAAAAATACTTTTTTGATCTGGCAAAGAACATGTGATGCGTTCTTATGACTGCAATAACGCGGTTGTGGAATGTTGTTACCCAAAATACAACTCTCACTAAGTATTTTTAATAAAGGTAGTTATCTACCTACTTATCTTATAAAAACTTTTTAATAAAATATTAAAACGTCGAAAAGCAAATTATATGGGTATATGGGACCATTTTTGGGATATATTCCTTGGGAAGGAATATACCATAGTATAAATAAAAAAACTAATAGAAATACATAAAGAAAAAAATACAAATATTCGCGTCGACTTGAGAACCTCCTCCGTTTTTCGTCGATTGAAAAAATATGTTCGCAATATATCATTTTAATTCGCATCACCTGGTTCGTGCCCACAGATTTAAGAACAATCGTTCTAGAAAACTCTCGCCAAAGTCGTTATAAATTGAAGTGGCGAGCTGCACGCCAAAACTCCAGCTGGCGCCCGCGTCAAGTGTCATTCAAACCGCACCTGGTGCCTCGTTAAGGTGTTTCTGCACAAACTTGCACAAATGAGAAATAATTGCCGAAGTTGCCAGTCGATAATTGACATTGGATCCTAGCCAAAGCGGATTGTGAAAGACGAATGCATTTAATACGGGATTTACCGCATTTAGGGTTGTATTTGAGCATGCCTCCGCTGAACCGCAATGTTTGAACCCAGCTGCTTTTCTAGCTTTTGGTAATTAGTAGGTCCACACTCTGGCAACATTGTTTCTGTTTGTATTAATAATTCCTAGGTATTCAGTATCAGTCGTATTCTCGATACCCCCACTCTGGCAACATTGTTTCTGTTTGTATTAATAACTTCTTTTGTGTATAGTATCAGACGTTGAAGGCAGCAGGTCGAATCCTGTCTTGTTCTGGTATTTTTGTACGTTAATTTTACATAGAAAAGGTCAATGAATGACATATATTTTTCAGCACATAACATTTACTCCTCGAGGAGTAGAAAGCCTCCAATAAAGAACAGTTAGCTATATGCAATCATTGACTCCTCTAAGAGTAGAAACGCTCCAGAAATGACCAATCAGCTACTAAATGCACCTTAAATGAATGAAATTAAGTGCTTACCCCATTACCCTGTTAAGACTGCACACACGCGCTTGCAAGGTAAATTGTAATTTATTTAATTATAAATATAATATAACATAGTATAATGTTGTAGTAATCACTAAGGTTTCAAAAGATTAATGTGATAGGTTTGATTTCCTTCTTGTTTTGTTTACCTTACCGCTCAAATTCAAATACTAAGTCAAATCAGTTTCATTTTATGAATAAGGCTATAACATAATGTATTCAATGATTTTTATATATTGAACAATATTAATAATACTTTATTAAGTGTATGTTATCGTAAACAGTAAGGTTATAAAGCTATTTGATCAAATAATAATAATAAACTTGACTTCCTAAATGCTTACCGCTCCAATTCAAATACTAAGTCAAAGTAGATTTAGTTAATGTATAAGCTACTTTATAATGCATTATAATGGATGTAGTAAATATAGTAATTGTTAATTTAATATTTAAGAACATTTGTCATGGATATTTTATCACATTACAAGATATTTCCATTTATTTAGTTATGAAACGTTATTAGCGATAGCTTTAGCCGCATGTTGGCGGGATCGGTCGAGTTGTTTTGACTAACTGTCGGTTCATTAAATTAAGGTTATAAAAGGTAGGCTGTAGGCTGGCTTCCCCACTTATTTGTGATCAGTCGAGCTGAAAATATCTTCTGGTAAGCTGTTCTACATATTAGCAAATTGTTACTAGATGTGTCCTAGTTTTCTTTAGTACTTACATTGCGAGTAGTTCAAGTTTGAATCATTAGGGTATCATCTCTTAGAAAATAAATGTTCCTATTACTGTGTATTGAATTTAAAATATCTAAAAGCTAAGTATTGTTCTTTTTAGATTTCTAGTGCCTAGTGACTTGTGTAATATATCTTTAAAATCTGTCTCATTGTTTCTTTATAAAATTGTGTTCCAACCAGACTGTTTTCTTGAATATAAAAGTATTCACGTTTAAAGTTTTTCTTCTTTTCTGTACTACCCACATTAGCAACCTTATTAGGATTTTTAGTAACGTTTTATTGAAAATAGACATCAAGGTAGTTAAATATTGATTTAAACTTCAGGTTCTATTACTTTTCTAATAAATAGAGTTTCTCAAATCTAACACGCTCGTCTAGTAGTGAAATGTCTTACTTAGTACTTGCACTTGTGTTTTGTAATATTATTAATGTTCACTTGTACTTTATCTATAACGTGACAACTATTACTGAGTAGATGGGGGGACGTTTTTCAATAGGTTTATTTTTTCTTTCCTTTACTTCTAACAGAAAACAAAGAAATAATCAATCGGAAATGTGTCCCCAAAGTAACTTCAAATAGAAGGACCCTCCAAAGTGAATTCCTTAACTGAACCCAAACTTTGAACCCCTAATATAAGTGGCTAGAATCTCCCGCAATACATCCGTTGTTTTATAACATTACACATTATTTAGCAATTGCGCAATCTCCCTATCTCAACATGTAAACGTTAAGGGAATTGTTGAGGTAAATGTGCGCCCACATTTGTGACACTTCAACGCACCGAATGAACAGTAAAAGGAATTCTCGTAGCAAAATATAGAGGCCTTACCGAGTTTCTCTCTGTTGTTATTATAACAGAATATAAAAATAGACTTCTGTTATTCAAATAAATTCCATACATTTCATGTTCGCATTCATATATTTTTCGCTTTTCAAATATTCCCTGTTTCTACATCGTAGCGTGCTACGGGGTAGCAGCAACCTTAGTAAATTACACCATTTTTCGTCTTCCCTCTTCATTTTGTTATCTGGTACAAACTGAAGCTCTGCTAAATTTGATAATGTACGATAGTCTGCAGCGCATTTTTTTACTATTTTTATTTAACAAAAGACTGTCATTTTCTAAATCGCATGTTACCATGCATCTCCGGTAACGAAAACAAACTATTGTTTCCGTAAAATAATGAAGTTAGAAAGAAAAACAATACTTTATTTTCATAAAGCAATGAAGTCAGTAACAAAGCTTACGATTTAGTTATCGTTGCAACGTTCATGTTCAGTACTTCAGCACGCTGCTAAGTAAATGTAGAAATACCTCGAGTGAAGACGAATCCCTTCGTCGACATAAACCGGGTAAGATATTCAAATCCCTTAAGTGCACGCTGCGGTTGAGCTGCGAGAAAAAGTCCCATTTTGAAACGTTGTACAGCCCTATTATTTCAGCTACGCAGGTATCTCTGGGGATACAATAGAAGTACCTGATGGGTTTGGGTTGAAAACCGGAACTAAATTAGGCTATAAAGATGGGGATTAAACCCCATTGAAAGTAGGTACCTTGTTTTTTCACTGTCAATTCTTCTTATAACTTTGTCTTCACTTTATGATTGCCTGGAAAAAATCGCTCTCAGCGATAAAACCTTTTTATGTGTTATGTTTGCTTTTTTTAATACATATTTTTTTTCAACTATTTGATACTTTTTATTTTAGTCCAATAAAGTGTACATTCATTCACTCATTCCTAATCTTGTCAGTACGAAAGTTTTGAAGCGAAAAATAATTGGAAAAATATAATAAAAGTCAGGACTATATTCAGTAATAGTTAAATCCTGCTGAGGATCATAATGATACAAGCTAACGCAAAGTTAGGATTTGGTGTAATAGCTCCTTTTGTTTGAATCAATAATTTCAAAACTATCATTATATACGATAATTTATTTCTCATTGGCACATTACATGACACTTAAAATTTTAAATAATTAAATAACTAAACAACTTTCAGTACTAAAATTTACAACTCTTATCAACTTTCATCACACACAAAACTTTTTCCAATATGCAAAAGCAACGACATAGAAAAATTACGTTCGTACGCGGAGCACCTAGTTGGAATGTACTATGAATCATATTTATAGTCGGAAATAAGGACAACGCTTATCAGTTTGATAACTACCGTCACTCGCCCTCTATTTTGGGTTCGTGGCTTAGGCCCCCAGTGGTCGACGCACCTGTGGTCGACGCCCCCGATTCTATTAATTGTATTATTATTATGATTCGCACTTTTGCACTTAGTACAGTAAATGTCAAAAGTGTATCTTACATACATCTCATATACATCTTAAAGATAAGCTCACATGACTTAAGTAATTTTACTTTACCAATAAAATACTTCTGTCTTTAATCCGACTAATATTATAAATGCAAAAGTTTGTAAGTAGGGATGGATGGCCACCTGTAGAAAAACCCATCTTTATTATCATTTTTGGAAAAAAATAACGATTGAAATTTCTACCTACGGCACGGCACAAGCAAGGCAATATATTTATTTTAAAATCACAATTATGTTTATTGGTAAAATAATGCAACTATTATAGATAATATCTTATTTCAGACTGAAAGCTAAAAACATTCCTGTTAGCAAGCGAAAGAACGTGACAAGAAATAATGAAAAAATTATTGCCAATTTGACTGCGCAGTACAAAATATACTTCATACTATAATATTTTAAAATAAGTTTGTTTGTTTGTCCGTCAATCACGCTGAAACTACTGAACAAATTTTGATGAAATTTGGTATACAGACAGGATATGAGCGGACTTGGGTGATAGGGACTTTTATCCCGATTAAAACTCTCCACACACTGAAGCCGGAAGCGGAGCGGAGGTGAAGGCGTGGCGGTTTTTCCTATGGCACCGCGCTGCCACCGCCTGCGGTGTATGTGTAGGTTTTCATAGGATTCCATAGAATACAACTTGTACGCCATCGCCTCCGTTCCGCCCGGCTTCAGTGTGTGGACCTTAAATGCTCCCTAGGGAATATTCCACGTGGGCAAAACCGCGGGTACAAGCCAGTACAAAATAAAAACATTTCTTATAAGAATAGTAATCATCATCATCATCATCATCATCAGCCTATATTAGTCCACTGCTGGACATAGGCCTCCCCTAATGAGCGCCATAGCGCCCTGTCTTCAGCTTGCCGCATCCAGCATCTGCCAGCAGTCCTTCGCAGATCGTCATCCCACCTGGCCGGAGGGCGTCCTACACTACGTTTGCCGAGTCGCGGTCTCCACTCAAGAACACGTTTACCCCAACGGTTGTCGGTTCTTCGCGCGATATGGCCGGCCTACTGCCACTTCAACTTGCTAATTATTTGAGCTATGTCGATAACTTTGGTTCTCTGTCGGATGTATTCATTACGAATCCTATCCTTCAGAGAAACTCCGAGCATAGCTCAATAGTAGCAGAATAGTAATGATTATGATATAATATATTACAAGCTTATGCATTTTATGCCTGACAGTACATTTGATTAAAAACATCTTTTTATTAAATTAAACTGACCGGGGGCGTCGACCACAGGTGCGTCGACCACTGGGGGCCTAAGCCACGAACCCTCTATTTTAGGCTATAATGATATGACTGTTCACGTTTTATAAAAAAGAAACTGTTTTAGCACTCGCTTAGTCCCTTAAAAAACATATGTAACCTATTTAGGTTTTGCTCTTTTAAAACCATAAAGTATAAGAAGATTATAATTTAGATAATACGTATAATTTAAAGTGAGACAAAAACAATTTCTTCTGATTTCGCACCATTGTGTCTCAAATCTAAACAAAACCAGTAACATGCCATTTTTAAATTAAAAAAAAATATTCGATATAGTAACAGAAAGGCCAAAATAAAAGGAAGGAGACATTGTGAGAATCTCTTCTATGGGGTGGTAATTAAGTACCTTCGGCAAGACAAGGTGGTAGAATAACGAAAGAAAAAAATGTTTTTCGCAATCTACCCACGCTTCGATGAATAACAATGCCGAACAAAACCTACAAAACTGAAAGAAGCCAATTGGTCCCTTCCCTCACTCTACATAAGTGCCGTAGACAATAGCTGTAAATGTTTAGAGCTTCGACTTGATTCGGCTAAAGTGATTGGTTTCAACGATATTGTGTAAACGGAACTCGTTGATATACTTCTTAAACATTCATCGTCATTCATGTGTGATGTTTTTTAGAAGAAATTATTTGTAGTCAATTTGTCGAAATATGAAAAATGATTTCAGTTTTTAGAAATCTGTTTTTCTTTTCAGGTATATCGGTTTCTATTTTAATTTACAAGTAGAGCCCGAAAAACGTTTCCAAATCATAACAATATCAAAGAGATTAGAAAACTTTATCAAACTTTATTTTTCAGCTTTACAAAATACGCAAATATGCAAGTGACAACTCAACCTACTACATAATGACGACTATAAAATAATATAAATCATGGCGGCACAGAATTGGAATAGTTTCAATTCAAAATAGTTGCCACAATGCCTCTAAAAGTTCCATACACTTTGCTTACCTACAGATAAATACAACTATGCCATTCGCAAGTACCTACAGAGGGGTAAGGTTCCGAAGTACCTAGGGGGAGGTAAACCACCGACAATGCTTCTCGAATTGCATTCTCAACGGGGCCTTCGATGCACTATGCAACTCCCAAGATGTCAGTCTGGAATCTGTTTATTTGAGTGCTTGAATGTTGATGAAGTTATTTGAAATAGAATTGATATAGTTCGGGCAAAGGTAACTTTTATCCCCGAAGAAACTGCGGGCAGGAGTTTGTTTACTGTGAGCGGTTTAAATTTAAGTATTTATTACAGTTTATGTTGTAGTAACACTACAGTGTCAACCCTTAAACATCATCAGCAGGACTATTTTGATTAGTGGAGAGAATTTCGGATTCGATGTGTTAAAACTTTGAAGAAGAACAATTTTTTAAACTAGCGTATTCAAAAACAAACGAGTATGGATTCATTACAAGAGATTTACTTAGTTATACATTACAAGAGATTTACTTAGTCGAGTTACTTAATAATTATAGAGTTCTACCTATATTCAAGGATAAGTCGTACATAATAAAAACGCGATAAGTCTAATAGTAGGTAAACTTGATAGAAGCGCGAGAAGTAGGCACTTATTCAATAGAGGTGATTTTCTGCAAAATAGCGTTCTAACAATCCGTCAGAATCGAATTCAAATTCGACGTTTCCGGAAACGAATCGAATGAATTGAAATACTCCTGCCCCTGAAAGGATGCACGCGCTCCGCGTGATGGTGACGCGGATGTTGATGATACAGTTGATATTGTATATTTATGGTTATGAGAAAAACTAGCTTAGTATTATTGTAAATAAGTTTGGTTTGGCATTTTTCCTATGTGGCAATGTAGCCATAAAGCTATAGCCGCTGCTAATGATTTCGATTCCTGCTTGCGAAATTTGACAAGTGTGTAAAACTGACATGTTTTGTAAGCACAAAAGTCATTTACACCGGCATATTTAGAGTTGTTTTGAATGTTCCGATATTTTAGACTAGTTAGCTCAATTTTTTTTATTGGATCAATATCAAAAATATTGATTATTGATCTCTTGAGCTACCTCTAGATTGTTTATAGCTAGCTCAATTATTTCAGTAGTAAATTTCAATTCATTATTATCGAATATTCTTTTTTGTTTCATTATTATCGAATAATCTTTTGAATACTGCTTCCTATAAGTATTAGATACACAATGACTCATTATAATGGTTGATTTGTTACAGGTACCTACTTCCGTTTTAACGGAAATATCGTGAATCACCGGATGTTATTTGAGCGTCTTTCATAGAAAAGGCCAAAGATATTCTAGAGATACATATATTGGAGAGGATTTTAACACTAAGCAGGAAATTCTTCGTTACTCTAGGCAAGACTTTGCGAAGCAAATCATTTTGGAAAGAAGTTTATGACAAAAGAAAATATGGATTTATTGGAAATAAAATTAACTTAATGTCTCTTGCGCATCGCATTAGCATTGCTGTACAGCGTGGTAATGCAGCTGGTGTCTTAGGGAGGCTTCCGACTGGTATTGATATGTATCAGTTGAGCTACCTCTAGACTATGTATTTGCAACCATCTGCAGTTACTTCACTTGAACCTACTAGTTTAAATTAGTTAAATTTTTTGAATGTTATTTTCTTTTTTAATAAAGATTAATTTCCTTGTATGTCCAATTCAATTTTCTTTTGAATAAAGTCACCAACTAAACTAAACAAATTCAAAACCCCTTGGACTTCCACTATAAACTCGTTATAAAGTAAAAAAAAAAAGTGCTTTCCTTTGTCTTCAAATAAATATCTGCTCCAGGAGTTTTAATCATGACTCACCCACAAAACAATGTTGAAACAAAACAGCGTGTACTTTATACAGTAGATCTGAGACTCCAGCTTTCCCACTACTGGTCCTCTGACCTCGCTTCTTCCCAATCCCGCCATTTCACTTCCACTTCACTTCTTCTTCACCAGTAAAAAGAAACAAAAAACAAAGAGGTTCGTTCGCGATCCCGATCAATGAGCCACTACGCTATCTTCAGATAACGCGTTACACATAGCCAGGCTATCTTTGTTTGCTCAGATAAGATACAGAGATAAGCAGGTAGTATGAAATTGCCACACCTGAGCTGTTTGTTATTTTGAACCTCGTTACAGTTTAATTTGGATGACGTCATTTTTAACTGCTCGTTGTAACATTCTGATTTTAGCGTTTAATAATACCAGTATTCTCAGGGTATAGGTACCCTGAGAATACTGGTATTATTAAACGCTGGATGCAAATAGCATCTTGAGCTTAGGACCTCAACTCTTAATAATAATTAGTACAAATATTATTAAGTATATGCCTTAGGTACATTTGTATTTTTTTAATGTAAAGTATATTTTAGATGCCTGATGTTTTAATTTAAACTGTTGCAAACAGTCTAAAGGTAGCTCAATTGATCCATGTCAATACCAGTCGCAAGCGTCCCCAAGACACTGGCTGTATTACCACGCTGTATGGCAATGCTGATGCGCTGAGCCAGATTGTGTGATAAAAACCGTCTGCAGTTAGCTCAATGGTTTCAATTGTAAATACTAGTTGTAGTTTTTCTATTCCTTGCTTGTAATTTTCGTTGTTAATAAAATGTTTACTTATCATTTAAACTTAATATAGATATAAATTATAATCGTACAATATATTACTTACTATAATTTTAAATGATATTTCATATTGTATGGAAAATTTGTCTATGAATTTAAACTGTGTGATGGAAATAAACTTATTTTGGTAGGTTTGAATCAAAGTCCTCAAAATTTAAAGTCTAATAGATTAACAAAGGCATCGAAATTTCTGTGTCTGACAGCGCCGAGACGCAGCAGACAGAAAAAATAAAAAAATTGTAATCTCAATAAAAGAGCAGTACAAAGGTTGCCTTTATCGCTGAAAGCAATTTCAAATTATGTTACACTAGTAACAAGCCCCAGCCTGGTAGATGTACATATAAATCATTCTCTTGAACCACTATATCTACTAAAAAACCACTTCAAAATCCGTTGCTTAGTTTTAAGGCTGTGTCCCCAGTAGGCAACCTGTGAGCAGCCGACTGAATTGCGGCGTATCAGTTTAGTACGTCCTTCCATATATTTTACATTGAGTGTCCACAGTTTGCTAGTTTGCGCTCACTGTACGTAGTTTGCACGCAGTTTGCAGCGATACGTGCGCCGACTGTCTCAGTTAGCGGTCGACTCGCAGGTTCCAGTGCTTGCGATACGCACGTAATCTGATCTGAGTTTGTAGCTGTTCGCCACAAATTTGCGGCGCACTCAGGCGACCGCTCACAGTTTGCCTACTAGGGCCACAGCCTTAAGATTAAAGCAAATATAGGGACAGGCAGCGTGAAACGACTTTGTTTTATACTATGTATTGATTATCCTGAAATAATTGAAGTATTCAATTATTTGACACCAAGTGCACACACTATCTAGCTGATGTCAAATCGCCGAAGTATTTACTTCAAATAAATAACGATGGACATAATGTACTAAAAATTTATTCAAAGAAACTTTATACATAACATTAGTGCACTAAGATAAATAACTATTGCTAATAAACGAGGTAATTATGTGTTTCAGGAGTCAGGACATATCATATCATATAGCATCATTTAGCTCGGGTACATAATAAGTAATCTATTTAATATTATAAGTATTTGCGCGAATTGCAGGACTCTTAAAACAAACAAAATAAAGTACTTATTTCATACTTTGAATTTAAGAACTCGCGTTCATTTTTATCACACAATAGTAAGTATAAAACTAAGTCACTTTCTCTGTCCCTATGTATACTTAAATCTTTAAAACTACACAACGGATTTTGATGCGGTTTTTTTAATAGATTCAAGAGGAAGGTTTATACGTAGATATAATAAAACCGTGCAAAGCTGGGGCGGGTCGCTAGTAAAAAATAATCCTAGATCCAAGTAGTTAAACCTTTATAAAAAAGAGAGATTTATAAAAATATTTATCTTTGTTGCGTCCAAAAATAACAAGAGGCCTCTTTCAAGGCTACGAAAAGGTTCAGCTGCCATTTGTGACATATTTTTGTTCATCTCCGAAAGGAATATATCTTGCGAACAAATAACCGTTTAAATCATAATCCTCCATTATTACGTTCTTACATTTTAAATAATATATTTGAGGCCAATCCTCCGAAAAACCTATATTGTTCGCCGACTGATAAATATAAGCGTTGTGAAAAAGGTCTGTGATTTTACTTTTTATATTAAAGTATTTTATTATATTTGAGAGCCTTTTTTTACATTACATTCAAAATTGTTCGAGAATGTTACCAATCAATTTTATTGTATCATACATGATCCTTGGAACTTCAATATTTTGGTACTGGTAAGTAAAAAGGTATAAATTGTTTGGTTGGTTTGTATAAATTGTTTCTGTGAATTGTTTCTTAGTTTTAAGTGTGCAATAAAGAATTTTCTATCAATCTATAAAATAGTTAAGTCTCATGTTATGTAATACTAAGTAGTAGTGAGGTAAGTAGTAATGTATTTAAGGTTGCCTGGAAGAGATCGCTGTATAAAGCCGCCGGTACTACCACAAAGTATATTTAAATTAAGTTATAGTTTTTCATCATGTTTTGATGGTGCGATATATATACATTTTCATTACTCATACTCGGAAAATAGGTCTGAAGTTGCCTGAAGAGCGGGTTCAAATTGATACTTTTCAGCCCTAGCGAGAATCGTTTACAATTTTTTTTTGATCAACAACAGACCTTCGTTTGACCACAATCTCACCTGATGGTAAGTGACGACGTGGCCGAGATGTATCACGAAAGTCTAGAAGACACCTATTCACTCTCGTCTTGAAGAGACTCGGGAACTGACGGCTATCACGTATTAACAATGATAATGGTAGAATGATGAGAAAAAAATGCTGCAGCTAAAAAAATAAATCAGGTTAGCGGCAATTCACTGAACAACTCAAAAAAAACAAAAGACATAAGGCAGTATGGCTTTTTGGCTTTCGCCTGTCTAGATAGAATAATAAAATAAAAAAAATAGTGGCAATTCGATTCATTTGTTTTCATTTATTAACACATTTATTTAACGTACATCTGTATTTGCCTAGACCCTATCTAAACCACTGAATTAAAGCCATCGCTTGAAAATATTTCTAAAAGAGAATACGGTTCACTTTTTCTCGTAGTCTATAAACCCGACCAAAACGTGTTCGAAATTCGATAAACGAATTCAAACTATATTCGAGTGGATGCGGCCGGTATAAGCTGTAAACATAAATAAAGAAGATGTATGGCGATTTAGGAAGCCCCACGCACCAACCGAAGCCCGTAAATCTCACACTAGCAATATTATAAATTTGAGAATTCTCGATGCTTACTCTGCTAGAATGGCTGAGAAAACCAGCACACAAAAGCTTTGAGTATAATATAATGTAGGAAAACTAAGCTCGGTTTACATTGCTTGCCTTTTGATGAAACTCATGCATTTATAAGACTCATTAGTCTTGGTGTGAATTGTGTACGGTGTAAATAACAAATAAATATAGTCGAAGAAAAAATACTATGGGATTAAGCGAGTTACAAAAAACAATACAAAACAGAGTTTACAATGAAATACCAGACATTAATCTCGTCGTAGTTTTTAATATTTAAAATGTACATGAAGAAGACACCTGAATTCATTATGATGAATAAAGGAGTTTATTGTCAAAACTTTTAATCAATAAAGTTATCAAAAAAATAAAACAAGAATCAGAAGGGACACTCCACTTCTCTCATTATTTTAACTTCCACAGAATTTTATTAATTACATAAAAACACAACGGAGAGCAAAATCAGTGAAAAAGAGAAAGAAATTGTTTCAATAAAGTTTAATTATAAAATTTCAGCTTAACTTGAAAACATAGCTAAAGAATCCGTAACTCTGATTTCTCCGTAGAATCTAAATTAAACTTTACACAGCAAACTCACCTGTTCCGATAGATTGCATTTCGCAATACGTAACAGGAAATCAATTTGCTTCGACGATTCGATGAGAAGTCAAACTTACCTATACTGGGACTTATTCGAAGAAAGCTAAATTGCAATGAGGAATGTTCATTAAGTATGATACTTTACTGCGTTCGAGTAATTGGGGGGTGCGGTACTCATTGTTATTCGCAGGTAATATTTTTATATGTAGTTACGGGGGTAGCTATATATGTTTGCAACGGATAATTTCCGACCTAATCCGATGCTTAAAAATATGTCATAACAACATGAGCTACATTATTTTGTGCTCTATCATTTCCACATGACATACAACGTGACTAAAGTGGTGGATACAATTCGGTATATTATATTATGCAAATAAACAATACTCTCCATACCTTAAATGTATTTTATCTGATACCTATCATATTACTTTAATTTGATTTCTTTCATGATATTTATTTTATAAGTTTCCTCTGTTAAACTTACTGTGTCTCAACTCATCTTGCTACTTTAAATACTTCTAGTACTTTAACTTCGGTATGTTTATCTCTCACGGAATTAGTCGTCTAAATCCTTACAAAAAAAATATTAATTTTAATTGACAAGTTTTTAAATAATAACTCAACTTCTCATAAACATAGGTACCACTTTAAAACTCACTTCTGATTTACTCAATCTACTCGACATATAAACTTTCTTCGCAAGGGGCTCAGACGTGTCCCATTGTAGGGACGAGGCGAGTTTTTAATATTTTGTCGAGTGAGACGAGAACGGGCGCAGACTTTTACGTAGCCCGAAGACGGGCACGGTAATCAGGAAAATTATTTACTCATGTCTACGTTTCGTCTGAGCGTGGTTAGGGTTGCCACGCTTGCCAGTGGAAAGATTTTCTAGATCAGCATTACTACGTCTAGAACTACCATTTTTTGGGGAGACATGTCAGCGTTTATTCAGCTATTCAGGGTATTCAAGAGTGTATCCTTCAACGACACGCTTGGCAGGGTTTGTAATCGCCATGGAGGTGTTAATATATTTAGAAGGAAGCAAGGAACCCCCATAGTCGGCTTTTGCAAATTTTAACGAAAAATTTATAAACTTACGCGATTAGAGCACATTATAATAAATATTCACGGGTATTTATTGCGTTTATTTACCTATTTCTCCCGATGTTTCAGCATATTTAGACACAGTCGTGGTTACGGGATGACTGAAGTACTGAAGCTACCGACACTGCTAAGCGGTGGCAGCAGTAGGTATTAGCAACTTTTAGGTTCTTACCTTTTCCATTATTTTTTTAAATTTTTATTTAGGAAACAAGCAGTCTTTGTTAATAATACTGGACCTTTGAATCTGTACATAGGATCCGGGTTAAAAAACGAATACATAAACATACCTTTATTACATAAAATTAAACATTACCAGCCTTACCACAAAAAACAAAATCACGACTTAGACACGTGTTTAATAGTTGTTTAGCCAAATTCACCCTACAAAACCATGTTAAATAACTGTTGAACACGTGTCATCAACACATCGTGTCTAAGTCGTTTTTTTATGGTAAGGCCGTACTTCTTTAGTTCCCGTAATATGGAAACACGACTGAAAAAAACCTTCTACAACAAGAATCGTGAAAGTTAACTTTTACCAACATACATTTTAGTTAAAAGGAACCCCAATTATTTGGTACCTCTCCTCTCCGCCATTTTCTTGGTATGAAGTTTTCTTGTACTATATAATAATAAGCACCATCTTTCCAAAGACAAATTAAAGGTTTGCTCTATCCCGCTCTTATAAACGCAAAATCCTATTCCTACGCTACTCTAACAAACGACTGCAACGCTCTCAAGGCACTTTATGATTTTAACACTCTATTTTCAAGATATAATAGAAACACCTTCGTGTCCAAGAGCCATAAAAGCGACAATTCTATTACAATTGGTTGTTGACGTTGTCAGTTCTAATCAACCTAGTGATCAACCGAAATTACGACGATACCATCACCGAATACTAACACTAAAAACAATTTCCAGACATACAATGATAGGTAGCTAATCGCACTTACAGCACCAGTGGGTGTTTTCTATGTATAATAAAAATATCACGTAGTATAATGTATTTAGTACTACATCAGTTTTCTGGTACCCATAAAAAAGCTCTACTTTCCTTGGGGCTATGTGACAATCGTCCATTTTTAAAACAAGAAGCCGAAGTAAAAAGCCCAGATATAATTTTTATTACTCCAATATTATTAATATTTTTTTCTTCTTTTCTTGGAAAATCTTTGAAATTTCTACCCGGTCGTTGTTAATTAGTGAGGGGCACTACAAAAATCAATTTAACCTATCTACTACCTTCGTTACAACTATCATCATCAGGAGGATTAACCTATCAAGCCACTCATGAGCAACCCAGATTTATATTTAACGAGTATTTATATTTATCGAGTATAGGTCACCACTCAAGAATATGTATCCCCAACATAGCATAAGGAAAGTACAGTACACTTTTGATCTACCCTCTCAATCTCACTTCTGATGTCACGATCCCATGCATCCTAAATCAACATAACTTTACGTTCCGAGAAATCCAATCAATAATCAGAAAATTTCAAAACAATGATAGACGGAATATCTCGACTGGCCTGAAAGTATCTTTATTTATTAATTGGAAAACCAAGAGTTTATTTATACAGAAAAACAGTGAAATATATCCCAGAAAGCTTAAATTATAAAAGTGAATGTTTGTATGGATGTTTGTTACTCTTTCACGGAAAAACTGCTGAATGGATCAGGCTGAAATAAACATAGTTCTAGCCCTAGAATAAAACGTTTACTTTTCAACCCATAAACCTGTTTTCATGGGAAAGAAATAGCTTTGAAAAGTTTCTATAGGAAAAAATCGTGCGACGTCGCGGACAGATTCTATTAAAATCGTACTTTAAAAACAGAACATTACGTAGATAGAGTTATTATTACTTAAACTATTTTTTTACGATTTTCACGGATCTCTAAAACTCCGCATAAAATATTATGTAGGTTTTCAGTGAAGTGGTAGCCCTTGAACGTTCGCACAGAATGAAGAGCCAAGGGGAAATTTGCTCAGAGCACGTTTGTAAATAGTCACCGGAGTGGTTTTTTACAAATTATTTTCGAGTTATAGAGACGGGAAATTAAAACTTTCAAATATTGTATAAAGTAAAAAATAAAAAATAAATTGTTCTATGACAAAAACAAACATGTTTTTGTCATAAAACAATTTATTTTCACTTTAGAGGTTATACCATTTATCATCATTAAAAGCTAGTCTACTACTTGGTAGGAAAATATTTTTCTATTTTTTTTATAAATATATTAAAGTAGGCACTATCTTCATTCTTAAAAGTTTAGCTAAAAACTGTGACTCGGTCTGTCTGTAAGCCTCTTATAGTTTCTCGTGCTTCGTTGGTTAACGGTGAAATTATTATTTATTGGATGAAAGACTTCTGTAAAAGACGTCAATTTAAATTTAATTGCTCGATTGTACCTCTGAAGAACACTGGCATTAGTTAAATTTTAGTTTAGTCTGTAGTTTAGACGAATAATACCTATTTGCCTACTTAAATTGGTACCCAACATATAAGTGGGTCTTTACTAATAAATCGTACATTAAGTAATATTCAACTTTATACAAATTCACACCAACATTTTACATCAGCTGCCTTATTGTCTAACTTTGAAATCGATTATCAGTTAAACTCAAATAGATTACCAGTGGTACGATCGAAGTCCAAGCTAGGTTTTTGCTAGGTAAAAGTCAAAATGAATCAATCTTGATTATCAGTTAAGTTAAACAATGGCTGAAGTACGAAGTAGCCCAACTAGCACGTTGGCGTTAAAATAACCTGTATATTATACTTATAACGGTTCCATTCGAGTATCTTAGTGTTAAAAATACCTGTAAGAATGGAGTTAGAGCATGCTCTAACTCACTTATAACCACGAAAGAGGCCCACAATTTTGCAGGTAAAGGTGTTATAAAGCCTGTATAAGGGTGGTATAAGGGTGTTAAGTACCTGCACAAGAGTGTTTATTCATTCTCAGCTAATACCTTAACCGGTATAAATGTCTTGTAGATGAGGTGGTTAATACTATAGGTGTTAGAATCATTTCGGTTAAGAATGAAATATCACCTAACATATTACAAGACCTATTAAAAATACTTGTTTGACACTTAATCGCTTAGTAGTTAGTTAGAATATTCTCAAGCGTAGGTATTTTGTATCTTACGACGGGAAGTCTATGAACTTTGTTACTTAATAAAATTATGTGACTATCAGTGAATGGCGTAACAGAATTGACAGAGGAGAATATACAAATACTAAGGAGTTAAAGTTTTCATTGTGAAGTGAACATAATCTGCCGCGGTAATTTTACTGTAAATGTATACCATGTTTCTCATCTCAATTTTAACGCGCCCTGGATTAAATTAAGATTTTAAATAAAAATTATGAAGAATAATAAAGAAATTTCAAATTTTTATTTTTTTCCTTATTAGCCAGTAGCATGTTAAATTAAGTGGTTTCAGTAGAATGACAGAAGTTACATAAATAATGAAGTATTTTGTTGTCAAATATTGAATAACCTATTCATCAATATATATAAGTTAATTGACCAAAACAATGGCGACCGAACATTAAAGCTTTATGTCTTTGTTAAGTGTTCTATTACACATTTCGAGATACAACATCTTTAATCAAGAATGTTGTCAGTCTTTAGTACTCTTTACAGTGTATTAATAGTCTTAAGTAACTACAATTACTATAGCCAAGACAATACTACCGGCTAAGCATAAAATGAACTTATACTCTTGACAAACTCTGTTTTAAAAGTAATGTCTGCACCTTATAATCAATATAACACCAAAATACTTATAAGGCACTTTACGGAAAAAACTAAACAACAATAAGTGTTAACGAGAGTCAGCGAGCACCGTTGTATAGATTTGGGTGTTATAAACAGGTTAAACCTATAACATCTTAAGTATACTTGTTGCAGTTAGCACTATTGTAACTCTAAAAGTTGTTTAACGTCGTTCAGTATAATACTACTAACACTTTTCGAGCTCAATTTATATTTTAACTACCTTATAAAGTTTATAGTTACAACTGAGATCATTATTACTCCGTTAAACAGTTAAAAGTAATAATAATACCTGTAACTGACACCAAAATGTTAGTTGGGAGGGAATGCATCATCGGTAGGCCAAGCGAGCTACCCCGTTTGCAAACGCATGGTACTACATGCGAGTGATTGAACGGCCAGTGTGCGAGCGAAGTATGAATACACCCGTACATCAGCGAATAGACCGAACTCAAAGCTATCCTGTATAGCTGATTTTAAGGATCGATGTAATTTTAATCTTAGGCTGTGTCCCCAGTAGGCAAACTGTGAGCAGCCGACTGAGTTTGCGGCGCATCAGTTCAGTACGCCCTTCCATATATTTTAAATTGAGTGTCCACAGTTTGCTAGTTTACGCTCACTGTACGAAGTTTGCAGCGTTACGTGCGCCGATTGTCTCAGTTAGCGGTCGACTCGCAGGTTTCAGTACTTGCGATACGAACGCAAACTGATCTGAGTTTGTAGCTGTTCGCCACAAATTTGCGGCTCACTCAGTCGGCCGCTCACAGTTTGCCTACTGGGGACACAGCCTTAAGGCGCTAACTAAGAAGTTCGAATTAGCTCTTGGTGGCCACCAAACTCTGTTTTCTTATCTCTTCCGAAAATAGACATAAAACTACTACAGATGGATTAAAAAAGCTTATAATAGTTATGACAAACTGAACGTTTGATTTTTGGAAATTCATTTGTAATATGATAAAATAAGTGGCGGCTCAGGCGTTGTCCTAATTGGGAGCGATCGTACTATGACACGATGCGTTCTCGTCGTGCGATGAGTTCAAACATACAGATTTCATCAGAGTGTCCTATTTGAACCTCGCAAGTAATCGTGCGATCACATAAAATGCTTAAAAATGATCGTACGATGCCTTTGATCGTGCGATCATGCAATCAAAGTAACAGATCTCTTTTGAGTGTCCTAATTCGTTACCTACGCGATGCGTTGACGCGCGAGGGGCGTCATCGTCGTTGACGGCATCACACGATGGACATCGTGCGATCTATTAGGACACCTGTTAGGTCATCGCACGACCACTTTGATCGTGAGATGAAGAACGCATCGCGCCATCGTACGATCGCTCCCAATTAGGACGCCGCCTTAGTGTACCTCTAGTTAGCGATTAAGTTACATCTTAATTTTATTTTACTAATTCCCTGCCTATTGTTTTTCGCGGATTATCATCCCACTTGTACTATTTCACACTGTAATGGTCCTAAAATAGCTTAGCTAAGAAACTCTGTCTTAGGAGTCGATGGATGCTCAGGCCCGCTATTCGTGGCATCGGTTGGAGAAGACCTATGTTTAGCAAAACACTTATAGCTGACTAGCAGCGCCTGGCGTTTTCACCCGCGTAGCACCCGTTCCCGAGGGAATTCCGGGATAAAATATATCCTATGTGTTCAGACTATAATCTATCTCTGTGCCTAATTCTATCCATATCCGTTCAGTAGTTTTTACGTGAAAGAGTAACAAATATCCATCCATCCATACTTACAAACTTTCGCGTTTATAAATATTAGCAGGATAACAAAGAAGTTATCTATGTGTAGATAGAAAAAGGTACCTTTAAGCTGGGTATTCACGACGAAACCGTATTTATTTTAAAGCCGCTTTTGCAATATCTTGATAAGGCTTGGAGCACATGAAACCTGCAAAACCAGTATTTACAACAACAAACAGTATATAGTAAGCGATGGAAAAGCTGGGAAACGTTGTGAACATTTTCTTAGGTGTTTTGTTATTTTATTTACTTTGCTTTTGCCATTGTTCGGATCTCGAGCGTTGATGTTATTGTGCGAACAGTTAGGTTAGGAGGTTTGTTACAAGACAGATTTGAATAACAATGTTGCAGTCTTAAAACCAGGAAAAAGCATGCTGATTTTGGATGGAATACTTATAGAATAATACTTATAGAACTTAGATACTTATAGCGAGTAGTAGGTAGAAGATACGAAGAAATTTAAAAGTTTGAGTAGATACACCAAAGTTGTTGTAAAAAAAGAGATGGAGGTAGCGTTTTTGGCCCTAAGAGTGAGCGAGAGCCGTTTTAGGAATTAAGCAACGAAACTTTTGATAACCGGCCATCCATTTTTAAGGTATAATTTTAATACTGACGGATAGCCGCATCCGCTGTGCATTTCACATCTACTCCTACTCCCTTCCCCGAAGAGGTTCATATACCAATAGAAATGATTGATAGATAAAACCAGGGGTAGGTTTAACCTACAAATACTAACTCAAAAACTCCAAATACAAATCCTGACTTATATAGTATTTAATGCGAAAGTTTGTATGGATGGATATTTGTTCCTCTTTCACGCCAAAGCTACTGAACAGATCAGGATGAAATTTGGAATAGATGTAGTTCTAGCCTTGGATAACAGATAGGCTACTTTTTATCCCATAAATCAGTTCCCATGGGATAGAAGTAGCCTTGAGACATTTCCATAGCAACGACACGTGCCAAGGCGTGTGCAGATGCTAGTACAAAAATAATTTGATCACAACATTATCTTTTCTTTTATCATATTGGATAAAAATAATGATATAAAATATCTCGGCAGAATCTCAAGATATAGTGGAAATTGGTATGTCTCGAGCATCGCGTACGATCAGTCAGTACTTCCTACCGATTCATATCCGCTCGATTCGACGCTTGTTTACAAAAGGGCAAATTATTTTTTACCTCTTAGATAGGTGCATACGTTTTAATGGAATTGAAAACTTTACATTGCATATCAATACACTAGAAAAAAACATAACAAAAAGATTAGATACATACACTGGTTCATAAAATTTAAACTCAAGTCCCATTTCCCATCATCTACTATCTAAATGGTTTTCTAACCTTTTTCCAAAATCTCACCTAAATCTGTTATTTTTGATGTACATCACATTAGGTTTAAATTCAATGATTTACTAATACTTATTGATAGCTGTCCCTACGCGTCAGTCAGTAATGCATACCTTCTACGTAAATGTTTGTTAGTATTCTAATAATATATTTATTATATGTACTAAATAAATACAATTATTTTGACTGTTTGCTCCTCTCAACTATGCGTAAAACCAACTTTCATTAACAAAATATATTTTTTCATAGGTAAAATTTATTTCACCGGTAAGGTTGCCTGTTTATTTTGATAGGTAAGATTAAAATACGGAATACTCGTATTTTTGTGTCCAAAAGTAGTAAGTTATAAAATAAACCTACATATATTGTCCTACATATATTAGAGTTCAACAAATCTATGGGCGCCTTTATTACAAAAAGGACTGCCTTTAACTGGAGCTACGAACTCTGCTGTTTTAGTTATATCGCTTTTTTCATACGTATCAGAATTAAAATATATATATATATATATGTATATCTTCATGGAAATATTGAAGATAAACTTCAATTTCACATTTCGTGGAATCGAAAATATAGCAGTACTTTGAAATATTTTTTCATTCACTTTTATGAGTAAACACAATTTTATAGAAATCAATTCACTATGTTTTCAATAGCAAAGTTTATTGAAACGTTATTTTAATTTTAACTCAGTTTTCTTTTTGTTGTTACTGGCTCACAAACCTATGTTCAAAGCAAACCACTCGCTTTTAAACCCATAAAATAACTGCAGCCTAATCGAGATTACCTTAATATGGTCTTTGAAATCGAACTTTATACATAATACATTAGCGAACGGAAAATTCTCATACAAAGGTTGTTGTTTTAGACAGGGCTATTTATGTTTCCTGTAAGAATTGTATTCAACACAAAAACAAACTGTAGAAGAGAAAATTGTAACAAAATCAAATAAAGTTTGACAAGATTACGCTTTTGCGTATCTGTTAAGGCAGTATCCAGAGGCACACTAGCGCCGCCACCTATTTTATCTTATTATTACTTTAAACAAAAGAATTTTGAAAATATCATATGGGTGTTTTTTATACCTATCATAAGCTATTTTTAATGCCTCTGTAATAGTTCTTTTTGTATGATAAAGGAACAGATTATAAAATCACTATCGATGGCCACCAAACTCTGTTTTCATATCTTTCCTAAACTACATATTTACCATTATATCGCTACAAGCCATAGCTATTTAGTAGCTAAGTTAGCCATAGCTAACTTAATAAGACATAACAAAGAGACAGAGTAGGTACAGAAATTACAAACAAGACAGGAAATACGAGATAGCAGAGATTTGTAAACTGATCAGTGTTGGCGTTTAAGAAAAAAATAATATATGAAAGATAAACGATGATATCTGAATAAAAATAAGCTGACATAGAATATAAAAGAAACATAGATAAAAGCAACCTAAAGACCCTTTTTATGGGCAATAGGGGTCCACTGCATACAACTCACCCCGACAAAGCATCATCAAAGCCAATGCCAACGCTTTTAGATTCACTCTCATAAAGGGGCTATCTGTTGATGGATTTGATCCCACGCATAGCTCTTAAAGGACCAAACAACTAATATTAGTTGCCCGAGAGACAGAAACAAATAATAATAGGGAAGTCCAATGTCCAAAAATGGATTGGCTGTTGATGTGATTCATTTAACATCAGAAAGTCCATATTGGTATATCACAAAACTCACGGTGTGGCTAGAGCACTTTAGAATTAACGTACTAAGCCAGCTGTTCGAATACAGCATATAGCCCATACATAACCTTCAATGGCCTAGACATAAGTGTCAAACGCACACAACAACCATCAAGAACGATGCAGAATCACATGCAGTAAGACGCGTACGCTGTAACTAATGGCTACTAGTGCACTGCAAACAGCTGCTAAGATTTGGCAGTGACAGTCCACTGCATGTGAATAGAGCCATGTACTCTTAAAATAAGCTACATACATGTTTCTTCCAATCACCAGTACATTTGCAATGTACATACCTATGAAAAAAGTCCATAGACTTATGCTTTCAATAGCATTACAGATAGCGCTTTAGGTGATGCACTTCTGAAGTTTTTTTGACATTTTTGATTGGTAGGAAGGTGTTTCGACAGACAACACTGTTTGAATAACTTGTTATCGTATCCATGACAAGGCATTTGTGTGGAGCTAAGCAAAACAAATACGAAAAACCCGTTTATTGTAATGTCTTGTTCCATTATCTGTAGCAATAGTTCTAGATACCGTAGCTCTTCTACGACGTAGAAGGTCTACGTTGCTATGCAGCTCTACGAAGCTCTACGAAGTCACGTAGCAATCCATGAAACACTTAAAATATCCCGGAAACGTTCTAAAATACTCCGTCAAAACGCTCCAGTTTGCAGAGGAAAACGAATAATACGCGAAAAACCAAGAAAACTTTACGGCTGTATGAAAAATCTTGTACGTTTTCTAAGTTCTACTTCAAAGTGCTCAGTAGTAATTAAAAACGGAGCTTAGCATAAAGTATGGCAATTGCTCAATGTCGACCGGTCGACTTTTGAAGATTTACTTTTTCCAACGTTGTAGTTAATTACACTGAATACACTTTTATTTTGGTCAAAAACCAGTTAAACTTTCGTAGCTCTTAAGAGTCACTTATGGCCATTTAAACCTACTTGCTTTTTATACAAGAGTTTACTGAAATGACACAAAAATGCTCTTATTATATTGTAGACACCGGAACGCGATTTTGCAATTCTTTTTTTATCACTGTTATAAACTGCGTTATAAACAAATGGAAATACAAATATGCCAGTACAAACAACTAGGTAACTAACTTGTGCTTGTTTCATAAATTTAACATAATCCTTACCCCACATATTTTCAACCCAAGCAAGTTTCTGTTTTGGTATCTCCTTTAGAAGCGAGACGAAAACAAGTTTTTCATTAATATTCTATTCATATTCAAATCTCATTCCTCTGTCATTCGACAGGCGTTATCGCAAGCTGTGCCAATAAATAAAAGCTTTGAGATGTGAAACTCATTGCAAGATAGTGTAGATAAGAAGACAAAGATCCAAATTCACGAACAAATAGTTTTTTAAACAAATGCTGGGACGTTTTTGACACATGTTTTCATACATTAAACGACCTAATTAACCGACGCAGCTGTTTAAATGTCCTATAATATTTTGAAGAACATCAGCCTATGAGTGAGATGTAGGTATTGCGTCTGTGCTGACTCTATGATTGATAGGTTAACTACTAAACTTTTACGTAGAAGAAGTTACACCCCAACTAGCACGTTGGCGTTAAAATAACCTGTATATTATACTTATAACGGTTCCAATCGAGTATCTTAGTGTTAAAAATACCTGTAAAAATGGAGTTAGAGCATGCTCTAACTCACATATAACCACGAAAGAGGCCCACGATTTTGCAGGTAAAGGTGTTATAAAGCCTGTATAAGGGTGGTATAAGGGTGTTAAGTACCTGCACAAGAGTGTTTATTCATTCTCAGCTAATACCTTAACCGTTATAAATGTCTTGTAGATGAGTTGGTTAATACTATAGGTGTTAGAATCATTTCGGTTAAGAATGAAATATCACCTAACATATTACAAGACCTATTTAAAATACTTGTTTGACACTTAATCGCTTATTAGTTAGTTAGAATATTCTCAAGCGTAGGTATTTTGTATCTTACGACGGAAAGTCTATGAACTTTGTTACTTAATAAAATTATGTGACTATCAGTGAATGGCGTAACAGAATTGACAGAGGAGAATATACAAATACTAAGGAGTTAAAGTTTTCATTGTGAAGTGAACATAATCTGCCGCGGTAATTTTACTGTAAATGTATACCATGTTTCTCATCTCAATTTTAACGCGCCCTGGATTAAATTAAGATTTTAAATAAAAATTATGAAGAATAATAAAGAAATTTCAAATTTTTTTTTTTTTTTTTCCTTATTAGCCAGTAGCATGTTAAATTAAGTGGTTTCAGTAGAATGACAGAAGTTACATAAATAATGAAGTATTTTGTTGTCAAATATTGAATAACCTATTCAATATATATAAGTTAATTGATCAAAACAATGGCGACCGAACATTAAAGCTTTATGTCTTTGTTAAGTGTTCTATTACACATTTCGAGATACAACATCTTTAGTCAAGAATGTTGTCAGTCTTTAGTACTCTTTACAGTGTATTAATAGTCTTAAGTAACTACAATTACTATAGCCAAGACAATACTACCGGCTAAGCATAAAATGAACTTATACTCTTGACAAACTCTGTTTTAAAAGTAATGTCTGCACCTTATAATCAATATAACACCAAAATACTTATAAGGCACTTTACGGAAAAAACTAAACAACAATAAGTGTTAACGAGAGTCTAAAGAGAGAGAATAAAGTTAATAGTTACAACTGAGATCATTATTACTCCGTTAAACAGTTAAAAGTAATAATAATACCTGTAACTGACACCAAAATGTTAGTTAGTGTGGTAATCTTTAAAGTGTAGTGCAAGGTACCTTGCACTACACTTTAAAGATTACCACACTTACCTATGCACCCACACTTATGAGAAAACCATCAATCAAAGTCTCCACACACTGAAGCCGGAGGCGGAGCGGAGGCGAAGGCGTGCGAGTTGTATTCTATTGAATCATATGAAAGCCAACACACACACCGCAGGCGGTGGCGGCGCGGTTCAGTAGGAAAAACCGGCACGCCTTCGCCTTCGCTCCGTGTGTGGAGACTTTAATTGATGTTAGTTGTATTGCATGTAACATTGATAATAGTTACAAAAAAAGTCGGATAATTATGAAAGTATTAAATCATATTAAAAGTGTATTTCAGTTCTATCTACTTATCACATCAAAATTTGCTAAATCCAAGTGGATTCGGATCACGCGCGAGTGTATCTCGAAGCGACGATGCTACACCAAAACTCGTGATTCTCGTGATTCCCCATTATAAAAGTAAAGCATCGATAATAACATCACTTGTTGTGACGAGACTAACTGATTTAGCTGTGATGAAAAGGGTAAATTGCACGTCTACCCGAGTTAGCGCGAAGATAGGATAGAACGAAAACGGCTGCAAGCCGTGGTCGCGGGCCAACGACAAAGTACGACATAAGAGAAGGCACTCAAAAACTAGAAGGCCGCTATAGAACCGGGCAAACTTACCTAAACCCCTGGTGGTAGGGTTTACGCGGCCTATCACCGTAGTGATTTTCGAGTATAATTTCCACCAGAAATTTCCTTGGCGCCACCGCTTATTTATTTCATATAATTCCGTTAAACAAAGGAATTTCCAAAATTCACAGGTACAGTTTATTAATCCTAAGCTTTTTTGAATGCATCTGGAGTAGTTTCATTTTGTCTATTTTAGGAAGAGATACGAAATCAGAGTTTAGTGGCCACCAAAGGCAACTCCGTATCTCAGGGTTTAACAAACTATACGTGTGTATTTTGAAAATTCCTTTGTTTAACAGAATTATATGATAAAATTAGTGGTGGCGCCACTTTAGGTCCTGTTTGCACCTTAATATAGGTACAAACGGTAGCATAAATATGACACATTTGATTTTACCGGAGAATTTCAAATTATCATTGACCTGACCATATACGTTAGGAACTATGGTCTCCAACTGGGCACAAGCCATTTGTAGAAGCTTACTAAGGATTAAGCGACAGTAATTAAATGAGATAAAATTGAGATTGAGCGCGCATAAAGTAGTACAATGGCGTACATAAAAGGCAAAGTTAAATTTATTTTGTCAACGGCACATCGTTCGTATTCGTTGGGGATATTTAAGCACTAGATATTGGAATACAAACATTACGTTAAAGTCGTCGTAGACATAAAATATAATTTTTTTATTTCTAATTTATTGTAATTCATTATTAAAATCGATAATGTTTGGTAAAATATCAAACACGATTTACCTCATTAGATTTCATTTAACTCAGCACGTAACATAGCTAATTATTTTCCATTTGAAAGTTGAATTTGGCATATATCAAGCAACTTCTGTGGGGTGTAAACTGCGTGCGGGTGGCGAGTTAATAATCATATGAACAAAATACAATACAGGGGGATATCATTCCATAGACGAGTAGCTTTTAAAGTAAAAAAAATATCATAGAAAGAGGTAGTGTGAGCAATGAGAGAAAGAGAGAGTGAGACTTCAGAAATTAATTTTTTTTCAGCACAACTTTAATTTACTTTTCTTCTTTTTTACTTGGTAAATTCACTATTTCTCCCCTGTATTTTTTTACATCATAAAAATAGTAAAACTGATCTTTACAGGAACGGAATTCCATGAATTTTCGCGTGACATTATTCTTCTTTAAAAAATATTTCAACCTACTGTGCTTAACTCTCACCTTTTAAGTAAAAATAAACTTTGACATTATTTTCCTGGTATTATAAAAATATGTTTGGAGATGACAGTAAAAATACATATTTATTTTTAATAAAGCGAAAAGATCTGAAGATTTTCGTCATCGTATAATTATTTTTTACCTAAATTTGATGAAATTTTATACATTTTTGTTCATTTACCCCTTTACCCATGAACGAACACACCATTAAAGTTGCAGAGAATCTTCAGTCAAGATATAAAGGACCTTTACAACTTCATTCAAGTTTTTGAATTAGGGTGATTCATTTAGAGCTTGAATTTCTGAATATAGTCATAACTTAAGAACTATTATTTTAACTAACTTTTATCATATAAGAACACTTTGAATTCTGGCATAAACTAAACTTTTTTTTCGGAAAAAATCAAAAAACTGTTGAATTATTTTGTAAGGAGAATCTGATTCTTGATTTGATGATTAACTACTTAGGTTCCTGAAATACAGAGAATTTTTTCTCACATTAAATCTCCTAAAACCTCTTAGGATTCGAATATTCAAACTTCTTTAGTACCCTAAAAGGAATTTAATTAAATTTCAAATCTCTAGGACCAGTTTTCATAAAGTCTTAATATAAAAAAAGAACAAGCTATTTTTTGCGTGACAACGCCTAACCCAACCCCAACGCCGCGTGTTTTTTTGTAAATCTTTAACCAGTAGCCCGATTTGCTGAAAACTTATAGAGAATACTAAAATATAAAATTAACGAACTCGTTTTTCAGGATTTTTCAAAAGACATTTTTTTTTCTTAATACCTCTTTTTTATGTTCTGTTTAAACAAAACAACGGTAGGTTTTACGTGTTAATTAAAACACATGTGAACACGCCGTTCAAAGGTCCTCACCGCGTTATTAAATTGTTCGACGGACTCTTGGTGTGTTTACAACGTGTAAGTGATATTAAATTTGGATACGTAACCAGAGTTTTGTGTCTGTTTTTATTACCTGGTAATTTATGTTTTCAGGCAATAAAACTAAAACTCAAACTCAAAGTGCTTTATTTCCTGTAGACCTTCCATGACTTATGTTATGTTTGAATTATGTTCATGTTTATGGTATAAAACTAGGAAATAATGTAAATGTATATATTATTTCTGATCAGTAATACTATAAACAACCTATACTAACTAACTAATATTCTTTGTGAACTAACTTCTATTGTGCTATTTACCTACTCTCCCTTCGCTAATTGTAACGTTATTGAATTATACAAAATACAATCATATTTTCATTTTCTCACTCAGAGAACTGCATCTTACGATGCTCTTCTACGATGCGACGTCATAACGAAGATAAGGTCATCCAGGATTCTTTCATGCTAGAACCATAAAGTTTGTGATACTGTATCTAGATCATAAAACGACAGCGTTTACTGATAGATTCCGGTATGAGGCGACATAGTGCTAGAATATCATCTCCCACTCAGAGAGAATCTTTTATCAAATACAAATAAAAACCCAAACTAAAAATATATTTACGTGATAACGCAAACAGAGAATGCCTAAGCACTTCGAACGCCAAATATGGGCTAGATTTGAAATAATCCTCTTTCAGAGCAAAAATAAACATGTCAAAACTTATTGCATTTATTTAGCTGTTTTGTTGGGTGGCTCTACAATGTTGCCCACCTTCATAAGACATGAATTTTCAGAGTTGAGTCCACCCACCTCATAATTACATTTGTAATTATTTATGTAGACTTTGATATATATATTTGGAGAACATTTACTATCATATATATTTTTACACCATTTGGGTAATAGAGATTTCAACAAACAGTTAACCCAACATTTTTTTGAAAAAAACTGATATTTTGACGGGAGAAGTCTGAAAATTAGATTAATTTTTCAATTTTTAGGTCAAAATAAGATGAAAAGATCAATAGCTTAAATCAAATAAATTACAGTGTGTTTGAGACATAAAAAGGTAAGTTCTTACCAAATTTAGTGACACGAAAACATTTATTATACATATACATTTAAAAAGCTGTAATTATCAAAAGGTTATAAAACCGGTAGATTATTAAGCTCTAACGAGAATTAAAGTTTTTTATACATTTAAAAGATAAAAATAAAAATCCAAAAGTTGGTTTTTTGAATTTTTCACATATATTTTGAGGTCATGTGAAAAAAGTTTGTAGACAATAACTGTATGTAGATCTTTTTATTACCTACAACTTTGCATTTTGACTTTGTTCCATAGGACTTGTAGTTCTGCCGGAAATCGAGAATAACCGTTTTTTACCCTAAAAAACTCACCCCCTACCCCTTCCCGACCTCAGATCGCCCGTAAATTATTTTTCCTTAAATTTTTACTACATTTGCCTCATTTTTCAATGGATTTCATTCTACTATTATTTAATTTCTCTTTTTATTATTTTGACCCTGGCAGTAGACACATTTACCGACAGACGTGTGTCGCTGGGATCACCTTGCTTTGTCATAGTGAAAGTGATTGCTGAAACCTGTGGAAATCATTAATGGGCAATTGTGTGCTATAATTAAGCTTCCATCTAAAGCTACAGCTCCCTATTCGTATACAGTACCTACATTAAACAAGTAAGACAAGGCATAATATAAATCTATAAATGATTAGGTACAGATAACGTTAGATTGGCTAGATGTCGCTCCACACCGAAACAATTTTTTTTTGTAGACAATGCTCAGCTCAAATTTGAAGAATAGGTTATAGAATATAATATATTTTACTACTCAGGACCCGATAAAAATATATTTACGGAAATTCCACCTCTTGTTTTTAGTTAAAAGTTCCTAATAAAATATCCGATCGACCCAATAAATTTATTCAAAACTCCATTGAATTGTAGACTTAGAGAAAACTGAAAACTTTCTGTAATAAACAACGAATGTTATTTTAGGTTTAATTATGTTCAAAATACAAAACAACCAAAATATTTGTTAACGAAGTTTTTTCGTGTTTACTTTAAATATTCTATTACAACCGGGTTACTTTGGCCGGTGCCTACATAAATATTTGTTTCAAAGTTTTCGGTATACTAGGTTTAAATAGATTAATAATATAATACTTTAATACTTTATTTTAGCCATCTTACATGTACATGTATACGTAAACTAATAAGGTACAATAAATATGAGTAATTAATAACTATAGAATGAGGAACTCTTACAAAAATGTTCTAAAAAACATTCCAACAATTTTACGAATAAAATTAGATTGATGTGAAAGGATGTATAGAAAAGCGCTTACAAACGATGGGTTTACTATTTTATATTTTTTTAACGTTTTTAACACAAAGTAACACAACAAAAAATCCACTTCGAAGAGTCGCGTCGGGATTCATAATTGCCAAAATTTAATAATAGAATCTTGACATGGAAAACTGTTTCTGCTGTAGTACCTAAGAAAATGATAATAAAAATTAAATCAAATAATCAAAATAACAGTTATAGTATTGATATTGTTTAATTTTTTTATTTCTACATCCCCTCTGTCTTTCTTATATTCATATAATAATTTCCTTCCTAAGGTTGCCCGGAAGAAATCGCTTCAAAGCAATATAGCCGCCCAGTGTACTTGTCTTAGGTAATGATAATGTTCTTTGGGAGTACAAATAAATTACATATTTTGTATTGTATTGTAAACCCAAACATATTTGGTTCATTATTCGTTTTATTCGTTTTTTATTCACTTAATATTTGGTAGATTTAGTTCAGAGTTAAAAAGTAAAAAAAAAAAAAACAGATTTTTCTACCACTGAGTACTTACCATCTAGTTAATACTTTCATACGTTTGTTTTGAATTGAACCGAAGTTCAGTGTCCTATTATTCAAAATAAATGTATTCCTATTAAAATTTGTTAATGATAAGCACACATTATTAGATACAATTCAAGACGAAAGCAACACTTTTCACTTTTCACAACATAATGTACATACCTTAACTATTCAAAAACGACCTCATATGTCAAATAGCATCAAGACAGCATCAGTTTCACATTTTACGAGGTAAGGAAGTGTCTGAATGAATAGTAATAAAGAGCAAGGAAACCGGGAGCGTAATAACGCACTATCATATTCAGCCAAGAAGCCTCAGTAAATTCAGAATTTATATTCGAATGTGAAGCCACTGATGGGAAACTATGTTCACTTTTTAAATTTAATGTTTTCCACGACAAAAAGTCGCTCTCCATACTTTCAACTATTTCTTAAAAAACAAGTCGATTGGTTATTAGGGCGCGTAGGAAGGACAAAATAAACACCCTTTCGCATTTTTATAAAGTTCAATAGATATTATAACGAAAATTCAATGATTGATTTTGTTTTTAAAGTGCAAAAGTATATTTTTCTTATAGATGCGTAATTGTTTTACAAAATAGGACTGAAAAACGCTATGAGAGTACAATATTGCAGGCTTCGTATTTGCTCTGTGATTGCAGGACAGCAAAAAAATTTTTTTTACAAATTTTGTGTTCTACAGATAGGTAAATATTTGCAGTAAATATTTTGTCCAACGAACATAGGTACGCTTTTGAAATGGCTCTTTTCTACGGACTTTCATAAAAGTTTCAGAACACCGTAAATCGTCATTTTGTTCATATCAAACATATTGAACATTCAAATGTTCACGCATGTCAGCACTCCCCGACAATAAACAAAAAGCTGACCTATCAAGTCCCTCTTTTCCATCCAATTTCAACCCTCGGATCTATCTACATCTTACTAAATCAAACAAACGTATAATACTTTTGATCACGTGACCCGCACGACCCGCCTCCACGTGGAATGGGCTGCAAAATATGAGGAATATAACTTTGGACTTGCAGGTTTATTATCTACAGAAATATTGCTCAGGGTTTAGAAAACGAGACATTCGGTACGGGATAACGATAGTAGAAAAGATAATATCGAACAATTTTACTTCCGTACGTATCAGTTATGTATTTAGTACCCATAGTTCTGCTTAGCTTAGGGCTAGATGCTGTGTGGATTGTCCAGTATTAATTAAGAGTTTTTTGTTCGTTTTTTTACTTTATTTAATAAGATGGTGTACGTAAATCAAAGTGAAACCTTTTTTTCCTAAATGTACTTAAGTAGGTACTAAAATTCGATTTTCAGACGTGTCTAAGAGGCCGGTAAGGTCTAAAGGAAATAAAGCACCTACCTTTACCTTAGTGACTTAAACTCAAAGTGAGTTACTCAAACTCAAAGTGAGTTTGAGTCGCTAAGGTACAGAGAGTGTCATAAATAAGTAACCCCCTATGCAATGTATGCAAGACAGCAGACATTCCTCAGGGCACATAATCGTGACGCTGTGTGTACCTAAGCTTTTACAACGTTCTACAACACTCTTAAAACAACTCGACATAAAATAGCTGACACCAATAAGTGAAACTTTGTGTTAAAAAGCTTTACAAGTTGCTTCTTAATGACTTTCAGTCAACAAGACCTTGTTAAAACTTGTCCTTCTGTGATGTACCTATCTAAAATGTAACGTGAGAGGTTTGTTTTTGTGAGGAAGTTTTTTGGACGGAAGATAGTGTTATAGTATAGGTACAGGTTAGATATATAAAGAACTGTGTCAAAGTAAATCCCCGGCCACCTTTGTTTCAGTTAGATATAGTTCCCTCTCATTCTGATCGCGTAAATATTATAAGTACCAAACAGAAATAGATACTTCCACATTTATACCCTCAAGAATTTCCATCTATACATCAGCCAAACTCGATGTAGAATGTTTGTAAACAAACCACCCATACTTAACCTAAAATACACTCTGTTGCCGCGCCTTTTTATACGCAATTTACATTGCTTGTCGATTTAAGATCCTTCCTTCACGAAATATTTCGTACACTCATATTTAAAATTCGACGCCAAGCAAGTGAATTTTAGTTTTTTGTGTCGTGGTTTGTTTACAAACATTCCACATCGAGTTTGGCTAGTGTATTCATACCACGATTGTATCAAAAGACATTTATGAATAAAACGTAACATAAACCGATAAGAGAAACAGAAAACTACAAATAAAATCACAAAAAACAACGCATGCACACGTGCAAGGTGAAAATACGAGTTTGAAAACGAGTGAAGGGCGAATATATCTTTCAGGAACAGTTGTTTTGACCTTCTGCGATTTGATCCGATGATATTATTAACGTGCTTAACTTACGGAAGTTACGAATGAGCTGCTTAGTACCCACTGTTCAGGGGCCAAATTCCACTAATGTCAAAACAAAGGTCTCAATAGTGCCATTCAATCAAGATGATTTCAAGAGACTTTCATAATTAGAATGTCAAATTGGTAGTTATAAAGGTAATTGTCACAGCTATGAATGAAACTCAAAAATTTTGTGTTAATAGAATGCCAAAAAGAGTTTAACCCAGATAAAGCGTCCGGCCTTTTAAAAGGCCCAAAAAATGCATTAAATGTACCCGCATTTATCTCTGTTTTTTTCTTTGTGGACATGATTTTTTTAATAGTCATGTTAACCAGTACATATTGATACTTGATTAGTGATAGTAGTATTGACAATCAGACGCATTTTTTTTAAGTTTTTGATGTTTCAAAACATGGCTGTGAAATTTTATCGCAGTGGCTGTAAAAAGGTAAGATTTTTTTATATTTGTAAGAAGAATTTGAGAATATTTAACTTTAGTATTTGATTTTGGATGTCTTATTTCTAGGATTTGGTCATTATTTCGATTCTTTAGTTAACTTTTTTGAACCATTTTTACAATTTAAGTTGATGGCCTTTTAAAAGCCCTGTAGAATGTATCAAAGCACTTTTGTCGTAGACTGGCACATGCATTCTCAATGAGATTCTTGGCGAGTTTGAGCGTGGTGATGAAGAAAGTTTATTCCCAAGCTATATAACAATTTTTCTTCTGCCTCTTTAGGAACAGATGAAGATGCTGGTAATGATGAATTTATTACTTTCCTAAAGTCAAAATCGCAACTTAGAGATCTAGCTGAGTTAAATTTTGGTGACAGTTTGAAGATTATGATTATTTATCAAGCTACGCTATAAGAGACGGACAACAGGTACAATTACTGATAATAGCGAAGTAGTGGACATCAACAGCTGCTTCTCCTGAAACTGTAAAGTCCGAGTTGGTTCGAGTTTCATTCAGACAACAGTTGTGAGAAACCAAAGTAATTTAGCCACCTTTACTTTCACTCCCGACAAACTAGGACTTCAGAAAGACAGACAGAGGTACCTATCAGTACAAAAATCTAATGTACCGGAACTTAGACTAGTTTGGTAATGCTTGTCTGTCAGTCTAGATATGACTGCGAACACAACGCATCAGTTGTATACAAACGAGGTGGAAGACCGTATGATATTCTTGGTTTTCGAAGAGCTTTAGCAAGTGGAAGAAGTAGGAGAGGCTTTGTTCGTTCAGCTAGATCACATCAGGAAGTATCTCGATATGATGGAACGAATCATCTGATAATTCTATCTGTATTCACAGAGCATCGCAGCTAAGGTGCAATTGTATTTGCAAACAATGTGACATACATGTACACCCTAAACACTGTTTTTTTTTTCAAGTCGTGTTGAGGTTTAAAAAACCATTTTTTTAGTGTTTCAAGCTAATTTGATAAATAAAAATTGATATTTCGATGTTTTGTTTGACTTTAAGGATTGCGTATAATCGACCCCCCATGTTACTACAGGCCTTTTAAAAGGCCACCATTTTCCGACTTTCCTAGAAAAGTAAGATTTTTTTTACTTCTTTCCCTAACACTATTAGGGCATTTTAAACAACATATTAAAAAATCACTATGATCGAAGATAAAAAATAGTTTCAGTAATATCTGGGTTAACACTGACATTTTGACACGATAATATTTAAATGGTGAAGCGATTTATTTAGTGGAATCAGGGCCCAGTTATTATGTTTCTGTTGTCTTAGTCTCTCCGAGTACCTACTTAATCTATTTTTTATACTTGTAATTTAGTTACGTTATGTGACGTATCGTCTAATAAACAATTTCATTTAATTTTCATTTTTATGATACAGTGCCGAAAACTATTTTCCACCAATATTTCTTCGATATTATTATAACTTTTTTCTAGAACAGCCTTATGCTTTCCAACCTTGCTGTAAAAACATTTGTTTTAGTTTTGTCAAGTAGAAATTGTCTCGGAATTACTCGTAATTTATGCCATATTCGTCCCTACGAAGGTCTGCCCACATGAAAAGATCCGCTTCCATCCCACATTGTATACGTACTCGGCCAATAATGGCGGCTCCACATTTGTGCCGTGAAGCTCCGTAAACAGGCGTGAACGTAAATGTTATAGATTATAATCTGACTTAGGCTATATTTTATCCAAAAACTTTCTTGTTTTGGACTTTTAAATGGTTATATGTTGCCACAGCAAACAAAGTTATTGCAGCAGCAGCTCCTACGTACATCCATTTCGCGGCGGGTTTCACGAACGATTGTGAGCATTCCGTGAATGTGGAGGGTAACTTGTGAATTCGCGCGTGAATTCACGGCACAAATGTGGAGCCGCGGTAATATTATTCGCATATGACCATCCTCTGTTCTCTAGTGAAATAAAGTACCTACTCAATCAAATAAAACAGATTATGAATAGGTTATCTGCAAAAGACTACAGGCAGGTGCTGGATGCGGCAAGCTGAAGACAGGGCGTTATGGCGCCCATTAGGGGAGGTCTAGTATTGGTTGATGATGATGATGGATAGGTTAAAAACTCCTTGGCAAGAACTTACTTTTAAACTTTCAGAATATCACACCTGCTTTGAAACAGTCTCAAGTTATTGTACTAGCCAGACTAAGGTAAATACAGTAAACTACAGTAGAAGTTTCCAAGTGATAAGTTTTTATAGTTAGGAACTAGAATGTTTTTGTTTCTTTTTATACTCGTTCTTAAGTATTAGGGTCCTCTGAAAAACATTTTACGTTGTACGAGTAATTCGCGATATCAAAATGGGACTTTGAATCTAGTAAGAAAATATGAGTGGTATAATATTATGAAAATGCACCTTTATTTTTATTTTATTTTTACAATTAGGTTAGCCTATGGCGAGTACACTAAAACTTATGAAGCACTTTATTACATTATTTTATAAAATTAAGTGTACTAACCTATTACAGGCCGACACAGCATGCATTACTTATATACTAAGCACTCTTAACCTATACAAGAAAAATATTAAACTATAAATTGTGGAAAGCAGGCAATTTTACAGGAACAAAATAATTCTACTAATTCTAGTATCTACTAATTAATACAAAAAAAAATGTAAGTGAGTGGGTACATAATTTCATGTAATAGCAATACAGAAAGGCCTTTATTACAAAAACTAACTTACTTAATACTAACTTACTAACTTACCTTTATTTTTTAGAAGTCTTCAATTGAGCTTTGTTTTCCTAATCCATATGCATGCAATGTAAGCATACACATAAATGTAAAACGAGTGGGAGAACCAATGACAACCATTGGATTAATGGTGCAACATTATTCAAAATACTGCATATAGACAAACATTATATTTGATATGCTTTTATAGATAAACATTCTATTCAGACCTGTGAAACAAAATATTTTACATAACCTACATTTCTGGTACCTACAATCCACGATTTATTACTATGGAAACCTATTTGAAATGGAAATTTCCGAAAGTGCTTGTTGAACTCCTTAGTATTAATGAATGTTTAAGTAACTTTTAACGTAATTTTTGTTTCCGGGACTACTTTAATGGCTTCTACCCGGATATCTATTGACCCTTCAATCCAAGTCTTCTTATGTAGAAAAGCTACCGATTCTTGAGAAGCTTTGGATTAAAAATGCTTCAAAGGGTCAATCATTGTTTTCAAAGAGTTCAACGGTCCAAATGAATATTGACAATCTGAAAGAAAACCAAGACTATTATAAATCACAGAACTTTTCATTCTAAGGACAACATCATCCCTTGAGGAAACAATACAAAACAGAGAAAAAACAAACACTAAAGGACTTTCGTACCTACATCTGAAATCCATCTTCAGAGTTCCCCATTCCAAACTTCAGAAGCCTATTCCATTTGCTTCGAAACTTTTGATTCATTAGGCCCCATCCAGTTCTGTCGTTCTAACATTGGAAATCTAGCGACTGGAGTCAAACTTGTTGACTTGTCTAGTCCAAGAGTCTTTTAAATCTACAAAATATCATACAACTGAGAGCAACCTGCTATTTTAAGTTGTCAAATAAATAGACTTTTGGCTCAGGGACTTCATACATTGGAAACATTGCTCTGTTATTATAGGCAATGATAATGACATTCAGTCAAAATTAAATGGAACCACCATTTTTTACAATTTTAATTTGTCTTAGATAAGTCTGAGGTTTATAGATAAAACACGTGGAGAAACTGTTGCTGCCGCATGTTTTATTGTCCAGCACGATTTTTAGCTTTAAAGTTTTACGTGTGGTTTCATGACTAAATTTGTTTGGTCTATGTTTTAAGCTTTTGCGGGTTCGTTGGAATAAAAGAGTTTATGCGTTATACTGAGTATATTCAATACACAGAGTACAATAAATTACTTGAACAATAATCATAACCTTTACGGTACTTATGCGTTCTAAGGGAGGAATGGAATTACTATATGAACTCAGCTTAGCTGGTGAAAAACAGAATAAACTAAAGGTGTCTGTGCCGCGTACTAAGCTAAACTGTGTTACTTCACCATCATAGTTTTCCAACATATAACATCAAGCTATCAAGTTTAAAAACTGATTATCCTGTAAGTATCGGTCTTGTATTTAAAATAATTTTTGAGGATTTTGTTGAAATAAATGTGACAGTCCATTATTACTGCACTGAGAAACTGTTAACGAGGATTATTTTACATAACATTACCTTGCTTCTTTTTATTTAATTCACATCCTTCAAGGCAGACAGCTTTGTTGGAGGTTGATGAGGCGTTTTGATGCTGATCTTTCTCCGTGTATTTGTGAAAATGTTTTATACAGCGTGATTTTTTGTCCAAAAGTTGATGCCTCTCATCATTTTGTCCTGTCAGTGCGGTGGCTACCTAATGGCTCGATGTCACTTTCAAGTTTCCCCATTCTGTTATTGTTACACATTTTTCAAGCTGATCCCATTTGTTCTTGTTCTTTGTGAGCTTTGCTAGTAAGAAACTTTGTAATAGACCAAGAGAGCAACAGAAAACTATTACGCGACTTTGCGAGTTACATTTTATATTCTTTTGAAATATATATGACGTGTCACGTATTGTGAAGTCGACCGCCCGAGCGTTATTTCATTTTATTTTATTTGGGAAGTACATAATACATACTTAAAATTACAAATCCTAATTCTTTAAATTAATATACTACAGTAATTTTGCCCTTTACATGATACATGTAGAGCTAAATGAACTGAGTTGAAGGTTGTACCTATAAAAAATATTTTTTTCTTCAAGAGGTTCTTATTCGCGTGTTTATGAAGAAAATTAAATATTATCTGCTTTTTTAATTTCTTTGCTAACTGAGAGTTAACTCCAATAAAAAAGTGGCTCTATTTAAGAATTTACAGACATTCTACACGTGTCAGCTTTGGATTGAGTACACAAAAAGACGCATGATAGGTTATTCGTGGCCTATACAAACATTTGTAGGAAACTGTTGGTCTTATAACGTTTCTGTAGAGCTACTGAAATGATAACGCAGGCCCGCGAAGTCTATTATAATGCTTTTCAGTAGCAAAGGATTCAGCCTGTCACGGTTTTACTGCTTTGTGTATTTACCAGCATTATTGATTTAGTTATGCCTTCATGAATTACTTCGGGAATTTGAAGTGCTAAATTTTCAGACATAATTCTAAGAACAGTTCAGACGTCTTAGTACTCTAAGAACAATTCAAATAGACGTGTTAGTACTAAGTTCATAGTTATTGATTGAATTAACTCCAAAGTGGAGCACGGCCCGTTACGTAAACTTGAGGCTTGGTCCCGACGTCTTCATGTCAAAACCAGAAGTTTGGGTCCCTATCATTGTTTACATTAGATATCATCGTTAAATTCAAACCCAACTAGAACCTTTATGGTACCTTAGTAGATATAAGTATTTGTTGTATTGAAATACAAGAATTACGTAAATAAATTTTATGCTGGTACTTGATAGCTGATTTACATTTCAATATAAAAATGTTATACCTACTACCTTGATTATGAATTGCTGTAGCAAAACTTATGTCCCATGCAGGTATCGTATTCTTTAAGTAAGGAACAATAATAAATTGTACTGATACCTAAATCACAGAATGTGAAATAAGTAACGTTGGAGTAACATTGGATTTCTCTCTGCACGTATAAGAAAGATTACGGGCATTATGAAAAGCCTTCGGCATGTAGCAAGCTTTGACACTCTTAAAACAGTCTATTACGCTTTATGTCAATCAATAATAACCTACTGCATATCGTGCTGGGGTAGTGCTGCGAAGACCTTCATTATAGGAGCTGAGAGAGCTCAGCGCTCAGTATTAAAGGTGATGCTTCGAAAGCCTTTTAGATATCCCACCACGGAGATCTATAAAGATACCGGTGTACTCACTGTCCGCCAACTCTACATACACAAAACAGCTCTATCGGTACATAAATCATTCCTATCCTCTCCCGATTTTGAAGTTATATCCCGTCGTAGAGTATATAGATTGGTCACCCCCTCGACAACCTCTAAATTCGCACAACGAACAGGAAACTTTATAAAAATTCGTCTTTATAATAACGTAGTTAAAAAATGTCAAATTAAAAATAAGAGTGTAACTGAGGCTAAACATATAATAAAAGACTGGCTTACCAAATTAAATTACCAACAAACTGAAGAAATTCTACATACTGTTCATTAGATTGTATTAAATTATTTTACTTTAAACTGAATGTACCTACCGTTACTTTAAAATTCATTTTCTTTTTACCTGAAGTTATCTCATTGTTTATATTTGTTAGGTATTTTTCATAGTAAATTCTAAATGGAATCCAAATTTTCGCACACAAGATTTCTTCGATACAGGCTTAGCCTAGTGAAGAAATCAACAGACAAACATAATATTAAGTATATAACGCCGTCTGCAAGGCATAAAATGGTTACTCCTCTCATTAAGTACTATAATGTTCTTAAGTGTTAATTATGACTCTCCCTAGTATAAGCGCCCTTAGTGGTAAGAACACTTTGTTTATATCTAAACTAAGTTAACTAAGAATGTGCAACCTATGTAATTAGTTACTTTGTCTTGCTGTAATAAATACATTTTTCATTTTTTTCATTTTCATTTTCAAGTATTACAGTTCAGACACAGTAGATAAAAATAATAACGACAAAAATCTAGTCAAAACCTAAACCTATGTTTTCTGGCCTGGTGAGTTTTAGTCCCTAACAGTAAAAAATACACGTTCTGATGGTATTGCACAGAGTTTTAAACAAACTCTACGCTATTTTGAGTTACTCTAGTATTTATAAGCATTTATCTTGAACTTTTTAGCAGTTGCGGCAATATTAGATAAAATTTTAACAATTTCCAATATTAAACAACTTTCGCCTTTACAATAACTGTTAGATTCGACATAATTATCGTCACTAGATATAACTTTCAGTTATATTAAGGGACCAGAATTGAGGCATGTAGTAATAGCGCCCACACCACGAGGATATCCAAAAACCCTCACCGCCTCAAGGGACGCTCCCTGAGCAATCGAAATCGTCGGTTCAGCTCAAACAAGTTTAGAATATTCATTCGATAAAGTAACATTAGATTTTATGTCCCCAAGCGGGGTGCCAGCAAAGAGATCGTGCATTCTTAGGGGTGGTATACACTGGGTTAAATTAATTTTATGATATCGATTGCAAATTTTCAAAATTTGAAACTTAGAAATATCGCGTGTGAAGATTATATTGCGCTCATATCCCCTTGTACAATCCAACGAACAATCCCTATCTATTCACGGTCGTCTGGTAGAGTACATAAATTGTCATACTATTTTTTTATTTGTTTCTATGTTATCGATTACATTTTTGGTTCTAAAATGAATGACCATTTTCTACCAATGATCTATTCGTTAACAACAGATCACGTGACATTTGTATGATATACGTCGAATCCATACATTATTGGACTTTGCTACAATCGTCATCGTTAATCGAATGTCACGTTGTCTAGGCCCTCTGAATACAAGGAAGTAACGCTCTAACTAGATCACTCTCACTTAACAGAATCATTCAACTTGCATGTAAAACTTGTAGAACGAGTTTCAAGTTGCAAGTTTCATTGCATGTACCCGAGCTTTATGCCACTGAAGTACCGGGTATGAATGCCCGAGGACAAGCATTGTTCGACCGGTTTTATTCTATTACTCAGCTAAAACTTTAAAGAGGGTACCGACTGCGACAGCTATAAGCACTAAATCAAAACTTTACCGTTTTGGCGCTCGACTATTTCAAGCGAATACCTACGGTGCCTTCAAACGATCCAATCTTCATACAAACACCGAGGTCAAACTTCGATGGAACAATATTATATCACGTCACAAAGTTGGGATAAAGGGATCATTATGATTGTAAATTTCCTAAGGTTCCTACGGCTATGATGATTGGTATTCATCTAGGATGCCTAAATAACGGCAATGGCTTTGGTAGGTATAGCATTTCCAACTTTTACAAACTAACTTACTAGTAACGTTTATTTTTTGAAACTAAGACTAGTATAATTTGGATTACTTAGCTAGTAATTACTAAATTGGATTACTTAGCTAATAATTAATAACATTAATGAGGCAGATTGTATTGTAAGTAACAAGGCCTTAAATACTTAAGTGATTTTCCTTTGCACGAGTTCGCACTGTATGATGTCAGGAAGTCTCGTTCTTGCACTTTTTTTGCTCTTGCACTTCTCGTGCTCTTACACTTCGTATGATGATGAACTTATTGTGCTCTTCCACTAATTGTGCTCTGCCACTTCTTGTGCTCTTGCACTTCTTTTACTCTTTCACTTCTTGTGCCCTTGCACTGCTCGTACTCTTGCGCTTTTTGTGCTCTTTCACTTTAAGTGCTTTTTAACTTCTTGTGCTCTTTCACTGCTCGTGCTCTTGCACTTCTTGTGCACTTTCACTTTTAGTGCTCATGCATTTCTCTGTGTGGGTGGCAAGTGCGTTTAGGCTCTATCAAGACCAGTTTTTATGCGCCTCTTGAGATCCTCTGCCAAATCTGCTCCATCCATCTTTCAAGGACATCCTTCCTTAAAAGATGGAAAAACGCAACTGTGTCAACGCTTGTAGCGTCCCACGTAATGGACCTCCACAACTCCCATGGGACTAGTAATTTTATTCATGTTGCTATGATAAAATGAAAATAAAAGATTGAGAGCCTGACATCTCTTTTTGAAGTGGGTTAAGTCTGTTAATTATTAAACATAACCCATTATTATTAAAGACTAACCTTTTTAGAAACCAATTCCGCGCTGTCATTTGATATGACATTAAAACTGATTATCTACGTCCCCCAAATGTCGACTAGAGTAGTAGAGAAAACAAACTAGCAAAAACAGTTATCAGTATCGCTTGGGTCTAATATTTAGTAAGAATCAAATAACACTTTGAAGCAACGGCTTAAGTTCCAATTTTGTTCACCTGAACAGATAACTTTGTAACTCTGCACTTGACACTAATGATTGTGACGACTGACGGTGCTACGTAACGTGACATTTGATTGGTGAATAGGTTAATGTTAATGCACGTGAATAGGTTAATGTTACTGGAAGCCAAGCACAGCGTGTGTTGTGAGGACTCTAGACAATGTACGCTGTGCTTGGCGTATCTTCATCGAATGCGTAAAACATTCTAAATGATTTCCGTGGATTAAATTAGGTATTTATGTTATTTATAACGAAGTGATGTCATGTTTGTCTATTCTACCTGAGATAACAAAAGCTGTGCTTGGGCCACAGGATACGACAACGAGATTAACCGAATAATTTCATGTTTATACAATTTCAAATTTCACGTGCTAATAATTAAATTTCACACATTCAAAAAGGATATGAGGTTCTCAATTTGTCGGAGTACCTATTACTATTATTTATTTGCATATTAAATATTTTATTAATAAGATTCTTCGTTTTATATTTTGAAAAGGTACGTTGTTAAAAATAAATGTTGTTAAAAATAAAGGTGAAACCTTAAAAATTTTCGTATACAGAGTAATAACGGAATTCTATGAAGAACCATGTTGAAACCTAAAACAAACCTAAAAAAGATGTAGGTACGTACATATACCTAAGTATTCGTGAGTAACTGTGTGTATCTTTTAATAAAGCCATTGTCTGCTGTATCTAACTACTAGAGAGAAGTAGATACCTACTTTACACCTATTCTCATGGAACTAAAATTGAATATAATGATAGATTCCTTTCTTACAATTATTCCGTTATAGTGCCTTTCTTTGTACCAGAGCCATGGAATCTAATGGGCCTTAAGTTTCATTTATTTTTGCATTTTAATTGTATTATTGTACTAGCTTGTGTTTATATTTTAGTGAGTAAAGTTTTGCATTAGATATCACAAAAGAACAGTATAATTATTAGTAAAGTATATACATACACAAATACTATTACACATACACACAAACAATATAGTAAAAAAATCTAACTTAAAAGGTTTCCTAGTGACAAAAAGAGGTGTTTCTTAATTCGATCGTATATTTTGGGTTTGTTGTGGAACCGATATTAACATAGTACAACATAATGATTACGTAAATAAATCTGAAATCCATTTGAACTTCGGAGGTACCTACAAGCAATGAATAATACCGTAAAAATATTATATCCGAAATAATTCTTTCGCAAATCCTTCACAATTTCAGAACCACATCGCATATTGCTCAGCTATCTGTCACCATCCTGTCACGATAACGTTTCCCTGTGATTGATGGTCGGTATATTAAATAAACCACCCCCAATATTACATTTCAAATATATCGCCTTCTATTACATAAGATTGATCGATGTGTTTATAAAGGAATCTATACACTCGTCCTATTACATGCTTAGAATATCATTCAGCTGGAATAGCGACGTTCGTTAGATGTCCCCTATTACTGACACACACCTTTTGGTGTGGTGACACACAACTTATAATGACACTCACCTTATAGTGACATCAACTTTTTAGCGACACCCAACTTTTAGTGACACCCAACTTTTAGTGACACCCAACTTTTAGTAACACCTTACTTTTAGTGACACCCACCTTTTAGTGACACCCACCTTTTAGTAACACCCACATTTTAGTGACACCCGTCTTTTAATGACAACCGCTTTTCTGTAACTACTTATACATACTTTCTCCACGATATAAATCTTCCTCTTGAATCACTCTAGCTATCAAAAAAACCGTATCAAAATAGGTACGTTGCGTTGTTTTAAAGGGCCAGTAACACAGCGGGAAGCGATTTTGTCTTATACTATGTAGTGATATGGCCGTTAATGTAGAGATTATATTGTAGATGTACTGTGATGGTTTCTTATTCTATGCTTTCAACCTGCCGAACAATTATATTTTGATTGTTTTCTTTATAAGTCGATTCAATCTCAGTCGTTAAATGTGGTGTAGTGAATACAAACACGTTAGCGTTTAATCCTAAAATCCGCAAATCTTACACATCTTGACCTAAATCCACCTCTAACCCTGTATTGGAAGGTGTCCAAATCGTCACAAAACCATTTTCGAAAGCACCTCGGGCACAGAAGGGTTAATAGTTTAAGCGAAATGTTTTCTTAGTTAGTATGAAAATAATTGAAAATAAATCTGGTCTACAATGAAACTGTTGGAGAAGATCTTTAATTTAAAGCTAGTATTAGTTAAAGCTTTATAATATAAAAAATAAAAATGGTCTCTCAGCATTATCTAGCCTCAAACTAAGCATAGCTTGTGTTATGGGCTTGTGTGATGTAATTAATGCTTTAAAAAATATTTTTATTAATTTATACATAGAAAAAAACCCAGCAAACGGAACAAATATTTGCAGAGCGTACAAACATTTTGTCCTGAGGCGAGAATCGAACCCTGCGTCGCACGTGTACCTTCGTCCATTGAGTCAGAAAGGTCAAGACTAGTCCTGGCTTAAATTGAGGTGAAATTCAAGAGTACACGAATAAAATCATTTCTCCAAGCGCGATACAGGCACGAAGCAGTTTATCTTACCCTGACACGATCGAGGAACAAGAGAACGAAACCGAATCTAAAAGTAAAGCTATAAAGTTGACTTTTCACTGGGAATAAATTTGCATTGCCATAGCCCGAGCCACCGTCGCCGTAGAGTCTCCGTCGTCGAACTCGTTCACAATTGCTTTGCGAATTCAAACCACCTTTGCGGTTGCTGACTTTACAAAAACTATAACTTACGTTTTGGACTTCGCAAACAAAACATGCAAAATAATCTATTATTTATTCTGTCATGCTGAATGAAATTGCTTGGATTACACAATACTACTACATAGTATAAAACAAAGTCGTTTCCCGCTGTTTATCTGTCTGTCTGTCCCAATGTATGATTTGATCTCTAAAAATATGCAACGGATTTTAATGCTTTTTTTAATAGAGATATTCAAGAGAAAGGTATACATGTATGTATTTATAATATACCTGTGCGAAACTGGGCCGGGACGCTAGTATTTTATTATACAGAATGATTGGAAGGTTTTGGATATTTTTCTAGCCTCCCATAAAAAATGGTAAAAAAAAACGTTTTTTGTTCAAAGTTTAATTCTAAAAATTTCTGAGGAATTGCACTGACCAAAACAAAGGCCACCGCGCGTGGTAGGACGGCCAAAACCATTTTTTTTGTATGAAACTTGCTTCAAATTTTCTCTCTCTTTTTAAAAAGGTTTGAACAAAAAAAACACCTACTGTTTTTTTTATAAATAACGTTAAAAATGGTTTTAGAAAATCGCTGAAAATTTTTATAAGTTTCAAATGTCTTTAAAAAAATAGCTTATGACTCAGATACCTAAGAACATGTTTTGTTAGATTGCTTACACATTAGTTTTACTTAAATTAAACAAAAAAAAAAACTGGCAATGATTAGCAACTAACTGTAAAAATTCGGGTATTATCCTTGCCATCACTAAAATATTGGTAAAAAAGAAACAGTCAGACTTCGTCTTAGACAAATATGGCTTAAATGGTTCCAAATAGTCCACACTACCTTTGCCCACCAGCTTTGCACCCACCTTCCAATCACCCTGTATTGCTATTGCATTGACACTAGCAGTCCGGACCTACGCCTATTTTTACGATTCAGATATAATTATACACTAATATTTTATGCGAAAGTTCAGATGGATATATGGATTTTTGTTACCTCTCCACGCTACAACAACGAAACGTATCAGGCTGATATTCTTAATAAACGTAGGTTTAGCTCTGAAATAAAACGAACAATACATTTTTTACGAGGATGAAGCCGCAGGGCGCGTCTAGTGTTTTAAAGCGAGAGTTTGAATGAATGAATAGTTGTTATCTCTTCACGCCAAACCCACTGAATGGATCGGGCTGAAATTTCAGTAAATCAGTAAAACAATATCTTTATTTCTTTAGGTTTACAAAATAATCAATTAGACAAGTCAAATTTAAACTATAGGTTCATAATTACCAAAATAATCTAAGAAATAAAGTGATAATTGATTTCTCCTTCGCTTTACTTTTTGTCCACTAGTGGAAGAAGCGAAATAGAAACCACTAGCAAGTGTATAACTTATGTGTATAATACATGTTTGCCTTATAAATAATTACATACTATTGTCGGTGTGGAACTGAACGACATCTGGCCAAGCACCAACGTCATTGATGTAATCATTTATGGAGTAATATGTCTACTTGCATTTAACATACAGGTTCATACAATTTTAGGCCTAAAATAAAACATTAGCTAAGTACTTAATTAGTAATCCCAAAAATCATTTCGCATGATATAAATAACTAACCTTGAAAGTTTTCTTATTATTCCCTAGCGACTCGCCCCGGCTTCGCACGTTTTTATTATACGTATAAACCTTCCTCTTAAATCACTCTATCTACTATAATAAACCGCATCAAAATCCGTTGCGTAGAATTAAAGATTTAAGCATACAAAGGGACATAGGGATATAGAGACATAGGGTTATAGGGACAGAAAACGACTTTGTTTTATACTATGTAGTGATTAATAGTGATGATAAATTTAAAAAGTTTTTAAGTCTATATTTTGCTTTTAGGGTAAAAACAACAAAATCTTTCTTTCTTTCTCTTCCGAAGCCGCTGGACATAGACAATTTTATAAATAATTTTTTTGATAACGAAAATAAAAAAAAGTTAATGCACCATTGAGGGGTAAAATAGGTATGAGTAGTAGAGTAGTCCGTATTTTTGCTACTTAGGAATATCAATGCCAATATCTATAAGTATATAAATATTTTTAGTATACATAAGTATTTTTGATAGGAATATTAACGCCAATATTAAAGGAGAAAAAGCTTAAATTACCTCAGTGGCACAGCGGGCGAAGGTGGAGCGACACAGGAGGTTTGCGAGTTCGATTCCCATCATGGGAAAATGTTTTGCTATCTGCAGATAATTCTTGGTTTTCTTAGTATATACTATGTACTTACATACATTTAATAAAAAAATATATGTAGAGTAATGTATCACTACATAGTATAAAAAAATTCTCTTTCTCCGTCCCTATGTCCCTATAAATATTTAAAACTACGCAACGGATTTTGATGCGGTTTTTTTAATAGATAGAGTGATTCAAGAGGGAGGTTTATATGTACGAATAATAAAACCGTGCGAAGCCGGGGCGGGTCGCTAGTTAAGTATACCAAAACATAAGCTCTGATTAGTTACAAAGCCTTGGTACAAATTAACATAGGTTCATATATAATTATTTTGAACAAAATAACTTTTGAACTTTCGACCCACGCCGAGATTAAAAGCTTTGCTGAAATTGTGACCACGAGTTGAGGCCCGCTAGTGATAAATCAAAACTACGCCATTACCAAACTTATGTAGCGACACACTGGGATCAACTTACTAAGTAACTCATCCTATACTATCAAATGTATAGTAACCTGACCACAGAGTAATGAATGAATGAACGAAAACTTTATTGTAATAGAAAGTATCATAAAGATGAATAATTATAGGTAGGTATCCTATCCTACTAATATTATAAACGCGAAAGTTTGTAAGTATGGATGGATAGATAGATGGATTTTTGTTACTCTTTCACGCAAAAACTACTGAACGGATCTGGATGATTTTTGGTACAGAGATAGATTACAGTCTGGAATCATAGGCTATATTTTATCCTGGAATTCCCACGGGAATGGGAATTACGCGGGTTAAACAGCGAGGCACTGCTAGTCTAAAATAAAATTATAGGAAAGGAATATATGAAATATGTCCATAAAGCCAATGGACATATTTCATATATGTAGTGGAAACAAAGATATAAGAATCGGATAGTGCACCGATACTTAGAAAACAGATATGTAAATAGTAAAATACAATACACAGCTTCCTGAAGAAATATACAGGGTGTTAGTGTGAACAGCGTTATCCTTCAAACCAGAGGTTCAGTATCATGAGTAGAGTCCAAAACCTATGAGATAAGGTTAATGCCTGTTTTAGTTTCGCAGTATTTTGATATTTTATGTCATAGATATTGTACGCGATATTATGGTCACCCTAGAACCAGGCAAGTTTCCAGGTTTGTTTCTAGGCAAGATAAACTGTTTTAAAACAAGTCTAAATTCACAGAATAATCAAAAAATTCAATAGACCAAAGTACCTTGGTAGGCAGGTATTTTTGGCGTACTTAACCCTAGGCCAGTTCTTATTCTATTCATAAATGTTCGTCCCTCAGACGAATGAAACGTCATTGCGAGTAAAATACACTTGCGATGTATTTGGTTGTATGACTTATGAAGGTGTATCTGATTCGATTTACAACTTTGAATCATTTTTACGTTTTGCGCGGACTGTGAGACGAATGTTATTGAATCTAGGGTTAAAGTTTATCATTAATCAATTTTATCTACTATTCAATCTAAATTTCAGTTCTTTGTACAGTGAATGAAATTCACTTACCAAAATAACACTTCACCATCACGCAACCTCCGCACGTTTTCTCACTCGTAGATTAGGTATTATTACACACTCGAGAAAACACAAATTAGTACCTAATTTGTCAGCTTATTAAACACCTTACGAACACTTGCATTTTGCATGACTGGGCATGGTGAACTGGCCATATGTACGTACGTACGTAGCCTTTGTGTCTTTGGGATAGTTTCCTAGCTTAGCACACGTTATCCTGGGATGGAAACAGCTGAGCTCTGCGTACATCGTACGAGCCAAGTTCACCAGAGCGATGGCATAAGGCCGCACCATTTCAGTCCACTTTTATTTACATTTTTGTAAGACTTCGTAACTCGTTCGTACTGAAAACAATTGACGCGCGAAAATCTGTGTCAACGACGCGACGACGTGCTCTCCGTCACGCTGGCGGTCTGTCACTGAGGATCGGACGGCGCCTGCGCGAGCAGGCGGGCGGCGCGTGCGGCGCGGTGAGGTGTGGGGGCGCGGGGCGCGGCAATGAACACTTGCATGGCCGGCGCGGCTCGTTTGATCAAAACAGGTCGACACCTGCGCGGCCCCGTCAATGTACTCGTGTTGTAGTTTTACCACTTAGAAGGTGTATCGAATATTTTTGTTTCAAAAATAAATTAAAAATAGAATAATTATTTTTCATCGGTTTTGGACTCTACTCATGATGCTGAACCTCTGGTTTCAAGGATAACGCTGTTCACACTAACACCCTGTATAAAAATATAATAAAAAAGTAAGGAGTACGAATTAAATGAGTTTTGAAGATATAGAAGGAGGGAGTGAAATGGATGAGTTTAGTTACAAAGCAGATAGGAAAGGAAGGTGTGATTTGAGATAAAGCGCAAGTACATAAAGATGGTTTAATTAACTGAAAATGCAAAGCTATATTATGTAGAACAAGTAAAAAGAAATAACATATCTGGGAGTACCAAAAGAAGGAACTTTAACTAGTAGTCTGGGAAAATTCCTTTTGTATGTGTCTGGTAACCTACAGGCAAGTTTGGCAAAATTTTGCATTCTTAAATATAAAAAACCACACTCAGTTTTAGTAACATTATATAAAAAACTAGTTTTTTAGGCGTGCGCGAGCTGCAAGCAGCTCGCGTCGGTTGTGTAGACTGTTTATTTTGCAATTTTATTCCCCTTATCGTAACCTACACCCTCGTTTTGCTCGAAATCGATACCCATGTCGGAAATCTGCGATGAAAAAATGTCAGCCATCTTGGATTTCAGAAGGACGTCTTTATCGTTATTATCGGGTTGAAGATACTCGAAAACGATACCCATATGAGGGGTGTGCGGTCACACCCCGCGGCTCGCTACGCTCGCCTTGCAGTGTGACATGAAGCGCGGCTCGCTTCGCTCGCCTTGCTGGGTCTCAGGAGTCGCATTGCGGTTCGCTTCGCTCACCGCAATACGACTCCACCCGAACTACCACACTACGCGGCTCGCTACGCTCGCCTTGCAGTGTGTCTCGAAGCGCGGCTCGCTACGCTCGCCTTGCAGTGTGTCAAGAAGCGCGGCTCGCTTCGCTCGCCTTGCTGGGTCGCGGTCGTCGCATTGCGGTTCGCTTCGCTCACCGCAATACGACTCCACACTGCGCGGCTCGCTTCGCTCGCCTTGCAGTGTCGGATCGCGGCTCGCTTCGCTCGCCGCTCCCGCCGACATCATATTCGAAATCCTCACCCCCGAGTTAGTCGAAAACGATACCCATATCGATTTTTTTGGTGGGGAGGGGGTTCAGGGGGGGCAGCGGCGGGGGGTCACAGCACGGCTCGCTTCGCTCGCCGTGCTGCGACTCCCCCTCCGCTGCCCCTCCTGGAGCCCCCGTAGTCGCATCGGGGGGGGTCGTGGGGGTCGTCGGGGGGAACGCAGCACGGCTCGCTTCGCTCGCCGTGCTGGTTCCCGGTGTCGCATCTCGGCTCGCTTCGCTCGCCTCGATGCTCCACCCCAAAAAAAACCCTAAAAATGGGTCAAAAAACGGTTTTTTCAAAAAAAAGGGGGTCTGGGGGTGCAAAGGGGTCAAACTTTTTTTGGCTTCCGCAACTATTCGTCCTCCTCTACGCGACTGTGAAAAGATTTTTTTTCCATCGCGAGCCGTTTGGGAGATACGAAAGGGGGTTCTAAAAGGGGGTCATGGGGGGGGGACAATTTTTTTTTTCTTCCGATTAAAGACTAAACCCTCTATACGATCCCGCCATCCGAAATCCTCCATCGCTCCTTCATCCGGGAGCAATTCAAAAGCGGGGGGTCTTCGAAATTCAAAAAAGTCGGAATTTTCCCAGACTCACCCCCACCTCCCCTCCACATTTCCGTAAAAAAAACCATACCTCCCCATCCACCAACAGGGAGAACAATTATGTCAGTGAGTGAGTCAGTGGTTGTCGAGCTTTATATATATAAACTCGCGGAGAGTGTCATGCTATAAACAGTAGCTGTTAGTACGTAGGACAATCGAATGTACCTACAAATCATTTATACATCTTAATGCTTTGAAAGAAAATGCTGCATGGCGGGCTTTGTGGCTTTGGAAAGAAAAACATTATGAATTTATATATAACTAGAAGACTCCGCGGCTTCACCAGTGTGCAAGTTAAGGAAAAATAGCCAACGTTTTTTTCTATATTAATCTATAGGTAGCTTTCTCCTATCTCCTGGTGTTTCCCATTCAAGTTTTTAGTAACTGTAAAGCGAGAGACTAAAACCCACCTACTTCCTTCCTTGTAGAGGTTTAGAATCAAGTGTTCGGAATCGCTTCAAGTTTGATGTATTTGCACCGACTCCTCTGAGATAAATTTGTTCGAAAACTTGGTGAATGTGAAAACTTTGAAGCTCAATTCAATCCATTACACGAGTGAAATATTTCATTGTTTTCTCGCTCCGCGGGGGACCTTACAAATCCCGTGTTTAGCATTTCAGCTCGTTTTAAACAGAGCTTCAAAAGAAACTAATTATACTGGAGTTTGAACAATCTAGGTTCGTTCCGTGAAATTGTATAAAATTAAATTAAAAACTCACGCCATTTTTTCATCATGGCAATAAAGATGAGTCTTAAAATAAATAGCAAAAAATGCTTTTTGTAACTTGTAATAGTACAAATTTTTCATTCTAATAGCTTCGACTTCAAAGTATTTGCTTGTAAACTGAGCTTGTAACATTTTAAACAAAAGCCCACTCTTCAAACTTTACCGCACAAAATTTTATTTTACGCCTTTATTCTTACAATTTTTGTTATTAAATCGGCGGCCCCTAAAGGCATTTTCAGGCGACTGTACGTAAAGGATTAATTTGAACATGAATGTGGATATAAAACAAAAAATCAGGGTCCACCTGAGGGCCATTCGGGGACGTGCGGGTCTGTTTATTCTGACCCACTCCTCCATCAATCACTTGGAGCCGCTTTTCAGGGTTACCGCGTCCGGCAAACGTGAGTTGCTGGCGACAACCCTTGATGAGCTGGGCATTACAAAACATACTTATTTTTTGACCTTTTCATTTCATTTATTGCAAGAAATATGATCTTAAGGTCATTAGAATAGGTAACATATCTCACCAAAACACTTCGGCATGCAAACATTTCTTAATAGTGGGTACACAAAACATACTGTATGTATGGGTATTACAAAATATACAATTTTTTTTGACCTTTTCATTTCATTTATTGCAAGAAATATGGTCTTAAGGTCATTAGAATAGGTAACATATCTCACCAAAACACTTCGGCATGCAAACATTTTTTAATAGTGGGTACCAATATAAATTAAATTGTTAATGGTTTTACTAATAATAAATTTATAAGATAATGACGAATATAAAAATGGTCATGTTATTTACCAACAAAATAATAAAATTTGATTTATTCTTATTAAAGTTTTTAATTTAATGTTATCGTAGATCGTCTTTATTATTTTAATTGTTAACTTCTTTAATTATGTACTTATGCTTATCTAATCAACAAGACAGGGCGCGGCGGCGGTGAAAAGTTCCAGCTTTGGTTTGTTAAGTGACAGCACTTATTCTACCACCATTTATATTCACTTTTATCATTCATTCATATATTTATTTAAGATAATTATTGTGTATAAATTTACTATTTGAGTATTATTCATAAGCACAAAGGGACACAATGGTTTCAAAAGAGGGCGTAGCAAAAGGTAACCTACCGTAGCTACATCGTCGCTAATAAAATAAAAATAAAAAAGCCTTTATTTTTCCTTAGGTTACATTTACAAGATATAATTTAAAAACATATATTATATCCAATTACAAAGGACCCCTCTGCGAGTATAGGCGTCCTCCAGTTTAGACCATTTTTTCCTGACTTCTGCTTTCTGTGTCCATGATTTCCCTGCTATCGCTTCTATCTCGTCCTGCCATCTTTCTCGTGGCCTTCCTTTTCTTGTCTTCTCTATCCTTTAGGTCCTCTCCAGATAGTGGTCTTGTGTGTCCATCTATCATCTTTTGACCGGATTAAGAGACCTGCCCATCTCCATTTGAGAGAGTCTGCGTGTTGAAGAGCATCTATGGCTTTAGTTTTTCTCTGATGACTGACTTCTTTTGTTTGTTTGTGGATTAGTTTCATATTTAGAAGGCTTCGTTCCATTGCTCTTTGGCATACCTTCATATTATTTTTGGGTTTACTGTTGAAAATCCAGGTTTGGCATGCATATGTGAGGCATGGCAGTAAACATGAGTCGCTACTTAGAGTGAAATAAGACCGGGAAGCTTTCGAGCATCGCTGTCAAACTGTCACAATTCAGTTTATTCAAAAGTGGGATATTCCTCCAAAAAGGAATTTATCATCAAATCTACCTTCTCGTAACTGCTATTTATGTCATTTGAGTCGGTACTATCTGCGTCTAAGCAAACTACGATGAAGGTGGTTTTCACCTCTTTAGTATGATTTTTTTAGCCGCTGCCGCTACAGAGTGGTTGTTACCAAAAGTTAGGTCACCTACCTGAGTAAATAAAAGTAAAGCATAAGTGAAGTCGAAGGTAAAGATCTTAATTATTTAATGTTTAAATATGAATTAAGTATTATAATAGAATGTTATTATACTTACATATGTTTCTATTTTGTTTAAGTAGTAAGTATGTTTAAGTACCTAGGTATTAACTAAATATTATTCTTCATTATATCTAACTAGCGACCCGCCCCGGCTTCGCAAGGTTTTATTATACATATAAACCTTCCCCTTGAATCATTTAATAAAAAAAACGCATTAAAATCCGTTGCGTAGTTTTAAAGATTTAAGCATACAAACGGACATAGGGATATAGGGACAGAGACAGCGACTTTGTTTTATACTATGTAGTAATGATGCACAAAATTATCCCAATGTACAATCCAACCCTCCTATCCATCCATGGTTGTTTGGTAGAGATCGCTCTTGAACGATAAGACCGGCAATTGTCACATATTCTGTAAGTAATTTGTTTCCCATTTTGCAAATATGTGTTTGCAATAAAGTATTTTCTATATATCTACCCATAACTTAGTTTTAAGACGTTTTTCGGTCACCGCATTTCGCTGCGCCCTTGGGAATGTTTCCTGAAAAATGGTTTGAAAACCTCTTGGACTTGCTTATTTTATTTATAAAACAAATGTTGGAATGAAACGTCGAAAAAACGTAAATACAAGGTGAGGTGAATTTAAAATAAATGGCGGTTTAGTTAATTAACGACCACGGTGTGCTGGATAATAATAAATACCTATGAGTTTCTTTCTAAACAAAACAAACTGTATAATAAAACCGGTCAGTATACGAGTCGACTGCACGAAGGTTCTTTTTGTATTTATTGTTATAGCAGCTATTTTTTTTACTTTTAAATGTTTCACTGTCACGGTTCATGAGATAGGTACAGCCTGGTGACGAACGGACTGCAGAGTAATATAGTCCCGTTTTTCCCTTTGGTACCCTAAAAGGTGCTAATAAATCAGTAAGAACCTATGGTTATAGTTAGTTATGAGCAAACCACACAGATAAGAGTACTATTACAAGTATTGGTAATAGAAGCTAAACGACCCTTCACTATTTTGGACAATAGCCTGCAACGATGATTCGAAAAAGTGTCAGATTTTTTTTTCAACTTTACTTACCACAGAATACGAATAACAAAGTAAGTTATTATTTTCTGTGTTCAAGAATCAAATTCAAACAGGAAGCCTCAAACCTCTCTAATGTTCGGAAGGTAAATTACGGTGTTTACGTAATCAGGGCCGATTTGGTAAATTGGGCGCCGCATGCGCGGGACGACCACTTTCAAAGTTTGCGGACCGGGTCATTTTTGCAATCAAATAAGTTAGCCAAAGTGCCCTTTTAGCTAGTTACAGGCTCCCGAATCAAATGCCTGGATCATTTGGCCAACAAATTGTTTTTACTAGTTGAGTCCAGGCGGTGGGTAATTAATAAACATTTTGTTATTGAACTTTCGAAATCGAAGTTCGTTTAACCTTGTACTTATACTTAAAGTAACATTTTTTTTATAATTTCAGACGTTACATAAATGTAGGGCTCGGCTGTAGGGCTTATAAGAAACTTAAGCATTTTCGTATGTTTGTTACTCAGGTTTGTTATGAAACTTTCCTATTGAAAGGTGCCATAACTAACATGGAACTTGCCCAACAACTGCATTATACATAGACAAATACAATACAACAACACTCCAATTATAGCCATGCTCATTGTAAAGTAAGTAGGTATGCAAAGTGAGAAAAATAGTATAGAATAGGTACCTACCTACTTTACCGCCACTGCCCCTTCAATCACAACTTCAATGCTCTCTCGTCCGCACGCATGCGTCGACCAGTGTGACCAGATTATTTTTTGCGAAAATACCGAGTCACCTCCAGAAAATACGGAAATATACCGACCTAAGCAGGGCAAATATACCTATAAAAATACTGATTTTCTTAACATATTTATTGTAATAATCATCATCAATCATCGCTATAAATGGTAGAATTAAGTATATCGCATTCATTTCGAAGAATTAAAATTGATAAATGTTTTCAGTAACAAATAAATTTGTCTAATAATTTCATGAGATTAATATAAAAATTACAAAATTCCCAGTATTTTTTTCTTACACTGTAAAAAAAAATCTTTCTCAGGTGTTTTCTCTTTAGTCTGTCCAAAATAATAAAAAAATCTAACTCCGACTACTGTGATCAGTGTCATCTAGTGGAAAATAGTTAAAAAAATTACGTTTCAATATTATAATTGTTTTCAGTTTTAACATCCATAACGACCTCTGTGGCGCGACGGGCAAAGGTCCGCCTACGAAGCAGGAGGTTGAGGGTTCGATTCCCGCCTCGGGACTTAATGTGCCTACGATATGCAGGTATTTGTTCAGGTTGTTCTGGATGTTGTCTATGTATAATAATAAATATCTATCTATGTCGTGTATTATATAAGTAAAAATCTTTATTATCAACGAAAATTACAAGCAAAGGAATGAGCCAGATATTCACCAGCTCTCGGGTCACGCGTCGCATCGACGTATTATATTAAGTTTATCAGTTATCTATTATCTAGTACCCATAACACAAGCTCTCACCGATAAGAATAAGAACATCGAATCCGATGATATCAATGTCAAAACATCTATGTTTTCTAACTACTAACACATCAATGTTTATTCACCATTGATAAATGTCGATCATCTCTAAGGTAAACTGAATCCAGGGTTTGTTTAGATAGTTGATCTTCACCGGATTCCCCGAACATTGATTCGCGAAGACCAACGTTCGCGAGGACCATTGCTACCAACTTCATTACCAAAATATACCCAAAAATACCGACTTTCGGCAATATACCTACAAAAATACTCATATTCAAAATAATCGTCAAAATATACTGAAAAAGTATTAAAATACTGAATCTGGTCACACTGGCGTCGACTCAAAACGACCCGCAGTAAAACGACTGGTCACGTGACCCGACACGGCATTCGTTCGGCAAACTTCGGTAGTGATCGGTGAGCCGGCGCGGCGACCGGGTGTGACCGCGCGCGTGTCTCGCGAACCTTTCCCAGATGTTAAATGCGATCATTTCAAAACAAAATAAATAGTTGCACATCACTATAGTAATATCCATTCACCCTGGATTATTGTTTTTGTGATAGTTCAAGGATAAAGCTGGTTTTTGTCCCTGAGTAGCGAAAATTTATTTGAAACTCCGGTTCTCTTAGTGATTGTGTTTTCGCCACTTCGATGTTCTTAGCGGTTCGGGACTCAGTGGTTCTAACTAAAAAGATGAATGACAATAAATTATCGCAGTGATACCAACGTGTTGATTTTTGTAGTTTTTAAGAAACGATGGACCGCGTAAGTGGAGTGTGCAGATTTGGTGGGATGGTGTCCGCAGTAAGAACGAGGACTGGTCGGAGTAGGAAGCGTTTACATAGCCATAACAATATTGTACCAGAAGCTGTGCCAGAAGCACCCAAGAGAGGGCTTGGAGCCATCCTGGTCCTCGTCTGTGTCCTTGTCTACCACAACTGCATGTATTGCGGATTTGTATTCGATGATATAAGTGCCATCAAAGACAACAGGGATTTGAGGCCCCAGACTCCGATAATGAACATTTTTCTCAACGATTTCTGGGGAACCCCTATACATAAGGTATGTTTCTAATTCTAGTCCATTTTTACCTACTATCATAACACAGTTGACGAGTTTTCGCAGCACGCATAAGGAAGGATCCTAGATCTAAATTGGAAACAAATCATACGTAGGTAAGGTACAATTAGTTTTATATTATTCCACTTTCACGTTAAGCCAAAACTGCAGTATCTTACTGACGCAATTAGAGACAAACTAAAGAAGACATTAAAATTCCTAAGAACAATATCGAAGCCGATGCGGATTTGTCAAAACTTTTATCACGTTTGTTACATGACACATTTTAGGTTCATCCTGTAAAAGAGGTCAAGGTTAAATATGATACGATAATTTATTCTTTTAAACATGTCTAAAATATAAAATATTTTAGAAATTTTTAAAGAAAAAAATTAAATAAGATTAAGTGTGAGATTATGAAGTCGAAGACAATTTTAAAGAAATATAATATTCTACAAATAGTCAGGTAATGGTTTTATATGGAATCACTAAATCGAAACTATCTATCTACTATCTTTTGGACGGAATCTGAAACGGATTTTCGGTAGTTGCAACAATTATACCGAAGCAACTGCAGATCATGCAACATAAATCAACAAATTGCTCGCTTGCAGATTTATGGCTTTAATCGCAGTGAGCTCGAATCGCTTTCATTCATCAATTATCGTGGGCTGTTAATAAATCTTTTATTGAGTTTAAAACTGGAAATTAATCCATTTCGTCGATCAATTTGAAAACAACCTGTATTTTTCATTTGAAGCGGATAATAATGTTTGACTAAAGAGATTATCTTTATAATCAAATGTTTTTTTAGCAATCAAGGAATAGAATCAATTTAAAACTATAAGGTATATACAATTGAAACAATTGGTTTAACTGAAGACGGTTGCAAACAGAAAGAAATGTATCAACGAATTAAAGTTGTTATTGAGCTGTCTTTAAGACCAACATATTTTGATCAACATATTTTGAAGCTTTTAGTTGATCTGCTTCTTTGTCTAATGCCAACACAATATGACAAAAGACCCTTCCACTGCGTCATTAGCAAATGAATAGGGTTGATACGTGACGTCTGTATTGGGAAAGGGGACGGGTCCCTCTTATGATAGGTGCCTTCTTACATATCAGTAGTGCCTAGCCTATTCATTTCTAATAAATAATAATATGGACAATTCACAAAGCATCGTCTAGCCTCAAGTTATACAGGGCTTATGATATGTGTGTATTATATAACTGATACGCTTCAAATAGTAGGCCGATTGTAATTTTTGGGAGGATTTGGTATCTTTTTCTTTTACATTCTTTTCAATGCTAAAAGATGTTGAGTGTGATTGATAATAATTCTGCTTTCAATATATTACTATGTTCTCTAAATTCTGTATTTATTTTCGTGTTATACCTATCTCAACAAGTCAGCCGACGTTGGCTATTGTTAAATAAAACCGAATAACAATATAGTTTTACATTCAAAACTCTAACAATTACAGTAAGGTAGTACAAAACTGAAGAATATAATATAATATTTCAACAGATGAATTTATAGCATGCTCCATGGAAAATAAGTATTACACTACTGAAATAACAGAGCGTTAAGTATTCTGAAATGCGAGGCAACAGAATTCTGCAGTAATGAGCCACGGTATTACAGCTTCAGCAGGACTTGAGAAATGCTCCTTTCTTCTTTGTCTATTTATGTAGTTACGATTCTGCTTTTTGTAGAATCTCGTGTTGCGTATTCCGTTTTGTTCGTGTTGTTTGCGCATTTGGCTTGTTCTTATTTGTCGCTTTCTACGAGATTCTCAGAAGGAGGTCGGAATAAGCCACAGTTGTCTTACTGCGAATTTCCTCGGTTGAATCCTTGAGAACTTATGAATGGTTCTACTGATTCTGATTAAAAATATATTTTCTAATTTTAAAACTCCCCAATAAATACTTTATCCTAACAACGCGACGATTGTATTACTCATCAATAATGCTCAAAATGTTATCAACCGTATTGTTTGGATCAGTGTATTGTCCAACGAATATTTTTTGTTCATAAATAAGCGATAATTAATCCAAGGATCACAATCCACCGAGCGCAGTGTTTGTGGACCATAGGGTCGATTTGAGATTACCGTCATTTCACATGTCGGCTTTACAGAAATCCTGACTAATGTTCACGCACGATACTGGCGTTATTATGACTACGAATATTGTGAATTGAAACAGATGTAATGCAGTTTATATTGTTGTTTTTGACGGGAATAACTCATTTTTTGTAATCAACTGCTTTGATCATAATATACAGGACCATTCATTCAGCGTGGATTAAGAGGAATGGATACAGGGTTCAAATGAGCATCGTTTGGGTCCCCCTTTTGCAATTACGTGTCGAAACGAACAGATTTTGCTCACCTTGACCATTTTTTAATAAAACTAGCGACCCGCCTTCCTTTTGAATCACTCGATCTATTAAAAACCTTATCAAAATCCGTTGCGTATTTTTAAAGATTTAAGCATAGGTACATAGGGACAGAGAAAGCGACTTTGTTTTATACTATGTAGTGATTAGGTAGAGGTTTAACACAGTTCTGGTCTGTGGGGCTAGTCAAGTTCCTTGCGACCCACGTGCCACGTGTCGACCAAAATTGATTAACTCTAAAAAGCTTCAACATTACCTAAACTTGGGTTTAAAGTGATAAAACAAAGCTTTTGTTTCAATTACAACAATACAGGAAAGCAGCACTGTAACAGAATAACAAATAGGCGAACGTGACTACAAATTTTTGGGCTTACCTTTTGGCAAAACGGTCCACGTTAGCGCTTTTGCGGTTCACATCCATCAATGTCAAGGGAATAAGTTTTTCGCTGGGTCTGGTAAGTCTGGTTCGCCATAGGTTCCGGCGGTTCCTTCACTGTTTTTGTTTACAAACTTTCAGCCAGTGTCACTTCAAGTATTAGCTCCCGAGTTCTGATTAATACTGCGAGCCGAGGTGAGGAATTCGTGGCAATTATTCACCCTGGTCTCATAACTAACATTCCTTTAGCGGCTGCTTTTTCTAAGCCAGTTAGATGGTAGAATATAACATTGCACAAATGTGTGCACGGAGGAGGAGTTTCGTTAGCACATAAGAAAAGGTAATAAAAATATGTCCAGCACCAGTTCGTGCGGGTATTCTGCTGAAAAAAATATACTACGAATTACTTAAATACGACACAAATTTTAAATAATAATAATAAAGAAAGTCATTTATTTCGGACAACATTAGCACAAGTGAAAAGATCTTATATAACTTATTCTACAGTCCATATCAATATAATGTACCTTAAAACTAACATACATCATATACTAAAAACTTATGACTAAAGGACATTCATCACATTTTGGTATGATACCAGTGAGCGCCATTTTCATAATGCATTGTTACGTTACATAATCTATAAGAACCACTTTTGTGGTTACCACTAACACTAATGTCCAATGTTAATAGGTAAAATTACATCCTCAGTCATCTTTCAGTAAAGTACCTTCAAAAGTTCATTATCAAAAAGGTGTGATAGTTTTATTATATGTAACACGACATCCTATCTCATCGAGGCAACGCCGAACGAAGCGAAGGTAATTGTTTGATAGAACACCTGGTGAACAAACTTTGTATGGAACGAGGGTGACAATTGGGGTATAAATTATTCACCGAGGCAGGCTACATTTTTTATATTGGTTATTCATGAAAATATCGGGGATTGTGCCACTTCGAATACGTTCACTCGATTATCCAGATGACGATTTATGACGGGCCGCGCTCGTCGCTTGTTGTTCGTCGACCTCTTCCATTCTCATTTCCGCGTCAGAAGTGTAATTTGTGAAAGTCGAGCATGACATTTGCACACGTGGACTTAACATTAATTGGACGGGCATTAACATGCATGTCACATCACTCAAGCTGCTGTTTAAAAGGCATTCGACGAACAATTTTATTTTCAGGCACTTTTTACATCAATAATGGAGAAAGCTTTACAGAATAAAATAAAGCTAAATGTATTAATAAGAGTTCAAAAGGTCCGTTATCCGACTGAAAATGTGAACAATGTGTCAGGTTTCTTACCGTTGCTCCTATGACAGCCGAAGATTTTCACCATCATCACCATATTTACGTTCAAGCTGAAAAAAGGCATTTCCCAAATTACCCTACGAATTAGTGGTCCCAAGCCGCCTCCATCTATTGATACCCTGTGAACGCTACAATGTCATTGGTCCATCGAGTGGGAACTTGGGAAGTCGCCACTTGAGAACCTTTAGGTACTTCTCAGCGGTTGTCTATCCTGCGAGCTATACGGCCTGCCTATCGCCACTTTAGCCTGATAATATTGAGAGAGACTTGAGAGAGAATTTTTCTTCTGCAGTTTTCCTGCATCCGGATTCCATCGCTTAGAGATTACTTATATGTTTAGCACTCTAAATTTATTGAACACTGGATATTTAACATGATTTGATTTCCTTTAAGTTTTTCGATATGTCGGCACAGTTTCCAGCGCCGTGATCACGTACGTGATATTGATAGTGGTATAGTTTGAAAAGTTATTGTATAGCACACTCCATTGCCCTATCTATATTTATGCAGTAAGAAACATGTGCTAATGCCTTAGTAGGCACTTATAAGAACGGCTGTAGTCAATTTTAGCATAATAAGTTTACTACATATTTATATGGAATGGGAACATGTAATATTTGTTCAGATAAAAACGTTAATGTTAATGTAATGTATGTTATTCTAGGTATAGATTTACATAAATATTGTATGCAAGGTGATAAAGTCCAATCCGATTCAGTCAGAACTTTTTCCGTGATCATGTAACAAACATTACACTTTCCTTTCATCTGAGCAAGTTGCGCTTGGCTTGGGACAAGATGCGGTGTAAATTGTCCAGAATTATTATTTTATTCATTTTTCTTTAAATTACCTACCTGTCTTACACTTAATTTCGGCAGCCGGCTTAAATAGTGGAATAGGTAATACCTATGTACAAAGGTTCTCGGCCGCTTTCGGCTTGCGTGACCGGACATTCACGTGAACTTCTAATTTCTACGACCTTTTCATGAAATTCATTTGGGCGTAGGGTTGCCTGATTAGCCCGTATTTATTGCGAAACCGGTCAAATCCGGTTCAAAACGAAGATGATGTTTTTTAAATAATTCCAAATTTAGTCTTACAAAACTGAACGAGCTAATTAGCACTGTTAAACCTACCTAATATTACCTACACCACAAGTTTTTAGTAAATGAAACAATTTTGATGTTTATTTTGCCATTTGACAGCTTTTCATGTGGTTCCAAAGACTTTGAAAAAGATCAGGGGCCGAATTCCAATAATGTCAAAACAAAGGTCTCTATAGTCATATAGTGCCATTCAATCAAGATGATTAAAATGACGTTTGTGCATTTGGTATTCTACTATTTTTTGCGCTTGAAGAAACTTTCATAATTAGAATGTCAAGTTGGTAGTCATAAACGTAATCGTCACAGCTATGAATGAACCTCAAAAAGTTTGTGCTAGTAGAATACCAAAAAGAGTTTAACACTGACATTTTGACACGATACTATTTAAATGGTGAAGCGATTTATTTAGTGGAATTCGGGCCCTGACCTGCAGCGTTATTACAATGATATTATAAATGCGAAAGCTTGGATTTATGGATTTTAGTAGGTACTACCTCTTCACGCCAAAACGACTCAACGGATTGGACTGTAATTTACATAGACGTATTTATAGGCCTGGAATGAAACATAGGCTTTACTCAAATTTTTATTCGAGTGAAGCTGCTGGGTGCACCTAGTTCTCAATAATATGTGAAATTTGAGGTTGGGTTGTTGAGATATGTATAAACATGAAATTTTCAGTAAATAACTGTGTAAATAAACCGGCCTTTATATATTAGCTGCTATTCCTGAAAATTATAATATATTCCAGAGACGTGGGATTATCTCTCAATTCTATTATTATCCGACTAATAAGTCCGACTCCGAGGCGAAGTAACCACAACATGGTAACATCTCTATTAGGAGTAAGTAAAACGCAGTTTATTTATGGTATCGCGTGGTGTTACACCCTCTATTACAATTGCTATATACATATAAGTAGGTAGTCATCAAGTAGAATTGCTTTTAATTTATTCAGTGTGGTTTTTCAATTTGTATTCACCATAGAAACGAGGGAATTTCTTTGTGTTTTGTCTTGATGATTTCAAATATTTGAATATACATATTTATTTTAAACGTATAAACTTTGTACCGGTTTATTAATAACTTTCTTTGTGGGTCTTGGCATTCAGGACTTCTTTTGTCTTTCTATTAATAACAGATGATGAAAAGGATTAATGTAAAGTCAAAATCACATACCTACCCTTAGTAGGTACCTACCGAACTAAATGATCTTTACTAATATTACAATCACAATCAATACTTGGTTTGTATAGGTATGTATGTATATATGTTACTCTTTCACGCAAAAACTACTGAACGGATCCAGCTGAACTTTTGAATATAATTTTAGCCCTAGAAGAGAGAGGCTATTTTTTATTCCATAAATCAGTTCCCATGAGATAGAAATAGCCTTCACATTGACAAGATTCCATAGAACCAACGTGTGCAAAGTCTCGGGAAGATATTACTAGTAAATATTTAAGTAACCTTACTTCTGCATGCAACACACCCACACGGCCATACCTGACCCGTCCTAGGTCCCAAATGTATGAGTAAACAGCAATTTCGTCCAGTAATTTGTACTATGCATTAGAGACGCCTTATCTTAACCAGAATTCCGGATGAACCGGTACTAGGAGCTGTGACAAACAAACGGAGACATAAATCAACGTCAGCACAAGTTTATCGCGACTGGAGTCCCGCAGACGCCGCCGGCAGCAACGCGAGATCGCTAATGTGTTTGTTCTTCAGAAAAGAGATTCCAACTTTGATGTAGATAGCGTAATTTTTAGAACAAGGATTTGTTGTTACTTTGCTTGGCTTACGTGGCGTAGTGTCTGTACTGCTGTACTGTAACTGTGCTTTGTTTACATAGCGTAGTGTCTGCACTATTATCCTGTGACTGCTTTGTTAACATAGCGTAGTGTCTGCACTACTATATTGTAACTGTGCTTTGTTTACATAGCGTAGTGTCTGCACTATTATACTGTGACTGCTTTGTTAACATAGCGTAGTGTCTGCACTAATATACTGTAACTGTGCTTTGTTTACATAGCGTAGTGTCTGCACAATTATACTGTGACTGCTTTGTAAACATAGCGTAGTGTATGCGCTACTATATTGTAACTGTGCTTTACTTAGTCCTTACTGCCGTAATGTAACTATGCTTTACTTACATAGCGTAGTGTCCGTACTACCGTACTGTAGCTGTGCTTGGCTTGCATAGCGTAGTGTCTGTACTAGCGTACTGTAAGTAAAAGCGGCTTACATAGCGTAGTGTCTGTACTACGGTACTGTACCTGTGCTTTGCTTATATATATATGTTTTATCTATATATATAAAAATCAATTGCTGTTCGTTAGTCTCGCTAAAACTCGAGAACGGCTGAACGGATTTATCTTATCTTGGTCTTGAAATGTTCGTGGAGGTCCAGGGAAGGTTTAAAAGGTGAAAAAAATCGAATTGCCGGGAAAACCCCATATGAGGCAGTACGAAGTCTGCGGGGTCAGCGAGTATATTATAAAACAAAGTCGCTTTCTCTGTCCCTATGTCCTTATGTCCCTTTGAATGCTTAAATCTTTAAAACTACGCAACGGATTTTGATGCGGTTTTTTTAAATAGAAAGAGTGATTCAAGAGGAAGGTTTATACGTATAAGAAAACCGTGCGAAGCCGGGGCGGTTCGCTAGTACTTTATAAACTGTAGGGTAGTTATATTGTATCAGGTGATTGTTAATTATTTGGATTTGATTGATAAGATTGGGTAGGTAGAAACGTTTGAAAAACATATCGCACTTTCCTTCTTTACCTTAAAATAACTATGGTGTAAAAAAAAATCGGTTTAATTTTTGAATTTTGCCTTGTAGGCACCTACTTCATTGAAGAATGGAATCTTGTGAAGCTGCTTTGCATAATCTACTGGAAAGAGTTTCCAACTTCAAAAAGTGTTAAATTTTTAAAACAAAAGTTTGGATATTGTCTTTAAGCTTCAACAGCGCTTCGTCCTTCGGGTGACAATTTATTCATACTACGGGCAACAGCGGACAAAATCCAGTTTCAAATATTTGTTCACTCGAAAATTCACCTCTACTACTTTAAACTTACAGTCCATTTCAGGATGTTGTAGCTTTAGATGCTACTTCCTAATTAAATCTTCGAGTTGAAATGGTTTCAAGGGGTCTTCAGGGAGACTACGACGCACAGCATTTGTTTGTAAGTACCTACCTTGGGGAGCTTTGTATCCATTGATACATACTAACTAGTTTTTTTATCTATAAACGGTACCAGCGAAGGAGTTTATTACGATGTTTTAAGAGGTCAAAACCGATTGAACTTGATATGTAGGTACTCAGACTACTAAACTATCGACCGATATCGATAGTTTAGCAGTCTGAGGCTATGTAAGGTATTTTTTTTGAGTTTCCGGCTTAACAAAAAATCATTAAGTAAACCATAATATACATCTTCGCCTCACCACTGAGTGATGAAAATAATATAGGGTGGGTGCACAAATGCCACACCAGGAACCAGTAGTACACCATTTCCAACGTCACATCAAAATTTTAACCTTCTGTCAAATTTCCATAGTGTTAGAAAACTGATAAAAAAAGGCAAAAATTGAACTGAATTTTTTAATTAATTGTTTGGTATGTATGTACCTACTAAAAATAACATTTTCCGATAGCTTTTTGAATAATCTACTTATCTCATGAATATGCTTTAGTACCTAATACTTTATTTTTTTTTAAAAATTTACCGAGTAGTTACGATTTTTAAAATTTATACAAATATTAAAACCGATTCGTGCTCAGCTTTTCGTTGCTGACTGTTTCGTACCAGACCGAGCCCTCGTTCTACTAGTTAGACAATAATAGCATAATTGGTGGCCCGCGCGAAGTTTGTGGGAAATAAGCCACGTAAAGTAGACACGAAGCATAAGAATAGACAATAACAGAGCACGAAGCCCAATTAGACCGTAGGTTCCTGTAATTCAATTAATAATTGTATTTCACTGTCTTTCATATTGTTAGCTTTTAAACTTGTTTTCTCCTGGGTAATGGTTGTTAAAGTTTGGTAGGATATTCTTGTGTGAAAAAGATGTTTAAACTGTATCGTGAGGTCATGAATTCAACTAAATAGTTGTCATGTTTCAACTAAATAGTTTTAATTCCAATGATAAATTAAAAATATTTCGTATGGAACCATACCCTATGGTCTAGTTAATAAAGTAGGTAAATGAATAATGTTTTTATTTCTAAACAACATCAAAAAAGGTGACGAATTTTTCAAGGTTCTCAATACGTTGTATTATTTTTCCTTTTAATCGAAAACACCTGAACCAATTTGTAATATTTTTTTTTTATATAAACAATGCGGCACAAACAATCCACACAGCATCATTCATCAGCTAAGCAGAGCTTGTGTATGTTTACTACATACATCTCTCTCAATAGTTATACACAATGCCATGCATTACATAGATTGTTTTATTATGCATAGAAAAAGAAACAGAACACCCAGTTCAAATATTTATCCCAAGGCGGGAACCGAACCCGCAACCTCATGTGTTGCAGGCAGATTTTTGCCCGCCGCGCCACATCGGTCGCAAAAGAGAATTAAGTATAACAAAGACAGAATTTTATTTATTTTCCTAGGAAATCATCAACAAACATCAGACATACCATTTTACAAAGGTATATGGAAGGTTAGTTCATGTAATATTTGGTCTAGCAGTAATGGCGTATGAAATCCCATATGTAATATCCCCTCACTGGTAGACATATACGGTGTCTTATTAGGAGCCTTGGTAGCCCTCACCTCATAAATCAGAATTTCAAACACAATAACCGCTACAAACTGGAGGTGTTGCTAACTTGCCACATACAATATACAGTAAGGGTTGCCATTCAGAACTTCTTAGTCGCAGAAGGGTAGCTTTCTGTTTAGGAATTTCTGTTATTAATAGGAAAGACACGAGAATTTTACCTTACGCGCTCTCCTTAGATTTTTGGCTCAAAAGGTGCCAGAATTGTTAGATTTGGACCCGATTTTTGAATTTGCACATACTTTTTAGGTGATCTTCTTTTTTGCGTCAGAGTTGAATCAGTGTTTCAGGTGTTATAAAATCATATCTATACTTGTCATTAGATTCGAATGTGAAAGCCAAAACGACAGAACGGATCGGGCTGAAATTATGAATCAATATAGTCCTGGAATAAAACAGGCTTCTTTTTATTCCTTAAATCAATTCTCATGCGATAAAAAAAACTTCAACGTTTCTAAAGAAATTTATGAAGCTACCGCAAAAATTAGTCACTACATAGTATAAAACAGAGTAGCTTTCTCTGTCCATATGTCCCTATGTCCCTTTGTACGCTTAAATATTTAAAACTACGCAACGGATTTTGATGCGGTGTTTTTATTAGATAGAGTGATTCAAGAGGAAGGTTTATACGTACAACCGTGCGAAAGCGGGGCGGGTCGCTAGTTACAAATAAACTTCTCTCCATATCAAAACTCTATATCGCTCCGCTAACCATTCATCCCTTTGACCGCTTCCTTAGGCCTAGGCCCTAAGGGACGAACGATGCCAAACTCTCACTACCTTCGGTTATGGACCTCCCCGTCTACTTCGCAAATCGCCTCATAAAATAATCGTAACTTCCCTACAGAGTTCTGACTGATATAACCAGGCCCATTTACAAGAACGACAACGCCGCGCCGCATATAGAAACGTAAATAATGTAATGTATAATATATGTATATGATATAAGTAAATTATACTAAGCCAAAAGGGATACTGGATCCCTTGGAGGGTTGACTTTTCTACTGTCATGTGACAATAGAAAAGTTGAAACCTATTTTGTTTTTCTGTACTAACCTATGACTTAAGCCTTGCATTGCATTATATTAAAATTGTTTTTTTATTAAAAGGTTCCTCTTCTAGTACTTTCAACTATGGATTTATCCATTGAAATAATGGGGACATCTCAAACCGTATTCCAAAACTAAGCAGTGCTAGGTTGTTGATTAACTTACGTGTTTTTTGGTGGTCTCAGACTGTCCTATAACTTTCTCTGAATAGGCCCCAGATAACTTCGGCCTCCTAGTGGTGTGATTCTGCCTGGGATAGCTTTATTGAACCTATCAAGAACGGAATACTGATTCGGAATTTGATGAGGCAGGTGGGTAAATTGGAATCATGTAAATTTAACCTCGACGCTACTAAATTGATATCGGGTCTGATTGAAATTTTAATATTCGAATCAAAGAAGGGAAACTTGCCAGAATGTATGCACCTACCATATACCTACATAGCGATATAACCCTAAGTAATCAATAATTTTGAACCTTGACAAAATTCTAGTGTAGGGATAGACCTATATTAGGATCTGTCAACTTATTTTGAGCCTTCACATAATTCTAATCTAGATGTTTAATAGTATCTACCTAATGCGTAACGCATGGCAGCGTTTCCTGTATAAGATTAAAATTAAAATAGGCCAGCTTCATGAGAAACATTTTTTTTCCTTTTTACAAGTATTTGTTCAGTGCTTTCTGGAGTTAAGCTGTATAAGCGCGGTTAAAAATCGTTTTCGTGAACCCGAGATTATAAAATCATTTTTCTGTCTATCTCCTTTAGGCAGTGACTGTACCAACTGTTGTTATTACAGGCTTTTTATTATGGTACCATACCGATTTAAAGTAGACACCTATTCCAATTGCTTAATTTTGATGCTCATTTGATTACATACAATGTTGCCATACCTAATCAAGAAATTGATTACATACACTGTTAAAGTTCTCATTGTAATGGATCGAAATAGAAGTCGTGTTTTAATTATATTGTAGTTTATCTTGAACTCCGTTTAACTGTTTTAAAATGCTACTTAACCTTTATTGAGAAAGCCGTCAACTATTTTGTTTTGATCAAAGTTAAACAGTGATAGAAAACAAAAGCAACGTGGAAACAAACCAAGTTTGGAGTAAACTACCGTTTAATATTAATACTTGACCTGATTTTAAACAATTTCGAGGCGGTGAAGGGGTAACCCCTATCTGTTGGCGCCAAGCTCCCTTCGGGCTTCGGTAACAAACATGTGCCAAGTCGCTATGCCAAGCAAGTTTAGCACCATCTCTGTCTCACCAACTGTGTTAGACAAAGATGGGTAAATTTGTGCATCAACTCGGTCGCAACCCGGTTTAGTCAATTTACATTGATCTTATTTGTTCCTTCGGTTGTTTGAGACCGGTTTTATAGAAAAAGCTTCATCAGTTGTCAAACGGCTAATGATCAAGCACGAGTGATGGTGTCAAAGAAAACAGTAGATACCTTCCTACTAAATCTTTCAAATGATCAAAATCTTCGAATCATTAATTTGGATATTTTTAAGCAAAAATTTAAATAATTAATTAGATTCTTAGTTGGAAAACTCTTCGAAAGTTTTTTTTTTAAATTTAAGTATCGTATCGAAGTAATTTATGCAACTCACTTGGACTTTTGTTGTAAAAAAGTAAACTACCTATTTTTCATTTAAAAGTAAGTACGAGCCTAGTTGTGGGCTTAACCTAGCAAACCGGCACTTCCGCGACCTCATACCGGTTTCAACCTAGGTAAGCAGGCAATAATAATAATTATAAGCAGGGATAAGCAAACGGCACTAAAAGCTTCCCAACAAGCCGTTTCGTCTGGGCTTTTATCTCTTCCTAGAAGTTTGCGTGACCGCTTTAACGAGCGAGAAATGTAACGCGGCGGAATAATAAGTAAAATACCTATTCAGTTTGCTAATGTGCAGAAACTATGCTGATTGTACAATGAAGGTTTATGCCGTAATGTGGACTTTGCTTTAAACGCAAACTCAGTCAAATCAGAAAGTTCTTACCTATCTAATACGGGAAGGTAAAATTTTTGATATTTTGTAAATTTATATTTAAAAAAAGAGAGGCGTCTTAGTTACACCATTTATAAATCGACAACGGCTGGACCGATTATTGATTTTTGTGCTTTTTGATTTGTCTTCGTCGGGAATAGGATAATAAATATTAAAATATGATATTTGTTTAATTTTAAATCATAAATCGACTGTTAGCCGGAAATAAAATCAAAGTAGGTAAATCGATGAAGCTGCTAGCCTGTCAGATTATCTTTTGATGAACCTGCTATATGAGGCTTAGGTACAGTACAGACAAACCGAATCACGGTTTTTTATAGTAAAGCTATTACAATAAAATTAGTAGTACTTATTTTATAAGGAAATATATAATAAGGATAAAATCACCTTTTATCTACAAAAATATGCACACGTACCCACTGGTCTAACTTGACTCTCTCCCAATAAGGTTTGCTGGACGAGAACTCTTTTAGGGTTAAGCATGCCTGTGCCATAATTAATCATTTATTAAAAAATTAAACATAAAAAATATTGAAACTAGAATATAGAATGATCAGTGTGATCAGTTTGATTTTTTTCACTTCTTTCTTTTATGGTTAGGTAAAGAAGCGAACAAGAAACCTTAACCTTGTTAAGTTATTAGTTTTCGAGTAGGAACAAAACTCGTGGCGTCAAGCTTTTTTATCCTTTAAATAATCTGATATTTTGTAGTAAGCTTTTTAACAAAGAATAGTTTAACGATTTGTTTGAATTTATTTACTGAAAACTTTTCAACTGGATCGACTTTTGTTCAAACTTTTTCGTTTAGATATAGTGAAAACTCATACTAGCCATACAAACAGTTCGATTTGCCGATACAATGCAGATTATACCATGAAGGGTAATGAACTGTTTCAAAGTATAAGCTAAGCTCATTACCGGTGGTATTAGATAACCAGCCGGTTGTTAGGTTTCTATTTACCATCTAGACATTTAGAATACGTTAAAATTGACGACTTCAGTGGCGCAACGGGCGAAGGATGTTCCGGGATCGATTCCCACCCGTGGACAAATGTATGACTATTCAAGACACACATTTGTCCACTCTCTACCGTGTTCACTGTTTCTCTACCAAAATATGATTATAAATACTCGTTGTAAATTAAAAGTATCTAGGTACCTACCTGCGTTTTTGTTCTAAAAATCAATTGTTCATCTGGCTGTGCCCCGCGGTTTTAACCGCGTGAAAATTCTTGAAAATTAACCTATATATTTATTCTAGGGCTAGAAATCCGTATATTCAAAATTTATGCCCGAACCATTCTGTCGTTTTAGTGTGAAGAGATATCCATCCATCTATCCAAACTTTCGCACATTAAAATAATAATTATAAAGCATCTCAATATTCCAGGCCTCCATTTTCAATGTTGATGACCTGTTTCCTATCAATATTTTCTAACCATAACTTTTGTTTCAGGTAAACTATAAATTCTATGAGAAAGACCTTGAACACAGGATTGGTAAGTTGAGCCTACCGTAATCAGAAACCCGAAGCTACTAATCACGCATCCCTGCTAATGACTCATTAGGCACACTACCTACCTAAGTACCTACCTTCTAAGACGATAAACATAATGTACAAAAGTGGTGGGCAAAAGTGATCATCCAATGTCGTTTTGGTGTAATTTTTATAAGGAATGAAACGTTTTGGTTTAACTTGGTGAATATCTGGCTCAGCGCATCAGCATTGCCATACAGCGTGGTCGGTGTCTTGGGGACACTTCCGACTGGTATTGACATGGATCAATTGAGCTACCTTTAGACTGTTTGCAACCGTCTGCAGTTAGCTCAATGGTTTCAATTGTAAATACTAGTTGAAATTTTTATATTCCTTGCTTGTAATTTTCGTTGTTAATAAAGAAGACGTTAATATAAAAAAAAGAAAAAAAAGTTTAACTTATTTTAAATTTATTAACCAAGATAAACCATAATAACTGAATCGGACTCGCAGTCGGACCTTCGCTACCTAACTGTCAGTTTATTCACACATTCCGCCTCTTTCCGCCCGCTTCATTCAGGACTCTAGCTCACGCGAGCACTAATAGACCTATTATACCCAACTTACAAATTCGATCTCAAAATACATTGCTAAACTTGAAGTGGGTCGGCCACTGTCGTGAATAAGTTAGGGGGTAAACTTCTTCAAGTGCACGACATTGTTGATAATGACTGACACTTACTTTCGCACATCAGTCATGGAAAAGTATTTAAGATACAGGGATGTAATCGATGAAAAAGCTGGATGAAATTGATAAAATCTGGATGCTTTTGCATGAAGTTGGTATAAGGTTCAATGAAATTAAAACTAGTACTAACAACTGAGCAAAATCTAGACGGTTGCAAACATTCTAGAGGTAGCTCAAATGATCCATATTAATACCAGTCTGCATTGCCACGTATTTAGTATTCACCTTTCTCCATAATGCGAGGTGACTAGCTCTCACGCGAGGTCTAATAGACCTACCTAACTTACAAATTCGATATCAAAATACATTGCTAAACTTGAAGTGGGTCGGCCATTGTCGAGAATGAGTTAGGGGGTAAACTTCTTCAATGGCACGTACGAATCGCAAGGGGGTGGACCGCATCAGTCATTGTCAACAAAGTTACTGTCGAGTCGCACGGTGCGATGTTTGTTGTGGTCTCAGAACTTGTGGTGTCGAACGATTTTACAAAGCTGGATTTATGTAGGAAGCTGGATAATACAATAGTCTAGTCTCCGTTCGAATGGTATTCTATTTTGTACGGTCTCAACTTCAATTGAAAAAAAAGAACGGTTTTTTCCTAGCGGCTTGCTTTATTTCATTATGATTGTTTAAGCTGTTGTTTCATTTTGTGTGCAAAACAACAAAACTAACACAATAAGAAGCAACTGCCCAATTCTTGAGAATTGTAGTTTTTTTTTCTTTGTTAAGGATTATGAGTTTAGTAATGTCAAGTCAGTCCCATAGAATATCTTTACTCAATCGGATATCATAGATAAAGCATGCTCTTTGGTCGATATTTATTTTAAATCAAGCTGTGCGAAGTGTTAGTCCAATCCGTTCAAAGCCTCGGCGTAAAATATTGGCTTATATGGTGACGTTGATCACCAGCGATAGTAAAGTTTGCTGCACGGTCATTTAAAAAAAATGTCAGGTCAGATTATTCCAATCATTTTAGAGCGGCCCCAATGTCGACAGTGAGTTTATTCAGGGTTTGTTAGTGTTTGAAATGAAAATGAAATGAAAAAAAATTTATTTATTTCTCAATATCCACAAAAAACTTTAACTAAACTGAACTTTAACTAATTAAGGATTAAAACTACTTAAAAAAAAAATTAACACACTAGTTTACTACTAACTAGTTTTTTAGTTTGTGTTTGTACTTCGGGTTGCTAGCATTGTTGGCTCGAAGGACAAAAGAAATGTAGAGTGATGGTCCCTACACTTGCTGAAAATATATAATTATTGATAAGATGTTATAGTTCATCAGGGCTTGTTAGTGTTTGGAAAGTGGGTTGTTAGTTTTGGGTCCTGCTCGAAGGACCAAAGAAATGTAGGGTGATAGTTCTTACACTTCCTGATAATTGATAAGATGTTATATTGATATTAGATGGGAATAAAAAACGAGACCAACCGAGTCTGTATAAAACTGGTTTATTGAACTGCTTTATTAAACGCTTTACATATGCTAAGTACCAAAATATTGAAAACGGCTCGTGAGAATCACCGTGTTAGCAAAATAATGTTCTTGTACAATCTCTGCATGAATCTCCAAGGCAACATTTTCACTGAATATTGTCATTTTATGAAAATTAGTTTCGTCGAAATGTAAACTTACAAAATGGCACAAAACAGTGGCTCATACATTTTTAGAATTCTACTGTGAACGCACCATGCTCACTAGAGCACTGAGTACCTAATTGTGTTCGTCAAATCCGCATTGAAGTCGAATCGAATAAAACCTCTCTTTAGTTCATCCGGCCCACGGTTTTTGAAATATTCAATTTTTTAATCCGAGTTTTGCTACCTGTCTGTTATTCAGAGCCAGTTCTGTTTTGCTTCGGGCTAGATGATGATGTGTGAACTATTCAGCATTTATTGATTTACTAGTTTATGCACGGCTTTGCACATGTTGTTTCTATGGAAACGTATCAAGGCTCTTTCTGTCCCATGTCAACTGATTTATGGGATCAAAAGTAGCCCATGTGTTATTCCAGGGCTAGAACTATGTACTTTTGTACAAAATTTAAGCCCGATCCGTTTACGTGAAAGATGAATAAACATCCATATCCGCGTTTATAATACTAGTAACGATAAGAATAGTACGAATTTATGAAATTCAATCAATTTTGCTGTAATTACGTTCTACTAGCCGTTTCTATTTTCACAGCATAAAGTAGGCAATAAAAATAACTGAAGGGTTGCAATCGAATAACAAATCAACCTTTCGAGTTGCTCTACATTGTCTAATACTCAGGTCAAAAAATGTACAAATAAAAAACTTGGTCTTATCACGACTTCTGAGATACGGTTCCTTACACAGCTACTATTTGGATAGGCCTTGAGCTTAGTGCAATGTCCTTACTTAGTACTAGCTTAGAGGCAAGTTACGGTTTTGTGGTTTCTGTGTGTTGCCATACTTAACCTGCCTGGCCTGCTTCCTAACTGACTGTGACCAAGCTACACAGGAAGATACTGGTAAACATTTAGAGAGACTACGGTTTACCTACTCAGGTACTTGAATGCGCTAGTATTGCTTGCAATGTTGACCTGCCTCTAGAGAGAGTTTGTTGCACTTATTTTGGATTGCATGGGCTAAATGTTCACAATCATTGTTCAAAATACATAATAAAAGTGAATGACCTACCAATTTTTTAGTAATAATAATTATTAAACTTCTATCAACAACTGTGTAGTTACCAATAATTAACTATACTTTTTTTAGTAGTACTTTTTTTATTTTCATATGCAGAATTTCTAACGCTTCCATATAATAACATGAGTATCTAAGAAATACTAGCGGCCCGCTCGCACATGTTTATCATACAAACCTTCCTCTTCTTTATGCATTAATATCCGCATCAAATCCGTTGTGTAGTTTTGAAGATTTAAACATACTTACATTAGGACAAACAGACAGACATACAGCGGGAAGCGACTATTTTTAAAACTATGTAGTGATGTAATACTTACCTTTGTTTTTTGACTTAAAACTTGATGTTGTCATTAAAGATATTCTATTTATTGTAATAAAGACGAACGAATCATAAATACAGCCTTCTCAAAACATAAGCTTCCTTGTTGTTCAGTTTGAGTTAGATATTCTAGTTACGACGGATTCGCTTTATTGTATCAGCTTCACACCACCGAGTTCGAAAATGATAGGGAACCAACTTTGCGGACCCAGAATAACAGCTATCGATAAAGAAGAGACGGCCGGAGAGATGAACAACACTGTGAATTTAAAATCTTTCTCTCTTGCAAATCTTACGTTCCATTAACGAACGATCGAAAGATCGCCATAACATAAAGAAGACCTATCACATCTAAGCCAACCTACTTACTGGATATCAAAAGAGCGCTTTCATAATCTCTCAAGCCACAAAAGAGGCAGATATTGCAGTGAGGTATCATCCGTGATCCCTGAAAGATGTTTCTCATTTACTCGGCTGATCCCAGTGCACGCTGGGTTATTGATTGCGTCTCGAGTCCCAACGACGACAAGCCAGAAGGCAGCTACCGCATAATCCCTAAGGATTAATACCTACCTGCCTTCGACCGCTGCCTATTTATACTGCTTGCTGAAAGAACTTTTTACTTACCGTCATAGCGGTTTTAGAAAATACTTTTTGGTTTCGCAACATTTTGGTGGAGAAAATTATGATCGACCTCCAAAAGCGTAGCGAGTAGCTTTGGTTCGACTAAATTACTAGCATAAAGGGAAATAGGCATAGTTAGTTAGTATTATGTTCTCTCTTAATCGAATAAAACTTCTAGCTTAGTGTGAATCTAAAGCCTAGAAAAGTACCTAATCATCAAAGCCAGGTATCAGATTTCACAACACAGTTATGTAAAATTTAGATAAATTTATAAATATTTATAGATAATTACTTATGGAATTTCAGTTATTTTTTTCTTAAACAAAACTAACATCAAAACGCCCGTGTGTAAAATAAGATAAGAAAATGTTTATTTGGTTCCCACAAAATGGCTCTAAGTTCTAAAAAGGAACTTAGAGCGTAAGTCTATACGCTCTAAGTTCCTTTTTTATCGAGCTGGAAGCGAGCCTTATCAATAAAAGCTACGAGCGGAACTTGGTTTAAAAATCGTGCTGCAAAGTTCTAGGCCTGGATTAAAACAGCTTTTTCATCAATTTATACTCGGGTGAAGCCACGTAGCGCCACTAGTTCCTAATAAGTAAAAAGTAGATAGGAAAATAGAAATGAGGGCAGCTTTCAAAGCCCCAAGTAAACAGAGAAATCACTCGCCTCATCTTGCAGCTTCCATTCCACGTCTTTTGTTCCACAAAACAACATCCTCTTTGTATATGTAGGTAAGTTCCGTTGTGGTGGAAATATTTACCTAGAGGTTTCTCTTTCCATTCTGAAATAACATATTTTGCTACTTATGCAAAGACATTGTGAATGAAGTTAGAGCGATTTTAACAAAAGCGACGTTTTCATAAGTTATGTTATGTAATCTGCTTTTTTGATCTGAATAAAACATTTATTCGAAAAATTAAGAGAAGGTTTTTACTTGGCAAATTTAGGTAAAATTCATGCCACAATTTATCAAATACCTCAATTCAGCTATAGTTTTCCTGAGGTCTCTACACTAGACAAAGTTACAAAAAGTGTATGTAATGCAACAACTGAAATGAAAGTCTGTATAGAAATTTACCAAAATTAGAAATTTCCGATAGCTTACTAAAAGAAAAAAATGTTTATTTTTTGGCATGAGGCTGGAACGATTTCAATCTCGCATAAAACCCTCTAAAACGTAGACTCAAGGAAATATTATATAAGAAGGATTCGGTGTACAAGATAATCTAACACGTTCAAAGTTGAATTAAATAAATTAGAGCATCTCTAGCTAGTTGGCTTGCAAAAGTGGAATTCCAGGCGGTGGAGCGGTCCCGATCGGACGATATGATCGAATATCTTCCTTGCCTTCAATGCCTTGACGTATGGCCAGAATGCCGGCTATTTTATCACTCCAGGAATGAAGACTCCGACATCTCTGTATTATACCAACTATTGGGAAATATAAAGTTCCATTCTATAGAAATGAGATAAGGGATTCGATAAATCATATCATCTGCAACTTGATTTCATCTGCTGCTGGGAATATAGGATTATAAACTCGTATTTTTCGTTCCTGTAATTCGGACTTTGGAGAATGACTATTTTAGTCATAAGTTAAAGCACAGCAGAATAAACACAATAAACTAATCGATCCCCTAGACTACCTAGTCATCAGGTCATTAGGAAGATTACCTTTTTACCTAACCACTCAAAGTCTAAATCAGATGATTTCATGTTTTATTTCCTTTAAATCTTACTTGGACACGTCTCGTTGACAATTTACTCCAAGTCTTTCAATACAATTCTCATCATCCGCAAGAATAAAATATAATTTAGATTTTTTTTCAAGTAGTAACACGACAAAATTTATCTCACAAACCTACATTCCGTAAATAACACTGTATCCTGTGGATAGGATAATATTTCTTGCCAAGTCTAAACAACCTTTATAGATCACTGGGGTCACGAAGGCTCTCATACGTCAAAGATATTCGAGAAGCAAGAAGCGATAATCAATCTTTAGACAAAAACGGGAGAGCTGTTTTGTTCGATAGACACCCTTAGATACAGACATTATACAGCTCAACGCTATTTTATCTACATGACAAGGGTACTTTGATGACCTTTGATCTAGATTACGGTTATGATCTTGGGAGAAACGGCTAAGTAGATCACTTTGAAATTATTTCGAAACTAAGCTTATGTACCAATTAATGCCAATTAGGAAGAAGAGTATTTTACTTCCTGTTTATAATATAACGTGGGTTGCTGTTTATAAAAGAGGCGATTTTTAAGCTGACTTCAGATTCTTCAAAGCAAAGTGAGAACATTATCAATGTACTCGAAATTATTTATTGACTTTAGAAGCATTACTGAGGATAAAATAAAAACGAATAGGCAGATCTTGATTAAATTTATTTGGGACTTTCTCAGTCCCAAATTTCTCAGCACCAGTTAAAAAAAATAGAAATTCCACCCGTACCTGTTCGATATTCCACACTGTCGCACCAAAATTCTGTTCAGTAATAAAAAACACAATGATATGAATAGAAGATAGAGCAAAACATTTACTCGAATACCTAAGTATCAAGCAATCAACACACAAATAAAGTCAACATAAGTCGCATTTGTAGATAAAGTGAGTAATATATCGACTTCCGATGAACAAGATTGATTGGAAGGAAGCACGCGATTCCTATCTGCCAGCGTCAAGGTGAAATGACTGTTTGTTACGACACTACACTTCCCACACAATTCCTCCCACTTTCTTTGCGTCCGCTTTCAACCCACCCTTACACTTAGGAGTCAAACTCAAATATAAGTACAAATTATTAGAACAAAGCACTAGCACAGCGCAATGTTATTGTTCAATGAAAGTAGTAAGGAACTGTTAAAATATATTTTAGTATACGTACATTATGTACTTACTAAATTTTCCTTTACATTGTAAATAAGAAATTTCACACGTAATGATAGAAATACATTGAATCAGTTATATTTAGAAAACCATTGTATCTTTTTGTGTTTCACGCAATATAAATACAAATTTTACATAGAAATACCAACAATCTGAAAGATCCTTCTGAGCTTTAAGAACAGCTTCTACAATATTGAAAAACAGACTTACAGAAATTCGCCCACTGCTTATACAGACCGAAATGTTAATCAAATAACGAAGAGTGTTAATCAAGTGATAGAAAATGTGATACGAAATGTGATCAAAGGGATACAGCGAAAGGAACCGAAAACTCTTTGCATATTGCTAGCACGAATAAACACTCCAATATGATTACGATAGAACAAAAAAACCGGCCAAATGTGAGTTGGACTCGCGTTCGAAGGGTTCCGTCCTATCTATAAAAACGGCAAAAAAATCGTACGAGAGCTTTCTTAAATATTGTTTTTTAGAATTTGTTTTTATAGCGTCAACAAAAGTACATCATCTGTGACATAATTCGACTGTCTTACTATCAGGGCTGTATGAGATACAGCCTGGTGACAGATATACAGACAGACGGACTGACAACGGAATCTTTGTAATAGGATTTTATACCCTTTAGGTATGGAACTCTAATAACGATGAGCGTAGAGCAAAGGCACGCAAAGGATCGCAAATAAAAATCTTCACGAATTGGATCAAACATATACAGAACCGAAAAGTCTATGCATATTGCAAGCACGAATGAACACTCCAATATCATCACGATAGAACGTAAAAAAGAGGCAACACAGAACATTAAGACTGCGGTATTCAGTGCTCACTGCTCACGTATTGGTTGTACGATATTGAGACATGGATGCAGCTGATTGTACACATAAAGAGACAATGCATAGATGCGGGCATAAAAAGAGCGATGACCTCTTTCTTTGCGTTTGTTTTGCTGGGTAAAGTAGAAATTAAATCTATAAATGGAACAGAGTTTTTAAAATCAGAAAATATATTTATTTGGTACGTCCAATATCTTTGATTGGCTATTTAGTTTTCTTTTGTGTTAACCTATTCTTTTATGTTTAAAGGTAATGTTACTTAGGTGTAGGTATTTTGAAAAAGGTGTTACTCAAAATATTACGACTAACTTATAAGTATGATGTTCCCACGGTAATATTTTGGAGTTTCAGAATCTTAAAGTGATAATAATGTGGCGTGTTTAAAAAAACAATGAATCTTTTAAATTCTTTAGAGCTAAAATGGGAAAGAAATCAATGTAGCCAAAGTGAATAAAATACACATTCTCTATATTTATAAAAGAGAAAACTGAAAATTTGTGTAGCAACACGAAAAAACAAGAATAAGAAGTAGAAGTGGAAGTTCCTTCTATTATTTTATGTCGGTTGAAAAGCAGTGCCTACACCAAACAAACAAACGTACTAGAGTTTCGTATATTCAATAGACATCGACAGAATGAGTGTGCGGTTTCGCCCGTGTTCGACAGATGTTATATAAAAGTATTGAATTTTTCGACATGTGAATTTACAACGTTCCTTTGCTATACAGTTGACGGTTTCGCAGCGTATACGTGCCAAACGAAACGGACCGTGTTTTTGTTCCTGGCATAAAAAAGCTAGAAGCGAAAATGGAAAAAGGTTGTCGCTACTTTCGTTCTTTGAACTATTCCTTTTTTTCAAATTTTCGATGTAGTACCTCGGTCACATTACTCCAGCAAAGCGTTGCCGAGAACAGCTTCAAAATACATTATGATTGTAAACACAAGGTAAACACTACGAACCTACGAACCTAATTTTTGTAAGTGCTCAAAGTGATGCGTCTAACTAAATTGATAGATTATTTCGTCTAGAATCGCTCTCAAATTAAAAAAATCAAGAACTTTGTTTCTTTAAGCTTACTGTATGAATTATGGTAGTTTTATGATTCAGTTTTTGAAACCTGTGTGATAGTCACTCGGATGACTCAAACCCATCCACACTCCATCACAAATTAATTAACCTCCTTGGTTTTCGAAGTGTCTGTTGTTTGTTCTCATTGTAATACTATAAAAGATGGTAAATAAAAAATGAAAAGAAACTAAGTATAAAAAAATTATGAACTTAAAATAAGTACAGTCAAATTAGGAACCCCATTCTGTTTATTTAGTCGATTAAAAAGTAGTCGATACGATTAAGCCCAAATGAAAATATAAAGGCTAAATAAAAGCGGCGTTTGCATACTCATAACAATTTCATGGGATATGAGCGTGGTCGCGCCGATATACGACGATAATCTCCGGAAATCTGACAAAGCCTGTGATCTGTTTGGAATCAGCAGAGCAGAAACAGTGAATGGGTGAACTGGCTGACAACCTCAAATAGCATTTTTGTACAATAAAGTAAAAAACTAAAGTCTGGATAGACGGATCTTTGTTACCTCTTCACGCCAAAATTAGTGTTCAAATCTGACTGAAATTTTGAATAAATCTAGTTCTGGGCCTGGAATAAAGCATAGATTTTCATCCCATCAGTTCTCATGGGATAGAAATAGCATTGAAACTTTTCCATAAAATCCGTACATTAGTTTTGGCGTGAAGAGAGAGGTAAGAAATAAATAAATAATGCTGGACAATCCACATAGTATTACTAGCCCCAAGCTAAACAGTGATTGTGTTTTGGGTACTAGATGACTGATATTTTTAATAAATAACATGACATAGATAAATGTTTTTTATTAAACATAGAAAATACCCATGACCCCGGAACAAATGTTTGCATATCCTACAAATATTTGACCCAGAATCGAATCCGCAACCTCTACAAAAATCTGTCTTTCCATCCAGACTTAAGATTTTTAACTTTATTGTAAACTTTAACGTAATACACTCGAGACAAATATAAATGCACCCGAGATTAATGTTATAGGCTAATCGTACAAACAAACTCTTGAATACAATTCTCTACAGCCGCCGGCGAGCATATAAAACCGGCCAAGTAGGAATCGGACTTACGCACGAACGGTTCCGTATCTATAAAAAGGCAAAAAATCATGTCTGTTCTATGGGAGACCCCTTAAATATTTATCTTAATTATATTTTTAGTAACTATTTGATATTTTAGCGGCTACAAAAACACATCATCTGTCAAAATTTTATCTGTCTAATTATCGTGCTTTCACGGTTCATGAGATACAGTATAAGGACGGACAGTGGAGTCTTAATTAAAGGATCCTGTTTTAACCTTTGGGTACGGAACCCTAAAAAGTTCATGTGATTTAGTATTGCATAATTCCCATGTTGTTTACTCGAGTTCACTTTATCAGTATGAATTGTAGAGAACTTGAATAATAAGCATGCTGTTTTTATATTTTTTCACAATGGTTTTATTAGTGGATATTTTCAACCGATTTCAAAAAAAGAGAAGGTTCTCGTTTTGACTAGGTATATTTTTAATATGTTACCTAAGAGTTTTTTTCTAATCCTCTTTCTAACGAATCTATTTTTGTACATTTTTTTATTTATTGTACATATTATATTCATAAATACGGTTTATTAAGAATAGAAAGCAGCATTGTGTTTATTTATCATGTGGTCGCATAGTATTTGTTATGGGTTACCCGAGTAAGTAGATCAGATGTGTATAATTTTTTTATTTGGCCGCCACGTATAATAATGCTTCCTCATTTCAGTTCCTTCGAACTCTTAATGGAATAAAAACATCTGAACATCAACTGAAATCAAATCAAATTCAAAATTTGAAACACTGATAATTTTGATGCGTAGGACCGTTGACCCAAACGCAAACTAACCGACACCACAAAACAAACGGATGTTAAAATTCAAAACAAACAATATGGACGATTTGCATGGACAAAATTGCTTTCGTGTTGGCGTTGACGTCACGCTTAGCCGGTTATTGTCGCAGTAAATTTTCAGAGCCACTGATGGAAAAACTTTCGCTCCGGATGGTACTTTTGTAAACAAATCTGACGGTTTAACTACACCCTTGTTAAAGTTTCAGCGATTTTACAAGGGAAAAATGTTCTCTGCATGCATTTTTACGGATACCTTTTACCTAAACCTACTTTGACAAGGATATTATCATTATCATGAACCATTATAATTATATATAATATATAATTATAATATATTATAAGTCCACGGCTGGACATAGTCCTCCCCTTATGAGCGCCACAGCGCCCTGTCTTCAGCTATCGCATCCAACATCTACCAGCAGATATCAAGGATTTATTACTAACTAGCGACCCGCCCCGGCTTCGCACGGTTTTATTATACATATAAACCTTCCTCTTGAATCACTCTATCTATTAAATAAACCGCATCAAAATCCGTTGCGTAGTTTTAAAGATTTAAGCATTCAAAGAGATACAGGGACTTTGTTTTATACTATGTAGTGATAGTGATACATACAACCAGAACTCGTCTAGTCAACATTATTTTGCCATTATACCAACTAGGTTGTCTCATATTGTTAATTTTTAAGAAACAATTCAACATTATGTTTGAATCATGATAATATTTTGTGGCCCTGAAAAGAACCTTTTTTTAATTGTTCGAGTTTAAACAATACAATTCACTCGAGATTGGTTTTGTTTAGTTGGATAAAAATCTTTTAAGAATGAGAAAATTCCGAATACCTATTTTCGACCGACTTTCTTAGAAACTTTCAAGTCGGCCAATCGACCGCGGCGTGGCATAGGTGAAGCTACCCGCATACTACATTATTTAAGCCCTGGGAATCGACACATCCAAGCTGATACATCGAGCAACTATAATTTACCAGCTTACGCTTCGCAAGCGTTGCTCCCAAATAAAAAGTAGCTTATGACTTATTCCAGACTACTTTCTTTATATTTGTCAAGTTTCTTAACAAACCGGTTTATGTTTTATTGTTTTGCTTTTTATAATTAGAACACAAATTAGAAACTGTTTTGATTTAACTAAAGGTTTAAAAGTTCGGTAAACTAGTAACCTGCTATATAAAAAGCTGCATTAACTTCCGGAGAAACTACTAACACTAGAAATAATGGAAAAGTTAGAAAATGTTACCCAACAATAAAAAATAAGTTCTGCTAGTGTCCATATTGCGGTGTGTTTTTAGAATTTGCGTCCTGCTTCTCTTGATTTTTATATTAAAGCATGGTGGTAGCAATAAGAGACTATTTTAGAAAGTCACACTGTCTTTTTGATATAAATACTTCAGTAGATACCATTAACTCAGGCACGGAGTTTTATATTCGGCGATACCGCAATTATACTACTTATTATAGAAATTGCCACATTTGCTGAATGGCTTTTGCAATTGGATTTCCGCAAAGTAACAACTGAATCTATTATTAGCTGTTACTTATTAATATTGTACAGGATTTAACCGAGTGCTAACAATAGGAAGCTGCGACGGCTGAACGTAATTAGATAAGAACTCCAGTGTGCTTCCACGACAAAAAGATCTTGGGTTTCATTAAACTTTGCCAACTACCCACAGCATATTTATTTTTTCTCCTTTTCCTGAGGTCAGGGAACGTTATATAGTACTGCCATGTGCGTCATTTCTTTCTCGCTGTCGTTGCTAGCCATAAGGGACCTAATTATAGAGTTGTAGAATTTAAGTTAATTGTACCTTTACATCTACTCATCAAGCCGTGATTGGCTGCCTTGAACTTCGTTCCCTATTAATTATTTTTAATGTACCTAATAAAATGAAGTTTTCAATTGATTGGTTTTATTTTTATAATTTTCCTTCGTTATTTGTAGTGTACTACTTATTAGTGTAGGTACTACTTATCTAGTCGTAAAATGTGAAAAAAGCTGTTTTATCATATTCGTTTATTGATCGAAACAAAGTTGATAGCAATAAAGTAGGTATCGAAAAATGTCTAGTGCGAGTTATGTTCCTATTTATGTACCCGCACTAGACACTCAGCAGTGCCCCAAATATGTCCACCATATAACTAGGTTTGTATAAAATACGGGGTTGGCTAGGAATGTACCTATCATACATCGAAGTAAAGCCAACTCGCTTCCCGGCAACGACGGCAACCCAGGGAGGTCGCGACCCAAATTCTGATAGACCATCCACGTAGATAAATGAGCGTTCGCACAACTTCTCGAGTTTCCTATTAGATTTTACTCCCCTATAGCCGTTACTTTACCCCGAGAGAGGTCGTCGCTACGTAGCTAGTACCATCATTATCACCAATATGCCCTTTATTCATTACTCCTAAGTAGGTATATGCTATTGTTGTGGAAAATACTCAGCATTTAAGTAGGCTATTAGTTTTCGTATATAGAGAAGGTCCCGCTCTTCTTTCATTGTTATTTTCATTGTTCTAATTGGGGAAGTAGTCTTTTGTTTAGTTTTGTAGGGGACGAGATGGTATGTAATTATTAGGCTCTTGCTTTGAGCCACCTACACGGATGCTTTGAGGCAAATGTACAAACATTTTGCTCGGTACTAATGTTACGTTAATTCTTTGTAATTGTGCTGAACAATGGTCCTTTAGAATGGCAAAGAGACTTCTTGTGATGAAAAGGTGAGGGATAAATACATTATCAAAAGATTATTCACTGTTTTTCTGAATAAATTAGATCATAAACAATTTTATCAAAAGATCAATAAAATATGTAGAAACCTGAGCAGTGTTGATGTAGGTATTAATGTATAAATTGGATAAAAAATTGGACCTATATTTTTAACAATTTTAGAGGTACAAATGCAATTTTAGATTTTCAGATATTGTCACGAGCGTTTTTACGAAACATTTTCACTCTGAACGCCATTTCACTGACCCCTCTAAATTGAATATCCTGCTACAAAATCCGTTCCACTTTTTCATAAACCTACAACCCGACACTATTGCCAAAATAGAAAGCTTGAACTTACTTCAGACGGTCCATGTATTTTCCTAAACCTGACTTCAGGGCTGAAAAATGACTGCGGACAAGATTATCTCGAGAAACCGCACTGCAGCTCTTTTTTAAATACTTAGAAAATTATCTAGAAAACCTTTTTTGCGTGAAATAAAACTGAAAGTTGATAAACTAGAGACTTAAGGGACCTTACGCACTAGCGGTTGGCCGCTAGGCGGTTAGAATCGAGCGGTCCAACCGCTTAACGCGGTTTCTTCGCGGTTAGCCGCCATAGCGGTCAGCCGCGATGAAGCCGCGTTAAGCGGTTGGACCGCTCGAAGGCGCGTGGCTCATAAACAAAATGGACGCCGCCGTCGAGATAGCTTGTGTTATTTATTTTTACTCCCGAAAACAACGAAAGAAAAATAGCTAATAGCCTCTCGTTGTTGAATTTCAACAATGAATTTCTCTGTGTCGAAGTTCATGGCTGCGCAACTGAAAACACGTGCATACTTCACCGGCGGCTCGCCGCAAACTAACCGCCAGTGCGTATACACAAGATGGCGGCTAGCCGCGAAGCGGGCCGCGTCACTCCATTCAACCGCCGCGGTTGAAATTTTGTGGCGGTTTAGTGCGTACAATCATAAGCGGTTGCATATTAAACTGGAAAAGCGGCTAGCCGCGCGGTTAGCCGCCCCCGCGGTTAGCCGCTAGTGCGTAAGAGCGCTAAAAGTTTCATTAGGGGTTTATCGATAAATTCCACATTCAATTACCTATAGGGAGGGGTAGCATGATCAAAGGGGAAACAAAAGAATGTTGAGAAAAGAAAGGAATCAAATGGGTTAATAGCTGATCAAACTCTTATTTTATAATGTATTAGTATTTTTTGTTATTGCAGGATTATTTTTTCCATTTTTATTCAAAATAACTGCAAAAAGAGGCGCACTTAATATATAAATATAATTGGATAGTATTTATAGTTTGCAACCGTCTGCAGTTAGCTCAATGGTTTCAATTGTAAATACTAGTTGTAATTTTTCTATTCCTTGCTTGTAATTTTCGTTGTTAATAAAGTATACCGTATTTATAACAATTTACCCTGAATTATAGTCCTGCGTTTTAGGCGAAAGAGTTCTTAAATGAAACATAGAGTACCATTAACTGTTATACTGATAGCAAATGTCCAATGTACTCAAATTATTCCAATTTTTGCCCGTTTAACTAGCACCCTTTATTGGATACAGTAGTTAAAAAACCAGTTAAACTCTTTTAATTTCTGTGTTCTCTCCTCAGACCAGCGCAATGGCTCAACTGGGTCACAGTAGATTTCGACTGAGTCACTGCCAACTTAGCATAAACATTAATTTTGGGTGTGTATTGAATTTGTGCCCGATTTTAACATAAAATAACGTTCCAAAATCTGAAGTCGTACAGACTTCAGTTAATAAAATAATAGAAAATGTTTTCGAGACACAAGTATCTAGTATGTCTTTATAGCTTTAAGTATATCATTTTTTATTTCGTTATCTAAACAATATTTAATCTAGTTAGATAAGAAGGAACTTTATTCAAGTAACTAACTTATTAAACGCAAAGTGATCGTTTAATTTTGCTAGTTTTTTTCTAATTCCTTAAGTCGGTCAGGTTTTTAGTACGCAGTAATCAGTAGCAGCTGAATGTTTTATTTCCTGGCGTTCTGATAACAGTGGGCAGGCAGCAAGGCAATGGGATCGCATCAGGTCACGCGATGGTTAGTAGGTATGCTTAGTACGAGAGTGCAAGATACAAAAACGAAAATATTTTTAAGCGTTCGATAGACTGGAACTCATATCTCACTTATACGTACAAATAAGAATGGGACAAATAGGTATAATGTCCAGTGAAAACAGCTGATTTCAAATTTCTCAAAACGATTCTAAAACTATATTGGTATAATCGAGTTCGTATGAAACTATGCAAACGCAGTCAGAGTACGAAAAATAGTTACTAAGTCCGCAAAAGCCAAAAAAAGACAGTATGGAAAGAAACGAAACCTTTTTTGTCTTCGTAAACTAATGCATAACTTAAACTAAGGACTCCTCGAGTCCTGCGCGTTTCGTGTCAACCGTTTGACACTTTCCCTTTGTTCAAATTATACAAGTGGCCTGTGCGTTATCAACTTGCTGATTCGATCCTTGGAAGGGACACTTTTTCTGTGTTTTTTATGCAGAGCTTTTTTAGCTGGGGTGGTGCTCGTAGAAGTCTCAGGAATACCATGATATGTATTCTATAGAGCCAACTTCTGATTATTTTCGTTAGTTTTGATATGTATGGGTTATCAGGTTTTAAATAAAAACTTTGTTTTTAAACCGTCTTCAAAAACGAGTACGAGGAAAATAGGAAGAGGTTTAGAATAATTCTTAGAAATTACTCCGAACACTATAATTACATAAGCCAAAGGACGAGGTTTTCAGTTTGAGTTTATTTTTGTGTTTTACCTCGGAACTTTTACTAGGTCAACTGATTTTTATGATTCTTTTTTTATTTGAAAGCTGGTGCTTCAAATGTCGTCCCATATCATTAGTCTGACCTAAATCCCATATTATAATTATATATTCCATATAACAAGTCTATTATAATAGGTTTGAGTTATGCTTAATAATGTGTGAGTAGTTATATTATTTTTCCGTGAGTGTATTGTGTTTTTAGCTGAGACCGCGACTTGGCAAACGTCGTGTAGGATGACGATCTGTGAAAAACTGCCGGCAGATGCTGGATGTAGCAAGCTGAAGACAGGGTGCTATGGCGCTCAGTAAGGGAGGCCTATGCCCAGCAGTGGACTAATCAATATAGGCTGATGATTATGATGATACTATTTTATTTTCATCGAATGTAATGTTCCGAAACGGTTTTATATATAAAAACATTGATTATTAGTATATTAAAACACGCTTTACTATTTTAAACTACTTAATTTTATTTTTACTAATTTTTTTTTTCGTGTAACTTAAGAAAGCACTTTACTGAACAACTATTTTCCTATCAGGCAACGGTTTTGCGATACAGTTTTCATTTCTATCAAGCTACTATTGATTTTTAAAACGGGTTCACCCATCAATTGCCCGTCCATTGCAGCTGACAGTTTTCCGCATTGACAGTTAAGTACTCGGTACTACGATTAGTCACGGAGTTGATGATTAGTACCATTTTAAATAGTTGGACAAAAACTAAGAAGAGAAATATATTATACCGTGAAAATAGGCTACGACAATTATTGTCTCAAAACAACGAAACACAGATTCTTGCAATAAAACTTTTAACACTTCATTGGTTTTTTAGCACTAAAGTCATTTACAATATTTCTTTATCATGATCTGAGTTGTTTTCCGATATTTCGGCACAGTTCCATGCGCCAAGATCATGGAAGAACAAAGATTCTAGCAGCCCTAAAATATGATATAACTACTAAAATTAGTTTCTCTCTGGAAGCGGCGGAAGGCGCCAAATGTATGGAAATTATTTAGTCATCGTAAACTAATACACAACTTAATTTTACTCGACGTTATGTTAGTTGTTTTTCCCCTGTTAGTGTTGTGTGGCGTCGAGTGTAAAACTGTTGAAACGTCGGGAAAAATAGGTAACTAAACGCGATAAATATCCGTGGATATTTATAATACACAAATGGTTATAAGATCCCAAGATGTGTCATCACAGTTTGTTTCGGCAGCCGACAGAGCTTGCGATTCACGTCAATTCGAGTCACGTCAGTTGTCTTTAGCTTCTGTCAGTGTGTTCGAATACCGATCTATCGGAATAATCCTGGCAGGAAATAGCGCACGGACTGCTATGGCCCACTCGGTATTGACTGATCCTGACGGCATCTAGGATTCAAACTTCGATGAACATGAAGTGAATACTCACTACGAGTTCAGCCAAAGACTTGTCTTTGTTGGTTCTGCGATAAGCATACTCGATTTATTGTAGATCCTATATACAAAGAGAAAATATTAGGATGTCTGTATCAAAAAATACTTAAAAAATAATAAACCGATTTCAATTGTTATTTGTTATACAAGAGTGCAAAGTTGCATTTGAACCGCATCATTTATTTTAATGACTGAGCAAGCGAAGGGTTCTAAAACTGAATCACGAAGTTTTTCAAAAAATAAACATAGACACGTGAAGGACCGCAATAAAAGATTCTGAAGAACAATAATTTTAGCAGTTACTTTCTAATTATTAACCTGGCTTTATAAAATTTGTTTTTCCGTAAAACTGCTTTGATGATACAATACCAAGACTATTATTAATTTAAATCCATTTGATTGTATAGTATCAACAAACCATCAATTAATTACGTGGTTAAACGTTTTGTCCCTTATAGAAAGACATCAATTAGATCCTTTCCATTAGTGTAGATTTTTTATTCAGCCTTTTTACTGAATCAGTTTTTAAAAATTAGGTAAACAATTTTAAGAATTATGCTTACGCTTCCGTATATTTAAGTTCACATCTGAACATATCTCTTAAAAAGAGGAGGGTTTCCCGTAATTACCTCACTTGGCAGGCGAATCTACCTTCGACTACCTTTGACTATCAGTCAATGACTCCACTGGGATATTTAAGATTCTGGTTTTTATTCATCGAACTCGAGTGCTTCCCGAAATCTTAAATCCCTACAAACAGGCAGCGTTATTCATACATATTAATGTTTTATCTACAGCCTAGCGCGGAGTGTTGCTTGCCGTAATGTGTTTGTGGGAGTTTCGCTTTCACCTGTCGAAATTGAGAGGTACATTTCGACACTCTACAGACTACGGTTACGCCCCGTAATTCGGCACTCTTGGGGTGGCATTAATTTTAATAAATGCGGCACATGTACATGCAAAACCTCTTTGAATGGAACAAAAGTAATTTGCGATAAATTACCGCATTTTCCAGAAAAGCCATACGAAATGTTTTATCGGGTTCGAAATTTTTAATGGCAAAGTTTGTCGGTAAACTTTGTTGGATAGGTATTTTTTCGAGGCTTACTTCGGCAATCACGTTTTGTTCAATTGTTCTTTGCTCCGTTGCTTTGGTTGTAGGTAAAACTTTTGACCTTTTCTATTGTTACGACAGTGTTTTTTTATTACTCTGGACAAACCTACAGAGTTTAATAAGGAAAACAAACACGAAAAACGACGCACCAAGTAAAATCACTGTTTTATACCTATTACTTGTCTTGCCGCCTCATTTGGCGAAGGGTAAGCTCTTGCATCCATTTATTAACCTTCCCTACAAGTAATAAGAAACAATTTACCGGCTTGCAAGCTTGGCAATGAGGCTTCGATCCACAAACACGGGATAGGCGCCGCGCCAACGCAAACTGACCGGCGTAGCACTAGTTCAATTATACGCCCAGTTCGCACCCTATCTGCCATCGGAGTCACCACATGTTTATCAATATCCTAATAAATGTAGGAAGTAGCGATTTTTTGGAAACAACGGCTGGCCCAAACCGCTGAAGTTAGAAAGCTCAAATTTGGAGGGTAGGTACCTTTTACTACAAAGATAACGTATCTTTACCAACGTATGTACATATTATAACGTATGTACCCCAATACGTAGCACGTATTTCACGTACTCATCTTGTTTCTTTCTAAATATTAGCACGAGTACGGAACGCCTGACGAAAATAAGGAGCGGGTTCATAGAAGAAATAAAAACATAAAAATTAAATATACCCTACGCTAAATATTATGAAACACTCAACAAGATACCAAGGTACTAGAATTTCGTGGACCACGTCGTGGGGTACTATACTATACACGCAGAAGCTACTGAACGAATCGGTTTGAAATTTGAAAAAACTTTTTCTAGCCCAGAAATAAAACATAGACAACTTTTTATCCCAGTTCCCATAAATAGAAATAGCTATGAAACTTTTTACTGGAATAACATATTTTGGACTAATTTGTGGAATAAACAAGCTAATAAAGGACAATGTGGAAAGTAATATATAACCCATAACACAAGCTCTGCTTAGCTTGGGGCTAGATGATGCTGTGTGGATTGTCTGGAATTACTTATTTATATTACGATAAGCAATTTGAAGGCAATCCTCAGATGCAGATATAAAGATAACTTAATACAATATCTGCATAATATTAGAGTTCTAATGTCACATACATTTAATGAAAGTAACTTTTTAACCAAGAACCCTTCAAGCTATAAGCCATTCTCAACAATAAGCAATACCTAAGAGTCGTTAAGTTGACTTTCTTCTATTGTCCGTTGGGTTGACTTTGCCGTTTCAATTTCATATGATTAAGGTGATTTCTGGTCCAGGACTAAGCATAGCTCCGCTATAAGATGGCGCTGATTTTCTATGTTGAAGTTTTTCACTATTTTCTTATTAAATTGTGCATAATTGTTTAATTGTAATATATTTGCCGCAAATGGGATGTTGTTTTTTATGTACCAAGCAATTTTTCAAGTGTTGAAAGCATCTATGGAGCTTGTATTTGGGAAGAGCAAAAAAGATTTTGCCTGTGTGAGTGATCGGCCGCTACGAGTCACTCACACAAAAAAAGATCTTGCCCGTGTGAGTGATCGGCCGCTACGAGTCACTCACACAGGCAAACCCTATAAATTCAGTGGAACTAAAATAACTACTGTTCGAAAAATAACAGAGATAATTGGAGACGCCTTAGGACTAAATATTTTTCGGACCAATAGTTCCGTTTTCGGGACATAACTAAATTACATCTAAAATTAATTCAATAAAACCACTAGTTAACGAACTAATTTTCGACTCTTGTTTTTTTTAAGAATAAAAACAGGCTCTATTTACATTTAAAAAAAAATTGGAGGTAATTTTCTTTTATCGTTTTGAACAATTTAAGTAAAAAGGCGCAGAGGGTAATGTTATTTACAAACTAGCTTATAAGCTAAGGAATATCTTACAAATTATAGGTAAAAAAAATACTTTTCACACTATTTATTAATTTCGTTAAATCATTGGAATTGACAAATAATTTGAATGAGTTCACAATAACAATCATTAATTTTAAATGTACTCACTGTGAAAGTTGTTCCAATATTATAATAAAATTACAATAAAATTGTTGGCGTAAGGAAGTCTCCACTTTTTTTGACTCTGTTCTTTGTGTACTTAGGTATTTTAGCTCCGATTTTACGACCACTTATAATAGATTAAAAGTAATACAAATTTTCACCGTATTTCAATAAGTCACGTTGGACTAGCGGTTCGAACAGTCGGGTGGGTGCGACGATGTATAGTCGTACCTGGGTTCGAAACCACTGAAAATTTGATTTACTTTTTGCTTTTTGATGATAAAATATCCACAAAATTTTGATACATCCCGTTAGTACGGGCTCGAATCCCTTCAACACTACCAAAATTTTTGATTTTTATCATTTTTATTCTTTATGTTTTGAACAATGTCATAGACCTAGTACAAACAAATTCATGTTTGTCATAAATTACTTATTGTAAGCCTTCCTAAGTCTATTTTATTGTAATATAAAACTTTGGTAGACTGTTCTGCGTACATCCCACAAAGGGTCCTGACCTCGTTTCTAACGGTATGACAAAAATAAAATGAAACAATTATGTACTATCAACACCAACTGATTTTTATTTTATTTTAGCTCTTTACGCCAGCTAATGTTCAGGCATTTTTACAAATCGCTCATTGAATGCAAAACGGCCACATTTCAAAAAATTTATAAAATGTTTTATTTCTCATAAAGTATATCTTCTTTTGAAAACATTTCATTTCAATATTTATTTCTTTTTATTGGGATTATTATCTTAACTTTGCTTCAAAATTTGAATGCAAAAAGGGCTTTTGTAGTTTTTATCAAGTTGGGTGATAGATATAACAGCGACCATTATTTTAAAATAGAGCAAAAAATTACGAAAACAATGATGATGAATGTGATGAATGAAAGAAAAACATTTTTTCAAAAAAATCATGTTCAAAATTTTGTTTTGGCTCCTGTAAAAAGTGACGATTAGTCCAATAAAATAAAAAAAAATATATAATTCCGGACAGTCCACACAGCATCATCTAGCCCCAAGTTGAGCAAAGCTTGTATTATGGGTACTAGTTGACTGATAAACTTAATACAATACATTACATAGATAGATATTTTTTTTCTAAATACATAGAAAACACCCAGACCAACGGAACAAATTTCTGCAGATTGTACACAATTTTTTTCCGACACGGGAATTGAACCCGCAACCGGTCGCAGGCGGACCTTCGCCCACTGCGCCACATCGGTCGTCGCTGATGAATGAGCGAAATGCTTTGCATACACTCTGACACGTCTAATGCTGGGGCCACACTATCGTGATATGCCGATAATTATTGCCATAAGTTATACAACACCTAGGTGTAACCACGATTTATGGCCATAATTTTACAATGCCAATCAATATGGCAAATGGCGGTAGGCAATAGCTCCGGCGGCGGTCTTGTTTCGCACATCAAAGAAGATTACCGCAGTAATTAATGCGTTTGTGGCCACTACCGTTTGTCCAGTGTGCAATATGAGCTCACCGGCGCGGCGACGCACGTGATATTTTTACCGCCTTATTTATTGACATATCTAGGTAAACTCTAGTCTGCCGTGCAGGCCCTAAAACGCAGTATGAGAAAAAAAGCGATTTCGAGAAAACCGCAAAAAACATTTTGACGCTGCATTTTTTATATTTCTACATTTGTATTATAGATTTTTTATTGCCACAAGGACTTAGTGACATGAAATCTAAAATTTTCAATTTATAAAAATAAATTTACTCTATTAAATACAAAATAAAAAAGATTTTTTCAAAATCATAGCAGTTACTGCACGGAAAATTGTACACATATACAGATTAAAATGAAGTAAAAATACCTGATACTGCAAAACCTATTGATTTATTTGCTTCTTTGCAGACTAATTTGCAGCATAGGTCTTTCTTTACTGCATTTTAATATGCCTCTTGAACTAATTGTACATGTAGTATGTCACAATTTTCAACAAATACAACTACTTATAACAAATTTTCTAACTTGAAAATGCCAGGTAGAAATTTATGAAACAAACATATTTTTGTACGTACAAGAATAACATTTATCTTTCAATGATATCAGCTAACTCTAACTTAACTTTAAAGTGTTCTGAACACAGGACGTTTTGGAATGACCTTATACTTATATATATAACTTATCTATGTAATACTTATATAACAAATAGAAACATGAGATGTTACAAATGGCACATCTATTACCCAACTAAAAATAAATCACAAGAATTGTATGGTACCTATCAAAATAACGATAAAATAAATAAAAAATACAAATTCGGTAATTAGACAAAAAAACGATAACATTTTATTTTTTCTCTGTAACTTTAAAACTGGGTTATTGAGGTGTATTTTTTGCATGTTGTATTAAGTTTCATAATTTATTCTACAAATTTTCTAAAAACTGGGGGTCTATCTCTTTCCGTTGTCACGTTATTCACCATTTAAATTAGGTACTTCCTGTCAAGTATAAAGATCAACAGGAATCATAACTGATTTAATCTAAATGGCAGAAAGTATCTAATTTAAATGGTGAATAACATGACAACGGAAAGAGATGCACCCCCAGTTTTTGGAGGATTTGTAGAATAAATTATGAAACTTAATACAACATGCAAAAAATACACCTCAATAACCCAGTTTTAAAGTTACAGAGAAAAAATAAAATAAAAATCGTTTTTTTTGTCTTTTTCTAAAATAGTATTGTTTTTACTACGCTTATGTATCGTATTTGTATTTTTTATTTATTTTATTAGCTAGGTAAACTCTCTAGCTTTCAAATGAGACTACTTCGAATAAAATACACCATTTACTCAAAAAGAAAAAACGAAGAAAAAACCAGATGAAGTAGTCTTCGTTTTAAAAAATATTAAAACTACTTTGTTTTTGAGATAAATATATACATATAATTTTTTTTCCCCGATTTTTATCGATTAATATGTGTCGTGTATCTGCACATTTCGTTTGATCAAGGTTCGAAAAATCACATTTTATTTTGTTTTCTGGTAGAAGTGATTCCCCTCGGCATGCATCTTTTATCAGGCTTGAGAAGTTTTTTTGATTTTATACAATTTGATTGACTGTATTCGCCTCCACGCACCGACGCGAACGTCTTTCTTCCGCAGTGTTTGACACGAGAGAGCGACAAATCCTGCCTAGAATGCAGTCAAGTATGATGTCGGCTGCAGTGAAACTTAGTATTGACCTTCAAGTTACTAATTATAATGCAGTAAGAGAGACTCATGCTGCTATTTAATTAGCATTTAGTTATTTTCAGCTGTAGAACAACACCGACCAATACTGCAGTAAATAATGAACATACTGCAATTTAAATGGTAATATTTACGTTCAAAAGTGATATTACAAAGAGTAAAAGAAAGATGTTTTGATTTTGCTGCACTTTAGTTTGTTTTAACTACATGAACCTTCTTGACTAACACTAACTAAAATATCACATTCAGTACTTTACTGCGTTTTAGTACAAATGCTAATATTTTTTTTATGTGTAGTTTACAGATTTTTTGTGGTAATAAAGATATTTACTGCGTTTAACTTGGTAAATTGATGGGTCGTTATTGACGTAACGGCTATTACTGTATTTAAGTTAGTATTTAAATACATTTAGGCATCCGATCTTGAGATACTGCATTCAAAAATTTGATTTTTCTGTGGTGTTAATTATCGAATCAAAAAATCGGTTAAATCACTGTGTTCCTTAAAGCGTGCCCGTTAAAACTCAATATTTAACTAAAAAACGTTAAAAAAGCTGTTACTGCGTTTTAAGGCCTGCACGGCAGTAGTGTAACCACACCAGTTCATGCAGTAATTTAAACGGTAATTTAATGTCATAATTATTGCGGTAACAGCCCGGTAGACGGTAAGGTAGTGTGGCCCCAGCGTAAAACTCTCTAAACTGGTATCTATAAGCAAACATTTTATCTGTTTACATAGTGTCATTTATTGTTGTCATGGGAACGGCACGTAGGCTTCCTAGATCTTATTTGACATGCAACAAAAATAGAAGGGAATAAATACTTGGACGATGGAAAAACCCTTTGAGAACGGTAGACTATGGTATTATTAGATGATTCTTTAGATAGCACAGAGATGGCGATTCCGTCGCCGCCGTCACACTCACAAGTTCAAGTAAGCGGGCGTACAACATTATCCGTGTTCACTCACACATTGATAAAAATGGCCTAAAATTTTCACGTTATTTCTAATTATACCGAGTGTTTTCATGAATCAAACACAATTTGCCGCAAATAATGACCAATAACAAAGCCAAAAACAGTTATTTATTTGTTAAATTATGTCCACATCGCTCATATTTGGGAAAATACAAACGTATGGAACTCGGATCACCTTAACTAAAATGACGTCTCTTTAGAATTTTTTATATTCTCTACATATGTAACTCAGATAAAAGCTCTACGATTACCTAAATATTTTACGAGTATTTTCCCGTACAGTTGTTTTAAACTTGAGTCCCACAGGATAAAGAAATTCAAAAGGTAAAATCAATACAAAAGTTCCATCAAAATTTCTGGCAAGCGTCGCTAAAAGTTTGAAGTGATTCAGTACCGACAATGTAGACAATTCTCGCCCGTAAATCTAATACTCTAGCTAGGCAGGCTCTGGTCAAGCGTTCTTGCTAGATAGAATATTCCGTTCTACATGCCAATTGTCTACCTACCCTCCTCATTGCATAAACATGTGGGCCTAACAACTATTCTCCGATATGGAACTACAAATGATCCCTTGTGCCCATTCTGGAGGTAAATTGAATTGGTATTCGCCGGTTTACTGTCCAATGGGTAATCTTAATCGAAAGCGATGGAGAATAGTAGAATTTTCTCTTTTCTCTTTCTTTTATTTAATTGTTTGGTTTCCTGTATCTGTCAACCAATCCTGCCGGAGGCATGATGTCTTTGTTTTCTGTATTCTTTGTACATAAATACTTATACTTATACTTCATTTTGTTTCAGTAAAATTGCAACAAACAAACTTGCTTCTTACTGACGCAAGTAATTCAACCTACAACAAGAGTGTTTCTGAAAAGGAAGTCGAGAACATTGGAGGTTATATAGCATCATCATGAATGAGGCTGGAACAAATACCATCAGCGCCTCCTTGCATTGCTTACACCTTCATTCAATTAAAATCTGTATCGTTGTAATTGTGTGAAATGAAGACGTTTTCATTACAAGCGAAGGTTAGAAAATAAGCCTACATTGCCTGTAGCGGGGCCGCTTACCCTTGGTAAATAGGGTCTTCCAAATAGGCTGGGACGTGAAAAACATTTAGGAACACGGTACCCACCCCTGCCTTTCTGCAAATTAAAACGCATTCCCTCGAATAAGTCGTCCCAAATTAAATTCTGTTTTGTAAAGATATATCTTGGTGCCCCTGGGTTTATAGAAGTTATTATTAAATATGAGGAAAGATCTCGGAAATTTTCCAGAACAACAAAGCTTTTCTAGAGGGTGAAAAGTGCTTTATATGAACGGGTCTTCGGATGTAATGTATATCGTTTTATTAACATACTAGCGACCCGCCCCTGCTTCGCACGGTTGTTATACGTATAAACCTTCATCTTGAATTAAAAAAACCGCATCAAAATCCGTTGCGTAGTTTTAAAGATTTAAGCATTCAAAGGGACATATGGATATAGGGACATAGGGACAGAAAAAGCGACTTTGTTTTATACTATGTGGTGAAGAAAAAGACGACGACAGTTGTTCATAAATCTTAAACTAATTGTTCGTTTCAGATTCTCTTTTGTGCAAACATCCTTATACTACACTGTAATAGTACATTGTTACCCAAGGATTGAAATTAACTTATTTAGTCCCGAGACGGGGTTTGGCGCCCACCCGAGGTAAATACTGTGCTTTTCATTACGAATACAAGGAAATAGAGTATTTTTAATAAAAACATGAGAAAAAAAATTAATCAAATTTCCGCTAATTTTTTTCAATACGTTAGTCCCTCTAGGACAGGCGAAAGCTATAAAGCCATACTGCCTTGTCTTTCGTATTTTTTATATTTAGTGAATTGTCGCTAAGGCGAATTTTTTTCTTAGCTTCAGCATTTATTTTGCCATTATCATGGTTCAATAGTAATGTTATAACTGTCAGTTGAAAACCCGCTCTTCAGGCAACTTTACACCTACTTTCCGAGTAGGTATGAGTAATGAAAAATTATAAACGCAAACATTTGATTAGATCTTTATTAATCTTTCACGTAATCTAGCACTGCTTCGGATAGTTTTGTTCATATTTCTCTAAATCGGGAACCCATTCTTAGTGCTTACCAATGTCCAAAAAAAACCGAAAATTTCAACTTCGTAGCTCTTATCATCATCATCATCATCATCATCATCAGCCTATATTAGTCCACTGCTGGACATAGGCCTCCCCTAATGAGCGCCATAGCGCCCTGTCTTCAGCTTGACGCATCCAGCATCTGCCAGCAGTCCTTCGCAGATCGTCATCCCACCTCGCCGGAGGGCGTCCTACACTACGTTTGCCGAGTCGCGGTCTCCACTCAAGAACACGTTTACCCCAACGGTGGTCGGTTCTTCGCACGATATGGCCGGCCCACTGCCACTTCAACTTGCTAATTCTTTGAGCTATGTCGATAACTTTGGTTCTCTGTCGGATGTTTTCATTACGAATCCTATCCTTCAGAGAAACTCCGAGCATAGCTCTTTCCATAGCTCGCTGAGCGACTTTGAACTGGTGGACCAGCCCTACCGTAAGTGTCCACGTCTCAGCTCCGTAGGTCATTACGGGTAGGACGCACTGATTGAAAACTTTCGTTTTCAAACATTGCGGTATGGATGACGAGAAGACTCGACGTAGTTTTCCAAACGCTGCCCAGCCCAGCTGAATCCTCCTCTTGGCCTCCTTTTCAAAATTGTTTTTACCTAACTGCACAATCTGCCCAAGGTAAGTGTACTCGGAAACAATTTCGAGAAGGTGGCCTTCTACGACGATCGGTCCTGGATTAATGTGGTTATTGGTCATGACTTTGGTTTTATCCAAATTCATGCCAAGACCGATGCGTCGTGAGGCTGAAGCTAGGCCGTCCAGCATGTGGGTCAGCTCCTCTAGCGACTCCGCCATTAAGACTATGTCATCAGCGAATCGTAGGTGTGAGATGTAGTTGCCGTTTATGTTTATGCCCTTACCTTTCCAGTCCAGCGTATTAAACATATCTTCCAATGCGCTCGTGAACAGTTTCGGGGATATGACATCCCCCTGTCTCACTCCTCTGCGCAATTGGATGGGTTTAGACTGCTGGTCCTGTACTTGGACACTCATAGTAGCGGCATCGTAAAGACATCTCAGCACCTCGATATAACGATAGTCTACTTGGCATCGCTGTAAGGATTCCAGAACAGCCCAGGTTTCGACAGAGTCAAAGGCTTTCTCATAGTCCACAAAGGCGAGACACAGGGGCTGATTATACTCTTCGGACTTCTGTATAATCTGCCGCACTGTGTGAATGTGGTCTATGGTGCCATATCCTCCGCGGAACCCGGCCTGTTCCGGTGGCTGAAACTCGTCGAGTCTCCTGGCGAGACGATTCGTGACCACTCGCGAGAACAGCTTATAGACGTGGCTCAGGAGTGTGATGGGTCTATAGTTTTTAAGGAGGGTTTTATCGCCCTTCTTAAAAAAGAGCACCACCAAACCCCCTCTCCACGCCTTAGGAGTTCTCCCACTGTGAAGGACGGCATTAAAGAGGCTCTGTAGCTCCTGTATAACGGGAGCTCCTCCTGCCTTCAGAAGCTCTGAAGTAATACCGTCCTCACCCGGGGCTTTTCCATTTTTAAGCTGCCTCAGAGCTAACACGATTTCATCTTGACTGATATCTGGCAGTTCGTCGGTATAGTGGCGTGTCAGGGTGGCTCTGGAATCATGGTCATCTCGCCGGGAACGAGGGGCATGTGCAGTGTACAAACGGGCATAGAAATCCTCTATCTCGGCCAAGATCTCCGGCTTCGACAAAACGGTCCTCCCATCGTGCGTTTTAAGCTTCGTCAGGTGGCTCCTGCCAAGCTGCTGAGTGAATACTTTGGACCCTCGGTTGCGCTCTATCGCCTCTTCAATGAGGCGTGTGTTGGAGCTCCGAAGGTCGCGCCGTACCATCTTCGCGATTCGCTTGTTCAGGTCTGACCTCTCTGACGAAGTCACTTGGGTGGTTTCCCGTCTTCTTGTCATCAGATCCAGAGTCTCATCCGAGAGTTTGGACTTCCTGCCAGTACCTTGTTTTCTGCAGAATTTAATGCCCTCATCCCTCAACGTTTCGACCAGATTGTGTAGGTAGCTCTTATAGTTCCAAAGAATTCATGATAAGTCAGTTTTTTTCTGTTACCTGCATGCATCACAAACCATATTATAAGAAATAGCATTTTACCATCCTAAAGGTTAAATATAATTTCACTCCTATAGAATGATATGTAATCTCCACAATTAAGCTAAAATAGAGCTTTTCCTGAACAATTTGCCAGCGCCGAGTATAAACATTAGTTTACAGCAATTAAGTACATGTTAATAGCTCCAACTTCCACGCTAATGCGTAAAGTTGAAACAAAAAGCATCATTCCAGGGTTTTCAGTCATAGTACTTGTTCCCTATTCTATGGTTACCCTGTTCTGAGGGTTATACCTACTTGCTCATCTGCTAAGTTTGTACTTCAACCCTTCCTTATGTCTTCCTCACATCATTTCTTATTTATAAAGACATAAAGGGAAAACTTGAAGAGGGTTATCATTCCGAAAAAAGAGACGAAAAAATTCAGATGGGAATACAATGTTTGTTGGGCAGTTTCTATTATCGATAATAATCCTAACTGAAAATGCTGTCTAAGATAAAAATAGGATTCTAAAAAGCGTCTCGTTTCGATCATCTAAAATCACTATCGCAACAATATATTTTATTCACTCAACTCACAAAGCGAAAGAAAACTTCCCAGTGTAAATACAAGAGATAGCTACATGGGAAATAGCACTTTGCTAAACCACTTTACCTGTTTCTCGAAATGTGTTTGCCAATTTATTTCAATTTGTGTACTTTCTGTATTGTTGAGAAATTTATTTGACTTCTCTTAGCAAGTTCAATAGATAACATCGCGACATTTTGGACAATGCTCTTGGGGTCCATTTATCACGTCGATCTTTATTATTAAGGAAAAACATCAAATAACATAGTTCGATGTATTTATTATTTAAAGTTGCGGGCCCTATAAATACAAAGGCAATTTACTTAAAGTAAGATTAATGAAAAGGGTTCAACGCCCTTTGAGCCCATAGTATTACTCTTATGTAGATGTATACCTAGGTAGTAAGCTCCAAAAATAGAATTTATGCCATAATGTTCGTCCATTGTAACCCAACGTACTATTGTTCTCACTGAACGCCATTGAAAACATTAGGTCATAGGAGAAATTCTCCTCTGAATGATTTTTGAAAGAGTAGACAAAATTTTAGTTCCTCAGTCTGCTTTACATTTTTGTTTAGAAGCTTTATACTTAGTCTTGTTCATTCAAAAATTCGCAATCCATAGGGATTATTCCGTTTCTTGACCTAGTTGTGAAATTCAGTATAAAAGACATAATTTTGCTTCAATACAGCTTCGTATTTTCAGTTGAAACTCTTCGCATGAGGTCTTTTGATAAAATATACTAAGCAGTATATTGATGTTCAATTAATTTATAAAGGAAACCAGGACAGATGGTATTGTCAAATAAATTAAGGTTTTCGCATGTTGTAATACAAAACCGAAAACGACACAAAACAAACCCATTATAAAGGATTTGTCTGCAGTAACAACAATCGAATACAAAAGCTTGATTTACTCGGGGCACGGCCTATAATATGTTTGGTACACGAGCAGAGAAATGAAACTTTCACGATATTGCGCTGAGATCCACAAATTCGCTTTATATCTAAGGCATGTTCAGAAACACTGCAGATGTGCTAGTCATTTCGTACAAATGCTCCGTAATATTGCGTCTCTATTGACTGAAATCCAACTCCCGGGCACATAAAGGGCATCGACGACAAAAGCGTCCGTACTTGTGAAAGAAGCGACGTCGAAGTCATAGAAATTAAATTTTGTATCTCTCGGAAGAAGTTGGACCGTCCGCGCCGACCTTTTATTCAACGAACACAATGCTCCTATTTAGGTACTCATATTTCATCCGAATAACAATGAGCGGTGTTCCTATCGAATTTCTGACATACAAATAACAATATCAGATATTCGCATTAATGTTGCCAATAAAAAGGAATATCGCTACGAAATCCACACAACATATTCACGATCGTCTAATTCATTATTCATGCCAGTTGCCTTGCCGTATATTTATCGTTCGCCAGACGTGACACAAGAAACCTTTCCATGTATCTCATTAATAACCTCTTAGGGTATTTAGACAAAAAGCCCATAGCCCACGAAGCGGTTAGAAGTGGGTACAGCCTACATCATTATCCTTTCGTCACCGGCTAACAAAGCTCTATCAGATTGCAAATTAAATTAGAACATCGGACCGCTTGCTGTCCTTAAATGTGAAATTTAAAAGGGGATGCTTAATTCATGAATCTCGAAGTGACCCTTCACATTTACATTTTGTAACTCGTTCTCCTGGCTGCGCGTTTGCATGCAGCGGCTGTTGCATTCATTATTTTTGTTTAGCAATTAAAAATAATTGTTTGTTTTATGTAAAACTGACAGAAAGCAAAAGCAATTCTTTTCTCTTTTGTTCCTCTTTATCTCGTAGTATAAAGAGACATAAAATTATCTATCATCAATGGATTTAGTTTTGACGTCCGATGTAGCGCAGTTAAGAAGAGATTTTGCCCGCTGCGCTGCACAATCCACACAGCTTGTTTGGATTGTCCAGCATTTTTATTATTTTGACTTAGTTATCACTAGATAAAAGCTAAACCAACAAAAGCACTTTCCATTTTGAGAACAACTGTTGGAACAAGGGTGGCTAGGCAACTCAATGCAGAGCCGTACGCCAGTACACACAGCAGTAAGTGTCGACAGGAATTAATATCCAGACGTCATAACATGGAACAGTAGATGCCTAGTGCATAGGATGCCCAAACAACGGTATAATGGCAGGCTCGTGACAGGCGGCTGCCACTAGAAACCCTAACTGTATAATGCGTTCCTAATAAACAAATGCACAACGATATTAGAGATGGATTATCTCTTACTAGTTTTTTCCCGCGGCTTTGCAAAAGTTGTTTCTATAGAAACGTTCAAAGATTAATTTATGGGACGAAAATTAGTCTTTATTTTTTTCAAGGCGTATAACAGCGTCTATTAAAAATTTCAGACCAATCCATTTAGTAGTTTTAGCGTGAAGGAACAAACATTCATTCATCCTATCTATCCATGTAAACTTTGGCATTTCTAATGTAAGTGATGGATGGATGACTTAATATAGACATTATTCGCCTCTTATTTTTCTAAGAACTTAAGTACCTTTTATGTGCGTGTCCTAACATCGAATTCAAATATCCGTTAGTTTTTTTTTGTAATTTGAAAACCTTAGTTCTAAATAAAAAAATATGATACCTAGTCCTTTCATGGGTTGTGCAATTGTGCATACAGTTTACGTAACCCTTTTGTTTTGACATGTTGCAATACTTGCAATCTCTTATTTTGAAATCCCGTGTTCTATTTTCGAATGCGAAATATTGAACATTCAAATAATAGAATGGAATAAAAGAAATCGAACGATATAATCAAATGATTTGCGACCTTCAAAACGTAATTCCTCTAGCAAGTCACACAAATTTACCTAAACCCAGTTTAAAATAAGAGGGGTGTGCACCAGTCGAGCCCACTGGCCCTCGTAAATCGTTTAAAGGCTGGGCGTTCCTCAAGATGAATGCCCTTGTCAGACTGATATATTTACTGTCCGCTACATAGCTCCCATTCCTATACGTTGTTTTACATTTCAACTGGATAGCTTTTTTTAAAGCTTTTTGCGAATTAGCATCTAGAACTTATTGCTTAGTTTTAAGGTACGTTTTCGTGGTGGTTTTTTACAGTTTTGAAAGGATATAACGCGGCGAGTAAAAGTTCAATTGAGAACGGTCGTAAATCCACGTCCGCTACTCAATTGACGAAATGGGTGTATAGCATCAATGTGCCCATATTATAATAAATAGCCCTACACAAATTAGAATTGAGAAGGATAGCTGTGAAATAATTTTGCGTGTTTAAAAAAACTATAAATTTACTTTATTTTCTTTGAAGCAAAAATGAAAACATCATCAATGTAGTCGAAAGTCAAACAATATACGTTTTTCTTTTATTTTCTTTTGGATATGACAACATGAGAAGAACCAGATTTCAAATAAAAATAATTATTTCGTTAACCTCGATAAAAGTTCTTAGGTAGGCTACATTAAAAAACTACAATCGGATTGAGAACTTCCTTTTTTTCTTGCTTCGTTTTTAAAGTAGGTTAAAACTGGGTTATTACGTTATAGGTAGAATGGAAAATGATGTCACTTTCACTTACCGAGTCTCTCCAGGTTTTAAAATCAAAATTCTAAGCGTCTGATCGAAACGACGCGTGACACGAGAGCTGTTGAGTATCTGGTGCAGCGTATCAGCATTGCTATGCAATCAGGACAATGCAGCCAGCTTCTTGAAGATGCTTCCTACTGGTATTGGTATGGATCAGTTAAGCTACCTCTTGACTGATTGCAACCGGCTTCTATTAGCTCAATTGTTTCTATTGTAAATACTAGTTTTAATTAGTTTCAATTAAAGTAATCGATTTTAAATACTAAGTTTAATATCTTCTCTAAGATTGCAGTTTTGTTTATTAATAACTAGCGACCCGCCCCGGCTTCGTACGGTTTTATTATACGTATAAACCTTCATCTTGAATCACTCTATCTACTAAAAAAACCGCATCAAAATCCGTTGCGTAGTTTTAAAGATTTAAGGGACATAGGGATATATGGACATAGGGACAGAGAAAGCGACTTTGTTTTATACTATGTTGTGAAGATATTTTTTCCTTATTAGACTCTATAATGCAAGTTAGAAACCAAGTTATCATCATTTTATAGGCTCTTTTATCATACTTCAATATTTAGGTGGGTGTTATCCCAAAAAAACGTTATTTTCTTTGATGTCAGAATATTTGCGAAGCTTTTCAAGGATATTATATTATCAGCGCTAAGAACTCTTGCTTCAATGTCGGAAAATAAAGCGCTATCGTTTGTTATTTCTTCAACCCTTTTACTGAATCCTTTTCATGTTATCAAAGGTTAACATATCTGAAGCCTCATTAACTTTATGTTCTTATTATAAAATCTACATCTGTGTTAGTGCGAAAGGCGTAGAAAAGTTTTTAACAACTCATTCATTGCCCAACCCATTACTGGCTGGCCATAGAAATCAGAATGGCTGGACAGACTTGCAGAACAGACTTACACTAGCGACCCGCCCCGGCTTCGCACGGTTTTATTATACGTATAAACCATCCTCTTGAATCACTCTATATAATAAAAAAAAACGCATTAAAATTTGTTGCGTAATTTTAAAGATTTAAGCATTCAAAGGGACATAGGGATATAGGGACAGAAAAAGCGACTTAGTTTTATACTATGTAGTGATACACATACTTATACTTTAGTTATAAGTGTGCATTAAAGTATTATCTCTCAATCTGTATACGTCGTGGGCATAATTATAGTGTTTGGGAGCTCCAGATACGTTTCTACTCATGGAAAAGCCCTCTCTATTCTAGCCATTTCTAATTCCGTGTATCTCCTGCCAACCGCTGTAGTAAAGTCGACTGGAATATCATTCAAGCCAGGCCCTGAGGGGTCTCAAGTATCAACTCGAGGGGGAAATCTGTGAGAATTGACACCATACTAATTTATTGACCAACTAGCTTCGCTACGCAGCTTCACCCGCGTGAATATTGATGAAAAGTAGGCATTATTTCATGTCTAGTTTTTTTTATAATATAAGCCTGTTCCGTTCATTAGTTTTGGCGTGGAGAAGTAACAAACATCCATCCATCCAAACTTTCGCATTTATAATATTAGTGTGATTTTGGCCGTTTTATCATTTAGCCAGCAGAAAACTGCATTAAATTGATTTGTATCGTATTTAAAGGATGGGTAATATACACTCTTCACCTAAATATGATAACTAAACTAATTTGAGAGTACTAGAAATGTCGCTGTCTCATTCGTTACAGAAAATTACACTACTTTAGTGGTGTCAAATATGTTTAATTTAGTTTTAACAACATCTTAGTTCCTTTAATTAGTAATTCCTATGCACTCGTTTAAGAAAAAATTACCTAGATAAAAAAATTTACTCGCTTTTTAGAATTTCGAACAAAGCTGTATCCATCTACATACCTTTTTAGCTGTATGCAGTAACTGACTTCAAACATTTCTGTTAAAAGATTCCTATTACAGTACTTAGGTAATAAGCTCAAGACGTTCAGTATTTTCAGTAAAACGCCAAAGGCGAACTACTAATGCGGGTGCTTTTTCACGTTATTACGAAAAAGAATCTAAACGAAGCCTTTGACGTTTTCCTGCTTGTTCTACAGTTGTAAAAGCCAATAGCTTTGAGTTCGAATTATTTGAACAACATTTTATTTAAGTACTATATAATATATACCTAGAGGGAAAAATACCATCAAAGCTACAAGGTGCCACATGACATGTACTAAGCTCAAAAGGGGTGATTCCGTACGCATGTTAGTCTACTGATTCTTTATGATTTTAGTTTTTATATTGATTAATAATACACGTGTCACTACTGAAAAATATGATTGCACCAAGCTTAGCTTCGTTCAAAAATAAACCCAAGGTATAATCTCTCTCTTGGACAAAGTCGAGGATTTTCTGGTCAAAAAATCGTTGTTTGGGACTAATTTATACCAAAAAATTTATGTAAATTGATTAAAATTTATTAATATCTCATATTATTCTTAATATTATGGATTAACTACTCAGCCACCAGATACTTACACAAATGCTGATACCACCTCTATAATGTTTCGTAGAACTTTCCTAATATTATAAATGCAAACGTTTATATGGGTGTATGGATGTATAGATAAATGGATGTTTGCTCATCTGTCACACAAAAACCGATCAGGCAGAAATTTGTTCGTGGTTTTTGCCCTGGAATAATACACAGGCTACTTTTCATCCCACAGATCATAGTCAGCTTGTATTACATATGTATTGATAGAAAACATTATATCTTATAAAATTCTGTCTCGATGCGGGAATCCAAATCGCAATCTCCTCGCAGGTTCTCGCCCGACACACCACAAACATCATCAGAGAAGGAAAGGTATCAACTAACGAAGAAACGTGATGATGTTTTCCTCCATGACTACGACATGGAATTCTTCAAAAAGGGTCTTTTAAGACATATACAGGGTCAGCAAAGCGCGTGTAATGTCTCTGATGTTGCAGGCGTCCTTAGCTGAGGTAACCGTTTTCCATCAGGCGGGTCGCGGTCGCATGCTTGTGTGCCAAATTGGTGGTTACCAAAACCAAATGTCCGGATAAAAAAAAACAAATCTGTCCCGAGGCGGGAAACCAACGCGGATCACATCTCCTGCGTCATAGTGGACCTTCAGCCGCCGCCGTGCCACAGAGATCGCAGAGATAGAAAGGTCCAGAAGGGTTGGTACCCTGAACCATGTTTCCAAAGTTCAGCCTCTCCTATATGACCTCGCCCTTAGCGGTCACGCCGCCAACTACTGCGCCAGCAATTTATTTTTCGCTCGTCCAATTATTTTTGGGCAGGTTCGTGGCGCATAAATCTTATAGGCAGGACGTAGGCACAGGAAACAAATAGGGTACCAGTAACTCCACTTGATACACACCCGATTTGGACGACAGATTTACAGGAAAGAATTGGCCGAGCTTAGTAATGTTTATGTTTTTTTAGATGCAGAGCAGATTGGGGTATTGTACCTTACAAGAAACAATAGTTTTTTTTTGGTTTAATGTCTCTGGGTCTTTATAATTAACGAAGTTCTCATATTATGACATCACTATCAGGGTTTTTATTCTAATATTAATAGCTTTGCCAAACTAATTTTACTTAGTTGTATGTTTGTTTATTTTATCAGAAAAAAACTAAGGAAACGATGAACTCTCCGTTCTATGAAACATGTCTATAAAAATGTTTTTTTTTGTTGCAGGTACGTTTTAGAAAATCTTCAATGGCCGGAGTTTACAAACTTCACTTGAACGGAGTTTTACTTCAGATAAGTTCAATTCAGTATTTTCTTTTCAATCTTCATACTTCTAGTTTATATTATTTAATATATTTTCTATTTACTTCCTAGTAACTACCTATTCGTAGAAAAATAACGTCGTCATCTCGATCGTCACGCTTCGCTAAAATATTTTACATCCCGCGAGCGAGAGTGTTCAAAGACGAATCCTAAAATAGCTGGCTAGTCCTTTGTTTCAAGAATTTTTCAGTCAATAAGGCAATGTTGTTGACGTTCCCTCGAATCGGTTTAATTGGCAGAAGCACGGTAAAAACTCTCATAAACATAATTACGGGTGTAATGATCCTACGCAATATAAATCGCGTCTTGGGGGCTTTAGCGACGGATGTCGGAAAAGCTCTACCACTTTATCAAGTCAAAGTACCTATGTATATGTATATACTTTATTTGTTTGTTTCTAGTATTGGGTTTTGTTACGAGGCGATGACCGATGTGGCGCGGTGGGCGAAGGTCCGCCTGCGACGCAGGAGGTTGCGGGTTCGATTCCCGCCTCGGAACAAATTTATAAACGATCTGCAGAAATTTGTTCCGTTGGTCTGGGTGTTTTCTATGTATTCTAAATAAAAAATATCTATCTATGTACATAATGTATTATATAAATATCAGTTATCTAGTACCTATAACACAAACTTTGAGTAGGTACTTTGATGGAGCTAGATAGTGCTGTGTGGATTGTCCAACATAATTAATTATTATTGAGTTCGAAATAAGTTTCTTATTTATGTCAAATCAAACGTATAAGTAGAATAATTTAATATTTGAAATGTTAGGGATTTGATAATTCAAATACTTAATAGAATTTTTTGTTCTTTTTTTTCGAATGGACTATAATGCTGTTGACCTCAGATGGCCATGACAGCGTTACCGGACTATGGTGGGCGCAGAGGGCGCCGCACCGGTAAAGTTATGATGGGGCAACACGCACAAGGGCCACCACTTAGGTGCGAACCTCGGCTTGGGCTGTTACCAGATGCTACAAGAGGGCAAGGAGGGTTTCGCCTAGGTGCACGAATGCACCTATGGGCGGAAGCGGGGAATTCTTTGACCCCGCATCCGGCGTGGTCAGTTTTTGGTAGATTGAATAGTGTGCGGAAGCGAATTGGTTGCCGTCACTGGGTCCGGGTTAGCGGCGGTGATTGTGTCAACGGGGTCGCCGAGAACGTCTCGGCCTACGGAGGAGAAATAATACAAAACCGTATCATAATTTATATTAGTACTTACCTACCTTTTGAGAATACCTTGCGTATTGACTATTATTTTTTTACTGTGAACTTGATACTTTTGTAACAACGAATATAACAATCAAGGAATAAAAACAAATTCAAACTAGTATATACAATTAAAGCAATTGAGCTAACTGCAGACGGTTTGCAAACGGTCTAGAGGTAGCTCAACTGATCTACAACTGCAGACGGTTTGATCAGTTGAGCTACCTCTAGACTGTTTGAGTCTAGAGGTAGCTCAACTGATCTATATCAATACCAGTCGGAAGCGTCCCCAAGAGACTGGCTGCATTACCACGCTGTATGCCAATGCTGATGCGCTACGCGATATACTCTACTATTTGATGCAAATCAAGGTGTATAATAAAGACACCTTTTCCCTTTACACCACAGAAATCGTGTAGAAAGTGCACAAGAACTCTTACGTCATAGCTCTTAGGTCTATGCGTTTAATTAAGTATATTTTGTACTTTTGACAATAAATGATTGTTATTCTTACAGCACTGGCCTACATTCACTTACAGGGAAATAATTTTAAGTTTTCGAAATTATACCAATTAGACACTTATCAGTAAGTGATTTTGTACTGGGCTCGTTGGTTGACCTACTGGATACTACAAAACAACCTTATTGTCCAACATTTACTAACAAAACACTCATAACAAAAATCACTCTAAATAATAAATCGATAATACATTTATTGCATCGCTTTAAAAACAGGAATATCTTTATATATATTATAAGCCCCCAACAAAATACATATGCTTAGTTCGGAAATTTAGTCCGGACGTATTGGTTGACGCTTATTTGATTGGTTGTCTGATTGTTTATTTGTTTGAGTGTGATCCAGTGTTAAAATCACAGGTTAAAATAGTTGCCTAGTCAATAGTGATAATAGTTAACTTAGGTTTATCACTTAAGTATTTATAACACAAGCTCTGCTTAGCTTGGGGCTAGATGTGTGGACTGTCCGGAATTATTTACTTTTATTATTTTAAAATACTTCATCTATCAGTCTGTCAGCCATGTAAAGACCCATACCCAAAAGGTCCTGCCAGAAAACCAGCTTTGCTCAAGTTCTTGTGGACCACAATTAAGTTTTTGGTTGACACGATGGAAACACATAGTACCTATCATTAGTATTTTTTTTTCTAAATTATAATATTGTGTTTTTTGGTTATGAAGAACCAAATAAACAGGTTTTCTGTTGTTTTTAACACACTTATTTTATAGGTAATAGATACATTTCACAAAACTATTTCAATAATCTTCACTTCCATAACGTATTGAATAAATAATTAAACTATAAGCTGCATGGCGTACATTTGAAGAAACTAGAAAGTTTGAGTCATAATGACAATGCTTAATAATTTATAGTGAAAAGTTTCAGCTGTTCTTTGAAAATCATGGGAAATAACGTACTTCAAGACAATTTTACACTTGTTAGAATAAAAGCAATTACCTAACTAGTGTCACAATACTTATCTGATTGTTGGAAAAATTACCGTAACAAAAACAATTTACTTCAATCAACCGCTAAACGTTCCACTGGGTCATTAAATACACAAAATCTTTTATCAAAAAATTAAAGACACTAAAAAGTGGCAAGTATACTTTCATCCGCTGTCATTCTAAGTTTAAAATTGCCATGTTCTGCTCCGAAAAGTATAACGATAGCCTACGTTTTATTTCAGGGCTAGAACTACATTTATTCAAAATTTCAGCCCGATCCGTTCTGTAACTTTGGCGTGAAGAAGGTACAAACATCCATCTATCCAAACTTTCTCATTTATTATTTTTAAATGTCAATGTGGGCAAACACAGGTGCACTCTCTTTTCTCTCGCCCTCATAATTCGATGGTACGGTGAACTGACACGATCGGGGAGCAGTGGAAAACAATAAACAAGAAACAGATTATAATAAAAGTCGGAAAGTGTTAGAAATTATCTACTTCGAAACCAATAGGGTACCTATAAGGCTTTGTCCCCAGTAGGCAAACTGTGATCAGCCGACTGAGTTTGCGGCGTACCAGTTCAGTACGCCCTTCCATATATTTTAAATGGAGTGTTCACAGTTTGCTAGTTTGCGCTCACTGTACGCAGTTTGCAGCGTTACGTGCGCCGACTGTCTCAGTTAGCGGTTGACTCGCAGGTTCCAGTGCTTGCAATACGCACGCAAACTGATCTGAGTTTGTAGGAGTTCGCCACAAATATGCGGCTCAATCAGTCGGCCGCTCACAGTTTGCCTACTGGGGACACAGGCTTAGATACAGTCCACAAGCAAATGACGACGCGACGCCACGGCAGTTCCCAAGTAAACTTCCTATATTCTTCTAAATAGTCTACAACTTACTATTTCTACTATCAATTCCCTGATTTATATGGCAAGTATCGTACGAATTCAACAAATCGTTTCACTGTCCCCTCCGAGCGTGGACCATTCAACCAAAATGGAGTTAGAATGGTTCCAGGAAATCTTCGGCATTTTCGCTATTTCGGTTGTAGCAGCAGCCAGTTCATGCTGAAATTTTCGTGGCTCGTGGCAGAGTAATAGTGTTTTGTGGCACTGGTGATACATTGTTCTTACTTGGCCTAATCGATACAAGTACGTACCTAACTATAATACAGTTACAGTTAATACAGTACAGTCCCCATTTAATTTTTTTGGTGGTGGAGTATTATCTACTTAGAATTCAGAATAAAAAATCGCATATTATTTAAGAAAACTTATTTTTTTTTTAGAATTATCTCAGTTATATCGCCTGATGTTACTAAAGTAGTTACAAAAATACGCAGATAGGCTATTTAGCTTCTTTAAAGGAACTGTGAACTGTGTTGGTGCTTACTTTTACTTTTATATAATTATGTATTGTTTATAATGCTATTGTAAACTTCCTCTACCTTTTACATCGCCTCTCCTATAACTCTAAGGTTTTCTGGAAGAAAACTCTGGAAGGGTTAAGCTCGCCTATGTACATATCCTATTTTGTAAGTTCATGTTTTGTATGTATATGTGTACAATAAAGAATTACAAGAATTACTTCTAACGTTATAGTTACAACTATACCTACAGTAACTTATTCTACTAATATTATAAACGCGAAAGTTTGTATGGATGGATAGATGGATGGGTGTTTGTTACTTTTTCACGCAAAAACTTCTGAACGGATCTGGATGAATTTATCACAGAGATAGATTATAGTCTGGAATAACACATAGGCTATATTATATCCCGAAATTCCCACGGGAACGGGAATTACGAGGGTGAAACCGGGAAGCGCTGCTAGTGTGTCATAAAATTACTGAAATCAGTACACAGAGGGCTTTGTTTAGAAGAGCTAAATGATTTTTCATGTCATTTCCTTACGTTATAAAGGTACCTTCTTCTAACATACTTACTTGTACTTACGAGCTTCCCCTAAATAGCTACACTAATCTCAGACTCGACTGATGGTAACCCGACGTAGGTAACCTTCGTTATATGCATACTTAATTCGTTTCGTTTCGTCGCGTTAATTCTCATAATTATATTATTAGGAACGTTACTGTATTGGACCGAAATAGAACAGTATCTGTAGGTACCGACCTATATTTTCGCTGAACTCTGCAAGTCCGCACCGCTTTATTCAACTTTTTTCAGAAAATATTCAACGACTGGGACAGCCCTGGTCGGCATTCAACAACGTTTCTCACTCACGTTCCAAAAAACGACATGCTCACGGGCGCTTTTTTACCTTTTTAGGAGTTTGTACAAATGATAAAACTACGGAATATTAACTACCAACTGGGAAATCTGTCACAACCTCAATTTTTTCAGTGTTGTGTGGAGTCTAATTTATCGATAAGACCCTCAAGGTTGGGTATATTGGATACATAGACCATACTTTATCTTTTCCATAGTAAGTTTAAGGTTGTATCGTGTAACTTTGTGTATTTGTGTGTTGGGACCAGTTGGGCCCATAGACAGCGGGCGCACGTTTGTCTGCCTTAGCAGTATAAAACAAAAGATTTGTGCACCTTTTATTTCACAACGGTCCGTTTGACCCTAATTTCCCCTATTCCTAAGTCTAATGGATGGTAATGGGTAATAACAGCGTATTGGTGAGATCGTATACGATTTCTACTAATAATTTCAAAGGTTTTATCTATTTGCCAAAATACAGGTCAGTTTCTTTATACATTTGACAAAAAAAACCTTCTAAAAACTTCCAAAGTATTCAACTACTTATGAATGGAGCATTACAGTTAATGACAAAAAGTGTTTTTCTGTGCATCTTAAATAGGTAGCTAAATTGTTTTGTTCAAGTTTCCGCGCATTTCCCTACATTATGAAAGCACGTAAGTTCCTCGTAAACAAACTCGTGTACAAACTTACTCGCCTACTTAACATTATGAATGAAATAATCTTAGCTTCTTATTAACATAATCCTCCTGTTATAGAATATTAAACCTCCTTTGGGATTTTGTTTGCGAATCTACTTTTGTAAACTAAAACTTATGAGAAATCTATGTAAAGCTAATATCCCCCTTATTTTCAGAACGTCAAGGTCTTTGAATATTAAGAAGTAATTACCCAAGCAGTTATCTTTTATGAACGTGTAAAGCACGCGATATACGAACTAAGCTTGTTATGCATTCAGTAATCGTTTCACCCCTCGTTTTACCAACCCTCTCTTTCAAAGGGAGTGTTGATATACATTTACCATATCCGACGAGATAAGAAGTCTTCAACCTCCTTTACAAACAGCTACATATACAACCTCCTTTACAAAGAGCTTTAAATATACAACCTTCTTTACGAAGAGCTACATATACGACCTTCATTATTAACAGCAAAATATCTAATATCTATATTATATCAACGGTAAAAATGTATGTATACACTAGCCAAACTCGATGTAGAATGTTTGTAAACAAACCACGACACAAAAAACTAAAATTCACTTGCTTGGCGTCGAATTTTAGATATGAGTGTACGAAATATTTAGTGAAGGAAGGATCTTAAATCGACAAGTAATGTAAATTGCGTATAAAAAGGCGCGTCAACAGAGTGTATTTTAGGTTAAGTATGGGCGGTTTGTTTACAAACATTCTATATCGAGTTTGGCTGATGTATAGTTACCTATATTGTTTATTCTACCGATGATGTTCAAAAAATCATTTATGTTTTTCTGCAAAAATTATGGAAAAACTGAAAATGCAAAGTTCCTTAGGATTTTAAGACGAGACGAACGATATATTCACTGTCGTTTTTCAAATTTTTTGCACAGACCATAAGGGAATCTTGCCATTGTTCTAGCTACCTATTTAAAATGACGACCTCAGTGACGCAGCGGGCAATAGTCCGCCTGCGACGCAGTAGGTAACGGGTTCGGTTCCCTCTTCGGAACGAATATTTGCACAATCTGCACGTTCACGGTGTTCTTCGTGTTTCCTATGTAAAGTGAAATAATGTAATATGTATGTAATGTATTAAATATATCTGTTATCTTATGCCTTCAATGATCTGATTACTTTTGGACAAAGAAGTGTGAATTATCCAGCATTATTTATTTTAATTTTAAAAATATAACATAAGCTTCGTCTAAAATACCTAAAAATGGTTTTGAAAAGTGAAATATAAAGTGATAACTTTATTTCACAGACTGGGGTTTTGCGCGACGCTACGAGCGGTAGAAATAGGATTTCATTATAGGTAGGTATAATAATAGTAGAGGGCGGTCAATATTACTATAAAATATATATGAGACTATATTTCGTTATTATAATCCGAAATAATTTCCAAAGGTAATGCCGACCACAGAGATCTGTGGTAAACAGTACTTTCGAAACCTTTTGTAGATACAAAAGAACAAAAATTAGCCTTATCAAAAATTAATACGAGTTTTCTGGGAAAACCAATCATGTGTAAGTAAAAGCGAAAAAACATTTCTTGGACCTGGATATTAGTAGATGGTATGATCATAGGTATACCAATCCCAAATAAACCTTTTACTATGTATACATTTTTTATATGTTGATAAAAAAAAACAAAAGACAATTTCCTTTGAAAATATATTTATTAAGGGTCTCAAAGCGGCATTAAAGTCTAAAAATTTATTGAAGTCTACTTAGTTTGTAAAATATTTGCTCATGATAAATATCGATAGGTATTATTTAACTTAAAAAACCAGAACTAATACCCCGGAACAAATATATACCTACAAACATTAGTTTCAAAACTGGAATCGAACCCACAACTACCTGCGTCTACGTTTTCATGTCATTTTTTACAAAAAAATATCTTTGATTCTAAATCAGAGTAGGCATATATCCTTGGTCCTTGGGGTCCTGGGGCACACTCTATACCTATATACAGATCTTACCAAACATCTCAGAGGCCACAGGTGATTCGAATGCTGGCTTTTATTTCGTTAAATGAATGAGCATTGCCATTCAACGTGGCAATGCTGCCAGCATTCTGGGCACTCTGGTGACGGCTTAGATTTTTAGGAGTTTGTTATTATTGTAAATACTAGCTGTGATTAGTCGTTTTGTAATTGTTTTGTTATTGTTCGCAGTATAGGTACATTATCTCGGTTCTCTTGAACAAAGCCGGTACAGATAAGATGCCATTGTGATAGGTATGTACGTCACAATGGCCGAGCGTTGCAATGTCCCAGAAAACAATGCTCCAACACTTTTATTGTCCGCTAAATTGGAACAGATGGTAATGGGGGCTTTCATAACGATGTTTTCAAAGTTCGCTTTGTTTTACTTTCGATTCAGTTGATTGCAACGGGCGATATCATGGCTTGTAGTTTTTTATAGTGATTGGGTAGGAGTTGTTGATACCTGGCTTTAGCGGTAGGTTAATATGTATTTTACAGCATAGTTAAACTAAGTAAAAAGTTACATACCCTACTTACTACACCAAATGAAGTTAATTTATTTTGGAAACCCAACAAAAGAATCACAATACAAAAAACAAACATCAAAATAATTAATTTATTATTATGAATGAATGAAATGTTTGAAAATTATTTAAATCTCAATAATACACAAAAACTATAGCTAAACCAAACAAACGGCAAACGTAGTGTAGGACGCCCTCCGGCCAGGTGGGATGACGATCTGCGAAGGACTGCTGGCAGATGCTGGATGCGGCAAGCTGAAGACAGGGCGCTATGGCGCTCATTAGGGCAGGCCTATGTCCAGCAGTGGACTAATATAGGCTGATGATGATGATGATGATGATAGCTAACCCAACATAACATTCAGAATAAAAATAACACTATCTTAACAAAATAATAAAACAAAAAGAAAATCATAAATTTTCTAGAGGTACGTTCATTAACTTTAAATAATACTACACTGAGAAAAATGACTCTCGTCCTTCATTATATTTAAACATGAAGAATTATAACTAATCAAGACAACTGAATTAGTATCATGTGCATTTTAAAATGTTGTTCAGCCTGGTTCGATTTACGTTACATCAGATTTATATATGATGAAAAACTTTGTTGGCTATCATGATTGCTCATCATTAGAACGTGAAGTTACATACTAATGAGGTATCAGAACTAGCATGACGTTTTATCGTGAAAGTCATATTATTCTGTTGTTTTCCTGATTAAGTGACTAGCACTACATTTCTTAAGTTTATAACTTGCATGAGTAGTGATGATTATTAAATTACCAAGGCTGCGCATGATTAATTGTCAAGACTGTATTGACTAAAGACTAAGAATCGAAATTCATCACGTTACAAAATCAAGAATTCCTTCTAACTTTAGGTGTAGGGTTAACAGGAGAATCACTATAAACAGTTAGGAAAGCTTAATAGTATATTATGCTGTCATGATAAACTTTCGTGCTGTCACGACAAACTTTCGTGCTGTCACGACAAACTTTCGTGCTGTCATGACAAACTTTCGTGCTGTCATGACAAACTATCGTGCTGTCATGACAAACTTTCGTGCTGTCATGACAAACTTTCGTGCTGTCATGACAAACATCCGTGCTGTCATACCATACGTATTAGGAAATTTCTACTAATTAACATGATGTCCACAACAATGACATTCTAATAATGATATATTAATATGACTTCAACAATTTCTATCATTCCCCTCATGATTTCTCATCATTAATTACTGTTAGGTATATTCAGAGTTCTTCATGATAAAATGTTATAACGCGTAATGACAACACAAGAGTATGCAGCACTCTGTGTCATTCCCATCATGATGGAAACTCATTTCTAGTAATGATTATTAGGCACGAGCAGAGAGTTAGTCACGACGTTTTGTTATGACGTGTAACGATAAGACAAGAGTTTACAGCACTTTGTATTGTCGTGCTATTGTAATGATGTTCCTTGGTGACCAGTTTATTGATAAATTGTTAGGATTTACGCACAAATTTTTAGTAAGAACTCTTGGTCCGTTTTTGTTGGGAATACGGATAAAATTGCTGGAATTCCTTTAAAATTATTCGTAATCACGAAAGTTATTTTTCTCAGTGTAACATAGTATACGCAGATCATTGCTTACGATCGAAATAATAATAATGAACAATGAAATTGTATGTCATTCGGATCAAGTTACGGCCATTAGGTGTAAAGTATTATTTCTCAGCATACTAATAAGTAGTATAAATACGAAAGTTTGGAAGAAATCATATAATATAACCTACATGTTCAAATGAAATAATAAGAAGGTTGAGATCCAACCAACCAACCCAACATAAACTTAACATTTAATAATAAATTTTCACATCTATCTAAGCAGCTTATTCAGCGTCAAAACATTGTTATCCTTTTCATGCAGCATGACTTTCATCAACACTCCTATTTTTAGAATCTCGATCTACTCTATATAGGTATTCCCCGTTACGAATACTCTCAAACTTTTAACGTGACCTCTTCACTAAGCTTAGAGACAAAGCAAAAAGTTATAGACCTCGATGGACTTCATCTTTTATCTCTCATATACGGACAAAAATAGAGTGAGACAAAAACAATAATCCTCCGTGAAAATAGCCTCCGTCCGTCCAATCTCTCAAAACCGAGCGTAAACTAAAATCTAGTTTGTATGAAATAAAAGCGCTGCAAGGAGCCAAATGTATTTTGAGACGAAATTTTTTTTCGTCCTCGTAAACTATTGCAGCACCATTGTACTAAGGATTCAGAAGTAAAGCGAAGTTTTAATAAGCTAACCTCCATAAAACTTTATTATAAAACAGAGCAAAATGCGTCAATCTTTTGTATTCTTAGAATACAATGCAATATCCAGTAATGATATCGCTTTAGCATCGATCGTATTTGCAGCTGCTACACGTCCCTACAACCTAATGGAGTATGTCGTTCCCTCTAGACCGATCTGGTGCATCTCGGATTGTTTTGTTGGTCCCATTGGGACTAGCTCTAATAGGACCATTTAGGAACCTGCCTATTAGGTTTAGACATGCGTGGTTACCAGAGCTTACTCTTGAGAACTGTTCCAATTTCGAAGCAAATTCCAATTTCATTCTCATTTATGTACTTACAGATTTTACAAATGGAACGAATTTGAACTACTTCGTATTTAGAATTAAAACATTTGAGTCTAGTAGGCACTTAATCTGTAGTTTCAAATGTGAACCTTCAGCAGAAAGTTGATTTCATTCAGTTTCATGAAATTCAAGGTAGTATTTTAATTTAGCGTTTTCCGAGAAAAGAAACTTTGAAGAACTGTTCATAACAATTTAAAGTTTAACAATTACCAATAGCCGACATTATGAACCACAATATTGACCTACACAAGTTCTTTTTAAAGTTTACGGGTATATTTTTTTTCAGGAACGAAACTTTTTGGAAAGCATGAGATTCATTTTTTCTAAAAAGTCGTAGAGAGTTACCTTTCTAATTGGTTAAAGTAGTATATACATTCATACCATGTAAAGAACATCCTTCGATGAAGTATTTCGAGTGTTTTCCAGTTGCCGTATCAGTCACCTGCACAAAAAGCACAGTAACTAGTTCCTACGAAGTAGTACTAACCAACTTTACACCCATTAAGTTCATTGGACTAACCCATTCCGTGCAAGTTTTAATCGGATTATTGACTTGATCGACTTTGTGCCGGATGTGGCTTACACTTTCGAATGCTAGACACTGCCTTTGTTGGCAACACTGCTATTAATGGCTTGGCCGATACATTTTCAGGTTGTGGCATGAACCATGCTAAGAGTTTCACTATGAGATAGAATCCGGAAAACGGACTAGCCACTTTAAAGGCACAAGCACACACACGCGACCCGACAAAACTAGGAGTTATTTGACATTACATTGTAAAACCCAACGGGACGTTTTGTCGCGGTGGGTGAAAATAATGAGCCATAGGTACCTGTCTATTCTGTGCCATAGGTATAACGCGCCTCTGGATCATGATTTTCTCATAAATTCGAAGTACAGACAATAACAAAGGCATTTTAGTATCTGAACTAGTTTTTACATAATTTCAAGTAAATTGAACAACCAATCGCAGAATTAAAAGATATACTTACCTACCTAACTGAAGAATTTCGTTAAGATTTATTGACAAAACAAAAACACAGCAAAACTAGTGTGCTATTCCTGAGATACATAGCAATATGTTTTCAAAACATATTATTTCTTTAAATATTTTATCGATAAAAAATTCACTTACCCACCGAATTACCTATACGGTAGGTAATACGGTACGGTCTTTAAACACACAATCTACGATAAAAGTTCGAGTAGGTATCATTTCCCTATTTATGCTAGTAACTTTCACAGATTCCTAGATAAATAACGATTCGCATAAAATTGCATATTGGATACCCTAAGTATGATGCGACCATGTGATTTTTCTGATCAAGAAAATTAATACGATTAGACTCAACTCGCGTTCCGACAGGTCGCTTGGCGTTTCAATAGTGGGTGGGCCCTTTATGCCATCCGTAATATAATACACATCAAAGAGTAATGAGGGTTCAGAAGAGCCTTAGTTGAAATCTGAAATGTGATATTAATATCAAACGCCTACGTATGACCTTCTAGGAAAAAATCACCCTAGTGGGTGACCTAAATATAGCCAAACAGCACCATCATGAAGATACATATAATTGTATACTTACGTATTCCAACATTACGTATGAAAGAAAATCACTATCAATAGTGAGTATAAAACAAAGTCGCTTTTTCTGTCCCTATATCCCTTTGAATGCTTACATCTTTAAAACTACGCAACGGATTTTGATGCGGTTTTTTAATAGATAGAGTTATTCAAAGGAAGGTTTATATGTTTATAATAAAACTCCGTGCGAAGCCGGAGCGGGTCGCTAGTAATTTATAAAACAGAATTCTTTATACTATGAGTGGTGTGAGCGCATGGGTCAAAAAAATCATTGAAAAGGATTCTAAAAATTGTTACAGTTCGTAGGTATCTATCTGATTTTGTGAAAATCAACCTATGAACTAAAATTGAAACACACTTTCACTACGATTAAATATAAAACTAGACGATTTTGGTTATTTATTGAGATATATATATGATATCTATAGTCTGATGTAAGGGAAGTAAAAAAAAACATCTTTTTTCTTTCTTTCTTAGATATATATATTTAGAGACACATATTGTATTTTTTTAGTAGATATATAGTATTATACGTAGTATTATATGTATACATATTGTTAACATATTGTTACTTCAGTCCAAAACAGCGTAGCAACGACACTCTGAAATAAGAAAATGTTCTACGCTTTAACTGCTACAAATAAAAGGCTGAAATAGAACGAAGAAACTCCTTAACTTTATCGAGAGGTTTCTTCAATACGAGGTCAGCGACCATTTAACCCATTGTCAGGAAAGCAAAGATAGCGTCTAGGTAAGTACCTATAGATTTCATCCAACAAAAGTCGACCCTTCTCCACGACTCAGCTATATTAGCATTCAGCAATCTTTGAGGGGATTAAGGATCTCAAAATGAAGCAATTACCGATTCCTACTTGAACAAACTTTCTTTTACTGAACAAATTAATATTCATTAAAAAAATCCTGCCGTATACTCTTGAAACATGGTTGAAACTTTGTAATCAGAGTGTCAGGAACTGGGTCTATCCGAGCGGCTCTCGTGTCAGCGAATTCGAGACTTAGCAACTGCAAATGGATTTTTTCTCCTGCCTTAATTTGAACAATCTGGAAAGTTTTAACTTTGCCGGGTCCGCAGCGACGATTTTAAGTTTAATTCAGGTAGGAAGCATAAGGAAAGTTTTTATTAATTCTTAATGCAGCCAGTGTCTTGGGGACGCTTCCGACTGGTATTGACATGGATCAGTTGAGCTATCTTAGACTGTTTGCAAACGTTTGCAGTAAGCTCAATTGTTCAATTGTTTCAATTGTATACTACCTCTAGTTTTAATTTTTTCTATCCCTTGATTGTAATTTAAATTGTTGATAAAGATGTAATCACATGTAAAGATTTTTAATGACGCTACTATGAAATTTGAAGATTTTTTTTCCCAAATTCTATTTCATGAACTTTGACACTAGTTTTGTAAAGTATGTTTCTTCGCACTTCAGAAAGATTATAGAATAATACGCAGTTTAATTGTCTAAAAAGAAACTTGAAATTTTCGATATCTTAAGGATAATGCTCGAAAGAGCTTTGACAAAGAAAAGCTTCCATGTTTAGTATTCTTGCGAGCACTTAGAAATAAAATTTTAGAGTTTTCAATTCAGGTCACTTGAAAAGTCCGAGCTGCTCGAGTAATATCAAAAAAGATATTACAGTTAGTACAGTAATGGACTGTAAACGCTATGGTTGTTTTCAATGTTTTTTTTTTTCTTTTTTTAACTGCTATTCTCTGACTTTTTATTTCGGAAGGTTCCAATCCTCATACTGTTTCCCAAATTAAAAGAAATAATCATTGTTTTCATCAAACAAAACTTCTTTCTTTTCTAAAATTTTCTACGAATAGAAACAACCCAGTAAACCCCTCTGTTAGTCTATTGAGGAAAAATAAAAGCCATCCCGGGCTTTTTTAGTGCCGTAAACATAAAAAAACTGCCGTCTCACCTCAAAATAACTTTTTCATATCATGGCTAGGTGGCTATCCTCGAAGGGTTGAAACATTGACGCCGCATTCACAAACAGTTCATAAAGATCTGGCAATCTCACGGTTTTTCTGAATTAAGCCATGAGGGACCGACCCACAGAATTTACTTCCTTCGACCCAGTGTACACCCTAGTATTATTAAGTGATTTCACAGAAACAAATCCTCGGGAATTACGTAGAATATTTCCTCTAGAAATAAATATTAATTCGTTTTCATCTTGTGCCGTTTTTTTTCAGTTGGTTCGCGATTACTTTTCGAAGTCTTTTCTATAAATAAGTACCCATTTTTTCCCTTCAAAAAACACCGACTTAATTATTATTTGGCAAGGTCTTTTGTAAGATTTGTTTTACGAATAAAAACTTTTCTAGGTAGTTATTCACCAAATAAAAATCATTATGCCTTTTTCCACAGAGCATATCTGATCCGTGTTTTTTGTTTTTATGTAATTTGCCGCAGCGTAGCGCCTCTACCGTGCGGACAAGGAACAACGTAAATCCCATATAACAATCAGACTTTTCGATCACATTTCGATTCTATCGTCAACCATACTCAGTAGTACATAGTGGCCAGGACACAATGTAGTCCTCATGACTGTTGGTGTGTATTAAACAATAAACGTAAATCGTAGTGTATTGTCAATACAAACATCCATCGCAAAAGCCTTGTAAACAAGCGAGTGTGGCTTTACACCGATTTCTGTGGCTCTGGGGACCTAATTGACTAATGCATGTTTCGTGTTCTGGTGTTCTATGCAGTGTGCTTGCCAGTGAATAGCTACAGGAAGGTCAGTAAGCAAATATTGTTTAGGCAGGTTGGTAAATGACCTTATTAGCCATGATCATGGACATCTCGGATGATTATTTCAGTAAATATTATACTTTTACCAGAGAGAACTAGAAAACTCCAATAGCTAAATATTTTCACGTTTGCAGGTAGTGCTATGAAAGCTCTGTAGATTCAAAAATCTTATGTACGAAGCCGGGTGGGTCACTAGTAAGATATAATAAAAATATAATATAATTTTTTTTATTCCCTTTGAAAAATTTTAGTGCGATCTATCTATAAATTAACATGTATCTAATATCATCTTTGTAATGTATTGTATTTTTTTTTTGAAGTAGGTATATCAATCTTTTTATAAAAGTACCCATAAAAAAGCTCTACTTAGGTTGGGACTAGATGATGCTTTGTGAATAGTCCAGAATTATTTATTTATCGTACAAGATTCAACCGTATTTTAATTCGTTTTATTAATTGTTTATTTTATAATAATAGGTACCTACTTTTCTACAACCCTCGGTGTTCCATTGACTTTGGACTTTGAACCCCCTTGACCCGAAGGCATACGAAAAACAAACGTGGATGCCGAATTCTAAACCTAGCCGTAGGCAAATAGCGATAAAATTACATTTCGCGAACTTGTAGGAATATTATGAGTTTTTAATGTTTCTACTTTCTTTTACATCGACTTTGTTTTTGCTAGATTCTCAAAGTTACGTTGAAGGGAATTGGAATATTCCCCAAGCGACGATAAAGAAAGGAAAGTTTTGTTTGTTACTGAAACTTTTCTCTGCATTTAATTAGCTTCAGCTTTTATGAAAAAGAATAATTTTATTCTGAAATTCTGTTACATTAGGATCATAAATAAAATAAATGTTTCAACATTTTTATGCCTTTTGGAAGTACAATAAGAATTTTTAAAAATTTAGGAAATCAGACAGGTACAATTCAAATTATTTATGTACCCAGTAGTACCCACCAACTACACAGGGTATATGATTTTAAAGGTCAGATAACTTAAGGCCTATAAACATTAGGACTACCTACCCTATAATATAACCAATGTACCAAATATTACATACAATAACCAAATAGTATAAAACAAAGTCGCTTTTTCTGTCCCTATGTCCCTCCCTATATCCCTTTGAATGCTTAAATCTTTAAAACTACGCAACGGATTTTGATGCGGTTTTTTTTAATAGATAGAGTGATTCATGATGAAGGTTTTTTTTTATAACCGTGTGAAGCCGGGGCGGGTCGCTAATCACCTATAAAAAAATTAGTTTATAGAGCACGCAATCAATGATTTTTTTACAATATCTCAATGTTTTAGCACATTTTTTTCTCTTTTTGATAATAAAAGCAAAATCTAGATTGTGAATCAGTTTCAGTTCTAGTAATGTTAGTGTCCGATTAAACTGTGCTTTGTCAACGGAATCTCAATGAGGCTCCATACTTGGAATCAAAGATTCTGTTTCTGAGATTACACTCAAACTGCAGAAACTTGTAAAGAGCTTGAAGATATCACGTGCGCTATCTCTCCAAACTTGTTAGAAGCGAGCGTCGCGCCAAATACTAGAAAAGTTGCATGTTAGTTCGCGATAAAGATATAAGATTGTAAAGCTGCATATCTGCTCAGCGAAAAACCTTTTCAGCGAAGAATGCCAAATATTTCAACAACAGCAGTGAATTTCGCAAAACTTATGGTTACTGAAATGTTCCGTTTTATGTTGAAAATATGGTTGGAAAACTTATTTTAATTCCCATTTTCGACTCGTTAGTTCAGTACACCACTGTTTTTGAACACAAACAATAAAATTAGTCATGCCATTCGGACCGGCTACTTTAGTTCGTAATTACAGCTCTCAAGTTACCCTCTGCGGTTCAAACAACTTCTAAACATCGTGCTTCCAAATGCGTACTCGATAAAGTTGTCCTCGGAACTCGTATCGCCGCCGGGGACACATTACTCCAGTTTAATACTTATAGGGCTGTCGCTCCCAAACGCGAACTTTATGATAAACTCGCGTCCCTGAATACGAATTCCAAATCCGCGTTTTAATTCTGTCATGAGCCGTGCGATGGAAAATTGGTATTATTTAAATGCACATAGAATGTAAATGAAACAGATTGGCCGTTCCATGCGCAATTGTCGGATGTTGAATCATGATTTGGTAATTATTATGAAGAGTGTGATTTTAATAATGATGTGAAATTTAATATTTATCGACGGACACCTTTCAACCAATTGACATAAACCTTGGGATTTTAAACACATTGCGACAGACGTCTGTGTTTCCAGCATACTTACAGTTAAGCTATATTAATTTCAAGGAAAACAGATGTAAATGATAATGACGCCTGTTATGAATCAATATGGGAAGTTCTATGTTTAGCGGTGGACAAGTATAAACTGCGCATATGATTTCGCTTACAATCTTAAAAAAATATGTTGATAAGGAAACCACCAGGTATATTGATATGGTATTCGCAGAACGTAATTCAAAGTTGTTAGTAAGATTGACATATATTTTTACTACAAGTTTGTCAACCCTAAATAAATTTAGAACTAAATGTCTGTTCCGTTCGATTTTCATGTGATTCGAAACGCTCTATCAATTTATGGAAACCACTGCCAAAGAAAAGTGGTCCCAATACCATTTGTTTGGAAAATTTACACTAACCATCACAAGTATAATGTGAGCCCAAAGTAAACTGCCTGTATTTCAGATGAAAAAAACAGAGTTTAATTAATTGTATGATTTCGGTAGGTATTTTTACGTTTTTTATGTTCCAGACATTAACAACTTTGTATAATCCGTATTTCTTTTAATTATTTACAGTTGAGTAAATCTAGCTGTTTCATTATTTTGACTAGTTTAAAGTTATGTATTAAACTGAAAATTATTATTACTTATTTCTAGAAGTTTTTCTGTATCATCGTGTATAGCCTTATAAGAGTGTCCTTATATATTTTTCAGTTACTTCAGCGCGTATAGGTATACTTAGCGTATATTAGACATTGAATTGTGTCTGTTATACAGGAACGAACATAAATGTAAATTTTAGACTACTTCTTACTAAACGAATATCTAGTAAATAACTTAAGTTAAACAATAGAACCGTGCCCCCCAAAGCAGTGTTGTATCTCTATCAACTAGACATATAAAGGTATACAACAGATTTCATAATGTGCCTGTTCTTTCACCGGAAACCAAACCTTCTATACAGTATCTTGGGTTATATTGCGGCAGAATTACACATGGCGTACTTAAGGGTCCCTTCAGATACAGCTCTTTTGAATGTGTTTATTGTGTTACAGTGTGTATTTCCCCTTATTTCCCGTCCTGTAAATTGAAGTGCGGTACGCGTAAGAATCATTGAAGAGACGAACGAGTGTCTGTGCGAAACAGTGTGAGGTTGTTTGTCTACATCAAAGCCGAATTTTTGCATCCTACACCTTGAGTTTGAAGTGGGATTTAATCAACGCAAGATGTACGAGTAGAATCAAGTGGAACAACATCAAGCAGTCTAAAATAGAGAAATAAATTTCATAATTGCACAAGTAAAAGAAATATACGGGAAACTTAAAACTAGACAGATTGTGGCAAAGGCGCGGTCAACGCTAAAAAGAGTTCTCTTTCCAGTTTTAGAAGAAAGTTGGTAATTTAGGCGACTGAGGTCTATCAAGAAAATTGACTAGGTATCAAAATGTCGAATTTATAAAATTAGTTTGTCGAAGACTATTTATGCCGAGATTTAGAAATAAAGATAGCTATTTACAAATTTCAATATGTAAAAATGTCGATAACCCAGAAAGTATAATATAGAAAAGCGGGTATTTAAAAATGGAAGTATTTATACTAATAGATAAAAAGGCTATATAATATGTTGTTGTTATATATTGAATTTTTGTCTACATAGTTAATAAGCTGCGGATTGCAATCATGGTTAAAAATACTTTATACTGAATAACATAAAATATTGTGAGGTACAATTATAGAATTATTCGTAAGTAATAATAAAATAGTACAATTATATATTTTTTACATACTTTTCATACATTTTTAATTTAAAAAGGTTATTGGAATAGTCCGTCTTTGAAAAAAAAATCATAAGTATAATTGTTTTATGATTTAGGTAAGTAAGTGTGGAAGTGGAAATCTCAAACCCTAATTTTCTCAAGGCCTGCACAATGCTCTTATTGAAATTGTTCAAGCACTTACAAACTCAGTTTCAAAGCAAAGGTGGAGGAAGTTATTGTGAAGTACCGACGACGGTGACATCGACAAAATTGCCTTGTACTTTGAAGACGGTCTAAAGCTTGGTCCTTGAGGACCAATTTGAAAGGTGCTCAATTTAAAACTCGACTTTAACCACTTTTATTGTATTGAACTGAAGTGGCAGGCGAGTCATTTCAGAGCGAGGAAGTTTCTTGAACTGATAAATGCGCGTTGTTTTTCTTACAATAAATTTTTAATGCGAATTATAGAAAAATGCGATAATATAAACTCTTACTATTTCTACTTATTTTCAATGAAAAAATTACTGGATTGCTGAAGCCTGAATTTATGAATTTATGATGAGTAACTTACCTACTATTTAGTAAGTCTCACGAGAATATTTTTTAAACCTATAAAAAATATTCATGCTTTGCTTTCACCTATTTAAACTATGCTATAACTACGGTGCTTTGAAAGTTTATTGCATTCTTATGTAGAGCAGGCAATGTTCAGGCAGGTATGTTTACAACCCCTAGTTAAATAAAAAGCTACAAATCATTTCTTCGACACAGATCGTAATGAAAGCTTTTTGAATTGTGTATGGTTGAGGGAAAACACATTTTTGCCTTTCTCACAAATTATTAATGAAAGATTCCAAAAGCATTCATTTGTGATGAGCGCCATTCCATTTGTTTCGTATTTGATTATCTTTACTGTCATAAAAGATCGACAAAAGCTTTTAAAATTATTGAAAATATTCTTATTTTCCGAAAAATACCGAAAAACGCTGGCTGTAATTTTATTCTCTCAAATCTGTCCTTGGACACAATAGGTACTTCATTGTTTGAAACAATCTTCCAACAACTAAGATATTTTCTACCTTTTTGCCCGATAAATTTTGCAGCTCACCGCACAGAAAGAAACAATCTCCATAACCATTCAAATATTTTCTTGCCACATCTGCAGGATTTCACTACACCATTTGTGAAATTGTCTTGGAGCAATTGCGGCAAAACCGCAAGAATAGCTGTAGGTTACGCTCACATTGTAACGGGGTGTTGTCGTGACTAGTTCCTAAAACATTCTGATATATCTCTAAATAATTCTGGCATCTTTAAAAATAATACGAAAATAAAAAAAACCGGCCAAGTGGGAGTCAGACTCACGCACGAATTGTATACCTATAAAAATGGCAAAAAAACAAGTACGTATGTTGCCGCTATGACAAAAAATACTAAAAAAAAATGATATAGAAAAATTATTTTTTAGTATTTGTCGTCATAGCGAAAATTTCATCTGTCTATCTCGGTTCATGAGGTAGAAATACAGCCTGTTGACAGACGGATAGATAGACGGATGGACAGCGGAGTCCCGTTTTCCGCTTTGGGTACGGAACCCTAACAGTTCCTTATTTCCACGGTGTGTTGGTAAAAAGACACGTACAGTCGTATCAATAGACTAAAAACACGCTGCTATTCTAAGGTCGATGCAATGTTTATATAGTTAATTCCAGTTGTTTTTTTTTTCACATTTTACGTTTTCTCGAAATGGCTGTTGTATGTGTGACCCGATGTATAAACCAAAGAAAAATAACCTTTCATAAAAATGTTAAAGCAAAGCTTCAAAAGCAATTAATCAAATACTTTATTAACAACGAAAATTACAAGAAAGGAATAGAAAAATTACAACTAGTATTTACAATTGAAACCATTGAGCTAACTGCAGACGGTTGCAAACAGTATAAAGGTACCGAGGCTCTCCGGGTTTTTAAAAAATTATCTGAGCGTCTGGTCGATGCGACGCCTCAAAAGTGATTAACTTAATTTGCGTATCTGTCCGTCAAATGGGTCAAGGTTAATAAAGAAAGGATTGAAGAGCGAATTTTAAAAAACTGGTTCGCTTAAAAAATATGGAAACGAAGCTTGAAAAGTAGGTTGGAATTTTTCCACTCAGCCGTAGAAATTACAACGATCCCTTATTTTCTCCTTGGCAAGTAGGAAATCAAAAATACTAGATTGTAAATTGTAACAAAGAAAAACACGATGCCACGCTAACGAAGTTATAGGTGGTTTTAGCGCTACTTAATAAAAATATTTTCTTTTGCCTTTAAAAAACTCGCAACGGAAACTTATAGCTACAATGAGACTACCGAATATGAAGGTAAGTCTTCTTTATTGGGTTCTCAACAGAGTCGGAGGCAAATATGGCATATGGCAACTCAGCGGTTTTCAGTAGAGTCCAATAGCAAGTGAACCCCCGACCGTAGATGGTGCTCTGTTTACTCACAAAACTCCTCTAATCACACAAACATCCGAAATTTTGGAAGGATGGATGAATGGACGTTTCTTATCTCTTCACGTCAAAACTATCGAATGGATCGGCCTTAAATTTTGTATATAACATATTCATAATTTTTTTTGTTTGTATCACTATTTCATACAAAAACCTGCCTGTACGTACGTACAATCGCGTAAAAATTTAAATGTAAGAACTTTCTTCCTAATTAGACCGGGATCCATGGTAGCTGTTTATTCTACGAAAATTACTTAAAAATTCCTGCTCTCGTAAAATTTCTAGGTATACCTAAGGTACTTACGTTTCTCCCCTCGCTATCAAACCACACTCTGCAATCAATTCGTAGATTTACGATAGCACTTAATACGAGATCGGTGGGTTAGTGTCCACCGATAGAATTTATTTGGGTTCCGTATTGACTTGTTTCGGCTTTCAATAAAACTGCTACAATAAAGTGGTTTGTAATAAACCTACTTGTTTGTTTTGTTGGTTAAGGTGAGCTTGGATTTGTATTAAATTTCTAATTTTGTAGGTCTATAGGTATAGATCTTTACCGCACCTACGAAATTAAAGTATATATTTACCTAAAATTTATTTAATTGAACGCAAACACATGCATAGGTACCTACATAAACTACAATCATAACTATTAAAAAAACTTATTATTGCTAGTTATATAAACTTATGAGTGCGATCACACTTTGATCTCTACACTAGGGTATCCAATGCTGTAGAGATAAAAAACCAGTTGTGTTTCTAATTTAAAGTGACATAACGAAATACTAAAACTGACCGCTAAGTCCGATAAATAGGTATCACTGATGAAACTCATTAGGGGAGGCCTATGTCCAGTAGTGGACACATAGGTTGATGATGATGATGATGATGCTACTGCTTCCGATCGAATTCTAGGCCTAATACTTAAATAGCGATATCAATAAATTGTAGAACAGAAGATAAACGGAATATATTTTTTATACAACCAAAGAGACAAACAAGCCTTCCTGGTGGAAAGCGGTTACCGCAGCCTATGGAATATGGATGCCTTCGACATCGGGGACATTACACGCTTGTTGCTGAGCCTTAAAAGATCCTTTTGAAGAACCCCTTGTTGTAGTCCGGGGGGACAAGCTACGTGGGAGATCCTGCCACAACCTGAGTGTTCGCGGAAGGAAATTCCTCATGAGTGCGAACTAAAATGCTCTAGGCGATGGCGATATTTGCCATCACATCGGATTATAAGAGTGAAGGAATAAAGAGAATATCTGTGTTTGCGTCCTGCTCATGACTAGTATGTATCCCTTGAGACTGACGGCCGTGGTCGAAAATTAATCTTCCAAGGACACCATAATTTCGTATCGATTTGTTTTATTTTAACGTCTAATCCCATAGTGGTTTTATTAGTAAATGTCTATCCTTATCTTTTAGCCTCAATTCAGGTATTAATTTTGTTTATGGAGGTACACCCTATTTTCTTTGTTTATGAACTCTTCGAACAACGGGGCAAAGACCATGGTGCATTTGTTTTAACGACTTCATGGTCGCTGAGTTCACTTGTCGTTGATTTTAATGGTGTTTTTACCTCTCAAAAGTTACCTACCTTATGTGTCTTTCATCTGAGCTTTGAGCTTAGAGAACACATGAACCAAGTGTCTTCATTGAGTAGAGAAAATTAGGAATGTGCCAATAGACACGTTGTTAGTAATATCCTCATCCTTACTATATTATCCTTTCCTTACTAATATTATAAACGTGAAAGTTGGTATGAATGTAAGGATGACACACACACAGAGTCTCTAGTATTAGCTTGGGAATGTCAAACCAAAAAGTTTTCGAGAACGTGATCGTTCAAATCACTCTAAATAATTCGTAGAGTAGCACTTTTTCTCATATCTAACCGCTGCCAATGTTTATGGTGGTTTATAATTTTCGTAAACGATCACAAACTAATACTTAGGACTCGTAACAGAGAAATACAGAATACTTAATATTTTATCTAGCTAGTTCACTTTAATTTAAACAGCTTTGCCAGACAAAATAGTCAAAGCAAAAGTTTTAAAAGCTTCTTCTCTGCTTCAAAAATTATGCTATTAAGCTCTTTAGCGCCCCGTGGCAAGCAAACATCCGCCTTGTTTTAAGATCAACAGAGCATAATTTGCAGTGCTCTGTTAACTTTCATAAGAAATAATCGCAGTGGGAACGGGGTATTTAATCCGTGAAAGCTATGGTTTGGACAGGATGTACAATAAAGATGCACACAGCTAGCAACCAGAAAAACGTCTATATATCCTTTAAGCGTCCCTTATTCCCACATTATTGAGTCAAATTATGCAGCAAATGCAAACAAGATAAAATAAAAAGAGGAAAACTTCACAAAGCAAACATTACCCTGATAATAACGTCTAGAATGAACTGACAAAGCGTGGATAAACATACTCATCCCAGAAGAAACTTTATGGACTGGTTATGCTTATGCTACGAGTGCAAAGTGCTGCTTCTAAGTGCGGTCTTAGTAAGTTGAATTAATTTATATGCAAATATTGAGGCGGGGTACTAAGTCAAAGGCTACGTAAACGTAGGGTTCAAACGAAACGCGTTCTGTACATGATGAGCTGAATATTTTTGATGGCTCGGCGGAACTATGAGCAAGTACATAAATTATGGTGGGTCCAGACAAGAGTTGTTGTGAATATCAGCGTCAGCATCTTATTTGATTAAATGTATTCATTTGTTTCGTTTCTGTAACTTTATATAAATTCCTTTTGTAATGTTAACAAATCGCGAAAGATATAAAATTATACGGTCTTATTACCGTAATAATATGGATTATTTTAAATATCGTCACCACACTAATTTGACTTTACTTTATTCTTACAATAACATCATAGCTTTCCGGTAACGCTAACACCTCGTAATCACGTTTAATCATATAAAAACACATTAAAATGTCCAGTCCCTTTCCTTCTGCGTGCTTCCTAATGAAAACAACTCTGTCACGAAAGGCAACATCGGACCTTTTCTATTAAATTATGAACATGTTATTGTTAAGTAGCAATTTTGGGGAAACGAATTGACCCCGGGCGGTTTTCCCTTAGACAATGCCTGCGCAAATGAAAATAAGGTTATTTTTGATCGGCTTTTTACCAGGGAAGTTTAATATTTCCTCATTCCTGGGGACTCATTCTATAACCAATCGAATCCTTTGTTTTTTTTATTTGACGACCGATGTGGCGCGGCGGTAGTGGTTTAAAATACAATAGAATACTTTATAGTATTCTATTTGCATTTTAAACATACAATAGAATAATATATAGTATTCTATTGTATTTTAAATCACTACTGGTTTGCAAGGTCAGCTCGAATTATTTTTGATTTGCGTTGAACTAAAGCATTTTCGCTCGAAAATTTAATAGTAGGTAAAAAACAAATACATTATGTTTTTTGAAACAGTTGCTAAATAGAGCTTGTGTTCTGAATGAAGGATTAACTTAAAACAATACATTACGCACGTTGGTGCGTAATGTATTGTTTTAAGTTAATCCACTATGCACCAGATCGTACAATTTTTTTTTCCTACGGCGGGAATCGAACTCGCTCCTGTGTAAAAGGCGGATCTTCGCCCACCGCGCCACTAAGGTCGTCTAGATCTCCATTAGTAAATTGGCTTACTGTCTTACCTCAAGTATTTTATGTTAGTTCTATTTCGGAAAAAATCTTTTCAGAAATCGCAGTAGTAATGTTGAATTGAATAAGGAAATCCCAAAGAAAGTAATAAAATTCGGGATTCACCAATATAATGGTGGATTTACATGGACGTATTTGGGCCTAGCGGCTATTCGTCTGGAATACTATGGTAGATAACCGATTACAGTGTTGTAAAAATGCAGTCATGAAAATTAATGGGAATTAAATTCTGTACAGAATAAATACAAATTTTATCCTATTATCCTATCCTTATTTTACTCAGTATTATATTTGTCCAAAACTCGTAGTTTTAAAGTACATGTAGAAGTTACACAGTTTCGAGTACTTTCGAGTGATGTAGTAGTTAGTTCCAACAACGTCCAAACTCGTATTTACAATCAAAAGCTAGATACACACTATTTAGTATGTTTAAAAAACACATTAATACAGCCAGCGAAACAACACACAGTAATAAAACAACACCTATACTATTTTAAAGATCACAAGAACCAAGAGCCTCCCATTAATTATAGACTATATAAGAATAATGCCATGGACACATTCTTGGTTGCCTACTAATACATATAATACCTAAATGTAAAAGTCTGTGAAAGACTGAATATTTGTTAAGTAACTACGATGAAATTTGGTATGTGGTTGTAAAGTGTGTTGTGTTTTTAGTAATTTTTTATAAAAGTATGTTGCAACCAAATACCTTAGACAATTCGGTCGCTTACTATTGTGTATCTGGTGTATTAACCATTAATTTAAAATTAGTATGTATAGGAGGGTAAAAGGAGTTTATATAAAAGGGAAAACCAATTCATAATTATTATAGGTACAAAACCAATTATGTATGCTTCTTTCTTACGCGTCACATAACACTTAATCTTCTTACGCGCTACAATACAACACACCACAATAGTGTGGTTCTAGCTTTAGTGTGATGTTTTTGGCTATGTAAGGTCAGGCATAGTGCGATGAAAGTGTAGGTACTCGTGTAAACCCACACAAGGTTCCTGAATGATTTACACAAATAGAAATAGCACAGGGCGCTGAGTTTGTTTTCTAAACACATTACTCTTATTCTCTCCTTGGAAATAACATTATTTTGTTTGTATGAGCACGGCTCAGCGGGATTTTGTTTTCATGTCGTAATATATTTTCTGCTACAACATTTGTCCCTTGTAAGGCTTTATAAAATATGTTTTTTGTTTTCTATTTTGAACCGAAATATGAGAAGTATTGATTCTAAACAGAGATTAAAAAGGAGAAGGGATTGTCAATTACTCTCCTAATTCTTTGCTTAAAGAAGCATATCTAATTATTCCCATGTAGTTATTATTTATCGCCTAAAAACAAAAAAAAAGAATTAAATGTTCTCAAAGTTTAAGTCACTTTTTGAAAAAAAAACAAATTCATTGTTATCATCTAAGCCGAAGGACGTCCCGACGAAAAACATAGGCTTATTTTCATCCCATAAATCAGTTCCCAGAAATAGCATTGAAACGTTTCCATAAAAAAAAGCGTGCGAAGCCGCGGGCAGATCCTAGCGCAATGTTAGTCTTATTATACTTAACGCTTACTGTTAACATAGCTGTTAAGTTAGGTACTAAGTTATCCTTTCATCGCTAATACTTGACTAGGGTTTAGTTCCCAAATAGTTTAGGTGTCTAAACTTGCTAAACATGACTAAGCACCTACAAGTTTTACGTAAGTTTGTTCCATGTTTCGAATTTTCAACATCGCTCTTACATCTACCTAGAATTATTAGGTTCAGAACGAAGTTGATTAGTAATAATTTGTGTTAAGTTAATATGTGCGAACGTATGTGTCTTAACCGACTTAAAAAAGGGGAGAGGTTGTCAATCCGTTAGAATCTTTTTGTTTCCAAGGGGTCCAAGACTCCAAGTCTTGGTCTAAAATCGTTCGAGTGGTTTTTCAAAAATATATAAATTATTTTAATATACATACTAACTAGCTGACCCGCCCGTGATTTCTTTCACTTGGAATTTAGTAATTAGCGTATTATAACTACTTTTGAATACTAATTCCAAAAATCAGTATTAGCAGTTGCCTGCGTCCTAGAAGGAACCTCCATGCAAAATTTCAGTTTCGTAGCCTTTGTCTAGTTTCATCATGGTTTTGGATGAGTCACACACTATTTCTTAAAAAAGAAAATTGCAATCAAAGAATATAAAAAAAAACAATTATGCTCGAAGAATACAAACAAATACATATAGAGTGAGTGGGGGGAAGATGAAAAAAGGGGTAAGACAAAAAGTCTTCAATAACACCAGATTTATAGTACATATGACTGTGCTGGCAACATCGTTAGTGCCACCAATTTGTTACCCACACAACTTATCACAACTCAGTCAGCGGTTGCGGCTGAGAACGCCTGGTTGTGTGTAAAGTGCAATTTTCTAGGACAGTGTGTTTTTCAGGATTCACAAAAGTGATTTCATCTTGCCCCGTGTCTTGTAAATTAAATTACAAGGCAGGTACGAGTGTTTCATTGAAACATCTGCCTATTATTTTTTGTACATATTTATGTAATTACTTCTAAATCTCTCTATTTCTCGTATTTTAGAATTTATTTCAACTTTTCATCTTTCCCCATTTACATTTAACAGGGTAAGACAAACATATCAATGTTTTAATTTTGACCCTTTTTCAGATTTCATACTAAAAGCCAGATGTTCTCAAACTGTATCTTTGTGTAAGTTTCAGAGAGAAAATAAGAAATAAGAAAACAATTGCTGAAAGTAGTAAAACAAAAAATAACAAGAATGCTAAGAAATGTGAAATAAAAAAAGAATCCAATAGAAAAAGAAAATACCTTAAAAAGTACAAAAGAAAAATATTAAGAATTATTTATGGTGATGAAAAAGAATATTCATAAAGGTTTCATGTGAAATAAAAAAGTTTTCAGTTTTTATTTCATTTTTCATTAATAGATAAAAAAATTTTTCTTCATTCAAAACATGTGCAAATTGGCTCCAAAGTTTGAGAATCTCTTCTTCAATCTTCCCCCAGTGGGGTAAGTTCAGAATATATATTTTTTTAAAATTTGTTATATCTTTGTTAAAAATAGGTATTTTGGCACTACAGTCAGTTACAACTTTTTAAATTACTTAACACTATAGACTAAGGACCATAAACTTTGCCTAAGACCTACCTAAGACATGTTTTAACGATTTTAGATTTTTATTCGATCGTACCCCGTCACCTTTTCATCTTCCCCCTGTTTCAATTAAGTAAAAATAATATTTTTAATCACAGTTTTCTACCATTTGGACAGCTTTATCAGGCTGTTATTGACATATTATAAAAATCTAGTCTTTACCCTTTAATTATGTCCAATTTACTTTTAGCTAAAGTTAATATCTATTCTTCTACATGGATTCAAAAACAACACTGACCATCTCATCAAAAAACCGTTCGATCTTGCCCCCACTCACTCTAAACTAGTATTAAAATTACTACTTTTAGTAGATCAATGTCGATGTTAGTCGGAAGTGACCCCAAGACACTGGCTGCATTACCACGTTGTTTGGCAATGCTGATGCGCTGCACCAGATACTCTCCAGATGTTGGGTAAATAAGATATCAATATAAATAGGTACACGTTTTGATTGCCACGAATGTATTACGTAATCACGGTGTCAGCTGTCGACGATGCCCAGCGGTGTCTCCTTTCAGGCGGCCGGTGAGCCATCGTAACTTGACAACCTTCGGCCAAAACTCATGCACGTCGAAAGATGTTAAGTTGGAACTTTCACCGTAAATGAATTGAAGCTCACATTATGGCGAGAGTCCAGCTTGACGCGCATCGACAGTCCGGTATTCGATTTCAGGTAGTCCTCCACTGCTTTGGTCTGCACAGGGTAGTAGACTCGTGAGATATAGAGTTGGGTAGTTGGTACTTTCGCTCTAAATTCGAAACCAGAGTTCAGGATCAAATGTAGGTTGGACAAGCTAAAATGGCGGGAGCGAGGAAGATTTTACTCTTGGCTACGGTTTGCTGCTACATTAAGGACTTTAGACCTTCGTTACCATCCCTTCAAATAAGTATCTTAGAAGAACCTTTTTGAAGAAGACAACTTTAACTGTCTCCAGCATACCAACAATTTATCATTCAACTTCGATAATATTACTTGATTGATTTATTTTCCTAATAGAATTTAACTTAAAACTGGAGCAATTTCCGCTTTCTCAAACTTGATAATGGATTCCCGTCAGCTTTCTTATTCCTATAATTTAGGCGCTATATCCTCTGAGACACAGATAATCCGTTTTCATTGTGAAATAAGCCTTATCCCGCATCTTTACATTCCATATTGTCTTGAATTCGATCTCAGAAAAGTTTATCCTTAATGTATCCTGAAATTGCCAAAGCCCTGGTGTCTATGTAATAATTCGCCGACGAAAATATAAGTTAACTTCAAAATTCTAATTTTGAAATTCAGAACCAATGCTAATTTTTGGGTAAGTTCAACTTGGCTTGGGGAAAGATGATGCTGTGTTTATTATACAGAATTATTTACTTTTCAAAACGCCCGTGTCGGCACAAAAATCAAAAATAAAAGTCCAAGTACCTAGTTCTCCCCAACGAAAAGATAATTTTAATTGTTTGTAGTCTTTATGAGGATTATTATGTAAATATAATATTCTCATCTAGCACCTATTTGATACCTAGCAAAAGCTCTGCTTAGCTTGGGGCTAAATGATGCTGTGTGGATTGTCAATCATTATTTATTTATTAATAATTAAATAATATAGATTTTTAAACTAAATATATTAGAATATGTATTATTTCTTGAAATAATACACAAACTATTAAATTCCTCAGGCGCCTACGTTACAGAGTTCGTAGCTACCCCTAAGCAAATTGCTTTTTTTCTTACTACAATCCAGGTTAAGACCAAGCAAAGGCGACCTTTCGCTCGCGGCAATACTTTCTTTAGTGCTCTGGCGTTTTTCTCCCTTTGCGAATGAAAAAGTGGTAAGCGCTTTGTCTGTACCATGTGCACTTTAGTAGAATAGGAAACAGTGCGCCCCGTGTCAAAACGGAACGAGTTTGCACAGAATCAACACGAGAACACTGAGTTGTTGTTTATATTTGTTTGATAGGAGCCAATGTTATGCTCAGAACGTGTTGTTCTTGACATTATTTGTGATTGTTTTTTATTTCAACGACTATAGTATTTTTCACCTAGGAAGCGTTCCGTGACGTTTCAGTTTGGCAGTTACAGAAATGAGCTAAGTGGAATCGTAAAAATTTGATTCGGTTTTAGACTTGATTTAGTAACGAAAATTGATTATTCGTAAAATATTTTCATTAATTTTAAATGACTTTAACAATGTAAAACATTGAATTAGGTCCATAAAAATAAAAACAATTTGTAAAATGAGCATTTCCAATAGGTAATGCGTCATAACCTAGAAATAGGACAGTAATAAAATCGGCAGATAGGTAGGTTATTGAAAACGAATAACAAATAATCGACAATAATCATTTTTATGTATGTACTTCCCTGATAAAATTTTAAAATGATGTTGTAGAAAGTTACGATTTTAATTTGCGATAATCGATTTATAGATTTGCCGCAATAATATTTGTTTGCCTCAACTCTATTACGTTCTGTTTTACGCAAAACATATTGCCTCGGATTTCATAAAATAATTGTTTTCTATTTTTTATTACGCGTGGAGGCTAAAATAAATTTATTTTTGGATAATTTGTGTGTCGTGCTATACTTCTGTAGTTTAATTCATATGTTTGAAATGAAATAAAAATTGTTTGAATTTTCGAAATTTCAATTTGCCAAAATCCTAGTCAATTGAAATGAAACGCATTCCATCTGTCAGGGAACGCTTCCTATGTGAAAAAGACTATAGTACATGAATGATGTAAGAACTTTAGTAGAACCGGACACGTCAAAACGGAACGACCACAGAAACAACACAAGAACACAGATTTGTTGTTTATATTTGTTTGATAGGATAACGTTATTTGAAGTGTTCGATTGTCTTACATATAATAAAAAGCGTTATACCTCGGCAATTTAACTTCGACTTAAGTCCACATTGCATAACCCAGATAGTTCTAGAGTTAACTAATTCACAAACAATTGCAAAACCACAAGTTTCCTCAACTTACATGGTGCTTAGCTAACTTATTCAAATGAATTTTGCATCTCTAATTGTTATCTGACACCTAGGTATACCTACTTCTCGCTCTGAATTCACTCAATTGATATTCGCGAACGCGGAGTCTCGGATGCATTTTTATATCCGTTAAATCAATACATATCACTACATAGTATAAAATAAAGTCGCTTTTTCTGTCCCTATTTCCCTATATCCCTTTGACTGTTTAAATCTTTAAAACTACGCAACATATTTGATGCGGTTTTTTTTAATAGATAGAGTGATTCAAGAGGGAAGTTTATACGTATAATAAAACCGTGCGAAGCCGGGCCGGGTCGCTTGTGTAGTATAAAACAAAGTCGCTTTCTCTGTCCCTATGTCCCTTTTTGTATGCTTACAGCTTTAAAACTACGCAAGGATTTCGATGCGGTTTTTTACTAGATAGAGTGATTCAAGAGGAAGGTTTATACGTATAATAAAACCGTGCGAAACCGGGGCGGGGCGGAATAAATATACTAAATATTTTGTGCAGCCTGGTAGTTTAAAGGCTGCAATGTTTATAAAGATATTTATATAATAATATATTTTATGACATGGAAACTGGTTTATTAGATAAAGACAAGCCAATTGTTAAGCTTGCTTACATAATTAATTGCAAAACCAATTGAATCAATTGAGCTACACGCAATTGCCCTTAATAGACGTGTAAGGGTGTGTAATTCAAGTTAAAAATCGTTTATAGCTGAGTTCATCCCAGTCATCTTACAACGAGATGTAAATTATGAGTTTGTTGGCTTGTAAGAGTAACAGCTGACATTAAGGTCATTCATCTTCGCAAGCCATCTGCAAAATTAAGCAGACAAATTGGACAAATAAAGTTACATGTAGAAGGTATTAGAAAAGCTAGTTCACTTTACATCCAGCTCTTTTTGTACTTTTATCAATTGGTCTATTACTCATGGTTTCGTTTGTATATCTATCACCCATACTATTTAATCAAGAAAGGAAAACCAACAACATCACATAACTATGTACCCATAGGTAGTATTAAATTTGACTTGTCTAAGTGCTTATTTTGTAAGCCTAAAGAAATAAAGATTTTGATTTCTGATTTATTATTCTTAAAGATCTTGTATAGGTATGTAATTAAAGGTGTATTGTGCCAAATAAATAAATTTATTTTTTTATTTATTTATTTAGCACAACAATTTGCAAAGTAAATTGACAGCTTGAATGCCACGGCTTCGACATTTTGATTATTCAGTGGGACATTAAGCGAATCCATTATTTGGGACATTAAACAAATAGATAAAATCGATAATCATAAAAAAATCGATTCAGCAGATCGATACTTGAATTTCAGAAGATTGATTGTTCTATGTTGGGGCGTTTCAAAAACATTCGTGCACTTACATTTAGGGTATTGGGAGTTAATTTTGAACTAGGTATAAGCTTAGAGTGCAGGTAATTGGTATCATATTTTTATCACACACTACGTACGTTTTTAATGTTTTTATAGATAATAGGAGGGTACAGAACCATTCGTGCGCGAGACGCGCACTTGGCGGGTTTTTTACAAAGAAAACTCTTTATTCCGTTCATTTCACGGTGTAGGTTTTTTGATGGCAAGTTTCTTCGTATATTTCCTTCGTGGAACGATACAGGGTCATTACTCTCTGTGAGTGTCGTTAAAGCAGTGCGGTAACTCGGAATTGGCTACAGTAACCAATTCTGTACATAATCGATAAGAATAGCATTCTGAATCGAGTTTAAATCACATGAAATGGCTAGAACCAACGTGCTTCAAGGGCCGTAAAAACATTTGCATACTTACTTTAAATTTAGCGTGAAATCTAAATTGGTAGTATATTTTCGATGGATTTTGAACTGTATTCATAAAATTTTAAAGATCGCTGGACAATCCAAACGGCATCATCTAGCCCTAGGCGAATAAGAGCTTTTTATAACTGGTATTCTTTATACAGTAGGTACATGCAAAAGATTTTGTTTTAATCTACATAGAAAACACCCAGAACCTCGGAACACATATTTGCTGATCGTATACAAGCATTTTTTTCAGGGCAGGAATCGAACCCGCTAGCTCCAGCATCGTGGACCTTTGCCCGCCGCGCCACATTAGTGGTTATTGACGTTATTAGTATCATTAACCAGTGAGCCAATTCAGTTATATTAGATTGAAGAGCAGGACAAATCGATTAGCCTACGCGAGCAAAGTCGCAAGTGAAAAGCTAGTTTTACTATAATTACGTACATAAGAAAGCACTTAAGTATGTAAGTAAGTACTTAATAGAATAATCTGTAGGTACTCTATTGCTCCACCCTCGTACCTATAATTAAAAAGCAATTTTCTGACTTACCTTGTACTTACGAGGTACTTCTGCTCTGGGGAGGCCACTAATTGATGAAGCTCTGTGAAATGTCACCGTGCTTTCTGTGTCAAATTTGAACAAATTATCAATTACGCTACTAAAGAAAACCTTACTCGCAGTTTCATATCTTTTGAGAGCCAACCTACCTACAAAAATTAGGCAGAAATCTAATTATTGAAATGAATAATGATCTTGATTATTCGAACCTCATTATTAGAAGTGATTGTTAAAATCAGGATGGCAACGATGCTCTATCTTACCTTATTAACGCGACCTGAAAATTCCAGATAAATTAATGAACCTAAACGCCGCCTTCCATCTAAAACTTATTAGTTAGCATTATTAAATCTTTCTAGGCCATCGCCTGATTTTAATTAAGCTCTTAATACCTTAAGCGTAAATGAGCGACTTTAGAAAAATTCCGCGGTAAACCGTTAAATCTTACCGCCCGATGGCTCTACTATAGAAGCTTAGCGGTTTCCGTGCTCGCTTTAACCTGCAGAACAGCTCCCGTTTAATCGCTAGAATAAAAAACACGTAACATCTGCTCGCAAAGCGTTTTCATCCGTAAATAAGCTTTACAACAATGGAAATAAACATTAAATTCGAATAAGTGGAAGTGTGCGGTTGTTTTGTTATGTTGGTACGGGAAATTGACAGAAGCTTCAGGGATGTCGATTGTTTATCATATAAAATCCATCTATTTGTAAGGGGTGACTGATGAATGGCAGGAAATGGGGGAAAGTGGGTACGTATTTTCATTTACGTCGTTTATCTCTGACGTGAAAGGGTTCAGTTTTTAAAGCCTCGTATTATCTAAGCCATTATTTTGTGATATGCTTTGCCATTTTCGAATAAGCATGGGAAATTATGAGATTCATACGACATGCGTTTTAAATGTGACAGATTAAACAAACCTCTCAAAAGGTATTAAAGCTAGCGTTTAGATTAATCTGCGCATGACAACCTTACAAATATTTAAAGGTAATCCCACAATCCATTTACAATGGGTTTACTGGAAGAAACCTATTTATTTGGTCGCTGCGATCGTGAAAGACCTCAAGTAGACTCTTGGTGTTGATATAAAGGTCTAGCCTGTTCATAGATTACGAGCGAGTGTGTCGCAACCGATCATTAAAAGATATCGCTGTATGAACGCGATCTTAAAGTTGTAAAGTTTTAACCCCTCAACTCTGGGGTGTTGACAGAAAACTGAACAAATAGTTCTCTACAGGATTCTGTTGAAATAATGGCCCCTTAGAAACAGCTTATTTACGTCCAGTAAAATACACCACTTTCAGTAGCTATCCGGAATATCTCCAGCAAAAACAAGTAAGAAATATTATACTGCAAATGCTTTTTGCTCCTAAAGGGTAATGGCCCGAAAGCCCGAACCTTTACGAATGGCAACCCTAATAATTACCAGAGGCGAAACGTCAGTTGTAAGCATTTGAGAAATCACTACGGTTTCAGAATTGGTGAGACTGGTGACCTTTAATAGGATTTGCGAAGTTGTGACAACTGATATTTATTAGTGGCGGCCATATTGTTGTTCGTGATGTATGTCGGCTATTACCAATGCGGGGTTTTGGAGGCGAAGCCGAGTTGGAACCGCAGAGGTAATATTGTATCGTTAACGAACAGAAACGGAAGAGTTTTAAGATTGAACGACTCCTTACCATAACAGTTCTAGCATCTACCCGCGGTTTCACACGCGTTATGTCTATGGAAACGTTTTAAGGATATTTGTATCCCATGGGAACTGAATTAAGATATTAGATAGATAGATATTATTTATTGTCACAAAAGAAAAATACATATTTTGGTAAGTAGTATCTTAAACCCTATGTCAGGTTTATCTAGATAGTGTGATTCCATGGCTAGAACTAAATCTATTCATAATTTCAGCCCCGTTAAGTAAGTTTGAGTGAAGAGATAAAACATATCCATCTATCCAAACTTTCACAATTATAATATAAGAATAATGCATGCATATTAGTAGTGAATGCGAGGACCTATGTAAAGCTGAGGTGGGCAGCTAGTTATATATTCTAGTTATATAGTCCAAACTGAGGTGCAATTTCCCAAACTTAGTTTGAATATGCGAAGCCGTCCCTAGCTCCCATAATGACACTAGCCCAACTGACACAGAATTGCATAAAGGTACTCACTGCACTGCTGCAAAACTAGTATATCAAAATTGTGATAAGTTTAATGCTTACGTACCTAAGTTTTATTATCTAACTAGCTCCGCACCTCGGCTCGTAAAAATTGGCAAGGAAAATTAAATACAACCTTTGTTTTTAGAACTACGTCTGTTCAAAAATTTCAGACCGATCCGTTCTGTAATTTTATCGTGAAGAGGTACCAATCATCCATCAATCAATCCAACTTTCGCATTTACAATATTAGTATGACTAGCGTACGTCTTCGTCTTTTTCCGCCATTTTATTTTTTAGCGCATAACCCTAACCAACCTATGTCAGACCTTTCCTTTCTAAGATTAAGTACACAAGTAACAATATGACTCATACATGAGTCTCTATCGCATTTGTCCTGTTTATTTATTCTGTTAATTGGGAGCTCAGACGATAGAACTATCTTGGAAGTGAGAGAAATCCTGCAAATCACAGATTATTAAAATCGGTTCAGCCGTTCTTATTTTTTTATTGAATATTAAGTGATGTAACTATTTACATTGTTTAAATGAAAAATTCATTAATTTTGTTTAATAATCAACGTCAACATTGCTTAAATCAAGTTTTAATTAAAACTTGCCAAATTTCTTATAATTATTATAACTTTAAAATCCGATGTCTTTCATAGAATTTCCAAAAGTGTTAGCATTTTCCAAAGAACTCTACTTTTCAAGGAACATTCCGAACTGTACCACTAGCTAATTCAACTGGAAATGAATCATGTTAATGTGGCAACATTTTTGTGCGTGAGCGCGAGTTTGTGCTAAATTACAGTTCTAACTGATTTATGTACCTTAAAGTCACGTGTTTGTAAATTTACCTACCTTAGAAAGTTTATTGCTGTGAAAGTTTTTTAGAGTTCTGGACAAAGAAGGAACAGTAGGGCCTAACAATAAGTAGGTACTAATATAAATAAATAAATATGTGGAACAATCCACACACCACCATCTAGTAAATATAAGATACGAATCCTACAACTTCTTTATGTCTGGCTTTCGTTTCGGAGTTTTAAAAATTTACAAATTTGAACCTTAATTCAAGAGCTACTTTTCCAATTTGTTGGTTTTCGGTTTACCACCAAATAATTGTTACTTTGTTGATAAAATACACTTTATTGTGGTGTTTATTTCTATATTTGTGTTTCATTTGTGTTTTTGCGAGTTTTTCTGTTTCACTGTTGCGTTAAATTTGGTAGATAACTAGAAAAACTGTTTTGTGTGACATGTTTACACGTCATAAAATAATGCTGCAAGCATTCTGAGCACTCTGTGCTTTCTGGTGACGTCTTAGATTTTTAGGATATTGATACAGATGTAAATACTAGTCGTAAAAATTACGACGTTCGTTTTGTTGATTATGCTTTCGTAAATGTCATATTCTTTTACTTCTGGAGTCAAATTAAGATTGTCAAGCTGTTTTTTTTCGCATTATTTTTAAATTAGGAGTACTTTACAGACAAATTCATTATACATTTCCAACTATAAACGCAAAATATTCCATGCAAATTCCTCTGGGCCCTATAGTGAACACTGACAAAGTTAGCAGCTAAAAGAATTATAAAATTATTATTTGCCATTAAATTTCATATAATATTATAAGATACACTTTTCTGGTGGTCCCGCACGAGGCAAGCCTGTGATACGGGAATCCGGATAACAATAGTAACGAAACCGGTAAATAATAGTTTAAGGTAGAAAAAGTAAATAAAACATTACAACCCATGGGAATATTATTACTGTGTCCAGTCCATCAATAAGTTAGAAAGTCCATTTTGTGATTGATCAATCAGAAAAAGCGAGTCCTCGTCGAAAAGGGCCGGAATATGACGTTTTATTCCTCTCTATTTGATTGGGTTGGCTTGATAGGCTGAAAGGAACTGTTCATTTCAAAGATGTGATATGATGGTACAGTCACAAAAGAATCATAAATAGAGGAGAGTGGGACAAAAAAAGCTTTTCAATGGTTATTTCAGAAATCAGAAACGTACAGTTTTATTTCTTTGGACTTAATACTTTTTATCGTTACAAATTTACTTTGGGGTAAATGTAAAAAAAAACCTTACAAAGTAAGCTTTTTAGACATAAAATAATGAAAACTGATATTCAAGTAACTTCAATTTTTTTAAGGTAGAGCAAAAAAGCGAATAAGAAACCAATTAGCACCTTGTTAGGTTTTTAGTTTTCAGGTTTGTAGTTAGTTTGGAGCAAAACTCATACCAAGCTTTAATGTCTTCTATATAATCTGATATTTTGTAGTAAGCGTCAAAGAATAGTTTCGACAATTTGTTTGAATTTATTTACTGAAAATTTTTGCAACTTAACTACTTGGATTTTTAGTGTACAAGCGCATACATTGCCTGTGAGCTAACTGATGACGGTTGTATTTGCAACTCAAAATAAAACAAAAAATCAAACTGAAAGCTTTGATATCTTCTATATAATCTGATATTTTGTAGTAAGCGTCAAAGAATAGTTTCGACAATTTGTTTGAATTTATTTACTGATAATTTTTGCAACTTAACTACTTGGATTTTTGTTGTACAAGCGCATACATTGCCTGTGAGCTAACTGATGACGGTTGCAAATAGTCTAGAGGTACTAGGCTAAACCAGGTTTAATTGCTCAATTGTTTCAATTGTAAAACTGCAATACCTATTATAAGTAAAATTAAAAAATACAAAAAAAGTGGTGATGCTGTGTAGATTGTCTAGCGTTATTTATTTATTTTATTTGTTGTCCACAGGAGCAGTCCCACAAGTCGTACCGTCCACTGACCGTACTGACCTTCCGATGGAACTACGCGATCCATGGTCTACAACCAGCAGGGTACCACCTCGTTAACTTGCTGCTTCATGCGCTGGTCTCTCTACTCTACTACAGGTGAGTCATCATCATCATCAGCCTATATTTGTCTACTGCTGGACACAAGTCGTACCATCCACTGACTGTACTGACCTTCCGATGGAACTACGCGATCCATGGTCTACAACCAGCAGGGTACCACCTCGTTAACTTGCTGCTTCATGCTCTGGTCTCTCTACTCTACTACAGGTGAGTCCTCATCATTATCAGCCTATATTTTATTTTATTTTATTTTATTTATTTATTCAGGAAAAGTAAACGGCTTCAAAATATATAGTTATAAATAACTAGATTAACTAAGATAAACCTAGATAATAATGCAGCCCACAACGCAATTCACAGATTGCTAAATGAGGTAGTGGTAAATAGTTCCGCTAAAGCTTATCAACAAACAGAACAAAGGTTGAATATGATTATTAATGTTAGTGAGAATTGAGAAAAATAGTATATAGATTAGTTCACAGTTGGATAATTAGACAACTTAATATTAGTCCACTGCTGGACATAGGCCTGTCCTAATGATAACTCCCTACAGATGCGTGGTCAACATTTATTATTAGTTAACATTATTATCTACTAGCGAACAGCCCCGGCTTCGTACGAGTGTATTATACAGTCATATAAACCAACTTCTTGAATCACTCTATCTATTAAAAAACCTCATTAAAATCCATTGCCTTTTTAAAGATCTAAGCATAAATAGGGACAGACAGTGGGAAGAATTGTATATATATATGTAGGGATAGTGAAGTATCTGTATGTAACGATGGATTATTTTGTTTGTTAGTTAAATTTTGTTTGATTTATTCGCATAGGAGGCGCCTATAATTAAGTAACAATACTGCTCTGAAAATGTTATCGTATGAAAATTGAAAATAATTATCGCAGCGAAAACATTAATGAAAGCAATTATCGAACTCCTTTGCGCCATTATTTTCCAGTCCACTGGGTATTTAATAATATTACGCTACTCGTTTCAGTCACTGCTAAATTTTCAGTTTATTTTTGTAAAGTCAAAATAACTCCTTTTTATGAATTGTGTTTGAAAGTACGGTGTAGTTACAGTAGAAAACCAATTTATAATGATTATCTTAAAATCTTTCTGTACCTGTATGTCTATTTGTTTGCATAGCCCTTTTTCAAAATGTATTGTTTAATAATATTTCTGTATGTTTGTCAGTTTGTTTGAGCTAATCTCCGAAACGGCTGGATCGATTTTTATGAGACTTCATTAGTAGATAACGGATATTATAGTGGTTAACTAAATGTAAGTACTTTTATTTTTGAAAATACGCAAAATGAATTTAACTTATACTTATACGCCTACCTATTATTCAATCAGTGCTTTTGACTTCTTGATTATTTATCTGCGTCTGGTTTGACACAATTCTAGCAAAATCAGTTTGATGGGAGTTGACTTCATGCAAATGATATAATATGATAATGCAAAATAAAAGGAATTTAAACTCTATAAAATATTCCTAAATATTCCTATTCCATATAAGGTTCCGTTTTACCCTCTAGGTATGGAACGCTAAAAATGATCAAAACAAAGTAAAATTTAACGGGGCGTGCTAATAAAACTTGTCAGTCAAATTGTATTATTTAATCTTATATTTTTTTCAGAGGTTACGTACTTACGACAAAAAACTTAAAAGACTTAGGTCTTTCTTTGCTCACTTGTTTAAAAAAGAAACCCCTTCAACAATAACTTTTATAATTGTTATTTTTCGAGTCGGAGCAGTTATGTGTTTCGTTTACGTAATAAAGCCACACAAATGTAGAGGTTTTAAACTGCCAACAAAATGCCTTCGCCGAGTTTAATTATGCGAAACAATTGAAAGCAATCATTGGAGGTTATTTATTGTTTCAATCGATGAAGTCGCAGACGCTTTTAGACCACTTTTAGACTAACAAGGTTTGTTTAATAAAACATTCAAAAAAACCCACATAGTACCTACACCATAAAAATGTAGTATAGTATATTGTCTATGATTGGTGATATTGGATATATGGGGGTATGGGGATAAGTAAACACACACAACACACACTACTATAAATCACACACCCACAGTTAGGTAGATACATAGTATGATAAAACGCGAAAAGTGATTATATCGGTTTTTGTTCCGGACCTCCTCAATTACGCTAGCTAGATGATAAGTCCACATAAGTACCATCTGCCTAAATTTTTATACCGGCTTACATTAGATACTTCTACGAAAATATATTTTTAATGGGAGTTCTGTATTCAATTTGCTTTTTGTTTTAATTGGAGAGTTTTATAGATACTTGTTAAGTCGACTTCAGCTCAATCATTTCATTTTTTAATATACATTCGATCATTTCGAAACTACGAGTTCTGAAAATACGAACTCGAACATTTATGAACAGTTCCAAGATAATCCAATCGGCAGTACCTAGACTTACCCTTGAGTATACAGGGCCCTTTTGATATGATTGAAAAACCTTTCAAGAATAATGAATAATAAAAAACGAGAATTTTAATTCCATTCTCGTCTATTCATGTAGTGCTTAAATTTTCGTTTTTTATGAGATTTTCAGGCAAACTTCAGAAGTCCTCATGTTAATAATTAATACCTTGTGTAATACCTTTACAATTACAAAAGAAATTACTGAATATTAGAGCTTGAAGCTCTATCAAGAAATAATAACCCAATCAATATGTACAAAGCAAATACTCTCAAACTGGGTAAATACCTCGGAGAAAACTATTAACCTTCTAATTTGAGGGGCCTGATCGATTCCGAATTAAACGAGCCCGCCCGTTCGTTAAAACAAAACGCAATTATACCTTCTAAATTGCTTCGACTAGGAGTGCAATAACCAGAGATGTTACCCTAGCAAACTAGTGAGGGGACAGGTTGGGTGAGATTATTCGAAAAATACTCTCAATATGTAAGATACCCATCTCACTACTGAATGAATGAATGAATGAACACTGTATTGTACTAAAATTGTAAGTCCTGTACATTTAAAAATATTATAGGTAAAGCGGTACCCCAGCGGTTTGCGAAATATGGCCGACTCACTGCCACTTCAGCTTGCTAAATCTTTGAGATACGTCTAGTATTATAAAATCTGTGGCGATGTTGATAAGTTTGGTGCTCTGTCGGATTTATTCGTTACGAATCCTATACTTTAGAAAATATCCGAGCACAACTTGTTTTTAGAATAGTTTCAGTATAGATCACAAAAGGTTGAGTTTTCGACTCCATTTTGCATAAGTTTGTTTTACATGTGCATTTTCATAAAAACCCTTTGCTATAATTTTACCTAGTCATTTTATAAATCGATCGACGATGTCTTGTCCCATATTTTTTATCTCTTACAATAGTTTAGTTTTTCGTTTGTATTCCCAAAAATGCACACTTTATCTTGTTTTTAAACTATCGGATAACTTTAGTTCAGTGTTTCCGAAGTATTCCGGGCCGTACTGTCCCGCACTAGCCTGTAAGTTTGGATTTAGGTCGTCCGGGCCAAGAACAGCTTGCAGCCGAAACATTTCAGTTAAGCCTGTTTTAATCAGCCACCCGATCCCCTTAGTTACTGCTAATTACTGGGCGTGTCCACCACCTTATTCGGGTTTATGTTCAATATCAAATTTGCCCCTGTAATCCTATTAACGATATTTGAGCCAGCATTATCATCACTACATATTGTAAAACAAAGTCCCACGTCGCGTCTGTCTGAACGCGATAAACTCCAAAATCTATTAAACTAGATTTTTAATAGGTTTTCACCAATAAACGGAATTATTTTCGATGAAGTTTTATGTATATTATTCAACTGTTTGAGAAACAGCTATGACTGTTGAATATACCGAAAATATTATGATGAGTTTACTCATGAAAACACCATTGGTTTATGCGCAGAAATTAATAGAGTTATAATTCAATAATTTAACACAGTATATTTTTAAGAGAATTATGATACATAGTTCTGCTAACTGTGCACAACTGGGCGTGTTCCTAGTTAACCATAGGTAGTATTAGCATTTTAATTTTGATGTGGACTGAACTAGTTTAAATTAAAATCTTTATTGGATTTGAAACTGTTATGGGTTATGGTTATTGGCTATTTGCAGTGGACATAAACCGGGAGTTTATAAATATGGCTTAAACTAATTTTGTTTGGATGGTTATTGCCCGTTCGTCCCTGGCTGGAAATATTTCCGACTATTATACTATTCATTCTATTAAATACAGAGTATTTAAATTGGTTCTATTTGATTTCAGTGTGCAATAAAGCATTTTCTATCTATGTATCATTTCGTTAGTACCAAACCAAGAAAGCCATAAAATCCATCAATAAGTTATCGGGATTTTTAGCAGGTTTTGTAGATATAAAATCAAATCTTGTACCAAAGATGTGTCTTTAAAAACTACATTTTAAGTGGTATACCTTAAGTACAATCCAAATCCGACCATACGGTACCTTGTCTTTTTGCGCATTTTACTCCATGGGATCAGAAAAGTATTTTGAGTAAGTACTGTGGGCAAATAAATGAATGAATGAATGAAACGTTTATTCTGATAGCTTAGTAGGTACACATAAAAATAAGAGCTTATAGAATATAGACAAACTACACACACCGCAAAAAAAAACTTAATACTAACATGCAAATATAAATGTAATAAAAGTATTTAAATATATATCAATTCTCAGTTATATAAAATGGATGCGTGTATTTCTATGGTTGATCGATGTAGAGTGTACTGCGCTATCAGAACAGGTCCATGCTCAGCTAAAATGTTGTGAGTAGGTGAATAGCCCACAACGCTGATTTTCAGCATGCACCAAAGTAGAGCTGACGTACGATCTGCTGATTTGGGTTCGAAAATGTATACAATGTAAAATATAAAACTAACTAAAAATATGTATATACTAAAACTAATTTACCTCCACCCATAGACCTTCCGACTTTGATAACAAAAATAACTGACGACAATTATATTTTTCTTCATAAGGTTAACATAATTAGAAATTAATTGGTGAACTTATTACTTCATGCATCATTTGTAACTAAAAATCTTCTCGTAGTGTTCTAAGAAGTTTTGCAAGAGTCTTTAGCCAATAAATAAAAACCTATATCACTATTGAAAGATGTCTGAAAAGTTTCTCGTCTGAGACATGAATAGCAATTGATAATAATATGGTCACCAACTTTCTAAGAAAAAGGCTCGAACGAGCAATGTTCGAAAATCTGTTACTTTGAAAAGTATTTTTCACGAAACTTTTAAGTTACACTGCAAACTTTTCATCGAACATTCCAGACAATAATGGACATGAATCTGCTTACAGTCTGATGTGTATACGATAAACATTTTGTCTTAATAAATCCAGAGCAAAGTCCAAAGAACGAATGAAGCCGACTTCCAGCAGTTGAACGGTAAAAGTCGAAGATAAAGATACATTTATTTGAACAATATTGTATCTATTCTGCGTCAATATCACCTGAAATTTATGCATACACCAGAAATTATACATGTTGATAATGGTGCTAAATTTACTTAAGTAGACACAAAGACAAAGAAGAAGATAAAGGTAACCTGCCTAATACACAGGTTATGACATTAAACGAAAAAACTGTAATTATTTCATATCCACACTAATACATAATCAATATGTATTACCTACCACACCAATCTAAATATAAGATCAGAAGATGAATGAAATGCAAAGCAAAAGATCTATTTTGGATAAGTCCTTTTAGCTCCCACATTTGCACGAAGAAACTAGAGTACCTAGCTTTCTAACTAGCATACTATTCTGAGCCGAAGGTCCTCATTACCCCAGTAATGGGTGATAAAATGTATATCTACCACTCGACTTCTTACCCATTACAGTACTATAACGCATTTAATGACGTGAAAATTCCCTTTAGGTTCACCCCTGTGAAACTGTAATGGCGTTTTAATTGTATCGTTTGACTATGTTTTGAATTCAATATTAGTTGGATATTTCCGGGGGTAAGTTGTTATAAATTTATGTTCAATAAGGGATAGGCTTTGGCTTTTAATTACATGGCTATCGAAGAAAATACCTTAATCCGGTTCTATTCGATGTACGACCTACGATTCTAATAAATATAAATCGGTAATTGATTTGGTCTGAGTAGCCAAATCGGGAAATTGTTCTGAGCCCTCTTCAAAAAGTATCTTGAAGTTGGTAAGTAGATAAAATAATTTTGTTCTGAGCAACCAAATCGGAAACTTATACCTAAAATCAATAAATAAATATTGAAAAAACCGGGCACTTGTGCTGAGTAATAATAATAAATGTGGCTTAAAGTAGATATCTTAAAATGAGACTTCAACTGACTAAGTTAAACCAAAAGCTTCTACTTAAAATCATAAATCTACTCCAGTGGAGCTAAACTTTGTTAGAAACTAGTAAGAACTGTAAAACCAACATCTCATCGTTTCTTGAGAATTTGCACAGCCATTATACGAACTGACTCTGAGACAAAGCTAGTTAGTCTAGCTCGTCTAAATATGCAGTAGGTACTTACTTGTTTCTGCCAGGCAAGTTCTCTCTCGTCAAATTATTGTAACTTTCCATAATGTATTTAATATACCTACTAGCGACCTGCCCCGGGAGTATTTTACATATAAACCTGAAGTATTCTATAAAAAAACCGCTTCAAAGTTCGTTGCGTAGTTTTAAAGATCTAAGCATAGTATCTTGCATTGAAGATGTTATACTATAGTATAGTATATTAAGTCACTATATAGTATATAGTGACTTAATAATGAAGTAGGTATCTTCTACCTGCCAACCAAAAACATATGTTTTGAATACTTTTGACATATGGTTGGCAAGTTAACAAATTATAAATACCTATAATCTAAGCCTATAATAGTTTTATTAACTTAATAACTTAAACATCTATTTATATACATCAAAATAAAAAAAAAGATATTTTTATAAAACGAAAGAAACAATTATCGATATAACCTCATATGAACATGTCTGTGCAACATCTGCTTAAAAGCATCTCATGTACCTATGCTTTTCTAAACTCCAGAGGCAAATCATAAGATCTACCTAGGTACAGGTTGAAGTAAACAAAATGTTAAATTAAATCATTTTTCAAGATTTTAATGGCCTATTCTACTCACGGTCTGCAATCATAAAGCAATTTTCTGTCAACCGGCAGAAATTGTTTACACCACTCGAAAGTTGGGGGTTCTAGTGGCCAATCACGTTCGTGTATCGGGGGAAACTTTCAGCCCCGACATTATTATTTGACTGGTATAATTTACAACAAAGAACTTTTAATGGAATTACTTGAAAATTCATGCATGTTTGCTTTTTGCGTCGGATCTCCTCATTAGTGAAATGTTTTGACTAAATAAATATTCCTGCTAACGTAGTTTTAGTAGTTCTAAATTTTCAAACCTGTATAGTTGTATCCGTATAATTTAAAGTTATGCTATATCTTTTGCATGTCTATATTATTATATTTGAATTTATTAGGTCTTTACATCTACTTATATAGATCAAGTTAAAGCAACATTATTAAAAAGTGATACTTTGCCATTATAAGCTTTATTACAAAGTTTAATTACAAATTAATAATTCGTATGATAATAAGTTCGCGAAGTACTTTCGAGTAGAATTTCCAAGAAAGCTGGAAGTAATAACTTCCTTTATACCTACCTCGTTATACCTACTTTGCAAAGACATACATTCTTATAGACATAGAGAAACCATTAGGACTACCATTGTCATTGACCTTACATTGCAAGAGATGATTTTAGCAGAACCAGTTTCGTAGAATTACATTGGGTAGGAGCCTGTTCAAACCTTACGCAGTATTTGCTTCCCAGAGTCGAAAGCCGAATGAATATTCGATAATCCTACTGATCATTAAAATACCCGACGAGATACCGCGTGAAACCGAGCAAAGTTAAGTTAGTGTAATTTTGTTTTGTGAATAATTTGGTTCGTTTTTAATGTTTTAAATATTTTTACTGAAATTTTAAAATGCATCTGCAAGCTAGTTTTTTAGTTATTTTTTAAAATAAATATTTCTATTTGTACATCTGTTTGTTCTCCGAATAAACCAAAACAAAGTTCACGCGTATTGCATCGCTACCACCTTCACGGTAAAAACCCAATAATTTAAAAAGTTCATAAAAACCGAAGTAAGTCTCGGTAACAGAGTTATAGTTAAGAGGTCCTGAACTTCCATAATTACGGGCACAGTGTCAACCCTACTCCCTCATTACTTTATGAATGAACAAAACATATTTCGTTCCGTCACAGGGCGCAATTACCCCGAGCTCATTTAGCGAAACTTGAGAATCTTATAGCCGGAGATTTGCAAAAAAAGCTGGAAAAACGCGCACGCGGTGTAGCATTCATGGTGATTTGAAGCTGCTAACTTAACTGACCTAAGTAACCGATAAGTTAAAATTGCGCGTTAACTTTGTATAGCTTTTAAGTGTTTACGAGAAACTGCGAACTTCCTGCGTCTGTTTTCTTGCTAGAGTATAATCTCGAAGTCTTCAAATCTTCAATAAGTTATGGTAAAGCGTACTCCAACTCTGGCCACTTCTTCACTTTCTTAAGTGAGATAGACGTTATAAATTTTCAAAAAACCGCTCAAGTGCGAGTTAACTCGCGCACGAAGGGTTTCGTAACTATTTTCTTTTTCTAATTATTTATTACTAAAGTAAATATATGTATTTAGGTATTTATTGCTATCGGATAAATACCCGTACATAAATATTTATAATAATGTGTTCTGATCGCGTAAGTTTAAAAAACTTAATATCGGTACAATTAAGTATTTTGTGAATATTTCAAGTGTTGCCATTATTGAAATCGAGTAAAAAAGAGAAAAAACATTGCGTCTGTTGTAAAAGCCTTTCTTAAACTTTTTTGTTTTTAGTAGTTGTTGTTATAGCGGCAACAACAAAACATAATTTTTAAAGCGGTTCTTGAGATACAGCCTGGTGACAGACAGACGGATGGACAGACAGTGAAGTCTTCGATTCTGTGGTCTTAATCATAAGGTCCCGTTTTTACCCTTTGGGTGCGGAACCCTAACAAAAGAATGAAGGTAACTTGCCTACTCCATAGTACGCATTATCGATTTAATTCTCTCTGTTGTACTACACCGCTAAACTCAGAAGAATCAAAGCATTGATGAGTTCGCAGAAGGATGAACGTTGAACCATAGACAAAGCGAAGCTTCTAAAACTCTTTGAACGCAAACTTTTCTTTTTATAAGGGCTCAAACACAAAACTGCGAGCTCGCATCGCATCGCAAATATCTGCGAGCTCGCACGATAACGTCCGATCTCATTTGCATCGCGCATTCCTGTCATATTACGTCATACTTGGTGACCCCCCTTTTAGTCCGCTCTGAGACAACTTTAGCGAAAGATGCGCGGCGCCTGAGCCGCCTTCTTTGTGTTGTAAAAAAAAACTGCTTCAGTTCTCAACTCATAGTAATTTCGAGTAAAATAGTTCCCTTCAGAGTTCATAATCGTATTAAATGGATGAATCCAGAATCTTCTTTTTCTTTTATATCTATTTTACAATAACAGCAGTGCAATTGGACCGATTTATGCAAAAATGATCCAACCCACAACCTAGTCAATTTCGAGTTTTTTTAACCTATGTAATCAGTATAAGGTATATTTTAACATATCAAAGACTCACACCTCTATGTTCACAAATGTGGAAAATCCATATGATCGAACCCACAACTGTCATGTCGAAGACCATTTTTTAAAATGTATAAGTGTTTCATGCCACTTGAATCATTTTTGTGTTGCTTTGGTCACCCTAACATATAATCGTTCTATTTTGCTACAATGATTCAAACTATAATATTAAGCTGGTCCATCAGTTCAAAGAGCTCAGAAAGCTATAGATAAAGCTATGCTCGGTGTTTCTCTGAAGGATAGGATTCGTAAAGAATACATCCGAAAGAGAACCAAATTTATCGAAATAGCTCAAATAATTAGCAAGCTGAAGTGGTGGCAGTGGGCCGGCTATATCTCGCGAAGAACCGACAACCGTTGGGGTAAACGTGTTCTTGAGTGGAGACCGAGACTTGGCAAACGTAGTATAGGACGCCCTCCGGCCAGGTGGGATGACGATCTGCGAAAGACTGCTGGCAGATGCTGGATGCGTCAAGCTGAAGACAGGGAGCTATGGCGCTCATTAAGGGAGGCCTATGTCCAGCAGTGGACTAATATATGTTGATTATGATGATGATGATATAAAAGAAGTTAAGCTTTGACAAGTTAATATTTGAAATTGCTATTCCATCTAAGTACGTTAACGAAATAAACCATAAAGTTCAAAACACACAGAAGCCGGAGGCGTGGCGGAGGCGAAGGCGTGCCGGTTTTTCCTATGGCACCGCGTTCGCCACGGCCTGCGGTGTGTGTGTAGGCTTTCATAGGATTCCATAGAATACAACTCGCACGCCTTCGCCTCCGCCACGCCTCCGGCTTCTGTGTGTTTCGTACTTTAACGAAAAATTAATAAATAAAATAAAATAAGTACAGGGCCAGCAGATCTAATATTAGATACCAGATGATTGCATTGATTAATTTAAGAAACCGAAGGGAAGCTGCAATAATAGACGATGTAGATGGTTTATGTGATGAACCTTATTCTGATTTGGACGAGGAGTAGGGCCAATTTTGTTTGTTTTGACTTTTAAAACATAAAAATGATTACTAATTCTCATCACACTTTGAATAATTTTTTTATCACATTTTGATCATTATTACTAAATTAATTTTGTATGGAAAGAGCTATGTAGGGTGCACAAATTAAAATGCAAAATTTTAATTTTTGCACCCTACATAGCTCTTTCCATACAAAATTAATTTAGTAATAATGATCCAGGCGCAAGTTTTCCCAATTATCTACTAAACTATTAAAATATATTCTTTATATTATTTATAGCAAAAAAGTCGAGTTTACATAGCATTAAATTAAATTAAAATAACAACATTTTGTATTACAAAGCTAGAGAAATACCGCCACAAACTTAAATATCGATTATCTCGAAATGAGGTTTGTGTGGGTTGGATCATTTTTGCTTAAATCGGTTCAATTATCTTTTTGGGATCCATCTTACGCTTCCTAAAAACACGTCCAATACGGCTGACTAAACTTGAAGGTATGGTTACCCTACAAAACGGTTCGCCGCACAAATTCGCATCGCAGAAATTCGCAAATCAAGTTCGTGTGACATCGCATCACATCGCATCGCATCGCATCGCATCGCACCAAATCGCAGTTTTGTGTGGGAGCCCTAAGCAGAACGCGTTTAATAATAAAAGGATTTTGTATTTCCTTTGATTCAAGACAGGTTTTCACAAATATAATACCGTACCCATTTTAATTAAAGACACTCGATTTAAATAATGTTTTGAAGATATGCTCAGTGAATTTACGACATGATAAGGAGTACAAACTCGAATACCTAAAGCTAACTTCAGATAATATGAGGATGAAAATAACAATTTTAGGTAATAATGTGTGAAAATAAAATTCATTGTAACAACTACAGTTGTTACCATGAACACCACAGTTCATTGTAACAACCGTGTAGATACATGACACCTTTTACTTTAACAACAAATTAAGTTACTACTTACATAAATATAAATAATATATAAATATCTCGCGAAGAACCGTTGGGGTAAACGTATACTTGCGGGGGAGACCGCGACTGGGCAAATGTAGTGTAGGATGCCCTCCGGCCAGGTGGGATGACGATCTGCGAAATACTGCTGGCAGATGCTGGATGCGTCAAGCTGAACACGGGCGCTATAGCGCTCATTAGGGGAGACCTATGACCAGCAGTTGACTAATATAGGTTGATGATGATGACTTATCTAATACATATAACACACGTACGTATCATATTAGGTATGTATATTATATTAGGTAGTACAATTTAGACGCTCTGTTTACGGGACACGTTTTTTAACGACTATGTGTCTAGAGTGGGTAAAATAAAGAAACGTCGTAAAAGCTCCTAAAGTAGTATAATACGTTTTAAATAATGAAATACGACTTTTTATTATTTGCTCTACCCAGGCTTTAGGTACTTACTATCATCTTTCTTGATCAAAGTCTTAGATTGTGTCTATGATTTTCAATTTCTGGGAGAAATCGCTCTCAGCGATAAGGCCGCCTTTGTGCTATGTTTATTTTTTAATTCGATATAAGCTTTTTAAATGTGTTTTTAGTACAATAAAGTGTTCATCCATTCATTCATTCAAAGTTAATGGGAAGGAAAGGTACCCAAACATTTCTCTATGCAGACTCTTCATCCAACCTTAGAGATAGTACCTACACACTATCGGGGGCCGAATTCCACTAATTTCAAATCAAAGGTCTCAATAGCATCATGCGACCAAGATGGCTAAAATGATGTTTTTGCATTTGGTATTCTACTAATTTTGGAGCTTTCAAAATTAGAATGTCAAATTGGTAGTTATAAACGTAATCGTAACAGCTGTGCACGAACCTCAAAAACTTTGTACTAGTAGAATACCAAAAAGAGTTTACACTGTCATTTTGACACGATACTATTTAAATGGTGAAGCAATTTATTTAGCGGGATTCAGGCCCTGGACTAAGATAATAAAGAGACGATTACGATTCAGATAACATGTTCATCTAAGAACCTTCGACAGAACTTGCTGACTTTGATAGGTCACGTTCCTTTGCTTTCGTCTCAATTAGCCGGTAAAACCTTATAATAACTTGGCACCTGAGCTGAATTCTCAATTTATTACTGAAATAATATTATTCTTGGTAGAATTAATGGATAACTAGGTTTTGCCAGCTATTTTGTACGCTCTAGAATAAAAATCTAGTCGATAATATTTTGTAAGGTCTCTAATTAACATATCAAGTTTCAGTCTAATTGGTTTCATCATCATCATCAACCTGTACTAAACTCACTAGCTCTATATCCAGCAGTGGATATAGACCAGTCTATATCCACTGCTGGATATAGACTGGTCTTCCGGAAGTTTTACTTTTCACTTTTGGCATAATACCTAAGCCACAAAATACCTTAGAATAATTTACAAGCATAGGTATACTCTAGGTCCTTAATAGGAGGTATTTAGTATCACGTATTTGCTATAGATGCTATTGTAAACAAAAACACAAATTACAAAAGAACTAACAAACAAGAACGAGTATAACCGGAGTCCTAGGTTCCATGTTAGATCTTCCCGAAGAGATAGCTTCGTTTTTTGCAAAAGTCGTTAACGAGTAGCTTAATTCCGTTTGAGGGGGTTGGGTGCACCTTCTCGGCGTTAGTCTCAATTAGATGTACCTCCTTTCATCCAGGGATGGAGCTAGAGAATGCAACTGGGATGCAAGGGCAATAAACAAAATTGGTCATTTAAAGAGTCTACTCTCGCATAAATAAAAATAAATTAAAATTGTTTATTACAGACATCGTACATAGTCCATAAAAGCTAAATTAAATTCAAAAGATTTCAAAATTCTTGAGATTATGACCTCGAATAGGCATGCACTTAGTGCCAGGTGTAAGTTGCAAGCAATGAATGCATTCCTACCCAGTGGCTCAGGAAGAGACCGTCCAGATATCTTTCCTATATATATCCATATATATATCCAGTTATCACTGCATAACGTGCCTTGTATTGCAGGATTGGTTTGGAGTAATATAATCTTTCAGGGACCAAGGACCCAGACGATAGCTGGGTCTCTTCAAGACGAGAATGAAGAGACATGTAAGTCTAAAAGACACCTATTCACGGTGTCTTCTAGACTTTCGTGATTCATCTTCGGCCACATCGTCACTTAACATCAGGTAGTGGTTACATGACGGTCTAGTCACGACTTAAAGGCGTCTGTAGGCTGCGGTAACCGCTTTTCAGCAGACCTTTGCCAGCTGTGGTGGTGTAAAAATGTCATAGCAAAAATGGCTTCATTTAGGCCCAAAGAAGCCCATAGTAGCAGTGTTATAGGTAAAATGAGAAATCTATCGGTAATTGAACTTAATGAATATGAATTTTGCAAAAATCAATACTCATAATATCTTTATTGTTAACATATTGGTGGGTTTAATAGGTAGGTAAAATCAAATTATTTTGTAGAGTTCACCGAAGCCCTGCTTAACCGGACCATAATGATATTATTTCTGATTCCAATATATTATAACCGATTTATAACCGGATTTTCTCACAACGGGCCGTTAAAATATTTTTTTTAACCGTCCTGTATTTGGGGCAAAGCCCTTAAGCGGAAAATAGCTACATATAATTATAGTCTTTATTCTAACTGTAAATTAAGTATTTTTGTATATGAAAATATAAAAACTGTCTTGATATGCTCTTAGTGATAAGGTATTTATTTATTTAGATTACCAACAGAAGATACACAAATCATATAAGACAGAGAGCAGAGAACACGTAATGTATCACCAGAAGTGACCTCCAATTAAGTATTAAGACATGTTATGGTTAGACTCCTATTAACTAATTGCATGTTCCTTATAAAACTATAAAACAACATCCCTTACTCCAGCCCTGCCTTCAGTTGGCAGTTCCCACCTCTGCGGCAAACTTGCTCAATTATTGTCATTCGATGCCACAGCGAAGCGCAAACTTTGTGCCGACCTGAGATATAGCAGAGTTTGTTCTTACTTCTTTAATAATACAGCGACTCCAAGCATTTTTCAGTGGTTGACACATCACTAGTTCTAACAGAATTACTTGACTTTAAAACATAAAACTGGAAGAAATAAGCTGTGGAACAAAGCGGGAAAAATGTGATAGGTTTTTATACCCTATCAGCTTTTGTATAGGTTTAAACCTACCAATTTTTAGCATCTCTTATGTTTAGGAGTCCACAGAAAGCCTTGTTTTAAACGACTACATATCTCTGTAGCTACCTCTTTACGAAGAGCAATCTCCACATCTAACATAATAACATGGATCGTTGAATTGTCACTTAATAGTATCGGCTTCTCACGTGTTGTTTATATGAAAACGTTTCAAGGCTATTTCTAACCTATGGGAACTTATTTATGGGATGAAAATATGCCTAAATTTTACTCCAGGGCTAGAACCACGACTACTCATATTTCAGCCCGATCATTTCAGTATTTTCTTCGTGAGAGAGAAACATCCATACATACATACAAACTTTCGCGTTTATTAATATAAGTAAGGATATTTCTCTTCTTTGTGTTAAATATGCAAATAATAATATGTTTTAATATGTTTTTATGTAAGTATCTTTGCCGAAAAGACATCGTAGGCAAAGTCCGAGAAAATACCATAGATTATTATAGAGGCTTTATGGGTCCCCGAAACGATCAAGTGCACTTGACAAGTCTACGTGCTTGAAGTGAATATTGATCGTTTACAGCGTTGACTTGACAAGTCCCGTCAAGTATCTACGGGCTGGACTATACTTGACAAAAATTTTGATTGACGGCACTTGAACCACCTTGCGCTTGATGCGACTTGACAAGTTTTTATTCATTTGCGGCCGGAAGAGAGAAAGAGAGTTATCATAGAAGACCCTAAAAGAAAAACCTCAGTAGTGCAATGCAAAAGATGCCAGCAATATGGCCACAGTAAAAACAATTGCATGAGACCATACAGGTGCGTTAAGTGTGCTGGTGCACATGAAACCTCCATGTGTACTATCGACAAAAACACCCCAGCAATATGCACGTTATGCTCAGGAAGCCACCCTGCTAGCTATAAGGGATGTCAAGTATACAAGGAAGTCCTAGCCAGAAAACGCTCTACAAACAATCTGAAAACACATCTAAGAAAAGAAAGCGAAATTAACGCCGAAGAGAGACCACCACTGCTGAGAACAAGCAACCATACACCAACTAAGGATATAACTGAGTATGACGACACTGTAAAATACCTAACAGCCCAAAGTAAAACCCGTGACCTAACTGCCGCTGAATGCCTACAACTCTACAGTGAAACGGTTAAAAGAGGAAAACCCATACAAAAACAAACATTCGATGAAAATGTGATAAACCTTACAGATACCCAAAACATAGAAAGTCCAGAAAATCACTCGCAGCCAATAAATCCGCAAAGAACACAAAGGACAAACAAAAATGACAATACACTGACACAGAGAACATATCCAAGAAACAACAGGGATTACACACAGACCCACAGAACATTCGTAAAAAACAACGGAGACAACACACAGAACCAGAGAACATTCACAAGAGACAAAGGAGACAAAACACTGACTCAGGGAACAATTACAAGAGATAATAAAGAACATATACAGTCACAAAAAAACTATCACAAAAATAACCATGGTTACGAACCACAGAGACAAATGACAGAAACAGAGACCGAAAAAGCCTCACGCGAACACAGACCGACGCTAGAAGCGCTAATAAGAACACAGACAGAAAGAATTGACCAGCTGATCACACAGCTAAGCACGATGATGAACCTTATCGTCACCCTCATAAGTAAACTATCATAATGACTTCCATACGGATTGCCACCTGGAATATAAATGGCCTAGCGCCAAACAAACAAGAACTTAACGTGCTGTTGATAGAAAACAAAATTGACATAGCTCTGATATCTGAAACGCACCTTAATGACAGAAAAAGTTTTAAAATGGACAATTACAACGTATACTGCACAAATCATCCTGACAACACCTCTCACGGTGCACCGTGAGAGGTGTTGTCAGGATGATTTGTGCAGAGCCACCGCGGTGGCTCTGCTGTGATCATCAAAAGGAATATGAAACACTACCTACACAGCCAATTTCAGGAAGACTGGATGCAGGCCACAACAGTAACCATAAATGAAAAGATGGGTCCTATTAATGTTAGCGCTATTTACTGCCCTCCCAAGCACAACCCAAAACAAAACATGTTTGACCGCTACTTTCATAGTCTAGGAAACCGATTTATAAGTGGCGGAGATTGGAACTGCAAACACACCTACTGGGGTTCAAGATTGACAACTACAAAAGGACGAGAACTGAAAAAGAGTATTGACAATAAACAGCTTATAACTCTAGGAACAAACAAGCCAACATACTGGCCAACTGACATCAGTAAAACACCTGACCTCGTAGATTTTTTTGTTATAAAAGGCCTGTCTCAATTATACTTCGATGTAGAATCATCGCTTGACTCTGTTTCTGACCACACACCAATTATAGCAACTTTTAGCGCCACAGCAATATACAAAGCACCAACAGAAACCCTATACAACCACAAAACCGACTGGGAATAATTCGCAAACTTTTCGGAAAACGAAGTGAACCTAAAAGTGAAACTCAAAACGGAAGAGGACATTGACGAGGCTTCATTCTACATAACGAACCTAATACAAATCGCTGCATGGCGTACCACTCCGACTATAAACAACTCAGTTCCAACTAACAACATCCCGCTGAAAATACGACACAAGCTGACTGAGAAGCGGAAGCTACGAAGACAATGGCAAGCTAGCAGAGCGCAGACAGATAAATCAAAATACAATAAAGCCTCCAGAGAGCTAAAACATCTTATACTAGAAAATCAGAACGAAACCTTCCAACAAAAACTACAAACTCTATCTGCTCATAAGAAAGATAACTACTCCCTATGGAAAATAACAAAAGACTTCAAACGACCTCAAAACCACATTCCTCCAATACGAAATAATCCTGATAAACCATGGGCCAAAAGCGAAAAAGAGAAGGCAGAGTTATTTGCTGAGCACCTAAGTGAAGTTTTTACTCCCAATGCGTCAAATATGACAGAATTTGAAGACGAAGTAGAAAAGACAGTACTGAGTGATCAGCAATTATCGTTACCATTGACACTAGTTACTCCCAGGGAACTAAAAAAAATTATATTTAAACTAAAAAACAAAAAAGCACCTGGCTTTGACCTGATAACGGGAGAAATTCTAAAACAACTGCCAAAAAAACCGCTAGTATTTCTAACAATGTTGTTCAACGCGATCTTAAGAATTCATCACTATCCAATGTTATGGAAGATTTCGACGATATGCATGATGCCCAAACCTGGAAAACCACCAACGGAACCTGGCTCATACAGACCCATAAGTTTACTCCCAATCCTATCAAAACTCTTTGAAAAGGTATTGTTGGCCAGGCTTAAACCATTTTTGGATGAGAACAAGATCATCCCAGATCATCAATTTGGGTTTCGTGAGAAACATGCTACAGTAGAGCAAGTGCACAGAGTAGTTCACAAAATCAGACAATCACTTGAGAAAAAAGAGTATTGTTCTGCTGTATTCATTGACATCCAACAAGCATTTGACAAAGTCTGGCATAAAGGACTCCTATACAAGCTTAAAACCTTGCTACCAAATTCATTTTACATGATATTAAAATCATACCTCGAACAACGAAAGTTCCAAGTGAAATACGAGGAAGAATTCTCAAGGCTATATCCAATCAAAGCCTCAGTACCACAAGGATCAGTGCTAGGCCCTGTCCTCTACTCTATATACACGGCAGACCTGCCTGAGACACCAGATGTAGTGACAGCAACCTATGCAGACGATACTGCATGTCTTGCTAGTGATACCGACCCCGACAAGGCATCTACTAAACTGCAGGTACAGTTGGATAAGATCGGCGACTGGCTTCAAAAATGGAGAATCAAGCCCAGCGTAACAAAATCCACGCAGGTGACCTTCTCACTTAGGAAAGGGGATTGTGCACCTGTTCACATGGAACGAAGAATCCTGCCAACCAGCAACACGGTGAAATACCTAGGCCTTCACCTAGATAGGCGACTGACATGGGCAAACCACATTAAAGCCAAGAGAACTGAAGCAAATATCCAATTCAAGAATTTCTCTTGGCTGTTGAACAGGAAATCACAGCTGTCACTAGAGAATAAATTGCTTGTCTACAAGGCTATAATTAAACCTATCTGGACCTACGGAATAGAACTGTGGGGATCTGCTAGCAACTCAAACCTGGAGATACTCCAGCGATTCCAAAACATTGCACTTAGAACCATCTCCAGTGCACACTGGTTTGTGAGAAACTGTGAAATACACGAGTATCTAGAAATGCCGACCATAAAAGAAGAAGTAAACAACTACAGCAAAAAGTACAAAGAAAGACTAAACAACCACAGCAACACACTAGCTAAAGACCTACTTCTAGACAAAGAAAACATAAAGCGTCTCAAGAGATGGCATATTCTTGAACTCCACAGAAGGAACTAAAATATCCAACATTAAGATGGTGCTATTCGCTGGAATAGTAACCGAATTCTCCACCCAAGACCACATCTAATTATGGCTGAACAGCCGATGGTAGATAAAGAGGAAAAAAAAAAAAAAAAAAAAAAAAAATTTGCGGCCGGAACATCGAAGATAGCGGACGACAAACCTGACCAAGACGTGGATTTGGCGGCAAGCGCCGACCTAATTACCGAGCGTGATTTTGTGATATTATTAATATCTCTCTACAGCGATTATCCTGCATTGTGGAAAGTAAAAAGTAGGCAGTATGCGGATAAAAACAAAAGGTCGCTTGCTTTAACAAGCATAGTCAAAGCAGTCTGTGATAGATACCGCTAGAGTTATAGCAAGGAATGCCTTGTCCGCGTTGGAAACCATTATTAATCTTTGCGCCGACCACTTTCCTGGGCAAAGGACGGGAAACGACTGCGGCCCGAGGACTTGACGGCACCTTCAAGTCACGTCATGTCCCTCGTCAAGTGAAATCGTCAAGCACGTAGACTTGTCCAGTGCACTTGATCGTTTCGGCGACCCATTAGAGTTCGTTGTCACCATTCCAGGGGCCAAATGCCACTAATGTCAAAACAAAGGTCTCAATAGTGCCATTCAATCAAGATGATTAAAATGACGTTTGTGCATTTGGATTTTTTACGCTTGAAGAGTCTTTCATAATTAGAATGTCAAATTGGTAGTCATAAACGTAATCGTCACAGCTATGAATGAATCTCTAAAAGTTTGTGGTAATAGAATACCAAAAAGAGTGTAACACTGACATTTTGACACGATACTATCTATATGGTGAAGCGATTTATTTAGTGTAATTTGGGCCCAGTTCATCAACTTCACAACCAAAACTAGTGAACTGAATGTGGTTGTCTTGTTACAGAGTGTGCGCCATGTTCCTGCCAGAATTCGCAAGTTTCGTCGCAGCCATCTTGTTTGCTGTACACCCGATACATACCGAAGCTGTAAGTTATCTAAGTTATCTACTATCGATTACTCCTCTTATGATGTGAACGCTGCTCAACTTTGGGGAATTGTTGGGCTGTGTTTTGTATTTTCGACTGACTTTATAAAAGGAGGTTCTCAATTCTATTTTATTTTTTACTAGCTGTGCGCGCGACTTCGCACGCGTTAAAAAGTTACAAAACCAAAACTGGAAAACATTCGACATTTTCCAAATCTGTGAATACTAAGCTAAGCCTCGATAATAAGACGGCCATTACTTTATAAATTAATCTTTGACTACCCACATTAACAACGTACTCACTCAATACTTACTCACGTAATGTGCTCTGAGTAACATTTCAGCCAACTTATACCTAAGCTGGAGAATTTTCAAAAACAGCCAGCAATCTCAACATCGAGTCAAATGTAGGTACTTAATAAACAAATAAACGTCCATTGCTCTAAATGTAAATGAAATCCGATTAAAACCTTCATGAATACAAAACTCGAACATACTAACATGAAACAAACGAACTTATAAACCTGCCCGTGGCTAAAACAGGCAACCATAGCAAATGATTTTATGCGAACGGTTTGATTTAGATGGACGATTTGATTCAGCTCGTTTTCATTTCCGCTATGGATTGAGGGCTTTAATTCCAATCAAGTACCGTATGGATAACGGTATCGGACTTTAGAATCACAGCACTGGTCATTGGGGACTAAAACTTTAACATTTGTTTCAGAGTATAGCCCTAATAGGGTTAGTTTCGAGTGGATTAGTTCATAAACTATCGTTTTCGTCGTCCCTTTGTTACACAAATAGATACAAAAAGTAACATGAGTATTCTCGATTCGTCTTGAAAATCAGGAATTTCTAAGTTCACAGTAATAAATCGATTCGATCGAGAATTCGAAAGTGTACAGGAAAGATCTATCTCCGTGTAACAGTTTCGAGGAAATTCCACCTCTTTTCCCCAAATAGGCTTAACAAGGTTAATGTAGGTAATGTAAGTACGAAAGTGTCCCAGACTAATCCATAGACAAAAACATGCTGACCCAAATAAGAACGAGTGCCTAACACAAATCAGATGAGTGTCTGATTCCCTGACAAAGTTGTCAGGGAATGAGAGAATGCACTTTTCACATATCAATTTGCTTTTATTTAGGCAACCACAGGCAAAAGCTTTTAGGTTGATATTTTAAAATGGGTCGCGTAAATCGTAATGTAAGTAAAGTACCTACCTGCGTATATACGTAAGTAAGTTTGGTCCTAAAATCTACTAAAAAAAGAAATAAAGTACCTACCTAATGGTTCAAATATTAGCTTATTTTCTAGGCTACAAAGTAAGCCTATCAAAAGTTGATTTCGATTTTAGGAACTTAGGTTTTTGGCAGTGGAATCCGAACCCCTCCCGGCGCATCAATCCCTTTAAGTTGATAGAAAATAGGATTTAGGAGGACAGGACCATCGCAATCTCAGTCTCTATCTACGCGACTTCCTCTACAACCTTTACTGGTCCACTGCTGGACGCAGGCCTTCCCATGATATGCGCCTCATTGGCATTCATCATTCATTCTACGCGACTTATTGTTGTTAAAAGGTTACATAATAATACTACGACACTGTCCGTTTTTTATCCTTACTTCTTCACTGAAATTATAAACGCGAAACTTTGTATGTCTGTAGTACCACCAAGTACCTACTGTAGTTTTAACTTCTGATTGGATCGGGTTGAAATTTTGAATAGACGTTGTTCTATCCCTGGAATAAAACATTATTAGGCTTTATTATCTCAGAAATCAGTTGGCAGTTTAGATAGAAATAGCCTTAAAATGTTTCCATAGAAAAACGCGTGCGAAGTCTCGGGCAAGTATGTGAAATATTATTAAAATAATTTTAATTTTAATATTATATCAAAATTTCAAGTTTCAAGTTACGTTTCATCAATAATCGTCAAACTTCCCTAAATTATTTAAAAAAAATTGAAATAAATATAAAAAAATAAATCTGTGTTTTCAATTATCTTTTGTTCAAATGTACTAAATAAAGATGTCGAACTTACACCAACAACGATTCAACATTTCGAGCATTTTGTTTTTGTAACGTAATAATCTAATAATTCTTTGAAACTTTTATCTTCAATCAACTCTGAATCATAGATATTTTTTGTAAAGAAATGAGTCACAAAACAAAAGAATTTATTTATTGTTGTAACATAATATTTTAAGACACATCATGATATCATCAGAGCAAAGCTTCAGAAGTTCCAAAAAATTCGTGGTTTTGACAGTTTTCATCCATCATTCCATTGCTCTCTCATTCGTTATTGAACTCAAACTGCATCTTTTTTGCTGCGCTTGAGCAATTATGCATAGTTGAAGTTAATTATTTGGTTTTTAGTAACCTTGCCATTACCCTGCTATTGTCTATTATAGTTATTACTTTTTTAAAGCTTAAATTGAAAAAAAAATTATTTGTTAAATTTCTTTGTTGACAAAAAATATCCAAATCAGAGTTTAGAAAGAACCTGATCTTCTACATTCTACCTAAATAGAAACACGAACAATATTGAAACAAAACAAAAGCTCTGATAAAATAAAGGATCGCAAATAGCTGTATACAAAGCACGTATAGACATATCCAGGTCACTGAAATCTCCGGAACAAGTAAGTAATGAAGCCGTAAGGATACGAGCCCTGTCGTCTTCCGGTGGTCGAACAGTAAATATATGGAGCTTTGCTTGTGGTTTCTTTTGTCCGGTCGGTTATCCGATTAACCTACGTGGATAAAGATAATAAAAACCGGCCAAGTGTGAGTTGGACTCGCGCTCGAAGGGTTCTTTACCTATAATTATTTATAAATACGGCAAAAAAAATCTGCAGTGTTTTATTTTGTTTTCCGTCTGTTTTAGAAATTGTGGCTCAGCCCCTTGTTCTAGCTTTTCACGTAACAAGTACCCTATCTTATCTGTACATACGTAACCTAACCTAAGATAACCTAACCTAGGATCCTAGAAACAATTCTCTGTAAGACGTCTTTTCAGAAATACAATTTGATTGTTTTGGAAATACTAAAAGCGACTTCTACTATTACTAAAACTGAACAAAAATCAAAGTAAACACTTTATTTCCAAGTTTTTATTATGTATTTGTACCATGAATTTTGTGATGTGTCCAAGAGTCTTGTAAGGTTTAATGGAAATAAAGCACTTTGACTTGGCTTTGACTTGGACTATGACTTTGACTTTGACTTCGCTGTCTTTCCGCCTGTCACCAAGCTGTATATCTCATGAACCGTGATAGATAGACAGATGACATTTTCACAAATGGCGTATTTCTGTTGCCGCCGTCATATCAAATCCTAAAAAACGGAATAAAATAAATATTTAAGGGTACTCCCAAAATGACATGATGACATGACATGATTTTTGGCCGTTTTTATAAATGGTACGGAACCCTACTTGCGCGAGTTGACTCCCACTTGGCCGGTTTTATATTGTACTTGCGACCCGCCCCGGCTTCGCACGGTTTTATTATAAGTATACAAACCTTTCTCTTGAATCACTCTATCTATTAAAAAAAGAGCATCAAAATCCGTTGCGTAGTTTTAAAAATTTAAGAATTCAAAGGGACATAAGGACATAGGGACAGAAAAAGCGACTTTGTTTTATATTATGTAGTGATCTAGCAACTTACTGTTGTGTACCTACTAAGCTAGCAAACAGCAATGTATTCTCGATTTATGTAACATAGTTTGCTGGCCGTTCGTAGTTTTGTTTACTTTCACAGTGCAACATCCAATGACCCTGTTTAGCTGTTTACTCGGATAAATACACGTTGAGTTTACTGCCGGGGTTCAACAAATTCAATGCGTTTTATGTTTAACGGGATTATTACAATATCGTACGTTAATACTGATAGATGAATTTTATTCAAAACAAACACGTTGCATTTACTTACATACCTACTAAATTCATTGCACGCCCAATAGGGCAGAATACATTGAGAGACATTCCAGTACATTATAACAACATGTGTTACATGAGTTTGAATTTGAATTTAGAAGTGACATAAAATCTATGTTCACACAACTTTCTCACCTCTTTTCAACCAAAATTAAAAAAGGAGGATAACTTCTCAATTCGACTGATTTTTATGAGAGTAATATTTTTTTGTCTTTAGTATATGCCCGCGGCTTCGCAGTCGTTGTTTCCATGGAAACGTTTAAAAGCTATTTCTATCCCATGGAAACTGATTTAAGGAATGGAAAGTTCTAAATTTTCAAAATTTCAGCCCGATCCGTTTTTTCAGGAAAGAGGAACTAGCGTCCATCCATATTATACAAACTTTCGCGTTTATAAAATTAGAACAGGTTAGAATGTGGACCTATTTTGATGATTTTTTATAAAAAAAAGTTGGTACTTCTTGTGACCCACAGATTTGATCAAGGTCTGAAAAATTATTTTTGAGTTTTCCTTAATAATGCGTGAAATTAAAAGTAAATTATAGTCTATCATATTTTGCTAAGATCCCCGGATTGAATCCAGCCTGCTCCATACAAAAAGTTGTACAATTATAAAGCTATTATCTTTTTGCCAATATAGGTGACAGGAGTGGTGGGCAGAGCTGAAATGCTGTCATCTCTTTTCTTCCTGGGTGCTTTGCTATGCTACGCCAGAGCATCGAGCAGGAGAAGGCAAACTGGTAAGAACTAGAATAGAATAAACATTTATGCGGACAAATAGTCCGGTCAATTAAGACATAGGCGAGTACCATAATTCGCATCCAGCTCAAAGTTTGTAGGATTGCTATATAGAGGTACATAGAAAACACCCAGACCAACGGAACAAATTTCTGCAGATCGATACACAAATTTGTTCCGAGGCGGGAATCGAACCCGCAACCTCTTGCGTCGCAGGCGGACCTACCTATGCCCGTCGCGCCACATCGGTCATCTATATATAATCATCATCATCATCAGCCTATATTAGTCCACTACTGGTCATAGGCCTCCCCTAATGAGCGCCATAGCGCCCTGTCTTCTGCTTGTCGAATCCATTATCTGCCAGCGTCTATATACAGGGTGTTAGTGTGAACAGCGTTATCCTTGAAACCAGAGGTTCAGTATCATGAGTAGAGTCCAAAACCTATGAGATAAGGTTAATGCCTGTTTTAGTTTCGCAGTATTTTGATATTTTATGTCATAGATATTGTACGCGATATTATGGTCACCCTAGAACCAGGCAAGTTTCCAGGTTTGTTTCTAGGCAAGATAAACTGTTTTAAAACAAGTCTAAATTCACAGAATAATCAAAAAATTCAATAGACCAAAGTACCTTGGTAGGCAGGTATTTTTGGCGTACTTAACCCTAGGCCAGTTCTTATTCTATTCATAAATGTTCGTCCCTCAGACGAATGAAACGTCATTGCGAGTAAAATACACTTGCGATGTATTTGGTTGTATGACTTATGAAGGTGCTTAAAAGGTGTATCTGATTCGATTTACAACTTTGAATCATTTTTACGTTTTGCGCGGACTGTGAGACGAATGTTATTGAATCTAGGGTTAAAGTTTATCATCAATCAATTTTATCTACTATTCAATCTAAATTTCAGTTCTTTGTACAGTGAATGAAATTCACTTACCAAAATAACACTTCACCATCACGCAACCTCCGGCCGGACGTTTTCTCACTCGTAGATTAGGTATTATTACACACTCGAGAAAACACAAATTAGTACCTAATTTGTCAGCTTATTAAACACCTTACGAACACTTGCATTTTGCATGACTGGGCATGGTGAACTGGCCATATGTACGTACGTACGTAGCCTTTGTGTCTTTGGGATAGTTTCCTAGCTTAGCACACGTTATCCTGGGATGGAAACAGCTGAGCTCTGCGTACATCGTACGAGCCAAGTTCACCAGAGCGATGGCATAAGGCCGCACCATTTCAGTCCACTTTTATTTACATTTTTGTAAGACTTCGTAACTCGTTCGTACTGAAAACAATTGACGAGCGAAAATCTGTGTCAACGACGCGACGACGACATGCTCTCCGTCAAGCTGGCGGTCTGTCACTGAGGAGCGTTCGGACGGCGCCTGCGCGAGCAGGCGGTCGGCGCGTGCGGCGCGGTGAGGTGTGGGGGGCGCGGGGCGCGGCAATGAACACTTGCATGGCCGGCGCGGCTCGTTTGATCAAAACAGGTCGGCACCTGCGCGGCCCCGTCAATGTACTCGTGTTGTAGTTTTACCACTTAGAAGGTGTATCGAATATTTTTGTTTCAAATATAAATTAAAAATAGAATAATTATTTTTCATCGGTTTTGGACTCTACTCATGATGCTGAACCTCTGGTTTCAAGGATAACGCTGTTCACACTAACACCCTGTATAAGTAAATAAGTATAATTTCAATGGTCTTGTTTTTCAGACTGGCGATACGTGGCGGCTTGCACAGCCTGCGTCGGCATTGCTATGCTCTGCAAGGAGCAAGGGATCACCGTCACTGCGGTTTGCGTGGTTTACGAACTCTTTGTCGCGCAGAAGGTACATTACTTGTCTACATTTTATTGAGATTATGACAGTTTTACTTAATCTTTAATTACTCGCATGGATACAACACACCTTTGTAAAAATAATACTTCTAGAACGAGCTCCCGCCAACAGTAGGTTCCTAGTTCGCGCCAATTTTATTTATGCGAGTAATTAAGGGTTAAAACCCCTACTCCACTGCTGCGATCTGCGTCTTGTAAGCGCGATTTCTAGACGCGCCGTGCGAGGAATCGTAAATCGCAAAATGCACGTCGAAAACCTCATTCAAAAGTGGAACGTTTTATTATGGAACGTTTTTCTATAGTTAAAAATGGAATGTTTATATGTCGAGATCATACTATCAGTAATCTTCACTTCAATCACCGTTTCTCATGTCATGCATTTTTATTTATTTAGGGCAATGTCCCATTAGATTATGAGAGTTAGGGAATAAAAATTGCATCTGTATTTGAGCACACCACAGTCTCTATTCTGAATACGATGATATCCTTGTTAGTGTGAATAGACTATTCACACAAACAAATATATCACCGTAGCGTAGTGCATTTTTGTGGTATCTCTTCCATTGACATATATATTAAAAATGAATTTCTTTTTTGTATTGCAAAATTCCAACACGCGGTCAATACCACATTTAGTTACATACCTACATACGTAGTATTCTGAGTGGTCGTTAAACCTAAGTAGCATTTCAGTTACGCTCATGAAACTATTCAACAAACCGGAATAAAAGCCACAAAAGTAGGATATAACAATTCAAAATAGGAACGAGTATAAAAGAAGAAAAACCTCACGACGACAGTGCAAAACATGTCTAATTAATAACCCCGAGTGTACGCAAGGGTAAAGCAGTGATATAAACGTGGAAACGCCCTAATTATGTAACTCGGTCGATGGCTCCACAAGGCACCAGCTAGACTGGGAGGCGGCGGGAAAAATTATACGGTATTCCTGACCGAGAGGGAGAAGTAAAATCTACGATACAGACTCTTTTCCCAAAGAAGATTTGATCTTCGTTGTTGTCAAAGTCCTTTAAAACGGGATATTTATCATTTTTTTTTTCGAGTTTTTCGATTAACTATTCAAAACCGTTTCAAGCATCATGATCACGAAAGAACTGAGTTTACTGAAAAATTACTTTAGCGTTAGAAACTATGATTTATTTAAAAGTTATTCCTTGTAGACAGTCGTGAAACCTCGGGATCTCTATAGGACACTACAGGATACATATTATGAGAACTGATGTAATTTTTTAAAGCACAAATCCCTTTACCCTTACTTTACACAGTGGTATATTTTTTATAAGGATTAGCTAAACCTAGACCGTGTAAATAAAATTAAGAATCCTACAAAATCTTTATCCTCTTCTGTTACTCAGTAAGTAGTTAACTAAGTAATGATGGAAGTCTCAATAACTTAGTCTAGATCGCGACGTGGTCCGAGGCACTTGTGTTTTTGGGAACACGCAAAATGTCAGCACAAAATGACAGAAAAGTACCTAGTAGTAAAAAAGTCGTGCGAAAACCTTCTTCGTGAAATAGAATATCCGTCCTGTAAAGCATGTAAAGCCAAAGTGAGCTTTTGTACTTACTCCACTTTTTCTTCTGATAATGATCTTTGCGGTAATTTTCAAAATGCTTTCGCTCGTTGCGAATTGTAGTACATCTTAGTCAGTAGGGGAATACTTATGCTAAATACTGGTCGAAACACAATTTGTCTTTGTTCTAAAAGTTTATGTTTTAATTTTTTTTATAAACTCAATCTTGCCACAATGTTAGCTTTATGTCCTCATATTGTTAACTTATTTTTTTCCATTACGTTATACGCTTTAAGACCCGAACTCTTGGACTAAAGAAAATATACCGTCTTTCGAATATTTCCTCAAAGAGTACCTACCTATACCCGAATTCGTGATGGTAAGAGTAGGTATTATTATTTTCGTCCACGATTCTTTGTCCCGTTCATTCACGCATTTTCCCGGAAATAAAAATGGTTTTTTGTTTCTCGTTATTTTCAGTTGACGGGGAACGGTAGTTAATTTAATTTCATGCTACGATTGAGGATGTCAAACAGAGATAATTCACTTTTTCATCGAACCAAGAGATTATTTTGATGAAGCTCCATCATAAAAGTAAAAGTTCATTTATTGCTTGAAACAGATCTTAATTTTTGATAAAATTGAATCATTGTTTTCTACCTTCCGGCATGTAATCGTTTTGTTATAATTCATTGACTAAACGAAAAAACTCAAAACTAAATCAATAAATACTAAATGCCAATAACTAGGGTAATAAAATCATGTCAAATTAATTTACAATAAAACTGAGGCAAGTTAAATGAATTTTAACATTTTTATCATTCATAAATTCATTTATGGTGTAATAGACGGTTTTTGATAGGTATGATCTTAACTTCCTTTGACATAATTTCGTAAAGTTACTGAAGAGGTCGGATCATAAAGATTTTATATGATTCTAAAAGTTATTTTCTCGTGCTAAGTTTAGCTTATCCTAATCCTACTAAAAAGGTATGCCGTAGAGTAAAGTAATTATCCCGGGATTTCCGAGAAGTTGTTGTGAGATTTACGCGCTATTTCTGAACTAGAAAATAATAATAATAATAATAAATACTATTATTATTAAGAAAAACTTTTTTATTGGCATAATTTTCAAGAGTTTTGAAAATAGTAGACCTATATTTTGAGATAACATTCCGCATTGTTTTGCTACTTCGATATTTCAAAAAAAACGGTGGTTTATTTGTTGGGGCAGTCTAATCCTCACCAGGGGCCACTCACAAAACTTCACGTGTTTAATGTACTATAAATAAATAAATATAAAATAAATAATACTGGACAATCGACACAGCATCATCTAACCCCAAGCTAAGCTAAGAGCTTGTGATATGTCTACTAGTTGACTGATATAGTATAGTTACTATAACATTACATAGATAGATTATTATTTATTATACATAGAAAACACCCAGAATCCCGGAACAAATATTTGCAGATCGCACAAACATTTCTCCCAAAGCGGGAATCGAACCCGCAAATATCAGTAAATCAGTTAATCAAAATCCTTATTTCTAGGCTTACAAAACAAACACTTAGACAAGTCAAATTGATCCTATTAATATTATAAACGCGAAAGTTTGTAAGTATGGTTGGATGGATGTTTGTTACTCTTTCACGCCAAAACTACTGAACGGATATGGATGAAATTTGGCACAGAGATAGACTATAGTCTGGAATAACACATAGAATATTTTATCCCGGAATTCCCACGAGAACGGGAATTACCGCGGGTGAAACCGTGAGGCGCTGCTACGCAAAAACTACTGAACGGATTGGGCTGAAATTTGGCACATAGTCTGTAATAGCACATAGGCTTTATTTTATCTCGGAATTCCCACGGGAACGGGAATTACGCGGGTGAAACCGCGAGTATACTCGAAATACTAATCCTGCGCAGACGAAGTCACGGGCACCATCTAGTAGGTAGTACCTACCTGATAATTATGTAACTACAAGGTACATAATTATCATCCATCCATCCATCTATCCATTTATACTTACAGACTTTCGAGTTTATAATATTAGTAGGATAAAGTAATAAATTATGACGCTATCTCCTGTCCTAACAGCGACGCAGTCCGGGCGGGCTAAGCCGCTGGTCTTGGGCAGACGCCTGGGGCAAAGGCTCCGGGTGGGGATCAGCTTGCGGCGAGGCAGCACGCAGGGTCGCGACGGTGTGCTGCGCGACACTGGCGCTGCTAGCCGCGCGGCTGCACGTCATGGGCGCGCAACTGCCCGTGTTCACGAGATTTGACAACCCTGCTGGCGCTGCGGCTCCTCCGGCCAGGTAAATTATAATCATCAACCTGAGTGGAGACCGCGACTTAGCTAACGTAGTGTAGGACGCGTGGGGCAAAGGTTCCGGGTGGGGATCAGCTTGCGGCGAGGCAGCACGGAGGGTCGCGACGGTGTGCTGCGCGACACTAGCCCTCTTAGCCGCGCGGTTGCACGTCATGGGCGCGCAACTGCCCGTGTTCACCAGATTTGACAACCCTGCTGGCGCCGCGGCTCCTCCGGCCAGGTAAATTATTAACACCATCAACCTGATTGAGTGGAGACCGCGACTTGGAAAACGTGTAAGACGCCCTCCGGCCAGGTGGGATGACGATCTGCGAAAGACAGCTGGCAGATGCTGGATGCTGCAAGCTGAACAGGGCGTTATGGTGCTCATTAGGAGGCCTTTGTCCAGCAGTTCACTAATATAAGTTGATTTATGATCATCATCATCATCAGCCTATGAGTTCACTGCTGGACATACGCATCCCCTAATGAGAAATTATAATGATGCTAATTCACACATCATCCAACACCAAGGTACGTAGAGCTTGTGTTATGGACGGTAGATAACTGATAAACTTAGTACATTATACCATTTATACCACATACCTAGATAGATATTATATTGAAATTCTTGTCAATAGCCCATCAATTTCTATGGTATCGTCAACTCATGTATAATGTGCTAATGGTTTCCATAAAATAAATATAAAATGGTGAAAACTTTAGATGAGCTTGAACACAATAAACTCGATTACTCCTCTATTGTTTCTTTCTCGTTAACGATACATGGGTTTTGTTATACATAGTTATGGTGGGTATCTTAGTGCGTTTACGATGCAATAGGCTTTATATATTTTATTAACTACCTATATTTGCGTGGACACCTTAGTATGGCTTAACTACAAGCTGTGCAGCGAGCGGCACAATAGGTACCTACGCAATATGAACCTAGGTACCTTTATTTACAGTGACTATTTTATTCTGGCAAGCAATTTTCCATTTTTCAACAGACATACCGAAATGCATGTTACACGCTCCATTGGAATTTCCAAACGTAATTTTCGTCGAGAGCGCGACAGGTTCAAAGAATTCCTCGCTCAATCTTGCCTTTCGTTTTACAGTTCGCTGCTTAATATCAATATCGAAGGGTGGTGTATCAATACATCATATTTTCAGAATATGCAGTATTTTTCCATTTCTGCAGTTCGATATCACCATTTAGGTACCTAGGTACCTTCCTAGAAGTAGGTATAGCTAACGGAAAAGCGACTGTTTAGCACTACTCGTAATGCCAGTAAAAGTGTAAACACACTGAAACCGGAGGCAGAGCGGAGGCGAAGGCGTGCGATTTGTAATCTATGGAATCCTATGAAAGCCTACACACACACCGCAGGCCGTGGCGACGCGGTGCCATAGGAAAAACCGCTTCGCCTTCGCCTCCGTTCCGCCTCCGGCTTCAGTGTGTTTCAAACTGTTCTTCCATGACTCTGCCTTTTGGCTGGTATTTACTTAGTACCTACCTACCTTTATAAAAAACTTGTAAAATGATCATTGTTTGTATTCAATACAGTCAATTAAAACGGGATATTTGAGTTAATCCTAACTAATATTATAAACGCGAAAGTTTGTAAGTATGGATTGATGGATGGATGTTTGTTACAAACTCTTTCACGCACAAAGTACTGATAGATATATACATAGAGATAGATTACTTAGCCTGGAATAACACGGCTATATTTTATCCCGGTATTCCCACGGGAACGGGAATTAGGCGTGTGAAACCGCGGGGCGCTAGTAAATCAATAAATCGTTAAAAATGGATCAATAACAATCGTATCTGCAGAAGTTTAAAAAACTGTGTCGCAGATCACGCCCGCCTCCAAAGTTAAAAAGAGTTGTTTTTAGTGTTCCGATATTTCAGTACAGTTTCATGCGCCATAATCACGAAAGAACTGAAGTCACTGCATGAGTTTTTATTAGCAGATACATCGATCTATTTAGATTCTATTCTATTTTCTTCGATTCGATTCTATTTAGTTTTTTTGCTCCTAACGTACCTAACCACCGGTTTCATCTAACGCAACTCGATCACGACACACTACACTGACATACGAACGCCATCATTTCTTCGGTTTTTTCCACATTCACAGAACAGGGTTCCAGGTTCGAGATAATTGGAAACCTTCCCTGTTGATGTTCCTGTGATTGGAAATCTCTTTGCCCTCCATTTAAATAAAATAAAAACAACACAAGCGTCTTTGCTGAAATATCGGAACACTCACAACAAAAAACTCAAATCATGGTAAATATCATTATTTCTGTCAACCAGCGTAATAAAAAGTGCCCGTGCAATCGAATTATATTGCTAAGTAATTTTTCACATAATTATCTCAATCATGAATAAATTCGACGACATTGAACGTTTACGGGTTACATGGATATGTGGACGAAATTAATTGTTCAAATAATTTCTGCCGATTAATTTGCAAACGCTTAACATGCCATAACATAATAACTAACTACATGCCTAGGTACTTACCTAGGCTAAAATTTGACTGCATTTTGCTCTCGGATTCACTGATTATTGGTTATTACAATAATTATTCTAAATAGATGGTAAATTCTGACATAGCCCAGCTCCCGTCAAATCTAGGTAGTATTTCAATTAATTACACATAACGCGGTTTATACCCTCGAGGCGTCCAAGCTATGTAAATTGTTTTGGGAGAGAAATTTGCATCTCACACGAATACCGAGGCGAAGTTTAGCCGTGGATTCACTCCAATGCAGGTTCAGCATAGCGATTAGGTTGGATACGTTCAGTTAAGGAAAACATCATTAGGATCTGTCCCGTGGCTTTGTCAGCGACCTATTGTTTGTTCTCAAAATACCGTTGATTATGCTCAGAAGTTGGAATAGGTGAACAATTCTACGAATGCGGTTTTTGGGCACTTTTTGTTGTTGTTGTGTTGAATAGGACTGGGCAATCCTATTGCAGTTACCTGTTAAAAGTTTGCGCACTGCTTTATAAAATTTAAGGGAATTGGTGAAGGTGATTATTATTGATTATTGATATCAAAACAAAGATAAATAAAGATTTATTTACAAAAAATAACAATAATATAAAATATAGTTTATATGCATACAAAATATAGTTTGTATACTTACTTATGACTTGAAAAAAACGTTGTATACTATTTTATGTAGCGGGGCAATAGTTGAAAGAATAATTTGATTACAAGAGTCAGGTAACTCTGTCTGTGAAATTGATGTCCAAGTGACTGTAGTCGTTTTCTTTTTTACATATTTTCTTTACACCTCAAAAAGACAGAAGTGGGTAAATCGTATGTAGGTACATCTTTTTGAGAATTTGTCATCATTATCATCTAACCTGATGGACATCCACTTCTGGACATAAGCCTTTCCTAAAATATAGCGCAGGACCTGTACCTCTAATTGTTACAGGTCCCAAAATCCTGGTTTCCCGCGACTTCGCCAAATCATCTTGTGGGGTTTTAATTTTAGAACCATCTTAACATAAACTCTTTCGTTCCAGGCATTTAACCTTCGCATATCTGCCAGCTCTGAACGCTTGGCTACTGACGTTACCTGAAGCTCTCTGCTGCGACTGGACCATGGGCACGGTAGCACTCTTGAAGTCTTGGAAGGATCCGCGGAACTTGGCTACCTTCACACTGGCAGCCACGTTGGTGGCCGCTGGAATACACGCATTGAGAACGCGCTCTACTGCTCTTATTATGGTAAGTTCTGCTGATAGATAGATAGATAAAAAAAATATTTTATTCTACAGATATACAAAATAGCACAACCTGGAGTAATTTTTGTGTTAAGAGAGTGTAAATAAATGGTTTTCAAAAATACTTTTACAACTTTTTGAATCGTTTTATTCCAGAAACGGTTGCTCGTAAGAAAAAAAGTATTGATAAATTTTGTATAGATAATTTTATGATCTACAATTTTTGTCTCAGATACTTTTATGATAAAAGTTACCGTTTTGCTGAAAATCGTTAAAAACTCATTTTTTTGCCCTTTGACCTTGAATTAAAAAAATTCCGTACACGGGAATGATGGGGAACTTCTACACATTGTTTATAATTATGTTTTGAATAATTTCACTGATTTTCAGCTTGTTGGGACTTTATGTAACTTCGAATGTCTAAAGTGTCCGGAATAAGAACAAAGTGCTACGATTATAAAGTACCTAGACATCTTGACAAATGCTACGGGTGGCGTAGACTGCTACGCTTCGAAGTAGATATGTCTACGGCGTAGATCTCTCTACAATGATTCGTACTACAACAAACTTGTACTCTGATTATATCAAAAGCTTCACCGAAATATTATACATCATACACCGAAATATTATCTGATCACGGCTTCGCGTGGTTGCCATGGAAACGTCTCAAGGCAATTTTTATCCCATGGGAACTGATTTTAGTAAAAGTAGCCTATTTGTTATTCCAGGGCTAGAACTACGTCTCTTCAAAATTTCAGTATTTTTTGCTTTAAAGAGAAACACATCCATTCAATACTTCTGCGTTTGTAATATTATTAAACATATATTGTTTGTGTAATTATTTTATTTTAAGAATATCAGTCATCTAGTAGGTACACCCATAACACAAGTTCTGCTTAGCTTGCGGCTACATGATGCTGTGTGGATAGTTTTTCTAATATTTTCAATGGATATCCCGCAACGCCTGAATCAATCTACTGTCATTTCTCATTAAACCTATACTTTTTACTTTCCAGGGTCTATCTCTTCTCGTTCTACCATTCCTCCCAGCATCCAATCTCTTCTTCCCCGTCGGTTTTGTGGTAGCCGAGAGGGTGCTATACATGCCTTCGATGGGCTGGTGCTTGCTGGTGGCGCACGGATGGCGAATGCTGTCCAAACGTCGGGCCAAGCTGGCTGCGGTCATGATCGCTTTCCTACTCCTGGCGTTCAGTGCGAAGACTTATATGCGGAATTGGGATTGGAAGTCAGAGTACTCTATTTTTGCTTCTGGACTAAAGGTAATATGAAAAGTTGAATATATTATGTGTGTTCCTTCAGTGACGACCGATGTGGTGCGGCGTGCGAAGGCTGCTTGCGACGCAGGAGGTTGTGGGTTCGATTCCCGCCTTGGGACAAATGTTCTCAGATTATATAATAACTAGCTTCTGCCCGCCTCTTAGCACGCGTTTTCCCGCAGCCTCTTAATAATTATTCCAATTACGAACAGGGTTCTTGAAGGTCATTATGATGTTAGTTAGTATAACCGCAGTTCACTCCATCTATGTATGTATCTGTGACGGAAACGTCAGAGATAGGATGTTGAGATAATTAGGTGAACCACAAACGGACAGTTTACAAATGGTGTGGCTTGCGGTTCTGAATAACCGTGTGCCACATTAATCAAAGGGTACCGTACCTATCTACTGTTGTCATCTATAAGTAACTACTGCTATTATTTACGTGACACAATATATAATAATTATGTGTAATATTTTTACCAATAAATTGATTATCTATCCTGATTATTCACGTAAAATCCTTTACTAAAACTTGTTCTACTGTTCGAAGATTTTTGCATCACTATAAAATCACGGCATCACGAATGCTCCTAACTTCGTCGAGTCTTCTCGTCGACCATACCGTAATACTTGAAAACGAAAGTTTTCAATCAGTGTGTCCTACCTGTAATAATCATAACTGTAATGACCTACGGAGCTGAGACGTGGACACTCACGGTAGTGCTGGTCCACCACTTCAAGGTCAGCGAGCTTGGGAAAGAGCTATGTTCGAAGTATCTCTTGCGAACGTAGTGTAGAATGCCCGTTGTGATGACGATCTGCGCAAGAATGCAGGCAGATGCTGGATGTGTCAAGACAAGGCGCTATGGCGTTCCTTTGGGGAGGCCTATGTCCCGCAGTGGAGTCATATAGGTTTTGATGATAATTATGATCACGATAGTTTCACTTAAATAAATAATAAGGTTCCTGAGGTAGGTATACCTAAGTATACCTCTGGAACCCTATTATTATATTATATTTACAACGACATTTTAATTCAAGAGCTGCGATGATATTTCATATTTCGTCTTCGGTCGAAGGATAAATGTATCAAGGACAGTATGATTCATCTGATAATAATAATTGTCGTAAACCATAATCATTTTTCGTAAACCTTACACGATGAATTTGAATTCTAACTCACGCATTATTTCAGGTTAACAGAAACAACGCAAAACTTTACAACAACGTCGGCCACGCATTGGAAGCAGACGGAAAATACGACGAAGCACTTAAATTCTTCAACACGGCCGTCAGCGTTCAACCAGACGACGTCGGTGCTCACATCAACGTCGGCAGAACTTACAACCACCTGGGACAATTACACGAAGCAGAAGAAGCTTATGTCAGGGCTAAATCACTCCTCCCTAAAGCAAAACCAGGAGAATCCTACCAAGCGAGAATAGCCCCTAATCACCTCAACGTATTCCTCAATTTGGCAAATCTGATATCGAAGAACGCAACGCGTTTGGAAGAGGCAGATATGCTGTATAGACAAGCGATAAGTATGAGAGCTGATTATACGCAGGCCTATATCAATAGAGGGGATATATTGATCAAGCTGAATCGCACGAAGGAAGCGCAAGAGGTTTATGAGCGAGCGCTTTTGTATGATAGCGGGAATCCGGATATCTATTACAACGTAAGTTTTGAATTTTTCGTAATGATGTTTGGCTATGAGTTAAAGAAACAGAAAAAGGAGTTCATTCCACATCCAACTTATCAACAACCATTGTGCATAAGATTACAAAGAAGATAAAAGTTTCCGTCTTTTTCCATACATTTGGTCTTGCAGTGACTTTACTGGATAGAGAGAAACTAATTTTCGTAGTTTGATAACGGTATATAATAGAATAGTTTCATGCTCGTAGGCTGATAAAAGTTTTGTTTCTACAAACTCGACTCGCGGAGGCTATTTTCAAATATTCTGCCTTTTCCAAAGTTTCTGCTTTGGTAACGAAAAACTTCATCTTTGCTGACAGCACTATTTCTGAAGGCAGAACATTTGAGTATGAACGAAGTTCCTACTCAAGTTCAACGCGCTTTGCCCGTAAAAAGTCTTTCTTTTAAGAACATAAGTCAGGTGTAATAACAAAAATAGGAAGCGATGCGACCAGAAGTTACTTTCAACATAGTATTGGTCCAAGATGAAATTTACATATATTTTATAGTTACTTATTTAAATCAATAATTATCGGGAACCTTAAATCTTTACCCTCACGTTGGTGTATTTCCTTTTACAGCTAGGAGTGGTTCTCCTAGAGCAAGGCAAGGCCTCCCAAGCGCTGGCCTACCTGGACAAAGCGTTGGAGCTGGAACCTGAACACGAGCAAGCCTTGTTGAACTCTGCTATACTCCTGCAAGAGTTGGGAGCGGCTGATCTACGCCATCTTGCTAGACAACGCTTATTGAAGCTGCTGGACAAAGATTGTAAGTCGAGTTTATAAAGGGTTTTTATTGTCATTCAGACCAATCACTACATAGTATAAAACAAAGTCGCTTTCTCTGTCCCCATATCCCTTTGTCCGTTAGTATTCTTAAATCTTTAAAACTACCTACGCATCGGATTTTAATGCCTTTTTTTTATTAGATGAGTGATTCAAGAGGCAGGTTTATACGTATAAAATAAAACCGTGCGAAGCCGGGGCGGGTCGCTAGTATTATATATTCGTCGACCGATGTGGGTTGGACGAAGGTCTGCGACGCAGGAGGTGTCGGGTTCGATTCCCGCTTTGGGACCAATATTTGTACGATCTGCAAATATTATTTTGTTCTGAGTGTTTTCTATGTATAATAAAAAAAATTATGTGTGTAATGATCAATGGTCTTCCATAAAATTTCCTGTTTTCCACAATTTAAAATTTTATATTTTTCTTGTCTAGCTTAAGAGTGCTTAGTATACAAGTAGGTACCTAATGCATACTGTGTCGGTCTGTACCTAATAGGTTACTATTTATATTTACAAAATAATGTAAATAATGTCGGATGAGTCGTGGGCGAAATCCATCACAGAATGGATTCCCACGGACAAGAAACGACCTCGCGGCAGACCAAAGCGTCGATGAAAAGACGAACTAGACGCACACTCAAAAGAATGGACCACAGTGGCGCAAAACAGAGAAGTGTGGAAGGAAGGGATGCCTTTGCTCAGCAGTGGGACAGTACAGGCTAACAAAAAAAATGTAAATTACTCCATAAGTTTTAGTGTACTCGCCACAGACTAACCTAATTGTAAAAATGAAATAATTATTTTCCAGCTACCAACGAACGCGTCCACTTCAACCTAGGCATGGTCTGCATGGACGAAGGGGACGCAGAATGCGCCGAACGTTGGTTCCGCGCCGCCATCCATCTGAAGCCCGACTTCCGATCAGCTCTCTTCAACCTGGCCTTACTGCTCGCTGACCGACGCAGGCCGTTAGAAGCTGCGCCCTTCTTGAAACAACTAGTCAGGCATCACCCGGATCATGTGAAGGCTTTGGTGCTGCTTGGGGATATCTATATCAACTCCGTGAAGGATTTGGATGCGGCTGAGAGTGTAAGTATTGGTACAGCTAATGGCTTCTCATTGGTTCCTATTCCATGGATAGTTTTGTTTTTCAAATGACGTCAAAAAAGGAAGAGGTTCTCAATTCAATTGTTTGTTTATTCTGGGTGGACTGATAATGATGATCTTTTTATCTCAATTGGACATATTCTGTTGCTTCTCGTCCCACTTTAATTTGGTCAAGTCTGCACAGAAGTTTTTGCGTTATCCTTAATAATATCTACGTAAAATGTAAAGTCTGGAAGACGAAAGTCCAAGTCCTATCCTTTAATTTTCACCATTGCTGAATTGCCCGCTTTATTTAGGTTAGGTACCTATTTTTATATTATGTTGAGTTTCTCACGTAGGTCTTCTTTTGCAGTGCTACCTTCGCATTTTGGAACTGGAGCCGGACAATGTGCAGGCTCTCCACAATCTCTGCGTGGTCGCCGTAGAGAGAGGAGAACTCGCCATTGCAGAGAAATGCCTAGAGCGAGCCGCTATCTTAGCACCCCAAGAACAATACATCCAGAGGCATCTGTCTGTGGTGCGAGCGAGACAGCTAGCAGCCACAAGCACCACGCCACCCCCACCCACATCAGACACTGAAGCGACTGAAGTGCGAGCGAGATGGAACTACATCCCGCAACAACCCCCCGATCCCAATGAAAGTGACGTGTCTTAACAATTTGATTGAATTGTTGTAAACCGCGGCGTATGAGTTGCAGGTGCGATGATAATGGAAATGTTATTTGCCTAAGATTTATACGTAACGTGATAGGTACAAGTAGGTACTAGGAAGGTAAATAACATTGTCTAAATCTAAATAAACTTTAACATTATGGTAAAGCTCAATTTATACGCCGCTACGACCGTGTAAATATGTATCCAAACGGCCAGTTGTTTTTAACATCAGGGTAAGTTTCGATGCCATTATGTTTTTTTGCAAGTCGACACAGCGATCTCTATGCATTTACTCGTGATAATTTCGTTTTAATACGTGTATGCCATATTAGGTGTAGTGGGTATGTTTGAACGAGCTTTCGTCTTAGCCTGGTATACGGATTGTACGGACATTTATTGTAAAATATATATGGAAATAGCGACTAGAGAACAATTATCTAGTAACAAGTTACATTGAGTTGTACGAATATTAATTTAGGTAATTTAGTCATAAAATAACGTTGCGTTAGTTGAAATAAAGAACCCCAGCTTTGAAAATACTTATATGTGAAATACCCATGCGTGAACTTGTCCCCCTATATAACTGTTAAGTCTACATAATACATATAAATAAGTTTTATGGTCAACACGATTGTTGAACATATTCTATATATTATGGTCAACAATTTCAGGACCTAACTAATCTATAAAATAAATCGCATACCTACACTGCAAAGCTATTTCAATCAGTTGTAACAATATTTTAATCATTAGGTACCTATATTAGTTAGTCTTAAGTTCTTTTTTTATATTAAATTGATGTGTTTAGAAGATTAAACAGCTTAAATGCCCCATAAAATCGTCTAAATCTAGTCTGACAGATATTGTGATAAATTGTTTATTTTTTACTTTATTATAATAATGAATTGATGTGAATCACCACAAATGTTATAGCATTATTTTCCAAATTTAATATTATCAATATCCATATAAAATTACCCATAGCTATGAGCAGAATCTCCTTTCTATGGTTTAAAATTAATAAATTTCCTTTAAATGTATTCAACTAGTTTCACCCTAAGCCCGACTATGAGCTACAAGTATGTTTGTACTAAATTATTTTCTTATCGCTATGTACTTAAGTCATTGACCGTTAATAGATTTAGATGTGGAAAATGTAATGTTGTTAATGTTTTAAGATAAAGTAATTTTTGTAAAAAGGGAATTTTTACGTCTTGAATCTTGCAACATTCCTGGTGGTGACCTGGCGACTCTGTCAAGTCGATGATTCGGAAGGACCCCGTTTATAACTATTTGTCGTGAAAACGTTTATTTTTATAAAATAAAAATGATGTTTGAAATGGATTACCTCGTTTTATTGATTCGCCTCCCTCACAACCACTCGTATTCTCTCTATCTCTCTTCTGTAGGGTAAGGTTGCTATAGTCGTAGGTACCCCCTAAGGAATTACGACTGTAATATTCAGTGCAATGGAAATAAAACAAAATCTTCTGCATCTTCTGAATCTTTATTTATTAGCCTTTTAATCTACAATCATAGAAACTTGAAAATCTTTTATCAAAATAGGTATTTTACCGTTTTTTCTTCGGTATGACTTCCTTCGCCTAGTCGCCTTAGTCATACTTAGAAGATGGACTTTTCATTACTCATACTCGGAAAGTAGGTCTGAACATGCCTGAAGAGCGGGTTGAAAGTGATACTTTCCGCCCTAGGGAGAATCGTTTTCAACTGACAGCTATAACGCTATTGAACCATTATAGTGGCAGAATAAATGCTGAAGCTAAAAAAAATCGCATAAAAAATACGAAAGACAAGGCAGTATGGCTTTATGGCTTTCGCCTGACCTAGATGGACTAATATTTAAAAAAAAATAGCGGCAATTTGTGAAAGTAACTTATGTAGTCCCTCGAACTATTGGCGCCCTCATTAATTTACTTTCAACCCTTGAGTACCTACCTAACAATGTACTAGGTATTATTGAACTCATATTGTGTTGAACTATAGAAAAATACCTTATAGCTTGAAATCACTATGAACAATTAAATATGACTTATAATTCATTCTGATATTAACTTACAATATTTTTATTTGAAATAAATATATAGTATATATATTTATTTCATATATAAATATATATTTTATTATTTTTTATATATTTATTTCATTATAGTAAATAGGTAACACAGAAAATAAAATCTTAAAAACAATATAATGCTCGCAGTCAAGTTTTCTGAATTCAGTTAGTTAATCCGAAGAAACGAATATAAATTAATTTAATGCTTTGCTAATAACTCTTCCATGTCTGATCTGATAATATATCATTTGGTCTTCTAAATTAAGTTTTTTTTATTCAAGCCTTTCTAATGTTGCAGTGTAAGCTTTGGTATATTAAATCTTCTACAGACTACATTATTCGAATGTTTCTGTAAAACTTCGTCCATATCCTCCTGCTTCCATATTATACGGTCACTTCTCCTTATTAGCCATATTACCTGATAAAAATCTTGTATGATTATATAAAAATCTTAATTCTTTAATCGTATCGGTACGAGTAAGGAATTTTCAAATAAATATTGACAAAGAAAACAGGATCACATTCCTGCCATGAAAAGCTTACAAATGGGTCTTAAATTTTAATGAACACAATAAAAAACTTTTTTTTCATTATTTTTCCTTCACGAAGTTGGACGTACATCCGCTTGTTTACGTTGGTTCGCTCGACTAAAAAGTTCATGTCGCCGACACTAGATAGTAAAATGTATAAGAATTAGACAAGATATAGCCGGGGTACGACTTAGGCTGTGGTACGACTAACGCAACCTTACCCTACTATTGATGTCCGGATGACGGCTTCCGCTTTACTTGTCCTCCACTCTACCTAGGCTTTAGGAAGCACTGGTTCGGATTGTAGAATCCGAACAACAGATTCGTACAACAGATGCGCTTCTGGACAGTATTCGCTTTAGGAATCGACTTATTAATTTAAGTGCAGCTTCGTACAATCTTAAGTCCAGGCTAGGTTTCAAATTTCAAAAAAGAATCGAACTCAATTATCATTTGAGTTCGACAATAAGGCCCCAGGTTCCATTATGATGCGGACTACCATTTCGGACCGAGTCCTATTTTCATCGAATTTATGTAAAACTTTAAAACTACACAACGGATTTTGATGCGGTTTTTTTAATAGATGGTAGTGATTCAAGAGGATGGTTTATACGTATAATAAAACCGTACGAAGCCGGGCGGGTCGCTAGTAGTAAAATAATTTTAAGTGTTAAGAAACGAGCGTAGGTAACCTACTTATTTCCGTCCATTGTCCATTTACGTTACTACTACACTACTATAGGTACATGGGTGAGAAGTGTTGCCTTTTCTTTAGAACCTATTTTTTATGTCTAATTAACATCTCACCTAGTTCTTTTTCAACTAGATCTGGTTGCCTTACGCAATTACCTATTTTTATCAATTAAACTTAGCAGAAAGCACACACCCCATACATAACACCCAGTATTGATACTTTTAACTCGACCTATAAGATTTCCGGTAGCTCCGTAACTCCGAAACGTAACATATTCTTTACTCAATTCAATTTATTATATTTAATCAAAATACCTAATATTAGTTCGATGTATCGAAACCGAATAAAGAACATGGAGCCAGTAATTAATAGACATCGGCGTTGGTTTCACCCCTATCTTCATCTTAAAAGGAGGATGATGGGAAAAATAAATAAAACATATAACTGTGTAAAAGACTCACTATATTGTTTTGTAAAACTATTACTTCTCTCAAAACAATATCGCCCCGTTTACACAGGCCTATTCGAGAAACATTTTCGTTTCCAGAAGAAATACCTTAAAGACACAGTACATTTTCATTCAATTCATAAAAAAAAAAACAAAACAGTATTACACTTAGTCGTCGACCATGAGAGAAAATAAAACCTGGGAGGAATACATTCTGTGCAAAACAATAATCTTATTATAACGAGTATTACAACATTTAAATTGTATTTACCAAAAGAAACTTCGTCGGTTTGATCGTTAGTACTGATGTTTACCAAAAGATATTAGTACTAATTAGGCAGCTTCGCGTTAAATTTGATGTATGAAATATTGTGTAAAACGTCCAAATAGCTCTATTACTGGTTATTTTTTTTTAACCAACTGATGGTGAACAAGTCAAGTGAAATGTAATTTTTCTTTCGTGGCGTCACGAAACCGCAGTCGGAAGACAAATGTTCGTGGTCGTAATCGTAACCAGCTTATGCTGTGTGTGACAGACCGTTTTGTGGATCAATGCAAAATGAGGTCTGTACCTACATTCGAATAAATAATGAATCTTCTGTACATATGTACTTTTACTTCACATCTTGTTTTTATGAGAAATTAAATATTCCACTTTAATAGCCCGACTAACTTTGAAGATCATATGCCATATTAGAACTAAAACGCAATGTAAGTAAGGCAATTTAACTCCTACTATGTATTTAACCCTGCGTGACGTTAACCTAAATTTATAAGCTGTAAATGGATTTACACGAAGGCAAGAAAACTAAAAACGAACGAACCAAATGAGGATCCAAGGTCAGTAACATTATTTCATCCCAGGTTTAATTTTAGAGGAAAACGAACCAACAAATAGAACATTGACAAACGATTTTGCGAGTGCAAGATAATAAGTTATTCGAATGACTCAAACGCAACTCAAACGTACTATTTTCTGTATCTCGACAATTCGCAAGCTCATTTGTCTATGTTGTACAAATTAACGAGTCGAGCATATTCTATGCATTCAATTAAAGTATTCATTGCATCAACTTACTTAAGTACTATCACGATTACCAGTCGTATTATTAACACAGTAAGTTTAGCTAAAATATAATGTGTCCAATAGAGCCTTAAGTTTACCAGATCTTGAATATTTTGGAATTTGTATCCTATTGTAAGCCTATGTATGTAGGTAGAAAAAAATACCTATTTCTTGACGTAATGGCACCTGAACGTCTACTTTGAAATTCGAACGAAGTCGATGGAAGACCGATAAACTTGACTTCTTTGTTGATGGCAACTTGTGTCTGGATTGCTACTTTTCTGCCATTGTCCTGTTCATGGAAATTTCAGTGTCACGGAATGGAGGCGTGGTTACATTAATAAGCAGTTTTATAACAAATCAATAATATCGCCAAGTTGCTACGGACGCGTTAAACTTCAATTTTAACTTCTTGATTTTGGCTTTGAATCTGGTTTGACGCAATTTTGCCAATGCAATGACCATTTCTGGATGGCATCACAAGGTTTTTAGATATCCTTTCGTTAAGAAATGTCAGAATCATCAACAAACTTTTTGTTAATTCATAACTATTTCAGAGTGAACTTTTTTGATGATCTTTTTTAGTTTGAAAGCTGTGCTTCCCATATGTGGTCATATATGAAGTAATTAATAACGCGTGAAATTTGAAGACTCTTCTAAGATTTTTATAAAACACCTCATATTATTTTCATAGTAAGGTTTATGAAACGATTTTTTCGGTCATCCGTTTATTTCGTTCGGATTTCAAAGCAGATGTCTTGGATCAAGAAGCTTCAATACAGCACAATGTTGTGGCATGCTATAAACTGTTTCATTTAAGATTGAGCTTTGAATTAAGGATTTTAGAGACTAAATTTACTTATTATTTTGTAATGTTTAATACAAATAAACTATATCAAAGAAAATGTTAAACCGGTTGGCATAAATTGGTCCATAGGACAGAATTTTTTATGAGTACCTATTAATTTCTGAATCAATTCAATGTCCTTGGAATACCAATATAAAATTAAATCATCAGAATAAAATAATAGAATTTAACTATACATTTTTCATATGAAAATAACAAAATCTCGCTCACTCTTACATTCACTCCCCTACACTAATTCATTTAAATTTCCCCTGATCAATACTAAATAGATTTTAATATTTTTTTCGAATTTTAATTATTTTCAGACCAATCTATTGTTCGAAGAGTTAAATTAAGTTCCAAAAAAGGCCACAGGTATTCTAAAAATATTCTAAAATGAAAGCAATACTTAGCAATCCAAGTATTGCTAAGTTCACCAATATGAATTATAGTCATATCTTTAAATATAAAATTTATTAATTCTGGGGCTCCTTTCAGAGGCTCATCTTTATTAATAAATGATTAAGAAAGAAAACACACTAGCAAGACTAGTATTATAACATAACATTAACAAATTGTAGATGCTTTATGGCAAAAGGGGAACCGGAATTTACCGGATTACTTTCATTAAAATTTCAAACAGGAATAAGCTTATCGCTTTTCTCATTTTTGTCCACATGTTGCATTGCAATATTTATTACAATTATAACCGCATAATCACTGGTTATCTCAAAATTAAACATTTATCGTGATGATAACTAACAACACAACCATAACTCAAACTGACTAATTCAATAACACAGTATAGAAAATTAAGAACTGATGAATAACCAACATATTCCACAGCAGAAAATTTCAAGTTTTCCATGGCTAATAAATTATTATTGACCACAGCAAAAAACACTTTAAAAACTGTATCAAAATTTTGTACAGCATGTATCAAACATGGTAACATTAAAAAAAATACTTTCACTTTGCAACAGTTTGTAAGTCCGAAGTTGGCCGTTTGGCCAATTCATGTGGTATGGTTGTGAGGGGAGAGTTTTCACTTGTAATCATCTTCGCCGTCGTATTCCACGACGTCGTCGCCTACGTCGGCCAACGCGAGCGGTTTCGTAAGAGCGACGGCCTCCCCTTTCTTGTACGCGGTCATTTCCTGAAAATTAAAATTTATTATAAGCTGGTGCGGGCAGAAATTTATAAATATTACTAGATCGTGTGGCTGCGACTTCGTCTGCGCAGGATCACTATTTCGAGTATATGTGCGGTTTTACCCGCGTAATTCCCGTTCCCGTGAGAATTCCGGGATAGATTCCAGGCCACAATCTATCTTTGTGCCAATTTCAGCCAGATCCGTTCTGTAGTTTTTGCTTGAAAGAGTAACAAACATCCATCCATCTATCCATCCATACAAACTATCGTGTTTATAATATTAGTAGGTTGTCGTTAATCCTTGCTTCCTTACTAATTAATATTATAAACGCGAAGGTTTTTATGGATGTACGGATGTTCCTCTTTCCGTCAAAAACTACTGAATGGATCGGGTTGATATTTTTAATAGACGTAGTTCTCGTCCTAGAATATAACGTAGACTGCTTTTCATCACATAAATCAGTTCCCATGGGATAAAAATTTGCCTTGGAACGTTCCCACAGAAATACCGCGAGCGAAGCCGGGGGTATGGTCGCGTCACGTAAAAAGAACGCTGGATGAAAGTGGAAGGGGTGAGTTCGCGCATGGGTACACTCGCGTACGATAGTACTATGCCAATTTGCTATGCCTATTTTTAACTAATATTTCACTCGCGGCTTGGTATTGGTTATTAGAAAATAATATTAGATAAAATTATAAACAAGTTCGATTCAGTTTAGAATGTTTAATCTAATTACAAAAAAATAATGTAATGTAGCAACTCCATCCATTAAGTCGTCTTGGGTGACGTGAAAACCAGATGAGGACGCGGGATTGATACTGATGGTGGCTATTTCATCATCGTCGCTGTCGTCACTTGAGCTTTCATCATCATTTGAGTCAGAATCATCATCCCCTACACGAATAATAAATGTTTCTGTCATCATGTCTACCAAATGATCGCTTTTACAGTAATCGGCCTCTATTTCCTTTACCTTTGTGCATAATTTCCAAAACCATTAAAATGTAAAACCATTTCGTAAACTTTTGTCCGCGATGGTATTTTGACAAGATACGTGACGTGTGATAGCAAATGTCAACTGACGAACCAATAGCGCACCGGCAAGCATGCGGCGCATGACCCTTCCACCCCGCGCCCCATACCTCCAAATAGACCTATAAATCGTCTATTGCGCAGCTTGACCGCCAGCGTTCTTCTTACATGACGCGAACTATAGATGCCAGCACTTTATTTCCTAGTGTAATTTAATTACTTCAATTTAAATTTGGGACGTGGAAGTCGTTTCCCTCTGTCTGTGGTGCTCATTAGGGGAGGCCTATGTCCAGACATGGACTAATACATGATGTTAGTGTGGACAGTCTTATCCTTGAAACCAGAGGTTCAGCATGAGTACAGTCCAAAACCAGTTATTAGCTCGGAACGTTACTCCATGACTGTATGTATAAACTAATGACGTGCTAGTGGTTTCAATTTCGCTTCTTCCACAAGTGGACAAAAAAGTGAAGCGAAGGGGAAATCAATAGTTATCACTTTATTTCTTAGATTATTTAGATAATTACCTATAGTTTAAATTTGACTTGTCTAAGTGCTTATTTTGTATGCCTAAAGAAATAAAGATATTGATTTACTGATGATGATGATAAATGTGACTTGAATTTTCTTTAAGATAGCCGCGCTGCAGAGCGAGACCCTCTTGCACAGGTATAATCTATGTATTATTATATAAAAGAAAGTCGTGTTTGTTAAAACACTTATAACTCGAGAACGGCTGGACCGATTTTTATGATTTTTCTGTTTTTGGATTTGTCTTCGTCGGGAATAGCATATTATGTATAAAAATATGATATTTGACAAATAAATGAATTTCCCCGCGGGCGACGCTGCGGGGCGCAGCTAGTATTACTTAAAAGAGGGTCCCATACCACTGAAATGTATTAGATTAAAGAAATAAAATATTTTGTATTTGTGTATTTTGTATTTTTGTGACTTACTCTGTCATATCTCGCCTTGTCCAGCTCCGACTTGGCGTCGTACTTGGCCTTGGTGGCTGGCTCCGCGGCGGCCCAGCGCCGGCCGAGCTCCTTAGCGATATCTCCCATCGTGTACTCGGGGTTCTCTGCCTTCACCTTGGCACGCTCGTCGTTGCAGAACAAGAAAAATGCCGATCTGTTGGAAAAATAAATAAATAATTCCGGATAATCCAAACAGCATCATCCTTCTAGACTTACTATAGACCCATTGAACATCTTAGAGTTCCTACATCTGATAATTAAAATGTTTTTTTCGTATGTACGCAACATTTGTTATAATTACAATATAACATCTAACCAACTGTGTTGTCTATCTGACCGCCTATATGTCCCTATGTATGGTGAAGTCATTAAAACTACGCAACGGATTTTGATGCGCTTTTTATAATAGAGTGATTCAAGAGGAAGGTTTATAAGTACAGTCGAAACCGCTTATAACGACATCGTTTACAACGACCTATCGGTTATTACAGCCAGATTGTAAAGTCCCGCCCGAATCTGTAGTAAACTATTCAGCAAACATACCGCCTATAACAACATCGCATACAGCGACATATCGCTTATAACGACGAAATGTATCGATATTCATCGACTATAACGACCAATCGCTTCTTGTCCCAGCAAAACAAAACAATACGGACGATTTTAAATCTTATTGATAGGCATTGAAGGAATATTTAAGCGCGTATTATTACCTACGCACTTTCTCCCACCTCATCCGAACCTCTTCCCGGCTATTTGACCTTGCATATTTTACACCAAGTGCGCGTGTTATTTCTTAATAAATATTTTTACTTTTTTCCTAACATTTCATTTGACAACACGTTCATAAACATAACCCATATACTAGATAGATATGTACCTACCTCTAAAAATATAACTACCCAACTAATGTAACTACATATGTATGTATATTGCTTATAACAACTATCGGATATAACGTCGGCAACTATACGGTCCCTTCAATGTCGCTATATCAGGTTTTGACTGTATAATAAAACCGTGCGAAGCCGGGACTCGCGTTGTCGACGTCGCTAGTAATGTTATAGTAGTAATATTATAAACGCGAAAGTTTGTAAATATAGAAGGATGTTTGTTACTATTTCCCTAAAAAACTACTTAAGAGATATGGAGTTTGGATAGATTATATAGCCTGGAATAGGCTATATTTCATCCCGGAATTTCCACGGGAACGGGAATTACGCGGGTGAAACCGCAAGGCGCTGCTAGTGAAAAATAGGCTCCTTTAGTCGGTTGGAAATAGGTGGTGAAGCTAGTGTAGGCAGAGTAACGCTTAAATGTATGAAAGATGCATGACCGTAACTCACAGCGAGCGCTTTGGCGCGTTGGGATCCTTGACAACGTTCCGCTTGCGGCCGCGCACCTTCACGTCTTTAGGAGGCACGTAGTCGCGCATCTCCAAGTCGAAACGTTTCTTGTCCTGGTCGGCCATGTCGTGGAAACGCTGTTTTTCCTCTTCGGTCATTGTCTGGAAGTTAATTAAGAATCCTTACTTCACTACATAGTATAAAACAAAGTCGCTTTTTCTGTCCTTATGTCCCTTTGAATGCTTAAATCTTTAAAACTACGCAACGGATTTTGATGCGGTTTTTTTAATAGACATAGTGAATCAAGAGGAAGGTTTATATGTATAATAACCGTGCGAAGCCTGGGCGGGTCGCTAGTATACTATAATCTCGAAAGTTTGTATGGATGGATGTTTATTCCTCTTTCATGCAAAAACTACTGAATGGATTGGGCTGATATTTGAAATAGACGTGGTTCATGCCCTGGATAGGGATAAAACAAGCTACTTTTGATCTCATAAATCAGCTCCCACAGGATAGAAATTGTCCCATAACGTTTGCATAGAAATGAAGCATGCAAAGCAGAGTGCAGATGCTAGTTTATGACAAAGAATTGTGTTTTTAGGGTTATGGTTTTACTTCCGCAAGGAAGTAAAATAGTTATAGAGCTTAACTACCAACAGACTTCAAATTTCACTCAATCTAAAGTAAGGTTAACTCAAAAACTACAGGTCTCTTTAATTTCATTGCTTGGCTTGATTTGTGTTGTGGTTTAAGAGAAATCAATAACTATTATTTTCATTAAAAAATAAAAAAGATAATCAGATTGCAAACCTGGTCCTTTTTGAAGTTGTTTGAATATGGAAGATAACTTACATTCCACCTAGCAGCGCATTTCTTTGAGAATAGCCCGAAGACCACATTCTCTTCGGGATGTTTCTTCTTGTGCTCCTCTCGGCAGGTCTGTACAAAGTACGCGTAGGCTGTGATCCTGCCGCGAGGCTTGTTGCATGCTTTAGCACGAGGCATCCTGCCTTTGCCTTGGGTAAGGAGTGACTGAGATTGCTGTTGCTGTAGCTCCTGGAAAAAACATTCAAGTAAATTTAGCATTAGTTTGTATGTATAAAGAAGAAATTAATAATGCTGGACAATTCACAAAACATTATCGAGCCCCAAGCTAAGTAGAGCTTGTGTTGAGGGTACTAGATCAATACATAGTATAAAACAAAGTCGCTTCCCACAATGTATGCTTAGATCTATAAAAACTTATCCTAAAGAAGAATACATAAGAAATAACACTGTTTTAATTTAGTAGACTACTACCGAACCGCCCCGGCTTCGCACGGATTTATTATACGTATAAACCTTCCTCTTGAATCACTATCTATAAAAAAACCGCATCAAAATCAGATGCGCAGTTTTATAAAAATTTAAGTACACAAAGGTATATAGGGATATAGGGACAGAGAAAGCGACTTTGTTTTATACTATGTAGTGATTATGAATAAGGGTGTATGATTGTAGATTAACTTACGTGTAGAGTAGCGGATTGCCTCTGCAGAGCAGCGTGAATCTGTTGCTGCTGGACTGCTTGCAGGCTGGCTTGCAGAGATTGCTGCTGTTGCTGCAGAGTTTGGGCCACTTGCTGCTGTAGCACGGCTTGAGCCTGTGACGTAACAGAGCAATATCAGTTGGAGAGTTTTGATAGAAATCAATAACTTTACAATAACAACAATAAAAATCAATTACCATTAATTAATCATTAAAAAATAACTTTTTTTAGTTAGTTATTGATAAGTTTATATAAGTTTGGGTATTTTGAAGTTTCAATGAATATGCTCGGATTATTAAGTTATATTCTAAATACAGTTTCAGCATTCTTTAAATTGATTCATAGTGATGTTCAAATTGTTTAAGATAATATTAAAGTTAATCTTTTGATGTTTTTGAATAACTTTGGAAATTTTAGATCTTAAGGGTAGTGGATGTTTTTAGTAAATATATTAAAAAAGCTTGTCACAGCAGAAGCGGTGATGTGAGCTTTTTCTGAGCTGGGCCCTTTGTGTCCCCAGGGGACTTTTCCTTTTTTTATCATCCTGTTCGTTTCTTGGTCATAAATATCTCATCACTTTTTAAGCCTATGTATAGTTTCACATTTACTGAGGTGCCCAGCTAGCTTGGTTGCTTCTGTAGCCTTTAAAGTTCTATCCATGTGATTTTATTACCTACAGGCTTGTCAGTGAGGGCTTAAATTTCATCAACATCTGTGGTTTTGATAAACCACACATTTGATAGGTAGGTATTTCAGAGTTTCAATTAGTTAGGATGTAATTTATTTATTTCAAAATTAATCAAGTCACTAGGATATTAATTTCTGATAGTAAAAATAGGTATAATATGAAAAAGTTGAAGAAGAAAATAGAGGCCTTCTCTTAGAAGAGGGACAGTTCCAATAATTAAATTCAGTACTTGGTCAATGGATCTGCATTTGGTAGACACTTAATCTAAATGAAGTTGGGCAGTTAAAGCCAGACTTCATATACAAAATATCTATTACCTAAATATGATCAGATATAACCGATGTAAATGGTTTAAGGGTTTAAATGTAATATGTATCCCTTGTGAACTAGTTTCTGCACACTGTTTCTATGGAAAAATAAACTAGTTCACTGCTCAGCATTTGCAGCACGACCCTTCGGGGAAGGCTGTAGCTAGCTAGGACATGCAGAACTGCATAGGACTTTCATTGGCAATAAATGTGTTAGTTTCCAGGCTTACAGCTACATCTAACAAAAGTTCAGCAGGTTTTCTTTCTTCTCTTTCTTACTTTAGTTACTTTAGGTATGGCCTAACCTGCACTATTGCCTGAGCCTGGGCCTGGCTCACTTGAAGAGTCTGCTGTAGGCTTTGCTGCAATGCTTGCTGTTGTTGTTGCTGTTGATGCTGCTGTAACATCTGCTGCAACGTCTGCTGTTGGTTCTGCTGCAAGCCTTGATGCTGCGTGTTCTGTTGCTGCAACAATTCTTGATTGTTTTGTTGCTGTAGTTGGTTCTGATTGCTGTTAGATTGTTGACTGTTCTGCTCTGAATCGGGACTCTCCTGTTGAGACTGAAACAAAATTACGTTTGAAATTGACTGCTCTAGATGAACAAGTTCGTGAAGACATAAAAAAATAGGCAATAACTAAATCAAATTAATATAAATATTTCTGGTCTAGTAGGAATTTACGAAAATAGGTACTGATTGTAGGTAAGTATTATGATCGGAAGAGGAAAATCCGTCTTGAAATAATAATAATGCTGAACAAATTCACGCAGCCCCAAGCTAAGCAGAGAAATGGGTACTACTTATTTGACTTTTGAATTCTGTGGCTACCTACGCGTTAAATTATTTCAGGCAATACAATGAAAGAACAATTATTTGCTATATACATAAGACGCGGTAGGCATAGGCGGTAGGGACTTCCCGCCACAACCAGTTCATGAAATTGGCAGTGAAAAACTTCAAAGAAAATGATGGAGGATAAGAGCACAGGTACGTTGTAGTAACCTACAATAAAATTGTTTATTTCTAGATGATGATGTGGTGTGAAGAGGAAATCAGAGCGACGATTGCGACTTACACTATCTTCGGAAGCGGACCCCACGAAACAAAATCACAACGCTTAGGCCAGCCAAAGAAAAATTCATTTATTTTCCCCAAACAAACAAAATGAAGTATTTCTATGAAGTATCTCTTTGAAAATGACCGAATGAAAAATAGGCGCGGAAACATCATGAATCAATCGCTGTTGATTGGTCAAGCCTTCGAATCAAAGGACCAAACAAAAAAATAATTTAACCTATCAGAGGTAAAGAAAATATATCCGTTTCCTTTTCTCTTGTCTGTGGACAAGAGAAACTCTCATTGGTTCGCATCACACACACCACCATATCACTACCCTTCCTCTTTCCTTCTCTGAAAAAGCAGGACCCATTCGATTTAGAGAAAGGCCATAAGAATAAGAACAGACTAGAAGGGAAACTTCGCTCCGAACGCGCTCAAGGTCACGATATTAGCCTACGCGATTCTGCACGTTAAACGTGCAGTAGGGCTGTCACAGCCGGCGACGCCGCACGCGGATTTTAATATTTGTGTAGGTTAGGTACCTACCTCTATAATATGACGTCATGGTCAAGTTATTGTGGTGTGATCGGTTGTAACAATAAAAGAGAATACATATTATATGATAATACATACCCTATGTAAGTAATATTTTCTAAATATTATTGTGTTTTAGTAGGTTCCTATCTAACTAATTAGGTAGGTACCTAATCAAAGGAACGTGAACATCGTTCGTTGACCTTTTCTCACTCGCCTCGCCTCGCGATGACGGCGCGGCGGCGGCGGGGCGCGGCGATACAATGCAGTAGCAACCCTGGCAAAACGCCTGGACGACAGAGGGGCGTAACGAGGTGAAGGGGGAAGTAGGTATATAAATGGCGGCGTTTGGGACTAGATCAAAGAAGAGTCCTTTCTACGTAGTTATTATTTATTCTTATGGAAAGGCCCACCAAAAATAGCTACGTTATATTAACACTAAAATCATTAATCCTTTTGACCTATAGTTAAGAATAGTTTACTTTATTTTGACGTAAACTGTAACGCGATTAACCTTAATAAAAAAATAAAGTGTTTTTTTAAATATTATGTACCTGTATGGTATATGCGACAAAATGTTATTTTTGTGTAGGTATTGTTTTTTTTAATCAGAATAATCAATTTATTGGTAAGAGTTTTACAAGTCAAATAAATCAGTGTTCAATCGAAATTACAATTAATAAATTTAATTTGATTTATTATTTAATATACTTAGATTAACTAGGTAACCTACAATTTTATTGTAGGTTGTATTGTAGGACATAGTTATTTGTTTGAAATGTCTTTATGCTTAAATTTAAACTATGTTGGAATTATTGTGGATTTATTCTAATTATTTTATAATTTTTTAGTTTTTAAATTTTTGTTTAAAAATGTTATAGCTAATTGATTTATAATCATATATCAAAATCTTTATAATTTATACGTAAATCCGGTGTCAATGTTTACACTGAAAGAGTATTCGTACCGTAGGAGATGAAGTCTGTTGTGATTCAACTGATCCTGATCCAAACCACCACGGTTGTTGGGGAGAGTCGTCTCTTGCATTATTAGTATTTGTCATCAGACGGTAATCAAAACCACCAGCATTTGTTGTTTCGCTAGTGTTGTTTCCAAATCCTCCCGTCATTTTGTACGAATATAACTGATGAGAAGGTGCAGCAGTACTCCTAGCGATCTCTTCATTTATTTGTTGTTGGTTTTGCATATCACCTGCGCCGCCAGACCACCATGAGGCATCGTCGCGCGCACCCCAAGCGCCCCCCGTTGCGCCCCGCTCTCCCATTATACTGTGCTTACGGTTAACCAGTTTTTGGTCCGTTTTTGAATACGTACTTTATAATAAGTCTTTGTTTGTAGCAGGGCTAGCAATCATTTTCTTTCAAGAACTCTTAAAATAATAACGATTCAATAGTTTACACACAGTCATCGAAAAACAACAAACTAGTTTAATGTTAACACATTTCATGACAAAGACTCCATGTTTTATTTTTTTTTACATCGTTTTTCACTTTGGTTTTTTCATAACCCCCTGAAAAACACTTTCATTTACTTGTTATTTCGTCATTATGCTACCGGCTATAAGTTTCACTATACACGCGTACGTTTTGTATTAGATTGGTTTATACTTTAGGTCAATATAGTTGGCAACGCCGCATAGCGCGACGCTAAGCATGAGGACACTAGCGCCCTCAACGCGCAGCGACTGTCTCGACTTTACCCGAACATTTACGAATAAAGCACGACCGTGCACGAGCTGGCAACAACTTCGTCCACCAACCGGTCAATAAGTTGATTGGCGCAGCTATAGGTACTTAATACACGCCACGAATTCTTGTTTTTTGTTTTCTTACCTCACATGTCGCCTAATTTTTTATTATTCAAAGTAAAATTAGACGTAAGAATATAAGTAATACAATAGATTATGGTAGTTAGGAGAATGACTAAAACGTTCTTTTTTTATAAATAAAGATCATTTATTTGTCAATAACATATTGTGTAAATTATATTTATAGGTATGTACCTTCCTAATGTGCAAATAACAACATGGTCGAACGTTAACGGAATGAAAAAAAACAGAGATTTATCAGGTACTAAAATTATAAAAAGACATGGGTTAGTAAATCAATAACAATTTGGAATATCATTCACACCATAAAAACAGCTCTTTGAATATAATAAATACTTATAAAAATTTGTAAATACCTATTAGATTTAACTCGACAAGCTAAAACCCTTTTCTAAGGATTTATTTTTAATTTAATAAAAGAAAAATAAATTTTAGTATAATTTCAATTCATTTATGGTGAAATATTCCTTTACAAGTACTTAGGTAATCATTACATACAATTCAATTTAACTTATCAAGTGGTTTTATTGTCTTAGTTCTCAACTTAAGATTTTAGTTTTTGGGTAACATTCCAAAAAGAAAAAGGGTTCACATCAAATAACCTTGTAACAACGATTAATTTGTAGAACATTTTTTTTACGTGTTTTCAAATGGCTTATTCGTTAAAGTTAATCGTAAAATTAACTTAATTTGTCATTTTCACTACTTATATCTATTCTATTAAATTGACATAACTATATCTAATACCCATACCCAAGTAAATGTGGGAAAAAATACTTACCGATATAAAAACCTAACCACCTAGTTTGAAACTTAATTGATTTTCCCCGTTAGGTACATAAAACTACTAAAACAATTTGCCTTAAAATTTACAAATTAGGCTGGACAATTTACACAGCAGCTTTTAGCCCCTTGTCTAAGCAGAGTTTGTGTGAAATTTAATAGGTATACTTACCTAAAAAATAAATACATTACGAGACATAAAAGATAGATACGTACCTACTTTTAGCTATAAACACTCAGAACAGAACTCCCTGAAATTCAACGAAAAATCGACTCGCTTTTACAACTTTACCTGAATTTCATTCTACAAGCACCTGAACAATGTTTAAGTAAAAGATTTTTAAAGCAAGGTGAAGGAATCATCTATCAACTATCGGTTATCAAGGAAACATACGATAGCTATCAAATCAATGAGAGCAAAAAACCGGCATTTCAGAAGCCATGCAACCACTGGATTACGTAAAAAAGCGATTAATTATATTCAACTACCTAGTCATTTCTTGCGACTCTTACTAAGTCCTCATCTACCATCTGACGCGTGGAAGACCGCGGCTCCATGTTTCTATCATTGGCCTCAATTTCGTCGTACCTATAGTCTACCTGCCATCTCTGCGCCTCTTCAAGTCTGTCTAGCGGTTCTTTTCCATTATCCTAATCCCAGCAACCATTCAGCCAGTCATGAACCTTATTGCGACGTCGGATTTCGGTATTAGAAATTCGGTTTTGTTTCCTGATCCCCAGCATAGAGTGCTTGTTAAAATAACACAGGAGATTCTGTAAGCCGCTCAACTCAACTGAATTTTTCTGGCTATTTCCTTCAACCGCTAATGTCAGGTCGGTTCCTTGCCGACTGTAAAAATATGACAGACCTTTGTATTATATATAATCTCAGAGTACAGATTCTGAACTGAGAGATTATATTCACTTTTCAACTACTTCCATTCAGTCTCTGACTTCATCGAGATCGTACCGTCGGCCTTATCGGTTCATAGCTAACCTTGTGTTATCTCAATATTTTTTAAGAAGTATAAATGTTTTTGTGTGTTTATTTAATATTTTTGGTCTCTAACTAAGTATTAGCTTTCTATGAAATCGCAAATTTATGTTTGCGTTGAATTTTCTCATATCTCTTTTATCAAGTTTCTTTAATTATTGTTCAATATCGTGATTTGTCAAATTTCTTAAAACTAGCATGTTTCATTCAATGTAAAGATTATTCGATGCTTTATATTGTGATGTTTAAATGTGTTTATAGGCTTGACTTTTAATGGTATTGCATTGATTCTGAGAGGAGCTTATAATTACTTTGTATCTAGGTTCAACTCTTCGAGATCTTCCAATTCGTTTTGAAGATGAAATAAATACCTGAAATAACATAGTAATCCTTTTTGTAATAAGTAAAGTTCGTTGGTTTTATAATTAAAGAAATTTTAATAAAAAATATTGCAATGAAATATTATAAATATTTCAGTACCTAATAGATACCTTCATACATACCTACATATCTTGGTAAGTTAGGCCTGTCAATCAAGTCCAGGTTAAGTTATGGTGAGTTTATCCACACATAAAATAATACTTTTTGCTAAAAAACTTAAAAACACTACATAGTATAAAACAAAGTCGCTTTTTCTGTCCCTATTTCCTTTTGACTCCTTAAATCTTTAAAACTACGCAATGGATTTTGATGCGGTTTTTTTTAATAGATAGGTTGATTCAAGAGGAAGGTTTATACGAATAATAAAACAGTGCGAAGCCGGGGCGGGTCGCTAGTATAAAATAAAATAGTTTATACTTACAGTAAATTCACTTACCGACATAAAGAACCTGGACAATAATAATAACCGAGAAAAAGATCCCGACTTAAAAATTATGAAATAAGTTTAAAATGCCTTACTTTATTGTATCCACTAAAAGGTAGGTCTACGTCTTCATGATAGTCTGAGGGCTATATATACAAATTCTGAAGATATACATAATAAAAGCTCATAAGTAGGTACCTTACCTACTTCACGAATTAAATACCTGTTATCCATCAATATTTGAATCTTCTACTTAGAGTGGGCAGACCTTAACACGCACACATGCAAAGTTTTCTGAAACGAATACCTATAATCTCACGCACACTAAGACAGCATAGTCGTAGGTGTAGTTAGTACATGTATGTCTATAAATACCTAGTGTCACCTTACTACGTAGGTACGATACGACACTCGTTCGGCAGCCATTTGCCAACAAAATTAGAATGCAAATGCAAAACAAAAATAAAGATCTACATGTATAAGGTTCTCTGAATCGATACTTAACAATTTTTAAGGGTATAGTCATATCCTGCTAAGCTATTGGAAAATACATAATCTTAGTGGAAATGAAACTCACCGAATAACAACAATAAAAAGAGCACACGATTTCAGTGCTTATTACGTAGGGAACTTCGCGCTCGTTTCACTGAATGCAATGAGCGGTTCATTAGCAGAACGGAGTGAACGTGATTGGTTAAATTTTAAGTTACCCGCCTTTTCCAACCAACCAGAAATCATAATACAGCTTTAAAATTTTGTTTATGTCACAACACTACTACGTCTTTGCACACATGCACTGTAATAATTGTTTTCGACTACATTGATGTTTCACAGCCAATATTTGTGATATTCTGAAATGTGCTTTCAGACACAAGAGCATAAGGTTCGATTTTAATTAAAAAAAATAGTATTTTCCGAGAGAGCGAGTGAGTGAGTGAATGATTTCGAAAAAGACAAGACAATTTTGTTTTTCGTTTGTGTTGTGATGTGATGGCGTTAATCTCGGTCGGTCGATCGTCTCGTAGTTTGGTTCGTCGACGTTACGGTGCGAAATCAAAAGTCTTGGTTGAATTTTGTGGTTTATTCAGCAGTTCAGCGAAGGTCCAGTGTCGTTACATTGATGAATGTTCAAAACAATATTGTGACTTGTTGTGCAGAACTTATCTCATAAATTCCTGTGTAAATTAGACGCTATGAATTAGCGATGGACCATTGCAGGAATATGTGCCGTGAATAAAGTATTACATTTCCATAAACTGTTGTACAAACTAGGTTTTTAAACATTCACTGACATGTCTTTGATTTATTTTGTGAAAAATATCTCCGTTGTTTCGTACTATAACCTCAACAGTTCAACTTTGTGAATACGTCGCTGTAATATCATTGTCGCCCGGTGCGGACACTGGAAAAAGGTTTAGTTCATTGATCATTTATGATTCAACGGGAGAATCAAATGAACAACGGGTTTAGCACAGGAGAAGAAGATTCTCGAGGTAATTCGGATCAAATATGTTGCCTTGTGGATGACGGCGACCGCTGCAGACGACCTGCGGGCAATGCCTCATACAGCAAACGTATCCAGAAAACTGTCGCTCTTAGAAGGCTCAAGCTGAACATAGACGCTCAGGTATGTTCTACTTCACATTATTCATAAATCCAAGTTTTCCTCACATTGAATAAATTTACCTTATTTACGTGTCAATTTCAGGCGCGACATACGTACATTTGTGATTTCCACAAGACAATGATACAATGCGCGAGGACAAAGCAAAGGAGGCCCAAGGACTCTGACAACGACAGTAACGAAGCTGACATGGATGTACCAGAGGTTGACTGGTTCCAGCTGCAACTGAATACTCTTAGGCGTTACAAGAGGCACTACAAGGTGCAGACCAGACCTGGGTTGAACAAAGCTCAATTAGCTGATGTAAGTATCAAAAGGCTCCATATATCCAAGGATCCAGCATAAGAATATTGACTCTTTTAACTCAGCCCATGATGTCATAAGAGCCAAGTGAGACCAGAAGAAGAGCTGCAGCTTGCTTGTGAATTTTACGTTGATTTGGTGATGATACTATGACTAAAAACCCCTTATTATTAAGCAATGAATGTAAAAGTGTTATCATAAGCGCTGTTACATCAATTGCTTAATGTTGCCTATGTAAGTAACTAGTGTAATAAACTCACTGGCACATGAATCTTTTCTTAGATATAAACATCAGGTGAGAAACGGGTTTCACAAACGCAACACTGGTAATAGGATTTCCGAGGCTCTCTATGACATCACTGTAAACACATGCTTCATTAATTGAACCAATTTCACTTCTAATTGAAATAATTTCTTTTTCCAGGCTATACAAAAACACTTCAAAGCTCTGCCAGTCAATGAAAAGGAAATAATGACATATTTCATTTACATGGTGAAGACCAATGGTAACAAGCTTGACCACAAGAATGGAATGAACTCTGATTCAGTATGAAGTGTAGTGATATATTTATATGTGTAATGTAGTGTTTTATGTTAGCTTGAAAAGTGGCAAAGGTGAAAGTAAAACCAAACTAGAACTACATTTCATCAGGACTATTTCAAGGGAAAGCACATTTTTATTTATACAATAAAATGCATTTCTATTTATTAAAATTATCTCTAAAGAATCTACTTGAATGCCACTTATCAAGAGAATCTGTTTTCAGACTTGATTGTTATAATTGGAGTTTTGTCAGAAGTAGTTCTACTTCAAGCCGAATTGTGTTACATAGTGTATGAAATTACTTTCTCATTGTATTAAAAAAGTAGACTCTGGATCAAAAACCTAGTATTTATTAAGTCTTAATTTTTTGAAAATGATTTTAATTAGACTGTGCTTCAGCTTACACTTAACTTTTATTTAGAAATATTGATGCAAACAATGAGATATCATTTTGATAAAGTTACTTCTGAGGGGGTGGATGAAATCAATCTTGTTGATTTACTATGTAGAATGAAATAATTCAGCAAATCTATGAGCTTTTCAAACTGATGATGTTGTAAAAACTAAACTGATTTGGCCATTTTAAATATTTTCTATCAAACCACCAACTTGAAATAGCTTTTTGTCATTATTAATAAATTTTAAGGAATACATAAAATAAATTTTCTTTAATATTTTATTTGAAAAATACTTCGCAGTCCATCATTCTAATAGATAGCTAATATACTTATTTAATCATCTGAATCAGAAGATATTTCAATCCATTTTGAAGTCCCTTTTTTCGATATAACTTCAGTTGTATGTGGTACTGATGAGACAACTGAAAAGAAAATGCATTGCACATTATTTACAGATAATATATTAGTTGGTGATAATGGTGAAATTTTATGTCCAAAACCGAATTTATTTCAAGCTATTATGCTTTCTTTTACTTTCAAAGGAGTCTCTTCTAATTATTAAAGAAAAAAATACTAATCCCACAAAATAGTCTTTAGACTGCCCAATATAAATTATCTAGCTTCTTAAAGTAGGTCATGAAGTTATAATAGTCTATGCACATAAGTCAAGTACTGCTATTAATTAGTGATAATATAGGTATAGACTAGCTCTCAAATTACTGTATGAATGTAGCATGATGATGTATCATGAAATATGATAGCACTTAAAACTTAAATTGCAATTTGAATTAAACATTATGAATATGCCTACCTTATATTATTATTTTTAGCCTGAGTTATCCCAATGCAAGGCAAGATATACATTTCACAGGCTTTTGAAAAGAATTTGATCACATCTGCTATCAAATCTGTGTGAAGTGAAGAAAAAATAAAACTTACCATCATATTTACTTGGCTCATCTTTGAAAATAATTTCATCGTCTTCGGACATATATTCATCCTTTGTCAAGTCTTCCTGGTGGTATTTTTTGAGGCGAATGCTCAAATCTTTCCGACTGAGTGATAGTAGATGATCTTGCGTTATAATGTCGCCGAAATTTACTTTTACCCTCTTTTGTCTACAGGAAATAAAACCATCAAGTTAATAGCATGAAACTGAAAATCTAAACGAAAATCTAAAATCGAAGTTTCCAATACATTTTAGTGCAAAACTGAATCATAAGGCCAGGTTATTCCAGTGAAGTAGACTTCATATGCTACCTCCCTGCCTGCAAGGGTGCGGCATACTTTTTTTCTGTAATTATTCATGTAAAAATGAAAATAGGTAGGTTCTGAGCAGAAATAACCGATGTATATTCATCTAAACGTCATTGCCCATTATGCTTTCTTTGTAATATTTATTCAGCAGGTGAAGTGTTAAATAATGTTTTGAACTTTACAATAATCAATAATATTTATCTATCAAACAACACATATTTTTGTCTGATCAAAACAAAGCATATTTGATTTTTTTAAATTGCTTATTTTGAATATCCTAATACCTAACCTTTAGTCACTTGCATAAGATAGTGTTTACACAAAAGCAACTCCAAAATATAGATATTCGCTTTTACAAGTATTGTTCTTTAAATATGTACATGTAGTCCTACAGTATTAGAATGAGTATTCATAAATATACCTTAATGTGTCATCACTGGTAATTGCACTCTTTACTAAATCCACAATTCCTTTACATTTATCTGCTGCACTAGCCATAGCTTTGTGGACAATGTTGGAGCTGTCAATGGCTGCACCAGTTAGGTCTAGTAGACAGAGTTCTTTGTATTGATTCAAACCTATGACCAAGAGACCACCACCGGCATTTATTCCTTCCTCTGTATTGCTCAGGCATACTGACTCTTCTAAATAGCTTGGGTCTGATATTATTTTGCTGAAATAAAGAAAAAAAAAAGAGTATGTAGGTATAAAATTACTGATTGTAAGAAGCTAGCTGCTGGTAGCTTAAAATGCATGCAACACTCCTACAATACTTCTGACACTCTGACTGTTGAAGTGAATGTTCACTTCAAAAAAACGAGGTTCTCAATTTGAACATATTTTTTTCTTTAATGTTTATTTTATAGAAAATTATGATTCTTTTTTTTTTGCTTATGATGATTCTTTTTTTGAAAGCTGGTGCTTATCATTTTATAGTCCATGTAAAAGTTTAAAATATTGTTCATATATTTGAAGTTTGTTTATTTAAACATGCCAAATTATTGATCTAAACATCTTACTAGAAGTCACATGATAAAGATCAGAATATAAAATGACATGGCCTATCACATGCTGTCTTACCTAGATAAGATCAAAATTATAATCTAAGGGGGGAACACATGAGAGACAATTAATTTACAATCTCGATGTTTATGTCTGTGTCATCATGATATTTACTCTGAAACCTCGACTAGATTGACTTAACTTAAAGCAGCCTGTCAGAATCTCATTTGGTCAACAACCATAGAGGTTAAGTCTTACATGCATGTCAACAACTACTACTTATTGTGTTACCACTGTAGCAAACAAGCATAAACAATGCTCAATGAATTGAAGTCTAAACTAGTATTCTAGAAAACATGTAGAAGGATAAAAGCAGTAAACTTACTCATTGCCAAATATAGCAAAGGTACAGCAAACTGGATAGTGGTATAGCACTGTTGGAATAGGGTCTTTCTCAGCTAACGTGTGAATTATAATCTCATCTCCACTGCGGGTTATGTCAGGCCGTTTGAAATGTGCCAGGGATGTTAGGGTGGCAATACTAGCACACTCAATGATGTTGCCATCATGGTTTAATACTTTAATGTCTACCCTTATTGACCACACCTGAAACATAGTATGTAGGAACAAATAAGAAAAAAGAAAGAAAGAAAAAATATTAATTTCAACTACAATCTATCAGTTAGAAAAATTCTTAAAATAGGTACATAAGGTAGGTATAGTGTGAGAATTGAAATTATTATAAGTAGGAATTGGCTCAGCATAAATGCTGGGCATTTCACACAGCATCATAGAATGCAATACTGACAGACAGTTTTTCCAAAACGAGAATTTAGAAATTTAAGTGTATTTAGGAACATTAATTTTTGAGAATGGCTGAATTATAGAATACTATTGATTTTGATCTCAGACTAGGTTTAATTTAATTATATGTAAAAAAAATTTCATTGTGGTCATCAAATGAAGAGATTTTACATTATTTTACATTTTTCACATAAATTGAAATCATTATACCACCAACTATAATATTCAGAATTTAAAGTTATTTTAAGGCATTAATAGCCAAATTCCTTTGTTTTTCTTGGGCTTCCCCAGATTCTTCTATAGCAGTTGGCCATAAGTTAACCTACTCTGATGATCTTGACAGAGATAAGGATAAAAAAATACCTTCTCCTCAACAACAATACACAGGGCCTCAAGATCTATACATTTAGAATCCTTGTAGCATTTCTCCAGAAGCCTATTGAGATAGACAGACAAGTCGGTGGCGCGATTTGCTTCAAATTGAGGGGAAGCCATGGGGCCAACATCCACATTTATGAATAGGATACCTTCATTTGGCCTAATTTGTTTGGGTTGGGTGACTTCACAAGTTACTTGGGCCAATACTCTGCAAACAATAATATAGTAGGTAAGTTTTAGAGCAAATTTTCAGTCGGTATAATAGTTTTACCGAAGTGTAGAAATGTTAACGAAGTGATTATGGACATGGATACATACTTTGTTTCTCCAAGTGATACAATACAGCTGCCGTAACTCGATCCAAATGATATTTGTAGGTTTCTGCTTTCATTGTAGCTTCTTCCATCCAAACGCTACAAGATTTTATGAACAAGTTAGCGAGAGGTTATCAAAACTAGGAGATAATATACAATGAATACGTACATGTCCTTCGGCGACTAAGTTTTGGAGAAAGGTTTTCTCGCATATTGATATCAAAGTATCCCTCATTTCTAAAACTTTTAGGGAAAAAAATTATATAAAGTTCGACTTGAGTTTTGTTGAGGTTATGTTTTGTTTATTTGATCATATATATATCTGTCATGTCAACAGAACTGTCACAGATGTTACCGTCACAGATTAGCTTGAAATGAGTGCTGCCAGCAAATAAGCTTAAAAAATGCCGAAGCCCGAAACCAATGTGATCAAATTAATATGAATTCGAGTGTCTCTTTGAAACCTTCCTAAATTATTAATAAAACTGTCGATTTAAAAAAAATCTATCTGGTAGGTATTGGTTATATATAATCTAACTAAAGCGAAGAAAGTTTGATCATGATCCGCTTGATTAACTCAAGTCGTTTGCAAGATATTCATTCTATCTAAATCCAGATATGAAATTGATACTAATGGACAATCCACACAGCACAATATACCCAATACAAATACATCGATATCTTTTATATTATAGTTTAACCCCGGACCCTGGAACAAATATTTATTATTTTAAATAATATAAAAATGCTTTTATTTGGCATCAAGTTTGAAAAAGTAATCGTCATTCTGTGTAATGAATAATGATCGATATGCATTGTTTGTAGGGCCTATTACAAATCGACACCGACCGTGGGTGGCCTCCCAAGGTATCACAATAAATTCTGTCAAAGTATTTCTTTTAGCATGGGAACAAACTTAAACATTGCGTTTTGAGCTTGACCTCTCTAAAGTGATACTGATTTTATTAAGTTATGGTTAATGAAAATTTTAAAATTAGTAAATTTTTTTGGCTTCTTCTAGCACTTTTTCTCTTGTACAAAAATAGGCATCACTGAAAGGACGTTGAAGTTGACATTCTAGTAAAATGCGAAGTTGACATTTTATTTTAGAAGCCATGAAGTATTTTCTCCTTTTGTTTCTAAACTTTGTAGATTTATTTCTGTAAATAATATAAAATTGTAGTTGTATTGAGTAAGTAGGTATTATAAATATTTTTGTGTAATAATGTTAATTTATTTTCTCATAAGTACCTATTAGTTATTCTTTGTTGTTTTTTTTTCTGTTAGTTTTGTTGCCTTGTATAGTTATAGGTTTTTTTTTTAATGAATTTACTTAATTGAGACAAAATCCTTTTTTGTAAAAATTAAAAACTCAACCCAAAAAAAAAAAACTCGACATTGGCAAAATTGCGTCTATGCTGACGCAGAGCCAGCATCCAAGAAGAACTAGAACTAGAACTTGGGTAAACTTCCTAATATGTACTACCAAGTTATGTTGATAATTAATTACCGCTAGTTGGCGCTGCCTGCTGTTTTACGACCGGCTGAAAAAGTATCGCGTGAGCTTCAAATCCAAGATTTTTTATAAAGTTATAATATGTACAGTGTAGGTTTAAATAAATTAAAAAAGACAATGTTTAGGTTACACAATTTTCAAAATGTACCTAATGAGTAACGACGTAAAAATCGTCGAGAAAAATCAAAAGATCGTCGATGTCGACGAAACTCCCGCCCTCCCGCTCGATCAAATACCTACAATTATTGTCTTACCATAATAAAAAAGTTGCTTCCTGCTGTCTGTCTGTCCCTATGTTAGTATGCTTAGATCTTTAAAACTTGCAATGGATTTTGATGCGGGTTTTCTTTAATGATATAGAGTGATTCAAGTAAGAGGAAGGTCTATCTCTTTAATAAACTCGTGCGAAGCCGGGGTGGGTCTCTAGTTGTGTTTAATCATTTTATTATCCATGTAAATAACCAGAAATAAGTAGAGTAAAGCCAAACATGGTGGATACCTTATATAATTACCTTATGGGCACCGACCCCTACCTTACTACCTATTCCCCGGTAATTAGTTAGAAATGTATGGATAGTCGATAAAAAAGTCTCTATGGCTCTTTTAATCGACTACCTGACTACCTAAATATTATATACAGCCCGCGGTTTCGCATGCGTTATTTTCGGGATAAAAAAGAAGACCAAGCAAAGTTAATTCAGGTAGATATAGAAGTAACTATTCGAAAAAATTACATCCCGATCCGTGTTGAGAGGTATTGGCGTGAATAGGATTAACTTTATAGAGGTTTTTTAAATACTGGCCCAATTTGCTAGAAACTTTCTCACCAGAAAAACCTTCTTATTATAAACTAAGAAAACCTTCTTATTAAAAGGTGTTTCAGAATTTTTCTAATAATCCTGAAAATGGGGTAAAACCACTGACCTGTATCTATACAAGTACTTGTATATATAGAGGTCAGTGGGTAAAACGGTTAAATAGAGTTTGAGATTCGTAGATTGGCTCCGTATTTAAATGTCTGTAAGTTTTTAATGTAGGTGATAATGACCTGAAATCTGTTTTGATATACTTACCTACTTATTAAATTTAAAATCAAATTTAATTTCATTTATAGTTCGATTACCTACATTGAATAGCCAGGCAATTCGTATAGTTTTTCGCGAGAAAGCTGTTGTATAATGTCATATGTTATCCAGTAGGTACTTACCTAAATACCTATAAGCATACAAAGTCTGCTTAGCTTGCATAAGATGAAACCGTGTAAATTCATTTAATCATTCACTTATTGCATTTTAATTAAATAGGTAGGTACCGTATTTATTACGTTGAAAAGTAGGTTCTACTTTAAGTTTCAATATCAAAGTCTTATCCTCACCAATTCTTCATGCATTTTCATAGCGTGAGCTTGGATGCGCTGTTACTTGCGCATGAAGAATGTATGGTGACATCACGCCGAGCTTTCGAGCTGGCCAGTCCACCAGTGACGGCCAACACGTCAGGACAATGGGAATGGACTTGATAATCTCGTCTTTTTGTAACGAGTCGGTGTGCGAGCTTAGTTATAATAATCCAATCGGTATCTAACTATTTATTTGATAAGTTAATTGATAAGATTAAAGTGAGAAAAAATCTAAGTGATCACTTTGCTTCCTGGTTAAAATTACCTACGGGATATAATTTTAATTTCTGATTTGTCCAAGACTCCTGTCGTGAGGTCTAAAGGAAATAAAGACTTTGAGTTTGAAAAATAATGTTGGTGATTTTCTCTAATGCATAAGATTTGCAATCATGGAAAAGTTGCATTTGATACTGACCAATGTGTTTTATCCACATTTGACAAAACTCTAACTAAACATATTACCTTAAATTTTTTACCTCGTAATACATACTTTATTTCAAGATAGGGACCTAAGAAGTTAATTTTATTAAAAAAAATAACAAATTCTAAGAAAATGTTTGCAAATTTTTGTGAGCATATGGAAATAATAATATGTATAATTCAGGACATTCACATATAAATGAAAATTATTTCTGTTATTATATTGTGTTCACGTCAAGTAATTCGATTTTTGTTTTTTTTCACACAATTTTCTATGCGCCTCTTCCACAGATACTAGCCTTTCGAAGAAAAACATAGATCTCTTGAATTTAGCTAACGACCTGAATGGAAAGCATCTGAAAATTGCCACCTATGACGTAAGTCTTTTGTTGTAAGTTTAACAGACAGATAAGTTTTATATCACCATCTCTATAAATGTGACCCGGCGGACGGCGAATGTGTGTGTGGGAAAATTGGGTGTAACTGTGTTCGTACAGTTAAGAACTGTTCATAAAGCCCTTAGAGTATCTATCTTAAACTAAGTAGGTAAATTAAAAACCCATGCTTAGGAATATGATCGGTAGATGAAGCACCAGTAGCTAAAACCTCAGGATATATTCTTCAACCATAGTGTTGCAGTCTAGTGCTTTAATTCTGGAACTATCTTTCTTAAACATGTAATTTGATGAACCAGCTTGCTAGAGCATTCCCAGTTTAAATCTTAAGGCCCCATAATGCTGCAACTCCTAAGAAACATAATTGATAGGTATTTTAACACCTGACCCAATAAATTTAACATCTGGGACGTAATGTTTGTCGCATTGTAACTTCCAAACAGATGAATCGATTTTAATAGTACCATTTATCTACCTATAACACGAAGCAATTTAAACACCAAACACTTGACACTGATTTTACATCCCTTGCATAAAGTTTCACGACAACATTTTAATTCTATTTGATAAAAATCTGTGCACCAGTTCTTATGTTAGAAAACTTCTACAGGTAAAATAGCCAAGGCTCAGGATGTTCATCATCATGATCAACCTATAATACTCTAAAACTGGACATGAGCGCCAAAGCGCCCTGTCTTCAGCTGTGTTAGGGTACATCTCGTCCGAATGAAAACTTGTCCGAGGACGAGTTGTCCTCTTCAGTTTTAGATTAGGGTACAACTTGCCATGGTGAGCAAGATCTTAAACTTTAAGATAATTAAGTCGTATAAAGTCAATCGTTTCCAGGATTTCCCTCTAAACTACGTACAAGCGGACGTGAACAATACATACGTAGGACTGGGTGTAGCGTTCACGATTGTCAGGATCCTGCAGAAGAGATTTAACTTCACGTACGATGTGGTGGTGCCAGAGAAGAACATTATGGGCGGCGGCAGGACGCCTCAGGAATCATTGATAGGACTGATCAATGCTAGCGTAAGTGTTTATTTTACCTTTATTGTATTTAACGTATCTTAAAGCTAGCTATAAAATAAAATAAAACTTCCTAGTTTTAAGAAAACAGAAATTAATAACTCATTTCTTTAGGCAAGTAGGTAATTTCTGTAAATTAATAAGTCAATTAATTAAGTAATTTCTGTACATTCTTTAGGTACGTTAACTTTATTTTGACAGTGCCATAGGTAGGTAAGGTACCTACATATACAGAAATATTTATGACAGGTAGGTATGTATAATGTTAATTTAATTTAATATTTGACTTAACTTAACACTTAGATATATAAATTATAGGTCTTTTTACAGCAAGCTACTTAATGATTTCTGATGATCCTTACAAAAATATTTTATTTTATTATAAAGTACCTACCTACCTAGTCACTACGTGCAACATTTTTACTTTCTGAGTAAGCGTTCTTTTCTTTCCTATTGTAATAATAACTTATTAAATGAGAGGAGTCTTAATAGGGTCCTGTTTTACCCATTGAGTACGGAACCCGAAAAAGAATCGTAGAAAAATCCTTGAAGTCGGCTGAAAAACCCTGAATTGTTTTTATAGATTACTAGCGACCCGCCCCGGCTTCGTACGATTTCATTATACCTACGTATAAACCTTCCGCTTGAATCACTCTATCTATTAAAGAAAAGGCATCAAAATCGGTTGCTTAGTTTTAAATACATATATACAAAGGGACAAAGAAAGCGACTTTGTTTTATACTATGTAGTGAATAGTGATTGTCGGTGGTAACTTGCGATGAAATACCTTCAGATAAGTTTGTAGCTGTAGTGCGTTTACAAATCTGTTATTTCTCGACGACCTCAGTGGCGTAGCGGGCGAGAGTCTGCCTGCGACGCAAGATGTTACCAGTTCGATTCCCGCCTCGGAACAAATTTGTGTATTTGTGTATCTGCGGAAATTTGTTCCGTTGGTCTGGGTATTTTCAATGTAGAATAAAAGATATCTATCAATGTTTATAAAAGTATTAATATATCAGTTATCTAGTACCCATAACACAAGCATTGATTAGCTTACATTGAGGCTAGGTGGTGCTGTGTGGATTGTCCAGCATTATTTATTATTTATTAGCTGGTGCCCGCGACTTCGTCTTCGTAATTCCTGTTCCCGTGGGAATTCCGGGATAAAATATAGCCTATGTGCTATTCCAGACTACAATCTATCTCTGTTCCAAAGTTCAGCCAGATCCGTTCAATTATTTTTGCGTAGCAGCGACTCACGGTTTCACCCGCGTAGTTCCCGTTCCCGTGGGAATTCTGGGATAAAATATAGCCTTTGTGCTATTCCAGACTATAATCTATCTCTGTTCCAAATTTCATCCAGATCCGTTCAGTAGTTTTTACGTGAAAGGGTAACAAACATCCATCCAATATAAAAACTTTCGTTTATAATATTAGTAGGACTGTCGGTGGTAAGTTGGCTTCGATGAACACCCTTATATAAGTTGTAGCTGTAGTGAGTCTTCAAATCTGTTATCTCTTTCCAACAGCAAGCAGACATGGCAGCAGCCTTTATCCCTCGTATCTCCAGGTTCCAGAAGATGTGTGAGTTCTCGTGCGACCTGGACGAGGGTGTTTGGATGATGATGTTGAAGCGGCCTAAGGCATCCGCTGCAGGCTCCGGACTTATGGCTCCCTTCACCTACTTAGTATGGTAAGAATACGAATCAATAACTTTATTTCTTTAGGCTTACAAAATAAACACTAAGTAATATTATAAATGCGAAAGTATGGATGGATGTTTGTTCCTCTTTCACTCAAAAACTATTGAGCCAATTTTTGATAGACGTAGTTCTAGCCTTGGAACTTGGAACTTGGTTACTTTTCTTCCTATTTATCCTCCTAAAAGTTCCCATGAGATAAAAAAAATCTTGAGACGTTTCTCGTGCGAAGCAGCAGGCAGATACTAGTAGGAAATATAGCAGACTGATTGTTGAAATTGATTACAAATACACAGTCAAATTCAAACCATAAATAATTAAAAAATGAGGTGTTAAGTGGGAGTTAATTAATTTTCTCTTCTTCTCTAAAATTTTTTGGCCACTAGTGGGATAAGAAAAAAAACTAAAAGGTTGGAAAATTCATACAGCATTTAGCCCTGCCCAACGATAACCAGAGATTGTGTTATTGGTAGAACCCAGAACATAATACTAGAAAATTGATATTATACATAGTATATTTTATTATACATAGAAAACAACTAGAACAAATATTTGCTGGTCCTACAATCATTTATTTTGTCCCAAGGGAATCGAAGTCACAATCTGCGTCGCAGGCAGTCCTGTGCTTACCTACCGCGCCATATCGGTTGTTTCAATTTGGCGTAGGCGCATGTAAAACCTTCCCCTCCTTGGCTTATTTCCCAACGGTTGTGACCACGGAGTTGATATAGAGGTCGTATCGTAACCCATCACGGAAGCATACTGTCCCTTAGTAACATATTTTATCTGTTGCCGTAATATGTTGCTCCAATTTGCTCCGGTACAAAGCGACATGCAATGCTTCCGACGTGTATGTATTATGACATGACTTTTACTTTACTTTTTTCTCTACTTGCAGATATACTAAGTAGGTACGATTAAGCTGTCTAATTGTCCAATCATCTTTCGGTGAACATCAGCCTCACTACCTTGTAATTTATGGATTAAATTAATTAATAAATAATTCTAGTCAATTCACACGCAGCATCATCTAGCATCAAGCTAAGCAGAGCTTATGTAACATCCAGAATCCAGGAACAAATATCTGCAGATCGTTCAAATATTAGTCCGAAGGCGGGAATTGAACCTGCGCACGGACCCTCGCCCGTTTCGCCACATCGGTCGACAAATTAAAACTTAAATTATCCGTATCTTTGTTTGAGTAAACTGTTTGACGCCGTGTTAACGTTTTTTATAACCTATTTTTTCCTACAGGTACCTAACCCTTACAGCAGTGCTCGCCTATGGACCTTGCATAACATTCCTAACACGCCTAAGGTCCAAGTTGATACGAGACAAGGAGCGCCATCTATCTTTATATCCTAGTTTCTGGTTCGTGTACAGTGCATTCATCAAACAGGGCACAAATTTGGATCCAGAAGCAAGTATGTAGCCAAAGTTCTTTTTTAAAATTCCTATGTTTATTTTTCAAAAAATAATACAATCAAGGATTAGAAACGAATTAATCCTACAAGATTTCTTTCATCTGTAAATACTAGATTTACATTTGAAAGAAATCTTCTGAGTGGTTTGCTTTTTTTATAATTAATCTATAGTGAGATCATCAATCATCATCAAGGATCTCTAGAATATAATGTGTACTTATTACTTCTGGATGAAAAATACATGCGTAGATAAGATGGTTGTAGGAAAAATGTTTACCAGCACCGCATTGAATTGTCATAATTATTTCATTTGTTTTGCTTGCATGTATATTTGAGACCTAGGCAAATAGCTTATATTAGTCATAGATTTAATAGGTTTTTACAATGCAATAAAATTATTTATAGATAGATTTAATGTAATCATAAAGTAATGCTGCTTAAGGGATTCGCATAGGTAGTCATATTAATTAGGTACTCAGTCATAAAACTAAACTCAGATAAAAACAAAGGTATTATATGGGATATGAACATGAACAAATCAGGTTTTACTTGACAATCTACCAAGTACCTATATGTATCGATCTCATAAAGAAAATTTCTGTTATTTCTATAAAATTATAGAGAGTACCTATTTTTAGGTATAATCAAAGCTACCAAAACCCGTAATGGTTTACATAAGCAAGCAAATATCAATCTCCGAAGTAAATTGATTATGTAAATGTGTTTGTATACCAAATATGCCACATAATCAGGCCGTCAATTGATGTTATCGCGGCTAATGGCTTGTGTCGATTATCAACGGTCACACTGCAATGTACTGGGTTATTACAAGTTGGCCTTTATTCTTTCTACCTAACAAGGACTGTAGAAAGACATGGAGTTTTATTGTTTAAAAAATTAAGCTATTTACTGCCCAGCCTATGGTTCTCCGTGGTGGTTGATCATCACAATAAATAAGTAAAATCACATCATAATGACTATAAATATGAAAGTTTGGATGGATGGATGTTTTCTACCTCTTCACGCCAAAACTAGGTACTGAAGTGGACTGAAATTTTAAACATAATACAATGCTGAATATTCAATACACAGAACATACGTAGTTCTAGGCCTGGTATAAAACAAAGGCTACTTTTATACCATAAATCAGTTCACATGGCATAGAAATGGCCTTGAAACGTTTCCATAGAAACAACGCGAGCGAATTAGTTGTGTAGCATTCTAGTACAATATTTAATTTGATGAGCTGACATCTTTTCAAACAGGTACCTACCTACGCTCTGTCGCGCCCCTAAAAATCCTTTTCACACCAATGGCTTTATATAATAATACTGCTCTGGGCAGCTCTGCCTTCTGTGGTATTTGAAAATTAACTATACTTAAAAATTAACTATCTACGAATTACACAAACCAATAAGTTACACAACACAAAGGTTAAGTAGCACTGGCGACATAATGGATACGTATAGCTACGTTGCATATTTAGGAAAAACAGTAAAATATCTACTAAAGCTGCGTAGCGCTGCCTACGAAATTTGTGTAGCACCACTGCAATATAAATAGCACAACTGCAAATTTGTGTGTACTGGCTACGAAGGAATCGTAGCACCGGCTTTGGAAGTACCGTAGCACTCCTACACAAGCTACATTATCCAATGGCTAGGAAAAACCGTAGCTCGTAGAACATCTACTAAAGCTGCGTAGCGCTGCCTACGAAATTTGCGTAGCGCCCCTGCAAAAGTTGCGTAGTACTGGCTACGAAGGAAACGTAGCACCGGCTTTGGAAAGTACCGTAGCACTCCTACAAAAGCTACATAGCCATGGCTAGGAAACACCGTAGCTCGTAGGACATCTACAAAAGCTGCGTAGCACTGCCTACGAAATTTGCGTAGCATATCTACAAAGGGATATAGCATCTCATCGTTACGAAAGGTTTTAAATGCGCTACATATATGAGTTACTGCGAATCACAGTCATTTGCGATCTTAATAAAGATAAGGAACACGTTACTCTCTTATTCACATCAATCCTTTGAAGACGATGTTCGCAAGCGACAACTAATCACTACATATTATAAAATAAAGTCGCTTTCTCTGTCCCTATGTCATTATGTCCCTTTGAACGCTTAAATCTTTAAAACTACGCAACGGATTTTTATGCGGTTTTTTTTAATAGATAGAATGATTCAAGAGGAAGGTTTTTACGTATAATAAAACCATGCGAAGCCGGGGCGGGTCGCTAGTAAACTAATAAATAATGCTGGACAAGCTAAGCAGAGCTTGTGTTATGGGTAATACCTAATACATTGATAGATATTTTTTATCATACAGATCGTGCAAATTTTTGTCCTGAGGCGGGAATCGATCTTCCCTATCGTAAGCGGACCTACGTTCGCCGCCTTTTGTCTTAGTAAAGTAAATAAAAAAGACTATGACCTCCCTACAATATTATTACTATTATTATCCAGTGACACGTCCATTAGATTCAACAAATCAGATTTTGATAAATGACCACAACTCTGTTATTAAATTCAGTGTGTAAATATGTAATTTCCCTGCGTTATAAAAACCACAGAACATCAAATACACGGTTTTTACTTTATATTCACGAGGGATTATTTCAATAACATGACATTTGGTCAGTTAATTATATGTAATATCTTCAACACTTTGGTACATTGTATTTATTTGTAGACTAGCGATCCGCCCCGGCTTTGCACGGTTTTAGTATACGTATAAACCTTCCTCTGTTGCCGTGTGGTGCCGGCATAGAATTTCACCACCCCAACTCTTCCCGTGGGTGTCGTAAGAGGCGACTAAGGGAAACACACCGGGGGGCGGGCAGCAGCGCCTTCTGCAGAACAACTACACCGAACTGCGATCCCCAACCCGCATGCCCAGCGTGGGGATTATGGGCAATAACCCCCACATAATGATGCCATATATGGCGCTCATTAGGAGAGGCCTATGTCCAGCAGTGGACTATTATAGGCTGGTGATGATAAACCTTCCTCTTGAATCACTTAATCTATTAAAAAAAACCGCATCAAAATCCGTTGCGTAATTTTAAAGATTTAAGCATTCAAAGGGACATAGGGATATAGGGACAGAGAAAGTGACTTTGTTTTATACTATGTAGTGATTATTTAATGCTGTTTTTTCTCATCTACAATCTAAGCCTAAAAACAACAATTTAATCTAAGCTAAGGAGGCTAAGCGGGTTCGATTCCAGCATGACAAATGTTTCTACGATTTGCTGATATTTGATACGGGTGTTTTGTATCACTACATAGTATAAAATAAAGTTGCTTTCTCTGTCCCTATGTCATTATGTCCCTTTGAACGCTAAAATCTTTAAAACTACGCAACGGATTTTGATGCGATTTTTTTAATAGATAGAGTGATTCAAGAGGAAGGTTATAAGTATTATAAAACCCTGCCAAGCCGGGGCGGGTCGCTAGAGTTTGATAAAAAAATCTATATAAGTAGGTATATCAGTTTTCTATAGTAGCCATAACAAGCTCCGCTTAGCTTAGAAGCTAGATGATGATATGTGGATTATCCAGCATTATACAAATACAAAATAATTTATTTACCAAAAGAAATACAATGTTATAAGTACCCATTGTTACAATTTCTATATATTAACTTATTTATCTTATTTCCTCATTATCTTTACTATTATTATAAACGTGAAAGTTTGTATGGATATATGGATATTTTTCCTCTTTCACGCCAAAACTACCTACTGAACGGATCAGGCTGAAAAAACTCAAACTGAAAAAGTTCTAACCATGGAATAGGCTACTTTTTATCCCATAAATCAGTTCCCATGGGATATAAATCCCTTGAAACGTTTTTATATAAATAACGCATGCGAAGCCACGGGTAGATGCTAGTTTAATAAGAAAAGCTACCATCTTGCTATCAGGCTGTGACCCAAGTGTAAGATTATGTCAACGTTTTTAGATGCAACAAGAGTCCTGTTCGCAACGTGGTGGATCTTCATAATCCTGCTATCTGCTTTCTACACGGCAAATCTAACAGCCTTCCTCACATTGTCTAAATTCACACTGGATATAGAATACCCTGAAGATCTCTTGAAGAAGAACTATCGATGGACGGCGCCAGAAGGGGGGTCGGTGCAGTGGGTAGTGAAAAATGTGAGTGTAATTTTGTTTTTATAAACTGCGTACTTGCATAATAGAATTGTGCGACTTCGCTTTTATAAACTGTGTTCTTAAAGAATGCAATTGAGTGAGAGTGATCTTTCATGCTGTCCTGCTTAGCTCGTGTCTGATCTGAGTGAGACAACAATAGAGATGACGTCAATCGCCATCGCAGGTATACCCACTTTATTAATTTGCTCGTGATCGCCCTAGCGACTCTGTTCTTCTATGTTCACTCTTGAAGCTACGACGTTCATACTTCGCTACTTACCCTTGCAGCTGCTAGGGACTGTAGGGTTGTCTTTGGGATATATCCAATACGAAATTTTAAAGCGATGCAGTAACTATCGTTGTTGTACGGCATTTGTTTCGTGATCAATTCGGCATTCAACGATCTATTCGAAATCTACACGGAATTTGAACGACTGCAAATGGCATCATATCTTTCCTAAATGTCGTACCTATTGACTTCTTATTTCGATAGACTACAACTAGAGATAGATAGGCTAAGTCTAAGTATTCGTCTACAACTAGAGATAGATGACTACAACTGAGTATTTGTCATCCTACTTGACAAGTAGTTTAAAGATCTTAGCCACAAGTTGTCATCTTAAATGAATAATTAGAAAAATGATTTTGCACCTATATTAGTTCTTACAAAAATTAATCATTTGAATGTTTTCAGCCTTACGATGATCTCTACTACCTCAACAAAATGGTCCTAAACGGTCGTGCTGAGTTTAAAACCTACATCAACAGTCAGGATTCCTTACAATTCGTTGATGGCGGAGGAGTTTTAGTAAAAGAGTCCGTTTCTATAGACCATATCATGTTCAATGATTATATGAAGAAGGCTAAAGATGGGGTTGTGGAATCGGACAGATGTACTTATGTTATAGCTCCAAGACCGTTTATGAGGAAGCAGAGAGCGTTTGCGTATCCGATCGGCAGTAAGCTGAAAGTTCTGTTTGATTCAGTGTGAGTATTTACTAGTGCTAATGCCTTTTTACTTCTAGACGCCTTACTTTTATATTCAGTTAAGATTAATTTTTGTATTGGTAATGGACGTGGTAGGCAGAAAATGTCACCGGCATTATGTAATTTTTTACATGGTGTGTAATGAAGTACCTATTCAATAAAATTTTCTTGTTTAGTAAGCAAAAACCAATCGTAATACCTAGTAGGTTTAAAGGTTTTTCAACTGGCCGCTAGCTGGTTTTCTTGAGTAGTGAAGTACGCCCTCCCGCCAGTTGTGATGGATGACGAAAGACTGCAGGCAGATGCTGGATACGGCAAGCTGAAGACACGGTGTTCGGCGCTCATTGTCAGGCCTATGTAGAGTATTTTTAAGACAGAATATACCTAACCTTTTTTATTAAATAAATATTTATAAAGAGTAACAAACATCCATCCATACTAACAAATTTTCGCGTTTATAATAGGTTTTTTTTCTTTCAGTCTGAACCACATCCTCCACGCAGGCATAGTAGATTTCCTTCAACGTCGGGACCTGCCCAGCACTAAGATATGCCCTCTCGACCTCCAGTCTAAAGATCGACAACTCAGGAATACAGATCTTTTGATGACCTACTTGATCATAATGGTTGGCTTGGCGGCTGCTACCGCTGTTTTTATTGGCGAGGTTAGTAGCTGTGACGATTGCGACGCAGGAGCCTTCGTTTGACCACAATCTCACCTGATGGTGAGTGACGAGACGACGTGGCCGAAGATGCATCACGAAAGCCTAGAAGACACCTATTCATTCTCGTCTTGAAGAGACTCGGGTTGCACTGGTTCGATTCCCGCCACGGATCAAATGTTTGTACGATCTGTATATTCGTTCCGGGCATTCTCAGTGTAAAAGAAATGTATTTTAAGTAAATTAAGTATATCAGCTATCTACCCATAACATAAGTTCTGCTTAGCTTGGGGCTAGATAATTATTACCACCCATTAAAAGTTGGAAATTTATCGAGATTGGAACTGGTTTCAAATGAAAGCACCCAAACGTTTCTATCTATGTTATAGCATTTGTCTAACAAGCAATAAAGTAAACCTTACTTAAGTATAACAATCTTTATTCTCTTTGTTTTGACAGGTGCTGGTCAAAAGATACTACGGCAAGAAAACAGAAGAAGGCTTTACCGACGACTCAAAACCAAAGAAGTCAAAGTCGCAAAACAAACGCAGCAAAAAATCGAAAAGTCTCGAAGAAAGTCAACCACCTGCCTACGATTCTCTATTCGGAAATCCCAAATACAACATCAATAAGAAAACAGCTACTAAAATCATCAATGGTAGAGAGTATTACGTGTATGTGGCTAGTAATGGGGATAGTAGGCTTATTCCAGTAGGAACACCTTCAGCTTTGCTTTACCGTTGATACGGTCATGATTGTTTGATAGGGTAAGGTTTAGATTGATGCCTTAGGAGTGATTCCTGCCCACTGCCAAAAATCCTATCTACTGAAAATAACAAGAAAATATTTATTGGATTAAAAATTTTGCTTTTTTCTAGGCCTTTTAGTAAATCTAAGTAGTGAAGTACTAAAAGTTGATTGCGATTTTAGGAAGTTGGGTTTTTGGCAGTGGGGTACAACTGCACAAGTCGACTTTCCGTACCTACTCCATACGATTTGAAAATAAAATATACCAGGTTTACTTTCACATAATCCCGAAATAAATATATATTCAATGATGAAGGTTTTCACCATATCTACGGGGTGTTTGGTATTCGGCAGATATGGCTATATGTATGTATGTTATACCTACGTAACTTAAAAACATATAAAACAAATTTTATTCAACGTCTTTGTTTTTTTAATGAATTTGACATAATTTGTTACGATAATAATTCAAAACCTAGTCTTAGCAAGATAACGTCATAAAACTACTAACCCATAACTTTTACGCAGGTTTTTTACTTTGAAAGCTCAGAAATATTAGATTTCGCAATACCAAACACCCTGTGTATAAATTGATTTATTAATCGGAATCGATTTGCGGAGGCCTATAGACGTATGTTGTAACGTGCACAGGGAGAGGAAAATTTTGGTTCAAATATGGATTTATAATTATATACATTATACTACTACTTTATACTACTACTTTATACTACATTATAGAGTCCCATTTTAGTATACCTAATATTCCAAAAATACGTATATAACCTTATTATACTTACGTACTTTTTGAAAGCACTATTTCACTGTTGGTAATGTAATTGGAGCAGATAAGGTTTTGAATAAAAACAAGTATAGTCTGAATAGATATTTTTATTTACCGTGAAAAAATCCATTTCCACTATCATCAAAATTCAACAAATAACCAAGAGTTTTGGCTGACCCTTCTTTGAAGCTTTGGGATCACAACACACTTACATAGTTGTAGATAAATAAACTATTATGTAGGTATTTAGAGCCATTGCAGAACCAAATAACATACAGCTTATATGTATATACAATGATCTTATACATAAAACAAATCCACAATCAAGATAAAAGTATAGATTTTAGTAAATACAATAATGTACAAATAATACATTGATTTCATAGAAATACATAACATGCGTTTAATATTCAGTCACATTTAAAGAAAGTAAACCTTCTGGATAACTGCTGTGTTTTTTACAAAATATATTGATGAAGATCATGTTATTTTCGTATAAAATTAAATAATGTACATTGTTATTTTTCTTTGTCTCTTTTAGTATTTAATCTAACTGTAATGCCACCTTTGTGCAACCACATTAGGACTTGTCTGGAAATTAGTGCCACTAATAACTTGTAGCGGCATAATGCCGAGACAGTGATTTTGTTAGTCCTCATATAACACAATTTATAGGTCTCTAGACTAGTCTTGACAGAAATGCTAAGAGTGTATAAAGGGCCGCCTTATCGCTATGAGAGATCTCTTCCAGGCAAACTTAGAATGGATTGGACATAAAAGAACAATATAGGTGTTGGCACTTGAATAAATATTATTTAAATAAATAAAAATAAAACAACTATTATTAATTTTATTCCTTATATTATGTGTTTCTTGTATCTTCCTATTATTTGTTGTGTTATATTATTACCATGGGTAAAATAAATTTATTTTCTTTTTATAATAACGTATAACACTCGGCAACGTTTTCCAACTTTTCCCGTTAAAAGTTTTAAAATTATTAAGGCACAGTCATAATAAGAGCTGGTTGAAAATGTACACGAAAAATTAATAACGAATTGTAGTCAATGTATTCGTTCGTATGGATTTAGCGGGAAAACATTAACAGAGTTATTGTGATTAAAATATTCAAGATAATAAAAGTCTGTGTCTAAAGTGGGTAGTTTGTACTTTCCGCGGTAATAAGTAAATACTTATATTACAAAATTTATTTTAACTATTCAAGCTATTTAAAAACTAACTATCCTATGAATTTACTGATATATTTAATGTGACCTACCCACGGCTATGGGTAATAGAGGGCAAGTAGGAACTAGGAATATTTTAAAATAGCTGTGCTCACGGTTTCGCTCGCGTATAATTGAATCCTAACTTTTTGGTTATTCTGAAAAACGAAACTAACAAATCAAACTTGAAGTATATAATTTATATATGTATTGCCAACAACGGTGGAAACTATAAGTTCAATATTTCCAGTACTTGCCCTCAATATCTCATGGCCATGGAACACACCGAATAACATAAATAAAGAAAGCTTAATATGATAAATAAAACACTATTGCACAATGGATCTAGCTAAATTAACCATTAAAAATTAACAATCAACCAATTTTGATACTGCATTCACTGTTAAAAAGGTTTTGGTTTGTAGTTTTCGAACACAACAGTAAATTTCTTAATCATTTTAAAACCAGCGTCGTATTTTTGCTAGAATTCCAGAACATAAGAATAAATTAATAAGATTTAGCACTAACCAAGTCATTGGTTTATTTATTAAATTAAAATAAAAATTTCCTTACATGATAATTATTTGCTACCTACTCGTAACTATGAGGTTTTTGCAATATTTTACCCGCTCGTCGTATCGTTTTAAACATTTCACGAGAAAATGCTAGCATTGCCTTGAACTACTTAAAATTATTTATGATCACATTTATTAAGTAAATCTAATCTAATAACATTACAGCTTATGGCGATTAGTGATAATTTTTTAGGCTACTTCACTTAGTTTCATAATGAAAGAGCATAACAGCGAACAAAAGTTGTTAGTCTTCTAAGAACTTTTTCCGCTACGTTTGGCTTATCACCGCTAACACTTGTGCACTCACGCACTGCATCCGAAGTGTCAGTAATAAACTTCGATGGATTCTCATCGAACTTGGATGCAGTGTGTGTAAGATGAAGTCCGTGAATTTAGTAACAATACTATCAATTATCGCTTTTCCTTTCACACTTTGAGTCATTATGCATTTAAACTACCTACTCGTAATAAAAACTCACACTTAAATACTTAGCAATTAGGTTTGTTTCTATTCAGCATAGCTTCTAACTTTAGCCTATAAGGATATTGTTTCGATTTGAAAGAGTGCCTCAAACTATCAGATTGTGTTTCAAAAAGTAATAACCTACTTAAAATTATTACATATAAGATCGATAAATGATTTTATCGATAAATATTACTATTGTTTTATCTATTATTGCTTAAATTCGTAACGCTATCAGTTTTTTCAATTATTACTGTGGGATTTACCAAGGTTTTTTTTGATATCGTATAAAAATACTGACGTCAAGCTTCTGTGTCAATTTAAATGTATCTTTTATTTTAAGAACAGCGCTATATAAATCTTATATACAAGATTCGACGAGAAGGATTCGGTTTTACTTTGATTTTATGATAAAAGTGCGTAAATTTATAAAAATCGAAAAATATTTGGGGTGCCTAGAAATGCTGAGTGTATTTATCTATTAGGACTCACGTCATACGAGTCGCCAAAACGTAAACAAAACGTCAACGTATTTCATTAAATCATATTTTGTGCTTTAGTGACCGAAGTATTGTAAAAACCAATCTGATGAACTGGCTTGGACTATTTTGTCAGTGTAATCTACTGGTATCTAACGTGTTATTTTAGTAGCTTAATCACAGCATATTTAGTGTCTACAAGATCAAAATAATTTGGAAGTTATAGCGATACAGAGGAAGTTCTGATATATCTACTATCTAGGTCATGTAATATATTTAAAAGCCCTATATAGTAATTCAGGAAGCATGCGAAATAGAAAGTTATAGACTTTGGTATTAGATATACACATAATTTGAGCCTAATCTGTTTTACACAGCATTAATCTACCACTCACATTCATTCAACGATAGAAAAGTGCGTTTAAATTTAACAAAACGTGAATATATCCAATATGCAACGAATTTTTTTTATGAACGGCGTATACAATAAGATAGTATTTAATTTTGCATTGATAAACTTTCCTACTAAATATCTCAATAGTTCTAATCAATCACTTATTAAAAGGGAGTCCATTTGGCCATCTATAAGGATCGACGTTGTGGCTACAACGGCGTATCTGAAAATGCTTATTCAAATTTATTTGGCAATATTTACGCCGGTCGAATTTCAGTATAACATTTTACTAGTTTAGGAAACACTACACTAGGAAAACCGTCTACAACATAGTCTTGAAATATCACGTCACACTTTCAAAGTAATTAGAACACGTAATCAAGTCCATATTAACTGGAACAACCCACGGGGAGTGTCAGACAGCAAGTCTCCCATCCTGCATAGGTGATGGAAGCAGCGAACTAAAACAAGACAGTTTTAGTAAACTATCGTGATTTCAGTTTATTATGAAGTTAACGGGATTTTCGTGAACCTATTCATTTTGAATTTTGCTTTGTTTTTTTGAAGGTTTATGTATGCTGTTGATCAAAGATGGCCATGAAATTATTACCGGAATGTGGCGAGCGCAGAGAGCGCGCTTCACTAGTAAAAGTTGAGACAAACTGCATAAGGGACACTAAATAGGCATTACCACGGCTTGGGCAATAGGCCAGACGCTACAAGAGAAATGGGAGGTTTAAGCGTCAAGAACATTTCTCAGGAGGAACATTGGGAGCGACGGAGAAAGACAATTTGGGCAAGAATGTTCACCGACGCGTCCTCGTCTAACGTCTTCTCTGTATTGCTTGTTAGAATAAGGGACTTTCCACTAATACTCGTACCTATCTATTTACGTAAATAATATCAAGAAAAGATAGAGATGGAGAGACCTCGCGAGTCGAGTCAAGAGAAAGTCCCTTGAAGAGAGAGAATTTACATCTAGAAATTATCCCTGTTCTGAGGTGTGGTGACCACATTACCTCTAACAGGAGTTAGGCAGAGATTCAAAAATACATTTTGATTCCATACATATAAGATGTTTTTTAGAGCCGCGCCTTTCGTGATTTACTTCGGCTTATATGTAAAATGAAGCTGGAGACAGGGCGCTATGGCACTCATTAGGGGAGACCTATGTCCAGCAGTGGAATATAGACTGATGATGATGATGATAGGTAAAATCTACGTACAAATTCCAAATGTGTCGTGAATTTCCAAGTGAATTTGTCTAACACGTGTAGTTTTAAAATTATAAAGGTTTGTAAAAATCCCGTCCGCTTCAAATAAACTTGATAGTTACACACTCGCTGAGACAAAAAAACTGCCGATCATCAAACTACTCTCAACGAAGCTTGGAATTGAAATACTAACGTGCTAGTGCGTTAATGTGTTTCACGAAATGGTAGCAAAAAGAGCAAAAAAGATAAGGAAACCAAAATAGGTAGCTGGTAAAGATAAATAAACGCGGGAAATACAACAGTGTGATTATAAAGAGATTGGTATCTATTTTTGTTGAAATTTATCAGTCTAGGATTTAAATTAATGTGCGATTCCTTTCTTTAAAACTACCTACTATACTAAATTATTTAACACTAAATTCATTTAATTGATAGTCTCTACAGATAACTCTTGAGTTTAGCAAGATAACGGAGCACTTTTAAATAATTTAACTTTCATTCCTAAACAAGAATTGGCATTACTTTGAATTATGGGCGTTATTATTAATATCCTGGCCTTAGTTATTACTTAGCTTTTCATAAAATGTTCTTATGTACAAAAACAGCCCTTAGTGATTGTAAATATTACAAAAAGTTAATAAAATATTGGTACAGGTATTAATAACAAAATAAATTCATTTGATTTTCAAATTCGTCAATTTTAATAAATCTTTCCTAATAAGGCATATAAAAATATAATTAAAAAATGGTAAAACAAACCAAATGGAAAACCAAAACGATACGAGCAAAACATTCAGAAGAAAATAAATTCTTAAGGATTTGCAATAAGTGAGGTTATAATTATTATAACCCTCTTGCGCAGTCGGTTAAAAAAACACAATTATTTTGCAAAACCTTATTGTTTTTAAGATTGTACAATAGTTTTGTTACAGCAAATAAGGTTAGATGAGAACAAAAAGGGTTTGGATACAACATAACATAGGTTTGGCTTCAACATAAAAGACTTGAATACAACATAAGAATTTGGCTATAGATCAGCGTGATCATTTACAAAGTGTTTCAAAGTGCGACTACTCTACTATTATCTTAAAGCACTTTTAACGGGGTTTTCTATCATTTAAGTTAGAATATTAATAATATTACAGCACTTATAAGTTCGTCCTTTTTTTCAAGATAGAAATGAAAAAGGACAGCTGCATTGTTACTGTCAAATAACCAGAGCTCTATAAGGCGTGTGCTTCGCTGATGATACCTGGAGAAAGCGAAGCTTTAATCAAGCATGGCTAATGTAGCTTAGCTTTCTTCACATAATAAGGCTTAACTAAGCCCGGAATGGCAGCGACTTTCAGTTTCAAACTGGTGTCAGATAATTTTATACTTTATCCACATGCATATAAGATTAGTATCGGTTAAATTATCGAACGGATCGCGAGACGCCGTGCAACTACGCTAATCTTTTTAGCAGCGTACCAGCTCGTTAACATTTTAAAAATGATTGGTTTTTTCAGCTAATTTCCCGTTAAAATATGCTTTTAGAGTCTGTGATAGTCTTAAACCCGAATAATCAAACGTAAATAAAAGCACGCCTCAAGTCACGATTTTAATTTTCATTGTAAACGTTCAAAGAATAGTGAATTGAGACGTGATTAAATCTGCGCTGCGTTAGATTACAGTATTCGGAGATTAAAAGGTCTATCTACTGGTCCACTAACCCGCACTCCAAAGCTTCGAGGTTCCATCCTATCCTGGGTTGTCCTGGTGCCCCTTGTTGGGAGCTTATTGACTCAGACCGTGAGCCTAGCCCATTGCGTTGCCGACAGTAAGGGGTCAAAGCTGGTGATGGCGTGGTTTTCTCCTGAAAACAATTGTTTTGATAGTAAACGGTACTTGGGTTGGTAAGCGTCATCTTTCCAAACCGGTCGAAAAGATGTTCAGAAAGAATCGATTGAGTGTACGTTCCATTTTTAAATGAGATTGATGGAGCGCCTTTTTTCGTGCGTGAGTGGGATTATAAATTTTCATTCGAAAATAGAACGTCACTCGCAGAAAAAATAATTTCTATTGAATATCCACTTGGTGCAAATTCATACATTATAATAAAGATATACTAGAGCAACATGCTTGAATTTTAGTGTTTAGGCGAACTGTTACTAATATAAACTACGGACTAATACAAAATTACATAAACCTAAGGTTAAACACGTTGTTATTACATAATATGCTCTATTAATTTGACTGTACCTTGGTAAACGTTTATATAACTGAGATAGGCCTAACATTTCCCGCCATATAAATAAGTATAGGCTTTGACTTTCTGTAAAAAAGTACTAGCCAATCAGTAACCTCGTCCAAAGATGAGTTGGCCAATCCGGTGTCTTCCCGCCACCGGCCGCTACGTCAGATGTACGCTTGTGGCGACAACATCTTTTTTCTTCACTGGCGTTTAGTTTCCCGCCGAGTACAGACGTGCTACCAAATACGCAGCACGCTTTTAAAGAAATATTCCAGAAAATATTTCAAAGTGCATACAAGGATTATTGCAAAGTGCACATAGTATTCTAAAGGTTTGGTGTAAAATTGCATTACTGCGTAAGTACATTTTTCTTTGTCTACACCACTACATACCCACATTTTTCAATAAAATGGTAATTTGCGAAATAAGTTTCGTAATTTGTTTTTGGACTAATGAGTCCATTCTATTTATATTTTGTTGGAGACTCATGAGTCGCACACATGTCGCATGGTTAGTACGAAAGCATACGCCTTTTTACTACCTTGCACTAAGACCGTGACATTTTTCTTATTATTTGTGCTCGAAAGCACGTGGTTATATTTGTTTTAATGACAAAAGCCGAAGCTTTTTACAACTACCTGGCATCCCATGTGCCAGTGACATAATTTTTCTTCTATTACTCCTAAGTAAGATTTTAACGGTTTTTCCGTTCGATTTGTTCGAATTTATTTTGAGGTTATATGTTGCTATGTGCTAAAATACTTATTTTTCTAGCAAGGATGTAAACACGATGCAAAATTGCAAAATTCTGACCGATGTTGTGAAAACGAGACTTGAAAGACAACTGGAGAAGGAGGTCAATATTGGATGGTAATGGAAATAACATCGTGAGTACTTTAAAATATCGTTGTTTTGGTTATTCTGGGCCACGCAGCCACGTGGGCAACGCGTACGATGTACGATACTTTTGGTTATCACCTGCCCGTAATTTATACGCGAATATACAAAATATGAAAAGTTGAGTGTATCTGCACACTTGTGCAAATAACACGTGGCCTACACCCAATGTCGTCGGGTGGATTAATCTAATAGGTTGTCTAAACTATTCACTGCCTAACCATTGCACAGAGCAGGTGGTTTTGCAAGGGCACTGGTAAATACATATTTCATTGCCTATTGTTTTTGTACCAAACAGAAGTGTAGAAAATGCAAATATAATCATGTGTCTCAAGTCCACGATTGACAAGATATATTTCAAGGATAAATACTGATATGTTCTATGTGCCTATTTTTCGATATGAGCTAAGTACCTTGATTTTTAAGCAAAACACCTCGCAAGAATAAAAACCCCCGCAGGGTTGTTTTAACGCCCTCGCAGGGCTACAATGGCTGGCGCATTGTCATCTCCTTGTAAGTATATTATAAAACCCTCGCAGGGTTCATAACGCACCCTCGCAGGGCTGCGATGACAAAAATAAAATTCGGACGCACCGAATATTTTTCAGTTTTAGATTATCTTAGACAAAGAACAAAACCCTCGCAGGGTTGTTTTAACGCCCTCGCAGGGCTACAACGGCTGGCGCATTGTCATCTTGCAAATATATAATAAAACCCTCGCAGGGTTCATAACGCACCCTCGCAGGGCTGCGATGACATAAATAAAATTCGGGCGCACCGAATATTTTTCAGCTTAAGATTATCTTGGACAAAGAATAAAAACCCTCGCAGGGTTGTTTAAACGCCCTCGCAGGGCTACAATGGCTGGCGCATTGTCATCTCCTTGCAAGGAAATATATAATAAAACCCTCGCAGGGTTCATAACGCACCCTCGCAGGGCTGCGATGACATAAATAAAATACGGGCGCACCGAATATTTTTCAGCTTTAGATTATCTTGGACAAGTAATAAAAACCCTCGCAGGGCTACAATGGCTGGCGCATTGTCATCTCCTTGCAAGTATATAATAAAACCCTCGCAGGGTTTATTACGCTCCCTCGCACGGCTGCGATGACATATAAAATTCGGGCGATCCGAATATATTTCAGCTTTAAATTGTCTTGGACGTGATGAGCATTATTCTTGAATGAAGAGACTTATTCAACATAAAAATGTGTTTACATAAGCTTCAGAAAGGGTTGCTTTTTTGGATAAAGGAATTCATCGTGGTGGTGTACCTCCACCAGCGATGAATTCCAGGGTATCGCGTACCTACTCACAACAACTTTAAGGAAGGCTAACTATAAAAGCATCGTGGTGCACCTCCAACAGTGATGAAAATAAAAAGTCCAGGGTATCGCGTACCTATTGACTAGAACTTCCAGGAAGGTTAACTATTATTAAATAGAAGCATCAAAATAAAAAGTGCAGGGTATCGCGTACCTATTGACAAATGTCTTACCATTATCTATGTATGTATATGATTCGTGTATTGCATACCTATATTACCTATCAACAAAAGATTTGGGAGGCTCGATACCTATACAGACGGAGTTTCTGTTCTTGTTAGACATTAACATTCAGAAGGAGCTGTTTAGCTGAAGGAATAATAAAATCTTCTGATAAACCGTACTTGTGACAAAAGTCATATAAGAATATCGTAAGAAACTCGGGCTGATAAGCGTGATGGGTTGATAAATTTATCGATTGGCTGATATTTTTATAGGCAAATTATAAATTGCGTATAGCAGCTGGTTGAGGTGTCATTGTGAAGTAAGGGCCTAAGCCTTCGAGAATTACATTCTACATAGTCTAATCCAGAGTTACTATTTTTCACACTGTATGATATGTGATGTGAACGGTAGCAGATATAAGAACCCTTTGGATTCATGAGATGGCAGGAAAGACTCTAAGGTTAACATATAAGTTATTCAGTCTACCTACAAAACTTCTCACTGACGAGACAAGTTCTTTAAAATGATTAACAATTGTAGGGTGGGTACCACGAATAATTATGGAAATGAATTATAAGTTAGATGCTGCCCACCCGCATTAAAAATTTAGTGCCTATTATTAGAACCTTTCGTATACCTCATTCCATCACGAATTTGAATGTTGCGTGCGTGAGATAGTTGTTAGTATAAATAAGGTAGCTTCTACCAAAAACACTATCTTGCACAAAGTTGCCTTCAGTATCAAGATACTGTCTATCAGTGGATATGTCCACGCAAATGTATGGGTCTAGCTCACTCACTGGCCTGACCGTTTTAAGAGTACATTGTCTAAAAGACTTTACTTGTCAGACAAAAAGAATGAGATTTGGTGAAAGTACTGGCGTTGCGGCACTAACTTAATATACCTACCTGTATAGGCTCTGAATTGTACTCAACCCATGTCCGGATTTATGATTGTGGGAACGATAAGGGTGTGAACGATAAGAAACATTCCCGTGTTTATTTACAACTACCCTCTTCATACTTTTTATAACCGGTGGCATTTCTTGGTTATCTGTATAAAGGTGTGTACGGTAATGAACGTTCACGCGTTTAGTTACAACTACCCTCATCATACTTTTTATCATAAGTGGCATTTCTGTTACCTGCTTTGTATGATAAATTGTTGAATGTATTCTCAACTGTATTAGACATCGCAAATACTAGTACATTTTTAGAATTAATATTTGAAACTGTCATCATCATCATCATTCTTAGAAATGACCGTGAGCAATTGAGGGTTTGCGCACTATAGTAATAAAAACCTTGGAAAGTCGTCAGTCTTCTTTTTGAACGTCAGTAAAGGACAGCCACTGTCCTTGACGTAAAGAACTGTTTATATTTTATATAGTGTTACACTATTCTTTACAAGTAAGCGATCATTGTCAGCTTCTAAACTCTAGCACTCTGTGATACTTAATAAGAATAAAAGTGCATCTATATTATCGCTTCTTAAGCGATGACGTCAGATTTTCAGTAATTTTTCGTGAGATGTTACAACATAACTACTAGTTAAGCGGAAAATGGTTCTTGTTTATTATTTTATAAACATTGTAGTACAACAGACACTACTGCATCTCAAATGAAGAGCTTGTTTTCGAGGTACATTGACAATGGGTGAGGTATTCATGCACAAGTATAATACCTACAGTGTTACAAATAACGTTGGTTCTCGAAGTAAACTTGGTTTCACTGTCACAAGCTGCTTGGTAATCTAGGGTTTGCTAGTTACCATTATTGGTCTTAATTTTATTGATGTCTCAATAGACCTCTCTATATTAAGTACCTATATGCTCTCGGGTGAGAATTTGTAAATCTATTCGGTATGATATTCGAATAACATTAGAAGGATACCCAGTGCGTATTTAAGAGCAAAACAAGTACCTATAAGGGAAAATGAAATAGATACACCTGTATTTTTAGCTATGTGTATCGGATCTAAGATTTCTTACGCTTCTACAGTGGAAATGTACACAAGTATCGCAAAACTTGTAATCTAGTCCAAACATTGTGGGGAGGAAAAACCAGTTATTCAAATGTTTTATAAGAACTTCCCATAACTGGACATATTAGATGAACATACAAAGCTTCACTATAGTTATAAAGGTTCATAAAGTACCTACTCAGGTATTACAGCGCACTGCAATAAATTGAAATGTTAATGTAACTGTTTTCCCACATGCTTTCAATTGGTTAAAACGAGTACTATGTCCAGAAAATTAATGAGTTAAATACCTAGTAACTACCTACTCACATTTTGGAGCAGATATTTTAGTTTTCAGTTGTGCAATGATTTATTGTCACCGAAGGTCGTACACATTGCAAAAGTTGCAAAAACTGTTTCTAAAAGAAGTTAAGCTGCTGAAGTATTATTATACAGTTAGGTATACTGATACAATACGAACATATTTAGCAATTTATTTTATAAGTTTATCAGTCATCAGTACCCAATCACTCAGAACATATTCATGCTGAGCTGGGCGGCCCTATTGTATGATACTGTGTTGGGTTTTGTTCAGAATTATTTATTTATTATACTAGGATCGATGGCACATTCTATCATCATCATGATTGATTTCGATAAATTTGTTTAAAAATGGTATCTCTATGATATTGATTTCAGAACCAGTCGAAACAAGACATAAATGTCTTTAATTATTTAAGCCATCTGTTTATACAAGGCTATTTTAATTGTGTTTTGGACCATACGTATTGCAGTTTTGAATGTCACAATGACTAATTTGCATTCAAAGCGATGTGGCTTACGATTATAACATTATTTAAAAAATAGTAAGTTCACATTGGCGTTGAGTGTCTTCACCACCACCAGGCGATAACAAACACGTCTCAGTTATATAAACGTTTACCAAGGTACAGTCAAATTAATAGAAGCGTTTTACATAAAATAAAACGCATATTAATTTACTTACCTTGGTAAACGTTTACATTTTAAATTCTGCCTGGTGATATTCGACGCAATGAAGAAAAAAGATGTTGTCGCCACAAGCGTACATCTGACGTAGCGGCCGGTGGCGGGAAGACACCGGATTGGCCAACTCATCTTTGGACGAGGTTACTGATTGGCTAGTACTTTTTTACAGAAAGTCAAAGCCTATACTTATTTATATGGCGGGAAATGTTAGGCCTATCTCAGTTATATAAACGTTTACCAAGGTAAGTAAATTAATATGCGTTTTATTTTATGTAAAACGCTTCTATTTTATTTTTCACTCTTTAAATCCTTTGTTCTTATAAGAGTATTCAAACAACTATGAGTAGGTATTTAGTGTCTATTGGTAAAATAATGTAATGACTAAGAACAAAGCAACTTCAAATGAGTTATGAATTCTAATTCAAACTTCGACATTACAGACAAAGTGGAAAGTTTTATCACGATGGTAAAGAACACAACCTACTTGATGAACAATTAACATGTATGTACTTAGATGACCTGCATAGATAAAATTGTAAAAACTTAACCGGACTCTGATGTTATTTTCCACTCTGTCGCAAACTGATCTTTTACTTTTGACTTAACTTCAAGTAAATAAGTTCTTTCAGGCATGCTTTGTAACCTTTCTTTATTCACTGAAGAGATGTATAAAACATATAATTGAATCGTTATTGAAAAGATTTTATGCTATTCATTTATTTTTAAATAACGCGGCCGCGTTTCAAGATACGTAAATGGAGTCGAGTTTCTTTATAAAGAATATTTGTGGGCCAACATCCTACATATTTTAAAGTATTGAAAGCAAGCTAACCTGCCTATCATTCACCACATTTGTAAAAATCGTACAACAGCTTACAGTAGCAGCAGCACGAAGAACGGTTTCTTTAGTGTAGTACTACTCGTTTCGCCTATGAAATCTCAGATAAATAGTGAAAATACATATATTTTATAGCCAAATGAACTATGAAATTCTGTTCTATGATTATATTTTCTATAAGAAGGCTACGTTGCCTATGAAATCTCAAAAAAAAGTGAAAATACATATATTTTATAGCCAAATGAATTACGAAATTCTATGATTACATTTTCTTTATGAAGGCTATTAGAAGTCTTATAATTAGTGTTTATTCTAAAAAAAGGAACCTAGCAAACATTTATCCTCCTATGAATTAGCTATTTTGTTGCAAAAAAGTCATTAATTTCTGGCAAAGTAGGAATAGCTCCATGGTAAAAAACTAATTCTAATGCCCATATAATTCAATACTTTATGGGCTAAGTTCCTTATTGACTTATCGTTTAAATCGATTCCTAAAACCACCTTTTTAAATTTTCAAAGCAATTTTAACCTTATAAATGTTGTATATGAAAATGATCGTGGAAAGTACTTATCAATAAACAACATTAAAGTTCAATAAGCCTATGTTTACGATAAGTGTTGACATTTGCGAGTAATTGAAGTCGAACCTTTGTATTCATGGAAAGGTTGGCTATTTTCTATGCTTTGTTCTGATATTGATCTTTGAATATAAAATAGGGAATGCATTTGCGATTAGGTTGCTAATATGTTTACTAATAATATTCGTATTAGTACCTATTGTTAACATATGACACACATATTATATTCAAATATCCATTTTTTATATTAATATATTACGAAATAATTACTCGCAGTACCCCGTAACTTCGTCCGCGTAGAAAGAGGAAAACAAAATAGCTGCGTCCCTTTTTTTAGCAACTTTGCAGACAACGCTGGAACATAATGTTTGTTTATTTTGTAAGGGGACTTGCTCCTACAATTTTAATGGTCAACTTCTATCGGTCACTGCAATTTTCAAGTCTTTAGGACCAACGGCTTGGCTGTGCGTTGTCTGTCAGTTAGTTACTCCTTTATCCTTACATCCATACTAATATTATAAATGCAAAAGTTTGTGCGGATGTATGAATATTTGTTCCTCTTTCACGTAAAAACTACGGAATTGATTTTAATTATTTTATTTTTTTATTAAAAAGCTCGGAGGCAAAGTAAAGTGCTTCTATATAAATTTGACTAATATCTCTAGAATGGTTTTGGGATTATCTTTAATATTGCGTGATATTTGAAGTTGGTTTTTATTAGTAAAAACCATCAAATTCTTACACTTCTAATATCACGTGACGGCTCGGTCTCTAACTCTGATGACTCTAAAAGTGAGAGTATGTATTATTTAAATTATTTAGATAATTTAGACTTTAGACTGTTTGCAACCGCTTGCAGTCAGCTCAATTGTTTGAATTTTATATACTAGTTTAAATTTTTCTGTTCCTTGATTGTAATTTTCGTTGTTGATAAATTTAATATTTATAAGACGCAAAAATGCCTATTTTCAACTTGGACCCATACCACCGACGTTATGACGACCGATGTGGTTTGGGTCCTGCGACACAGGAGGTTGCTGGTTCGATTCGAGCCTCGGGACAAATCTTTGTTCGATATGCAGAAATTTATTCCGGGTGTTTTCTATGTAATAAAAAATATCTATCTATATTGTATTAAGTAAATCAGTAATATAGCTACTAGCTGGTGCCCGCGACTTCGTCTGCATTGGATTAGTATTTCGAGTACACTCACGATTTCACCCGTGTAGTTCCCGTGGGAATTCTGGGATAAAATATAGCCTATGTGTTATTCCACACTATAATCTATCTCTGTGTTAAATTTCATCCAGTTCCGTTCAGTAGTTTTTGCGTGAAAGAGTAACAAACATCCCTCCATCCATCCAAACTTACAAACTTTCGCGTTTATAATATTAGTAGGATAACACAAGCTCTGCTTAGTATATATGGCTATGATAATGCTTTGCGAATTTTCCAGCATTATGATTATTGTCCTTACGAAGAAAGGTATAAATTAAACCAAGAAAATATTCGTAAAAATATATTTACTATTCATATGATTTTACATAATGTACACACAGCCTCAATTATAATATTTGGCAAACATTATTTAATAAATAAGTTCACTAAACGAACACTGTATAAAAATAATTTTATATTGTCTGGATTTGTCAATCACTAATCTTGAAAACTCTGTATTTGTTGGGACCCTTCGAGTCGGATCCATCCTTCACCGATTTTGTAGCCTTGAAAAGATTATCGAACTCTTATCGTCTCTAAACTGTAAGACTGTAATTAAAAATAGAAAAGAAAACTTCTATGAACTTGCGGAAATAATTAAATTAAAATGCTTACATGAACTGGACTTCTTGAGAAATAATACTAGCTCATCGTATCAAAAGGAGTTTTTATATTTTGTGATCTAAACTATCAAAATTCATGCAACGAATCAATGCCAATGTGAATACCTAGGTAACCATAAAATATGTTTTTTACTTTTTATTTGGAAAAAAAGTACTTCATACTTAAAAAGGGGAACTTAAGATAAACAGAAACCAAAAGAATTTCCTCAATGTATAAACAGAACATGAGAAAAAAGTGAAATTTGTATATGTGTAACGAATAAACTCAAAAATTACTGGACCGATTTCAATCATGCTCTTATTAGTAGCCCGACGCAAAAGTACCTATTCATGAGTTGAAACTCAAAACTTTTAAAATTTTCGTTATAAAACGAAAAATTTAAAAATTATAGCGGCCCGTCTTGGCTTCGAGAGAGGCTAATATGAATATATAATACATGAGTTGAAACTCAAAACTTTTAAAATTTTCGTTATAAAACGAAAAATTTAAAAATTATAGCGGCCCGTCTTGGCTTCGAGAGAGGCTAATATGAATATAAATAATGTATTTGTCCGTTTCATTTTCGTCTATTAGAAAGGGACAACATTTCAGAACTTCACATAGTCCTTGATTCGCTGAGTGAACTTGGTCTTAGTTTAGTTGCCATGGCAACGTGGATATTACGAATAGGCACGGAAATATCAATGTTGCCATAACTAATCTAAAACATACTTATGCTACAGAAGGAACTCCTAGTAAAACAAAAAATCTATGGTTTTTTCTCCTTTTTCTTATATTAAACTTTTCGATATTATCGAGAAAACAAACTCAAGGCTCATCAGATGAAGGTTAAATGACAATAATAATGATGACACATCTGAGCAATGATTTTTCTTCTAGTTAGAACAGGATGGCAATATGTTTAGGCGTTCGTTCGTTTAGCTTCGATTTTCAAACTAGCTTACAATCTATAGCTAATGAATTGAAATCGAAAATGAATCGGAACTCCTATATCGAAAATGCTGTACTAGTAATAAGTGTTGGCACTACGAAGGTCGTTTTATTATACAAAAAATCTCCTTTCAGAATTTTCTCAGGATTTCAAAGTTCGAAATTCGAATTCGTAAACCTACCACAAATTCGATATTTTAAGCCGTATATGGACACATGAACATTATATTACATGTATATTCAAACGTTTATACTTCGATCAAATATACCCTAGATTTAGCATAACCATGCCGAAAGTATCCAAACAGAACGGTGATTTTATTAATATTATGCACTGTTTTGTCGTAAGTAATTTTGCGCGTTAAAGTTATGGAGATAAAGTTTTATTTTACTATACGACACCGCGGACGTCACTAAAATGTTTGATACATTTTTATATGAACGAAACACTTGCAACGTACATAATAAAGAACAAATAGTTTTGAGTTCGTTTGTGCATATGCGGCTTTAAGTTTATCGTGCGAGAAGAATTTGAAAGCGCGTGTTAAAAGGGATTTTCGTGTTTTTAATTTAGGCGTCTTTCCGTGGGCTTCACGGGGCTATAAATAAAAATATTAAAACTTTAGGGCACCAAACAATGCTAATGAAAAATTCACGTGATTGCCGCTTTAAGATTTTGAGGTTAATTGTGTTACCCGTGGCCGTACTGGAATGTCGAGAAATATTAAAACAATACTGCCAGCAAAAGTATGAAAGGGACAATGCAACACGAAATCAAGGCTCTCGTTCTTTCTTATGACAGTAATATAGTTTTATTATTTCTAAGATGGCGCCTCAGATCGGGCTAAGTTTATTTGTACCGCACTATAATCTATGATATATTACGGCCTCTCTGGCGCAGTGGGCGAAGTTCCGTTAGCGTGGCAGGAGTTTGCGGGTTCGATTCTCGCCCCAGGATAAATGTTTACGATCAAGCTCTGCTTAGCTTGGGGCTAGATGATGCTGTTTGGTTTGTGCAGTATTATTTATTTGTCTACATATTTCTTACGGGTTATCTCTATAAAGATATATCTATAAGTAATGTAATGCATTAAGTATATCAATTATCTAGTACCCATAACACAATCTGAGCTCAGCTTTGTGCTAGTAGTCTAAGATTTGACTGCAGGATTAGTGCTCTCATCGATTTGCTAAAAGCCAAATTTCTATACATATTTGTAGAGTATATAAAAAATTGGTTTAAGCAAAACAACAATGAGCGCATTGATCCCGTAGCCGGATCTCATACTATAGATAATGTTCTGTGTATTATCAAGCATTATTTATTTGTAATTCTATAGTTTTTGTAGAGACCCATAGCATGACGTGAGCTGAACTACAAATGACAACAAAAATTCTGAGTGCAAAAAGTAGATCACGTGACCAATAATCCTAGATCGCGCAAACGTTCAAAAACATCTGGACATTAACTGTCAATCGTAATACCCCGGGTATGAGGGCCACTTGGGTCGACCTGCTGTGCGATTACGCTAAAACCACCCATCCAAAATTGACAAATGAAAGCCATTTTGATGGGCTTTGTAACTTGAAATTGTATGGAAAGGACGCGCGATGGCCATTGTAATGGCTTTCGAATGTCAATTTGGATGGGTGGCTTTTGCGTAATCGCACAGCCGGTACAGGGAAGATCTTCCCCTGTAACCATTTAGTTATTAATTATGACTACAGTATAGGTAAATCGCTAACCTGCTGGTTTGGGCCGCAACACGTCGCGTTGTGGCAGATATCGTTGGGCGGACAGTGTAGAGCGCAAGGGGCTTCGGCTGATGCTCCGCTTAGAGGCTGTTGGATATATAAAATAGAATAGAATATATTTTTAATTGTTTACAGAATTACACAATACACAGTAAACTTTATAAAATTAGACTAAACTGAGACTAAAATGGGAAGAGTAAATCTGTAACAAAATACCATTGTTATCATATTATATTACTTTGGTTTTTATTACTATAAAAAGGAGCTTACTGTTTAAAACCTTATATTGGGAGAATGGCATATGTTGGATTGATAATACCATTGTTGTCATATTTTTTTACTTTGGTTTTTACTACTATAAAAAGGAGCTTACTGTTTAAAACCTTATATTGGGAGAATGGCATATGTTGGATAGATAATACCATTGGTGTCATATTATTTTACTTTGGTTTTTATTACTATAAAAAGTAGCTCAGTGTTTAAAACCTTTTATTGGGAGTATGGCATATGTTGAATGAGTAATACAATTGTTGTCATATTATTTTACTTTGGTTTTTACTACTATAAAAAGGAGCTTAATGTTTAAAACCTTATATTGGGAGAATGGCATATGTTGGATAGATAATACCATTGTTGTCATATAATTTTACTTTGGTTTTTACTACTTTAAAAAGGAGCTTAATGTTTAAAACCTTATATTAGGAGAATGGCATATGTTGGATAGATAATACCATTGTTGTCATATAATTTTACTTTGGTTTTTACTACTTTAAAAAGGAGCTTAATGTTTAAAACCTTATATTAGGAGAATGGCATATGTCGGATCGATAATACCATTGTTATCATATTATTTTACTTTGCTCTAAAAAGAGCTTAATTTTTAAGACCTTGTATTGGCGGAATGAAAAATCAATTAAATAAATAATTCTTTGCAGATTAAATCTGTAATAAGAACTATGTTAATTCATTTGGAGATTGGAGTGGACTTATTGTAACACTTTTACTTATTATAACACTTTACTGTAGCATATATTTAAAAATAAAATACAATCAACTTGAGAACCTCTTAATTTGAGTAAAAAGTTATCTTTTTAGTAAGAGAGACCGAAGCTAGTGTATAGGCTTTAATATAAATCTCGCTTACATGTCCAAATAAATAATGTGAAAAATACAACATTTTTTAGCCAAAATCATTAAAAAATAGAGTTCGTTCGAAACAAACATTATAGTAATATAACGAGCATTAAAATATTCTACCTCTATTGTTATACGAAAAATAGTTCCAATCTATCTATCCGTTATAAGCGTTGCGCAATAATTTTTAAGTTATAATGTCTAAAATTCAAAAAAATTGTTAGGTTTTCGTAGAAACATTAACTTATTATTTATCACGGGTTATGAAATTTAAGACCTTCTTTGGATTGTAAAAGATATGTAAGACGTATACGAATACCCTAGTTACTAAAATGTCGTAGAGCCTTAGAATCAATATAACGCGTTATCAGCATTATCATACGATAAAGTAATAGATTGATAGACAGTAAATATAGTTATCGAAATGATTTACAAACAGATATTGGCATATCGAATAAATTGTATTGCAATTATTGGTAACAAATGTGCTGTAATTTGTAACAAAATATGAGATGTATCAGCTGGTTTTATAAAATTTTTGAATCTGCGACAATTTTAAACAGTCTTTGTTCTACTTTATGTAGTTTTGTCGATTTCTCCATCAATTAACGGCCGTTTTTGTGATTTTTTTGAATAGTGAATGATCCAGGGCTACTTTCAAAGGTTTACTTTCTAGGGACTATCATTTGTCCCGCACAACTTATAAAATTTAAATACTTAGGGCGTTTATTGGCCTTTTTTTTGATTCTTTTGAATAGAGAATAATCCCGGGCTACTTTCAAAGGTTTACTTTCTAGGGACTATCATTTGTCCCACATACCTTAAAAAAAATACTTAGGAATTTAATTTTGTATCGTTATTGTAAGAAAATCAAGACATTGTTCTCGTTGTATTTAACTTTAGTTCTGTTCCCAATAAAGATGTTTGTATTTTGTATTTGTATTTCTGTATTACTAAGAAGACATACGTCGTTCCCGCTTAGCGGTGACTCGTCGAACTCCGGCTGTATCGTCGTGGAGTGGATGCCTTCATTGTGGAAGAAACCCTTCACCTCTTCAGCTATCTTCATGTACTCCGACAGATTTCTACACCTGGAACAATATCATACACAAAATGTTACTATTTCTTGTTTGATTATAAGTCTGGGAAGTTCGGAGCGTGATATTCCCGGAGTATTTTACAAAAAAACTGGTTCCTACACAATATGTTACTGTTTCTACCTCGATATAAGTCTGCAAATATGGAATCGTGATATTCTCGGAGTATTTTAGCAAAAACTGGTTCCTAGAAACATAAGCAATACAAAAATCAGATGTGTAATCAGAAAAGTTCACATATAAGAAAATTTACAGCACTGACATTGGTATTTGGAGGTAATTTTGTACTTATAATTTTTCATATTCAAGTTTTATCATTTGTAATCAGTAGCAGAAAAATAAAGATTTTGGGAAAAGTATTACTGCATTCAAAACTGGCGAAAATTTTTGAACATTCTTGGGAATCATTTGATGTACCTAGATGAACACTTTATTAAATAACGAAGAACATTAGCATCATGGAATAGAAACAAATAAAAACTAGTATGAATACCACATCAATACCATAACAACCAATAACTATTGAAACCATTGAGCTAACTGCAGACTACTGTGCAAAGAACTAAGATACAGTATCCACATTTTGCTCGTTTTTTCTCTTACAGAAGTTCCCTGATAAGAGAGAAAAGACAATATTCAGATAAATGAAGATATATTATGTTGTTTTTTTGTCACGGTACAAATAAATTTTGCTGGACTATCCAAAACATAATCAAGATATTGTATTATGGCTTGGTTATAATTATAAAGCGCCAATGATAATTGCCTTGCATTCATATAGTTGATAAGTGCTCATATTGAGATACTATTAATAAATGATTAAATAATTCGGCGTGCTTTAAAAATCTATAACTATAACCCACTTCAAATTCTTTAAAGCAAAAATGAGAATATAATTATTGTAGTCGAAATCATTAAAATATGCATTATAAAGAATACAAATATTCAGAGCTTGTTCAAAATCATAAGGGACCAGATGAGTAGCACCAGCTTTAAGATAAAAAAAGAATTATCAAAACCGTTTAATTTAGAAAAACTCCTTTTCTAAAGTCTGTTACAAAAATTTAACAGACTATTTTTGAGCTCTAATTTTAGGGCGCCATCTATTATCGACATTGAAAATTGGCCGCGAAATCATCTACATCCATGAATCACACATGTTTTTAAGTTTGAGTAAACTGTTTTATATAAACACTTCACAAATACCTAAATGATAATTTAACGGCTTTCAAAATTTCGAAACGATTCTGCTGAATACTGTTTTTACAAACAGCACGTCTCTATAACACATGTATGGTTATTCTCTCATTGAATTATTATGATAATAAATGATTTTAACTCCCATGGTTGGCTTAAACAAAGGTCTGATAATCTACATGTTATTACAAACATATTGTGTTTTTGTAAGTATGCATAACTATCTTATGACAGGTAATTACTTGCAGGATTTATTGGTAGAGTGATTTGCACGAAAGAAGTCCCCTAGACGCGGCGCTGTAGTAGTGCTACCGAATGAAGCCAGCAAGCATAGGGCAATCTGTCAAATTTAGTTCCACCAGTTGCCGTGGGACTTTTTTCATGAAACGGACTCTAGTTTCGATTTGGTTTCAACAATTTGACAGGACAATGGGGCAAAAGTGATATGTTACACTGGCAGGAAATAATACAAGACAATTCGTTTATAGTTATAGTCAACGCTCTCTACTTCTTGTAAGCTGAATAAAATATCATCATTATTACAGCTGTACATCTAGAATTCAGTAAAAACTCGTAGCTTTTTGTAAAATCGTGTCGGTTTATTATTTACAAAATTTTTTGACAGCGCAAAAAAAAAAACTATTGGCAATAGAATGATAAAGAAAATTTTTAAATTTCAAACAAAAGAGGTCATCGTCTACACTATTTAAAATTATACCAAAGAGGCCGTCGTCTACAATCATCATCAACCAATATACTAGTCCACAGCTAGACATCGGCCTCCCCTAATGAGCGCCATAGCGCCCTGTCTTCAGCATCTGCCTTCAGTCTTTTGCAGATCATCTCACCTGGCTTTGCTAAGTACAATTTAATTTTTTTTGCGCGAACCCGATACATTTTATATGAGCTATTCGGGATGAAGACGAATCCAAATAATCAAAGAATATTAAAATAGGTTAAGCCGTTCTTGAGCTATAAGTGGTGTAATTATCCCGACTTTATTTAACGTCCTACGTGGCGCGACGTGAGAACGTCAGCCTACGACGCAGGAGGTTGCGGGTTCGATTCCCGCCACGGGAGAAATGCTTGTAAGATCTGCAAAGATTTGTCCCAGGGTTCTGGGTATTTTCTAAAAAAAATCTATCGATGTAATGTTGTACAAGTATATCAGTCATCTAGAACCCATAACACAATTTTTGCCTACCTTGGAGCTAGATGATACTGTGTGGATTGTCCAACATTATTTATAATAACATACAGATGTTAGGATAAAGACACATCGAAAGCATTACCTACTTCAGCATGACAAAGAACTCTGTCAAAATAGCATTGTGATATTTCGATACAGATTTCTTTGTTTTCGAGCAGCTGGAGATACGCGGAGAAATAAAGGTGCGGGTTCAATGACATTACACGAGATAAAGACCATTATTGGATACGTGCCAGAAGCGAAATTGTTACAAAAACATCATAAATTTTGAGTTAAACATTTTCGTACGTTATTTTTTTAAAAGTTGTTAATGTGCAATTTAGAAATGTTAGTTAAATAAATTCACCGCGTCCTTTATGATGTTGGGAAACAAAGTCCCTTAAATATTATAAGCATGTCTGGTTCTTTGTGTGAATATGCGTTTGGTCACACAAATGTCTTCACACGATTATGAGAAGGTTTACTTTACTTTACACTAATATTATAAAATTAAATGAAAGTTTGCATACATGGTTAGATGGATGTATTTTGTTACAAACTCGTATTCATGGTAAAACAACGGAAAGAATCGGGTTGATTTTTTATGAAGGTTTTAATCTGGGATAATACGAAATAAGGAAATAATACGGACACAAGTTTTATATTCTACGACTTATATCGTAACACAAATAAACTATTCAAAGGAGAATTTTCCAAGGCACGCATCTAATTTCCGGCTTAGTTTAGTTTCCCCATTCTGAATCTAATTTACTTTAACTTAGTGCCTACCCGAGGTTAACTTACAATGTCAACTATGGTGTCAATGTCAACAGGTTAAAGCTGTTTTACTGCTCTACTTCGATAATTACTGTACCATTGCCGAGGTCAACTGAGGGTTAAGATAAATCACCAGATTTTCAGCAATATTTTACAAACTGTGTCTATTCAAGAAAAGAGTGAATTTTCCTTCTTCGTGTTAAATGTACAAAAGTATGTTTCGATCTGTGATTTACTAACTCTTTATTTCTGCTAAAATTTCATCATAATTTTATAAAAAAAAATATTGCTCAAAACCATTGAAATTTGGATTCTAATTAGAAAATATACCTATCAATATTCCGAAAAATTTAGTCAGTAAGTACCTGTATTAAGAAAAAGTATTTAGGTTAGTAAACTTCTATTACGAAACGTAAGTACGTAACCTTTGACCATAGTTCACAAACAATATATAGGTTATTGATTCGTAGTATTTCTGATATGTACCAACCAAAAACACAAGCTCTGCTTAGCTTGGGGCTAGCTAGATGAAGCTGTGTGAATTGTCCATATCTAATACAGCATTAAACGTCGTTCAGCTGAGATGATGATGACTTGACACATTCAAAGATTGCTGTGCCCTTGCAGGGTTCATGTTTTACCTGTATTATTTTAAGATCTTATGTAACACATGTGTGCAACAAAATATTAAGTATTTAGTATTTAGTATTGAGTATTCAATATCATTATTCTCCCTTGTTTAGACAAAACTTCGTCGAAACTGTACCACTTTCCGTAAGGCTAGAGTAATAAAATATAGATGAGAAACTCCCAAAGACTTGGTTTGATAAAGTACATACCGAATAAGGGGCTAGAGTAATAAAATCTAGATGAGAAACTCACAACGACTTGGTTTGATAAAGTACGTACCGAATATGAGCACTGGCGATGATCCTGTCCCCTGCGAGTTGCCACACGTGGAACTCATGCACGGCGGTGACCCCTTCCACCTTCTCCAGTAACCTTCGCTGGATCGCATCCACCTGCACAAATAAATATATTAAAAACATAACAACAATATACTGTTGATGAATAGGGTCTCGTTAAGCTAATTACACCAAAAATTTATATTTTTGCCCTATATGTATGTTTACGTTTTTTTTTTAAAGTTAAAGCAAAATAGTAATTATTAGTCATTTGTTGACAAAACTTAGATAACCACAAAATAATAACAATAAAGTACTATGTCAAATAACCTCAGTCTGCCTACAAAACTGCCTCTCAGCACGAGTTGGAGATGGAGTTTTTACGATCATCATCAACCTATATTAGTCCACTGCTGGACATAGGCCTCCCTCATTGAGCGCCATAGCGCCCTGTCTTTAGCTTGCCGCAACCAGCATTTGCCAGCAGTCTTTCGCAGATCGTCATCCGACGTGGCACAAGGGCGTTCTACACTAAGTTGGCCGAGACGCGGTCTCCAATCAAGAACACGTTTACACCAGCATATATCGGTTCTTCGCTAGATATGGCCGGCCCATTGCGACTGTGTCCCTCACGATAAGCAAGTGTAAAACATTTTCTAGACACAAGCGGCCAAAGTATTTTTAGCAGTGCCTTTCGACTGAAATGATAAGATTGGTGAGGCTGCATATAGCATTGCATTTATTTAATTTACGTAAATTGCCCAGTTTTGTTATCAAGAAAAATGTCTCAGTTTGCATATGTATGAATTCCATCCTCTATAAAGGTTCTTCGCATACTAAACTGACTTAATTCTGAAAATTTATAATTCATTTAATTCGATTTTAATGATGATCATGGAAAATAAGGGCCATTATGATTGGTTAATTATGCAAAGTCCATCATTTTATGTAGATCGCAAGGTTTTATCGATCATTAGATCCTTCAAAAAGATAACGACATCTTATAATATCAATAAATAAATTATACTAACATTATAATGGAAAAGATTTTGATTTTTGAAGATTTCTTATTTAGTATGTTTTCAGTTTTACAGTTTAAACGTTAGCGTTTCAAACGCAATGAACTGAAAAACTTAAATAGAATTCTACATTACCCTGAATAAAAAAGGCTTTGTTACTATTTAAAATTAGGAATCCCGACTAAAACTTGTATAATTTGAATGAACGCATGCACGGCGGATATCAATGCTGATACAGCAAAAATATTTAATACGATGTTACATACGAACATACAAAAAACTTATGTCATTATATTTTTTTACATTTTAGTAGAAAAGTCACCCTAAATCCATTTTAATCGAATAACATAATAACGAATCTAAACATAATAATCATAGAAAGCAAAACTCCGCCACCACGCCGCCCCGCGCCGTATCCGGTGTGGCCTCACGCAACGCAGCGGGAAACGCTGAGGGATCATTTACTCTACGTTGACCCTTAATATTGTCAAAATGTTTAAAAATCAAAACATAGTCATAAAATGTTCACCTCACCTGTATATGCGTAGGAACAGTCTGCAGAAGAATTAGCGACGAATCTCTGAGCAGAGGCCATACTGAAGCGAGGATTAGTATCACGAGCACAATACTGAGAGCGGGATCGATGTAGTATTTGTATTTCCAATCGGTCAGCCAGACGACCAGCGCTGATCCAACCACTATAAGTGAACCTGTAACAATATTAGACGAAAATGAAGTGAATGGAAGAAATGGCTCTTCAAGCAAGTCATGTTTTTATAAAACATGACTTTCTGGGCTATATGATCTTCTTGATGCAATTTAAAGGTCTTAAACGTCCTCTCTGTAATTTTTATATCGATTAAGTAGTCAGGTTTTATAAGGACAAATCGGTGAACGCTTGTTTAAAGACTTTTACGTAGTCGGGTTATAAGAGGACAATCAGTGAAGGCTTGTTTCAGATTTTTACGTAGTCTGGTTATATGAGGACAATCGGTGAACGCTTGTTTAAGACTTTTACGTAGTCGGGTTTTGTGAGGTCAATCGGTGAACGCTTGTTTAAGACTTTCACGTAGTCGGGATATATGAGGACAATCGGTGAACGCTTGTTTAAGACTTTTATGCAGTCGGGTTCTATGAAGTCTGATTTTAGTATTTTTGCTTCTAAATACACCAGTAACAAAGTGTTAGAAGTAATATAATAAACAGTTAATGAACTTAGTTTGAGATAAACAAAAGTATCGCAAGCTGGTTTTGACATAGTGTTAAGATACGTAATTGATGATAGTAATATTTGTTACAAGCCAATATACCGGTATCAATAGGACAATCACATTATTGCATTGATAATTAATCAATGCAATAATGAGATGTTGAAATGAATTCTTCTTTTTCACGTGGCATTGTTTGAAAACTCCAATCAACAACAAAGTTATCTTTTGTTATATTTGTTTTTGTTGATGGGCTTTTGTTCCTATTTTGTAAATTCAATATAATAAGACCCGACTGTACCAACAGACGATTAAATTGTGCTATATTGTAACAGTTTATTGGGCCCAGTTTATACCTAAAAGGTACTCGAACACTGAAAATACACAGAAGAACCTGGTACAGTTCTTTCGCTGGGTTCTGTTCAGTCTAACAAAGGCGAACTTATGCCGCTCCTTTTGAAAACACGTCTGAGTATTAAATAATTTGTTTTTTTTTAAATACTTTTTTTACAAATATTAACGACCGATTTCAAACTTCACGCATTATTACTGAAAAAATACTGCTCAGATCTTGATGAAATTAAACACGAATAGCACCGAATAGCTTTAAAAAAAGAATTGAGAAACTTTTTTATTTTTTAAATCTCCTCCGGTTTTAAAGACAAGGAGCATAGAAGATTATTTTATCGATAAAAGCCTATGTAATCTTCTATTACTAACCTTGACGGTGGAACACATAGATAACTCAATCATTGCAACTGATCAGGGGAATGATGATAAATTGATAAGATCCCTGTGAAAACTAGCGCAAGGTTGATAATGTTTTGAACACTAAATAATGTCAATGACACTTACGATTAGACATCAGTGCGCTTAGTATCAGTATATACTTTTAGTTTATGACATAAATTTACTTACAAGTTTACTTTAAAAAAAAAATACAAATACAATATTCCGTGACAATAGCCTCCGTCAAATCTTTTAAAACCATTCGAAAAATAAATCGATTTCAATCGTAAAAAAAATTCTAGTAGCCTACGAGCATTAAAATACTCAACGTCCTCTTTTTCCGATAGAGGTGCTGCAAGACCCCTAATGTATCGAAACAGACGAAAACTATTTTCGTCATCGTATAGTAAAGCGCTATCATATGGCGCTCATTAGGGGAGGCCTATGTCCAGCAGTGGACTAATATGGGCTCAGATGATGATGATAATGATGATCGTAAAGCGCAACTGGTACTAAAGACTCTCACATGTTGTCATTATTTAAATTTACTACGGTTATTGTTTCTATGGACAATAGGTACTTATTTATTGTTGTAACAAGTAAGGTTAATGGTGTAAATGGGAAAATATAAAAATGGAAACTTATATGAGCTCCATCATCAGTATTTATAGCGCCCATGATTGAACGTGGGTTATTCAAACGAAGAGAGTTCTATACAATAGGTATGCTGTACACTATGTAACTACATGGATCATCTCACTGCCGACAAACTGTTACACAGTTTGGCAGAAACGTTGTAATGGAATGTCCTGTTTTTTTTTTTGAAAAATACATAAATAATACAAATACAAATTTGTGACTAACTGGTGAGAACTCAATACCCCTGTATATTCTACGATATTCAGTGATTGAAAAGCGTTTCAGACTAAATTTACCAATTGCAGCTAAAGTATTAGTCTATGCGATAAATAATGCTGGAATTATCAAGCCTATTTGGTTTTGGATTGTCACGAAGCAGACCTTGTTTTATAAGTATTAGATGACTGATATACTTCATACAATACATTAGATAGATATTTCTTTTATACATAGGACACACAGAACCCCGGGACAAATATATTATGCAGATCGTAAAGTATTTCCCAAGAAGGTAATCAAACCCGCAACCTCCTGCGTCGCAGGCGGACCTTCAATCATCGTTCAGTAGTTATTGGTAGTTTCACCCTTTGTTACACTACATACAGTAACAATTCCGCTAGTTAGTTATTCGTAGTTGCTAGTTTAGCCAGTTTGCCATTGAGGTCAACAGCTAAACTGAAAACTACTTACATGCAAATAATGTAGTTCAATAGACAAGCACTGATAATTTCGAGTGTCTGCGATTTTATTCAGGTTATCGTCGCGCGTGGACAATTCACTATTTAATATTTACTAGCGGTCCGCCCCGGCTTCGCACGGTTTTATTATACGTATAAACCTTCCTCTTGAACAACTCTATCTATTAAAAAAAACCGCATCAAAATCCGTTGCGTAGTTTAAAAGATTTAAGCATACAAAGGGACATAGGGATATAGGGAAAGAGAAAGCGACTTTGTTTTATACTATGTAGTGATGATACCCGCCCGACATTCGATTAGGAGGGTAATATTGTTGCTGTGAACATGTTCTATGAATTAGATCGAAGTCAGGTAATTGATAGACATCTGTGACGTAGTGGGCAAAGGGAAGACTGCGTAGTAGAAGGTTGCTGTTCGTTGCCCGCATTGGGACATATATTTGAATGATCTATAGATATTTGTTCTGGGTGTTCTGTGCGTTTTCGATGTACACAACAAATCTATCAATGTCGTAATTGAATTGAGTATGTTTATCAGTCATCTAGTACCCATAACACAAGCTCTGCTTAGCTTGGGGCTAGCTAGATGATGCCGTGTGAATTGTCCAGAAATTATGTTTTATTTTTATTTGTTGAATGTGTGCCTTAAAAACCACCTGGCGCAAATATCTTACTATCTTACAATTATAATAAATGGGAAAGTCTGTGTGAGTTTTTGTTATAAGTAATCTCCGTAATTATTTAAGTTATTTAGATGAAATTTGGTACGTAGATAGTTTAGGACCTAGAATAAGACATAGGCTAATAAAATTTTCAAATAATAACCTCTGAGGGGGTTAAATAGGATGGTAAAGTTTGTGTTTGTTATTTTTCCTTGGTTTGATTTACTCAAAACTCGGTACAAATAAAGTATGAAATAAATAATTAAACATGTACTTATTATTTTACAAAATAACCCCTAGGGGTTGTGTAAGTAATAAATTTCTGAAATGTGTATGAAAAAAAACTCTGGTTAGCGGGCGAAGGCGCGTGGCACATCTAGTAAAAAAGAAATCTATTCATATAAAAATGTATCCCTATTTCCCTTGGTCACGGCATCACGCCTGAACGGCTTGACCGATTTCGCTAATTCTTTTTTTGTTCTGTTCGTTATTATCAGGAGATGTTTCTTATGAAAGAAAAAATTAAGGAAATTGCGCGGAAAATTCTAATTTTTCATAAATAAGGGTAGGACAACGTCTGTCGGGTCAGCTAGTCGGAAATATAATCGAATCGATTATGTGCATACTTGAGCTAGTTTATAATAGCAAGCCTAGTCAGATGGATATGTTATGGTTTAAAACGTGTTAATTAAAAATTACAACAGTAATGTAACGAAGCAATCAAAATAGAGGTTATTGGAGTACCTACACCTCTTAACCTACTTCCATTAACTTTACAGAACTGAGTTGACTAAGTTCTCCTTTAGAATTTAGTTTGTTTTATTTTATTAACTTTTTGTATATAAAAACTGACGAGTAAGCAATTATAAGTCTGGTAAGTAACCTATTTTGAATTCAGGAGACTAGGTAATGGGTATTTGTTAAAATCTATTAAGTATGCGAGTATATTTGATCCCACATATTATAAACTAGTTGCGGGGTGCGACTTCGTCTGCGCAGGATTAGCATTTCGAGTATACTCGCGGTTTTCCTCGTAATTCCCGTTCCCGTGGGGATTCGGATGAAATATAGCCTATATGCTATTCGAGACTACAATCTATCTCTGTACCAATATGTCATATACAGACCCGTACAGTAGTTTTTGCGTGAGAAAGTAACAATCATCCATCCATCTAACATTCCATACAAACTTTTGCGTTTATAATAGAAGTAGGATATTACCCAAATTAGGTTATTACAGTTTCAGTATGTAAATCGGCACATCGCAACAACTGAGTTGGTAATAGGTACTTAGCTATATAAAACGTGGTATAATATGTGACTAATCTAAATGCGATTCTTGAAGGACGGTAGTTCATTTTTCATTCATCGGACAATGCTGTTGAGTGTAGGTCATTTTCAATTGATTTAGTTACGTACTTACGTTGGGATTTATGTATAGGTACATAGTGTTAGCGATGCTGAAAACTGATTGTCAGTTATCAGGGGATTTATCTACCGCTAGGATTTATAATCTTATATCTATAGACCCTTTCGGGCTATTTATTGTAAAAGTATTTTTATTTAAAACAATATCTCGTTTCACATGCATATAAGCTAACAAGTGCAAGGTTGAATATTATATTATATATTAGCGACCGTCCCCGGCTTCGCACGGTTTATTATACGTATAAAATAAACCTTCCTCTTGAATCACTCTATCTATAAAAAAACCGCATCAAAATCCGTTGCGTAGTTTTAAAGATTTAAGCGTACAAAGGGACATAGGTATATAGGGACAAAGAAAAAGACGTTGTTTTATACTATGCAGTGACTTGCTGCACCCTACGGCTTCACCCATGTGAAGATTGATGAAAGTAGTCTTTGTTTTATTCCAGGCAACAACAACGTCAATCCAAAACCAGCTCAATCCGTTCAGTAGTGAATAGGTAACGCACATAATTCCAAACTTTCGTATTTATATTAGTATGATTTGTCTGTAACAACGTTAAGCGACCGATAATAGGCACATGTTCCGTGAGATATGTACCGATCTATAAGCGTCTTATCTTATCAGATATCATTGTAGCGCGAGACATGTTTTAAACCCCACGCTGGAAATACTGGTTGGGAATTGCAGTTCGACCGATATCCCCGGGAATAATTAGAGTGCTATGCAAATAATAAGCCAGCAACAACGATGGTATTTGCAAACACGTGGCACATAAATCCAAAGAGCTCAGTTTTCTCCTGCTAACTTTTATGATTACGTAAACTTATTTCCAGAGTAAAGATTTGTTCTGTTTGCAAAAGGCAACTTCCGGATTTACGACCGAAATTTTAAAGTTTAAAATTGGATAAAGGTAAAACTCTACTTTTGAACAACCAATTACTTTCTCACAGAGTTTTCTAATTATTTACTTTTTACCTACCACATTAATCATTCTTCGTTCAATAAGGTTATTTCCTAGTCGAAAGCTAGACAATGTCAAGGTGAACCACACTATCAAGGTTAAGGTAAATAACGTAGAGATGGCGTTTTATATTTTTTCAAGGGTTTAAGTAACCATATATTTGAAACTTGTATCTGCCCGCGACTTCGCACGCTTTATATCTATAAAAACGTTTTAAGGCTATTTCTATCCCATGTGAACTGATTTATGGGATGAAAGTAGCGTATGTGTTATTCCAGCTGTGCTATTACGCTAAAACCGCCCATCCAAATTGATATTCTTGCGCCATTTCAATGGCCATCGCGCGCGTCCTTTCCATACAATTTCAAATTACGAAAGCCATTAAAAGGGCTTTCTTAGGTCAGTTTTGAAAAAAAAATGACTTATGAAACAAAACTGACATAAGAAAGCCCTTTTAATGGCCTTCGTAATCTGAAATCGTATGGAAAGGACGCGCGCGATGGCCATTGAAATGGCGCAAGAATATCAATTTGGATGGGCGATTTTAGCGTAATAGCACAGCTGGGCTAGAACTACGTCTATTCAGAATTTCAGTCCGATCAGTTCAGAAGTTTCTGAGTCAAAGAGGAACAAACATCCATACTAACTTTAGCGTTTATAATATTAGTAAGGACTATACTTTTTTGGAACTTTCAGCGACTAGCACTGATTCAGGATTTCTAACACAAAAGCACGCGGTAAAAAATTTTACTTAAATATTTTGAGATCGGATTCTCATGTATTAGGTTAGACTAAGGCAGAACAGAATTCAAGCAGAACTTATTTAATTTTCAACTTATGGTGGCCAATTGGTCAAGATACTGGCTGGTATGCATCACTCATTTATTTTTCAAGGCACAGGTTTCGGCAAGGTTTTAGCCACAGCGAATTCTTTCCTCTTATTGCCGAGGAAAGGACGCACAAGCATTGTTTATTTTTAAACGGTCTAATCGCCGGAAACCTTTGGCTCGATAGCATGTTGATTGACCATGTTAAGACTTAACGTAATGCATTCCGATACTTGCTTGTAAATTATCATCATCATCATCTAAATATCCACGGCTGGACATAGGCCTCCCCTAATGAGCGCCATAGCGCCCTATCTTCAGCTTGCCGCATCCAGCATCTATCTGCAGCATTTCGCAGAACGTTATCCCACCTGGCCACAGGGCATTACATTTGCCGAGTTGCGGTATCCACTCAATAACACGTTTACCCAACCGTTGTTGGTTCTTCACGAGATATGGCCGACCTACTGCAACTTCAGCTTGCTAATTATTTGAGCTATGTCGATAAAATTGCTTGCGCATCTAGCATCTACCTGCAGTCTTTCAAGGATCGTCATCCCTGGATGTAGGGCATCCTACACTACGTCTGCCGAGTCGCGGTCTCCACTCAAGAACACGTTTACCCCAACAGTTGTAGATTTAAGCAATCCAAGACTACTACGGAGCTAGCTACTATGGAGTTCACTTACCCAAAGCATCAGACAATACATGCAGAAACACTCCCTTCATATTCATATGTCCAGGATCGTTAGTCCTCGGCTGCTTAGTGGGCACTTTGATCACTTTAGGCGGGACCATTTCGTCTGTCTCCTCCGTGTCGGTGGCATTATGTCCTAGCGCCATATCTGCGTTGCTGTTGACGATCTCCGTGAGATGACGAACGTTGGCTGGCGGCGGTACCCCGCCGTGCGAGTGCCCGTGGCCTCCACCGTGATCTGTAAAGAAACTTAATTTGAGGATCGTAAGGTTCAAATTACAATGAAAACAATTGAGCTAACTGCAGGTAGCTCAAATGATCCATATCAATTCTAGTTAGAAGCGTCCCCGAGACGCCTGCATTGCCACGACGTATGGCAATAATGATGCGCTGCGCCAGATCTCTACCAGCTCGCGGGTCACGCGTCGCATCGATCAGACGCTCAGATTATATTTTAAAAAACTACATCGTTCAATGCTGTTCATTCAGAAGTTTTGGCGGAAGGCAGATTCAAACGTCTATCCAAAACTTTAGCAAAACATATAAACAGGGTGCAAAAGACGATTTTTTTTTCGAAAAATATATTCTGAATCATAGTCTGATTTCTACCGATCTGATTTCTGATTTCTATAGTACTTAGTCTTTGTACACCCTGTATATTTATAACATTAGCATCCAACCATCCAAACGTATCCAAGTCGCTCACGTGGAATCTAGATTAGAATTGAGCATATTACATTGAACTTGTAAGCATAGCTCCCAAAACTACGCCTGAAATGGGAGTAAAAACATGGTGACGAGAGCAAAGCAACTGAAGTGTACCCACAACAGGAAAAAGTTTTACATAATGTAACGTAAATAAAGAGCGGTGGGATGGAACGGATCAATTTTGCTCACATTACTAAGCAAATAGAAACGCGAGATTTTACAAAGAGGAAATTTATGGTGTCTGATTCCATGAAGCTTTTTTTGAGGAAATAGAGACAAAATAAAGGTGTACTGACACACACACACTGCTTTAATGCGGGTCAATGAAAAATTTAAATATCTACAATCATTGCAAATTGAGAAATCGGAGCTAGAAACGGGCTAAATGTGAAAAGCGAGCAAAAAGATTAAATTTCTAGCAAATCTTATTGACAAATATTCGTGATATTGAAATGATCGCATCATAGCTTGTAATTGTAAGGAACGGACCTATAAGAATTAACTATTTGGGGTTACATACAAAACGCAAACTAAACTATAACAGGGCCAAACACCAGGTACGACGCGTTTGGTAGTTATAGTGTGTAGATATTTTGAATTGCCTTTTTCGAAATAAAACAAAAAAATCAAAGTTTCTGCCCGATCCGTTCAGTTGTTTTTAAGTAGTATTTAGTAAGGATCATACTTGAAAATATTCAATCCGAATCTGTCAATATATCTTTGTCCCGCTCCTATGAACTCATACCCTATTCCTATCCTATTCGCTCTTAACTCTTCTTGTTCATTGAGCTGATTTATACAGCTCAATAGTAAGTTTATGCATCAGAAATTTACTTTTAATACCGTTTCATGCTCACACATTTAAAAGACGAATTACCCACACATTACAAGTATTTTATATTATAAGCTCTTCATACATATTCATCATATCGCCTAGCGTATTGTAATAAGAAACATGACACAGGGCTTGCGAGCATACGGTTCACCAGCCATCTAGTTCACAAGGTTCACACTTGCTTTGATGTAAGTGAATTGAATAAAAGAGATCTGTAGAGTGGAATGAATTGAAAATGTGGATGTTTCTCAGCTCTTGTCGAGTTCAAATGATGATAGAAATAGCGAAAGTCTTTGTTTATAAAAGTGTGAATATAGATAAATATAATAATAATGCTGGACAAACCTCACAGCACAGCACCATCTAGCCCCAAAGTAAGCTACTCAAAGCTTGTGTTATGGGTACCTACTAGATAACTGATATATTAAATACATTATATACATAGATATATTTTTATAATACATATTAAATAATAGTACGTTTCAGAAATAAAGGCCAGTGTGATTTTAATCATAACAAATTAAACCAAATCGACGAGGGTTTTTTCTACATTCAATCATACATGAGGCGCGGCGGGCGAAGGTCCGCCACAAATGTTTGTACGATGTGCAAATATTTGTTATGAGGTTATGAGGGGAGTTTCCTTTCTACAAAAAAAAATATATCCATTTATTTTTAAGTAATTACCTATTAAAATAAAAATTCCGGACAGTCCACACAGCATCATCTAGCCCCAAGCTAAGCAAAGCTTGTGTTATGGGTACTAGATGACTGATATACTTAATACAATATACTACATAGATAGATATTTTTTATTATAGATAGAAAACACCCCCCAGACCAATGGAACAAATTTCTGCAGATTGTACACAAATTTGTTCCAAGGCGGGAATCGAACCCGCAACCTCCAGCGTCGCAGGCGGACCTTTGCCCACCGCGCCACATCGGTCGTCAATATATCAGTCATATCAGTCAATATAGTATCTACACATAACACAAGCTCTGCTTAGCTTGGGGCTAGATGATGCTGTGTGGATTATTATACAGCATTATTTATTTATCAAAGATCATTACGAGAAGACAAAGACGACAAAGATCTTTGAAGACCGATGTGGAGCGGTGGGCGAAGGTCCGCCTACGACGCAGGAGGTTGCGGGTTCGATTCCCGCCTCGGAACAAATTTGTGTACGATCTGCAGAAATTTGTTCCGTTGGTGTGGGTGTTTTCTATGTACCCCTATATAATAAAAAAAACTATCTATGTAATCTATTGGATTAAGTATATCAGTCATCTAGTATCCATAACACAAGCTCTGCTTAGCTTGAGGCTAGATGATGCTGTGTGGACTGTCCGGAATTATTTATTTATTTATTAAAATCTGTTTAGCCGTTCTTATACATATCATTACGGTGTATGTAACCCAACATCATTTTAGTTAGGTACTTGCCAATATAGGTAGATATTGTTTTATTTTGTGTTTTGAAATGTTTGGAATCTGTTCAGTTTTCACTGTTTCAGTGTTCATCGTGAATCTTTACTATTAAATAAATATTATTAAATAAACTATTATTAATAAATAAATTACAGGCGAACCATAAAATTTCCACTAGTATCGAGGTTCGATATCAGTTATATATTAGTTTATGGGTAAACATAGGATTAACATAGCGATACTATTAACGTTCACGTTAATCTGATAATTCAGTGATAAATCTAACTTGATTTCCATGTGGAAATCGTATATATTTCGTAAATAGCATTTGCCAGCGGCTTCGCTCGTGTTGTTTCCGAGAAATTGTTCCAAGGCTATTTCTATCCCAAGGGAACTGATTCATGGGATGAAAAGTATCCTAAGTTTTGTTCCATGGCTAGATCAATGTCTATTCAAAATAACAGCCCGATCCATTCAATAGATTTTGCGTAAAAATAAATAAATGAATAATAAATAAATAAACAATTCCAGACAGTCCACACAGCATCGTCTAGCCCCAAGCTAAGCAGTTTGTGTTATGGGTACTAGATGACTGATATATTTAATACTATACTTACATTACATAGATAGATATTTTTTTATTATACATAGAAAACACCCAGAAAATCGGAACAAATTTCTGCAGATCGTTCACAAATTTGTTCCGAGGCGGGAATCGAACCCGCAACCTCCTGCGTCGCACGCGGACCTTCGCCCACATCACATCGCATCGGTCGTCTATCTAAATCATCAATCTAAAAGTTACAAACAAACATACAACTTTCGCGTTTATAATAAAACTAGCGACCCGCCCCGGCTTGGCACCGTTTTATTATACATATAAACCTTCCTCTTGAATCACTCTATCTATTAAAAAAAACCGCATCAAAATCCGTTGCGTAGTTTAAAAGATTTAAGCAGTCAAAGGGACATAGGGAAATAGGGACAGAAAAAGCGACTTTGTTGTAGTGATTTATATAGCCATGAAACGTTTCGATAGAAACAAAGCGCGCGAAGCCACGGGCTGATACTAGTCATGATAATAACCTATTTCAGTGCTATTTATAACGCGGTATATAATAAAGGCTCTATAAACAGAGAACTTGAAGTGGTACAATACAACTATAGGACGCAGATTGGAGTGTCTCACTGACTCAGGCATTATATACCCACTGAGTGACTATTAGTGTGATAATAGCACTATTGATGCGATATGTGGCACTTAACATACTTGTTTAAACGTGAATGACGTCACATACTACAGTGACAATAAAGTCCTCTACTTGAATAGCGATCCTCTTTTGTTTTACACATTGTAAATAAATAAAACTGTGGTTGTATAAAGACTATCGTAGCCGGAGTTCAAAATAATACATTCCATGAAAAAATAACCACTCAATGAAAAATCTATATTTTATATGAGAAAGTATGGATGGATGGATGTTTTTTCCTCTTAAAGCCGCGGGACGCAGCTAGTAATAAAAATGCAGCGTCTTCAATCTAAATAACCTAACATTTGCAGGACTAACAAAACAAGTCAAATAATATATACCTAGTCATAAGATAAGACATAAGAACATCATTGTGAATCTATATAAGCCAATAAATGTTATCATTTCATTAAAAGACAGTTTTATCAAACTACTCCTAAGTTAGAAATTGAGGAAAAAAAATTAGTAACTACCTACGAATAAAAACATAAATCAAACGAATAGGCCGCAGGGCTCCGGCCTGAGATTTCGACAGTGCCCTATCGTGTTAGGTATATTAGAGGAACTAAGGAAATAATGTTAGAATTTAGAACTAGTTTGATTAAAAAAAACCGTTCGGTATAAGATAGAGTAGCTTACCGCTCTCTGTCTGTCCCTATGTATGCTTTAAAATTACGAAATGGATTTCGATGCGGTTTTTTTTATAGTTAGAGTAATTCAAGAGGAAGGTTTGTAGTTGGTCGCTAGTTGAGCATAAAGCGTTCGATACCGCAAACCCAAGGACCCTATAGGGTCGGTTATGATGATGATGACGATGATGGCATCCAAATCGATTTCGGCTACGGCGACTGTGTGCCTGGTCAGGAATTTTAACTGAAACTAACTGAGTGACTTCATTCCTAAGTTGGTTGTCTGCCCTTTTGTGTGCTCGCTCGTGGCTTTCATATCCAGGTTCGGTTATAAAGAGACTGTAAAAGAAATGTCAAAAGAACTTACCATGAAATAGGAACAGTCCGACAATATTGAGCAATAATCCGAGAGATCCGACGGCGACCAGTAGTTCAGCATCGTGGATCTTCTCCACCTCGATAAATCTCTTCACAGCCTCCACGGATATGCTGAAGCAGAGAGCCACTAGGAACACGGCGTTCACGAGCGCCCCCAGGACTTCTGCTCGGGCCCATCCGAATGTGTTCTTTGACCATTTCTTTGGTGACATCTGTTGAGGAGATTGGGAGTTAGGCAGGTTCATGAAATGTCTACGCTGTCAATGCAAAGGAGGCCACATGTGCCTTGGAGTCTGTTCCGCACACAAAAAATGTACCTGTCGTAGCAGTTAAGTTGTTAGAATAAAGCTGTGTCCCCAGTAGGCAAACTGTGAGCAGCCGACTGAGTTTGCGGCGTATCAGTTCAGTACGCCCTTCCATATATTTTAAATTGAGTGTCTACAGTTTTTCAGTTTACGCTCACTGTACGCAGTTTGCACGCAGTTTGCAGCGATACGTGCGCCGACTATTTCAGTTAGCGGTCGACTCGCAGGTTCCAGTGCTTGCGATACGCACGCAAACTGATCTGAGTTTGTAGCTGTTCGCCACAAATATGCGGCTCAATCAGTCGGCCGCTCACAGTTTGCCTACTGTGTCCCCACAGCCTAAGTGTCTACTTAGTATATGTTTTCGTATGATTCAATAGGATACAACTCGCACAACTTCGACTCCGGCCCGGCCACAGCTTCTATGTGCGACGGCTTTCAGGATGCTGATGGGGCGCTTCTGGAGCGCATCAGGGACGTTAACGCACAAGTAGACGGATTCGGGGCGATAATACGCAAAAGATTATAGAATCAGCTCAATTCTGAGAGGTTGGACAAAGACTGTCTGTATACGGAACACTGGACAAGAGCTCATATTGTACTATCTTGACCAGTGTCAAATGTGGCTATTTTTAATTTATTAATTTACTTAAATATGGGATCTTATTTATTTAGTGGGTATAGAATTGATGTCTTGAAGAATGAAATAAATTTATTGAATTGAATATTTTCGAAAACTGGATCTAAGTCATCAATAATATCAAGTTTTCGTTTTTTTTTTCAAAATGTGTTTGACCCTGATTTTCATCAACTTATCATTCAATAGACGGAATCTAGAATCGAAGCCGGAAGGTCATCCAAATAAATCTAATACCTGTTTGAGTCACGTTTCTACGTATTTTGATTCTGCTCCGTTTAAAACCCGTAAAACGAGTTAATAATCAATAAACATTTGAATGAATACTGAACGCGTGAGTCATAATTACTCGTAGTACGGTACGGGGAATTCTCGAAATGCAGATAGAATTTCTATTAAAGCAGCTGATATTTTATAGTAGTATTTATTATTATTCGTTATTTTATATTAAGTGGAATGTCTTCGCGTAATAAGCAACTCTATGCATCAGAGTCTACTTACAAGAGATGTGTTACGCTTTACTTATGGTAGAGGTAAGCAATTGAATGTGACAAACCAATAAGCTCTCTCAATTTCCATAGCTTGACGATACGTGATTGTCACATTCCATCGCTTAGTTATGCAGGTTGCACGTGTCTTTGAGAAAAAAAATCTCATCAACATCATCATGCCTATATTAGTCCACAGCTGGACATAAGCCTCCCCTAATGAGCGCCATAGCGCCCTGAAAAAGCAATCTAGGGTCTCTTAAATTCCTGCCTGGGAAAATTCTGAATGACAGATAAACTACCCCATGTCCAGAAACATTTTGTCAAGTATTTAAACATTAATCCAGTTTTAGGTTTAACAAATAGCTAACTAATCATTTACCTCAATCCATCGTAAAATTTATAGCCCCATACAAGATCGGTATTCGAAGTTTAATTTCGGACCAAAGAAAAAATCGACACAATGGCAACTGCTAGTCTGTTAGTTTTAGGATAATTCACACTTCATTTCCAATAGGTTTCTTTTTTTAGAAAATTTATAATATTTTTTTTCTGTTACACCTTTAATCAAATAGCAATTGGGTCTGACAATACTTTAGTAAATAGATGAGTTTGATTTGGCTTTTTTAACGAAATTACGATGAACAAGTCATTTATTATCATTAAATTTACATACTTATCTTAATTAGATTTAAACACTTGCTCAGTTATTCAACCTTATCCTCGTATGATAGATAACACTTATTTATAAAAAGGGAGACACAAAACTTATCACGAACTACAGACCTATCAGCTTAATTTCATGTGTAGGTATATAGTATTTGCCACAATGCTGCTCCACATAATTTCAAACATACGAAAAGAACCAGCCGGTAGAGCAAGCAGGATATAGGAAAAGCTATACTCTACAGTCGACCACATCACTACCTAATGTAAAACAAAGTCGCTTTTTCTGTCCCTGTGTCCATATATCCTTATGTCCCTTTGAACGCTTAAATCTTTAAAACTACGCAACGGATTTTGATGCGGTTTTTTTTACTAGATAGAGTGATTCAAGAGGAAGGTTTATATTTATAATAAAACCGTGCGAAGCCGGGGCGGGTCGCTAGTACAAGTTAAAATAAGTTATTAAAAAGTACGTAGAAACATTATACATATATTCATATGCTTTATCGACTCCCAGTAAATCTTTTGACTCGATATCCCGTTTACAGTATTAGTAAGGATAAGGATTTTGTGTGATATTGGAATAAAGCTCTTTTTTATTTTATTGAGTAACATTTCAAAAGTAGGTCGATTTCTGTAAGGTTTCTACTTTCTTGTAGGTCGATGGAATTCTATTGATGTTCTACAGACGATTTTTTGACAATGATGTGTTTGTGCGCAACGAAAGGAGAAACAGCCCAACTAACATTTTGGTGTCAGTTACAGGTATTATTATTACTTTTAACTGTTTAACGGAGTAATAATGATCTCAGTTGTAACTATAAACTTTATAAGGTAGTTAAAATATAAATTGAGCTCGAAAAGTGTTAGTAGTATTATAACGAACGACGTTAAACAACTTTTAGAGTTACAATAGTGCTAACTGCAACAAGTATACTTAAGATGTTATAGGTTTAACCTGTTTATAACACCCAAATCTATACAACGGTGCTCACTGACTCTCGTTAACACTTATTGTTGTTTAGTTTTTTCCGTAAAGTGCCTTATAAGTATTTTGGTGTTATATTGATTATAAGGTGCAGACATTACTTTTAAAACAGAGTTTGTCAAGAGTATAAGTTCATTTTATGCTTAGCCGGTGGCGGTAGTATTGTCTTGGCTATAGTAATTGTAGTTACTTAAGACTATTAATACACTGTAAAGAGTACTAAAGACTGACAACATTCTTGACTAGAGATGTTGTATCTCGAAATGTATAATAGAACACTTAACAAAGACATAAAGCTTTAATGTTCGTCATTGTTTTGGTCAATTAACTTATATATATTGAATAGGTTATTCAATATTTGACAACAAAATACTTCATTATTTATGTAACTTCTGTCATTCTACTGAAACCACTTAATTTAACATGCTACTGGCTAATAAGGAAAAAAATAAAAAAATAAAAATTTGAAATTTCTTTATTATTCTTCATAATTTTTATTTCAAATCTTAATTTAATCCAGGCCGCGTTAAAATTGAGATGAGAAACATGGTATACATTTACAGTAAAATTACCGCGGCAGATTATGTTCACTTCACAATGAAAACTTTAACTCCTTAGTATTTGTATATTCTCCTCTGTCAATTCTGTTACGCCATTCACTGATAGTCACATAATTTTATTAAGTAACAAAGTTCATAGACTTCCCGTCGTAAGATACAAAATACCTACGCTTGAGAATATTCTAACTAACTACTAAGCGATTAAGTGTCAAACAAGTATTTTTAATAGGTCTTGTAATATGTTAGGTGATATTTCATTCTTAACCGAAATGATTCTAACACCTATAGTATTAACCAACTCATCTACAAGACATTTATACCGGTTAAGGTATTAGAGCATGCTCTAACTCCATTCTTACAGGTATTTTTAACACTAAGATACTCGAATGGAACCGTTGTAAGTATAATATACAGGTTATTTTAACGCCAACGTGCTAGTTGGGAGCTGGGTAAACGGATGTAAAACTTTGCATTACTTAGATTAAGATTTGAAATAGGTTTTCATTTTCATCATTTATGGCACTAGGGGGAAGTAGTTTTGCTAAAGTAAGTAGGTATATGTAGGTTTACATATTTTTTTTGGTTTAAATGATATAAACATGCGCAGACAAAGCAACAATTAATGGATGTTATTTACCTAGTGCAATTATGGTTGCTCACTGAATCAGTACTATACAAAAGGTATCTTTAGTTTGTCCGATAAGAATGCGATAGCAAGTGTATCGCTCCGTATGTGCGTAATAATAGCTGAGAAAAAAATCAAATGATAACATAGGTCCCTTATTATCATGGTTTTTTAGTACCTATACTATATCATGACAACTGAAAGTACTTATGGAATCAATGGTCAGTCAGTCACGCGAGCTTTCGCCCTTAAATCGTGCATAATACTTTGTGTCTATGTAAGACCGGTCTCAATTCTACGAAACAATTTCTATGTATTATCGGCAATCACAGACTATTTTCAAACCTAAGTTATCAGATATTCGATTTATTTATCGCAGTACCGACACCCGTCTCCTGGCTTACTGTACTTGTTGGTAACAAAACAGGGAAGGTAGGACTACCGTTTTGAAATTAGATTTGATCCAATCACAGCACAGTATATCTCAATTAATACATTACACAGTTACACTTATATTTTGCTGTGGCGGTCGGGACGACGTAAGAATAGACCCATCAAACTATGTATAGCCACGGATGTTGTAAAAGAGGCTGTACTCGTTGGGCAAACAATGTGTTGAGATATACTTGGAGTATGTTGGTAGTTGGCAACTAACACTGGCCAGCAAAACGAATAGTGATGCTTTTCCGAGCATACTTCAAAGGATCTTCGCTAGGGCAATCCGTAAACAGTTTTTAATCATTCCTCTTTGGGACATTTAGCCATATATGTATTCTGAGTCTGTCCATTATAGATATTTGAATATGTACTTTCGTTCTATGACAGGACCTCAACTTTTCGCTACATTCAGTAAAGTGAATAAGCACTGGCTATTCATATTCAAGCTGAAGAAAGGGCGCTATGGCGCTCTTTAGGGGAGGCCTATACCCAACAGTGGACTAATATAAGCTGATGATAATGATGATTCAAATTGTTACGCCTTCACAATAGTTACAATGTTGCTGTAAGAAACAATAGTACTCACTTTAACTGATAAGAATGCTATGACAAGCGCTGCTACATCGCTGAGCATGTGAAATGAGTCTGCTACTAAAGCCATTGAGTTGGTGATGTATCCCACTATGAGTTCCACGAAGAAAAAGCTTCCCGTCAGCCACAGCATTGACAGAAGCCGGCATTTCTTGCCTGTGTAGCGCCCCATTGTTTCTACAAACAAAACATAAGATATAATCGGAAGCAGAACGGTGTTCAGTAAAAGAATAACATCGGAATTTCAGTACACATAAGAAATTTAATATATTAAAACTGATATGAGATGGCAACAACAGTGGCACAGTAAGCAGAAGTTCACATGTTATGCAGACAGTTGCAGGAGTCTATTCCTGACCTGGGACTAATGTTTGCACAATCCTCAGATATTTGATCCAGGTATTTTCTGTGTAAATTAAAAAATAAACATCAGTTATCTAGTACCCTTATCTTACTATCTTACTATTATAATAAATGGGAAAGTCTGTGTGAATGTTTGTTATAAGTAATCTTTGCAACTACTAAGGTTATTTAAATGAAATTTGGTATGTAGATAGTTTAGGATCTAGAATAGAACATAGGCTATTAAAATTTGGAAATTTTAACCTCTTAGAGGGGTTAAATGGGGTGGTAAAGTTTGAAAATATTTTTTTCTTGGTTCGATTCACTCAAAAATCAGTAAGTATAAATAAACTATGCAGTGAATAAGTTAAACACAAATTTTTTATTTTTACACAATAACCCACAGCGCCAATTTCTGAAATTTGTACGAAAAAAGAACTCTGATTCGCGGGCAAAGCCGCGGGGCTCATCTAGTGGTAGAATAAAACTCAAATTGACAAATACCTAGTCATTGACCATAAAATTAGTCCATTAAAACCATCATTGCAAGTAATGCCATATTCAAAGCCCCAAGCTAACAAAAGCTCTGCTTGGCCTTACTTGATGATGCTCTGTGAATTGATCACCATTATTTTATTATTCTTAGATGCAACGTTTAGTTAAGTAAAATCAAACAATAAAGAAGCCTGCATTAGAGATAGAAAAGCACTTATAGATAAGACAATAGATAATATGTCTCACCTAGCTCCATGTTGACATACTTTGCTGTTCAATTATTTTACACACTACAGATCTATGAATAAGCATGGCTTTTTTTACAAAACAATATAAAATCAAACTAAAATATTATCAGCTATGGGCCTATGCCTTTGTGGACCACAGGTTGATAAATAACTAGAGACCCTGGCTTTGTGTAAGTGTATTTTACATATAAACCTTCCTTCTGAATCACTCTATATTAAAAAACTGTATCAAAATCCGTTGCACAGTTTTAAAGATCTAAGCATACATGGGAACAGACAGCAGGAAGCGTCTTTGTTTTATACTATGTTGTGATAATACTGGTCATTTTTATGCAGTATCTACATAGTATAAAACAAAGTCGCTTTTTTTCCCTATGTCCCTATATCCCTATGTCCCTTTGAATGCTTAAATTTTTAAAACTATGCAAAGGATTTTGATGCGGTTTTTTTTAATAAATAGAGTGATTTAAGAGGAAGGTTTATATGTATAATAAAGCCATGCGAAGCCGGGGCGGGTCGCTAGTATAGTATATTACGATGAGTAATAGATGACTGTTACAGATATTAAGTGTACCAGTAATCTACAAAATTTGGGTAAACCCCAGACCCAAATTGACATTGTTTCAGTGGCATTTTAAACATTTTTAACTCGACATGACAAACATTTCTAAGGACTAAGATCTGGATTTGCTTTTTACAATGAAAATTAGAACCAAATAAGTAATTAAAACAAATGACAATGAGTATTTACAATTGGGACAGACTATTGCAAACAATCTAGTAGGTCAACTGAACTATATCAATACCAATTGGTAGTCTGTAGCTGATTTGCCCCATACTCAATGCTGATGCACCAGATACTCAACAGCTCATTTTTCCTAGTCTTAGAAGAATAGGGTTAAAGTACAATGGATGTAAATGGCATCAACATCAAGCTTTAATTCCTTTGTTTAGGTATTATAGTCAGAATTAGGCTTTGTTCATAGCACAATGTTGATGTTATTAAGATGCTGATTAAGTATAACACTCGAAATGATATATTGTTCTCACATTTTCAAGGAAAACAGGACATGAAAGCCTAAACAGGCCTAACACATAATAATGAGCAATTTAAAAGCTGAAAGTTACAGGTGTAATCCCCCTTAAAAGAAGAGTAGGACAACTTTAGTATCAAATGCATTCAATTTCTATTAACATAATACTATTTTCTCTGGCCACAAAATTCATGGTATTACCATTTACCATGAAGGTAATAACGAAAACTTACATGTTGTATAATTTCCAATAAGACAGCACAATTTCGTCATCAACAGCTATTCATTAGGGCTCCTGTGTGTCAGCAAATTCGCGATTCTTGCTCACTCATTTCACAACAATAGGTTATTGCTCTAGAACAGTACCTATTGATTCTGAGCTAGCTAACTATGCACAAAGACACAAACACACGATTAGTTGTTAGGGTAAACATTTAGCACTCACACGTCCTTCATATGAAAACAATTCAAGAGAATTATTTTATCCAGTCTGTTGAGGTTTTAGATCGAAAATGTTTTTTTTATAATTATCAAATTAACTTTAACTAATGAAAAATACAAAATTTTCTGAATTTATGGATGCACCGTTTTGCAATGACAAATAAAATTTACGTGATTTATTAAATTTCTAATCAAATTTAATGTAATGATTCCAATCTTGAGACTGTTGAAGTCAATGGTCTCATTGGCTGAAGTTGAATGAAATGAAAATGAATGAAATTCAAAGTCAGACAAGAAAAAAAAGGCCATGACAAGTTTGACATGACTGTCAGGACTTGACTTCTTTGTTGATGGCAACTTGTGTCTGGTTTGCCACTTTACTGTTATAGTGTCCGATTCATGGAAATTTCATTTAAAGTTTAGTTTTAGTATACCCCATACAATAATGTGTGTGGTAATACGGCTAGTGATACGGCAATTACCGTAATATACGGTAATCCACGCTCATTTTTCGGAAAATACGGCATACGGCAGGTCTTTCAATGCCGTATCTGAAAATACGGCAATAAGCTGTACCTGTAACTGAACGTTTTTTAACTAGCGCAACGAAACGTACCACTCATAGCCGGTGAAATCCCGACTCGCGACTAAAACAGAGTTCATAATCAGACAATTATTGTAAAAGGAAATTAATATAGTATTATTGTTAGCGTCCGTTCCGTTTTTTAGTCTTTAGTTTAAAATGTATGGCCGGAAACATATTTACGTGTCCCAGCGTGTCGCAATGCTTACTGTCGCAGCGGTGAGCGTGCACACTATCGTGTCGCGACACGAGGTATCATGGCCAGTGTTGCCATATATACAGATTTATCTGTATCTGTAGAGAATTTTGACCACAAATGTAGCCAAATCTGTAAAACTTATATTCAGATTAATACAGATCACATAGTCTACGATGAAATAATTGAATACTTTAGTTTATTTTTGTTTTTGCGCTAAGATTTACTAATATTAAGGTGAAATACAATGGTGTTTGCGCGGCTATTTGACGAGCGATCACCGCGCGGGGTTTACCCCTCCCCGCACTCCCGGTTAACTTCTAACTTTATAGACAGGCAGTTAGACATATCCATGAAGTTTGCGAACAATTATGTATATATCGACACTCCCTACGTATAGTTGTGTACCTATCTGCAAAACACAAATTGTACAGGAGAGCGTTTTAAAGATTTGAAAATGTTCAAATGCTTATATCTGGAGCCCTTTTTGAGATATTTCTGTGAAAATTGGTGAGATGCTCTTACTGTAGATCTAGTTTATGATGGATACTTTTTTTTATTTGAATCTATACTGGTTTAGATTTTATTACACTTACATATTTTTACGTGGTGCTTATAACCTCATAAAATGCTCTATGTGGCACATACACACTTTTTCGTGGAAGCTTAGGAGAATGACAATTTCATAACTGCCTTTTACACGGTTATACTTAGTAGATCTATTTGAATAATTCTGTTTAACTGCTGGTGCTTACATGTTTAAACGTTGGAAATTGTATAATTTAATAATATGCATCTACATATTATTTTGTTTCGACAAATTAGGCCTGGTGACCAGTACCTAATAAATGTCGCCAGGCTCTAATTGCCGAATATTCACTTGCTTACGAAACTAAGCCTATTTTAAGGTAGGTAGGTAATTTTAGTAGTACCTAAAATGTAAAACTGTATTCGTGAATTGGGTTTTTCCCACTTATCTTCTTATTTTTTTTCGCTAATATTGATCGTCCTTATATTATTATCTATCTATACTTATAATAAAACTGTAACAGGTCCAATTCTGTACATTGAAGATATTTTGAAAATTTTTTTTGGAGGGCACTCTATTATCGATACTCAAGCCAAAACTGTAATTTTTTTCATTCATGTCTGTCTGTCTGTCTGTCTGTCTGTCTGTCTGTCTGTATCGTAAACGCGCATCACGCCGAAACTACTTGATGAATTGAAATGAAACTCAGCATGATTATAGGTCATACTACGAGGAAGGATATAGGATACTTTTTATCCCGGAATTCAGTAAGGTTCTCATGGGAGAGGGTATGAAAGTAAAAATCCTTAACCGCGCATCACGCCGAAACTGCTGAATGAGTTGGAATGAAACTCGGGACGATTTGAGTTCATACTACAAGGAAGGACATGGGACACTTTTTATCCCGGAATTCGGTAAGGTTCCCCTGGGAGAGAGGGTGAAAGAAAAATTCTTTAACCACGCATCACGACGGAAGTGAATGAATTCGAATGGAACTCGGGACGATTGGACATGGGATACATTTTATCCCGTACGCGTCGTTCAGATGCTGTGAGAAGTTTTTGAAAACCCGTATAGCCCAGGGGAACCAAACTGAATTCCGGGATAAAATGAAATTGAACTGATAAACGCGTAAGTTTGTAAGTATGAATGGATAGATGGATGGACAGATTGATAGATGGATGGATGTTTGTTACTCTTTCACACAAAAACTGCTGAACGGTACTGGATGAAATTTGGCAAAGAGATAGATTATAAGCTGGAATAACACATAGGCTTTATTTTATCACGAAAACCTCACGGGAAAAGGAATTACGCAAGTAAAACCGCGAGTACTCGAAATACTAATCATGCGCAGACGAAGTCGCGGGCACCAGCTAGTCTTAAATAAAACAAAAAAAAAAGCTCAAAATACCATTTATTAGGGAAGTAGGTGCTCACCTAATTACTATAGTACTTCAACCTAATTATTGCCGACAACCGTTGGGGTAAACGTGTTCTTGAGTGGAGACCGCGACTCGGTAAACGTAGCGTAGGACGCCCTCCGGCCAGGTGGGATGACGGATTGCGAAAGACTGAAGACTGCTGAAGCTGAAGACAGGGCGCTATGGCGTTCATTGGGGGAGGCCTATGTCCAGCAGTGGATTAATGTAGGTTGATGATGATGATGATGATGATGAACCTAATTATTATCAAAATGTGAACACATAATAAATATTATGAAATAGCAAACTTGACTATGTCAACATCTAACGCCCGTAATAGGCCCGCATGGTTATGGAATCAGGAATGTGATTCCTGATTCCATTGGGGGCAAATGCTTGTCAACTTCCTTGAGAAAGAGGGACTGTTATTAATGAACTCCTTTAAGAAACAGCCTCAAAGGAAGTGAACGTGGCAAAGCCCCGACACTGTGACTAAAAATTAGATCGAAAAATTAGATCGTCTAGATCTTTTGAGTTCCGTCCTATTAAATTATAGCAGGAGTCTAACTCTATTTGCAAGTTACATTTGCACTTTTCCTTGCTCAGTTTAGCATTATTAAGAAGCTGTTTTTGTTTCTTGATTTTTTTTTCTGACTTCCTTATGAAGTGGTTTAATTTGACATACTTTTTAATTTTACTTCTCCCTTTTATGAGAGGCATTTGACTGTGACCATGGCTACATGGTGTAGTAATATCCACATTCGACATGTTTGGATCAATTTTACTAAGCTCTGTTTGCAGATCTGTACTATAGAAACATGTTGCGGAAGGCAAGGGCTTGTACTCTAAGTTTTCAAGTCTTATTCTACACTCTGTAAGCTCTTGCTGTAGGTCTTTGTTCTGCTGCAACACCAGTTCATATGATTCATAGCAATATATTCATGGTGAAAAATAATAGTCACTAAATTAGTTTAGGAACTTATGAGAGACTGAATGTCATTAGCTTATTATGCTAAGAAAATAACTAATACTAAAATTATTCATTAATTTCTAATTTCAAAAAAAAAATTTTAATTTCATTAATAAAAAAATATGAAACTTTAATTATTAAGTGCTCCATAATTTTGATATAGCCTTTCCTAATTTTCGTCTTAATTTTTTTGAATTGTTTGAATATCGTAATCTTAATAAGTTAAATTAGTAAAAAATAATAAGTTTAACTCTATTCTTCATTTAAAAAGCAAATTAACAAAATGGTACAAAATAGTAAAATGGTAAAGTACATCATCATTAAATCATCATCAATATGAGCGAGCATTGTTGTCAAAAGGACATAGTAGGTACATAAATACATCCCATTACCTTTACCTTCCTTCTTGGCCAGTCAGGTATAAATGTTTAGTACCACTGGAAAGCTTGTTCCTTAAGAATTATGCCACACTTTCCCCATTTCACAATTTTCAATTTTTTTAGGTGAATCTTATTTCTAGGATGCAAGAGTCTCATATATATATATATATATATCTTCTATTTGAACATTCCTCTTTCTGATATTCACGTTGAAATTACAGAATATAAGAGTTTTACTGGCATTTTTAGACCACTGCCGCACTTGCGTTAGTTACTTTACATTTCGTTGGGAAGCAGAAGAAGAACAAGCTGTTAAAAACCCAATCAAATACCTACATTGAAAACTACATCAGAACTTTAAATTGCAGGTTCTATACGTAGATAATTCATTAGGGAATGTGGTACTGAAATTAATTACCTATTTCAAAATGTTCACAGTTTAGACACAATTCGAGTGCAAAGTGAACTTAAAATAAAATACGCCGCACTTCCCCGAACTGACCTTAACTAGACTAGCATCTTGAATTTTAGCATCTTGCCCCAACTGAACTTATTAATAAAATTGTTAATTTTGTATAATTATTCATTTATCCCTTTTCAAATACATTGATATAATAAACAAACTTTATTTTCACTACCCCTACTACTTCCTACTAGTTTAAAACAAAATAGCTTCCCGCTGTCTCTTTGTCTGTCTCTATGTTTGATAAACCTATCTTTATAACTATGCAACGGATTTCAAGCCGTTTTTTTATCGATAGTGATTCAAGAGGAAGGCTTTTAAGTATACACCCGTGCGAAGCCGGGGCGCAATAAATAATTAAATAGTAAAGTACTTAAAATACTGTTTTATTAACTTACTTACCTGGTTCTTTCAAAATTGCAGCAATTTCTTCCCAAGCAGCATTTTTAATCAAATGATCCTTGTACTCTTTACACGTTGAGTCATATATTACTTTTCGTTTACGAACAAGTTCTATAAGATCGTCCATTTTGCTGCAAATAAACAGGTATTACTAAATTAAAAAGTTTTCGCGCCACGAGCCACGCGCCAGTATAGAAACACATTTGCCTGTCGCGACATAACCCCCACCACCGCTCTGGCGCAATCGGTGGCTAGCAGTCTGCGACACGATAGACCGTGGCGCGCCACGACACGCCATACAAGTATGTCCCTAACCATACTAAATGTATGAAACCGATATGCTTCTGGCGCGCCCCGACACACTGCGACACGCAAGTATGTTTCTGGCATATAAGTTGAAAAAAAAATGCGTTGATTGAATGCATGAAATGAAATGAATTGAATTTCTTCTTTGGTTGCAATATGACAGTGAACATCTCAGATTTTCCAAATTATTATTCTGATCGGAATCGCATTATTAATCGTAGCAACGCTTTGTTATTGCATGCGCTTGTGCACTGCATAAGCCCAGTCAAGATTGGTATAGCGAGTAACTCCTTGAGGCGTATTGCCATAATGTATACTAGCGCAGACAAGGGTTGCTCTGTAGGTAATCGCACGCAATATGCTCTTGTAGCTAAAGAGCATACTGCATATTAGTACAGAGACAGACTGAAATAAAATACACTTTGCTCTAATCCGTGAGAGCAAAACACATACGAGTACAGACAATTTGGCTGCCGTAGTATGTACAGTAGCGTTCACTATTTGCTATACCCCTAATTTCTAAAATATTCGCCAACAATAATGTTGAAGAACTTCAAGCAATCTTAAACTTAGTGCAAAAACTTAACAATAGTTGAGATTCGAACCACGTCTTATCGCATCGCAGTCGACCGTTCTTTCATTTCTGCTACCCGGTATGTTGACTCATAGTTCGAATTTTTAAGCCAGTAGTTTTATCTTATCGGTGGTAGTTGAATCGGTTGAATGCATTTATTAATTTTGTTCAAATGAATGAGGGTAGTTATAACTTTTATGTAACGAATGACAGTCAAGTAATCGTTTCACCACCGCTGGAGTATAATTATTGTTATGGCATTAGTAAACTGTGTTTGCGTGTAAAAAGTTTGAAATATCAGAAAAGAATAGCCATTTATGCAATTTTGTAAGCACTAAAACTATAAAAAATCACGAACAAAACGTTCCTAATAAAACTATTGCAAGTCAGCTTGGGATAAGCGTAAGTGTATTTTTATTTTGTTTTGTATTGATTCGTCGTATTTATTGAGCATAGATAATTAAAATTTTATTTAACTTTCAAGGAAATAACAGTTCAACTTTGGGTGAGGAGATACGCTTTGACTGAAGATGTAAAGGCATAGCGATCGGGTCCACGCCATGGGGTTTCACATCAGAACGCCATCGACAAATTGTGAATACTCACAGCCATGTCTGACATGGAGGGTCGGATAATACTATGGAGGAAACCAAACAAACGACTCCTGCCACAAAATATACTACCTGTTCAAGCAAGTGGCAGAATTACCATAGGTAAGATGTGATATAAATAATAAGTATTACCATGCGAATTCTGCTACAAAATCAGTTTCTTTTACTAGAGACTAAATGACCTATCTAGTAAATTTCCAACATCTTTTTTATTACAAACTAAATTGCCTGTCCAGTCAATTTTTAATTGAATTTATACCCCTACCTACAAGTCTTGAGAAGTCAGTGTTTTTTTCAGGTTATTGGGGCTGGATGTCATCCATGGGCCCAGGAGAACTCGTAGAAATTGGCGGCCGCTTGGGGAACAATATTTACAAGTGTTGAAAAAAGTTATGATACCACAGTGCTCGTTGCTTATCCAGTATCTCAAATGAAAAGTAGGCTAGAACAAAGTATACCAAGCGAGGGTTATCCAATTCGATATTAATTTTGAGTAAACAATAAATTAGTTTTGCTATGGTAGTTCTAGCTTGCTTTTCATTTAGCGTATTGCACAATGATGCTTAAAATTTCTCTTAATGAGTAAATAATGGTCTGTTACACACGAGAGATCTAAATTGTTAATATTTATTAGATGCTGCCTATAACAAAGTAGACCTTACAGTATACTGTGGTATAGGTATTCTAATAATAACAAAACATGTTTGTTCTACTTGTGTGTTGACTTTTATTTACAAGGATTATAAAACAACATAGTTGTGTGAAAAGGAACCGAAAATGTAATAAATTTTCTTAATATAAGTTAATATCATTGTAATGTAATTTATTTTCTCTTTCTTTCTATTGTATTAATAAAATAACATCACATAAAATCTGAGATGTGTTTATTAAATTCCAATCATACCCTATTTCTTATTAGTAAAAAAACAGATTATAGACAATTATTATGCTATAAAGTCATAGGTGAAAAAAAGCAAAAATAACATCGGTATAAGGAATCGAACATCCTACCCTAGAACACAAGCCGGACCCTTGAACCACTCATCCAGATTGTGATTGCTAGTTTAGTCGAAATTAAAGATAGCTTTTATTCTAGCTAGCTCAATTGTTTGAAAAATCATTTTCATTACTTGCCAGCTTATTTTTTTCTTTTACAATAATAGTAGTAGTTTTTTTTGTTATTTTAGTTACTAGTGCTTTGTCAAAAAAAGCAAAAAATTGTTTAAGTAAAGCAGCAGGATTCGTTCCTGGTATGTCTATTAGGGGGGGTAAGCAAATAATGAACGCCTCTGCAATGCCGTGGTATGTATGTACAATGTACAAAGTGGAAGAGATGTGAGAAAGAAAAAACAACATAAACTCTCTGAAAATATTAATAAAAATCAGCCAAATGCAAAAAAAAACATTAAATAAGGTTTCGTTTTAAATAGTTGATAATGTTGATTTATCCTTTCAAAAATAAATACTTTAATGTATTTTAAACATTGTTTTATTTACATAGCTACTGCATTTTTTTTTCATCAGTCATTACGTGGGAATTATTTTGCAGAGCCCTCGATACAAAAGAGGGAAATGTTTTTCTACTTCTAAATATTTTCCCATTTCCAATATTTAAGAATGTTATTTTCATAATAAATACCTAGGCTTATACGTTTTATATAGAGAATGAAAAGTTTAAATCTAATTTTTAATAAGGAAGTATCCAATTTCTCAAAAATAAAAACTATTTTTTTTCCACTTTTACTGAATTCCAAACGAATTAGAAAATAAGCGCTAGGCATTTGGCCTGTGACGTCATAACTTCCCGCGGGTCAACGGCACAGGTGGGGGAAAGCGCATTTCGACTGTTTCGAGTGTTTCATCGTTTTGCTGCTCATAGTAAGTACATAGAACGTGGTGTGGGCGAGTGTCTATGTAAAGTATATTAATTTATTTCGTATAGATACATCATTTAGATAAGTAATAACTAGATTAAAGTAAAATTTCTAGAGAAATAACTAGGTATGCAACGAATATTCGGTTACTATTCGGTATTCGGCCTATTCGGATGCTTATTATATTCGGCCGAATGCCGCATATCTACATTGTAGTCGGCCGAATGCTGAATACTTAAGTAACATATTTTGTTACTTTGAAAAGTCGCCCAGCGAGCTATGGAAAGAGCTATGCTCGGAGTCTCTCTGAAGGATAGAATTCGTAACGAATACATCCGACAGAGAACCAAAGTTATCGACATAGCTCATAGAATTAGCAAGCTGAAGTGGCAATGGGCCGGCCATATCTCGCGAAGAACCGACAACCGTTGGGGTAAACGTGTTCTTGAGTGGAAACCGCGACTCGGTAAACGTAGCGTAGGACGCCCTCCGGCCAGGTGGGATGACGATCTGCGAAAGACTGCTGGCAGATGCTGGATGCGTCAAGCTGAAGACAGGGTGCTATGGCGCTCATTGGGGGAGGCCTATGTCCAGCAGTGGACTAATAAAGGTTTATGATGATGATGATATTTTGTTATACGGAGATAATATGTTAACATTATTTTAGCGAATAACTTATTCTCATTGTAAGTGAACTTTTTATAGTTTTTATGAGAAATAAAGCTTCTTTAACCTCAAAATGAAAAAGAATTCGATTCATTATTATTCGTATATTAATATTTAACTTTTAATTTCTCTTATAATAATTTAAGTAGTTATTGGTACATGAAATAGGTACATAATAATCTACTGTATTCGAAAAGGTACAAGTTTTGACGCTAAAATCCAGCCGTATACTTTTGCCTAATTTTCAGCTATTCGGTCAGGGGGCTCGCCGAATATTCGGTATACTGCCAAATAGACTTTTCGTTGCAATCCTAGAAATAACTCTATCCCTTACATTTAACCGCCGCCGTCCTTGTCTTTTATTTCCACTGTTTTCCGGAACCTTAGACTTAGCTTATATCTATCTTTGAAATTCTCACTTGACTCTGTTCTTCCTTTCGATTCGTTCGAGAAGCTTGGCATACCTACCTATGCTTCAAAGTCTAGAACGTTCATAAGATACTGGATTATTCTTTGGATTTCTGCTCATTCCCAAAAGCTCTTCAAATGTTCGACTATCAAGGCGAAGAAAATAACCCTTATTTACACAAAGGAAGGTAGGTACATAAATTTATCTATTACAAACAGATCGTTGTAATTATATCACCTAGGTAGGTACTACCTACTCTATTCTGGGTATGATGATAACATTAATAACTGAAAATGATGAAGGTACGATTTTGAACTCTAGGTATAGGCATAAGAATAAATAATAACTTTACTTATTCTTATGGTAGGTTTATGTAACCAAATCTTAAGAAAAATACAAGCTAGGTATATTAAAACACGTATATTAAATCCAAAAACATGTAGGTACACGTGATATGTACGTGTATAGATGACGATCTACGAAAGACTGCTGGCAGATGCTGGATACGTCAAGCTGAAGACAGGGCGCTATGGCGCTCATTGGGGGAGGTCTATGTCCAGCAGTGGACTAATATAGGTTGATGATGATGATGATGATGATGATGATATTAAAACTAAGTAAACGTTGTCCTGCACAGATTCCACAACGGTAATAAATATCCGCTCCGTCTTGATTTAGTATTTTAGATTTTTTTGAGGTTACCGCGCATAGAAACTACTAGACGAGCGACTCCCAGGACTTATGACGTCATGACGTTGTTGAGCGGCCACGCGCCGAGAAGTTTTAAAGCGGACGGGAAAAGTATCGTCATTTATGAAGATAATTGAATAAAAATGTTAGTGGGCTTCTTTGCAAGTATAGTATTATTTTTTTAAACATAAATGAAAAAATCGGAAACTTCCTTATGATAAACATACTTATAGCATAGAGATCGGAAAATCTTTAGAAGAAGAAAAATGTTGTATCCTTTTCTATGGAGGGGATCGCACGAAGCTTCCCTCAGAGAATATAAACACGTACAACATAGTTATATTCAATATTATTACGTAGTACACTGCAACATAATAAAAGTCTTATGACCCCACATACCCTACAATACAAACAATAACACAGTCACATTTTGCTTTAGACATAATGCGAACAAACCGTATACTTAAAAGACAGGTCTGTAGTCATACGTAGTTTGCTTTAAAAATATGCAAGCAAACTGTATATTTATACAGACTGGTCGTAGTCATACATAGTTTGCTTTAGAGTATTTGTTATTTTTTAGAGCACAAAGTGATCGAGTACAGACTATGGGTGTCTGTATTGATATACACACAATGGCAATACGCCCCCTTGAGTGCTTTCCTGACAAAACCACGTTAATGTTCGGTGATCCAGTTTTATGGAGATGATTATGAAGATTATCCTGCTTTTCCCTCTAACTGCAACGTATCTATATTTAAAACATACCTTCTTAATACTAAGCTGTAATTTACGAGTAGTATAGTGGCCTAACGATACAACATATATGATGAAATAATAGTACAATAGTACATTATGCTACTAGTGTGTAACATTGGTGAATACCGCCGAGGCGCCATTGAGACCCGAACCGTAGGCGAGGGTCTTATGAGAGTCAAGGACGGTAATCATCAATACACACGTATATCATAACAGGTTTTTCAACACACTTGTGAATAAAATAATGAGGAATAAACATTTTAAATTATATACCGCAATTTAGTATTTTTTCCCCAAAAATACGGCAACCCAAATTTTTACGATACCAACACTGATTCTCTTTGACATGGAGTGGTTTTATCATAGAATTATTACATATGGGTTTTATAATATTTATTATTCTCTTTGTCTGTCTTTGACCATAGCATAGTAATCAATAAAGCTGGGAACAAATTATCTGACGCGTCCGTCAGCCGCGCAGTGTTGCCGTTCTAGCGACTTTGTCGCTATAACTAGGGGATTTTATGAATGTTTAGCGGACAAAATTCCACATTTAGCGAGAAAAAAAATTATAGCGACTTCTAGCGACTTTTAGGCGGGTCAATATGTCGCCAAGGGAAACCGTGGACCATCGCCCGCCGTATATAAGTATTATGTATCTCATTTTCAATATGTTACGCTGGCAACTCCGATAGAAGCAGAGAATGCAGGAATTCCCCGATTATGAACATTCTGTGTAAGTTTTGTTGTCTATCTCGATCACTCACTGCTATCAAAAATTAGAGAGACCGAGAATTACGAACGTATTGGGTGGACAGTTTCGTAGGAGTTTATTCATGTGTCGTCAGTTCGGTTGTAGTTCTTTTACAGTTTTCATTGTTTGGAAGTTGTTATCATTTATTGTGTGAGTTGTGTTCTAGTAGTTACTGAGTGATTTTGCAAATTATTTTGATAATTTAGGAAGTTCCGGTGAAAAAAAAAGTATAGAGCCAGAATTATAGAAAAGAATGGGAAAACTTTGCAGAGTTCAAATTGCCTAGAGTGCAACATGATAGAAGTCATGTCATCATCATGTTTTGACGGAGTGTGTCCGTAACGAGGCACAACGACTAGACTTTAGATGTTTGTATGATTCCAGCGTAGGTATTTGTAATAGCATTTTGTCTTCCCCGTACTCCGAGGAAGCCAAAATGCTAGTCAAGCTTTATTTGTGAGTTATTTATAGTATCTACAATCCTCCTCAACAATTGTGATGACGGAGACTAAGGTAGTTTTATAAGTAGGTTTGTGAGCCGCACAGTGTTATCCACATTCCAGAGGTGGCCATGCACTGTCATGTGGCACACGTTAATTTTATTTCTATTTTGTAGAGTTTGTTGTTTAAATTATAAAGAATCAATCTCCTATGGGAGTGGCATAGTCACTGTGTGACAAAACTCCCTTAGAATTTATAAAAATATATAAAAAAATTAGTTGACATTGACAGACATCACAACAAACTACGGAGGAATAAAACTACAACTATTCAACTACTACTAAAATCAATATTTCGGTTTGAGCATTGCTGAGGTTGGTTAGCGACTTCTAGCGGATTTTTATGGAACGATTTTTTCCATATCTAGAGGAATTTTTAGATTTGACTAGCGACTTCTTATTTTGTTGAACGGCAACACTGCAGCCGCGGCTTACGGACGCGGCTTGTTTCTATCTGATTAATACAAAATACACTCAACTGTGCACATTGTCTGTCATAAGCCGCGGACGCGACCTAGAGCGTACGGACGTCCGAACAGGCTCTGGCTGGCTGGATGTTTTTGCGTCCGCGGACGGTATGAACGGGGCGCGGGGACGCGTCCGTGAACGTTTTGGGTTCTTATGCTTACCAAGCGTGCTCGCGGTGACACGTCAAGCGCGATGGAAGAAAAATTGATATTAATATTATGGACCCAAATACTACTTTTTATTCTTTTTTTTTGCGGACAACATAGCGCAGCTACCGCTAAATAATCGTCCTCACTGTCGCTGCTTGACATGTTTTCCAGCTAACAATTATTTCTGAAATGACTAGACAGACGTCCGAAGACCCGTCGTCCTACATACAAGCGTGCACATTGTTAAGCCGCGTCCGTCAGCCGCGGCTTACGGACGCGTCCGATAATTTGTTCCCAGCTTCATCCCTTCAGTTAGTTGCGTAATCAATAATCAAGAAGTTGGAGTAGTCGAAATGTTTTGTTTTTGTTTCAGAAACTGAAATTATTTTTATAATTTATGACTTTATGAACATTATTTGAACTAGAGTAGTTTTTAGCAGATATGCCTTTATCATCATTATAAATACAATCTCCTTAACATTCATTTAAAATATCTATCGTAAATTATCGAAAATGACCTTTAGATTTATTGCAAAATCCTGTGGTTTTATGGGTTACTGCTTACAATATGCCTGTGTCACCCACTGCACATTTGAATATCTCGGTGACTTTGTAATGGTAAGCCAAACTCTTAAAAACCTAGCGAACTTAACCTATGATAAAATAGGTACCTATATAAATTTAGATATAGCAACTTGCCCCGTCTTCGCCTAGTTAGTTCGACAGAGCATTCTAATTACATTTCATGTACGCCAGTGAAGCTCCCATTCAATCCAATTTCGTGAATAACCCTTGATGAAAACCAAAACCATTTTGTCAGTTCTTGAGTTTATAGCATTCTTAGGTAATATAATAAATAAAAATAGGTACCTACCCTCTTAGATCCTGGATTTTAAGCCTTCTTAGAAACTAGATAGGTATGTAAACTATTTTAATGTTTGTTAATTCTGTTCCCCAGTGTACCGGCCCCTCCATGGAACCAACACTTCAATCAAACAATATTTTAATAACGGAGCACCTCACACCCAGGTTTCACAGGCTTCGTAAAGGAGATATCATCATAGCCAAGAATCCTTCAAATCCTAAGCAGAATATTTGCAAAAGAATAACAGGTGTATATGGAGACAAAGTGAGAGGTCAGTTTTCTTTAAGAAGTCATGTAGTGCCAAGAGGGCATGTGTGGTTAGAAGGGGACAACTCTAGTAACTCAGCGGATTCAAGACTCTATGGTCCAGTCCCAGAAGGGCTCATCAAAAGTAGAGTAGTTGGTCGAGTTTGGCCTCTTGATAAAATAGGTTCTCTAACTGCATATTCTAAGTCTTAACGAGCTCACTAAGGTTTGTATTTGAATTGATATGAGAAATGTAATAAATTTTGCTCCATGTTTGTGAGTTTTATGTTATTGTAGTTGATATTGGTATAAGTAATTTGATGATGAAATGTTAAATATTTTGATGAGATCTAGAGAAATATAAAAAGTTAGTTTAAAACAAAAGTGCATTATTTTTCAATGTTGCCGAAGTGACTTCCCAATAATTCAACACATTTGAATAATATTTTTTTTAGAAAATTAAGCCATTCATTAATAAAAATTCTCAAATCATTTTATTGAGCATGAGAAACTAAGTAGCATAAATAAAAATATTTATTACATCACATTTATTGAACAAATTTATGTACAACTTCATTGCGGATTAATTTCAATAGTTTTTATCGATAAGGGTTCCATCTTGAATTCAATGTATGTTAATCTAGTCAAGCGTATCCTCACGTTGAGTTCCCTCTCCCGTCTGAAACAACATCAAAAATTCATTGTTTAAAATTCATTTTTCTCTACTCAAAAACGTATGGACTTCCTTCTGTTAGAGCTGCAATTGAATATGCTCTAGAAAATATAGTAAAGCTAAAGAGCAAACCTTAAGGGCGACCTAAAGTGGCGCCCCCACTTATTTTATGATATAATTTCGTTAAATAAAGGTATTTCCAAAATTCACTCTTACATAAGCTATTTTTTAATGCATCTGTAGTAGTTTCATTTTGCCTAATTTAGGAAGAGATACGAAGTTGCCTTTGGTGGCCACCAAACTCTGTTTTCGTATCTCCTTATATCATAAAACTAGCGACCCGCCTCGGCTTCGCACGGTTTTATTATACGTATAAACCTTCCTTGAATCACTCTATCTATTAAAAAAAACTGCATCAAAATCTATTGCGTAGTTTTAAAGATTTAAGCAGTCAAAGGGACATAGGGAAATAGGGACAGAAAAAGCAACTTTATTTTATTCTATGTAGTGATAAGTGGGGGTGCCACTTAGGAGCTGTTTGCGCCTTAACAATAAAATTACAAATGAAGACCCAAACAAAAGAACATTAATCAGTGTAAAACAACATTTGTATGGTCTACCTATACTATGCATTGTAAGAATGGCGTCATAATAAAGATAAAGTCTACACCCTATGTCTAAACAATGCCATATCAACCTTCTAGAAAGAAGTTACGCACCTGTTTTGTAAAACAACAACGATATTATTATTCGTTTTAATCACAGCCAGATTTTCCACGCTGACGATACTTCTTCTGCGAACCCGTATTTTCTGGGATCCTCTCGGTATGAACTTTGAGAAGTGTCCCATCGCGTAGAACATAGGCTGCTTGATGAACTCATCATCGTCTCCGTAGACGAGGATAGGTGAGTCGACGAAATTGTTCGCCCAGTTGGGACCACCTGTCGGGCTTAGGCAGAGGTTCCAGTCTATCCAACCGACTACGTAGTTGTTCAAGTCCTGAAAAGGGAATTATTTATTTTTTAGGGTTCCGTACCCAAGGGTAAAACGGGACGCTATTACTAAGATTTGCTGTCCGTCCGTCTTTCTGTCCGTCCGTCTTTCTGTCCGTCTGTCACCAGGCTGTAAGTATCTTATGTACCGCGATAGTTGAAATTTTAACAGATGATGTAATTCTGTTACCGCTTAGTATACTAACAAATCCTAAAAAAAAAAATTAATGTGGCTCCCATACAACAAACATGATATTTTCCGTTTTTATTAATACTGGTACGGAACCCTTCGTCTGACGAGTCCGACTCGCACTTGGCCGGGTTTTTGGTGTTAGATTTTCTGTTAAACTGTTCGGTAAATGGGCGACTAGCCAGCCACGCATATCATTTCGTCATAGGTCTCTGCGAAAGGTAATAGCCAAATTAATAAAGACGCGTATTGGGTCAATTCAAGGGCATCATCTATTTATATTTAGGTACTACACACTATACGCACTAGTTCCTAGGTACATATAATTATCTCAATGAAGGGCACCAAATCTTAATCTTAATGGATGTTTCGATCGTTTCAGACTTTGTGTTAGTTACGACAGTTCACTTGTGGTTTTAGAAACAAAGCTTTATTTATTATTGAGGAAATCTCCTTATTTAGTGAATACCTACACTGAGAAAAATGACTCTCGTCCTTCATTATATTTAAACATGAAGAATTATAACTAATCAAGACAACTGAATTAGTATCATGTGCATTTTAAAATGTTGTTCAGCCTGGTTCGATTTACGTGACATCAGATTTATATATGATGAAAAACTTGGTTGGCTATCATGATTGCTCATCATTAGAACGTGAAGTTACATACTAATGAGGTATCAGAACTAGCATGACGTTTTATCGTGAAAGTCATATTATTCTGTTGTTTTCCTGATTAAGTGACTAGCACTACATTTCTTAAGTTTATAACTTGCATGAGTAGTGATGATCATTAAATTACCAAGGCTGCGCATGATTAATTGTTAAGACTGTATTGACTAAAGACTAAGAATCGTAATTCATCACGTTACAAAATCAAGAATTCCTTCTAACTTTAGGTGTAGGGTTAACAGGAGAATCACTATAAACAGTTAGGAAAGCTTAATAGTATATTATGCTGTCATGATAAACTTTCGTGCTGTCACGACAAACTTTCGTGCTGTCATGACAAACTTTCGTGCTGTCATGACAAACTTTCGTGCTGTCATGACAAACTATCGTGCTGTCATGACAAACTTTCGTGCTGTCATGACAAACTTTCGTGCTGTCATGACAAACATTCGTGCTGTCATACCAAACTTATATGTTGGAAATGGAAAATCAAGAATAACTAGGTACTTATTATATTTGTTGGGTATCGATCGGGATCTGGTTAGTTCCTATAAAAATTAACTAGATGTCGCTAGTAAAAGTGGACGAAGGCTAGATCGCGCTGACGAGAACGCACGGGTGTCGGCTATAAGGTGGCAGTGATGTTTGTTACACTGAGCTCCTCTCGGTAGAGAGTATTATGTTCCTTGCTGAGCTCGGTTGGTTGATTGTTTTCGACTTGCAATAGAGTTTATTGCAAGTCGAAGACAACCAACAGTTCTACCGCGCTTCGAACTTCGTACTTTATTGATGAAGTACCTTTGCCAAGTTCAAAGCGCCGTTTTATTTGGATTCCAATATTTTGGTCCTACGTATACTAATAATATAGTAAAGCATACAGATTTGACATGACGGATCGAAAAGTTTCAAGATAAAAGAGGTCGCACCTTATCCTTACAATACTAACAACAATTAGGGTAGGTCAGTTTCACAAATATTATTAGGAAATTTCTACTAATTAACATGATGTCCACAACAACATGACATTCAAATAATGATATATTAATATGACTTCAACAATTTCTATCATTCCCCTCATGATTTCTCATCATTACTGTTAGGAATATTCAGAGTTCTTCATGATAAAATGTTATAACGCGTAATGACAACACAAGAGTATGCAGCACTCTGTGTCATTCCCATCATGATGGAAACTCATTTCTAGTAATGATTATTAGGCAGGAGCAGAGAGTTAGTCACGACGTTTTGTTATGACGTGTAACGATAAGACAAGAGTTTACAGCACTTGTATTGTCGTGCTATTGTAATGATGTTCCTTGGTGACCAGTTTATTGATAAATTGTTAGGATTTACGCACAAATTTTTAGTAAGAACTCTTGGTCCGTTTTTGTTAGGAATACGGATAAAATTGCTGGAATTCCTTTAAAATTATTCGTATTCACGAAAGTTATTTTTCTCAGTGTAGGCAATAGATTGGTCTTGGCAGTCGCATAGTAAGGACTCCTTTAACCAGTCAGTGGATTTATATAGCTTCCACCTCCCTAGCCGCAATTTTTGAACGTCTTGTGACGTGTGATTTGTTGCGATATTTGTTTCTTTTGTACTAAAAGGCATACGATCTGCGCGCGGCGTTAAAAATTGCGTTTACAAAGACGTAGCTGTGTCCAAGGAGTCGCGCTACAAAAGCTAGAAATCGTCGGAAACAAAATGCGCTTCTAAATGGCGGCTATGTGGGGTGGAGGAATAATGACTGATTAACAGTTTCTTGGCCTACGAAGCTCATGTTTCTCTGAAGGATAGGATTCGTAATGAATACATCCGACAGAGAACCAAAGTTATCGACATAGCTCAAAGAATTAGCAAGTTGAAGTGGCAGTGGGCCGGCCATATCGCGCGAAGAACCGACAACCGTTGGGTAAACGTGTTCTTGAGTGGAGACCGCGACTCGGCAAACGTAGTGTAGGACGCCCTCCGGCCAGGTGGGATGACGATCTGCGAAGGACTGCTGGCAGATGCTGGATGCGGCAAGCTGAAGACAGGGCGCTATGGCGCTCATTAGGGGAGGCCTATGTCCAGCAGTGGACTAATATAGGCTGATGATGAAGCTCATGTCCGTCGTACCGCCGATGCAAAGCAGTAATGCGTTAAGGAATCCTACCCGAAGGGCACTAGCAATCCACCTGCTAAACGTACCTACTGATTCTGGCAAAATCCCTCATGTTTGTGAAATGTGTCTTTAGCAGTTAATGTACGTGTGATGAGGAAATAGATTGCACTGACCTGCATAATGCTTGTTGTATATCTCCTCGCTCTGGCCCATGATCCGAGTACTACTTTCTCCGAGTGCCAAGGCATTGGACCTGTAATGGACTTATTGTTTCAACACTTTATTGACACAACTACCATCGCCTCGCGGTTTCACCCGCGGTAATTCACGTTCCCGTGGGAACTCCGGGATAAAATATAGCCTATGTGTTTCCAGACTATAATCTATCTCTGTGCCAAATTTCATCCATATCCGTTTAGTAGTTTTTGCGTGAAAGAGTAACAAACATCCACCCATTAATCCATCCATCCATACTTACAAACTTTCGCGTTAATAATATTAGTAGGATTATCTGATGTTTTTTTCATTGTCCTAGTTCCTGATTTTCCTGATTTTCCTATGGACTCATTACTGAAATAATGTCGTCAGAAGTCAAAGGTTTTGGAATTTTGGTGATAAATACCTTCACACGCTTCAGTAGAAAGCAAGATCTTGTTCGGATAGCGATTGTGAAGGCTCGTCAAAATCTGCGCCGGGAAGAAATTGCCGTAGTAGTGAATTGCTATGCCGTCTAAGTAATCCATAGCCTTTGGGGCCTCTTTTTCCATCTGCAATGTAATTTTTTACAATAAAACATCTTAACTTGTGCCTCTATAGGTATTTAGAATGTTTTGCAACAAACTTTCAGGGTGGTTCGGACTCGATTGTAGAACCTAGAAATATTTATTTAATATTTTCTACTAGCAGCGCCTCGCGGTTTCACCCGCGGTAATTCCCGTTCCCGTGAGATTCCGGGATAAAATATAGCCTGTGTTATTCTAGCTAGACTATAATCTATCTCTGTGCCAAATTTCATCCATATCCGTTCAGTAGTTTTTGCTTGAAAGAGTAACAAACATACTTACATCCATACTTACAGACTCGCGTTTATAATATCAGTAGGATGATTGGATCTTACTGTCTTACCTATAGTGGTTACCAAAATTACCTAGCCTTAATTTTCTGACGCTTTTGCCTAGGATGGTATCGTATTTTATCCTAAATTGAAGAATAAGGCAGACTTCTCATTCCAACTCACATTCTTCTGATGATGTGTATACAGACAGATCATGGTTTATACCTCATCATTAGTCTATGTTATATGATGTTATTAAATTCTTTGACTTACGCCAATAAGCCAGATCGGAAGAATGTATCGTTGGTCATCCACTGCTAGGATCAGTGTATCATTGAATCTTGAGTTTCTGATCGTAGGTCCGAGGTTGTTTGCTACCCAACGGCCCTAAAACAAATAATTTCTAAATTAAAAAATCTGAAAATTTGTAGCAAATATTTACCTAAAAGTCTTAATACTATCATTTTCATCAGATACTCCTGTTTTGTCTTTGTACCCTTTTAAGTTTACCATTCAAAATTCTTTATTAAGATTCTTAATCTTTCTTAAAAATTTTGGGAATCTGCAAATTGCAGAGAGACTGGAAAAAATATAGCCGTTTTGGGAAGTAGTAGGTATATTATTTGATCTTATCAGTCACCTGCACCTTTCTAGTCATGGATGATACATTTCGCCTCGAAAGAATTAAAACATGAGATGCAAGTATTTCTTACTAGTTGTGCCGGAGTCCAGCCCAATGAATTAAAGTTCACAACAGGTATTATTCCATTCAGAGGTTCATTTGTTGTCGTTATTGCCCAGATTTTCACTTCTGCTTTCTCATATTCTTCGATGAACCTGAAAAAACAATTATAAATACGTTCTGTTTCTTCTGTTTCATTCCTTTAAAGTTACTTTTGGTTTTACTTTCTTTGAAAAAAGAATTACAAAGACTGGTTTAAAGGATTCGATATCAACTGAAACAAATTACTTTGCTCAATCTTTAGGAATATCTATAGGAGTACCTATGTATATGTCACCGTTAAATTGCAAATAACGTTAGATTATAATCTATCTCGCGAGATTATAAACTGTCGATAGATTGTGAACCGTAACATTCCATTCCAATTTAACGCATTATTTTTCGGTAGATTATAATCTATCGAAGTGAAACCGTCAAATCACAATCATACAATTTTCAAACTGTGTTCTATACGAAGACCTGATCCCTGATTGGTCAGCCTTACAGTAGACTGCTCTGTGTCCATAGAGTTAGGAATGAAACATAGGTGTCAGTCAAATAAAATAAATGCACTTCAAGAATAATTGAGTTCTTGTTTTTATTTTTGACTTCCGATGTGGCGCGGAGGGCAAAGGTCCGCCTACGACACAGGAGGTTGCGGGTTCGATTCCCGCCTCGGAACAAATTTGTGAACGATCTCCAGAAATTAATTATATCAGTCATCTAGTACCCATAACACAAGCTCTGCTTAGCTTGGAGCTAGATGATGCTGTGTAGACTGTCCGGAATTATTTATTTATTTCTTATTAATTAGGTACTTAATTAATAATTCTGATATCACATGGTCTCAAAATAAGAAAATTAGAAACGTAAAAATATTTTCTCCTCAAACACAACGTAAAATTGAAAACATAATGCAAATTTCTAATAGAAAAAACTATCACAAAATTAAATCAAAATATAAAAAAAAACAAGTCGAAAATATATTAATGTTTTTGAAAACAATTTTATTGTGTTGTAGTTACCAACTCGTGTAACAACTTTAAAACACTTTGTATTCTTTGATTTCTCCATTGTATTTTTTTACTATTTTCATTATGCCCGCTGTAATAGGTTTGTAACTCTGTGGTAAATTCATCCTGATTAAATCAGCGCGCTAGGTGCGTTCTGTTTTACAATTTGACGGTTTCACTTCGATAGATTATAATCTACCGAAAAATAAAGCGTTAAATTATAAGCAAATGTTACGGTTTACAATCTATCGACAGATTACAATCTCGCTAGATAGATTGTAATCTAACGTTATTTACAATTTAACGGTGACATATATAGAGGGGTTCCGTGCCCTACCCAGTTTGGTTTGGTTGGATTGTGGTTAGGTTACCGATTCGTAATTCTATGTTGGACACTAAGTTACCTTAGAAAAAACACCAAAAAACATTGAAATCATATAATTACAGCTGACATATCAAAAAACCATGTTTTAGATCTTAGTCTCTAACTGGTAACTGTATTTGTATAATTGTCCAAGTTTGAAATCCTCGCTCTTGACGTATCTAGATTTTGATTTGTAATAAGTCCAGGTCATCCGTGAAAAATATCCCTTGATACCAACGCCAATGATTCGAACCACAGTAAAGGTCTTTCAGTCACGGCTCAGATAACTCGAAAGTGCTTCTTAAATTTATATCTTACTTGAGATGGTAATCAGCATAACTCTGATAGTACTCCGGCCTGAGTTGTCCAAACCCGGTGATAGCCTCGTTCGTCTTCATCCAGACTGGCGGTGACCATGTACTGGCCGTGATCTTGATCTCATTTGGAGATAGCATCTGGCTTCTCTTTATCATTGGCAACTGTAAATATTTTATTTCAATAATTATAAATATTTCAGTAGCAATAATTTTAATGTTGATTATACCTCGATGTTTGATGTGTCAGTAGAAGATCGGCTTGTACGATGCAGGAGGGTGCGGGTTCGATTCCCACGGGACAAATATTTGTATAATCTGATTATATTTGTGGGTGTTAACATTAGGTATTCTGGATTATGGATAGCTTGCATATCGATAACGGATGGAGTTTTTAATTTAGAAACAAGACGAACACGATGTGTGAAAATATCAATTGTATATTTAAATAGGAAGAATTTTGTATTATTTGTATTGTCTTTCTATGAAGATAATTAATTGTATTAAGTAGGTAGGTATATCCCCGTAGTGTCATTTGCACCATTGGCCAGCACCATTAATTGGGCAAACGACACTGTCATGTACCGTTTACACCATTGATGGGGCAAATGGTGCAAACGACACTGTCATGTCAGTCATCTAGCACTACCAGTAGTAACTAATAGTAGTAACGTACCCATAACACAAGCTCTGCTTAGCTTGGGGCTAGATGAAGCTGTGTGGATTGTCCAACATACCTAGTTTATTTTTCATTTACCTACTTATTAAAAACGTACATACTATTCTTATTTACAAGATACTATAAACCCAAGAAGGTCAGATAGACAACACATTTGGCAAGATGTTATATTGTAATTATAACAAATGTTGCGTACCTAGTAATAGGTCCAGTCCACACACGCAAAGTAGGTATTTTAATTATCAGATGTAGGAACTCTAAGATAATCAATGGGTCTATGGAAAGTCTATATGGATGAATAGGTCTTCTAAGATGTAGGTAGGTTTGGACAATATTAGAAAAGTATTGAACCTTAAAAAAGAGATCTTCTTCAGTGAGAGAGTAGTTGGTGAGTTTAGCGTCGTGCCAGGGATGCTCGTTGTACGTGTAAGGGTGAGTGGAGAAATCGCAGCCACCGATTGGCACTCGGATCATGTTGTATTCTATTCCTTTTGGTCCGAAATATGTGCTGAAAATAAGATAAGGTACAAACTATTAAACTTCCATTTACACTAGGCTTGGCACCCCTTCACTTTGAAACGCGTTTAGCTTTCTTTTATCAAGTCGAAAAGATAAAACGTAGGTCCGTTTACATCAAATCCTTTTGCGAACCACGCACTCAATGAAAAAAAATTTTTTTCTGAAGGAACTTAAAGTTTCCTAAAAAGATAACTCTATACATATGAGAATTGTCTTATTATTTCTAGTACTTTTGTAAGATAACAACAAGTTAAAACTGTTAAAAATAACTTTTAATTAGCGAATAACTTTGGACCCTTTTGACCTAACTTATAACTGTTCTAAGTTTGCTCTACTAGGTGAACTATGCTTGTTTTTTTCCGTTCATATCAGGTTTCTCTTTAACTTAAATATAATTTTAAGTAGGTACATTTATTCCTTACTTGATAAACTGAGTTTGTGCACCGTCCGTCAATTTTCTCCAGTTAATAGAGGCTGCATCAGTGACAGATCCACCAAATCCTTCGATTACTTGGTAGCGTACATTTCTATATATTCTAAACACCACACGGTCCCGTAATGAATCTGAAACGAAAGAGCATAAATATTTCATTCTTTATTAGGGAATATAATCATTTAGTAGAAATACTCTACTAGTATGCTTGTCTAAGTATTTATTTTGTAAGCCATCAAATAATTTATTTCTCATTTAATACCACCGACACATTTTTTCGGTCGCAAGTGCTTATAGCTTTTTTATTTTAGCTTTAAATCGATTTAATCTTTTATTATATAGATACAGATAAACACTGTAACTGTGTGCCCTACGGCCAGATGGGATGACGATCTGCGAAAGACTGGTGGCAGATGCTGGATGCGTCATGCCGAAGACAGGGCGCTATGGCGCTCATTAGGGGAGGCCTATGTTCAGCAGTGGACTAATATTGCCTGATGATGATTATTATTATTATTTTTTTTCTATTTTATATCTGCGATCAATTCTTTTAATTATAAGCAGGTGTGTTGTGAGCGCTGGGATTTGCAGGGTGAGAGATCCATTGACCTCTTCTTCCTTCTTTTCATAATCTCAGATTATGTGGTGTCTTTTCAGCCTCTTAGGATAGTTGACGGTTGTCAATTCGGCTGCAAGTCGGTTTGGATGCCGATCAAGCCTGTCCTTGTATGTGGTTGAGAATTGCCTGATTGCTTCTGGTACTGTATCGATTTCGAAATGATCGTGAAGTTCAATGTTTCTCAGAAACCATGGAGCGTTTGTTATGTTTCTTAGTATGCCGTTTTGAACTAGTTGTATGATGGCAATGTTGGAATTACATGCTGATCCCCATAATTGGATGCCATATGTCCATATAGGTTTAAGAACTACCTTGTATATAAGGAGTTTGTTGTCTATGGTGAGTACCGAATTCCTTCCGAGAAGCCAATGTAAGTTACGATATTTCAGGTTCAGTTCATCTCTTTTTTTTTGAATGTGTTTTTTCCAGGTCAGTCTCCTGTCCAGGTGCAGACCCAAGTACTTAACAGTATCGTTGTGTGGTAGTATAGTGGAGCCTAGGTGCACAGGGGGACAGTCTCCAGCGCGGAGGGCAAATGTGATGTGGTTAGATTTTGAAGCACTAGCCTTAATTCGCCACTTGCTCAGCCATTTTGCAATTTCATCTAGCCCGTCTTGGAGATCCTTTGAAGCTTTGTTCCGGTCTCTGCTACTTGCTAGAATCGCAGTGTCGTCTGCAAACGTTGCTGTGACTACGTTTGGTGTTTCGGGTAGGTCGCATGTAAAGATCGTGTACAGGACAGGTCCCAGTACAGATCCCTGCGGTACGCCCGTCTGGATGTCATAGAAGCCAGATGTAAATTCGCCGTCCTCGACTTGGAATATTCTCTGTGAGATGTAGGATTCTAGCAGTGTATAGAAGGGGTGAGGTAGCAGTGTTTTGATTTTACAAAGCATGCCTTTGTGCCAAACTTTATCGAAGGCCTGTTGTATGTCTAGAAAGGCTGCCGAACAGTATTCTTTTTTTTCTAAAGACTTTCTTATTTGGTTAACAACTCTGTGTACTTGTTCTGTAGTGCCGTGTTTCTGTCGGAACCCGAATTGGTGGTTAGGTATTATTGACCGTTCATGTAGGACCTTAAGTATTCGAGACAGCAGCATTTTCTCAAATATCTTGGAGATGATAGGGAGTAGACTTATCGGTCTGTAAGAACTAACTTCGTTGATAGGCTTTGATTCTTTGTGGATCATAATGATTTGAGAGATTTTCCATATGCTGGGGTAGTGTCCTACTCTCATAATGCTATTGAAGAGTGTTGCTAAGAAGACAATTCCTTTTTTTGGTAGGTGACGGAGAATTTCTTTAGTAATTTGGTCGAATCCCGGAGCTTTATTGTTCTCGAGTTTTTGTATTAGTTTAGAGATCTCTCTGGGTGTAGTCGGTTTCAAGGGTAGATCAAGCTGGAAATCTTGGTTTAATATAGTGTCAACGTCTGGGTCTTCGTCGTACGTTTCTTCGTTGGGTTTGAAGACGTTGGATAAGTGAGTTGCGAAAGCGTCAACTCTTTGCTGAGGCGTTCTGGCCCATTTATCGTCTTGTTTGAGTGGTGGTCTAGTTTTTTGAGGTTGATTTAGCTCCGAAGTCTTATTATTATGATGATGCCTGATGATTATGATGATGATTAAGCACTGTAAAATAAAGTATCGTTACCTGGTAGTAAACTCTTCTCCTCTTCTGAGTCTTCATAAGCGCTGTCTGGTAGTTCTTCTTCTTCCTCACTGTCAGGGTCCTCATTTTCTTCTTCACTGTCAGTATCCTCGTCTTCTTCTGGTTCTGGGTTTTGTTGAGTCTGGATCACTCCGTAACTCTTCGCGAATCGTAGGCCATCCTTCATTTACACATCAAATTATCTCATTAAATTAAATTAAGATATCGCAATTTAGATGAATGAATAAATAATTCCGGACAATCAACAAAACATCATCAAGCCACAAGCTAAGCAGAGCTTGTGTTATGGGTGTTATGTGTTATGGCTAGATGATATGCATATCTACAAAATACAATAGATACATTACATAGATACCTAATATATAACTTGGATTGCAGAAACCTTGTATATTAAATAATAAAGTATTTTTAGGTACCTGCTATGTTCGAATCTTGCTTTCTGATTTATGAGAATTTATATCCAAACTGATAATAGGGCACTACAGCGTTCATTTAAGAAGGCCTATGTCCAGCTATGGACTGTTGTAGATTGATAATAATATCAAAACTGCTTGTTGGTATTTGGTTCTAGCAGTCACATGGGTAAAGGCACTGTACTTACACTACTGCTCGTGTAAATGATAAAAGTCCCTGGTTCTGGCTCTTCCCTTGTGATAGTATCGCAGTAGGTAGCATTGCACACGCAGACAACCGATCTGCCTTCAATATCTATTTCACGAGGGATGCATGGTAGATCTTGTTCTGTGAACATTCAATAATTTTCTGCAGAACTTCTATGATATCTTCACTTCATCCTGTTTAAGCATCTTATAACTTATGTCGCATAACTGCAAGGTTTCATATTGGTAAATGTATGTTAGTAGGTCGGTTGTAGGTTCTGTTTTACCAAGATTTACATAAGTTTGTACCTGTTGGCAATATAGATGATTGGGCTCTACAAGATTCGTGGTAGCATTTTGATCACCAACATGTCATTGTAAACGTACATGTATATAAATGAATTATTGTAGACGTATCAAATAGCATCTTAGCAGAGATAGTGCAATTACATACCTGTAGTACCTAACTACTTAAACATTTCATCGGTAGATATTATAGTAGGTTAGGTACCTACACTAGTATCTGCCCGCGGCTTCGCACGCTTTTTTTCTATAGAAACGTTTCAAGGCTATTTATATCATTTGAACTTATACAGGGTTATAGGTATCTAATGATTAACCTCTTAAAGGCGACTTGGGTGAATCAAGACTAACAACTTTTGTTCTATGATTTTTGCCAAAACGTAATACATCTCCAGTTTTAATTTTTTTTAGTTTTGGCGGGCATTTCTTTCAACTCCCGCTCGCCTCACCGCAACCCCTTTCTTTCCCTACTAGATTATGTATACGACATATAGGTCATGTATCAAACCGACATGTCTCAATCTGCGACGCCTAGATAGAGCTAAGAAGATTAGAACTGGAAATTTGCTAATAATATTTTTTTTTGTATAGGAAAAAAAAAACAATTGAAACATTGAATTAGAAAAAATCGTAGAACAAAAGTTGTTAGTCTTGATCTACCCAAGTCGCCTTTTCGAGGTTAATGATTAAACACCTATAACCCTGTATATGGGATGAAAAATTATTCCAGGGCTAGAACCACGTCCATTTAATACTGCAGTCCGATCCGTTCAGAAGTTTTTTCGTGAAAGAGGAACATCCATCCATCCATCTATACCATAGAAGTAGGAATAATATACTTTCGCGTTTATTATGTTACTAGCAACCCGCCCCGGCTTCGCACGGTTTTATTATACGTATAAACCTTCTTAAATCACTCTATCTATTAAAAAAACCGCATCAAAATCCGTTGCGTAGTTTTAAAGATTTAAGCAGTCATAGGGAAAAAGGGACAGAAAAAGCGACTTTGTTTTATACTATGTAGTGATGATATATGAGTAAGGATAGAAAACACCCGGAAAATATCTGAAGATCAGCATACAAACATTTGTTCCGAGGCGGGAATCGAACCTTTATAACATGAATAAACTTCTTTAACCACTTAAGTACCTACCTCACCTGATGGACACCACCTCCAGAGTTTCAGCGCGACACATCGTACTTACCCTACGTCCATTCGTGTAATTCAGTCAAAAATCTAATTCAAATTATTTTTACTTATTACTTACCGGTTTTCCCAAGTTTTAAAAACAGAACAAGCACTAATAGAGCTACACTTCCCAACCGGAGCAACATTTTTAACAGTTTAGTGGCTCCTTCCGCTGAGAAGTGTTTACTTCAAGTATTGAGTGGTTGATATCAGTTATCACTTTAATTTTGATAATGATATTGATTGAAATAATCTCAGCTTTAGATATTTGTGATTTTATCAATGAAAATAATAATTTTGCTTATTCCTAAAGAATATCGGAAATGCTCTCTGAATTAGAAGGCTATGCTTTATTTTCTACGGCTTAGGTTTCTTTCTATCATTTTCTCATTGCACTTTTACAGGGTTCACTATGAGGACCAATATTATTCCTATACGATACAGCTATATTATGCGTGCGAGCATAAAATCACGTAAAAAGTCTGTCCACCGGTTCACTTTTAAAAATGACTCCATATCCACTCCTATCTTTTTCTGTGTCAACCACTTTCAATACAAGGGTAATCAGCTTACCTACTCCCTCCTTATATGCTATTTTGCATAACTTGCAAAGGCTTTTTCATAAAATAAAAAGGGCACCATCTATTAAGTTGTATTGTATGGTTACATAACAACTCACTTTATGGTAATGATATTTCACGAACAAATTCGCATACAAAGTGAGAGCGGCGTAAAAGTTGTATGTGTTGTGGAAACCTATACAGGGTCTATGCCATATACCTGAGTCATCTCCTTCAGTTTATGACATTGTGAAGACGCCTCATTATCATCCTTCCAAGTTATGCGATTGTGATAGATACCTATTAGGTAGTTAGTAGTAGCTAGTAGGTACCTGCTGTGCGATTACGCTAAAACCACCCATCCAAAATTGACATATGAAAGCCCTTTTAATGGCCTTCGTAATTTGAAATTGTATGGAAAGGAAGCGCGCGATGGCCATTGAAATGGCTCAAGAATGTCAATTTGGATGGGTGGTTTTAGCGTAATCGCACAGCTGGTAGGTAGGGTTCTGATAATCAATAATATGTAGAAGAAACTATAAAATAATCATGTTTTTATAATTTAAATTCTTTATCTAACTGAATCCTATACGAGGGGGTTTGATAATGTATCACGTTACTTGTTGTCATCGAGATTATAGCGAGGTAATTACAGTACGAAATAAGAACTCATATTTTATTATGAAGACAATATAATTAAATTTTCATACAAATCTTTAACGTACCTATTATAACCATTAAAATACTGTACAAATGTCGTCGGCGTGTCGCTGTGAATCACCTGTCCATATTTTCTCGAATAAGTAAATTTATTGCTTGTTTATTGCAACTATCCTATGTATGATTCACACATGCCGACATTTATTTTTGATTTTCATATTGATATGGCAGATTGTCGATATGAAGAACAGAAGAGCTCAGATCAAAATTATGAACGTCTCAAAAGTAACATTTATTAACCAGAGACTTAGATATAGGTACAGAAGATTTTAGAGTTTTTCCAACATTTCATTTATTTATACTTACTAGCAAAAGAGTCACAAATCGCAATTGAGTTAATCTCATTTGAGTACATAAGGATAAAATAAAATATAAAAATCACATACCTAAACAGATCTCTTTTGACGCCCAATTTCATAAGTTTTACCTCCAATTTAATTCGGTCTTAAACCAAATTCTAATTTGTATTAAATATTTGTCTACAAAACCAGTATAGGCACCTAGTCAAAACAAACAAGTTGTTCTCTTAAGTACTAAGACAAATTCACGTGAACAGACGACCATCGCCATATTTAAAATAAAACCTTAAAGCTAAACAATTTACAATTATCTAATATAACTCTATCAAATAAATACAAAAAATCTCTTAAAATGATTATCTAAGATAATATCTTTCCTACCTCGTGTCTTAAAATGAAACTAAGCAATATTTAATGCAAAACAATAACTGTGTGAATTATATGAGCGTACGAAATACGCAGCGACGGCAGGGCCCTAAAAATATTTGACTAAAAGAGAGATCAAATCATTGCCACATAAAACCACTTACCTATTGTAAAAACGTTAGCGTTTGATTGTAGAGATACTTATTTGTACTTTGAAAGAAAGTTCAAGTTGATGACGTAAAAGAAAAATTGAGGCAAACGGTAAAATAATGATTTCAGGAAACAAGCGCAAAAAATTAGATAGCGATACAATAATCTCAGTTTAAAGAAGAGTTGTAGGTAGATACTTATGCATTTTATTGATGGTAATATAGCTAACAGATATGTACATGATTAGGTACAAGAGATGCTTAGATAATTTATTATTTGTTATAATACAATATTAACTACGAACAAATCCTTAACCTGGACCATGTGAACACATGATATGATTGAAATTGTTATACTAATATGTAAATGAAACATTTCGATATTTATATTATTATGTACACTTTGCTGTACAACAATATCCAAAGTAGTTTTTAAAGTGGCAAAGATCGTATAAAATTAATTGGCAAAAAGATACTTACACAAAACTATCTAGATTTATAGAAATGCTATGTCTCAAAAAGACCTAAAATACAAAATACTAGAAAACAAAAGTAAAATAAAAACTTAGATGCCACATTATTTGAAATATAAATGATTAAAAACGGTATAGACGAAAAAAGAAATAAACAAATCGACGGATAAAATTGTACCACGAGCTCTTAACAATTCATAAAGTATTAGAATCTCCTTATTAATAATATACCTATTTATAAAATAATGTTATACTTCACGGTACACTACTCTAAATTTTAATCTTTTTACTGTTTTGTGTTTCACAGTAAAAAGATTAAACACGCTCAAGTAATTTATGTTAATGTAACATAATTATAGAGGCACTGTGTGTATTCCAATTTATATTCTCTTATTTGATATTTATATTTTACACGCAACAATGTATCCTTAAAATATTAAACATTCAATATTCCGAATTTGTCAAATATTTACATATTTAACTCTGTAACACTAATGTCGGTATAGTTGAAATGTATCCTGGATTAAAAACGTGAACTAAGATCGTAACAAAAGCACTCAGTTTTTTATAAGAAAAACATCCTCAGACGTTCTATAAAAATAAATCAACTGACAACTGAGCGACATGAATCGAAAAAACACGTATACAAAAATTAAAGCAGCCCAATTTTCAGATCACATTTTGCTCACCACCATAAATAATTTAGATTTCACGATCATAAGATAACCTAGAAATAAGAACGGCACCGCAAATTTTCACAAAGCATACCAAAACATAAGTTTTAAAAATGTACAAAGAAACCAGCTTCATAGTGATAGAAAGAAGAAGAAAATAACAGGAAAAGAAAAGGTTTAGCGCAGTATTTGCTTGGTGGGCATATAATAGAACTATGTCGATACTGCCATCTAAGTGGGGGAATTGTGATGCACTGACATCGCTCACGGGAGTGTTTAGTGCATTATCCCCCTGCCTAACCAGGCCCTAACCAGCCCAGCTCTTGTAGAAGATATTGCTATGCTCTCAGGGGTTTGGTTCCAAGGAATGGTAGACGAAGGCGGGTGCGATCGCCTTGCGCGTTCAGTCTTTTACTAGCCTATAGATGTGATGCTGTGCCCCGTGCTCGCTGTTTGACACTTCGAACACGAAGGCTGCGCACAACAGTGTCTCTTGAGTATCTCTGTTTGACACCACCTGTGGACAACATTGCACTTTATTAGGTTTCAGATCCTTGATAGATAGATAGATAATAACTTTATTGCACCATCAAAGTTATAAATATCAGAGCGTCTTAATATAAGGCCGCCGATTGTGCTACTTTAGTTTTTATTAAAAACTAAAGTAGCACAATCGGCGGCCTTATGGCTAACAGCGATCTCTTCCAGGCAACCTTTTGATGGACAGGATCGGTTATTTTTGAAATTGGCGTGGCGTAACTGATAGGTGTGATCCTTGCTTATTTACTAACTAGATGCGAACCAGAATTTTTTTTCCATACAAATGTCAGAAATTTATTACACAGCCCCTAGGGGTTATTTTGTACAAATTAAAAATACGTGTTTAATTATTTATTTTATAATTTATTTATCCGAGTTTATACCGAGCTTTGAGTAAATCGAACCATGGAAAAATAATTTTCCATACAATATTTACCACCCTATATAATCCCCTCAGAGGTTAATTTATGAAAATTTTATTAGCCTTATTCTAGGTCCTAAACTATCTACGTACCAAATTTCATCTGAATATTACAATAATTATGGAGATTACTTACTTATAACAAACATTCACACAGACTTTCCCATTTATTATAATAGTAAGAGTAAGATAGCAAGATATAATAAACACGAAAGTTTGTACGTATGCTTGTTATTCTTTCACGCAAAAACTAGGTACTAATACCTACACGGATAGGGCTGAATTTTGAATAATTATATAAAACAAGGCCCAAGGTAAGCAGAGTTTGTGTTATACTTGTTACTCTTTCACGCAAAAACTAGGTACTAATACCTACACGGATAGGGCTGAATTTTGAATAATTATATAAAACAAGGCCCAAGGTAAGCAGAGTTTGTGTTATACTTGTTACTCTTTCACGCAAAAACTAGGTACTAATACCTACACGGATAGGGCTGAATTTTGAATAATTATATAAAACAAGGCCCAAGGTAAGCAGAGTTTGTGTTATACTTGTTACTCTTTTCACGCAAAAACTAGGTACTAATACCTACACGGATAGGGCTGAATTTTGAATAATTAAATAAAACAAGGCCCAAGGTAAGCCGAGTTTGTGTTATACTTGTTACTCTTTCACGAGAAAAACTAGGTACTAATACCTACACGGATAGGGCTGAATTTTGAATAATTTAATAAAACAAGGCCCAAGGTAAGCAGAGCTTGTGTTATGAAAAGACGTTGTTTTAGGCCTGGAATAAAATATGTGCTTCTTTTCATCAATTTTCACACGGGTGAAGCTGCGGAGCGCAACTAGTAGAAAAATCCTAAAAATTACCAAGGAACGATGAAAAATTTGGTATATTTGCTAAGGGACATTGCAATAACAAATAAAATAATACAGGGTGTTAGTGTGAACACCGTTGTCCTTGAAACCAGAGGTTCAGCATCATGAGTAGAATCCAAAACAGATGAAAAAAAATGATTCTATTTTTTACTCATTTTTTAAAGAATTTTTTTATAAACACTAAACGTTTGCTCACAAACACGTGACACAAGTACTTCGACCAGGCGACACGTGGCATGTGCACCTCAATGTCGGATCACCTTCTGTGCGAATATCCCGTCTTTTGAAGGGCACAAGTAATGAAGTTACGATCCAAGTAAGGCGCGGGTATAAGTACTTACGTAGGTAGGTACTTAAAGTATGTAGAGTGACTATGGCATCGTGTACGATAGCGAAGACATGAAATATCAAAATCTTGCAAAACTAAAATAGGTGTTAAGCTTTTCTCATCGGTTTTGGATTCTACTCATGATGCTGAATCTCTGGTTTCAAGGACAACGGTGTTCACACTAATACCCTGTATATGTACCTTTAGATAGCTAAGCCTACCACAAAGGAGAGTGGCTAAAGCGAAAGGCATACCGGACCCAGCAGTGGTTTATGCTGTTGTATAGGACGGAGGATTGTATTGAATTTAGTATTTATGGAACTTTGGAACCTATTTGCAGAAATTGTCATAGGACGGTTTAAAGTATAATTTTTTTTCACGTGAAATACAATTTCAATTTCATTAATATCGCTCTGCATCGGGTTTAAGGCAAAACCGCCATTATCCGTTTTATTAGCAAGAATTAAAAACTCAAAAAATTACAAGTCTGCTCGATCCGTTTATTCGTTTTGATGTGAAGACGTAATCCATCCAAACTTTCAAATCAATTATGATATACTTAAGAGTAATTCTCTTGACACGCATTGAGGATGGCTCTAAAACTAATAGTATGAGATCCGATTGCAGTACTAGCCCGCTCGCTCATCGTTTTTTGTTTAAGACCAAATTTTTATGTTTATTTGTAAGGAGAATATGTATGTACCAGGTTGCCTATCAGAATTTGGCCGCATGTATTTTTAATTAATTTATGTTTCATAGATTTTTGGAAAAAAATTACGTTCACTTGTTTTGTTAAATGTTTTTGTTGTTGTTTGGGCTAATCTTGCAGTCGGATCTTATACCATAAGTTCAGATCATTTATTTTCACATATAATACATATAATAAAAGTATGTAGGTACCTAAAATTAAACGATGAATTTTGTAACATGTTGCTTACCTGAAGTATAGTAAAGTTTTCTAAGACGCTGTTCATCATATACTTCTCGGGTAGGTGTTTTAGTTTGTGTATGAAGTTGACCATATATTCGCACATCGGCGACCGGTGGATTCTGTACACAAATCGGCCGCCCTCGAAGTGCGCGTACTCAGTTTCCACCTTCTCAACGACTTGCTTGCCGAACGAACAGACCTTCGTACTGCAAGTTATCGTCATGTTCTCGTTGCTTTCATATCTGGAATTTATTTTATGATTAGACAATAAGTATACGACTTGAAAGTGACTAAAGTCTGAGAGACAATTCAGATTTTTTTTCGAATAACGCTGTTGACCTCAGATGGCCATGAAAGCGTTACCGGACTATTGGCGGGCGCAGAGGGCGCCGCACCGGTAAAGTTACGATGAGTACTCATAAATACTCATTGGCCTTTTATAGTACCAGCATGTTGAATAAAGTTTTTAAAATCAAAGATCTACTATATTTGTTGATGGATAGAAATAATAGACGAAATCGGAAAACTGCAAGCGGCGAACAGACTTTTCTTTGGGTTATTAATCTAATCAGAAAGAAGTCGGAAGTCGACACCTTCGCGATAATTTTAAGCAGCTTGTGGTCATATCGTTGTAATTTGCATTTCTATTCTGTACTAAACGGAAATTCATAGATACTAAAATGTGACTTCACTGATATGTGTGAATCGGTTTTTATATGTACTTTAGGTGATTGAAACTGACAAATATAACCTCTAAAATAAAGTTAAAAAGTCTATAAGACACTTACACACTAGTAACCCCGTAGAAGGCATTGGGATCATCTAGGTTGTTTGTGTTCAGATCCGCCCAGAATTTGACGAGGAAGAACGCGTTTCTTGGCCCCTTCTCGTAAAGCTCCTTTAGGCCGCCTTTCTTCTCAGGGAATTTGTCATTTATTTGCTGTACATCTACTGACTGGAAAAGAAAAATAAACAGTGAATAAGGTGATATTAGGAAACATTTACCTAAATTAATGTTCACGAGACCGTTTTCTTATTATTATTTGGGGATGTCTAAAAAAATACACCCTACAGTTCCAAACATATTATTTTTTAAATTTTGTTAATTTATTATAGAGGACTTTTGTCAACATGAATCTACGTCACTTCAGTAGCGAAAAAATACAAACGCAACAAATAAACCTAATTTACTATCTCATATTAAATTATCTAAGCCACATAACCACGAAATATATACCTACCTAACTAACTGTAACATAACAAAGACTAGGATTATTTAGGATATATAGAATTTTTATCGTTTCTTTTGGGAACATTTTCATTTTTACATTATTTTTGCTATCCAAGACCAGTTTGAGTCCAGTTGACGATAGTTCGAGACGTGATCGACGTACTTTGAATACTTGTGGAACAGTTTAACAAAAGCTCATAAATACACATGAAACAAAAACAATACCGAAGCTTTACAGTTGCTTTACAGTAGTTGTTTACAGTGTGGTAGTATCAACGCCAATCTTACATAGGTTTTTTTCCGAATAAGCTAAGAATTACAAACCAATATAAACTATTCTAGCTATAACACTACTATACCTACTACAGATGCATTTGAAAATTAACTTGCTACAATATTTTGGCTAAATTAACCTTTCGAAAATACAATATTCTGGCGCGTTAGATTAAATAAGTACCTAGCCATTAAATCCCATAAAAAGAGGTTTGTTAAACATGTTCCCTTACCTCTAATAATGGATCAGCGTATGTAACTGTACCACCTATGTGAACAAACAGGTGTTGAGCTGCACTTGGCGGGTACTGAAAAAAACAAACAAACAGATCAACATCTGAGAGAGGCTAGAAAAACATATCGACACAGGTAAACGACGGCATAGGCGACGACAACCTCATTTCTCCCAGAAATCATTACATGTAGAGTCCACTTTATTGCACACCAAGAAGGGTAAAAATAAGCTCTTGGACAAGTAAAATTTTTAATCTCAAACCTATTATCAATTAAGCAATAAAGTTTTCAATAATCAAAACATGGAATATTTATTAATCATTTCTCAATCGATGAGTAGTAATGTTTTGAACCATCTGGCATATCTTGATTCTTTATTGTGATACATGCTATAGTTCAAATCTATCTTATAATAATTTAAGTCGAAATGAGAACCTCGTCATTTTTTTGAAGTTTGTTGAAATCAGTTCAACTCTACCTGACAATAATGCTTTATTAGCTTACTAGCGACCCGCCCGGCTTCGCACGGTTTTATTATACGTATAGAGTGATTCAAGAGGAAGATTTATATTTTATATATATATAAACCTTCCTCTTGAATCACTCTATCTATTAAAAAAAACGAATCAAAATCCGTTGCGTAGTTTTAAAGATTTAAGCAAAGGGACTTAGGGATATAGGGACATAGGGACAGAGAAAGCGACTTTGTTTTATACTATGATGTTTGGTAATGGTAAAATTTATGACAAGCCAGCTTATTGTTTTAAAAAAAAAATCATTCTGTGTTTTTTTATTACTTTGTATAGTCGTCTAGAATAGCAGGCTTCCGGTTACGACACTATGACATTTTGATTGGCGGCAAAATACTTTTAAACAAAGTTCTATTCTACGGTTGGTGTTCACCAAAAGATATTCATACAGGTAGCTTCGTGAATTAACTTTTACTACGATTAATTTATGAAAACTTGTGTCAAAAACGTCAACAAAACCGTCCAAAATTTAACCATCTAATGGTGAACTCGTTTTTTAATAGTCTAAGCTTGCAGTACCTGTGATAAAAATATAAATTTATATGTTTAAATTGGTGCAACAATGCAAAAATTGTTATATAGGTACTTATACATACTGAGATAATGCTTATTGCAAAAAATAAGACAAAATAAAATTTTAGCTAATACACGAAATAAAGTAAAACTAGACTTGAGACTCCTAATCCAAAGCAACACAGATATTTGCGTCAGATTGTGTTCCAATTTATTCCATTCAACAAAACCATTTGTTGTATCGATGTAGCCTCCTATCCTATAGTTACCTACACCTATAGCTTTATTGTCGCACGAATCGAATTAAAGTTCAAGGCATGTTACTTTCAATTTATTTAATGTTATACCAACTGTAAAAAGGATTTATGTTGTATTATCGAACGGCGCATATTCAAAATGCTATGTATTTATTTCTGGCCTTGACATATTTCTATCTCTTTGACGACCTCTCTGGTACAGCGAAGGTACGCTTGCAACGGAGGAGGTTGCGGGTTTGTTTCCCGCCTCTTGACAATCTTTGTACGTTCAGCTTTTGGGTTAGGGATATTTTATAAGGATACCTAAAATATCTAATCCCTGGGTGGCAATTTCAAGGGTTGCCATATTATATTATGGGTTACACGGTTGTTTTTAGTCAGTAAACGTTTCATTTTCAAAAATATGTGAAGGTCGCTATGCCTTAGCTTCCAAAGAGGTATCCTTGCAACATCCCTAATATCAAATCAATAAAAATTAAAAATATCAATAAAAATCCATAAAAACTAGCTCCATCACTGAAGGCTAAGGGCACAAAGTTAAAATTGGATGTCTTAAAGTACCTAGGTTATTTTCGCATCACTATTTATTTCTAGGTGCTGGGGCCGAAATAAATTCCTTACTATGACACTGTCGATTGTGAGAGTGTGACTTTTTTGGGTCGCCGTGCCTAAATCTTACGAATGAAGGAAGTAATATGTATATCATATTACTTCCTTCATCATCATCAGCCTATATTATTCCAATGCTGGATATAGCCTTCCCTAATGAGCCAGCATCCAGCATCTGCCAGCAGACTTTCGTAGATCGTCATCCCACCTGGCTGGAGGGCGTTCTACACTACGTTTGCCAAGTCGCTTCCTTACGCCTTACTAATATTATAAAAGCGAAAGTTTGTGTGGATGTATGAACTTATGGATGATTGTTCCTCTTTCAAGCAAAAACTACTGTACGGATCAGGTAGAAATTTGAAATAGACTTTGTTGATCTCTGGAATAACACATATGCTACTTTTCATCCCATATATCCCATGGGATAAAAATAGCATTGAGACAATTTCGTAGAAACAACGCGTGCGAAACCGCGGCAGATGCTAGTATTTATAAAATATAGTTTTAGGGCTAAAAATAGCATTGAGACATTTCCATAGAAACAAACGCTGCTAGTATATTATATCACTACACAGTATAAAATAAAGTCGCTTTTTCTGTCCCTATGTCATTATGTCCCTTTGAACGCTTAAATCTTAAAAACTACGCGACGGATTTTGATGCGGTTTTTTTAAAAGATAGAGTGATTCAAGAGGAAGGTTTATACGTATAATAAAACCGTGCGAAGCCGGGGCGGGTCGCTAGTAATATATAATTTTAGGGTTAAATCTTTTCCTTACCGTGTCTGGATCTCGGGGATGTTCTACGAAAGCTGAGAACTCGACGAGCCTTAGTTTATGCGTGGCGATGGCTCGGCCTTCCCACGGCGGCGGCGGCGCCACATCCGTGCCGGAGGGCACGCCGACGGGCACGCCCTTGTATCCCGCCCCGGGAAACGGTTTCACACTGTGGAGCCAACAACAGATTGTAAATGTCATGAGTTCGCGACTCGTTACTACGATAAATCGAAAAATAAGAGCAAAACATTTAAAAAAAAATATTATCGAGAAAATTTTCATTGATCGTGTTTTTAAAAAGACAAAACCCAAGATCGAATTATCATTTCCCAAAAGATGAAGGTGGCAGCTTTCACAGATTCTGAGATAAATAATGATTTCGAACGAGTTAATCGCTTATGGCACGCTCTTAAAGTCATGATTCTTGCTTTTGTTTTCCCGCCAGAGTACGATCTCGGAGTCTTCAAATCAAGAGTGAATAAGTTCCTTCTGGGAAAGCGTGCTCCATCTTAGGGCACATCGTCACTTATGTAGTTACGCGAGATAGTGTCCAAAAGCACGACCATTTCCAATAAAAAAAAATGTTTTGTCAGTTCGATTCCCGCCTAACGAATTTGTGTACGATCTGCAGAAATATGATCTGTTGGTCCGGGTGTCTTCTGTGTATAATAAAACTTTCTATTTATATATATAATGTATTAAATACATATGTATATCAGTTATCTAGTAACCATAGCACAAGCTTTAAGTAGCTTACTTTGGGGCTAGATGGTGATGTGTGGATTGTCCAGCATTATCATTATGATTTATTGAAAACGGATTATTTACCATGATTTGAAATCGTACATTGATCAAATCATAGAAAATATCCCATTTTAAATGACTTAAATGTTAGTACCATGATAGTTTGAAGTTTGATGTGTACTGCATTACGTGTGGTTAAAGTTTTAAACTTACAGTATTAATATTATAAACGCTAATATTATATTTTAGTGCTTAATATTAGTGCTTACTAATATTATAAACGCGAATGTTTGTGTGTAATGTTTGTATGGATGTTTGTTATTCTTTCAGGCAAAAGCTACTGATAGGATCGGACTGAATTTTTGAAAAGATGTAGTTCTAGCCCTGGAATAAAACATAGGCTACTTTTTATCCCATAAATCAGTCCCCATGGGATAGAAATAGCCTTAAGGCTGTTGTATGGGCTAACGCGCCTTTTTCAAAATGATATTTCTCCTCGATGGGTGCATGAAAATGTATGAAAAAAATATATGTTGCAAAATAGACTTTTATTTACAAGTTGTACATATGAAATGATTGAATTCATATTATTACTATATAAAAAAAATATCCAAAGTAAAACTAAAAGCGACCGCATGCCATGAGTGCAGACCGCACTCTGCGTGCGTAAAAATGTAGCAGGAATACGCGGTTGGCGCGGGGGAAATTCCGCCCGAATCCTCCCGTTGGCCCATACAGAAACCTTAAAATGTTTCCAAAGAAACAATGGAGAAACAGCGTGCGAAGCCGCGAGCAGATACTTACTAGTACTTATTTTTGAATGTAGGAAAAGCTTTTTTCCTGAGTCTTACGGTTGAGGAATAAGCGAGTTTAAAAGAAAACTTGAAATGAACTTACTCCTGTGACGTACCAGCTTGTAGACCGGGTTGCCAAAATTGCTGAAACGTAAAAGTTACAACTCAATAACCAATTACAAAACTTATACGAATCTAAAATAGCTAGGGTATACAGTTGTTATAATAAAGCTCACACATCAAATGCGTTAATGTGAAGCTTTATTCAGTTAAATGGTATTAGAGTCGGTAGGTGATCCTAGTAATGTAGTAATAGGTTTCCAAAATTGACAAAACAAAACTAAACCTCTTTCCTCTTTCAAGTTTTTAATGCCTGGTCATTTTTGGTTCTCGATTCAGGTTAGGCATGTACCTACTGATAAAAGTAAGCCATAAGTGTCATCAGCCCACATTCAAACAAGAACAATATTTAAAAAACTTCGAGAACATTAAAATGTGAGTAAAGCGAAGAGTTATCGCGATTAATTCTCTGTCGTTTGTTATTTGGCAACATGCCTGCAGAAAAAGCATGATTTAGAGGCATTTTGATAATGTTGTCACAAAAGACCTTTCACATAAAATGCAGATTTTACCGTTGCTTGTTTTGCGTTGTTTGTTTTAAGATAAAATGTAGGTACCTACCCAATTAAATAAATTAATTACCCCATTTCAATTGCAATGGACAGTTTTTAGCATTTGATCAAAGATAATGTGTGGAAATCGTAGTAAACTAAAACGCTTGAATATTTTTTTAAGACTAGTATCCAAAAAATTAATCTGGTCCAAATAACCCTTTCTGGTTTCCAAGGGTTATGCAAGAAATCTAAATAGAAGATTGGAAACTCTCAGAATATTCGTATCCGTTCTAAATTCTAGAAACGAGTAAAAATAGGTGTCTTGTGTATTTTTGAGATTCATTTTCCTTGTACAAATCACACATACAAATCTAAAACACTGATCAAATGTTAAAGAGATACTATGTATGTATAGAGCTTCAAATGCGATACTTTAAAAAACCGGAAACTTTCAGATTTTTGATATATTTAAAAAAAAAACAAAAAAAATATTGCAAATTATTGCACTAAAGTACAAAAGGTGGGCTTAATGCCTCGGCCTTTTCTACCTGCCAAACAAAAACACATGTCTTGAGTTGACACAGGGTTGGCGAGCTAATATTGGTTTTACAAATTATAAACAATTTATATAAGAGATAGTTAGTTATCAACAGATTCCGCTCGATATTCTGTTTCTTTCATTATTAATGTTGATAGTGTCAGGACTGATTTAGGTCTCACAATCTGCTTTCTATGTGAAGGTCACAGGCATGCCTTTGCAAGTAGAGTACCGTGTGATGGTACGCTGGGTGCGGCAAACCCGCCACGATCTGTGCACTAGATAGTGTGCTCATTGACTGCATGGCTTTATCCTTCATCACACCACCGTCCTAAATGTCAACCATGATTCATTTATTGGATTGACTCAAATCTTCTTCAAGGTTCTTGTTCTCATTTACGTAGGGGCGTGGCGCAGCCTATCTCAGCTAAATTGAAATTTTATCCTTCAATTTTATGGTTGCATGTTTGATGTTTTTATAACAAGCTGTGCCAAGCCCCTTACTGCAAATCTATTATGAACTTACAGAGGCTAAAGCTCAGTTTTATTTTGTAGAGTTCGGAAGAACTTGTATAAACTATTTCGCTTATTGCGTTAACAACTTTAAACCGAGACTTGGCTTTTCTACCTTCAAGTTCTAAGGCTTTTCTGTAAAAGTATTGAAACCTACCACTTTGAGTTTGGCTTGTATTTCTCGTAGTTTTCTTCTCGCTAGAACCTGTATGTGTGATGAAACCTGTTTTCTCGTCCTCGTCTTCCCAGTCCTCAGTTTAATATACCTCGCTATCAGCTCGTTCCTTCCTGAAATATAACGAAACTCTTAAAATTCATTGTTTACTGGAAACAGAACTCTATTTTAAGATACTCTATTGAAAGATAGATAAACTAAACCATTATAATAAGACTAATATATGTATATGTATTTTATGTAGTAGTTTATGTAATAAAAGTAGGTGTTTATTTAATGCACACGGATCCCCATGTCCAATCCAACACTCTTATCCATCCACGGTTGTCTGGTAGAGATCGCTCTTGAGCGATAAGGCCGCCTATTGTAACACATTTTGTAAATTGTTTATGTTGTAATACCTTTAAGTGTGCAATAAAGAATTTTCTATCTATCTATCTAATATGCTATACTAGTAACTGCCCACAGCTTTGCAAACGTTTCAAGGTTAATGTCTATTCCGTAAGAACTGATTTATGGGATGACAAGTAGCCTATGTCCGTTCAGTAGTTTTTGCGTGAAAGAGTAAACATCCTATATACCTCTTACATACATACTTTCGCGTTCATAATATTAGCCAGGATTTTACCTCTTAATTTCGACAAAAAAAATTAAATTAAATATCCTTAACAAACCTGGTCCACATTTAAAAAAGCATTAACAATGCCTACAGAATACACGGCCCTCGTAATCCGCGCATATTTTGCATAGTTGATTCTGAAAGCCGCGCGTTTCACAATGCAATGCAGCGTAGCCCCTGTTATGAAACAATTTTCAAAATATTTTGAATAGCTATTTTCAATCATTGAAACTGCAGGCGGAATGGTATGCGGGGTGGATCGCCCGAAATAATACAGTCTACTGTTGTTTAATTATTGTGTATTCGGAATGGCCAGTCAGTGAATTCAATGTCACAAATTATGTAATTCCAAATTACAAATTTATAAAATTTATATGAAAGAAAGAAAAGAAAATATTTTTTTTTACAATCTATGCGTTATAAAAATATTTAATATTTCACTTTGTATACATTGCATCATTTAGGCATTCGTACAAACATTTTTTCTGACTTCAAAAAAAAGGAAGACGTTGCCAATTCTGCTGTAAGTATACATATTTTCCTTCTTCAGCCATACTATTTTATAATCGTTTCGCGATATCGCTATGTAGGTACTACTTATCTGTTTAAATATTGACCGTGGGAAAAATACTGAGAGCAGAAACACTTTATTCTTAGCCTTTGTGGAAAATACACAAATTTTCCTAAACAAAAGATTATAATGTCGTGTTTATAAACATCTATCTGGATGAAGTACAATGTTTTCTTCGTTACCTACCGTGCTCGTAACTTAATAAACCGTACCGTTTACTTTCGTTGATTATGAATCTACCGAATGGTATGAGTATAAAGTTATGAAATTCTGGACATATTAATAGTACATAATAATACAGTTATTTAAATTTATGCATTATTTATTGAATTAATTTTAATGCATTAGAATTAGTACTTCTAATTAATTTTATATTAGTTAAAAATATTCAATTTTAGTGACATTGTATAATCTAAAAAAATAAAGCTCTTGATTATAATTACTATAGGACAAGAAACTTTACAGTGCACTGACGTACGCATGTCAACATATTTACCACCTAGCCATTCACCTATACTAAGAATGAATGTACATATAAAATCAATGAATTGAAGAGATCCCGGTCAGCTGCCGAATTGAGTTTTAATCGAGTACGCAGAATGCCAAATGAGAGGAGTCGAGTGCAAATTTAATTAACCCCTTGCACGTGTTACGGTACCGACCGAGCTGTCCATCCAACCGTGCTATTGGAACACTAGTAAAATGTACCGACGTCATGTTACAAAATATTCATAAAGGAATGAACTTGAAAGGTCTGAGTTGTTCCAATGCCAAACGGTTTTCCTTGGATCGTTCTATTTCGTTCGTTATAGGTCTAGCTTTCTCGCGTAGCTAGACTAAAATAGTATTTTATTGTGTAAGAAAACCGGTTTGCCAGTTTTATAACCTACAGCCCAAGCTTATCAAAATTATAAAGATCTTAAAGACGCTTTTATTGTGTCTATCTAAAGACGAAAAGCCGAGAAGTTGTGAAACAAACTCTCGAAAGTAAAACATTCTTGAAATGACTCTGAAATTATGGCACTGTCGTAAAGTTTTCACGTCGGGTGTAAAGCTAAAATTAGTGAGTCCGACCACTCTAACAAATTGCTGTTAGCACGAATTAATGAAGAGTATATAAAACGCTGCATGAGAAGTTCCTTGTGACAACCGCGCCCGCGAATTGAGCATTAAGAGTGCTTTCACCCGAATCGTCGTGTGCATCCCTCTATAAATAGCTAGAGGATCGACGGAACGTTTCTATTCCACAGTGGATAGAAAAACAAGAAGATCATTATTTATTAGTTCGTTAGTTGGCTAATTTGGTCCATTGCCAGCGCGCCACGCTCTCGCGCACTTCGCGCAGATGAAATTGTGCGTGCGCGCTCTGCCGGCATTATGAATTTTAATTCTGTTCTTTCCTGAGTGTTCATTACTTGTATCTTTCTTTTTTCATTCATTTTTATTCTATCTTTCTTTTTATCAATGAGACTTTTTGATCCATAGTAATTAGATAAGACGACCGAAACTTTCCTTTCCTCGAGTGTAAGTTTTAATTAATTATTATTGCAGATCTGATCTATGTAGGTGTAGTGGTTCTTTGATCTCCCTTTTGGCCGTGTTATTTTCGGGCAAAATTTATTCGATTCCTGGCAGATAATATCAGAGATCGATCAGAATCACATTAACGGTAGAAGCCATTATTTTGTCGTTTATGATCTGGATTAAAATATTAACGATTTTTATCGGGTAACGTGAAGTAGCAGGTAAATGGTGTCCTTTTAATTTTTCTAATTTTAATTAAAAGACAGAAGAATAGATATGTCAAAACGTTTCTATTTGTATGAGAGGATTCAAAGAAGTTACTGTTGGGTGCTATAAAAGATATTAAACTGTAATTCGGATCGCAAGATTTCACGCTGACCCAAACACTAGGTATGCGAGGCAAATCCTCGAAGAAAGGGTTGAGTTGCGACAGGTCTAAGGAGGATTTGTCGGGAGACAATCGGGAGTTATGCCGAAGGCGGGCGGGGCTGGCGGGGCGCTAAACAACGGTGCGGGCGGACCGCCCCTTCTTTATATTTTCTTACTGCGTTCGCCGCCTAGCGCGGCCGGGCCCCTTACACGCTCGCTCGCTCACTAATTGCGCATTCTTCGCATAGTTTAGCCCTCCCGGCTAACCCCTCGCCCGCCTCCCCGGACCACGTGAAGCCGTGCGCTGACGAAACTTTCATACTTACTCCTAGGATGTTGAGCGGTTTTGAATGTCTTAACTCACGAACGTGCCGGTGGCAATGCACTAGCTTTGTTGGGAAGTCTCCTCAACTAGCAACTACACACCGCAATGTGTGAGCTTTGCTTCCCTACACGAGCCAGGCGAACTCACGTGTAATGTTAGTAGCTGGGCACTCGACTAAAAGACCTGTTTATTGGCAAAGTTATACGATAAGTGTGTTCATGTTACCATAACTTTTAGCTTCGGTCACGGTCGTGTGCTGGGTCTGTTTTCAATACTAACCTTACATCTAAATAACTGGTAGGGAAGTTTTGAAAATTTTCTTTGTAACTGAGTAGTTTTTTTTCATTTGATAGTAAGTTTAGGGAGGCAGATTATGTCAACGATCACATATTTTCAAACATTTTTGAAATATGAATGGAAGCCCTAAAAACGCTTTCAAATTAGGTTCAGACTCTTGATAGTCAAGCTGAAAAATAAAAATCAACATGGCATAGAAGAAGTGAACATTGGTTAAACGTGTTGGGATTACGAAGGGAGGGTGAAAAAACGTGAACGGGCAAGGGCGACGCACCGAACTCTTCTATATTAAGTACGGGAGACACGTTCGCATCTAATGTCCTCGTATATTGTCCGAGGACTGCAATTATTATAGAATCATTCGCAGGCGAGACTTCATATTTGATTTGAGCGTATGAACAAGCAACAGGTGTTGGAAAACTATGCTAATAAAGATATGGATGCATCGTTCTTGGAAGTTGTGTGATTTGGATCACGTGCGTAGTTCGATTGTGTTTTGAATAAGTTATTTTCTCACCAACATTTTTGTTGTATTATCTTCCTTATTAAAATGAGGGTTTCTTATTAATTACAAAACATATGAGCGGTAAGGCTGAACTGAAACAAATGATAAACTTAATTGGTACCAAACCAAGTAATGAAATCTCTTGATGCCTTTCAACTCTAACTGAGCTTTATCATCAAATTTGTAATAAACAACCACAGCCTTGGGAATTTCCATTTAATTCTCTTCCGCTCTTAAAAAGACCGTTTTGAATAGAAGCAATTTGAGGATCGCATTTCTTTGCGCCTATTAAATCACTTAAGGTGGACATATCGTCTCTGTGGTAAATTTGTTTAGCAATTCCATTTGGCACCACGGAACGGGACTCCGGGCAGTCCTTTAATTAAAACCGGGACGTATAATGTTGGAGCTTGACGTAAACTTAATGTGCGTCCGGCACAGTAATAGCCTACCCTCTAATAATTGCTCTACATCTATTCCTCTAAATGATGTGACAAACAAAAGCGCGCAAGTTTCAGAAGAAAGTGTTTATTGTTGCGAGTATTTTCGCAGAATCAGTTCTGTCGGTATTTAATTCACAAAAACGCTGGTTCTAAGTAGCAATCGTCACGTACGCGCTAACGAGCTTCCCAAGTTAACAATGTAACGTGAAACAATTCGCTTTCAGCTCCCGTCTTTCCTTCGAGCAGCTTTCATTTGTAGCCACTTTGATGTCTGTTAATTTCTCTTGCTTTATAAAGGACCATAACGTGGCATTATAAGTACTGAATATAGAGATAAACTCTCGTGTTTGTGCAGTAACAGCCACATGGATCAAGTAACAGACAATATGTTCAGTTGTATTCTCCGAATTGACGACATGGTGATTGAGAGATAATCATTGTCAGTTCACGTCTTTCCGAAGAATTCTATTGCGCAAATCGCCTTTGTCGGCAGCCTTCAGTACGTCGCGCGTCGGTCGGTACATCAGCTTTTGTCTCGTGCCATACCCATTGTTCATTTTTGGCGATGTGGCCTTGATATCATTTTATTATTAAAGTATTGCTGACATCTTTCAATTGACATACAAATACATCTTTGTAGATTCATGAGGAAGATTATAAATTATCTACCTGAAGTAGATGAAACTTGGTAAACCAGCATGCTGTGTTTTTTTTTTAATTGAAAGCTGGCTTTGTTTCAAAATTCAGAACAAAACTGTAATTACATTTTGGGTAGGAACGTTGATTCTGTTACTTTTGCATTTTAACTTTAGTAATTATATGTAATTAAATGCGCTATACTAGATAGATTCAGAAAGTAAAACTCAACTTTTTTCCATTTGTTATCTTCCTCTCTTCTGCTGATTCCTATATTGATTCGTTCAAGAGGCATTCACGTGTACCTACGCACATGATTGATCCCACGTCGTTATTGTTTTCAAAACATTTGCAAGATCAATATTTCCTCTACTTACGTCTGATAAACATTAATTACTTTCTTCATACTCTTATGTCAGTCGGCAATAACAAAAAGTTCAAGTTCTTCACGTAGAAAATTGCTCAGACTATCTACCGATAACTCACTATAACTTGTTCCGCCACCACCAAGAATTGTACTAAAAAATAGCTCAGATCGCCTACCGATAACTCACTTCAACTTGTTCCGTCACCACCAAGAATTGTATTTTGCGTTGATTTCTGGTTCCAGTTTTGTTTTATTTAAATTTTTCAGTTCAATTGGTTCTAGTAGAGCTTAAAAATTCTTAGTTGGGTGAGCTCCAGGAAAGGGTACAACAGAGCAGAGTAGTAATTAAACGCCAGGGTTGGTCAGAGCCATCAGTTCATACACGAGTCCTCGTAGAATAATATGCTTACGGAAGGCGCATAGGGGCAGCTCCCCTAGGATATCTGTAAAAGGTAGGTATTCGGTTATGTCATGCGCGGACTCACCGTACATCTTGCCCTCATCGGAGAGGATGATTTTGCGCCGCCCGCAAGGAGGGTAGATGGCCAGCGCCTCTTGGAAACTTTGCTCGATGTCGGGGCTCCATACTCCTTCCGCATCGGCCGCCGATAAATCCTGAAATAGAATATCATTATGGAAATATGTTGCGAACAAAATTGTATGAATTTAATTTCCAAGTTGCGAAAACTTTACCTCTAAAAGGATAAAGCGTGCTGTGTCACGCAATTCGAAAGCGATCGTAGCCTTCTTATCAACTTGTTTAATCTTTCAACTAATATAGATCAGACATGGTTAGGAGATTTATAAATCTGTTTGCTTTTCAAGTAAGTCAGTACACTGAATCACTATTATTATTTTAGTTGAGAAAGATATAACAAATCGTCTACTTACTTTAGTTGCTTCTACAATACGATTTATGCGATCAAAAACATGAGTCATGATTCCATGAAAACTGCGTTTTACTGTTCATTTTGTTGAACATATTTACTTTCACTGCTCATAAATATACAGACACGTAACGGTATTATTATAACGTAGTCCTTAGTATTATGGCAATTATGGCAAGATGCGTTTAGTATTCCCATAACAATAGAAAACTGGTGGATGTATGCAGCATGTTTAACATATCACTTTTATTGTTCCGAGAGTTTCATTGATATTGATTGTAATTTTCATGGAATACCTGTCCAAAACCATTTAACTATAATCGAACTCACATGACTATCGAACAATGCCTAACCTGTGCATTATGAAATTGATCGCAGGTTCTTTATGATAAGTGTGTTCCAGGGGTAGAACAACGTTTTGTTCCTAATTTGTTACAGTTTACAATATCATTATTGTATATTCTCATAAAATAAATCTCTCCTATCATTTTATAGAAGTGTTTAGTGCTGACTTAATTCCGTTCCAAGTCACCCTGAGCACAGTTTTTCATGACATTATATTGTATGAAGAAGAGATCGCTCAAATCTATAAGGCTGCCCTTTTTACTTCCTTTTTTCATTTGTCTTTATTATGTTTCCTGTCTTTGTCTATTAGTATAATGCGAATAAAGTGGCATACATCTATAATAGAAGCATTATACTAAGAACGCTAGTTATTGTATCTGGATAACATAATCTTATCTAGTGTTAACTTCTCGTCATAGTTCGAGTAGCGAACAATCCAGGTGTATGACGTCAAAACCCAAGTTTTTGATATCGGCTACCCCAATGCGTGATTCAGGGGTCCTAACGTAATGTGCGGCCAACGATAGTGTTACCTTAATTGCTCGTCATTCGTCACTCTAGAGTCGCCAACATCTGTGGCTTGCTGCCTTCTCTTGTATATTTATAATAATTTTTAGAGTCTAGTCTTACCTTCTTGTCATCGTTAGCATGGCCTCCATCTGTAGCTTGCTACCGATGCTGGCAACTTCACTAGTACATGTTACGGTGATTAGAGTCTAGTATTACCTTCTCATCATGGCTAGAGTAATCAATATTTAGTGTTTGCCGCCGATGCTTACATTTTCTCTAGTATAATATGTTATGGTGATTAGAGTCTAGTCTTACCTTCTCGTCATCGTTAGCATCGCCTACATCTGTACCTTGCTGCCTATGCTGGCAACTTCACTAGTATATGTTACGGTGATTACAGTCTAGTATTACCTTCTCGTCATGGCTAGAGTCATCAAAATTTAGTGCTTGCCGCCGATGCTTACATTTTCTCTAGTTGTGGTGATTATTAGAGTCTTCTCATCATCGCTCGCGTCGCCAACATCTGGTGCTTGCCGCTGATGCTTACACCTTCTCTAGTATATCTTATGGTGATTAGAGTCTAGTCTTACCTTCTCATCATCGTTAGCCTCGCCTACATCTATAGTTTGATGCCGAGGCTTAGAAATTATCCTCTATATGTTATGGTGATTGGAGTCTAGTGTTACCTTCTCGCCATCGCTCGCGTCGCCAACGTCTGGTGCTTGCCACCGATGCTTGTGATTATTAGAGTCTAGTGTTACCTTCTCGTCATCGCTCGCATCGCCAACGTCTGGTGCTAGCCACCGATGCTTGTGATTATTAGAGTCTAGTGTTACCTTCTCGTCATCGCTCGCGTCGCCAACGTCTAGGTGCTTGGCGTCGGCGCCCGAGCCGTTGGTATCGGGCGCGCCGGCCGCCGTGCTCCAGGGGGACGCAATGGTGCCGGCCGCGAGCGCGCCGCTCGCTGTAACAATACAACAAACATATTTTAATTCTTTATTCTTTATTGCACATATAAAAACACTGCGCCCCGCGGCACAAATAAACTTCATTTGTTAAATTTTAGAATGTTTATGCACGCCTCCTAGGCCTGTTTCGTAAAAATAAAAATACGTGTTTAATTATTTACTTTGCTTAGTTTACTTTTACCGAGTTTTAAGTGAATTAAGCCAAGGAATAACAATTTTCCGTACAAACTTTACCACCCTATTTAACCCCTTCAGAGGATAAAATTTCCAAATTTTAATATCCTATGTGTTCTAGGTCTTATACTACATACTAAAATTCATTTAAATAACTTAAGTAGCTACGGTGATTACTTATAACAAACATTCACACAGACCTTCCATTTATTATAACAGTAAGATAGACAAGAAAATATTAAAACTAGATAAGATATGGCAAAGGCAAGTTTAACCCTGAAAAGAGTTCTCTTCTATCCAGCAAACCTTATTGGGACAAAAATATTTTAAATAGGCTAAAGGTTGTGCTCTGGAGCAAGTTATAATGGGCGTTGAAGCGGACAGGACAGTCATATTGATTAAATAGTCTTCCGCCCACGGAACACAGCTTAATAAGATATAACATTATTAATAACGATATAATATTATTAATAACGAAAATTACAATCAAGGAATATAAAAAATAACAAAGGATTTCCTTGGAATAACTATGTGCTTCCCCAGGATAATCTCTATATATTTACATTTCTTAATTTCAGGAAGGAATTCAGGACTTACAACTTTAAAAAAATTATAAAACCATAATATAGTAAAATAGTAGTGTGTAAGATAGGTACCTAGTAGGTACGAAATACTGGAAGTTTACAATGGTCGTCGATAAACAACCAGTTGGCTGACGTCAAAGCATTATTAGACCGTTTTGAACTTGTGATATGAGTGCGTTTCTTCCCACTAATACGTAGGTACCTAAATTTAGCACGTTTATAGTCTACAAAGTTATATACATAAGAAATATGGTTTTCCTTCTTAGAAGTTTTATTTATGTAATTGTGTAGTTGAATTTCATACATGGATCGCAATAAAATTTGGCTAAGTGATTTTTACCCTGTGGGGAAAACATGTATGTATTGTATTGTATTGTATGTATTATGTATTAATTTCCAGGAAAATGCTAACGAAAAACCAGAAGCTAGTTAATACTAAATAGCTTCACAAAATAAAACAACCGAAGAGAACAAAGTACAAACCCACAAAATTGAAATTTCGTTATTCCAATAATCTTAAGATCCACGAAGGAAACTCGCTGGCATTCCAGAAATTTTCATATTTACCGTTACAAATATGCAGGTACGGAACATTTATAATATAAATATAATATCAAAAAGGAGAATTTCTTTATGAAAATCGGATCAAGAGTCAAGAGAGTAAAGTATGCGCGCCCGCCTTCGCGTATCTATCCTTTAGCTACTTTACGTAGGTACACTACCTACATGGTAGATAACTACGTTTTCCACCTCACACTTAAACTTGATTAAAAACATTTTCAGTTTCACTTCAAGGTTCGGGCAGCATTTTTAATTGAATATAAAGAATTATTTCAGCTGAAAGATTAATTTCTCACTTTTGTTTGATAGCCGTACGAAGATCTTAAAGACATTTTATTAATTCTCATTCGAGAGAAATCTACAAGGACATTAAACTGAACTCTAGAAAGCTCTAATTAAAAAGCAATGTATCGCAAAATCGCACTAAACACTGCATTCATAAAGCTCATTCTTCCAAGCATGTAGAATCTTCAATTAGGGCAGTTGTCGTCTGATTCAGACATTCATGAGCCTGACAAAGGGCGAACGTGGCCGTGCAATAATTAAAATAATAAAGCATCACTTTATGCGACCGCTCATTGTGTTGATATGACAAGTGCCCGCAATAAGGGAGCCTCAGCCCTCGATAGGGTCGCAGCTCGACTCATTCGCTGGATATTTCCAACCAATAATGGAATATTTGGGGGGTTTATATTCAACTTTACTGTCTGTTGTTCATATTTTATCTCGAGCGTTTACCTTATTTTTCTCAGATTAACGTAGAGTTGAATTTCAACTGTTTGTCTCTATATTTGTAACTCTTTGAAATATAATATATTATTTATCTGTCTGGGTGTGTATATTGAGGTAGGTATCCCCTTGTTTCTGTCTCTTTAAATCTTTTTCAAGTCTCTGCGTTCAATAATATTGAGCTCTAGCTCTGAAGTTTATCCGTAGTCTTGAATAGAAGCAACAAGCAGTTTTTCTTAGTAAAAAACCTGTTTATAATAACGAAAGCTTTTCATTCGATGGAAAGCAATAACAAACAAAATAACGGGTTACCAGCATTCTATCGCTCAATAATTCAATATTACGGCCTGGTTCGAAATGTTCGAATACGAAAAACGATATTTAGGTTTATAAGTTGCAGTCTGGTCACGCGATTCCAGAAACAGGAATGCATTTAACATCAGCAACGGAAAATTCCGGTAATTTAATGCTGTGTGGCCCATGGATCGCGTGTTTCTTGTAAAATCTAAAAGTACCTAACCTACCTCGCATGTTATTAACGACATGTGAACTGTTTTTAATTTCTTTCTAATTCTGTAAACTATTTTTATAGCACACTATTGTAAAAAGTTTAGGTCTCGATCTTTTGTATTTCATACTTTAATTTGTAAAGGTAAACTGAATCCAACAACTATCTCAGCTCGCAAGTTTGAAAAAGTATGTAGAAAATAAAACCCAAAAATAAACGAAGAAAAAACTGATCAGTCAAGAAGAAAGGCAAACAAAACAATAACCGTTTGTTATACAATGTGATTCACCAACAGCAACTTGTAGAGTAGGACATAAATGCGAATGCACAATCAATATGCCGGTCTCAAAAATAGTCCAGTAATATCATTGAGTGAAGAGGGTGAGTCCACAGAGGGTGGAACCGGCCACCTGTGAGGGGGTTGCTAAAGTATGTTAATTAATTTTCGGGCTCTGACCGTAACGTTCCATAATCGCTTACCTAACGTGTGGTTTTCGTTTTGTTTTCGATATCGAATATTTTTCCGCTTTAGATTATTCGGCTATTTGTTTGATGGTGGAGTTAATTTGTCGTTTATTTTAAAATGCACATTCAGAACATTGTTTTTGACTAGGCATTACACAGAATTATGTCGCGATGAAAATAAATGCGTTCCTGTTTTCCAGCTTACAATTTTTTTTCGCGTTAGGTACCGACTGAAGGAATAACGTTCCAAGGTACCCAATGACGGAAAAAAGTCCATTCCGAGAGAAAGAGAATGGTCTATGATATATACAATCAACTTCACTTTATGACTCTGCTACTACGTGCTTCCGCTTTACTTCGTCTAACTGCGAGTTATTCTATGTTAGTCATCTTTTGTCTATGGTCAATATCACCATACACAAAGACATAAATGCGTTACGCAATCTATCCCTACTTAGCCATTGTTTTAGCATTGATATTCCATTATTTACCTATATTCTCTATAACTACTTTATAATTACTTCATCGTTAGTATAAAATGATTCAACGCCATGGGGGAAGCAAAACATACGACTTTTATATGATTTCACGAAAACACCATTATCTAAAAGTTACCTAGCTACTATACTTATTTTAAGACCACCGACACAATAGAAAGCCAGTAACACAAGGATAACATTAAAATACCTACATACGATCTAAATCCCTAAAACTGAATTGACATGACTGTTTGAAACGTAAATTAAAAAAAAACTAACACAAATAAACCTTATCTCTATAGATAATACATGAGTTGTTCATCCTCTCCACCATTTTATTCGAAAGGCTTAGTCATAATCATGATTTACATCCAATTTACAAACCTATTTCTATGCTTCTATGAATTATTTCTGGTACCTATGCCAATTTTTTACATCATATCAAAGTAAATACGAAAAAACTGATCTTACGAAGCACGTCTTAGTCACTGATGTAGTTGCCAAATACTATATTCACGATGCTAGGCAATAATGAATTGAATTTACCATTTCTTCTCACGATTTGATTCATATTTTGTCTTCTCATTAACATGAGCAGTTTATTAATAATAGTGAACAACGCATACCTATGTATCCATATTACTGGAGAGCAAATTACTAATTTCAATATCAGTAACCGCACTCCCCTTCCGAGCTATAGATGTATAGGTAGACAGTTATATGAACCTACATGTAGGTATGTTCGGTTATACGCTAATCGCTAGCGTGCGCCCGAATTGACCCTTTCAGATTCTCCAATAAAGCTACGATATTACTCAAATATAACATAGAAGCCACGGCAACAAAGAGATACTTATGAAATTAAGGCTATAAATCAACGTGGTCTGCCGGGCTAGGCTATGAATGAGGAGGTACCAAGAGGAACAACGACTTATATGTAAATAACGTCGCACGCCGACACCCGCCGACCGCCCGGCGGAATATAAAGTAATATGTCATAGGACATTACACGAAGCGTGATCGAGTGCTAATAGTCCTTGTATCCGAGGACTTACAGAACTGCAATATAAGAGGAATGTGCTTTTTGTGGCGATAACTCACTTTATGTATGGGGTGTCGGACTTGGACTCTCTGAGATGATAATATCTGTTCACGTAATAATAATGCAACCGAGAACAAAGAACGCAATATTCTACTTAAATATGTATTTAATATTCTAGGTTTTATAATTTACAAAAAATAGCAACCTATACTCACAAACCTATTCATGTTGCTATCTGATTAGAAAAAGATCTTAAAAATGTGTTTCTGTGCTTTTAGTAATTATACTTTTAGGAGGTAAGTTTTCGTTTTATCCAGTCTAATATTAGAAAATGTAACTTTTATTTTTTTATATATTTCTTTCTTTAGGCTTACAATAAGTCAAGTAAAATTTTAAGATACTAATTATCAAATAATATCAGTATCAGTTGATATTCTCATCCCTTCAATTCTAAAAGGAGTGAAAAAGCTATGAGAGAAAATAGCAGAGTGAATATGTAGAGCCCTGTTTTTATATGGCTCTTCTAGGCGAGGTTATTCTTACTTCCGTCAGATGCAATAAAAAAAGGTTTAATATTGTTTTGGAATAAATATCGCACATAAGATCTAAAAGATAAAATAAGAAGTTAATGCGTTTATGGCGCAAAGTGGAGGCACCAGTGCGAAACGCCGGCGTCGCAAGCGCAACAGCGAAGATAAGAACTGTGCTGACCACAGGAGCATTAACTTTGTAATGTAACGTAGTAAGTACTTTATCATTACCGGTTTAATCTAGAATTATTTTGCAGAGCATCAGCATTGCCATACAGCGTGGTAATGCAGCCAGTGTCTTGGGGACGCTTCCGACTGGTATTGACATGTATCAATTGAGCTACCTTTAGACTGTTTGCAACCGTCTGCAGTTAGCTCAATGGTTTCAATTGTAAATACTAGTTGTAATTTTTCTATTTTTTGCAGAGGCATTATATTCTATTTCTTTAGAAATATACTACTGTCTTTTTGGTGGATTTTGTTGTCACTTTGACTACATTCTAATTATGCAGTTTATCCCTTTGTTATTGTTATGTATTTTCTAATGATAACGGTTTAAATGAAATACAAATTTGACTAAGTATTACCGAAAAAAATATAATTATTTACGACCTTCATGGCGCGGCGGGTGAAGGTCCGCATGAGGTTGCGGTTTCGATTCCCGCTATGGAGACAAATGTTTGTACGATGAAAATAATTGCTCCGGGGTTCTGGGTGTTTTCTATAATACAAAATATCTATCTATGTAAGCATAACAGTCCTCTAGTACAAACCCAAAAACAGAAACTACTAAGCTTGGGGTAAGTTGATACTATGTGGATTGTACATCATTACAATATTTTATAGCGCTCTTATGGGAGGCCTATTTCCTGCAGTGGACAGATATAAACTGATGATGATATATTTTGTTCATTTATTTAAGTAGGTATTTACAATCGTGTAGGTATGTCAAGAATTCCACTCTCCTTGATGAAAGAGTCCCTCCTTAAGGGATAAAAACGTAGGTCTTCTTTCTAATAAAATTTTCGTACATAACGTTCGAAATAAAGATCAAGATTTTTTTTTAATTTACGACGTCATGACCAAGCAGAACAAAAATAATGGACCCATTAGATACCTATACCTACCGACCTAATTCCATTTGATTCTCTAAACACTCCCAAGAAGAAGTTTATGTCTATGACGAATATGCCTTAAAAGTCCCGTGATAATATACTTATACATATGTATATTAATTTAAATGCAGTAGGTAATATTAACTTGCTCCATCAAAAGGTATCTAGATCTAATTATGTTCATGCCATAATCAGACATCCATTGCCTTTGGCTTGCGGAATGCATGGAGCTAGGTTATAATGCTATTGTGACCGAATCAATTCCTATTGTAAAATACTTCAATGATTGAAATCCCATCATAAATAGTTGAGTGTGACATTTCTGAATGTGAGTGATGCTAATAAAACTTGCATATTATTGAACCTAAATTAACCAGGTTCAACTAAATCTGAATTCTATAGATAAGACTAGAACTAGACTGAATTAAGAAGAACATGAATACATTTTGGATGTCTAGGAACTCCGAGTATATCATCGCTACATTGTATAAAACAAAGTCGCTTTCTCTGTCCCTCTATCCCTATGTCCCTTTGTATGCTTAAATCTTTAAAACTACGCAACGGATTGGGCTCCCACACAAAACTGCGATTTGGTGCGATGCGATGCGATTTGATGCGATTTGATGCGATGTCACACGAACTTGATTTGCGAATTTCTGCGATGCGAATTTGTGCGGCGAACCGTTTTGTAGGGTAACCATATCTTCAAGCTTAGTCCGCCGTATTGGACGTGTTTTTAGGAAGCGTAAGATGGATCCCAAAAAGATAATTGAACCGATTTAAGCAAAAATGATCCAACCCACACAAACCTCATTTCGAGATAATCGATATTTAAGTTTGTGGCGGTATTTCTCTAGCTTTGTAATACAAAATGTTGTTATTTTAATTTAATTTAATGCTATATAGACTCAACTTTTTTGCTATAAATAATATAAAGAATAAATTGTAATAGTTTAGTAGATAATTGGGAAAACTTGCGCCTGGATCATTATTACAAAATTAATTTTGTATGGAAAGAGCTATGTAGGGTGCAAAAATTAAAATGCAAAAATGATTCAAAGTGTGTTATAAATTAGTAATCATTTTTGTGTTTTAAAAGACAAAACAAACAAAATTGGCCCTACTCCTCGTCCAAATCAGAATAAGGTTCATCACATAAACCATCTACATCGTCTATTATTGCAGCTTCCCTTCGGTTTCTTAAATTAATCAATGCAATCATCTGGTATCTAATATTAGATCTGCTGGCCCTGCACTTATTTTATTTTATTTATTTATTTTTCGTTAAAGTACGAAACACACAGAAGCCGGAGGCGTGGCGGAGGCAAAGGCGTGCGAGTTGTATTCTATGGAATCCTATGAAAGCCTACACACACACCGCAGGCCGTGGCGAACGCGGTGCCATAGGAAAAACCGGCACGCCTTCGCCTTCGCCACTCCTCCGGCTTCTGTGTGTTTTGAACTTTATATACTTTATTTCGTTTACGTACTTAGATGAAATAGCAATTTTAAATATTAACTTGTCAAATCTTAACTTGTTTTATATCATCATCATCATAATCAACCTATATTAGTCCACTGCTGGACATAGGCCTCCCTTAATGAGCGCCATAGCTCCCTGTCTTCAGCTTGGCATCCAGCATCTGCCAGCAGTCTTTCGCAGATCGTCATCCCACCTGGCCGGAGGGCGTCCTATACTACGTTTGCCAAGTCTCGGTCTCCACTCAAGAACACGTTTACCCCAACGGTTGTCGGTTCTTCGCGAGATATAGCCGGCCCACTGCCACCACTTCAGCTTGCTAATTATTTGAGCTATGTCGATAACTTTGGTTCTCTTTCGGATGTATTCTTTACGAATCCTATCCTTCAGAGAAACTCCGAGCATAGCTCTTTCTATAGCTTTCTGAGCTCTTTGAACTGATGGACCAGCTTAATATTATAGTTTGAATCATTGTAGCAAATTAGAACGGTTATATGTTAGGGTAACAAAAGCAACACAAAAATGATTCAAGTGGCATGAAACACTTATACATTTTAAAAAATGGTCTTCGACATGACAGTTGTGGGTTGGATCATATGGATTTTCCACATTTGTGAACATAGAGGTGTGAGTCTTTGATATGTTAAAATATACCTTATTCTGATTACATTGGTTAAAAAAACTCGAAATTGACTAGGTTGTGGGTTGGATCATTTTTGCATAAATCGGTCCAATTGCACTGCTGTTATTGTTAAATAGATATAAAAGAAAAAGAAGATTCTGGATTCATCCATTTAATACGATTATGAACTCTGAAGGGAACTATTTTACTCGAAATTACTATGAGTTGAGAACTGAAGCAGTTTTTTTTTACAACACAAAGAAGGCGGCTCAGGCGCCGCGCTCTTTCGCTAAAGTTGTCTCAGAGCGGACTAAAAGGGGGGTCACCAAGTATGACGTAATATGACAGGAATACGCGATGCAAATGAGATCTGACGTTATCGTGCGAGCTCGCAGATATTTACGATGCGATGCGAGCTCGCAGTTTTGTGTTTGAGCCCTTTGATGCGGTTTTTTAATAGATAGAGTGATTCAATAGGAAGGTTTATACGCATAATAAAACCGTACAAAGCCGGGGCGGGTCGCTAGTTATATATAATGCTATACAATTTACACAGTACCATCTAGCCCCAAGCTAAGCAGAGCTTGTGTTATGAGTAGCTACTAGTTATCTGTTTGAATGTACAATTGAACATACATGTAGATCAGATGCTTTCCTGTTATCACTAGTTGTAGATTTATCCCACTTTATTCCGATTCATAAGAACTAGATTAAGGTCTAAAAATTGGAAAATCCTCCAATGTATTGCGGCTTTCAATCTGGACTCGAAATTGACCATAGAAAATAAAACTGGAATTAATATATACCTATGCAAAGCGAACATTAATCACTCATATTTCTCCTCACGCTTTATTTCCTTTGGACCAAAGGACTCTTGGAAACGTCAAAAAAGGTTGGTAATCAGTGTTTTGTTTTTTCTGACGTTGTCAACAACAGAAAATAAACGACGATTGCTTAAACCCACAGAAATATGAATAACTAGCAGCGCCTCGCGGTTTCCCCCCCGTAATTCCCGTTCCCGTGGGAATTCCGGGATAAAATATAGCCTATGTGTTATTCCAGACTATAATCTAACTCTGTGCCAAATTTCATCCACATCCGTTCAGTAGTTTTTGCGTGAAAGAGTGAAAAACATCCATACTTACAAATTTTTTTTTTTTTTTTTAATTACTTTCGCATTTGTAATATTAGTAGGATAACCAGACGCAGAGCCATAATCAAGAAGTTGAACGATTGCTTAAACTGGAGATGTCAAAGATTATATTATAGTAACTAGATGTAACATTATAAAAACGAACATTTGACACTGTTTTGACTTCTTGCTCTTTGGGAGTATGCCATATGAAAAAAAAAGATAGATATAATTTTTCAGTTCAGTTTCAGTTACATTCAAATACGTATGTGGTCAATCTGATTCTTGTCTGACATTCTACTGAAATGTGAGAATAGTGATGTGAAATTCTGTACTTATCGATTAAATTATGATTTCAGTAAGCAGGTTTGTTGTAACCGCTGCATTGTATGTTGATCATGATGACCGATGTAGCGCGGTGGGCAAAGGTGCGCCTGCAACGCAGGAGGTTACGGGTTCGGGAATCAAACCCCTCAGAACAAATTTGTGAACGATCTGCAGATATACCTATGTTCCGTTGGTCTGGGTATAAATGTACTATAAAAAATGTATATCTATGCATAATAATGTATTTAATAAATCAGTTATCTAGTACCCATACCACGAGCTTTGAGTAGCTTACTTTGGGGCTAGATGGTGCTTTGTGGATTATCCAGCATTATTATTATATTATTATAAAAGAGTATAATAAATTCAGTTATGTTTAAAATCCGCAAGCTGTAATTTTACTTGAAAAGATATACCAATATTCATTAATCACCTATATTTTTTTGGTGTTTGTGGGGTTTTATATTAAGTTTGGAGTATGTGAGTCAATAATGATTAAATCAATCAGCTGGTTATGATTGAAACTACAACCCCCTCAAGGATCTAGATCGACTTAACCGGTACCTGACCCTGTAGGTATATAAATAAAGACCTACTAAGGTTATTTTGTTAAAACTTACATAAACTTGATAAATCTTCTTGATAATAATTATGTTTTTATTTAAAATGGGGTTAAGCGGTGATGGTTGGTTGCCGTCGTTATTTAGGATATGAGCAGTGAGAAAACTTAGGTAGGTACTTAGTTACATTAACATAAACGAAATTATTTTTAAAGTATTTTCACGTCGTATACTAAGTACTATACTTAACTGAAATATTTTGTGCTTAGATACCACTTGGATGCTATCATTTAACCTTTATTTTCAAAGTTTTTTTGTAAGTCCTTTGATATCCAATTCTGTGGCACGAAACATGGAAATGTAAAAAACACCAACGAGAATTCTATGATGGCTCCCTCCCAGACATGTCTTCTCAAGTTTTGTTTCCATTTTTCTTTTGTTATTGGATATTTTGTATATCTAGAAGTGAAAGATAAGAATAAGTTGTGAACTTCTAGCTACATTGCAATCTTTAGTATCCTAGATCTTACTAGCGACACCATAATCAAGTTTTGATTTCTAACTCCAACTTAGTCGGTCCATGTAGGTACCGTAGCACTATCTCGGTAGGTAGGTATAATTCTCAAACTACGACAATTTACTTTTGAATCATCATTTTGTCAACCAGTATTAGACATTCATCGACAATAAATTATCGACAACTACCAGTACTTCACTAGGTGGCATCAAAATGGTACATCAGATGTCAGTTTTTCGTATTGTACTTTAATATTAGTGAATTATAGAATTATACTGCTAATGAGCTGTAAATAACGTAGTAAAACAGTTATTATATTCTATGTACAAAAAACTATTCAACATATTGCAAAGAAAATACATGTAATATACGCGTAATATCCGCGTCTATCACGATTATAGACTTACCGATGAAAAGATATCTTGCGTTTATCTTCACATAAAGATTCCAAACGGCTTTTACAACCCACAGCTACACAAGTCATTATATACCAAGTTCTCGATTAAATATTATATATAAAACACAAAATTACAAATAAAACATAAACACAAATTTTCATTTTCTCAATCTGACATTCACGTGTCACCGTTCGGTATCAAACAAAACCAAAACAATATCAAATCGGCTACATCGCCTTATAGGATGACAGTGACCATATGCTCCGTCTACCTTACGGAACGTAAGGTACCTACTTGGTCTTAGGGAGATGTTTATAAGCATAGAGGAATAAGGCATATAAGTAAGAGGGATTGAGTTTGCAAGCCATTAGAAGATACAGATAGTGTAGTAGTGCAACGTAACACTACAGTGCCTATGTAGGTCCGGTAATCTATCTACCACTGTACACGTACTATCGATGCTAATTTATCATGGCAATGCTGAGAAAAGTAAATAAAATGATGCCGCTTCCGTGCATGTTGAGAAAGGTTAGTTTTGTTTTGAATTTTAACGGCTTGTCTGTGTTTTTAAAAGGCTTTTACGCAACATTTCACAGTTCAAGATAAATGTAAAGATGTTTTGTGGATTTGCCAGCATTATTTATTTATTTTAAACTAGCATCTGCCCGCGGTTTCGCACGCATTACTTCTATTGAAATGTTTCAAAGCTATTTCTATCCTGTGGATACTGATTTATGGGATAAAAGCCATCGGGTTATTCCAGAGTTAGAACCACGTTTATTCAAAAACAGCCCAATCCTTTCAGTAGGTTTGCGTGAAAGATGAACAAACATCCATCCATCCACACAACCATACATCTAAACATCCATACAACCAAACAAACTTTCACGTCTTACTAGACTTACAATAATAAATGGGAAAGTCTGTGTGAATGTTTGTTATAAGGAATCTTTGTACTACTGTCTAATCTTTTAACTACTTAAGTTATTTAAATGGAATTAGGTGTGTAAATAGTTTAGGATCTAGAATAGGACATAGGCTATTAAAATTTGAAAATTTTAACCTCTGAGGGGGTTAAATAGGGTGTAGGGTAATAGGGTGGTAAAGTTTGTATGGAAAATAAATTTTCCTTGGTTCGATTCACTTAAAAGTCAGTATCAATAAACTATGGAGTGAATAATTAAACACATACATACATAACATCCCCTAGGGGGTGTGCAATACATTTCTGAAATTTGTACGAAAAAACCTCTGGTCCGCGGGCGAAGCCGCGGGGCGCATCAAGTATATAATGTTAGTAAGGATCTTTCGCGGTTACCGTCAAACCAGTACCTAAGTTTGAACATTTTTATTCAATGCTTGTTACCTACCTGCCTACTTTAAACGTGACCTGAACTCTTTCCTATTGTGGTTCAATATCACACGAGCGCTTCAGAAACAATGAATTCATGACCAACTTCCAATGCGTGCGTTCGGAACGCGCCCGCCACTGGAATATTGAATAACAATAACATACACAAGTAAAGTAACAACCTTAATAATAGCTCTAAAAGCGCTGCCTACTTGAAGTAAACGTGCGTGAGAAGGCGATAATTTGAGTAAATAAACGCAAGTTAATTTCTTCAGCATGCGTACTCCTTAGTAGGTATTTCATCTCTTCAATGTTATGCCCTTTATCCATAGAAATCCATAGAACAAGAACATCACAAGTAAGTTTTATATTTTTTAAACCTTTTACTTTTTACCAACGAAAATTACAATCAAGGAATAGAAAAATATTACAACTAGTATATACAATTGAAACCATTGAGCTAACTGCAGACGGTTGCAAAAGGTAGCTCAATTGATCCATGTCAATACCAGTCGGAAGCGTCCCCAAGACACTGGCTGCATTACCACGCTGCTGTAATGGTACATTACAAGTAATGGTTTATTATAAGTTTATATTCCTTTCTTATATCCATATAGTTCCTAATTAGGGTAAAATAAGAACTGCGTGCAGAAAGCAATTTGAAACAAGATCCGCCAAGTGTGAGTATTACTTGCGCGCCAATGGTTTCGACCTTTTTTATATTATTCAAATACTAAGCGTACCTACCAATTACTTCTTCGCTATCTGTAAAATATCTCTAAACAGTTGGTACATACATACATTTCAGTTGGATTGCTCTGCAATATTCTTTTGAAACTTACAGAGAAAGGTACAGGAGCTTTCATTTGACCTTGTGCAAGTTAAAAGTATCTACTGTTAAAATTTCGAAATAACAATTAATCCAGATTTAATTTCTATCAATCAGTCAGAATACGATATTTATTGTTATTTTGATACAACAAAAATTAATATACAGTCAAAGCTTTGGTAGTCGCTGAGATATTCAAGAGCGAAAAAAAGACACAGAGTCAGAGCATAAGGGTTTCGTATTATTTTCGAATCCCTCAAAACTATAACAGATAGATTGTTTACTTGCAGTACAAGATATGCAGCTAATAGAAGAGAATCTTCACCTTACTGAGATCGAGGTGCGCTGATAATCGAATTAATTTCAACTGCGTCTCAGCCGGCAATGTTGCTAGAGGTGCCTAAACTAGTTTATGACTATGCTACGCTAGTGCAACAAGTTTGAGGGTGTCTTGAGAGCTTTCAAATCTGTTACGCCTCATAATCTATTCACGTGCTAAATTGTTTACGAGCTTCAATAGAACCTATGTCTAGTCCCTAACTTACCTATTGGTTAATGTGGGAGCAAGTTTGATAGAGTTGAGATTATATATGTACCTACTCTACATGCATTGCATTATGGATATTGATTTCCGGTTCTACAGCTGAAGTTCACAGAAATAACTTAGTTTCTTTGATAGTCAATTTACTTGTACTTACCTATAACTTTAAGGATTTATTATAATACTAGTATAATCCAGCAGCTTCGCACGCGTTGTTTCCACGGAAAGTTTCAAGACATTTATATCCCATGGGAACAGATTTATGGGATAAAAGGTATTTTGGAATTCCAGGGCTAGAACTACGTCTATTCAAATTATTTAACCAGATCCGTTCAGTACTTTTTGCGTGAAAGAGTAACAAACATTCATCCAAACAAACATTCGCATTTCTAATGTGAGGATTATCGAGTTCATTCATGTTAAACTATTATAATTTTAAGACCCTCTTTTTAGACACCTTACACATAATATGTTGACAATAAATATTGAGTACATGTTATAATGGAATTCGTGTTGTAGGACCATCACAATGTCGTCGGTAAGATCAGCTATAACAGTATACAGGGTGGGACAAACGAATGTTACATACATAAAATAAAAATCTCAGTGTTGGATGTCAATCACAATCAAATAAAAACCCTCATCCTCTTGGTTTCTTCTAGGAACTCTACAAAGGAAAATCTTTGAAGCTAGTAAATACTGAAACTATAGTGCCGTTGCTATATCCGGGAATTGTACAAAGGGCTATAAAATAATGGTCGTCGATGCAATTAGTGCTAACGGCCGAGGCGTACTCGCAGCTGGGCAGTATTGTGTGTGTGTGTGTGTGTGTGTGTGACACTCAATTGCCACTGACGATTTGCGCGGGTTCATCGACACAAGTCTAATCCTAGACAATCTGTAAATGCACATTCGGATGCGTCTACGCTGGAAAGTCGACAGATTAGATTTTTATTTTTTTATTTTTGGGAAACCATCATATACCACATTATAGGTGAGTTGTCGATACTAAAACTTAAATTGTGAGACCTTTATTTAAGAACTTAAGTTTGGTGTCGTTGTGAATATCGTTAAAATCCTGACTGGTCTTAGCGACTTTGAGTTTGGAATGTGTGTTCATCTTAGGATGAAGAGAAATATTAAGAATATTTTGTAAAAATATGGATATATTATACCTATAATACCCTATAAATTATACCTATAAATTTATACCTATAAATTCTACGCAGATGAAGTCGCGGGGTACTGGTAGTTCATATACACAAACATTTCAATGGAAAGGCTAGCCCCTACGCAAGCCGCGCTATTTCCTTTGAAACCTGAAATATTAGGTTTTTCAGCACACCGAGACCTTTTGTTTTTAAAAACCTTACGGTAAGAATGGAAAACCTTTTGTTTGTATTTTCTGATGGAAATACGTTGTTCTGTGTGATATTTTCCATGGATGTATAATAAAATATAAATCTCCCAAGTTTTTTTTTTCAGAGGATACACTTAATACTTTACATAATATATGCATACTTTAGAAGCTTAAGACAGGGTGCCATGACTTCTATGTCCAGCAGTGGGTTAATATAGGCTGATGATGATACACTTTATACAATGACATACTAACATAGCAGAGCTTGTGTTAACACAAGCTATGCTAACTTAAGGTTTTAAGGATTTAATAATGTTGTTAGATATAATTAACCAGCATTATTTTTAAATACTTTATTTTGTAGTTTTTTTGAGTTTTTGCTTCTGCGTTGACTATCAAATTACGAAGCCGTCAAATAAAAAAAAACTGATCTAGATGATGGAGGTATTACAGACTTATTTTATTTATTTATACATTGATGTTCGTGTTTGCGACTTGCAGATAATAAACCATCACTAGAAAAAACTGACCTTCGCTAAACAAGGAAACCCAAGTGCAATTCCACCATACTTGGCTAGCATCGTGGTCCGTTTAACATTCACATAGTAATTATGTCGACATCACAAATACTTTGTCTTTATGATGATACATAATGTAGATTGTTTGTCTGTTTGTATTGTAAATACTTAACAAATTCATCTGACACCAGACCGCATCGAAGTGTAGACGTTACAGTTTTTACGCATAGAAACGCATATATACAGTTTATGTCCATGAGAAGATGTAAAGAACTAGCGACACGCCCCGGCTTCGCACGGTTTTATTATGCGTATAACCTTCCCTTTGAATCACTCTTTCTATTTAAAACCTCATCAAAATCCGTTGCGGATTTTTAAAGATTTAAGCATACAAAGGGACATAGGGACAGAGAAAGCGACTTTGTTTTATACTATGTAGTGATAAAGGAAAGATGATAATTTTGTAGTACCTACCCATTGAGGACCATTGTATTGAATGTAAAATGCTTCTAAGTTTGCAAATAATTATAGTACAGAGGTTGATAAAAGCACGAACCCTAAGCCTGTATGACTTAGAATTTGTTTTACAGGAATGACATAAGTTGTCACGAACTATTTGACTTTTACTTTCAATCGCTTTAGTTACTTAGACAAACCGCACGCTCAACCTAGTGTTCAAATAAATGTGTGGAATAATATTTCTCTTCGGTATCAGGTATAATTGGATCGCAATGCGAGCAGTCTATGCGGAAGAGTGGGGGTCGGATCTCCTGTTACATTGTGTCTTATTCCAAGAACACCATGGGAATCATTCTTCTAACAACCTACTTTGGTGGTAGATATCCCTTCAAAAACGTTTCTACGATCTAACTCTTTGTTTCTATTAATATTTTTTATGATTAATATTATGAAGTTTTGAATGTGCCGACGTATATTGCAGTACTTAATAACTTTTTCGATACAGGCCTTGTGAGGAAATCTACGTACTATTGCAGTTGAATTCGCAAATATCTTTATGTCAAAATCTAAATTAAGTTTAGTTCTTGTTTGTGTATAATTAGCTAAAGTAAAAAATGTTTTCTTACTTGACTTATTTACATCTTCCTAAAAATGTAGATAAATTTTATTTGATTGACTACCTATTTTATTTATGTTTGTACGTATACATGTCATATTACTATCTAGAAATTATTAAATTTGGGCAAAAGTTAAAAAGTTGTGTTAGTCAAACCATGATAGTAGGTACGGTCTAGTTAGCTCTAAAATTAGGGGTAGTCTTAATATAATTATAATAATTCACATAAAAATGGCGTAAACGTTAGGGACATAATAATAAACAGAATGGAAAAGTCCGTCGATTTCAAACCTTTTTTGCGTACTTTTGATCTTGAATAATTTTTAATCGTCAAATCGATGTATTCTCATTTTTTATAAATAGTAGTAATCCTTAAATTCCTTTAAATTTTTAAATAATTTATAAAAAAAATTGTAAGCTTAGATGTCTATCTTCACCAGACTAAAGCTTCATAGAGAAATTGGCAGAGTCTTAACAAATCAAAGCTCTCTCAGTCAAAACATCATCAAGTTAAGTCAATTGAGTTTACAAAAAGGAAACAAAGGCTCAAGCCCGGCTATTTAGTATGCATTTGGAAAGGAGTCGAGGCGAGAGCAATAAGTTCGAGCCGCGATTTGCATAGATTGTGTGGCGGCGGCGGCGGCGTCGGTAGAGCCAGCGCGTTTGGTGATTTACCTCGACTTTGTTCCTGTGATAATCTCAAATCGTGTGGCCCGTCTAAACCGAAATAGCTGCATATTTTCAGTGTAAACAAATAACCTACTCTGACTTTTGTTACACTCATCAATTTGATAAAAATTGATAATGACCTCAATAATAATACAGTTTTACCCATCCTTCTATTTAAAAATTATCAATTATCATGAGTGAATTACTTTTGACATTTTAGATAAACTTTTTTTGCAGTAGGTACCCTACATAAATGATTAACCTAAACTAATGTAAGCCCTAAGCAGAATAGAAACAAGTAAGCAAAATAAATAAATGAAATAAAAATTGGTTGATTCGCCTTTACGATATATGCTTGTTAAACAATAATCACCATGTAGTCAAGAAAAATTATAAGTTGTTTCAATTGTTTTTTTTAAAGCTAAACAGTCGGCAAGCTCAGACCCGCAAGCGGTGGCTGCTTGTGGTTAAATTATACTCATTTACTGCTGCAACAACGTACGTGGCATGTGCAAAATGTTGGTAGCGACGATTAGCAGAATTCCTCTACCGCAATAGAACATACTTATAAATGTTTCAAGGGTCCCTTGCGACACACTCGGTAAGTGGGTTAAAGGCATACTTCAACATTATGAATCGACAGAGACATCCAAAAGCATGAAACAATTACGCATCAACTTGGTGTGATCCTTAATAGGTAAGTACCCTCATTTACTCTAATATTATTCTTCTTAACTTAGCAACGAACATGGTTTACGCCCACAAAGTTTAATTGATAAAGTTTTCTGATTTCTTGTAGTGACATGATGCCGCGTTAGATAAAAGCGCATACTAATTTTATCTTCTAAGAACCATCGGGAGATTCGTTTTTAGCCTGCCTTCTAGTCAACATGATTGATTTATTACAATTGTACTATTTGTGATTCAACGAATCTAAGTGTAGTACCTTATTGATGCAGAATGAACGTCAAATATAGTCACATGTGCACCTCAAATGGAGCTTTAGCTGACTAAAATAAATACCCTAATAAAACACATGTGGGAAGACAATCATAAAGATATGTAATAAGGTGTCGCTCAGGGATATATATTATCCCCAATTTCATTTATTCTTGATGAATCTGCGTCAAAACGTTTTATTTTTAGTTTATAAATGTTTTATATGCAATGCAAGACTGTATTACAGCCTCGAGTCTTTCCTGCTCAATTAGATGAGTACGCCAACAGCCTGCATTTTGCACCATGGAGTTTCGAAATCGGCAATCACTGGCGCGTTCACAATGCGGGTTATTATTGCAGTTGCATTCGTAAACTATTACCGCGTTGCTATTTAGATACCTATTGCGCTCATTTTTCATTACGTTAGTACCTCAGGTACCTATTTTTGTCACAATCATAATAGCTTCACTTCGAGTCGGATTTGATTGGTTTGGCTTGTATGCTATGTCCTGTAGTTGTGAGTGTACCTAACAGTTCCTTTACATAAAATTGTATGTTATTTATAGTTTATCTATTTAATTTCTTTATTAAGAAAGGAAATTGACTTTAAAGGAATCTACCCACTACAACGTTCCATAAAATAACCGTGCAAGTAACGTATCCGACAAAAAAAATCTTTGTATTGACCACCAAGCGAATATGCCTATACAGCGTTCTGTCACCCACCAATACCGTCGCGTGTCATGCTCGTACCGTCAACAATTGTCGAGGATAATATTTGAAATACGTTCTAGTGGGCAGAATAGTCTGTTTCGTGATACTTTTCGTGCTTGATACGTCCAGTCCGTTAATCCAGTCATTGGGTGTAGTTGGCAGAAAGTTTAAATCTTATAGGCCCACCTGCGCCGGTTATTTCACCTAGCACGATATAAAAACGAATAAAGAACGAAAGGTTCTTGATTACCGTAATAAAAAGCTCTCGCAAATGATTAGCGTCACTTGTTTATTGTGGTTACATGAACACCACAACTATGATGCGTGCTGTGACTTCGCGTCAGAAAGTTATTACTTCTGATTGCCGGCCGCAGACAATAATAACAATGAAATTACTAAATGTCTGTTGCACTGCACTACCTGGTTTTAAATGTTTTTATCGGAGAGTTTAAGAGTACTGTATTTATTTTATCATCATTTCTTAATAGTAATATTAAATATACCTCTAGAGCTTTCAATGATTATAGACTAACAACTCTCAGCCACACGAATACTAGTTAAATTATCTTTACTTAAGATCTTTACTTCTTTAATCTTGCCCTTAAGGTTATTCGCTAAGCACTTAAAAAACCTTATGTAGGCAAGTTATCCTAACTGCTTTGATTTATTTAAAGTTGAAAAGTGAGTGAAAACAGAAATAATTGAAAATAAAATATTTGAAGGCAGATGTTTGAACCGTGTCTTTTTTGTTAAAATCCTTCATCTCTTAAATCCTTAACCTGCAACAGTGATCATAATTATATACACACACAGGTAAAATAAAAGGGTCAGAAGACGTGTATCGGGTGGCGTCAAGTTCTGTGCGGAAGCAACATGATTGAATACCGTTGTCTTGGCACACTGCCCGTGACCGCTTCAATATTCAACACTACAGACTTGGGAATTTCCTTTCTTTATCGTCGATTGCACGTAAGCAATCAATTTGCTGAGCTTAAAGCTTGTTTATTCTATTAAGCTTAGGTGTTAGCCTTTTATCGTTTAGTTTGATTCAAGTAGCTTGAGCTTGACTGAAATTTCGACTTTTCTAGCTTAGACGTGTACGTAAAAACTATAAAAAAATATCATAAGATACTTCTTTTAACGACATCGGTTGTGCTTTAAGGTTAAATTTGTAAACAAATTGATTACGGTAGCTTAGAACAAAATTCTCCGATGTTTTCACTAGGAAAGTAGGAACCCACGTAATCGGTACGCATAAATCAAACCGGGATGGCTTTGTTCGAACAATGTGAACAACAATACGAGCCTTCAGTGTTTACAGCTTTTGCATCGCGGGTCAAAGATTATCCTTTATTCGAAGGGACTTTTCTAAACCGAACGTAAACTACGAAATTAATATTTATGTAAGGAAGCATGAACTTTTTATTGAAACCTTTGTTGTGAGACCTAGACGAGAAGTTATATCTAAGTATTAAAAAAAACTTATCAATTTATAAATTTTAGTCGTTCTTCAAGTTTTTGACATACCTATATTAACTAAGTTTATTAAATGCTTGTATTAACTAAGTTTATTAAACGGTAAAAGTTGAATGTATGTTAAATGTTTAAAGTAAAGTTTGTTGTTGTTGTTTATTTAAAAGTTTATTCTGTAAGTTCCGCAAATAATTTAGTATATTAATATATATTTATTACTCCTGCTACAAAACCTGAAAACAACCTGCCCTGAAAACTTTTCACTTAGGTTTGTGCTCCTACACTTTCTTCTAATCACCGCGTTAGTGAAACCGTGGGCAGGAGCTAGTAGATATTTGGTGTAAGCTTTATTATATTTTATTGCCATCACAGTAACACAACAGCTTAAGTAACAGTCAGTATGGTGTCTGTGACAACAGTTCGGGTCGGTAAGTCGGCGCGGGGGGCGCGGCACATGCATAATTCAGGGCTCATTTCTATTCAACGCCGACAGGCCGCCCGATAAAAACTTCTCGTTTGACAACTCGGGCGCCTGTACCCTTTGTACTTACGTCATTCCCGTCGCTAAAACACACGATTCCAAGCTCTATTTTGTCACATCGAAGTTTATGAGATGAAAAAGCGATATGGATTGTTTTACACGTTGTCTTATTTTTGATAGCTGATTTAACGGAGTGCTTTGTGTTGAGCTTTCGATAGCTTTTGATTCAGTTACGTATGTAGCGTGAGATTAATATAATATACCATAATTGTGAAGTGTGTTTTTGTACTGCAAAGGACACAGAAATGTGGATAGTAATATTTCAGATTTCTGTGGCAAAGGGCATGTTTTTCGTTTAGCTTTTTTGTTTTATAACTGATAAAGATCTAAGTACGTAAGTACTTACGTCATACAGCTTTATAGCGTTAAGTCGTCTGTGCTATTTCTCTTAATCAAGGAAATTTTAATGTTTACCTCTTTGCTAATAGCTCATTGTCGAACTACAACGGTTTGGTCATTCATTAAACCAACAAACACAGTAATGCATCATCCATTAGGTTCAATAGATGTTCGGCTCGGCGTTAGTGAAAGGTCAGAGATCAAATGAGTAGTTACTAGTAACCTCTGAGTAGCGTCTAGTAGTGTTCATGAGCTATGGATTCATAAAATCAAAGGTCTGCTGCGATGCAGGAGGTTGCGGGTTCTATTCTTACCCCTGGACAAATATTTTTATATCTGCAGATATTAAGGTTTTGGTTAGGTAGTGTTTTGGTTGTTTTCTCTATCAATGTACCTATAGTATATTGAATTATGTGTACCTATCAGTCATCTAGTACCCAACCCATAACACAAGATCTGCTTAGTTTTGAGCTAGATGATGCTGTGAATTGTCCAGCGTTATTTATTTATTATTGAATAGTGAAATTTCTTAAAGTTTTTTGTGTTACACTTAGTTTATTTTACTTTAGTTTATTACACTTAGTTTATTGAATGAAACAGTTATTACGTGGTTACTATCTCTATAATAACTTCATATTGGAAATGTCCCAGTTTCCAGTCATAAACATAGGTATATATAAGTATTGTTTTTTTCCTTTTACCTATAAATATAGCTTTTGTGGTTTTTATATTAAAATGTATATGAAAATTAACTCTCTCTATAAGAAGTTAAAGCTTATTTATCGCTTATTTAAAGCTTATTTAGCTTATAATCGCCTGAGCTTGTGAAATCTATCCTACACGCAGTGGGCTGGTGCCAAACACGAGTTTCACTTCCTGTGTACTACTATTCATTGATAGGATCTACCTATCGTATTATTAGGTAAGTTAGGTTGTTATATTATCAGATTTTAATTAATATAATATGAAAGAAAGAAAGATTTTATTTATTTTTACCCATTTAAAACTTACAGACTAAGTACCTAACTTACGCTAAAAAATTATACATTATGAATAAAATGAAACAAATAGTAATAAAAAACGGCGATATGTGCCATACCTTTATAAAAATTACATTGTTTTGCCATCATAGTGAAATAATTTCGAATTACAGAGAGTATAATAACATATTAGGGGATATACGGTGATGATGCCGATGAGCTGCCTTTTTTCTCAATGATTTTTGGTCTGTTTTAAATCGAGAAATTGAGCTTACAGTAGTTTATTTATTTAGTTTATTTGCCATAACTTAATCTATACAAAATCTTAAAATTACTTTGGAATCCCCCTTTTAAGTATAGAAATACCTGTGTTAGGGGGTTTCGCTCTTGCCTTTTGAGTGATCACTTATAGACTAAGTAGGTATATGAACCTTTAATAAAACATACATAGATATCTTATAATCTAGCGAAACTTAAACCTAATCAATATAGCATAATGTAATGTGTTATAGTAGGAACACAATCACTGCCACTTGTTTTGTTTTTGTAAATAAATGATTTTGTATTTTTGTAATTCAATACTCAAATAACAAACACATACATTGCTTAAAATTTAATCGTCAGACAGCAGTGCGTAACCGGGATAAGCATTTTCGTAGAAGCGAAAAGATTGCGGGTTCAAATAATACCTCTATAAATTGGGTTATTTTTAGGCTACATGTCAATGCTTAAAATGATTCATTTTGCTTCTCACGAAATAACTTATGATCAAGGTGCTGACTGTCATGTCGTTGCAAAAGTCCTACGGTCATACTTTTTGATAGGGTCAGCAAATAAATGCCGTCACGAATTTTCCTGAAAGGAATTATATTCTGGTACTTACTATTCATTGTTATTCCTGCCATTGCCTGTTGCAAATTCATCAAACTAACATGGAACATGGTACTAAGAACTAACGGTAGCTTTTACATGCACGAAAACTGTTGTCGGAAGCATTTTGAATTTTCTGGTTTACTTATGTTTGACAGACTTTAAATAGGATACAAGCGCAACCACTTATACGGCACCTAAGTTATTTAGTACCTACCACATTTTGAAGTTTTTGAGGAATCAGTAAACTAGATTTCTTTCAGGCTTACAAAATAAACACTTTAACAAGTCTATTTTAAACTAAATAGGAAATAAATTGTTATATAATTGATTCTTTATTCACTTCAATGATTATGTCAACTAGGAAGAAGGTAGGGAGAAATGACAAAGTTCAATGTTGTTACCACATTCAGCAGAAATATTTTTTTAGCAAGTATAAGCAATAAAGTACAGTTTTCCGTAAGCTGTTTAGGTAATTTGTCATAAGATCCTGCCTACAAACCCCTGCTTGATAACAGTATTTTATAGCCCACTTAATAATTTATATTATTCCTGTAATTTGCTTAACAAATCTCCTTTCAACTACTTTTAATTGTAATTGGAACATTAAAGTTTTATGAACAATCAAAAGTAGCATAAAAACTTTGTAACGTTGCCTTTTCAACAAATTTTCAACGACAAATGAAAAGCCTGTTTTATTGGCTTCAGAATTATTCAAAGGATCATAATAGCTACTTAGGTAAGTATATCAACAATGTCATTTAAATTCAACTTTAGACTGTTTGTAATTAGCTCAATTGTTTCAATTGTCTAAATATACCAGATTAATTTTTTTCATCAATGTTGTTTGATTTGATAACAGATAGAGTTATCATCTATCCACAGTGAGCCTAACACCACCAACTCTATAGTTCAACGAAAATATCTAAAACTACCCACATCATGCCTCTATCTGTAAGCTCCTAGTACAATAATGCTTAGTTTACGACACCGCAGGCGACGTTGGTCGGCTGAATCGGTCCAATAAAAGGTCACTAGAAACAACTCTATGCAGAATGCTCTCTACTCTCGTTTTGCAACCATGAATCATGCCTATTTGTATCCTAAACTACGGATGATATGCACCGTTACCAGATATTGGCCTGTTTGACAAACGATTTGGGACAAAAGAGCATTCTGACGAGATAAAGTACAAATAAAACATTGTTATGAAAGGAAACAGCTCTCTAAATAAAGCAGGTAAAGATTTCCGAAATAATAGTGGTAGACTGTATTGTATACTACTGTCGCCGTCACCGCGAGGTTGTGGTGAAAGGTAAACAACGGTATGACACTATGAGATATAACAATGAAGGCTTAATGAACCACCTATTTCGAATTCTACCAAGACTTTACGCAATTGCATTGTTCAGAAATAGGAATTTCTCGGTTTCTATTTATCAATGCAGATATAATTTAGTGGGATAATATCTGGACAGGTTTATAAATCTCAATTTGCGTCTCAATCGCTTTGTAGATAGTCAAAAGAAAAAGTCTAGCTAATCCAGTGTGAATACGCGTACAGAATAGATATAGGTGAGCACAATAAGCTCGGCCCACGCGCTGATGAATCATGCGCCCGCGCCGGTTGCACCGACGACGTACAATGAGAACAGCAAAAACATTACCTACTTTTGAATTTCCTTTCTCTTTCTACACTTGAGAGCGTGGTCAAGCGCCATCGGTCCACCACTTCACGTGCAAACACAACGAACACGCGTTATGTGTCTAAATAATTTGACTTTGACCATGGTAGGAGTCAATGTCATGCAATCATAACAATTAGTTGATTACAGAGTTAGCGGTTTTTAAACGGTTTTCAGGCGAGCACATGGCACATCATGGTCATCATGACATAATAGTGTAATCGGACGATTTAACTTTGATTGCCATAAGATTACGATTGAACAAACTAGTTTCATTACTTTTATATCATCGACATCTGCCACTTGTTTCAACTGATATAACCAGCAAAATTGTTAAATAAACACATTTATTTGCCTTGTCAATCCGTAAGAGCTGAGTCAATAGTTTTGAAGTTCGCAAATTAGGATGGTAAGTACGTAGAACTCCCAATGTTTATACGTGCTCTGCCAAAAGAGCATAAAAGTTTAAGTTTTAAAGCGTTGTAAACTTTTCAGTTTATCTCTGTGTCATGCATTATCGCGAATTAAAAGTCCTTTCACCTGAAGACCGTATGCTCGTTCAAATTAAATGTGGGTCGCTTTACTCGCCTCGGTGTCTTTAATAATGGATCGCTCAGATTATTTACCCGCAACTAATAATTGTTATTTTTGACTCATGTAATGTATTAAGTTGAAAATTAGCAATAATTGACCGACTCTCCCGTATCTGCTGAAATTCTGACGTAATATTTAGTAATTGTAGAGCATAATCTTAACAACTCATAAACAGATCGTTACGTGATAATAAATGTAATATGTGCTTGAATCTACATGCTGGTAACCTACATTCTTACAATTAGTTAGGTAAATTCTGTAGTGTCTTTACTTATTTACTGGGTGATTGCGGCACAAAATATAGTAATAAAATATAATTCATGAAAAGATTAAACTGAAATATTGTAGAAAATCTATTTACCTTCCTACTTATTACGAAAGACATTAATTTATTGTCGCATTAAGCGTCCAGTCTTAGCAGCCAAAGCGTGACGAAGTTGAACGAGTGGCCATGAAGTGCGTAGAGCGGCGAGCGATACGAAGAAACGGTGACTCACAGACAGAGATCGAATATATGCAGAGCCGTTTACGAGATAAGGACACGAAATGTCAGAAAACAGGTTTGAGATTTCGAGTTTCGATCCAATATTCTCCTGTCTGTGCCAAGTCGCCTGCGCTTGAGTAGCCCGTTCACAATCCGTACCACGGCTTTGTTTTTGAACTTTTGTTTTGATAGTTACACGAGTAAATTATGTAATTGACTCATTGCCAGTGAAATTGGCTCTACACTACCATACAACCCACGCTTTGTTGAACTTTATCCTGTTGCTGTTTAGGTTCATCTTTATATTGGCAATGTTGCTTATCTTATCAGGTAAAGGTTATACAACACTTTCTTTATCGAGACATGGTCTGTTCCGAGGTGATGTCACCACTGGTTCGGTTCCTTATCTCGGCGTCAAACGTTTGTTAGGAATGTTCTACGTTGTTTGTTAGCTAATGAAGTAATGTACTAGGAATCCTGCCTACGCTCCTCTTATCTCCCTTGATCGTTGTTGCTTGGCTTTATACTGTTGTCTTTCAATTATCTGGAGCTAATGTTGGCTTTGCAGGGTTCTCATCTAAGGATTATAGGATTAATTATTACAAATATCTTAAACATGAACCTGCGACTTTCCACTGACTATGAGAACGCACTACTGATTGCAACTACGTCAAGTACCTACTTGAAAATCTTTAATTTTCTGCAGTCATCATTATTTGATCATTTATAATCTTTTAATAACAACGAAAATCACAATCAAGAAATAGAAAAAATCAAACTAGTATACAAATATTTGATACCATTGAGCTAACTGTAGACGATTGCAAACAGTCTAAATTTGATAATTTGGTTGTTTATGAATTATATCAATAACTATTTGTATGTCATCACGGATTATGCCAATGAAATTGGCAGTTTCCACTACGCGAATTTATGCTTTATCTACGATAGGAATAATAATCGTAAACAGTAAGCTGGTTTCCAAGAACCACGAATAATCTTTCTGTGATAACAATTAGTTTTGAGCGATGAATCACTCAATTTAATGCAATTAAAGTAGGTTTTTAAGATAATTTTATGTTTATTAATGTTTGAAAATCTACCAATAAATATTTACGATAGTGAAAATTATCATCAAAGACTATAAAAATACTAAAGAATAAAATAGGTAGAATAATAAGAAAGTATAAAAAAGCGATCTCTTCCAGGCAATCTTGGGAAAGACGACATGACAGAAGTTGTAACAGCATATTTGGATAAAGAAAACAAAATGAAAACAAATACTTAATATATTTAAAGATTTGCACGTGTTGTTTCCTCCATAGCAATAGGTATAATATAGTATCACCTAGCCCCAAGCTAAGCCGAGCTTGTGTTATGGGCAACATAGATAATGAAATGGCATAATGAAACATAATGAGGTAATTTTACGCATATATTAGTTTTGTTTATATTCTTTTTTCTCGATAAAATCGTTGTCAGTGTACAACAAAGTGATGCTGTTCTCATTTATATTACTAACTAACGACCCGCCCCGGCTTCGCACGGTTTTATTATACGTATAAACCTTCCTCTTAAACCACTTTATCTATTAAAAAAACCGCATCAAAATCCGTTGCGTAGTTTTAAAGATTTAAGCATACAAAGGGACATAGGGATATCGGGACATAGGGATAGAGAAAGCGACTTTGTTTTATACGATGTAGTGATGAGGTCTGCAACAAAGAGGTATATTATAAAAATATAAAATTGTGGATGTTTTGATTTTTGCTATCTCTTCACGCCAAAACTGAACGGATTAGACTGAAATTTGTACAGATGCAGCTCTAGCTCTGGAATAAAATGAGGACTAATTACTTTCTCGGAAAAACGCATGCAAAGCCACGGGCAGAAGATAGTTATTGCTTGGCGTAGTTTAGCTAGTGGATGCTACTTTAGTTTGTGTTATAACTCAATTTATTTATTTATTGTAATGAGTTATCTGCACAACATGAGTACATCGATCTAAGATGAAAGTCCGCAATGATTACAGGAATTTTCCGACTCGGTGGAAACGATCGCGCCTCGGTGAATCATAGCGCGTTTTTGTTTGCGCTTGCGCAGCCGCGGTGAAAACGATAATAACTATTTATTTATGCATTCATTTTTCATTATTCATTTTTTATTGTTTAAAACGTCAAAACTAATCTGTATGTTAGATAATTTTTGGTAGAGTCAATATTAGTTTGTTTTCACAGTATTAAATACACTCGAGAGCAATGAATCCGGGTCACACAAAGAATCCAAAATATCTCGGAAAGTAAGAATGCTAGGTTAATGCAATAAATTGTATTTAATAGACAATTTAATACTCCTTAAATGAAAGTTAAAAAAATATGAGTCACCATACATTTTATTTACACAAAATTACATAAAGAAAAAAAACTGCTGATCTCTCCTTAAAACAAAAATAGGAAACATGAAATTTTTGAACTTTATGACGATTTTCTTGAATTTCAATACTTCGTATTACCTCCTCGTGCTTCCATTACTGCGTTTACGCGGTTTGGCATGCTGTACACCAAGTTCCTTATACGATTTTGGGGAATATTCTCCCATTCCTCTGTGAGAGCAATTTTGAGCTCAGGAAGCGTGATTGGGGTCTCCGACGTTACGAAGAAACTGGTTCTTACCTACGCAGACCAGGAACGGGCAGAACTAGGTGTACCACAGCACGAGAAGACCGATACTTGGTGAACACCATGCTTCGAAATCGCTTTCTCACAGGAACTGAACTCACAAATCAGTTTCGACGCTTCGGAGGAAGTAACCCAAGTGCATGGACAGTAAGACGTCGGCTTGCTGAATCTAACTTAAAACCCCTTAGACCTGCAAACGGCCCTAAACTGGAGCGTGGCCATCGTATTTCAAGACTAAGATATGCCCAGAACCACGTAAATTGGAGTATTGAAGATTGGTCGAAAGTTATGTTCTCCGACGAATCAAAATTTATGCTCTACAAGCACGATGGAAGACACAGAGTGTATAGAAAACCAGGGGAAAGATTCAAGCAAGCATGCATCGAAGAAAAAGTAGCCTACGGTGGTGGGTCTGTACTTGTGTGGGCCGGAATTTCCTCTGAAAGTCGCACAGAGCTGGTGATCATAGAAAACGGCTCTTTAACTAGCGTAAGATATGTGGAAGAAATCCTCAACGAACACGTTGTTGGTCCATTTATGGTCAATTTGGGTGAGGATGCTATATTTATGCATGACAATGCCCGACCTCATACAGGTAGGATTGTGAATGACTACCTTCAAGAGATGAACATTACTTGTATGGAGTGGCCAGCGCGCAGCCCGGATATCAACCCGATCGAGCATGCTTGGGACGAGCTAGGGAGATGCGTAAAACAACGAAACCCTCCCCCAATCACGCTTCCTGAGCTCAAAATTGCTCTCACAGAGGAATGGGAGAATATTCCCCAAAATCGTATAAGGAACTTGGTGTACAGCATGCCAAACCGCGTAAACGCAGTAATGGAAGCACGAGGAGGTAATACGAAGTATTGAAATTCAAGAAAATCGTCATAAAGTTCAAAAATTTCATGTTTCCTATTTTTGTTTTAAGGAGAGATCAGCAGTTTTTTTTCTTTATGTAATTTTGTGTAAATAAAATGTATGGTGACTCATATTTTTTTAACTTTCATTTAAGGAGTATTAAATTTTCTTTTAAATACAATTTATTGCATTAACCTAGCATTCTTACTTTCCGAGATTTTTTGGATTCTTTGAGTGACCCGGATTCATTGCTCTCGAGTGTAGTTAATTTCTTTTAGATAGCCGCGCAGCAGAAAGCGAGACCCTCTAGCACAGGTATAATATTACTTAAAAGAGGGTCCCATACCACTGAAATGTACTAGATTAAGTTAAAGAAATAAAATATTTTGTATTTGTATTTTGTATGCATATGTTAACTTCTCTAGCCTCCCTTTCCCAGCTATATCCTTTTTATTTTTACAAACCTTTTTTTTAATTTGTCTAGTATTTATGACACAAAATCGGCTTAGCTTGGGGCTAAATGATTCTGTGTATTGAACAGATTAATTTATTTTGATTGCAAACTGTTGCAGACTAGAGATCAACTGATCCATATCAATACCAGTCGGAAGAGTCTCCAAGACGATGGCTGCATTTCCACTATGTATGACAATATTGACAATGTATGGATCGATTTTATTTCAATGTAAAGTGTTGTTTTTAAAAGTCATTATCATCAACATCCGCACGCCGACTTCAACCACTGCTTGGTATAAGGTCTCCAAATTTTTATGCCACTCTACACGGTCCTGCGCCATTCGCATCCATTTATAAGTCAAATAAATGTTAAAATTTAATGTATTTTTTTCTTCCTATGTATTTTTTAGGGAAAAAAAGTTCTGGTACTTTAAGCCTCAATGGAATAATAAAATAAACTATTTTATTCAGGAAAAACTCGATCGAAGCAGCACAAAGAAGTTGGTAGTCAGTAATTCATTTACTTATATTGACTCTGATGTATTTGTATTTAATTGACCTTGTTATGATATATATTATCCTTTCTCGCGTTGTAATTTAACAAGGAAACCTTGAAATATCAATACAGTTGTAATGTACGGAGATAACAGTTGCTTTATCAATTCTGCAACAATTTTCTGTTTGGAAGCACTAGCAGAATTCCCGCGACTTTGTCTGCTGATATGGATCACTTGAGCTACCTCTAGATTGTTTGGAACAGTCTGTAGTTTCAATGTGATTATATTCTTTATTTGTATTTTTTTTAGTAGACTAATAATTTTACTGTCAAAATTTTAAAATAATATGATCATGTCTCTCATGGTGAGTGCTATAGGTTTTTTTTGTAATTTGAAGGTATTAAACTCATGTGCGTCCATTAGGGGGGCCATGTCCAGCTGTGGACTGGACTGTATTGGTCGATGATGATGATGATAATATAAAGTATAAGGTATTTTATCACTATATAGTATAAAACAAAGTCGCTTTCTCTGTCCCTATAACCTAGTCCATATGTACGCTTAAATCTTTAAAACTACACAACGGATTTTGATGCGGTTTTTTTTAATAGGTAGAGTGATTCAAGAGGGAGGTTTAAAAGTATAATAAAACCGTGCGTAGCCGGGGCGGGTTGCTAGTTTTAATATAAAAGAGCTTTTCGAAATTCTCCTATAAAATTAAGGAAATACTCCAATAGAACCTATAATAAAATTGCTTGTATTTTCTATTAGATAATCAATGATAACATTTACAAGCAAGGGTTTTAGAAATTAAATGTGTACCAAATAATTTTCGACTTCGAAGAGACTTAAAGAAACTATCTTTCCTCAGTAAGGAAATGCGCTACCAATCGCTCTACGAGGTAAAGTAACTGACGACGATGCGATGAGTCGAACATCTTTGGAACTTCCTACAGACTCTAGTTTTGGGATATTATTAAGTTTCTTAAAAATTACAAAACTTTTAACGCGTTGTGCTATTCTTATTTAATTATTATAATAAATCTATTGAAACTCTCTCAGCATTCTATTAAAACAAAATATACAAAAAGCCTGTTATAGTATATGTACTATAACAGGCTTTTGCGAAACTACACTTATAATGGGGTTAAATGGGGTATGTTATTTAAATCTAATTATTCGCTAGTCATAGGCTCTTATTATAAAACAAACTCGCTTCCCGCTTAATATCTGTCTCTATGTATGCTTGGATCTTTAAAACTACGCAACAGATTTTGACGTGGTTTTTTTTAATAGAAAGAGTGATTCAAGAGAAAGGTTTATATGTAGAATACACCCGTGCAAAGCCGGGGCGGGTCGTTAGTAATTTATAAATGTATGTGCTTTGCAGTACACGTTACACACGTGGATAGTTTATCATGTAAAACAATCGCTAAGCTACTGTTCCTAACCTAACCGGTTTGGCCGCTTCGGGACCCAAATTGACGCCAACGTTGCCTCTAACATATACCTTTCTTTTTTTTATTCTGGGATTTTTCTTGATGCATAAAAATATCTATCTATGTAATGTATTAGTAATATAATCTATGTAATTTGTTACTCAAGTATCTAAACTTTGCGTAGTTTTCAAGATCGTGAACTTTAAAATCGTGACTTTGCTATAGATCTAGGACGTAGTAAATCTCTTATCTCTACATTAGACAAAATTAAAAATAAAGTATCTCTACAATAGACAAAAGCATTTACCAAAGACACCGTTTATTAAATCACTGAAACATTTCAACCGTCTAATGATCTCGAGTCGTTACTTCCACCTACCTAAATCGATAAAATTAAATCGTTTATTAATACAATTGGAATCACATTATACAATCATTGGCAGCGGCTACTAAATCTTCTACGAGCTGAGTTGAATCACGCAACTGCCAACATCGAACATCCATCAGCCGAACAAAGCCGATCGACACAAGCATGAAACAAGACTATAATCTAAGGCGAAAGTGGTCCCAACTAGCGACTTCCTGCGAAGCCTCCCAAATTATCCGAAAGCGTAGCAGCCACTGTAAATTACCGCGTGGCGTGCTGAAAATTGGCGCGCACCTACACGAATTTGGAACTGGATAATCGCTCGAAACTCAGCATCCAGAGCCACCTGCGATTCATTCATGAGATCCGAGGAGCTAAGAGAACAGCCTGCGGTAATAGCACTTGGCTTTTCTGAGAAAACTGTGCGTGGAGGCTTCGACGGGAGGAGCGGCGTCTCTGTCGCTCCGGGCGCGAGAGAGCGAGAGCGCGTGGGCGGGGCAATGGTGGTTATGTCACGTCGGTTCGGGACGGCGGAGGCGGCCGAAGGCGCTGCATAGACTGCAGCCGATACAGTTTTCGTCTCTTCATCATTACCGCTTGTTAAGAGTAAAGGTCAGTGCAGATATATTAAATCAGGCGTCGAGCGTGCGCCTGCGATTACCACATTGTAGAGTTGGACTGTAGGTGCGATTTTTACTTTTAAACGCTACGCTAAACACCCAGAATAAACTTAGCGATATGTTACTGAATGAATTGCATGGCGAGAAAGGTTTTCAACTGAAAATAGCTCCGTATTTTCTAATGATATACAAACTTTCACAGGGGGTTGAATTCTGCTAACTAATCGCTTTACAGTGACAACGATATTAAGGCAGAATCGCCGATACATAAGAAAGAAAGAAACTCTAGATAGTGCGTCCGATACTTGTTATTTGCACGGAGAGATTGTTATAATGGTTTTTACAATAGGTTTTAATCTTTAGACTTGCGTCCCTCCAACTATAGTTTTAAGTTTAAAGATAAATTGGACACCCCCGTTTTTAGATTATCTTCTAGTAGAAAAAGTGTGTATTATATGTCTGTTAAAATTTACAATAAAATCCCCACTGACATTACTTCCTTGCCTCTCCAGAAACTTAAAACTAAACTTTTCTCTTGGCTCTTGGAAAATTGTTTCTATGACTTGCATGATTTTTTTAACGAGTATTGACATTATTGATTATTGACATTATTGATTATTGACTGATACATATAATAAATTAATAAAATTGAATTCTAGAATATTGACTTAGGTATAAGGATAATCTATGGAATTATTATGATTGTTTATGTGAAATTTTATTTAATTTTTAACTTTATAATTTTTGAAATATGTTACATTTTAACTTTTGAAATATGTTACATGTGCATGCTTAATCAAATCAATAAATAATAATAATTTGTACGCTCGAAAGAGTAGATTGTGTAGAACGTAAGTTAAATTTAAGATCATCTGCATACCACAATTAACAAATAAATAAATGGTTTCAATGGTTTCAATAGTAAAATGCGAATATGCGTCATACCGAGTCGAAACCATTCATAAGGTGAAGCGTTTAATTTGGTAGAATAAGAGCTAAGCAGAGCTTATGTTATCAGTACTAGATGACTGATATAAATACTTAATTCTATAGGTACATAATTACAAAGATAGATAATTTTACTTTACATAAAAACACCCAGAACAAAATTTACAGATCATACAAAATTTTATCCCAAGGCGGAAATCGAACCCACGACCTAGCCTTGTTACTTTGATGTTCTGGAACCATTTCTAAAAATATGCGCTTCCACGCAACAATAGCAAGTAACCGCACATGGCAGTTTTATTACGTAACCCAATGGCAGCATTGGTGAGACGTCGCTTATAAATCAAAGTTTTATGGCTACATATTCAGCGATAAAGCCAACATTTCTAGATTTTCAGACTCGCGCGCATTTGTGGAACAACAGTTCGGCGACAAAGAACTTCCTTACCAATAAGTATAACTAAAACTAGCTACATACCGCGGCTTCATCCGCGCGAAAATTCCAGCAAACTCTACCAAAATCTACACATCTAACACACTTTGTCTTAAATCCACACACTTATCGCAAAATCACACTCACTCCAGATCTAGAACTACGTCTATTCAAAATTTCAGCCCGATCCGTTTAGTAGTTTTGGCGCGAAGACTTGAAGAGGTAACAAATATGCATACAAACTTTCGATTTTATAAATTTTTCTCTTTTTGTCTGTTAAAAAAAAGAAGCGTATTTTTTTCAAACAAAAAAAATAGACGCTTCCGACCGTTACTGATATGGATCAGTTGAGCTACTTCTAGACTATTTGCAAACCGTAAGCTAAATTGAATTAATTAAAAAAACTTAAATTAAAATTATTTTAATTCGTTTAAATTCCTTGATTGTAATTTTCGTTGTTAATAAAGATTTATACCCTGTAAAGTTGTAGGCCTGTTTGGCGAGTCTATTATTGGTCATTCTCAGAATTTGTGTACCACTTAATTGGACGATCGATCGAGCCAAGCCTTTTGTCAGGGAATATTGGCTGTTGTTTAGACCTAGGCAGCCCTTTAGGTTACCTAACCGAGGTCTTTGTTCCTTTGTTAGGACTCTGAGACCAGATAGACAAGGACCCCAAAGTTTAAAGGCATTTTAATAACCCCGAATTATATTGTCAGCTCTCAGATGCCGTTCCTCGAAACCGACGAGATCAACACAGAGTCTGCAAACCGAACTCAAAGACTACTATGATGCGTAAAAGTATCTTTTGCATGGCTCCTTCCATTTATAATAAACTTCCAAAATCACTGAGAGAACTACCACGCTCTTTGTTTTAGAAAAAGTTAAAGGCCACTTTGGAAAGAAAGTGCTATTACAAAGTCAATGATTTTATGACTGATAAATGTTTTTTTAGATTCTAAGTAATGACGTAGGTATAGCTATAATATCGTTTTTTTTTGTTATTTTAATTAATTTTTATGTTTATTCAATTATAATTTCACACATATATATTTCAATTTGATGTTTGTTTAGTAGTTTATTTAATAAAATTGTTTGTGACTAAATATTGCACGCCATACTGGTAAAAATACATCGTGTCAAACTTTAAACATAACACCATCTATGTACCGTATTAACATGTATTTTTTGCAATAAATTTTACTTTACTTTACTTTACTTGGGGTTAGATGAGGATGTGTGAATTGTCCAGCATTATTTATTTATCACGGCAATAAATGTCTTGCGTACTATTTGCTGCAGCAAAGTCATTCTTTTGTTGCCAACACTTACAGGTATCACAAAACCTAATTTCCTAACTCTCCAATATTATTCTTCTGTATTCCGATCCTCAGACTAATAATTTACCAGATAGCTAAAGAGTTCGATAATAGACAGCCATGTGGATTTATTAGCCGCGGGAACTACTGCGTCACGAGTGTATTTTTTAAATACTTGAAAGATTTGGCTGGCTTCCCTAATAGCCCATACAGTGAAGGTTAGATACGATATTAATGTATATGACTTTGACCTGTTGGATTAACGTTAATTTACTCTGAGCTACCGTAAAAACAATCTTTTAAATTAGGTAAATTGTAGATGACTTTTTTATTTTATTAAAAGGTCAGTTCTCGATTCGTCGGAAACTTTTTTAAATGTTTATTTACCGATTACTCGAAGATGCCTGAATCGATTTGGATTTTTTTTTTATGTTTCAACGGGTATACTTCTCCAAAATTTATATCATTTAAATTTCTACGAAATCGGTCGGAAATCGGTTTTTAAAAATCATCACGTATATCGATTATATTTTCTTATGGTCAACAACTATCTACTTATTGATGTTATCGATAATGTGGTAGCGAGCGTAAACAGTGCGTGCGATGTTGAAGTCAGTTTATAGTTTTTAAAACACTTCAACTTGTTATAAATCAAAGACAGATAAGTGATTATTCTAGAAACACGTTAGACAACTGATAGGTAATACCAACGCTGATCGTAAAAGATAAGAGTCGTATCAATTCATTCAGTGGCAAGGTGTTTTAATAATTATCATTGATACTCCTCCACTGTTTTTGACAAACTTAAAAAAAGGAGGAGATTACCGTGTAATATTATGTATATTACTATAGATTTTTCAAATCAGACGTTCCATTCAAAAGATATAACGAAGTTTACTAAAACTAATGGGAAAATTAACGCCACCGCTTATTTCCATTAGGGAGTTCCAAAATATTTCCACAATGTTTAAAAAATATACATATATCCACCCCGTGCGAAGTTGGGAAAGGCCGCTAGTCCTTAAGGCGCTACCCAAAGAGCGACACCGTAAAAAGTACAATTTTTCGTCGCACCGTTAGCCGTACTGCGACATATTACAAGCCCAAAAAAATTCAGTGTATAGTCAAATGTAGAGAAAAAAGACTTATACAAAAAAAATCATAAATACGATCTAGGATCGTGAAAAAAAAATCACAAAAAGAACAAAAAAAAACTTTTTCTTCTCGAAATGCTCAATATTTTGAGTGACAACCATTAATAATTTTAATAATACATAAAAGGAAATTTTATCAACTAAAGACATATGTAAAAAAGTCTCAATAAACTGGTGTATTTATTCTTAAATTAAATAAAACCTGCAAAAAAAAATCATATTGCCGAGCAAGAGATTCAACTAAAATCAAACGCATCGCCATTTTCAACCTTATTTGTATAACGCGACGAACTCCCTAAAATATCTAAATATTGTCTTCATATCGCGCCTTAATAATATAAATTATTATAACCAAATTGATGCTAAATTGTGTAATATTATCTATACAAAACAGAGTATATAATCAAAGACAAAACAGGTGTTATCTTGATGCGCCCATTGCTTATAGATTTGTTGTCAATGATTATGGTTGGGCATTTTGTGCTTATGTGTGTGAATTGTTTTTTCATGTATCGATTTAGGTAGGCTCGTGGCATTTACTAGAGAAGACAACTATTTATTATAAGGTTGGTACGCTTATGTCTGTTTACCAAATAAAACATAGTAGAATGAGTTATGTCTTCAGAACATACGGGTGAATCGACATAACTTTTTAAGGTAAGTACCTGTGTCTTACTGTTGAATTTCTAACATTGGAAATGCAAAATAAGAACTTTTAATGATTTTTTTATGGTACATTTTAAGCATTCTTTGTGGGTCTATCGAAATGATCTTTGTTGCTGTGACATTTCTTCAAAGTCTTACCCAAATTGGCGTAGTACCCAGCCGGATGCATCATGTCAGATCACCGCGACTGTTCCATTTGTCACTTACCTAAAATAAACAGAAATAATAACGTAAAATAAAAATAATTACATCACTTTGTTAAATAATAAAACAAAGATTAAAAAACAAAGAGGGGAATTGTTTCGAATTCAATTTGTAATAAATTTTGTATCATGAATATTAAAAAAACAAACTAGGAAATTCCTAGAAAACATCGTTTTGATCTTGTATTTGTCATTGTGAGTCATTCGCTACACCGAAATGTCTACACACGTGTAAGGTTGACTCTACTAAAAATAGCTCTTTTAATGAGAATTTAAACCATTTAAATGTCTACGCAGATGTTTAAGTTTTTGAGTAGGTCACCCTATCAACTTATCTACCTCAACAGACCTAGATCTAATGAGAGACCTTCCACTCTAGCGTTGACTAAAAAATAAATACTTGTTCTAACTGATGGATGATTACAATAACTGATGATTGTGACTTTTAAATTGTTATAAGGTGATGGGTGAAGGTCCTATCTTATACAAATCAAATCATTTATCCGCAGAAATGTAGGTACAAAAGATTTCAGTAATTGACTCCAAAATACACCTGCCTTGTTAAGGCGTGCAAAATTAAAATGTTAGGTTTATAAGGTAAATAATATGATCGATATTCATATAACAAGAAGTTGAGTTCAACATATCAAAATATTATGTTTTATTTATTATACATATGTAACAAATATATTTTATTTTATAATCAAAATATTCATTATAAGTGTATATTAAAAACATTATCTACTATTAATAAAAGTTTTAATTTTTAATTAAAAAAAATTAAATAGCTTTGTTGATAAGGAAATTTGTGGTAAATTTTATTGTTTCGAATACTATAAAATATCAGATTATTTAGCGTATAAATATGATTGGGACGAGTTTTGCTCTAGCTCTTTGCTAACAAGGTAAAGATTTCTAGTTCGCGTCTTCACTTCACCATAAAATGATGGAAGTGATCACCTTAATTCATAATTTTATTTATTTTTAACATATTTTATGACGTTTCCAAGAGTCCTCTAAATGAATTAAAGCACTGTGATTTTATTTTATTTTTGAACCTAACAAGTAAATAACGATAACTTGCTAAACGCCCCTTGAATTTTCAGATCCACGGCATCCGAAGACAAGCATTCGATATATCGCATCGAATATTCCCGAACACTATTTGCATCCAATGTGCATCGAATATTCGGCATAGGGGCCAACATTCATGCAGCAAGGTCCGCATGCCAGGCTGGTATGCGGAGGCACACGTGGAAGCCACTGCTGCCTAGGAATCTGACCAAATGCCCATCGTAGGATCGCCCCTAACCAAATACAATGGCTTATTTATGTTCCTCTGCTTGCTCGCTTCAATACGGCTGAGGAATGAGACGCTGATTCTGATAAGCTGCTTCTATATTGTAGATAAGTTTTCAATGTTATTTATAACGGAAAGTACACAGGTTATAATATCCATTAATAACTTCGGGATTGGACGATAATGAAATTGGGATTAGATGATGCCCGCTGTAGTTTTTAGTAAAACTGTGTCGCAAACATCATCGCCCTCCTTACAGATAGGGTGGGTTCCTCTACATTTTAAACTGAAATAAAAATCAATAAAAAACCATTTAGGTACCTATGTATAAATAAATGTCTATGTATAATGTTTATAATTTGTTTATATAAAGGTGTTTACAATAAATGAAACACATTTTTATTTTGTACATTTTTATGTTTTTATTTGTGTATAAGATTGTGAAAATTAAGGTGTGTGGTTCTTCTGAGGACACTGGTCTCGTAAAAACTACTTACTATTTTATTGTAGATAACACATAATATTACAGCGATTGTTTACAACAGTCTGCAGTTAGCTCAACTGTTTCAATTGTAAACACAAATTGTGGTAGTTATTATTTTCTTTGTTACAAAGAACATTAAGTTTTAATTGACTATTTCTACCTGCAGTTTCGCTCGCGTTATTTTCTATCAAATGTTTAAACGTTGTTTCTATACTAAGGGTGCTATTTTATTGGATAAAAGCAAAATAGATACAAAATAGACTATGCTGTACCTACATCTATCCAAAACTAGCCCAATCTGTTCAGTAGTATAAGCGTAACAAAAATCCATCCAACCCAATATTCGTATTTATATTAGTATGATGGGTTTGAATGCTCTCTCTCCACGCGAAAATTACTGAAAGCATCGCTTTCAGCTGAAATTTAGGGGTTAAAAAGTTTATGACTCGTAATGACATTTTTTTTTAAACATATGTTTATTAACCACAACACATGAAATTCATTATTACAATACAGTGCTGGGGAACTCAAACTAAGCAAGAATGCTTGTATCTTGAGATCCATGAGTGCGTTTGACAATACCATGAATAGAACTCTAAAAGATGTGCAGTATACTTTAAATTATAAATATATATATACTTAACTTTCAAAAACTTGATAGGCTTAAAAAATTCAAAACAATAAAAGAAACACAAATCAATATACCCATTAATACTAACATGCAAAAATTAAGACCATCAATTATATCTTAATAAATTTTTAGGTTCGGAATCTTGGAATAAAATATAAGTGTTTTGCGAACAAGTTTGTGCAATGTGAATTTACCAAGACAGAGTCCTTTTCTCCGGGAAAAACAAGTAATCCACAGACGAAGCAGTAATAATAAGCATCATATGCTCATTAGCTGGACAAACATTGCATTGACATGGACTAACACATACCAACATCAGCCCTCATTACTGCATGTGTATCATTTATAATAATAATTATGTCTGTAGCCCTAGTCTCCTGCAGGCCATTAGGTAATGACTGACCAAGAAAATATTTCAAAAAGCTAGTTATTATAAAAAAATGGTGTTTCACCTTTTATAATACTTTATTAAATTACTTTGTTTTCGAAAAGTGAAATTCCATGACACAGATTTTCTTTACATAAAGGAAATTTAAAACAGTGTTAGTACCTACACTACATTAAGCTAGAGAAATAAATACTGAAAATATTTGATTTTTTGGTTGTATTTATTTATACTTTGATAGTCGATGTTAATTTTCAGCGGGTTAGGAAAGCTCAGCAAAAGAAAACATTTTTTATTTTGTAATTTCTAAAGCGATTATGATCAGATTATTATGTGTATGTATAGTTCTACTGTACCTAAATTGAAATTTTAGTACGAATGGCTTTTTGGATAACAGAGAGACTTTAAAATTAAATAGAGCAAAAACATCATAAACAAAAGACGACTTGATTAGTCGGTGCAAGGAAACCAATTAGAAAAGAAAACTACGGATGTGGTAGGTATCAATGATGCAAACATTGAGGTCTTAGATGCTCCGTTCTTGAAGGTGTGGCTCAAACTCAAGCCTTAGCTCATGATGAGTACACTAATCTTCATAAATAGCAATTTGCGTCGTGACAAACGGCCTGTGAGGCATACGGTTTGGAAATCGCGTATAATGCCGCTATTGTTAATTATACAAGTCTGCGAGTCGCTAAACATACAATTTATTGTCAGTTAACTGGAACAACAATACATCTAGCGTGACATCTGAGAGTCTTTACGATGGATGAATCCGATACATTGAAAAGTGACATGTAATGGTCTTGGGTCTGAAATTGTCAAATTACAAAGACAAACATTCGAAACTATAATTAGTCTTTCAGTGACACAACTAGGACAGAACGCAAGAGTTAAGTTCGATAAGTGCTGTGGTATTCCTTCTCTAGTTATTTCTAACATCGCTTTCAATAAGAACCGCCGTCGATCGAATAAAGCCAAACAACGATCGGATACCGAGATACCCAATCAAGACCTTCGATCTGACAAACTCTAAAAACTAACTTCTAACATTACCCAATCAATTTACCTAACTACACTTTTAACGGCAACTTATCGCAGTATCAAATCGGGAGGCGGGCCATTAAAAAACAATAGGACATTATTAAAATTGTATTAGAGCATTTAAACCGTTCCGTTTCTATGAATTTTGTCGGCATTGACACGCTTGGAACGCAAGTCATGTGTGTGTGTGTATATGTAATGTGTTTTTTTAGTAAGTAACTAACGTGAAAACGTATGATAGGCGTTAGTGGAAGCCAGGGAGAAGATACCAGTACCTACTTACTGCCGGTATTATACCTATATCCTTTTAAAATCAGAATTTTAGTTTCAGTTTTGCGCGTAACTTTTACTGCAAAAAGCTCCCTAACAGCTTGTAAGTATTACTTTGTAAAATTACAACTACAATCTACAAACCAAAGAGATCCGACGATTTAAAGATATCTGAACGATCTGATCGCTGGTGCTCTCATGTCCCATGTTAATGATCATGATCAGACCAATAGCTTTCAGTTATCTTTAATAATGCCTATTTTATTAACTACGAGTACATTGATGATTTTCTGATCTTTGCTAAAAGGTGAAACATAGGTAATGACGTTTAGTTTTTTAAAACAAGCATAATTATTATGCGTACATCTATAAAAACGAATATAATGATGAAATACTACGCACAATAATAAAAACAATGTTTAACTTCATCGTAATAATTGTTGAGTAGCGTACCATGCTCATTATTTTGGTCAAGCAACATATTAATCAGATTTTAAAACCTGCGTCGGTTTAATTAATTGTTTTTTTAACGCAACTAGAAGAATTTATGGCACGCATTAGTAACCAATTTAGATTTTTTATAAATCGTGTTTTAAAGCTAGGTATGTTACCGAGAAATGCCTGGTAGAGATCGGTATGTCTGATAAAAATCAGTACTAAAGGTAAAGTATTCTCTAAGACTGTTCGATAATGTTATGGAAAGGAACATTCAAAGAATTTCAAGAATCTATGCCTATTTAGGTACAGGATGATTTTGAAAGAGCCTTTTCATAAAAACGTTTGCGCATAAAATATATTTAATTAGTATTAAGTCATTAGAGTGTGCGGTAGATTTTAAAGTAAATAAAAATGTGTTTTTTTCGTAAAGAAAGAGTTCAAACTAATATGCAAAATTCCATCCTTCAACAAAAATATTTTGCAAACTATCATTTCTTCTTTGATTATATACTTGTCATTTCTTTCATAATTACTGTTCTATCTTCATTACTTATCTAAACCATTCCATAAGAAACGTATCCCACGTCCGATTTCCTATAACACAGCTATAAAGACTAACATAAACCTCGATTCCAGTTTCCTTATTAACCGGCGATTTGAAAAATGTGACTGCAGTCGAGTCTTCGTCTCCCGATGGGCGAGCGAAAAAGCAACGGAGGCAAAGGCATGTGCGGAATGAGTGGGTCCATCCGCCGGCAACGATTGTTGCCAGTTATCACTGAATGTTTTCCACGGGGGCATTTTGTGCCGCCACAAAAAACCGCATAAAGGTCGGGTGCGGCTCGTTTGAGAGCAGCCGTTCGCTTCGCCCTGTGGGAAAATCGTCGCCAGAAAACTGCGACACAAATAAATTATAAACTCTTCTCTTCAGTTGGACGGCGCGGCAGCACGCTTTGTTAAACTGAAACTATTTGTACGCAGGGAACGCGCTGGAAAAAACGCCTGTTGTCGGAGCTAAAGTCCTTTTTCTGCTATAATGTTTTTGAACTCACGGCCATTTTACATGTTTTCAGGATTTACACGGTGGAATTTTCGGAGTAGCAATCCTTATGTTTGTGTATTGTTGGTTGTTTATTTAATTTTTTATTTATTTTATTAAGTCTACCACTGGTACAATTATTCTTACAAGTAATATACACACACTTATTCGATTTGGCTTATTGCACAACCAGTTTTAAATGGGCACTTCAAGCTAAAAAGTTAGGTACATGTTATTATGTCACTATCCCAATTTATAAGAAGTAGGCAAAATTTGACAAATTTTCTCTTCAATTATCTAGAGACAATTTGCTACACTCTAAATTTAAAAAAAGGTAAGCATCTTTTTTTGTTTTTTTTATTGTATAAAGTTACAAGTAGGCAATATGTGTAAAGGTAAACCAAAGCACACAAGGAAAACATATCTTCTAGATCTTACAAATCAGAGATTGGTACCGCAATCGCAGGAGTCCTCAGCCCTCAATCAGACGCAAGTGTCTAGCCGTCAAGATCATTAGCCGGAGCATCCCGGGATGTAAGTATGTAGGTACCACGGGACTATTGCAGCGAATGTGATTGATGACGTTATTATGACTCCAATCCTCGCAAGATCATGCACGAAATTGAAAAAACAGATTGGGTTGGCGAGCCCTGTGGTTTCTGATTTTTATTTGTATAAGGTTGGATTTTGTGTATGGAGCAGAATTTCAGGGTCTTTAGTACCCTTGAATAAGTTTGGCACGTAATAGACGAAATAGCCGTGATTTCTCAAACATATAAATATGATAGTTTGTTTAGTATGTTAAGTGTGATCTCTCCGTAATATTTTTAAGGGACATCAAGAATCATCAAAATCCTTTATTCCTTGACGACAATATAAAAAAAACATAAATAAAAGCCTAATTGAGAACCTTTTCCTTGTGTTGGCTAAAAAAGTGTGACCAGTTCTAGCAGGTGACTCATTAAAACTCCAAAATAATCAATTGTTTTCAATTGCAGCTTAAATACCACAAAATTAATTGCCCTATAGAAGATAAAAATGTAAAATAAGTGGTTCGGCTAGTAGTATGTCCACGTATTCGCATTGAAAACTTGCAGAAAATGCAACGGCGATAAGAAAAAATTCAGTCCGTCGAGCACATATATAAATGTTCATGGAGACGGTAGCATTCCACGGGAAATACACAGCATATCGAGACTTAAATGTAACCATTTACCGATTGCAGATACGCGATGGCCAAGCAAAGAAATCTGGTCTGATCGCTTCACGGCATAGCTGTTGCTACATATAATTTTTAACCTAAATAAGTAAGAAATTCTTGTTTTCATGGTGGCTTCTTAATGAGGCTGCTATTCGACCTGATTGAGATTATCTCTACATAGAATAAAACAAAGTCGCTTTTTCTGTCCCTATTTCCCTTTGACTGCTAAAATCTTTAAAACTACGCTACGGATTTTGATGCGGTTTTTTTAATAGATAGAGTGATTCAAGATGAAGGTTTATATGTACCTATAATAAAACCGTGCGAAGCCGGGTCGCTAGTGCTTTTATAAACATAGAGTAGGGTAGGTATAGATAGACTATTGGGTAGAGCTATAGAGCAACACAAATGATTGATTTGGGAATTATTTATCTTCCATGCTCATATGCCTCTTTATACTCAAGTTATGGATGTTTGGATTTTATTTGTGTATTGTATTTTATTTTGACTGCCTTCTTCATTTCAGTCTATTACTTCATACTTGACAATCATTAGTGTAGCTCCATTATGAGTTGCAGTTAACGGTCTCGCCGTCGTGGAATAACAAAAAAGCGGTCCTGTAGTGTGGCCAGATTGCATCCTTTTCTCTCTCGGGATTGTGGGCTGGAGCAAGTAGGATGATGGTCTGTTTCATAGTGCCGCTTCTAATGCGAGTTGGTTTTAATTTATTGTGTGACAGCCGTGCGCGGGTTCTGTAGGAGCTACATCAATCTTGTGACTTTACAGCACGAACACTACGGCTCCTCATAGAAAGCGAATTTTAGAATGACTATTAAATAAAATAGTCTTTGTAAACATTGAATGGTCGCGGAAACCGTTCATACGCGTTCGTTTAATGCTAAGGAAATTGAAACTCTTTGATGTCATCTTACATGTGGGACAGAACCCATTTGAGTTTTGTGAGAACTATCAAGTTTCTTTTGTTTTACTTTGGTTTACATACACATTTGTTGGAATTGGTTTGCACAAAAATGAAAACATATTTTCAACTAGCAATACTCGTTTCGAAATCGTTACATAGAATTAAACCCTAAACCTTAAATGTTAGCACAATTTCCAGGAAAATGTTAGATAATTAAAGAAAAAACTGAAACATGTCTATGTTTATTTTGTAATAGGTACCTACGATCCAGGGGAAACCTGCATGTATAATTTTGACGGTCCACTACTAACAGTTTTTGAAATACGGAGCACATTTACTTGGTTCACCTTCAACCCGTTTTTGGAACTATCACGATACGAATTTCAAGCTTAACCACAATTTGGGGACAACATAATCAGTATTCTTCCTAGAATTCTGTCTATGTGAAGCCTATTGAAGTTAACCACAATGTCGAATGAACACTATATTGCAAACCTTCTTTAAATGTAGTTATATAAGCGAAACAAGTAGCTTGTTTAAACAAATAAACCATTTGTGAAGCTGAAGCGCAATCGCTGCTTCTCGCTAATGATAGAACACAAAAAGTTCTAATTGCTGTCCGTCCGATGTTTCCATTACAATGACCGAGCTATCTGCAACTGAACATTTATCTCTAAACTTTCCCGAAGCGTGAACAGAATCTAGAGGAGTTTCAGGGAACTTCCAATGATGTAATCATGGTGCTTTTGAAGTAAATAATGAAATAACTCAATAAATCACACACGCTATAAATCTATAATATCCCTATACATTGCATATTCGTAGGTTTTTGGTGCGTTTTTATTGGAGAGACCTATTAATCGAAAATTTTTACAAACTAGAAAACATACAGTTCTTTCAGATTTATTTCTCAAAATATTTATTTTGATATCTTTTCACTCATTTTATTTTGAATATCATCATCATTAACCTAAATTAGTCCACTACTGGACATGCTGCTGACAAGCCTCCCCCAATGAGCGCCATTATTTTGATAATTTAGTATAATTCTTTTTTAACATTCGATACCGAATTAATCAACGGCTTGTAAAGTTATGATAAGGTCTGACTAACTGCGAGTAGGTAGTAAGACATCACGGCTTATGATTATTTGTCCCTACAAGATAATCAAACTGTAATTTGATATGTTTATTTTGTTCACACGAGAGTAATAATTTGAGCGATATTTGTCAATAATCATGTAACTTGAGCTGCGTCACTGCACCTGAGTCTCGCTACTGGATCAACTGTTCAAATACGGTTTCTCAGAAGTGACAGGAAACAGATAGTGCAAACTAATGAGTTTTTACTGTGAAAGATTAGAGGTGCCCACGATAAAACCTTTGGGAATAAAGGAACTTTCTGACGTGGCAGACAAAACATTTATTATTTAGGTACTGTCTTTTATTTAAATGTACATTGTAGTGACCTTAAGTAGGTATGTAGCTTACAAGATACAATTTTATTTAATAGAATTGGAATTTAATGTACTAAAATTTTGTTTGACTTACAAACAGTCATCCTTAAATTTGATGAAATTGTAACTTAAACAACTACTAGGTACTTATTTTTCTTGACACAAACATATTGCTATAACGATTCTATTATGTAATTAAATATAACTTACATATTGTAAGTAGGTGCATTGTTACATTTAATTTTTCAAATATCTTGTATATACATTCATAAATTTATTTATGGTTAGAATCACGAGGAAGTTCTCGATATTCACATTTCAAAGGCTGCCTGTACAGTTAATAGTTCTATCTACAGGTCTTCACAAGCTGGCTAGCTACACGGGAGGTTTATTACAACTCAACGGCCGGTCAAAGTGAACATCCGAACCAATTTCGAATAAAACGTAGGTACAAATAACAAGTTTAATTAAATTGCCAAGACCTGTATTGGGCTCTCCGGAACAATTCCAACGAAATATAGAGATTGTTATAGGTACTCACATAATATAGTTCGTATACTCAGACTACAGTTTGTATAGCGAAAGTTTTGCAAGTGAAGTTTGATATACCTAATCTACCTATATATCGATTATTGGATCCTGCAAATACAGTGCTCTCTCTGAACAAACCTTTATTCGTACACAATTCATTTTGTTTTCAATAGACTTGTTTTGATCGATGTAGCTTCATTCCGTTTCATTAGCTTTGAGTTCATCTTTCACTGTTAGGTGTAGTGTTTGTAATAGATAGTCAGAAACAATTAATTGGTGAGGTTGATTATCTAAGTTTACATCGCACTTTTTCAGTTATGTTTTTATTTAAAAACTTCGATATTGTATACTATTAAAGTTTAAATAAAGCGAAAAAGAAAAAAGCTAGTAAAGCTTTTATTTTGTTTTAAAGATTTTCGAAAACAAAGTCATTCCAGTCACCAATAAAAGCCATTTGAAACTGTACATGTCTGTCGCCCATGATAGAAAATATTACGAAATGGTGTGACTCAGAACCTGAATTCTGTTTAAACTGGTTTCTGTGATTTGCTTATTTACAATCATAATTAATTCACATTGTTCGCTATTACTTATACTAAAACTATATTAATAGCAATATTATTTAAGTAGGTATACAAAAAAACTTAGGTACTTATTCAATTCAGTTAATAAAGGTCTTAAGTTAGCTAAAGATAATTTCTAAATCATGAACGGTTTGTGCGTTCATTAATGTTCTAAAATGAAAGTGTCAAAAAGTGCACTAAAAACACTTCAGACAGATGTAATCCTCATTTCGCCACTCACCAAGTGAAATTAAGATAAATAAGAGGCAAGGAGTCAGTCCTTTCGCTAACATCTCTCCTCCACAACATAATGTCGGATAAGACACGGCATGTTACAGAGAATTTCAACTCTACAGCACAAATGTTAAGGTATATTTTGTTAATAGTTATTTGGGGTTTCTCACACGAGTAATCCACAAATAGGAATACGAGAATAGAGCAAGGCTACTGGTTACTCGACTGGACAGTCGTCGCAATAATATCTCTCACATGGGTACTCCAGATTGCTTTTTACTATTTTATGAGTCAGCCGGTGTTCAGACTTAAAAATGCCAACTATAAATAGTCCAGATAGTTATAGCTTAAAGTTCAATCGGAACTTTGGACATCCCTAAAGCACGAACGCTTTGAATAACCCACGCTCGCTTTATCCAGACGTATTATAGTTATAGAAATGTATAAATTATATTTGCAGCAACTTGATTTTGATGCTCGAGTGGAGATTTTGTAAAGGCTGTGCATTGCATTGATACAACTCAATTTACAACTCCACCCAATGACATTTGAGAGTCCGAATGACATTTGTTTCATTTGTATCAGACTTAAAACTATTACTATGACTATTGATATTCATGAAACTTTCGCGAAACTTTTATTACTTGATAGTATAGCATCAAAACTAACAATAAAATATAAGGATCTATCAAATGAAGCAGATATTGAATGAGTTAGATTCGTGGCTGAGGAAAAGGTATTCGGATTAAACGACCCTTTGCAGGTCAATAAAGGAGCAGGTAGCAGCATAGTGCGGTCGGCTACTTTCATTCAACCTTTATTACAAACGTACACTTTGCTTCCCGATGTTTTTTACTATCTGCTTCTGTTATTAAAGGGGTAAATCTGAAGATAAACATTAAAGTAGTTTTTAAACTTTCACTACATTTTTACCAAGAGTGACCCGTTAGTGATATAGTTAATTTTAATATGGGAAAAATAGCGTATTAAATAAATGGTGAGATAAGACATACCTGTATAATTAATGAGATAATTAAACAATCGCAATTTTCAATTCCTAATCAAAATAACGAACATAGTTCAAATTTACTTTGTTAATTTATTTGAATAATGTTTTGGTATTTCGAAAGAAAAAATAAATTGTAGGAATTTTATTTATTCAGAACATTGCATATTCTATTAAAAATTACGTTATTAGTTGTCCAATATATAATGAAGGAACTAATTTAGTATGAATACTTTAATGATTCATGAACTAATTAGCTTTTATAGGTACTTTAATGAACCCCTCTGTCTCACAATATTTTAGTTTTATGCAAGTAAATCACCCAAAACGAACCCAAGCACAAAATAAAAGTAGAACCTCGTTTAATTAATTATATTCATCCTACCGTTTATCTAAAAGAAAGCTGCAAGCGTCATTACATTATCATTACAGTAGCTAAGGCAATGTCAACGAACAATAACATTACATGTGACATAAAAAGGGTTTAATCAAGAAACGTAATGTGTCCTCGAGAATAAAGTGTTCCAATTTCAATTTCCCTAAGACAGAATACGTGATAAATCGTTGTGAATCGACTATTACATGTGACAAGGCGAAGCGTGAGGGCCGGAGGCGAAAAAGCGACTCAGCAGTTTGAGTTTGCATTTTGCACGTCTCGGCATAATATGTATTGCATGTTGTTTTGCTGTTGCGGTTTTAGGTGTTTCTCTGTTGGTGTTTCTGGCAACATTTAATGTATTCGAACGCTGTTTATAACTATTATCTGCGTCAATATTTCAAGAGTCTATAATTTTAGTGTTATTTAGAAAACCGCCGATAAATTTACTACCGGGAGTTTTAAGAATTTGATGTTTTATGATTTTGTTTTTATCAAACATGTAAATTAATGGTGTATTATGTTAAAGCGTTTATCTTTTTAACCAGTTCGATGGTAAACTATGGTTCTAAAACATATCAAGATCTATGTTTTTAAAAAAAAAAAAATACCTCAACCAAGTGTCTTAAACGCTTGTTGGGTACCTAATTTGTTTTTTGATAAGGTACAATAAATTATTCTTAATTTTTTCTTCTATACTAACCAGGCGCGTCTATTCTTTTATTCAAATTTTTCAAATGACTCTAACACCTAATTTAGTTATTATTTGTGGAATCTTTTAATTAGCCGTTAATTACCAACCATTTTTGTAATTATAGTTACCTAGCTGTTAGTTTCCCTAAAATGGTAAAATAAAATAAAATTAACAATATTTAATTTAGGAGTTGAGTTCAACCGGTGTGTACCTTTATTTTATAAGAGGTAAGTTCGTTCCTCATTTCGGAGAAAGAGTTGAACCGAATTCGTAATCTTTACGACACTAGTTTCTTATATCGTCCTGCGTCTCATCTAAACTTCTCAAGTTGTCGTCTCGCAACGCGACGCGCAATAAAAACATCAACTATATTGACCAAAATAACTCTTGGCACCCGTATGGGTTCGTTAGTTGTAAGTGAACCGCTTTACAATCTCTTGAGAAGTAAATATCTCTGCTTTTATTGATTTTATTGATTGTGCCATTTTTATATAATTAACTAAGTTTATATTAATTATATTATTTTTCACTCAGTTTAGTTTTATATTATTATTCCCTAAGTTATTATATTATTTTATATTTTTATTCACTAAGTACGAAAGACAAAAAGTTTAAGTTTTTTTCGCGGGGGTGCAGAACTCATGTAATTGTGCACTTGGTTGTTTAGGTACTTCAAAATACGACGCACGAAATGCAACTAATTCTGCTAGTAGTGTTCCCCTTTTTTAATACAGAAGGAGGCCCCCTCTGCTTACTTACTAACTCAATTTTTCATCTTGTTTTATATTTTTTTATTATTATTTGTTATTTTTTTAATTAACTATGGAATTTTATTATTCTGTGCTATCTAAATAAGTGTTCTGATACTTTTCTCTTTAGTTACCTATAAGAATTCTTAATACTTTTATTAATAGTACTTTTCTGGGTAGGTTAATGTTAGGTGGCCGTTAGCGTATCTAAAGCTATACATAACTTGGTTAAGTGCTAACTTAGCGAATCTTTAATAAGCGCTATTTAGAAGATCTTACGATCGGATAAAAATGCCTACTTTTATGACTAGCAATTCTAATTATTTCTTTCGCACTTCGTGCATATCTCTATATAAATTCTAAAATATCTATGGCCAATTGAATGAATTATAGGGCATTTTTTAAGTGACTTATTGTACCGTTTCTGTGGAAGTCTTATACAGCTCTTTATTTTTTATACCTAACATAGATCGTTTTTAGAATGTGGTATTATGTGGTATTAGTTTTAAATTAATGATGCACTTGAGTAACTATAAAGTTCTTTTTGAATACTGGCACCAGTCCTACAAAAGTAAGGAATAGGTAAAGCACTTTTAATTAATTATACTTGAAATATTATAACTTTTAAGTAGGTAAATACAAATTAAAGCCACTAGTTAGTAGTAGTTATGAAAAGTCCCTACTTACCTTGATAGGTACTAAAATATTTCTATTTAATTCCTTTATTTAAAGTTAAGGCGGCAAGTATATTTTACATAATAAGAAAAAATGACAATTTTAGATATTTTTTTAAATTTATTTTTTCGTCTATTTAGTTCATAGCGGCCGACAACTATCCCAGTTATTTGCAAAACTATGCAAAGAATGTGAAGTGAATGTTTATTTACATCTATGTTTTATCAATAAATACTCACGTCTTGGATAAAACTTGGAGTAAAAACAGTCCATTTTAAAATTTTAAATTCACTTAATAATTTAACAAATCACTGTAATTTGTTTACAATTCACTCGCGCGTTACATGAAAAACGTTTGACATTTCACAAAATTGGCTGACAAGTGACATCACACGCGCAGAATACGTCAAATCGCATGCAGCCACCGACGCGACTGAAGTGTATCGCGAGCGACCGATACCGTACCGCGTCTTTCGAAAATTGCGCCATCACAGCAAGCAAACTCGGGCGAAATCAACAACAACCACCTTGGGCACACTTCATTCCCGATAGCTTGACTAAATGCAGCTGAATCCTAAAACTAGATAATGTTTACATCGCGAAATGCCGACACCCGAACGGCCGGAAGTAGCGGCGAAGCAAACACGACAACTATGTAAAATATTGCAGGATCGCGATCGCATTGTTGACATTCCCGAATAAAAATCACCGAAAACTCGACATAATTGTATGAAAAACAGTCTAAAAAATTATAGGACTTACCTAAAATGGTGTTTGAAGTTGAAGTGAAGGGCCGAATTTTGACGGAGTATCAATTTCTGAGTATTTTAAAAGAATATACTCTTATTGGTATGCAAAGAATGGCACAAAGAATCCCGACAACGCACGCGACGAATGCGCACCTCGTTTGCGCATATGCTGACACAACTTCACGGACGTTTCACCCCCTGCCCCGCACCCGCTTTCTGTCCATGTGTGCATGAGGCAGAGTGGTCAAACGTGAAATTTTGTATTCGTATACACTAACACATGCATAAGTTTTATACCTGCCCTAGCTCCTGTTTGCCGCCATCTTTGTAATCGAACGAGACAAAAGTATTTTCTGTTTCATGTCTGTCTATCAAACAAGCTCTGCTAGCGCCATCTATCTTTGTTATTATTTTTATCTTATTCTATACTTCTCCGCCAGATGAAGGGTTTCAATTGCTACGATGATGGAATGGCTTGCGTTATTTGGCGTTAGTAAGATAAGGTACTATTACACATTGCGTTGTACAATATAAAATAGTTCATTGCAAGTAGTCTAGATGTCGCTTTTAAGTCTTTCAATAGTAATTGAATAGCTTGCATGACAATATGACTTTCAGCATGTTTCAGGCTTCCTTTATAACATGTTTTACATATAAATCTTACAAAATACAGCGTCTTGGGGACGCTTCCGACTGGGATTATAATGGATCATTTGAGAATTTCTAGATTGTTTGGAACAAGTTTTAATATTCTTTAGAGTACCTAAGTATGGACCTATTTGTTTTTTTCTTTGTAGGAAATTTATTTATATTTAATTTATGTAGTAAGTAATTTAGCTAAATAGTTAGGTACCTAGTTCTTTATGTAACATAATATGAAAACATATATTTTCTTTATTAGTTGATTTACAGGGTTATTAAGACGAATGTAAAAATTTGTTATTGGCCTGCCTTTTAATTATATTTAGTTCGATACCTACTTTTCTATTTCATTGTTTAGCAGCTAATATTATTAAATCTGAAACTTTAGGTAATTTTCCAAAAATAAATGTGTAGGTATGTATGTTGTATAAATAAAACGCCCAATTATGGATTTTAAACTATAGTTTAATTAAGAACAGAATACTTCGTCGTGCTAATAATATTGTTATTAGTAGGTATTTACTAAAATTATGTGAACTAATTATGTAACTACGTAACAACTTATCAACGTAATAACCAAGAAGCAAGTTTCAACGTTTCTTATATTTTATATGTCAACAAATAAACTTGAATACTAAATAACAATTTACTTTAGATTTGGTACATCTTAATTTGTTATTGAATCTCAATGCATTTTACAGGTTCAATCTATTGGTTTCTTAGGTTTACAATAAGTACAGAGTATGCCTAGTTAAGTCTATATCTTATCTAATTAATGGAACCTAAAAGCTGTCAAATATAACGATATATTATAAGATTATATGGCAAAAGTAGAAATGATATGATGGCAAACGTAGGTACCTTACAATTTGAATTCAAATTATTTTTAAGTACTACATATGGACTACTCAAGATTGCGCTCCAATTTGCAAAGTTAAAATAAAATAAAAAATAAATAAAAAATTGTCCTACTGCGTATTTTGTATTTATAAAACGATAATTAAGATATTAACAAAAAAACCAAAAGTAATATTTGAACTTACTTTTACCTATCGATGTTATAACAGTGTTTCTATATTTAATACAATTATATTCCTATTTATATTCTAGAATTGACCATTATTTTAAAAGTTAGTATATAAATGAGGGCCATTAACTTAATTTTAGTTTTGATCCATATTTTTTTAAAATTAATATTAATTTCGTTATCAATTAATTTAATTTTTGATTCAATACATACAACCTCATTTTTATTCGTTTAATAAGTTATTTCAAAATAAATAGACTAATTATATTATTTAAGTTTTGTAAATTTATAGAATTAACAAATATTTAAGATGGATTTTATGTCAAGTACCTATATCTAGTTTTTTTGTAGTAGGTAACTTTGAAAATGAGTAGGTACCATATATAAATAACATTACCTACATATCGAAATAGTAACTTAATTAAAATAATGGATTAAATAATAAATCTATGGACCAAAGCCCCTTTCTACAAGGATAATATCTAGCGTTTTGATTTTGTCCTTTCATCTGTTCATACAAATAGGTACGTGAAATTAAAATAAAATTAGATATTTAAAATTCTTGTGCAAACGGGGCTCATATTAAATTTTCAATTTAATGAATTAAAAACGAAAGGACTTAATGATTGCTAAAATTAATAACACGGAAATGGACCTACTTTTCTTACTCGTATTAGAATGTTAAACTTATTTAAATAAAAACAAAAAGCGCGCGCGTTGAAATCTTTTGTTCATATTCTATTGTTGTAGGTACACGCCAAGAATGTTAAGAAAGGTTGTTGTGGAATTTTGAAAAAGAGTTAGGTAACTCGGAAAAATGGAAGATCTGACTAAACTGGGTTTTAAATATATCTAAACTCATGACTGTCCTTATCCAATAAAAGCTTCAGAGCATTTTAGAACTTATGAACTACATAACAATAAGCTTATTTTGTACTTGAACAAGACAAAAAGCAACGTTCTTTTTACACAACCTTTCACATGAACATATATAATATACACAACCAAAATGGCATTTTTAAGGATCTGAATACAAAACTATTCGTTAGAAATGCTGGTATTTTTTTCAGGACCCTTTCCATGTAACGAAGCGGGTAGTACTTAGGTACAGCAGACCTGCACAGCTGGTTGTTTACATGCTAAATCATCTCTACATAGGTATAATAATTAATTTTTAATGATAAAAATTGTCAATATTCTACAAGATTACTATTTGCCAAGAGATTCATTATCGATTTGTAAACCAGTGTAGTTACGAAGAACGAACATACAGCTATGCATTAAATAAAGGTACGTTTTTTGTTTTGTTTAGTTACGACTGTCAAATGTACAAGTAGAGTATTTTCAGTGAACAGTGGGTTAAATATTTTCAGTAACTATGTAAGTAATATTGCGCGCATGAGGGAATTGTAAAACAGAAGAACTTCAAATTCTGGGAATAAGTAGCCAACATCATAACAAGCTGGTGAACGGTGGAAGTTATTTGGGTACTATGGCTCAAGCGCTCATTGTTCCAAGTACAGGGAAGATAAATATTTTGTGTCAATTTGTTCCCATTCCCGTCTGTCTTCTGAAACGCATAATTTTGAAAGACTAATGGAAGAATGACGATATGTCGAAATATTATGAAAATTATGATTGATTTGGCCATCTACAGTCAAACTACTAAGTAGTGAAGAAAAAGTTCCTATAATTATTTACCTATATCTTACCAAATTGACAGGTTTGCATATATCGATGGTAAGTCTATTAAAACTGGTGTTATTTTTGATGTAACTAGATCATATTTGATAACTAGCTAAGCCAAATTAGCTAACACTTAATCTAAGACTAACGCCGTGTTTTGTTTTAAGTTATCCCAAAAGGGCAAATGAGAACCGTTAATATTTTCATTATAGTTTCGTCACTTCATATTAGGTTTCAACAATCCGCTCGCTGGTACAATGTAGGTAACATGAATTTGCGTAGCGAGCATTAGTAATTATTACATTAATTGGTGGTTAAGGCCAGTATGTTCGAAAGTAGTCAATTTATGATTCAATTTAAACAAGATATCCTTTTGATAGTTTTTGCTCATTTTTGTGGTTGTAATTCAAGAATATCAGGGTACAAATCGTTTTACTCTCAAAAAAATCCAGAAAATATGTAACGACGTTTAGATCACCAACAGAATGCAAAATTTAAAACAGTTGCTTGGACGTTATTGACACATGATTTACCTAGGTAATAATATGCTTTACTTCAAAGTTAAACGACGAAGCTGTCTAACGTCCGAATATCTTTTAGTGAACCCCAGCTTTAGTAGAATATTCAAAGGCTAGTTTTTCTTAAAGCCTTTTTTTAAGACGTTTAATTATAGAATACAAAACCTACGCCACGCCCATGCGAGGAGGGAGTTAGCGTAAGAAGTTTACTTCTCTTGAATAAACTGGCCTTAATTCCAAAATGTTATCGCTCTTATTGGCAAACTTTTTGCGGGAACGTTTGGTCAGTGTTAACTTTTGAGTGTTACTGTGCCTTCTGAGTTGTGTTTTTACTAAAAGACTACTTGGTCTTGCTATGTATATCTCAGTCCATCTTTTCAGGTAGGGCGACCTGTATCTGGTGGAAAGGAAGGTCTCTGACGACGACGGCGTGGAACGCCATGTTGGCAGTGGCGAGGATGTACTCGCAGACCGAGAACCAGGTAAAGGCTGAAACAAATGGATCGGATGAGCTAGGTATTGTTAATTAAAAAATATATACCTATTTCTGTCAGTTCGCGCTCATTGGGGGAGGCCTATGTCCAGCTGTGGACTAATATAGATGATGTTTTTGTAAATCGGCTTTGCGATTAAGCTAAAACCACCCATCCAAATTGACATTCTTGAGCCATTTCAATGGCCATCGCGCGCGTCCTTTCCATACAATTTCAAATTACGATGGCCATTAAAAGGGCTTTCATATGTCAATTTTGGATGGGTGGTTTTAGCGTAATCGCACAGCTAGTCTAGTAAAATGATGCATAACTTGCTTGGAAAAAGGGTTTACAGGGGTGTAAGATTATATAATGAGCACAAATGATAAATGATCAGCTGAATAGCAAGAAAAGAATGGAATTTTATTTTAAATATCTGGTTTATAAATAATTTAATAATTTACTGACAAATTCTAGAATGTGTCTATTAATAAATAAATAAATATGACCTTTGTTCAGCAATGGACTAATATAGATTGATGATGATGAATTAAATAAATATTTAATGCTGGACAATCATTTGGCCCCAAGCTAAGCAGAGCTTGTTCTCTTGGTACTAAATGTCTGATATTTTTTATTAAAGGTACATACAAAACACCCAGAACCACGGAACAAATATTTGCAAATCGGACAAACTTTTCTAATAAGGCGGGTGTCGAACCCGCAACCTACTGCGTCATAGGACTTTCGACCGCCGCGCCACATCGGTTGTCGTCGTTCTAAAAATTAATTTAACGAAAATACATGAAACGTTTCGTTCTATTATTTTATTTATTTTAACTGAAAGTATGCTGGTGTTTTGTTTACGCAACACAGTCTAAGTAACTGAACGAAACGATGGCAGTGGGTCTGCATCTTACCTAACAAATGACAGCCAGCCGAATAAAGACCCAAATAACGAATACATTCGGGTCAGTATGCACGATATAGTCGATGAGTGAACAGTCAGTGTCGAGATGAGTTTCCAAGACAAAGTGGTTCTTGTTACGGGCGCCAGTTCAGGCATTGGAGCTGCCACAGCCATTGCTTTTGCTGCTGCAGGTGCTAAAGTAGCCATTGTTGGGAGAAATGAATTAAAACTGAAGAACGTTGCCGAAATTAGCACGGCTAGAGGCAGCCAACCTTTAGTTATAGCTGCTGACGTGACCAAAGCGGCTGATTCCATCATCAAAGACACAGTGAAACACTACGGGAGTCTCGACGTGCTTATCAACAACGCAGGAATCTTCAGAGTCACCAGCATCCTTTCTCCTGAAGCCATGGAATGTTACGACACGGTTATGAACACAAATCTGAGATCAACAGTTCAGCTGACGCATCTTGCTGCTCCCCATCTCATAAAGACCAAAGGAAATATTGTTAACGTGTCCAGTATAACGGCTTTGGGGACTGTTATCGAGCTCGGGTTTGCTTACAATACATCGAAAGCGGGAATGGACCATTTCACGAGATCTGTTGCGCTGGAGCTTTCCAAATACGGAGTGAGAGTGAACTCTGTGAATCCTGGGCCGGTGAAGACTGACATCACAGCAAACGCGGGAATACCTAAGGAATACGAGGAGGCTATGATGGCTGGGCTGGTTAAATATTTGCCCCTGCAAAGAATAAGTGAATCTGAAGAGATAGCTGATCTTATTTTGTTCTTGGCTAGCAAAAAAGCAAGAGGCATTACAGGGTCGTCATTTGTTTCTGATAACGGTGCTTTACTGAAAGGTCTCGCACCGGTCTCCCCACCGTAGAATTTAATTACCTAATCTGTGATGCAAACTAAACGTAATTTTCTGTTTTGTTGTTTTCGCGTTTGTAGCTAGTATGTACAAAGGGGTAGGTAGCTAGTGTCTACAGAATAATGTCCAAACCCGAAATTAGTTTTGTACGATACAAATTTACATACTTGGTATTTACTGACCTGTTTCTGATTGAAAGATTAGCGTGGGTCTAGTGGTGTAAATATTGTAGTTTTAATTAGGTATAAGCAAAGACATTTGTCTTTGGGTATAAGTCTATGCTCGTGTTAAATGAATCAATAAAACAAAGTCTTGCGGTGTCTCGAATGCGGCGGGAACCGATCCAAATGAAAATTATAAGTTCAAAAATTTTATAAAGAATTACTCTTTCGTTACTTTTTCTTTATGCACACTCTTTCTAACTAACCAGATAATGCAAATGATGCAATTAACTTTGGTGTTTCAAATCTATGTCGCAGATGAATGAATTACCTAGATAGGTACCAAATTACTGATGAGCTACAAATCTACCAACAAGAGAAAGTAGGTAACACGACCGGTCCATAACGTAATCATTGCAAACGAAATGATTCGGTCATTGACCTTTATTACTGGTTTACTATGAAACTCAAAGTTGAATGAAGCAAAAAGTCGTTGACCTTGAAATATAATTATAAATTATTTTTATTATTATTTATAACAGTATCATCAAGCCCGCAGTAGAAATGAAAAAGAATCGTCAAAGTTACTTCACTTAGATAAAAGATCCGAGGTCAAAACATAGAAAAACATACACTTGAGAACCTCCTCCTTATTTAGAAGTCGGTTTAAAAATAGACAGAGATCATATTATCAATCGGCTACAGTCGAGAAGAACTGACAACATTGTAATTATTGGTAATACATACTATACTTCCACGGGTTGCCTAGGTTACGTATGTAAGGCTTGGTTTGTTTCCGTCCATAAGTAACTATAAATACTTCATTGCCTTTGGACATAACAAAAGATAATCAGACGATAACATTTTAATCGATATTATTGAGAAGTGAAATAAACGTGTTGTTCCCCTGCAAAACAGAATTTTTGGGACCGTGTGGAATCTAATCCAATCGAGCCCCAAAAATATTTGTTTGAACGATCTGCAAATATCTTTTCCAGGTCTCTGGATGTTTTGGCACTAATAAAAAAATATCTATCAAGTATCAGTCATCTAGTTAATAGTTTTAGTTTAGTTCGTTCTAAGAGGCTTTCAGACAAACCGAATCACGGTTTTTGATATGCTATTTAAATTAAATAAGAACTTATTTGTAAAACATAAATTAATAAAAAAAAGACCCACAACACAAGCTTTGCTTAGCTTGGGACTAGATGATGTAGATTGTCCAGCATTATTATTTTTACGAAATCATTCTTTGTTCTTATCCGTTTCTCCCTTTAGAATGTAAAAAATACTCACCAAGATCTCTGCAAAGCAGGCGATGCCTTAGGAAAAACAGGATCAGACCAAGAGTCGCAGCAACAGCTACGAAGAACAGCGTCCAGATCAGCTTATTGGATGGCAGTGGTTCCACCTCGGGAGATCCAACGCATCCGACTTTGGCACGGCAGTACATGTGAACGAGGCTGGCTGCCATGAAGATTATAAAGATCTTCTCATGTACGACTAGAAAAAGATAGGTCTTGTCATTGGCTTGAAAAAATAAACGTCTATTTGATATAATGGTCAACGCCGTTTGTTTTGTTATATTTTATAATCTACAACAAATCTGAATGGTTAATGCTGTCGATGTTCTATCAGAAATCAAGGGTCTTTAAGGCCGGTTTACTTTATTCCAGTCCAGCGATCCAGTGCAGTGAGTGATGAACTGGACTGGTTATCGTCTACATTATTCTAGTAATTTAGAAGCCGTTGTAACGTGAACACTACAGTGACAATGATTTCAAAAAGAGATCAGTTTCGAAACTGTTTTAAACGGCCGTCCACATTATTCCAGTTGCACTGGATTGATCGCATTGGATTCAAAAGTAGAACACGAATCCAGTTACTGGACTGGAATGCTTACTGGATTCAGTTCATTCCAGTGCCGGCGTACATTTGTCCAGTAAGCAATCCCGCACTGGACTGGAATAATGGCCTTTATGAAAAAACTATAAATCTTACGATTTTTACTAAATACTCTCCTCACACGGTACAGATTAGCCTCCAAATTGCGTGATTTTACCAAGAGCCTTATTTTCGATGACGGCAGATATTAGAGGGCGTGAATATTTTACAAATAAATGTTTCTTACTTACATGTTGGTTCAGAATATATGAATCCATATAAGCGGGTTTCTAAATACATAGAATTCTATGCGCATAATTATGTATAATTAGGTATATAGTAAGATACTTACAATAATTTTCCCTGTTGGATACATAGGTGACGCCTGTTAGTGCTAGCAGCTCTATCAAGTTCAGCCAGTAGCAAGCTATTCCTAGGTTTTTAGCTTGGATTTGCGCCTAAAAAGAAAATGACACGAAATCATCAAATTATGTTTAAAAACCGGCCAAGTGCGAGTGCGAGCGCTGGAAAGGTTTCGTACCATTAACTCTAAAAACGGAAAAAATAGTCATTTCTTTTGTATGAGAAATTAAATAATTAATTTTATTGTATTTTAGTAGGTATTAGTAGAAAAGTATCTAGATAACTTAACTTCAAGATTGTTAAATCGAAAAAGGTTTTTGGTTATTTCTATGCTTTTTCTACCTTGATGGTGTAACATGATTATAGTTGCACCGTAGGCGTAGGATGTGTTTCGTTCTCTCTTTTTCTCTTGCGGCGTTGGGTTTGTGATGAAGACCTTTCACTCATACGCTTTATTATATACGTCTATTGAACGTACTGAAAAAAATTCTATGTATTGGCGCTTATAAGGTCTACAGGCTAGTCATTCATCTTACCTGCTCCTCAATGATATGCACGGTGCGTTGCTGATGATAGTTGTAATACAAAGAGCCTATCAACAGCCTTGGTCCTAAATGAAAAGCGACACATATCCTCCATACGTATCTTTGGGGACTGATGCCTGTTATCGCACTGATCGATGGCACTACGTTGTAAACCTAGAAGAATAATAAAAACTGTTTAACTAGCAACTTTTTTAAATAAAAATAAATATTTAAAAATTATGTTGGATACACAGCATAATTAAACACCAAGTAAAGCAGAGCTTGTATTCCTTGGTACCTTCGGCTAAATGATAATGGTATAACAGATTTTATTTTACATTTTACAATTTGTAAATACTAGTTTTACTTCGTTTCTTCACTACATAGTAAAAAACAAAGTCGCTTTTTCTGTCCCTATGTCCCTATATCATTATGTCCCTTTTGAATGCTTAAATCTTTAAAACTACGCAACGGATTTTGATGCGGTTTTTTTAATAGATAGAGTGATTCAAGAGGAAGTTTTATAAGTACGTGTAATAACCGTGCGAAGCCGGGGCGGGTCGCTAGTTGATTATACGACAATGATAGATTTAGGTATTAACATAGAAAAACCCCAAAACAACATTTTAAGATCGTACAAAAACTTATCCCGAGGCGGGAATCGGAACCACAACCTTTGCCTTTGCCTTGCCCTCATATACATAGGTCATTTTCATCTATTTTAGTGAAATCCGTGACCTAGATATATGCAAAATTTATTAGTTACATATCAAAATAGGTCAGTAATGACGAAATTCTAAGGTAAGAAAGATTGCAATGGTTTTTTTAACTTGGTTAAATAATATTCCGATTTTTTCATTTCTATAAAAAGATGCAGTAGACTAATATGGGCTGATGATGATGATGATGATAAAAAGCAGAACCGCCTTGAAAATTTCTAATAATAGGCCGTTTTCTTTTATGAACTTCCTAATTATTCAGTTTAGGGTGTTTCAGGAAAAGAGATTATTTTCGAAATAAAATTTGTGAATTCTTCTTATAGATTTTAAGAGAAAAATTGGCTAAATGAAATCAATAAATACTTACTCTACAGTGCGTTTCGTGAATATCATCTGACTGGAACAAGGAAGCAGTCACGTAACAAAATATAAGAGCACCTAAAGGGAGCCAAAGGGCAGTTATACAGGTTTCCTTGAGACCACATGTCCAAAGTATCCCCTAAAAACAAAGGTCACACTTACACAATGCATGTCTTATCTTACGTAAAGATACGTAAGTACATAATTGAATTAGATGCACCTTGCAAGATATTTACCCTATTTTCTACAACTCTTACACTCTGAGATATATTATTTTCGTTTGTGCAATTTGGTTCCTCGTTGTCACGCACATCCACATTTGGCGGCGACTCTACTTGTGCGTCATTTACCATTTTCTTCCTCACTGTACACTTTGAACACTGCTCACATAATTTTTACATCATAGGAGATACATCTTGGATCTGCCAATCGATGGCAAAAGGAGTAAAGTAAAACAATTGACGGTTGGATCATGGGTTCCCATTTAGCACATCACAGGATTCTAATACTATTCCATATTCTTTGTGCCTATCGTGATTTTTGATAATTACAAAAGGAACAAGTGTAGATGTCCAAAGGCGTGGATTGAATGAGGTTATTTATCGCGCATGCGTATTGAACGGAGAACTTAGGGGAATGCACCCCTCAGTATCTTAAAAATTTAGGAGGCATGTTTGTTTATTGGGTTTAATGTTAATACTGACAGAAAGCACGGGTTTGCTCATTAGTTTCTGATACGAGCTAGTTTATTAGAAGTATAATCAATAATTGATTTGTGCATACAGTTGAACGTTTTGTATCCAGCCTATTTATTTTTGAAGCAGGACAACATTTTAGGAATTATTGTTTTATACGTTCCTATTTGGTCATTTATGCGACCAGCCCTGGCTTTGCACGGGTGTATTATACATGTAAACCTTCCTCTTGAATTATTCTATCTGTTAACTGCATCCGTTGCGTAGTTTTAAAGCATACCTACGTACAGATAGACAGACAGCAGGAAGCGACTTTGTTTTATTTTGAAACTTACTACCACCATTTTGTGTCACTACCTCTATTATTAACTCATTTATTTCAGATTAAAATCCATAACATTTACAAACAAATTAATTTAAATGTCACATTCAGATATAAATATAATTAAATAATAATAATATATATACAATAATTAATTTTTAAACAATTCAGTAGTCAAATTTTAATGGAACTTAACAGTGGCATTTGCCTATTGTTATAATCATCCATTTATATTAAATGGGACAGTCCAGACGCGACACAATCATTTCTATGATATTCTTTATGTTTCTGTTTTTTAATTTTATACAATTTTGATTGTACCTGTGTACAAATAAATGTTGATTCTATTATCTTACTTCTTACTGACTTACTATTATAATAAATGGGAAAGTCTGTGTGAATGTTTGTTATGAGTAATCTCCGTAAATACTTAGGTTATTTAAATGAAATTTGGTATGTAGATAGTTTAGGATTCAGAATAACACATAGGATATCTATTAAAATTTGGAAATTTTAACCTTTGAGTGGGTTAAAAAGGGTGTTAATGTTTGTATGGAAAATTATTATTTCTTAGTTTGATTCACTCAAAACTCTGTATAAGTAAACTGCAAAGTTAATAATTAAAAACGTATTTTTTATTTTTACGATACTAACCCTAGGAGGTGTGCAATAAATTTTTGAAATTTGACAAATCTATTTCCAGGCGGGTGAAGCCGCGGGGCGCAACTAGTACTATACTATGTAGTGAAGCTCTAGATTTTTGTGAGTTGATAGTAACCAACCTTATTATCATACTAGTGCTATTTGGAAAAAGTTCTGTATTAACCGGCTATAAACATTATAATAAAATCATCATCATCATTAGCCTAATATTAGTCCACTGCTGGACATAGGCCTTCCTTAATGAGCGCCATAGCGCCCTGTTTTCAGCTTGACGCATCCAGCATCCTATAATAAAATAATCCCACTTAAATATTATCGTATCGTCATTGATAATTAATTTGTATCAGATTTAATTTATTTGTATTCGTTTGCATTGTTACGTCGCGCCGCAGAGTCGTTGCCACGCCCGCGTCACCACACACCTGCCTTCACCTACACCGTCTCAAGATGCTCGCTACGTCGTCGTAGTGGATGCCACACCGTAGCAGGTCGCTACGTCGTAGTGGATGCCACACCGTAGCAGGAAGCTAGTACTAGGGGATGCTACACCGTAGCAGGAGGCTACGTCGTAGTGGATGCTACACCGTAGCAGGAGGCTACGTCGTAGTGGATGCTACACCGTAGCAAGACGCTACGTCGTAGGGGATGCTACACCGTAGCAAGAAGCTCCGTTGTAGTAGATGCTACACCATAGCATGACGCTACGGTGCTAGCAACTGCGGCCACAAAACAAAAAATTATGTAAGTACCAAGGTAGGTAGGTACTAGGTAGGGCTGACAATAGTGTTATGGTTTTATACTCAAAACCGTTATTGTTGTTGTAGTGATAGTATGTATATAATAAGCGTAGATGAAAACTGATAGCGGCTATATAAGCGCTCTTATACATCATATAAATAAATAAATATACATACGTTAAATTTAATAAGAGATAATGTATAAGTAAAATGTGTTAAGGATCTACCAAGGTAAGCACCTCTTTTAATCTAAATTAGTAAGTTTTTGTTCTTTTTAGTTTAGTCAAAAATCCCAAGGATAATTTTGCATATTTTCAACATAATGAAAATTAACTTTGACCACGATCACAGCTACAATGAAACAAGCCTTTATTTGCTTAAGGCGCAAACAGGACCTAAAGTGGCGCCACCACTTATTTTATTATAATAATTCCATTAAACAAAGGTAAAAAAAATTCACTCATACAGTTTTTTAAACTTCGCTGTTTTCTTTGCAAGTGTAGTTTTATTTTGACTAGTTTAGGAATAGATAAGAAGTTGCCTTTGGTGGCCACCATACTCTGTTTTCGTATATCTTCCAAAAACAAAGTCTATAATAACAACGAAAATTAGAATATAGGAATAGAAGCGTCCCTAAGACACTGGCTGCATTACCACGCTTCCTAAAATAGACAATATGAAACTGCTACAAATGGCATTAAATTATGTTTAACAAACTTTATCTACTTACGCGTGAATTTTGGAAATTCTTTTGTTAATCGGAATTACATGATAAAATAAATGGTGGCGCTACTTTAGGTCCTGTTAATGCGCCTTAACTATAGAGTGCGAAGAAATAAAAAACTTAAAGGTGAAACTTTATAAGTTCTTTATTCATATAATAAAGAACTTATAAAGTTTAACCGATAACCACCAACCAACCGCGCCAGTGACAAAATTGGAGACGAGTGAATATTCGGGATATTTTTTTTTTTTAAAGCGGATGCGGTATAGATGTAAGGCCGGTTTAAAACCAATTAAACCAATCCGTTTAAAACGAAAAAAACCGTTTTAAACCATATTAAACCATTTTTTTTGGTTTTAAACTCATGGTGTTGATGACTATGTTTTTCTTAATTTTAACTATTTTCTTGATTTTACCGATGTAGAACATAAAAACTTATAAAAATTTGCTAATGCGGCATATAATAAAATTGATAACCTTATTTAAATAAGCAATTTGATTCGATTTTATATGGTTTAAAACCAAACTCGCACACTTACTCTCTCGTGGCGGTCTCTCTATGTTAGGTACTATCGAGTGGAAGTGTGTGAGTTTGATTTTTAAAGAATGTCGGTACTATAGATGTAAACACACCGATTTAAAACGTTTTAAACAAATTTTTGCAGTTTTAAACCTCAAACAGACCGTTTTCAACGATTGAAAACTCGCCTTCATAATTTTAGGAAATGTGTTTTAAACTTGACTATGGGCAATTTTTGGTCACCTGATGTAGGTACCTACCTACCTAGTCATGTTTCGTTTTACTCAGTTTTACAAAATCAACAGAAAGGTTACCTTTCTGACTGACCCTGCAATAACACAAAGTCTACTTTTCATCCCATAAATCAGTTTAGGTACGTAACCTACATGGGATAGAAATAGCCTTGAAAGGTTTTCATAGAAATAGCTAATAAATAACGCGCGCGAAGCTGCGGTCATATACTTAGGCATAAGAATAAGAACAGAGTAGAAGGGAAACTTCGCTCCGAACGCGCTCAAGGTCACGATATTAGCCTACGCGATTCTGCACGTTAAACGTGCAGTAGGGCTGTCACAACCGGCAACGCCGCACGCGGATTTTAATATTTTGTGCTGGTTAGGTACCTACCGTACCTAAGTCATAAGAATAAATAATAACTACGTAGAAAGGACTCTTCTTTGATCTAGTCCCAAATGCCGCCATTTATATACCTACTTCCCCCTTCACCTCGTTACGCCCCTCTGTCGTCCATGCGTTTTGCCAGGGTTGCTACTGCGTTGTACCGCCGCGCCCCGCCGCCGCCGCGCCGTCGTCACGAGGCGAGGCGAGTAAGAAAAGGTCAACGAACGATGTTCACGTTCCTTTGATTAGGTATCTACATAATTAGTTAGATAGGAACCTACTAAAACACAATAATATTTAGAAAATATTACTTACATAGGGTATGTATTATCATATAATATGTATTATCTTTTTTAGTTACAACCGATCACACCACAATAACTTGACCATGACGTCATATTATAGAGGTAGGTACCTAACCTACACAAAATATTAAAATCCGCGTGCGGCGTTGCCGGTTGTGACAGCCCTACTGCACGTTTAACGTGCAGAATCGCGTAGGCTAATATCGTGACCTTGAGCGCGTTCGGAGCGAAGTTTCCCTTCTACTCTGTTCTTATTCTTATGGAAAGAGTAACAAACTTCCATTCATACAAACTTTCGCGTTTATTATAGGTACCTATTAGTAGGATACAACAATACATTACCTACATAGAAATATATTTTGTATTACCTATACATATATAATACCTAGATAGAACCCCGGAGCAAATATTTTGCGGATCGTACATTAAACATATTTGTCCCAAGGCGGGAATCGAATCCGCAACCTCCTGCGTCGCAGGACCTTCTTTGAAATGTTGCCTATTAAATAAGTTAACTTTAAAAATTAATTGTTCTATTCTTTATTTACAGTTATCAGAGCGTATTATAAATATATCATGGAAAGTGCGTGCATGGCGTTACAATATAATGTACCTACATAATATGTATATATATCATAGAAATGTGCGTGCACGGCGCGCGCGGCGCGGAGTTTATGGATATGCATGTGTGTGTAGGGTAGGCGAGCTGGCAACGTCGCGGCCGGTTTAAAACCGAATTAAATTGATTTATTTGTCGTTTTAAATTATTACATTTTTTAAATTTTTTATTAATTCTTGTATTTTAAAACAATTATGGACTACCTATGTATTTAAATTGTATGTTGGTACCTACTGTCTGAAATGAATGATTTGTTAAGATACCGCTAAGTTTATCAATGTCCATAGGTAATTAGGTACACAACAAAAAAGAAAAGTACTAGTTTTATTACGGAAAAATGTAATCATCAAACGATAGTGTTTTAAATCGAAAAAAATGGTTTAAGTACCTATTTGAGGTTTAAACGGGATTTTTCGTTTTAAACTGATTGGTTTAGTTGGTTTTAAACCGGCTTTACAACTATAGTCGGGACTTGACGCAATGTTGTATGCGAGTTTTCAACCGTTTAAAACGATTTGTTTGCGGTTTAAAACGGCGAAATTTGGTTTAAAACGTTTTAAATCGGTTGATTTACATCTATAGGATGCGGCAAGCTTCTAATGCAAAGAATGGATCTTTGCATTTGAAGCTTGCTTGTGCTAGATCCACGGTTTTTTTTTTAGCAGCATGTTTGACTTGACTTCTTTTTTTTTTTTGTTGATTGCAACTGAGATTTTAATCGCTATATTTTGGGAGCACAGTGGGCGCGAGAGCTGGAGAATATTCTTTTCCGGACTTTTTTTTTTTTTTTTTGTTTATGTTTAGGAGTGCTCCGTCACTCCCCTTCTATTTCTATAGTCGTCTTTTACACCCAAAATAAAAAGAGATCTGCTAAAATAACCATGGAGCTCAAGTAAGCTTTAAAATCATAATTGTTGCAAAACTATAATTCTTAAAATGTTGCGCGCACTAACTGAGTATCTGACTCAGCGCATCAGCATTGCCATGCAGCGTGGTAATGCAGCCAGTGTCTTTGGGACGCTGCCGACTTGAAATGAAATTAAAAACGTTTAGGTATTCTGATAGATTAGTACCTACTACACATAAAAACTTGTATTGACATTGATCAGTTGAGCTACCTACTTCTGGACTGTTTGCAACCGTCTGCAGTTAGCTCAATAGTTTCAATTGTTTTGGTAGGTATACCTTCTGATTTTAATTTGTTATTATTTCTTGATTGTAATTTTTGCAGTTAATACTAAAGGTATACCTAATAAAAAATTACATACACCTTAGAGGAATAAGGCATAGAGAGATAATTTCACAAAAAATTCCGCTTTATCTAGAAGTCAAAAAACAACCAATGTGTGGGTAAGCGGCACGTGATTACATCAGCCGACACGCACACAAACGTACGAATAATGTTGCAATCATAACTTTTTCCCCATAAAGTAGGGAAGTTTTAACATTTTGTACAATCATAGCTAATCATTTTTCTGTTAGATGATTTTTCATAAATGCATTGATTCATTCGTCAATGGAGCGTTCAACGTTCAGAAAACGTCCTGTTAGTATAACATACCCCTTACATATTACCAACTAGTTGCGCGCCGCGGCTTCACGGGTGTAGATCCGAACACTGAATTCAGGAAAAATATTTTAAAACAATCCCGCCCTTTAATTTTCGAAAATTAAATAAATAATGAATTTTCATTACATTAGGCAATACAATCATATGCACGCAATCGTGGTTTTGGAATTTAAAAAAAAATGACTTGCGTACCTGTATACATCTCTTAGCCTAAACACGTCAACGGTGCCCTAACGAGCGGCCGCCGCGGTCATCGACCATCAGTCATCATCGAATGCAGTGGAAGCGGGTAAGCTGCGCGGCGCGCTTAGATATGGAGCCAAAATAATAAAAAACAATATAATTAAAATTTAACTAGTATTTACAATTGAAACCATTGAGCTAACTGCACACGGTTGCAAACAGTCTAAAGATAGCTCAAATTATCCATGTCAATAACAGTTTAAAGTTTGGTCCTTAATTTTGTTACACCCTGTATACATTCTTTACGATTCAGTCTGAATTTTCAATCCATCGAGAAGCAACAACCTGATCAGAAGGAAATTTAAAAACCAAAAAATATGTATGGGGTAAAATATTTTTTCAATAGCTTGCAACATTTCATTGTATTGACGTATGTTTTGTTTACGTTTTATTTTTGAGACAAAACTAATGTTTTACTCAAGAATATAAGTTTCCAGGTTGTATTAACCCGTGAAATAGAATCTTCGACTGTTTTTGGTGATTATGTGATGAGTTGTGACACCATTTCACTGCACAATAGGTCATTTTTATTAGAAATTCAGGGAGCTCTTCTCCGTAGGACTTGACATAATGTACTGACGAGTCGAGAGATGTACGTAGCCTTTACAGGCTACCTTTAAATGTCCACGCTTCGCGTGACCCTACTGCGGTTCTAAGCGTAATTATTCTAAGACATACACCCTAAATTCAATGCGCATCATAAATCCCCAGATTAATAATATACCTAGTACTAGCTAAGATCAAGTATTACTTTCCGTAGGCATACTTGATCTTAGAGTACTAGTAATAAATCCAATCAATTTGAAAAACTGACATTGGCAGAATTCTGCCCAACCCTCTGAGTCCGAGGTGCAAAACGAGGTCCAAACATGTCCAACCACATATAATCTATGGTCCCACCTATAGATGTAAATCAACCGATTTAAAACGTTTTAAACCAAATTTCGCTGTTTTAAACCGCAAACAAATCGTTTTAAACGGTTGAAAACTCGCATACAACTTTGCGTCAAGTCCCGACTATAGATGTAAAGCCGGTTTAAAACCAACTAAGTACCTAAATTATATGTATAAATATCATAGAAATGTGCGTGCACGGCGCGGCGCGCGCGGCGCGGAGTTTATGAATATGCATGTGTGTGTAGAGTAGGCGAGCTGGCAACGTCGCGGCCGGTTTAAAACCGAATTAAATTGCTTTATTTGTCGTTTTAATTTATTACATTTTTAATTTTTTTTATTAATTCTTGTATTCTAAAACAATTATTTCTATTATATTTTATTATCTATTATTTTAAATTCTATGTTGGTACCTACCTACTGTCTGAAATAAATGATTTGATATGATACCGCTAAGTTTATCAATATCCAACATAGAATTTAAATACATAGTCCATAATTGTTTTAGAATACAAGAATTAATAAAAAAAATATAGATAATAAATTAAAACGACAAATAAATTAATTTAATTCGGTTTTAAACCGGCCGCGACGTTGCCAGCTCGCCTACTCTACACACACATGCATATTCATATCATAAAAACCGCGCCGCGCGCGCCGTGCACGCACATTTCTATGATATATATACATATTATGTAGGTACATATTATTATATTGTAACACCATGCACGCAATTTCCATGATATATTTATAATACGCTATGATAACTGTAAATAAAGAATAGAACAATTAAATTTTAAAGTTAACTTATTTAAAAGGCAATATTTCAAAATAGGTCCTGCGACGCAGGAGATTGTGGGTTCGATTCCCGCCTTGGGACAAATATGTTTCATGTTCACCTACCTACGATCTGCAAAATATTTGCTCCGGGGTCCTATCTAGGTATTATACAACCTATAAATTAAATTTTATAGGTTTAATAGGTTAAATTTTATGGTTTTATGTATATATACTTATAGGTAATACAAAATATCTTTCTATGTAGATAATGTACCTAGTGTTGTATGTATCCTACTAATGGGTATAATAAACTCGAAAGTTTGTATGGATGGAAGTTTGTTACTCTCTCACGCAAAAAGTACTGAACGGATCTGGATGAAATTTGGCACAGAGATAGATTATAGTATTTACTGTTACTACTGTAATAAGTAATAACACGTAGGCTATATTTTATCCCGGAATTCCCAAGGGAACGGTAATTACGCGTGTGAAACCGCGAGGCGCTGCTAGTTGTTTGTAATTGGGTATAATATTTAGAACAAATAAGTAACGTTTAGGTAAGAATTTATTCAATAATCAACATTTCAAAATTACCTACCTATTTAGGTAGGTAAGTACTGTGTATGATCAACAATCCCAGAAATGCGACGTTGCCGTTTCAACCATCATCATCGTGTAAACGCGTCCAATCTCTACCTCTAGTGCTGACATTGAATATATTCAATAGTCTGACGAGTGCTGACATTGAATATATTAATATATTCAATAGTCTAATAATATTAATCAGTTTTGTTTAATTACGCACGCGAACACTAGTGCTGGCAAATATCCAATTGTCACCAATAAATTCAGAAAAGTCACTAACTACTAAATACATTTGGTAAATCTTATATTTAGATAATTAATATTATTAGAAATACATTAACAATGATTAAGAAAATATCGGAGTCAACGTTCATTAAATTTAATATATATTTAATTTATATTTTTTTCAAATGACATAGGTATTAAATTTTCATCTATACTATAAAACGGGTTACATTCCAAAAAAGTCTTTATTTTTGCTTTAAATTCCTGAAAAGGACGTAGAGTTATTTCAAGGGAAAACTTTTTGCTAAGTTATAATAATAAATGGTAAAAAATCTATGTGAATGTTTGTTATAAGTAATCTCCGTAAATACTTAGGTTATTTTAATGACATTTGGTATGTAGACAGCTAAGGACCTAGAATAACACATAAGATATAAAAATTAGGAATTTTTACCCTTTGATGGTGTTAAAATTTTCCATGTGGGCGAAGCCACGGGTCGCAACTAACTAGTATTATATAAATCAAGTTTTAGGCTTACAAATATTACAACTGTAATATTCGAAGACATACCGGACAGATGTAGGTAAGTAAAAAATAATCTTTGCTTGTCAATTATACCAGTACCTACCTACGGACTTTTGTAATAATTTATATTGTTTTTTTTATGTTATGTTAAATAGTGATAAAATACCCGAAAATACCGAAAATAATACTAAAGCGCCTAAACTTCCTTACTTACTTTTTGTTAGTTGAAGTTTTAAGTAGGTACTTAGGAGAAATATTCGACAAAAACGCTATAACCTATAAGGCATTATTAACTATAATATTAGTTAAATGTTATATTTTTATTTTTCATACAAACTTTTGCAATCTCTAGCGCAAGACGTATGTGTGTGTGTGTACCCACGGGCGGCGGCGGCACCGTTGCGCGATGTCTTTGAAGATATAACGTTGTCTCTTTCACGCGCAAGTAAAACGGACGACTACGCCATTGTTATATAGCCTAAGAGTCCACGATGGTCAACCTTTCGTTATTTTATAAAATAAAAATAAATTATTTTTTGTACTCTATAACAATAAAGAAAAATCATTTGTATAAGTAACTTATGGAAGTAATAAAATTATTTTTATTATTATTTTAGTAAAACATTTTTATATTATATCTTAAAAGATCGCAATAGACAAAGCGCCCTATCTCACTCGCACCCGCTTGAACACCTTGTTGGTACCTCGCGCTCACCTACCGCGGTTCTTCAATGTGTCTGACAAGATGTAAAAACCATTTATACTACCTCGCTTTTGGGGTAAGACTAACGGAAGATATTTTATGGGTCCCAAGTAACATATTTAAAATTCAGCCTTTATACTATAGGTACCTAACGAAAGTACAATTGAAATTTATTACAGTTTATGGTAGGGTTGCCAACTTTTATTTGAAGAAATAGAGTAGTTTTGACATCAAAGCAGGTAAAAAAGAGTACGCACTTATAAAATAGAGTATCATTACTATACAATCATATACTCAATCAATAGGCACAAATATGCAGGTCTCGAGAGAACCTACGAATTTGCTCCCCTTGGAGTCGAGACCCTAGGTCGGTGGGGTACCGAGGCTCTCCGGTTTTTAAAAAAATATCTAAGTGTCTGGTCGATGCGACGCGTGACCCAAGAGCTGGTGAGTATCTGGCTCAGCGCATCAGCATTGCCATACAGCGTGGTAATGCAGCCAGTGTCTTGAAGATGCTTCAGACTGGTATTGACATGGATCAACTGATTAAATCAATTGCTACCTTTAGACTGTTTGCAACTGTCTGCAGTTAGCTCAATGGTTTCAGTTGTATAGTAGTTTTATTTTCCATTCCTTGATTGTAATATTCGTTGTAAAAAAATATTTTTCTTTATTTTCAAAAGAATTGTACAAGTTAATCTAAACATTCTAACACTCATCCATTCATACCTGCGTATTAGCAGTAGAAAAGGTCGACTTTTTGGTTACGATAATGGGTGTGCAACATTTAATCATGACTGGCACTAACATAGTTAACATTGAATCAAAAAGAGTATTTTGGCGTACTCTATTAGTGTTATAGATTATAGAGTTCGCCTTCATCATATAGAGTACAATACTCTATTTTAGAGTACGGTTGGCAACCCTAGTTTAAGGGTGTCTGGGTAGCAAGAAAATATACAAAAATTGGACTTTATACTTTAACGAATTTAAGGTACTATTTTATACACCTTTACTACTTGTTACCTGCCAAAGTATCCACAATCGAAACTATATAGCCGCGGTTAGTTCTTTCTTACCTGTGTTGGAGACAGCCACAGAGAAACTTTCAGCTTTTATAAAATAACGAAAGGCTAGCCGTCGTGGGCTCTTGCTCTAATAAATGTTATAAATGGGCATTTTCGTAGAAATTTGTCCCGGTTACAAAATGGAGTGAAAAAAATAAAGATCATTTTAGGAATATCTTACTTATTTAAAATGATTCGCCTTTCCTTAGAGATTTATGTGATAGCAGCAAAATAACAAACAAATAGCATTTTCAAAGGATATTTAACTTTTAAGAGATCAGGAGGTACACCAGGTTTCCATTTGGTTACTTTTTATAAAATCAAATAAAATAATACCACAATAATCCTCAATGAATTTAATATGTTTAATTGCTTTAAAAACATGATATTGAATAGAAAATAAAACCTAACGGTGAAAAAAAGCATTAGTTATTTTTATTTAAGCCAGAACATATCCACTTTGTTACTTTTGGGAAACTTTGCAATGAAAACATTGTGTTTTAAGCATGGTAAAGCAGTCCCAGGGACCGCATTTTTTTTCATCGAATAGCTCTTGTAATACTACAACAAAAATAAAAAAAGTATCAGCGAGAGCCCTTTAAAAAATTTGAGAAAAAAAATATTTTCCCAATTAAAAATATGAGACAGTTACAAAATGTAAAGGAGCAGTTACGTAATGGAAAACGTAAAGCTGGCTTTACAATGTTCGAAATTTTTCTCCTGAAAATCTATTATTCTTGTAGTTTTACTTTTTTCGGTATTTATTATTCCTAACACATTAATCAGAGAAATGTTGTGTCGTGGTTTATTTGTCGTGGGTTCTTCATCTTTATCAAGTGCTTCATCACCACAAAATCGTAATTTAAACATCAATAAAACTTCTAGATTTAAATTTAAATTAAGTTATTTTCATTTTTTTTTAGCATATAAACGATTTCATTTTTGAAACATCTTTTAATCAAAAATTTTATATATAATATCTTTGGATTTAATACGCTAGAACTCTTTGATGCTTTGTCAACAATTACTGGGTGAACTTGCCTTTATATTTCCATTTCGTAACTTTATCATTCCACATATACGTAACCAAACAAAATGGAAGTAACGTTTCTACGTCACCCGATCTAAAATTGCGTCTATTTTTATTTTCAAACAGTTGAGACCTTTGGAGACTCAATAATTCATTTAACACATTATACAGTAATCATTTCGTTACTTTTATTTTACAAAAACTCAAGCCTTATCAGTCTAAATCGCAGTTACAAAACTGGAAGAAAAAAACGCCACGGTAACGCTCTGCAAGTTCAGACACGAATAATGACAGAACGCTCTTTGACAACCAATTTTAAACTGGTGGTATCGATGAGTCATGTTACCAGGAATAATAAATTCTGTGATTACAGTAGTTTTTTCAAAATAATACGGAGATATTGCAGTTACAAAATGGAATTTCCACTTATGTCCAAAATCATGGGACACAATTTAATTGATAAAAAGTTATTATTTTTGTATGAAAAGTCCCGCATTTTACGTTTAAATATGATGGTCTTCATATATTTAAACATAAATAATCCAGTTTTAGCCTTCATCCAAACCGAGTTAAAAAATAATCTAGAGTCAAAAGTCGGTCCACCGCTGTAGGACAACCATTTTTAAGGGGTCTCGGAAGCTATTTTACTCTTATTTTACAATTTTTTGTATTAAAAAAGTTCTAATAATATGTTTTTTTATCGCAAATAAAACTATAAAACATAAAATAAGGATTTTTATATCTAGCAATGGACTAGTTTTTATGAAAAGTATTAATGAACTTGTAGGACACCTAAAAACACGCAGGGACGTTTTTTAAAAAAAATGCCCAAATATCTAGTACCTAAGTATAATAATATGACCGCAGCTTCGCGCGCGATAATTATTAGTTATTTCTATGAAAACCTTTCAAGGCTATTTCTATCCTATGTAGGTTACGTACCTAAACTGATTTATGGGATGAAAAGTAGACTTTGTGTTATTGCAGGGTCAGTCAGAAAGGTAACCTTTCTGTTGATTTTGTAAAACTGAGTAAAACGAAACATGACTAGGTAGGTAGGTACCTACATCAGGTGACCAAAAATTGCCCATAGTCAAGTTTAAAACACATTTCCTAAAATTATGAAGGCGAGTTTTCAATCGTTGAAAACGGTCTGTTTGAGAACGTTTTAAATCGGTGTATTTACATCTATAGAGAGACCGCCACGAGAGTGTAAGTGTGCGAGTTTGGTTTTAAACCATATTAAATCGAATCAAATTGCTTACCTTATCAATTTTATTATATGCCGCATTAGCAAATTTTTATACAGTTTTTATGTTCTACATCGGTAAAATCAAGAAAATAGTTAAAATTAAGAAAAACATAGTCATCAACACCACGAGTTTAAAACTGAAAAAAATGGTTTAATATGGTTTAAAACGGTTTTTTTCGTTTTAAACGGATTGGTTTAATTGGTTTTAAACCGGCCTTACATCTATAGTCCCACCAGACCACTGACCTATGTACAACGTCAGTGCACCGGACGCAGAGCCTTAAAATAAAGAAGGCAGTCTAGCTTATTATGTCAAAGTAATTGTCAATGTCAGCAACTTAAATCAATACACACGGCTGTCAAAAATCAAAATAAGCCAAAGAAATTGGAATTTATCTGAGATCCGGAAAATCATAGTTTCTTTCACGAAATTAGCTTGTTTTATGGTTTTCTAAATTGAAAACATGTTCTCACATGTTGTGAACTGTAAATAAAAGTAATAAAATGAAGTTTGTTTGGCTTTTATGTACGCTAAGCGTGCGGATCGCTTTGGCGCAAGCAAGACACAGTAGCCACTGGATGGTCACGGAAACTGGGCTAATACAACCCAGGGTATGTTTACACTAATAATATAGGATACCTAACTTAATAATCATAAAATAATGTATGTTTTTTACCTTGGTCAATACTGTCTAGCAGTTGGATTTACATGTTTCTTGTCGGTACTTTAAAACCATGCCTGTTTGGTTTTAAACTAGCTTCTGCCCGCTATTTTGTACACTTTTCCATATTAAATAGTAGCATAGTTAAATATTATTCCAGACCTAGGCCTATCTCTGCCAAATTTCAGTATGACCTGAGTAGTTTCGGTAGCTAGTGAATGTGGACAAACACATCTTCTCAAACTTTTATTTATATTTATTTATTCACTAGCGCACCGCCCCGGCTTCGCACGGTTTTGTTATATGTTTCTCTTGAATCACTCTATCTATTAAAAAAAAGCGCTTCAAAATCCATTGAGTAGTTTTAAAGATTTAAGCATACATAGGGACAGAGAAAGCAACTTTGTTTTATATTATGTAGGTAGTGATTATATTGAGTATAAGTAGGATCAACCTATTTTTATATTAACTCATATTTTTCAGGATGAATCTCCATTTTTGATGACAAATCCCATAGATCTGCTTTCTTTCTTGAATCAAGATACTCGTTGGGAGAATATATTCATCACATACAACAATCTTATCCGTAGACAGAAAAATATTAATAAACTGTGGCTTAAGCTGGATGCAGATACAAGCTTTGACAAGTATATTGCAGAAAATGAAGACTGTGTGCAAGTAGGGTCCATCGGTTCCATGGATTGGCACACAAGCTTTCTTGAAGAAGGCAGGTACAAGGGTATTACAGAAAAGGAATTTGCAATACAGAGATCAGAGTATGGACATACTGATGTGCCAGATTGCAAAAAAATCTCATCATTAACATTCAGCATGTTTGCATTTGAACATTTGGATGTAAGTTAATGTTTTATTACTATTTTGCCAATTTATATCGGTACATAATAAAAACAAAATAATGCTGGACAATCCACACATCATCATCTAGCCCCAAGCTAAGCAGAGCTTGTGTTATGGGTACTAGATGACTGATATACGTTTTTTTCTATTTTTATCTGCAATCAGTCACTTGACTATGAGCAAATTTGACTGATGTACTTAATAATATAAATTTCATAGATATTTTTTATTATACATTGAAAACACCCAGAACCCCGAAACAAATATTTGCAAATCATACAAACATTTGTCCTGAGGGATTTGAATCCGAAACCTCCGCAACCGCACCAACGTCGAAAACCAAATATCTGCCTCCTGTCAGTTTATCTTTCACCTAATTCCTTTAAGACTTATTGAAACCCTCACATAAATATGCTATACAATGCTGAACCTATGTAGTTATCGTATGGTTTCAATATCATACAAAGTTGCATGTTCCTGGGGGACAGCAATTTGTGTTATGACGCATTTTATACATCCAATTAGAGCCAGTTGCAAACAGTCCTTAGGGTAACACAGGATGTACACTCACACATATAATATCTTTCTATTTAAGTTAAAAATAGCAGTTATCTTGCATCCATTACACAATCTTAGCTTTCATTAGAGCTAGATGATAAAATAGAATAGAATAGAAAACTCTTATTTATGCCTAATTAAACCTATCACACAAAGAATGAAAAGAAAACAAAAATACTACATACTAAGACTAAGTATACACAAGTTTTTAATTTCAGAGCATGATAAATAGGGAGAATTTGAATGCAACACCTGAGCTTATCCTCCCAGAGCTGTTTTCTCCTATAATGTCAGTGGATCAGTTTGGCCACTGGATATCTGATGTCCTCCGTAAGAACAGCTCTTCCTGGCTGCATTACAATCTGGCTGCCCTTTATTGGAGGATCAAGGGACAGATACCTAAAGCTATAGAATGTAGCCGAAGAGCTGTTCACTATGTACCAAGGTTGGTCCTTCAATTGTTTGAGACAGTTGTTTGAGTTATGCTTAATTGGCTTCCACTTTAATGTATTTAGGGTACCATTATAACTTTGTACTTGTACTAATTCATAAGGGGGTGACTCTGAACCCCGAGGGGAACCACTTCTGTAAGATTTTTTTTAGTATGAGTACCTCCAAACATTTATTTTTTTATTTTTGGTAAAATAAAGTATTTTTTTAGTATTTTCTTATTATCTGTGTTTTACACGCAATCTCTATGCATTATTTATTAAACTAAGGAGCGTTGCGCCGCCAGCAGCGTTGTCTGCGGGCTAGCCCCAAAGCATTGAAAAACAAAACAGACCCTTTGGGGCGGCAACCTAATCCGGGTAAAAGGTGGGGGGTCAGTGGCTTTGATGTGTTGAGTACCTAATAATGACTTTAAGTTGCAGTCACAGTTCTTCACCAAATTTTTTGTCAATCCTTGTCCTACGCTGTATGACTCTGTATTTCTTTAATTTGCAGGCGTTACAAAGACGTTCCTCTCCTATGCTTGGGGACAATCTTGCATCGCAGCCACCACACTGAAGATGCGTTAATAGTATTAGCTGCAGCAGTTGATCATGATCCCGGCTTCTCCAAAACTCACTTTTCAATAGGCGTAGCCCTAGCAACGATTGGGGATTTCAATAACTCCTTAATGCACTTCACTAAGAGTATGAAGCTGAATAAGCAATTTGATATAGCGAAGCGGTTTAGGCATGGCGTTTTGTGTCATACACATTTGTTTAAGAAGATGCAAATCGCCCGCAGGTGAGCTGTTAAAAGCATTGAGCTTGTTTTAAATTTAGTCCGAGTGTTTCTTCTTCATCATCATCATCATCAGCCTATATTAGTCCACTGCTGGACATAGGCCTCCCCTAATGAGCGCCATAGCGCCCTGTCTTCAGCTTGCCGCATCCAGCATTTGCCAGCAGTCCTTTATAGATCGTCATCCCACCTGGCCGGAGGGCGTCCTACCTATGTTTCTTCTTATTACATATATTATTTTTATCGTCTCTTTCTCTCTTTCCAGAACTTTGTTGGAACTAAATAAGGTTCTAAGAGAATTTTTAGATTTAGAAAAGCAATTGCTCAAGTTTCAAATCGCGTTCTTGAAGACAATGAAGCATGAAGAAGATTATGGTAAATATTTTGTGCGTGGTAATTTCATATTTAACTTGCACACATCTAAACTTTGACTGCTATAAGTAAAGTAATACCAGCTATCAGATGGGCCTTATGTTTTCGATACATAAATATTATTTTACTATAACACTACGAACCTAGTATGTGTTGCAAGAACACAAACGTTTCATTCCTTAATGAGGGCCGCGTGTTCCACATTCATGAGAGAAAACTCTTTTGTGTTATATACCCGCTTACAGCCAAACATAATCAGTGATCGGAATTACCTGAGCATATTTACCTAAAGTTAGAGGTGTGGAAGTAACACAGAGTGGATAAACCCAGAGGGTTCCGACGAGATTCCCAAATTAAATAAATGGGATTCTCATCAGCACCCAAAATATAGATAATACTTCAACGTTTCTAACACATATTTACGTAATGAAAGTCAATTTCATTATTTTGTAATCCCGGGATTTAAACATCATCATCTTAGGATTATAAAGGAGGTATTATCAACTCTGTGCTACTTCTAATCTCGAACTCAAGATATGCTCAGGTAATTCCGATCACTGTTTACAATGAACTAAGCATCTTGTATACTTTTAGATTACAAAAATTTTGATGAGGTCCACGCGAAGATGTCTGAGATCACAGGTCTCAAATTAAAAGTGTTAAAAAAAGCCGGAGAACACTTTTCTGTGATATTGCAATTCATTGAGAGTGTCACATACAATAAGCAATTGGTGGATCAAAAGGGACCACATGCTTTAGACACGGCTCATGCTCTGCAGAAAATATTACAACAGCTCGGGAAGCAGGCTGGGTTGCCAACTGAGAAATTCCTGTCGATAGATGAGACGAGGAATAACACTGAGATTTTGAAGGAAATCGGGCCTATGCCATCATTTCCGGATTCATTTCTTGACCCTCCTGGTAAGTGGTTTGTTGGTGTTTTTCACTAAAACATATACATATTATAATATTATTTATTAAAATCTGTTTACAAGCCTCATTGATAGAAAACTATTTAATTTCAAATGCTATTTAATGGTCTGTTTCAGGTAAACCTTCCGTCAAAACTGACATGAAAATGGTTTCTCGCCCCAATGGACCAAACAGCGTAGAAAAGAAGGGGAGATCAAAACCTGTAACAGGAGAATTGTTGTAAGTTTTTTATATTGTATTAAGCGGCTGGTAAATAAAACCTTCGGCCTATGACGGTTTCGATCCTACTTATAAGTTTGTTGTTGTTGTTGTTGTTTGGCTGAAACTACTAATTGGATCAGCCTAAAATTTTGTATGAACTTCAGAACTGAATAACTTTATTTTTATAAGTGAGAGGTCAAATTTCAAACCATTTCAAATTAATTAAATTAGAAAAAAAACGTTCATTGATTTTCTCTTTACTTAAATATTTTGACCTCTGATGAAATATGTGAAAAAGAAACCTATAGCACATCATCACAACATAGTATAAAAGAATGTCGCTTTCTCTGTACCTATGTCCCTATGTATGCTTAAATCTTTAAAACTACGTAACTGCTTTGATGCGGTTTTTTTTAATAGACAGAGTGATTCAAGAGGAAGGTTTATACTTATAACAAACCGTGCGAAGCCGGGTTGGGTCGCTAGTTTAATAAATGAAATAAATTTATATCTATTAAGTATGTATCTAATACGTAAGTATAAACCAAAAACAACACAAAGGTTACATTTGTATCCTTTCTTCCCCATCCCCGGGTAGGTTTCCTGAAAGAAATCGCTGTTAGCGATAAGGCCGCCCATTGTGCAATTCTTTTAGTATTAGTCGTTTTCTTCTTTGATTTTCTTTACCGTGGTGTGCAATAAAGATAGTATTATATTGATGACAATCTGTAAAAGTCTACAGGCAGATGGTCGATTCCGATAGACTCGTTATGGCGCTCATTAGGAGAGGCCTTTGTCCAGCCGTGGACTATTATTGGTTTATGATGAATAGGTACTTACATCTAAATAACTCTACAACTATTACAGATACCCATTCAACTTCAAAGTGAATCGAAACAGAGAATTATTCGACACAGATCCGGATTGGCCATCCAATAAGTTTTGTCAAGAAAATGCTCCAAGTTTTCTGGATGACGTTGAACTGATTTACCCAGTTTTCATGCCGTTTTCGAATAAGGGTATCAGGTAAGTGGTTTAAAAAGAATGTGAATGATATGTATCAACGCTTCCGACTGGTATTGACATTCAATTCAATTCAAGACATGGATCAATTGAGCTACCTTTAGACTGTTTGCAACCGTCTGCAGTTAGCTCAATCGCTTAAATTTTTTATACTTACTAGTTGTAATTTTTTCTACTATTGTTATTTTCGTTGCTAATAAAGTATATGGGAATTAAATGAAGATTGTTTAAGTGTGTGACATATAAAGTGTAAATTAAATGACATTACATAATGTACAAAAATTATAAATGCTTTATTAAAAACAAAAATTACAATCAAGGAGTAGAAATTTTCTTTACTAGTATTTACAATTGAAACAATTGAGCTAACTACAGACGGTTGTAAACAGTCTGAAGGTAGCTGAACTGATCCATGACAATACCAGTCGGAAGCGTTCCCAAGAAACTACATTACCACGCTGTTTGGCAAAATGAATTTAAGGAGATAATCAAATGAAAGGCTATTATATTTTTATTAATCGTTTCAGATTAGACTACTTGTTAACCGAAAAAATCGGTGTGCCAGCATTAGTAGAGCATGACCTACCGTGGCATCCGCCAGTCTGTCCCACTGATAAGGACCTCTCGCTGTACACGCAAAGGAAGGCGCTCAAGTAAGTTAACCCTTGATTACTCGCAAAGGGTCAACATCGGTGTGCCAGCATTAGTAGAGCATGATCTACCGTGGCATCCGCCAGTCTGTCCCACTGATAAGGACCTCTGTACACGCAAAGGAAGGCGCTCAAGTAAGTTAACCCTTGATTACTCGCATAGGGTCAACATCGGTGTGCCAGCATTAGTAGAGCATGATCTACCGTGGCATCCGCCAGTCTGTCCCACTGATAAGGACCTCTCGCTGTACACGCAAAGGAAGGCGCTCAAGTAAGTTAACCCTGATTACTCGCATAGGGTCAACGTCGGTGTGCCAGCATTATTAGAGCATGACCTACCGTGGCATCCGCCAGTCTGTCCCACTGATAAGGACCTCTCGCTGTACACGCAAAGGAAGGCGCTCAAGTAAGTTAACCCTTGATTACTCGCATAGGGTCAACATCGGTGTGCCAGCATTGGTAGAGCATGACCTACCGTGGCATCCGCCAGTCTGTCCCACTGATAAGGACCTCTGTACACGCAAAGGAAGGGGATCAAGTCAGTTCAGAAAGCGCCACCACTTATTTTATCATTATAATTACGTTAAACAAAGGAATTTCCAAAATTCACACGTTCAGTTTGTTATACCAAACATAAGCTTTTTTTTTCATGCATCTGTAGTAAATACGAAAACAGAGTTTAGTGGCCACCAAGAGCTACTTTACTTTGTATCTCTTCCTAAACTAGACAAAATAAAACTGCTACAGATGCATTAAAAAAGTTTATGTTAACAAACTGATCGTGTCAATTTTGGGAATTCCTTTGTTTAACGTAAGTACTAGTAGTAGTGTAGGTACCGTTTGCGCCTTAAAACTCGGGGATGAAAAGTAGCTTATGTGTTATTCCAGATCTACGTCTCTTCAAAATTTTCATCCTAATCCGATCAGTAGTTTTTTTCGAGAAAGAGTATCAAACAGCCGTACAAACTTTCGCGTTTATCATCATCATCAGCCTATATCAGTCCACTGCTAGACATAGGCCTACCCTAATGAGCGCCATAGCATTCTTCAGCTTGATTCGCGTTTATAATATTATATTAATTGAATATTTTCAGAACACAGATGGTACCTGACATCTTAAGCAAAGAGTTGCTGCGGCGGCAGCTTTTTAAGTATTTGAGCGAAGGCCATTTTGATATCCTCAAGAACATGCAAGAAGCAGAAATTGGTCAGAGAATACAAACCGCGATTGAGAAAGTAAGTAGATTTTTGAAATATTTATAGTAACTGCTATTTTATTTCGATCGATCTCAGTCGAAGGCCTGCGAGAGGCAGCGGGATCTAGTTCAAAGTTTAGTACTAGATTATCTATGCAATATAAAACATATAAAAAAAAAATTACCTATGTATTTGTACGGCAAAGTCAAAATGACCTCAGCTCACTCGCGCTCTAACGTGCGTCGTCGGCGTAGGTAACGTAAGTGTACAGTATCTAGGTATAATAAAAAATATCTATCTTTCAATGTATAAAATATTTATCTAGTACCCATAACACAAGCTTTTGATTAGCTTACTTAGCCTCAAGTAAAATAATTAAAAATCTCTTAAACATTATCTTTGCCTAGAAATTTATTTCAGACCGCGGATCGCTGTGCTTGGCCCGCTCATCAAGTAAACAACACTTCCGTGTGATCACAATTTGAAAATCTCCTTTCAGAACCTAGCAGAGAAATGGATACTATACACAATCGCATCCCTATACTGGCGAGTTCGCGGCAACATACCTTCTGCCCTCAACTGCCTCCTGACCGCGAGCCGCACCGCGGAGCAGCGCTACCGAGACGTGGTGCTGGTGTCTCTCGCCTCGGTGTTTCTGGAGATGGGCCTCTTGGATGCGTGCTCGAATCACGCCGAAGAGGCCTATAGGATGAGCCCTTATGAGGTAAGTGGCTACATCTGTGGCAGCGGGCTATTACGAGCAGCGCTACCGAGACGTGGTGCTGGTGTCTCTCGCCTCGGTGTTTCTGGAGATGGGCCTCTTGGATGCGTGCTCGAATCACGCCGAAGAGGCCTATAGGATGAGCCTTTAAAAGGTAATAGCTGGTGCCCGCGATTTTACTGCGCAGGATTACTGTTTCGAGTATACTTGCGGTTTCACCCGCGTAATTTCCGTTTCCGTGGGATTCCGAGATAAAATATACCCTTTGTGCTATTCCAGACTACAATCTATCTCTGTGCCAAATTTCAGCATGATTCGTTCAGTATTTTTGAGTGAAAGAGTATCAAACATCCATCTATCTATCCATCCATACTTAAAAACTTTCACGTTTATAATATTAGTAGGAAGTGGCGACATCTGTGGCAGCGGGCGATTACCGCCTCGGGATAAATGTTTGTACGGTCTGCAGATGTTTGCTGTGTGGTTTGCTTGTTTTCTATGTAAAGTAAAAATATACTACAATACAAGCTCTGCTTAGCTTGGCTTGATGATGCTGTATGGATTGTCCAGAATTATTATCATTATTTTGTTGTCGATTGTTTATTTATTTTAAACCTATATTTTTGAAGGGTTTTTTGCTAAACACTGACTACGTCAGCCCCGTCGCTTGGCGTATATTGTACAACTTTTTTTCATACTCCTAGTTTTTATAACTAAATAATAAAATATGTTCGACGATTCACATATCATTTAGATAGCCCAATCTTAGCAGAGCTTGTGTGATGGGTACTAAATAACTGATAAACTTAGCACAATATTACTACATAGATAGATTTTGTGTAGATAAATTAAAAACTGGGATATTGATCATGATAAGCACCAGTTTTGAAAATAAAAAAGCACCATCAAAATTAATTTACTGCGTGTTTTTCCTCCTTTTTCGAAGACAGTTCAAAATAAATATTTTATAACCTTACATTATTAACATCTTTCCCCAGCCTACAACAAACTTCGTCCTAGCACAGCTGAGCATGATAAAGAAGAACCACAAAGCCCACATGTTTCACCTGAAGCAGGCAATTCGCGTAGATGAACACTTTATGGACGGTACCGCGAGACAGCTTCTGTACGAGTGGGCGTGTATATTGAAACAGCTCTTCACACTCAAGAGCTATGGAGGTATTGTCTTTAAAAAGTAAATACACATAATCACTATCACTACATAGTATAAAACAAAGTCGCTTTTTCTGTCCCTATGCCCCTATATCCCTTTGTATGCTTAAATCTTCAAAACAAAGCAACGGATTTTGATGCGGTTTTTTTAAATAGATGAGTGATTAAAGAGGAATGTTTATATACTTACAATAAAGCCGTGCGAAGCCGGGGCGGGTCGCTAGTATAGTATAAAACAAAGTCGCTTTCTCTGTCCCTATGTCCCTATATCCCTATGTCCCTATATCCCTAAGTCCCTATATCCCTATGTTCCTATATTCCTATATCCCTATATCCCTATGTCCCTATATCCCTATGTCCCTATGTCCCTATGTCCCTATATCCCTATATCCCTAAATCCCTATAGCCCTATGTCCCTATATCCCTATGTCCCTTCATATGCTCTAATCTTCAAAACTACGCAACGGATTTGATGCGGTTTTTTTCAAATAGAGTGATTCAAGAGGAAGGTTTATACGTATAATAAAACCGTGCGAAGCCGGGGCGGGTCGGTAGTCACTACATAGTTTAAACATAGTCGCTTTTTCTGTCCCTATTTCCCTTTGACTGCTTAAATCTTTAAAACTACGCAACGGATGCGGTTTTTTTGAATGGATAGAGTTATTCAAGAGAAAGGTTTATACGTATAATAAAACCGCGCGAAGCCGGGGCGGGTCGCTAGTAACCACAAGCCATCTTTTCTTTATGTAGTTTTTTTCCTAAATATAAAACAAAGCCTTTTAATTTTAGACAGTTTTAGTAAGGAACCCTTAAAACGTAATAAGATTGGATGCCGAATAAGATGGCAATAAAAAGGTATTTTTTACGAATGTACCCAGTTACCACAATCCGGTGAAAGCCAAAAAAATGGATAAACTTTTCATGTTTAAGATAAAGATGAATTTATTTCTTAGATTCTTACATTCTAAGTACAATTATTAAATTATAAAGATACATTTCAAAGATCTATTAGTTAGGTTTGGTGCACTTTGACAATCGTATTGCACTAAATTAACAAGGATAACAAACATATAACAAATTAATGTTATCGTATGTATATCTAAATTATACCCTTTTTAACCACCTCACCACTGTAAAATTTAGAGTTCAAGTTACAATAAAAAAATTCTATTTTCAGATATGGAAGATAATGAGATATGCGCAGAAGTACAACCGGGTGTGTCTATGGTGTGCGAGCGGGACGGCAATAACTGCCATCTCAGTAATCGGGACTGCAATAGCCCGCCACATCACGGTAAGATACAGAACTTAACATTAGGTCTATATTGGTGTCGAGTAAGAGCCCTGCCTCATTAAGACGCCATGGCTCCCTAGGTGGCTTCTGGCTACTCTGGGGCCTGGCGACGCTGCCACTATAATGTACACGTGTAAACTGCACCTCCCTCACTCAGTCGTCATAGCCACATAAAAAAGAAGTGCAATTTCTTCTACGTCCATTCCTGACGAAGTAAAAGAACTGACTGTCGAGACGCCATTGCCACTCGATTAGGCGACCTTCACGTGCCAGAAGCAGGGCTTGATACCGGTACCAATAATACCGGTACTTTTACGGTAGTAACGGTACTTTCATTTCGTTATTTGAGTATCGATACTTTTGAAGTACCGGTATAAGAATAAATAATAACCTATTCTTATGGTACCGGTACTTTGCCTAAAAGTACCGGTATTCTTCGCTTGCACAAAATAAAATTGTTGAAAAGTACCGGTACTTTTGAGCATAATTTAGGTAATTTTACCGATACTTATAGATAATACCGATACTTTAGTACCGGTACCAATGAAAGTACCGATACCACACTAAGTTCAATTATACCGGTTCTCAAATAGTACCGGTATAATTTGTATCGATACCAAAGAAGTACCGTTACCATGTCAAGGTCAGTCGAACCGGTATTTAGAAATACCGGTATTCCAAGCCCTGGCCAGAAGTAGCCAGACTTGCGCCGCCGGCGACTTCGCCATGGCGGCCTAGTGAGGCAGAGCTCTAAGACGGGATGCAAGATTAACAAAAACATTACGGCTGGTGTGGCGCGGCGGGTGAAAGTCCGCCTGCGATGCACGATGTAGCTGGTTCGATTTCCGCCTTGGGACAAAATTGTTTTGTACTAGTTGTTCGGGGTGTTTTAAATGTATAGTATAAAATATCTATGGTAAGTATATCAGTAATCTTTGGCATGCAATATCAACAAAAAAATTATGACCGATGTGACGCGGCGGGCGAAGCTTCATCTGCGATGCAGGAGGTTGCGGGTGCAATTCCCGCCTTGTGACAAATGTTTGACGATCTACAAAAAAAATCTAATAATTCTGGGTGTTTTCTATGTATAGTAAAAAATATATAAGTATGTGTTAAGTATACCAGTCATCTAGGACCCATAACAAAAGCTCTACTTAGCTTGAGGCTAGACGATGCTGGGTAGAATGTAAAAAAAATAGTATGAGCTAAGAAAATAGTTTATACTTTTTAAAACTATATTTACTGATTTGTCACTGATAAGCCATTTCTTTTGCCTGACCTTCTTTTGCATAAACTTTTTTTCATCTTACCTATATAAACATTCTGATTCCCCAGAAAAGAGTCAAATAGTCAGAATGCTCGAGCTAAAAGACGACACTATCCAAGGTCGCTCGCACGTCCACGAGGAAATATCTCAGTCAGTGTTTGATAAATACGTTGAACAGTTCCCTACGACTCGCTCGGATAAAGCGGGCCATCAGAGAAACTACGATGAGATGATGAAAGCTGTGAATAAATTCTTAGAAGGATGTAAGAAGAACAAAGCTTGCTGGCGTGAGTATACTAATTTTTTATTGAGGCTAAGTATATTATATGTGTTCCAAAACACAGCATTGTTGGAAGAATGGTTTGTACTATCTGCCTTTAGATAATAGGTTTAAGGTATACTTTACCGACCTCCAGTCTGTTTCGAGCCCATACTCTTTGCAGGAAGTAGCCGATCCAGAATGTCATCTTGAGCGGCTGTCAATATCTTTTCATAGCGTTTGTGTAATTTGCCGATAAAACAACAAAAAAATTTCGTATAACGATTTTTTAGTAAAAAACACTGTTATAAAGGGCGAAGGTCCGCTTGCGATGCAGAAGGTTGCGGGTTCGATTCCCGCCTCGGCACAAATTTGTGTTCGATCTGCAGAAATTTGTTCCGGTGATCAGGTTTTTTTCTATGTATAAAGAAAATATCTATCTATGTAATGTATTGTATTAAGTATATCAGTCATCTAGTACCCATAACACAAGCTCTGCTTAGCTTGGGGCTAGATGATGCTGTGTGGACTGTCCGGAATTATTTAGGTATTTATTTATTTATATTAGTCAGCTGAACATAGGCGTCCCCTAATGAGCGCCATAGCGCCCTGTCTTCAGCTTGCCGCATCCAGCATCTGCCAGCAGTCTTTCGCAAATCGTCATCCCACCTGGCCGGAGGACTTTATGCTTACTAATATAAACTCGAAAGTTTGTATGACTACGTCTATTCAAAATTTCAGTCCGATCCGTTCTGAAGTGTTTGCGTGAAAGAGTAACATACATCCATCCAAATTGTCGCTTCTGGAATATTAGTGTCATTAGTGTAGTTCTGCTTGTAATTCATTAAATAAATAAATAAATGTATCGAAATTAAATAATTCATGACAACGTCATAAGTTCCGTTTGTTACCACGTTCCATAACACTCATTAAATAAATGTATCAAAAATTAATAAATATTTGATGTCAACGTCATAAGTTCCGTTTGTTACCACGTTCCATAACACTCTTTAAATAAATGTATCGAAAATATTAAAAAATCATGTCAACGTCATAAGTTCCGTTTGTTTACAGCAGCTAATTATTACTATGACATATATATGTATTTGTATTTTAGATTACCTAGCTTTAATTTTTTTATTTTGACAATGCCCTCTATACAACAGCTTTTATGACTTTCATGACATTAGTATAAATCTAAATTGTATCTGTTTGAAATAGCTTTAGAACGACATCAAGTGTATAGCTAATACCTACGACTGAATAATTATTCCAATGTTCCATAAGATTCTTGTCGAATTCGAAATTTCCTGAAATATGGAAGTGTTTGTGTTTTCAGAGAGAGAGTCAGGAGAGTTCAATCTAAAGGAGGAAGACTGTGTGGGCCAACAGTCGCAATTGGATTACTGGATCCAGTTCATTAGCTTCCGGCAAGAGCTCATGGAGACTGACATAAAGTAAGGGACAATCATATCACTACATATTTGGCCCCTTGCTTATATAAATATTAAGCTTTACTCTTCTTGTTTTTGTGTTTTTTCTTGTTTCTGTATATGTTTTATGTGTTATTTATATTATTGTTACCTATGGTTAATTATGGGCCAAATAAAAGGATTTTCTTTCTTTCTTTTTTTTTTTTACATACTATAAAACAAAGTATCTTTCTCTGTCCCTATGTCCCTTTGTACGCTTAAATCTTTAAAACTACTCAACGGATTTTGATGCGTTTTTTTAATAGATAGAGTGATTCAAGAGGATGGCTAATACGTATAATAAAAACGTGTGAAGCCGGGGCGGGTCGCTAGTTACCTATACCTATATAATCTAGTTAAGGCGCAAACAGAAGGTACACTAGCACCACTACTAATTTTATCATATTATTACGTTAAACAAAGGAATTTTTAAAATACACACGCTCAGTTTTTTAAACCTAACATATTTTTTTTTAATGCATGTGTAGTAGTTTTATTTTGTCTATTTTAGAAAGGGATACGAAAACAGAGTTAGGTGGCCACCAAGAACAACTTCGCCTTATGGCCCCGGTGAACATTGCTCGCAACTTTAATTCGTTTAAAAATCGACCCGATTATAATATCTCTGTGTTGTTGATGCGTGCACGATAGTAATAGTAGCCATTCAAAATTGGTTATTAAGTTGGTTGTGTTCCGTTATATCAAAAATTATGACTAAAAAAATTCTGTGTTCTGCATTTAATAAGTAACTAGACAATAAAATCTATGCTTAAAATTAAACAACATGCAAGATATTGTGGTGTTTAATACGAAACAGATAGGTAGAAAAACGATGCTCAAGTATTTTACTCTTTCACTCACAAACTACTGAACGGATGAGGCTAAAATTTTGAGTAGACGTAGTTTTAGCCTGGAATAAAACAAAGGCTCGTTTTCATTCCATAAATCTGATCCCATGGGATAGAAATAGCCTTTAAAACGTTTCCATAGTAACAACGCTTGCGAAGCAGCGGTCAGATACTTGTTAATTATAATTTACAATACCTACTTAATATTATAAACGCGAAAGTTTGTAAGTATGGATGGATGGATGTTTGTTATTCACGCAAAAACTACTGAACGGATATGGATGAAATTTGGCACAGAGATAGATTATAGTCTGGAATAACACATAGGCATATTTCATCCCGGTATTCCCACGGGAAAGGGAATTACCGCGGGTGAAATCACGAGGCGCTGCTAGTTTTAAATAAATTGTTTGAAAAGAATAATTTATTGTCAATAGTGAATGTTTTAACAGATTGCCGGCAGACATAGCGGCGACCCCGCCCTCCAAAAAACCGTCACCGGAGTGCAAAGTGCCCATAGGATATGCAGACGATTTCTTCCTAGAAAGGATAATGAAAGTGGACGCCAAAGGTTGGGAACCCCTGGTCCGGCTGATGCACAAGTTCACTGAAATGTACAGCTCCGATGACTTCACAGAGCTTGGGGCGAAGATTGCGAGATACGTTGAAATGGTGAGTTTTGTATTGGTTGTTTAAGACGTCTTTATTAACAACGAAAATTTAAATCAAGGAATAAATAAAATTAAAACTTGTATATGTATATGTCACCGTTAAATTGTAAATAACGTTAGATTACAATCTATCTAGCGAGATTGTAATCTGTCGATAGATTGTAAACCGTAACATTTGCTTATAATTTAACGCTTTATTTTTCGGTAGATTATAATCTATCGAAGTGAAACCGTCAAATTGTAAAACAGAACGCACCTAGCGCGCTGATTTAATCAGGATGAATTTACCACAGAGTTACAAACCTATTACAGCGGGCATAATGAAAATAGTAAAAAAATACAAAAAGTTGTTAGTTTTGAAAAACATTAATATATTTTCGACTTGTTTTTTTTATATTTTGATTTAATTTTGTGACAGTTTTTAAGAAATTTTCATTATTTTATCAATTTTACGTTGTGTTTGAGGAGAAAATATTTTTACGTTTCTGATTTTCTTATTTTGAGACCATGTGATATCAGAATTATTGATTAAGTACCTACTTAATAATAAATAAATAATTCCGGACAGTCCACACAACATCATCTAGCTCCAAGCTAAACAGAGCTTGTGTTATGGGTACTAGATGACTGATATAATTAATTTCTGGAGATCGTTCACAAATTTGTTCCGAGGTGGGAATCGAACCCGCAACCTCCTGTGTCGTAGGCGGACCTTTGCCCACCGCGCCACATCGGAAGTCAAAAATAAAAAAATAAAAACAAGAACTCAATTATTCATGAAGTGCATTTATTTTATTTGACTGACACCTATGTTTCATTCCTAACTCTATGGACACAGAGCAGTCTATTGTAAGGCTGACCAATCAGGGATCAGGACAATTTTCAAACTGTGTTCTATACAGTTTGAAAATTGTAAGATTGTGATTTGACGGTTTCACTTCGATAGATTATAATCTACCGAAAAATAATGCGTTAAATTGTAATGAAATGTTACGGTTCACAATCTATCGACAGTTTATAATCTTGCGAGATAGATTATAATCTAACGTTATTTGCAATTTAACGGTGACATATACACACAATTGAAACCATTAGCTAAATGCAGACGGTTGCAAACATTCAATACCAGTCGGAAGCGTCCCCAAGACACGGGCAAGATACAATAACTATTCATATATTTCCATGTAGATCCATCTACGTCACTTTTACTAGCGTGTATTATTTACTAGCTGCGCCCCGCTACTACACCCGCGCCTCATCATCAGCATTTATTAGTCCAATGCTGGACATAGTCCTCCCCTTACCGATCTGGAGTAAACGTCTTCTTGAGTGTAGGCCGCGACTTGGCAAACATAGTGTAGGACGCCCTCCGACCAGGTGGGATAACGATCTGTGAAAGACTGCTGGCAGACGCTGGATGCGGCAAGCTGAAGACAGGGCGCTATGCGCTAATTAGGGGAGGCCTATGTCCAGCAGTGGTCTAATATAGATAGATAGATAGCATTTATTGATTCAAGAAAAATACATAATATTTTGGTTAGTAGTATCTTAAATCCTATGTTAGGTTTATCTAGATACTGGGGTTCTCTAAAACTAGGTACTTATGCTAGCGTAACACGCATAGGGCAGTGTTGCATTCAAACACAGCGGTGTCACCACCACCCTGTTTACGTGTAGCGTGTAGCATATGCTGATGATGATGATGATTGTTTACAGAACCCCAAGTCGTGGACCGGTCTGATAGCGGCCGGCTGGTGGTGCGGGGCGAGCGGTCGCGGTCACTGTGCGGTGCGCTGCCTGACCGCAGCGCACTGGGAGGCGCCCGTCAAGCATCGCGTGCTGGCGCTGCGCCCCCTCTCGGCGCTCTTGCACATGTCAGTACTGTAGGCAATACATTTAGACAATAGAAATATGAAAATAGAAATAGGAAAAGAAATAGAAAATGAAAATAGAAATAGAGATAGACAATAGAAATAGGAAATATAAATAGAAAACCTTTATTTGTAACTCAAACGCAAAAGATAGAAAAGAAAATACAATTTAACATAACAGCAATTAGTGGTTTTGACAACTTTAATTCATCATTTCATTGGTCTATCATTCGTTATCCAATTCGAACTAGCGAATTTATCGCTGCGTTCGATCAATTATGCGTTTTTGAGGTTTTTATTTTTATTTTTAGTTGTTTGCTTACTGTTACCCTGCTATTTTCTGTTATCCGTTTTCGTTATGTTATTCAGAAAAGTCTTTGTTTACAAATAATATCTATTTTTCTTAATTTGAGTATAAATTATTATTGTTTTATTTGATAAATACGCAACCCAATATACCTTCGTGTACCTTCGTGTCCATACCAAGGTTGTCTCGAAACGATCGCTCAGAGATAAGGGTTAGTGCAACTTTGCTATCCCTCTTTCCTGTTTTTTCTCTTGTTTTGTTTCAAAGTAAATTGTATGTTACCTTTTTTCCTTACAGGCAATCCAAGCAAGCCGATGCCAAAAAGATAGCTTATCTGTCCTTCTACGAGGCACCAAAGAACAAAGTGGAGGCCTTTCTAGTTGCGTTGGCACACACATACAGGGTAAATATATATCACATTTTTATATACTAGCGACCCACCCCGGCTTCGCACTGATGTAATATACATATTATAAAACTACCTCTTGAATCATTATCTATTAAAAAAAACGCTTCGAAATTGGTTGCGTACCTAGTTTTGAAGATCTATCGAAATATATATAGGGACAGACAGAGGAAAGTGATTTTGTTTTATACCACGTAATGATTAGCGACCCGCCCCGGCTTCGCACGGGTTGTGTGATACGTACAAACCTTTCTCTTGAATCAATCTATCTATTCAATAAAACCGCTTGAAAATCCGTTGCGTAGTTTAAACAGGACAGACAGATAAACAGACAGTGGCAGCAACTATGTAGTGATATCTGCTGTTCAATTTTCACGTATTATTAAAGATAACTCAAAAATATAAGACCACAAAAAGAAGCAACAGCTTACGAATAAAAAAAATCTTAAACCCAGAAAAAAAAATCTGATTTTAAACGTATAAAAAGAAACATACACTTGATTTAAGAACGTCCTCCTTTTTAAGGCTGGAGCAGACCGGATGCGTATGCGTAGTCACGCGCGTAGTTACGCCGTAACCCAATGTCACACCGGGTTACGCATACGTCTACGCTTACGCTTACGCAATTGAGCTGAGAACGCAACGCAGGCCCCGTGCCCGGCTGCAGCAGCCATATTACTGTTTTTGACGCTGTTGTGCACGATGTCTCACGAAGATTGGGTATATGGATGGACCTAGTAGTTCATCTGACGAGGAAGAAGAGTACGATACATTTTTGTAGTTTTTACTTTTTGAATTGTATATACATTCATATTTCGCACAATTTCAATAAGTTTTTCTTTTTTATTGCTATTTGGATTACTAATCAAAACAAAAAAAACACTTTTGTAATAAAATACAACTGACTGCAGTTTCGCGCGTAGGGCAACGCACAGCAAAGGTACGAGCGTGTTCAAATTTGTTCGGTGTGACTTCCATAATGGCGCGCGATTGAATACAACGTCATCAAGGCGACGTTGCCGTTCTGCTCTGCGTAAGGTACGGCGTAAGTCACGCAGCCTGTTTGTGTCTTGGGAGCTGCGTTGCGTAGGGCTACGCATTACGTCGACGCGCACGTCTACGTTACGCAAGCAGTGTGTCCTGTCTCATACATTTCCATACATTACAACTCAGTAGTACGTGCGCGTCTACGCTTACGTCTACGCATACGCATCTGGTCTGCTCCAGCCTTTAAAGTCTGTTCAAATATAGAACGTGCCGTCGTCGAAACGAAACCATGTCATCTCACCGAATTTAGGACCCAGATTTCTTAGCTTCGGGCTAGATGTAGATTGTTCACCATTATTTATAACTAGCAGCGCCTCGCGGTTTCACCCGCGTAATTCCCGTTCCCGTTCCCGTGGGAATTCCGGGATAAAATATATAAATATAGCCCATGTGTTATTCCGAGACTAATCTATATCTGTGTCAAATTTCATCCCTATCCGTTCAGTAGTATTTGCGTGAAAGAGTAACAAACATCCATCCATCTATCCATCCATACAAACTTTCGTGTTTAATAACTAGCGACCCGCCCCGGCTTCGCACGGTTTTATTATACGTATAAACCTTCCTCTTGAATCACTCTATCTATTTAAAAAAACCGCATCAAAATCCGTTGCGTAGTTTTAAAAATTTAAGCGTTCAAAGGGACATAATGAAATAGGGACAGAGAAAGCGACTTTATTTTATACTATGTAGTGATATAAATAGGATTTATTTATTTCTTCCTTTCTTCTTTCAGGCTGACTACGAGTATGCCACATGGATGTACCGCTACGCCATGGCATTCGACCATAGATACCTTCCCGCCCGGGCCAGTCTGCAAATCACCATGTGTTTCATGATATACGGCGATACCTCAAAGAAGAAACAATGAAACGCCAGTGTAAAGTAACCTTTATTTCTTACTCCATAGTACAAGTTTTTGATGAACAAAAGTAGTGTAACTCTGATCTTGATTAATTTGTAAAAGAAAAAAAGATACGTCAGTGTAAAGTAACCTTTATATTATTACTCCGTAGAACAAGCTTTTGATGAACAAACGCATTTCTACTCTAATCTTGATAATTTTGTAAAACAATCAATCAGCGTAAAGTAACCTTTATTTCTTACTCTATAGAACAAACTCTTCATGAACAAACGCAGTGTAACCCTAATCTTTATTATTCTATAGAAGAAACAATGAAATGTTAGGGTAAAGTAACCTTTATTTTTTACCCCATAGAACAAACTTTTAATAACAGTGAAACTCTGACCTTGATTATTTTACCGAAGAAGTAATGAAACGCCAGTGTAAAGTAACCTTTATTTCTTACTCCATAGAACAAGTTTTTGATGAACAAAATCAGTGTAACTCTCATCTTGATTATTTTGTAAAAGAAACAAAGATACGCCAGTGTAAAGTAACCTTTATTTCTTACTCCATAGAACAAACTTTTGATGAACAAACGCAGTGAAACTCTAATCTTGATTATTCTATAGAAGAAACAATGAAATGATAGGGTAAAGTAACCTTTATTTCTTACCCCATAGAACAAACTTTTAAAAACAGTGAAACTCTGACCTTGATTATTTTATCGAAGAAACAATGAAATACCAGCGTAAAGTAACCTTTATTTCTTACTCCATAGAACAAGCTTTTGATGAACAAAAACAGCGCAACTCTGATCATGATTATTTTGTAGAAGAAATAATGATACTTCAGCGTAAAATAACCTATATTTCTTACTCTATAGAATAAGCTTTTGATAAACAAAAGCATTGCAACTCTGATCTTGATTATTTTGTAGAAGAAACAATGAAACGCTAGTGTACATTAACCTATATTACTTACTCCATATACATCTTACAGCCTGTCCAGATAGGGCGCTTTACGCTCGAGTGCCCTCGCGCGTAACCACTCGCGCGTTCTCCAGATACTAGAGCGCTATACATTCCGTCCAGATGCTGCTGCGCGATTCCTTGCTCGCGCGTAAAACGCGAGCAACGCGCTGGACTCTCGACTCGCGCGTGTTGCGCGCGAGTCGAGATACTAGGGCGCCATTGCTGCGTCCAGTGGTGCGCGCGATTCCAACGCGAGTGGACGTATTTGGAACAAAAATGGAGACTGATAATTTTGACATATTTTGACAATTTTGGTATGCAAGCCACAACACGACTGCTTTGTCTCGCTCCAAGTTTATAACTGTCCCTGGGTCCCTCCCAAACAAATCGCGCGTAAAACGCCGCATCTGGACGCAATATAAATTGAAACGCGCGAGGGCACTCGCGCGTAAAGCGCCCTATCTGGACAGGCTGTTACTCCTTTTGATGAACAAACGCAGTGTAAGACTGATCTTGAAAATTTTGTAGAAGATACAATAAAATCTATGTTAACCTTTATTTCCTACTGCATAGAATAAGCTTTAAAAGTTTCCACACACTGAAGCCGGAGGCGGAGCGGAGGCGAAGGCGTGCCGTTTTTTCCTATGGCACCGCGCCGCCACCGCCTGCGGTGTGTGAAGGCTTTCATATCATTCAATAGAATACAACTCGCACGCCTTCGCCTCCGCTCCGCCTCCGGATTCATTGTGTGGAGACTTTTAATGAACAAACAGTGCATCTCTGATCTTGATTATTTTGTTAACTATTTATAGAATAGAAATAGAAATAGAAGAATTGATCAAGAATTGATCAATAATAGATAAAAGCAGCTTCTGATTTGGATTAATTTCAAAAGAGAAATGATACTTTAGCGTAAAGTCATCTTTATTCTTACTCTATAGAAGAAACTTCTGAATAATGAAGGTAGTGGAACCTCTGATTGGATCAAACTCAGATGACTTTGGAAGAAAAAATATATTCAGCGTAAAATAACCTCTATTTCTTACTCCATAAAACAGATGTTGAACAACTTCTTTATTTTTTTAGAGCTAAGTAATGCTTTATCCACCTGCTCAGAAACGATAATGGTCTTCTTTATTCAAACGTTTGAAAACGTTGAAATGTGATGCATTGAATCTCGTTTGATATTAATTTAAGACGTTTTACAAAACTGTATATCAGTATAGTATGCTTTGTAGTTCCTAATAGATGCAATGGCCATCATTTACGATGTTATTTCTTAATATTTATTTATTCTGACTACATTATAAGAATGTGAAGTAGATACCTATTATCCTAAGATTTAAATAAACTCATTTGAAATACTCAATATGATAATAAAATGTATGACTATAATATTTCAACATTGACTTTGTATATGTACAATATTCTTAAAATTGGTGTTTTAGCAATGTTAAAATAGCAAATAGTTTTAAGAAAAAGTTTTTATCAATATGAACAATATATAATAACCATAATAAATAATATATGTACTCAATCTAAATCTTCTGACACTTTCTCATTTAATTAGTGATAAAAATATGATAATCTAAGACCAAATGCATTTTTGTTCCGCCTACGAAGAGCAATTTATATTTTGCCATTCCTTTTGTTGTTGTATGTTTTGTTGATTTCGGTTTTTTAAACTACCTGATGTTGAAAAGTTCTGTTTGAATTCAGATCGTCTTTAAAAAGACCATTTATGTTGAATTGCATTCTAAAACTATTATTGAAACAGACTTTTATTGAAGTTTGTATAAATTTGACCTTTTTATGATTGTTTTATGAGTAATGTAACAGAATAAGTTACCTATGTTTTTTATTTGCGTACATGTCCAAGACTGATTGTGTCCCATCGGTTTTAAAAATAAAACTGTTTTATTGCTCCATACTGTGTTTTAATTTATCCTAAATCTACCCTATTTTAAGGAATAATTAAAACAAAAGTGACTTGGTTAAATTCTTTTATTTATTCAATTACAAACAGTAGGTAGGTACTTCGTAAATACAAATACAGTAAATACATATAGGACATATAAATACATAAAGTATTTAAAACAAATGAAACTCTAATGTTTGTTCGTGTTGTATAGTGCTGGGCCCGAATTCCACTAAATAAATCGCTTCACCATTTAAATAGTATCGTGTCAAAATATCAGTGCTAAACTCTTTTTGGTATTCTACAAGTATAAACTTTTTGAGGTTCATTCATAACTGTGACGATTACCTTTATAACTACCAATTTCACATTCTAATTATGAAATTCTCTTCAAACGCAAAAAATTGTAGAATACCTACCACAAACGTCATTTTAATCATCTTGATTGAATGGCACTATTGAGACCTTTGTTTCGAAATTAGTGGAATTTGGCCCCTGTTTGTATAGGTACACTAGTTTCTAGCCGGCTTCGTAGTTGTTTTTATAGAAACGTTTTAAGGTAGTTTCTAAGCCACGGGAATTGGTTTATGGGTTTGTTATTTCGTCACGTCAAAATAAATGAACGGTTGATTTTTTTTCATAGACGTTGGATTAGATCTGGAATAACACAGGCTACCTTTTATCCAATAAATCCCGATCTCATGGGATAGAAAAAACCTTTCAATGTTTCCATAGAAACTAGTTAATAGAAATTAGTTAATAATAGAAGTGTGATTTACACATACAAGTACCTATATACCTACAACATACCGACTTATATATAGGTACCTATATACCTACAACATACTTCATAAAAAAAACATAATCTTGTGACATTATAGGTATAACTAAACCTTATAATTTTACTTCACAGAATCTAAGGTTAGGTTAGGTTATTCCCATCTGATCATATGATCCGTTTGTGGTTGCATCTGATCACATACAAAGTACCCTACGGAACTTAGGTCCGTTGCAAACTTTAATTTTGTGCCAACAGATCATAACATATTTTTAGTGTGTAATTTTAATAAGCAATAACAACCTTTTTCTATAATTAGACTTCTTTGTACCTACTAACTACCTATGATGCCAACAGGGTTAAAAATAAAAAAATATATAATATGATAAAAAAAAATTAATTTGTCCAAAATGGTTGTTCATATTTGAAGCAGACGAAAGCGTATGATGCGTTGTAGCATGGTTGTAGCCCAAGAGACCCCAGTTCCGGCAATGCTCTTCAAACCCGAAGCGGCCACCTAGAAAAGAAATTAAACAAATATCAGCACAGAAACCCGCTAAGTACCATATTTTTCTGTAATAGATCATTACTCATTAAGTATTGCAATAGAAAACCATCGCGAAGTTACGAACGTAACTATTCTTTAGTTTAAGAAAAAAATACGCGTGCTTATGGAATTATCAGGGGCAATAGGTATTCTTTTTCACACTACATCGCTCGCAAATACTTTTAAGTTATGTTGCTCGAAACATTGGTTAAGTTTTTACAAATTTTAATTTTAAATCACTGCGAGTCTCCTTGATATTTTTTTCTTAAATGTTATATGAGGGAAAAAATCTTTTTTTTTATAGAAATCAGAATTCTAAATCTTTATTTCTTTAGGCTTACAAAATAAGCACTTAGACAAGTCAAATTTAATACTACCTATAGGTACATAGTTATCAAAATAATATAAGAAATAAAGTGATAATTGATGTTCAGTTCGCCTCAGTTTTTTGTTCACTAGTGGAAGAGGCGAAATAGAAACCACTAGCATGTGTACCTATAACTTATGTGTCTAATACATGTTTGCCTAATAAATAATTACATACTATTGTCGATGTGGAATTTTTTTTAGCAAAGGAAATCCTACTCTACTCAATAAGATCTTCGAAATTCAAACAAACCTCTTTTCAGAAGGCGACTATAAAAACACTTAATACCAGGAACCTGCCTATCTAGATTTTCTTTTATCGCAGGAAGTGTGAAAAGTAGAGTCACCTAAAAATATGCTGGACAATTAACACTATATCATCTACCCCAAAGACAAGCAGAGCTTCTGTTGTAGGTACTGGATAAAATATGATGCTACTTAAGTAGGTAATTAGATTCACTCAATATGTATAAACATAATTTACGATTATGATCATAATGCCAGACAGTTCACATAGTTTTATAGCGAACTCTTAGAACACACTGGACAAATAAGAATCTGCACGTAGATCGTACAAACATTTGTCACGGGGCGGGAATCGATTTCGCATGGGAAAAGGAAAACTATACAGACCATTTCTTTCAGTATCTACCTAAACCCAACGTGATCAAGTCTTACCTTCAAAGATGTGGCGAATAGTAATATAGAAGCTCTCAAGTATAATTCTTCAAGCTGGCTTCAAGACTCCGATGATTCTCCGAAGTGCCGAGGCCGATGTCAGCGTCACATGAAACAATGAGGTTAGTACGATTTAATTAAAGAAGACAAGAAATCATAGGATAAGGGAATTCTGCACAAATGCTTCATAATAGACAGCAGTTGATGGCGAATGGCGATACTGTGAGAAGAATCCACTTCGGGATTGATATCGCCATAATATAATGAGTGAGTGTGTGTTAATAAAAAAAGAATCGCATTATTCATGCAATAAAAAAGCGGAAGCACAAGTAAACAAAAATACGCAAAAAGACATCACTCACCAACGCGGAAAATTTAGAATCTTATAAACTATTCCAGATTGTTCTCGAAGAGTCGCCGATGATTATGAAGCACCCACAATAACTATTGGAACACGCACAAGAGTATATCGCATAACTAGTCCTGTGCAGTGACCAATAGTTGTTTTGGGCTTCGGTATTTTTCGCAGCTGAAGGCTTCTCATTCTGAAATTTTTATTAGGGCCTTTGCATACGACTTTTACGCGTCGTCGCCCATATCCTAGGATAAGTAATTTAGAACTGGGAAATTTGAATGGTTTGCATCGACTGCGCGTAGTAAGAACGTCGTGTGCACAGGCCTTAAAACTTTTTAACAGATTCCGAAAAAATATCTGACTCCGACACACCAATTCGTCAAATAGGTACCTACGCGTTATATTTCAGGAAATGGTGTTGAAGTTTACAATTTTGAATAAAAGTTGAAAAATTTAAATTGAAATAAAGGTTGAAAACAAGGATGCCAAATAGAATAGCAATAGTCTGCTTTTGAAATCGTATTAAACGTGTGAAAACCGAATCCCAAAACCCCGTCTTTTTTTATGGAAAGCATTTACCTAAAGCATTTGTTGGATCTGAATGGTTTCATTGATAATTTAACTACTGACAAAACCACACTTAAACGAGCAAGAAAGGAAAACGTAAAACATAAAAGAAAATCAGAAATAAATAAAATCTTTATTATAAAAACTAAAAAACTTAACATAAAAAACTTACTTTTACATTTCTGGATAAAATTAAGTAGTTAGGTACAAGTCTTTCCCCCGATATCCAAACGCTGTTAAGAATTAGCAGGTCTAAACACTCTTTGCCTTTTTTTCATGAAAAACAGTTACAAAAAGAAAACCATGTGTGACGCTCAACTAGAAAAAGTCGTTTAGGTATACAGGGTTGGAAAACCTTCGTCAAATACATTAGGTACAGAGTTAGTTGTATGCTGATTCTGAAATGCAATGAATAGAACGTTTTTTAAACTAAGACGTTCTTTTAATTGCATATCATTGCCAGGCATGTTTACAATTTAATATTATGATTTAATTTTACACAGATATTATGATTTAATTTTACACAGATAGAATAAAAGGAAATTCTGAAGTGCAATTTCCGTTTAGCCTAAACTGAGATTTGAAATTACTAGCTAGTGTTCATAAGAATATGGACATACCATGATCACCCACATAAATCAAACATGCGTTGTAAATGCGTGAATTAAAGGCAGTAAATTTTGAAGTGCGTATTTAAAAAAAGCTTTGCCAATTAGATTCGTGAAATGCCGTTTTGGTTTTTTGGACGTCATCATTCACTCGATTTAATATAATTATTAAGTATGATGATGGTATGCCTCAAACAAAATATTGAGCATAAACTTTGCGTCCATCTCACCACCCCGTGACTCAACTTGAAGAAAAACAAATGAGTCACGATAGTTACTGGTAAAGATAATTCTTTCTTGGGAATAGTAAAATGCCATTTTGGAACTCTAAAGGTGACGACTGGCCGGGGCATTTAATCGAATCTTAAAGTGGGTATTCGTATTTCCAGTGCCAGTAAATTGAAATCATGAAAACTTGCGAGCCGAGCAATGCAATAGTTTCAAACTCGATGCGAATAATAAAACGCTGTAACTGTCAGTCGTCAACTTTCGACAAACTTTACACATTATACTAACTACATGATGATCAACAAAGAAACATCTGCAAGCTTCACGATTCTTCAGCATAGTTGTCCCGACGGCAATGAATCGCCCGCAATAGCCGCTGTCACACGCACAAGAGTATGGCAACACTAATCTTGAGCAGTGGCCAGCAGCTGTTTTGGGCATCATTTAAAGGCTTCATCAGGAACTTGAAGCGATGCGTTTCAGATCACGGACACAAAAGCAGTATTTACAAGCGGTAGAGCGCCAGTAACTCATAACTGTTCAGTCGAATCACGGTCAATATCTACTTCGGATAAATTTAAGACTTCGAAACGCTATCGTTTCTTAACAACATATATATCTCTAATTTGTAAACTACAAGAATATTCCCCTGCTGTTAACTCAACAGATATGTTACTTGCACTCTAGTCCGGTATAGTATTAATTAAATAGGTAGTACCTAACATTTCAAACTTAGGACTGGTTTACATTTGCCAACTGCAAGTCAATTAGGACTTGTCAACGGAAAGTAAAATATGTAGAGTAGATTTATCACTCAAGCTTCTTAGCTGTAGCGTTGCTTGCTACTTTCTTGTACTTAACGAATGTAAACCAGCCATAAACGCAAACTATTTCACCTGTGTAAAAAATAAAGATTACATTGATTTGAGCTCCATATATTCATGGTGATTTTATTCAGAGCTTTTATCTTGTTTAATGCCAAGAAGCTCTCATTACTAGAGGATATAAAATGTTACGAGTATCATTATGATACAAGATAATTGATAACTTATGTGTTAAATTAACTAAAAATACTTAAATAGTGCATAAATTTACATAAGCAGAAAAACGACGAGGAGTCACATGCGCTGCGAACTACAAAACGGATTATATGTTTTATTGTGATTTAGAATATAGAAGCATTATACCTATATATCTACGATACGAAAATATAAAAGTTTTTTTTAATGTGGGCATTGAATTAATAATGCTTGCCCTATACCTACAGATGGAAGTTTGAGACGGGATAGTAAGGGCTGCTATAGTTACAGAAAAACGTTCATATAAAAACTTTTTCAGATATTCAGTCACTGCATTCATAGGTTTTGGAAAAAAATTACAGTCAGATGGTCTCATAGGAACGTTTTTCTGTAACTATAATGGTTAAGATAGCCTTTACTGCCCCGTCTCAAAAATCCACACTGTATGAAACGAAAAGCATGAAAAAAAAAATGAAACAGAAACTATCATCCACAATAGTTTTACTTTAGACTAATCATTCGATTTAGTTAGATAAAACTAAACAAATTCAATACCTACTAACAATGTTCAATCGAAAATTTAGTTTTTTCACTATTTTGTTTTCATTGATTCTATAAAAAACTTAATACCTATAATTTATTTAAATTAAAGTATTTTTTTGTGTGAAGTAGATAATGCTGTCCTGGTTGATTTTGAACCCGATATGAAATATTTTAGATTCAACAAAAGACAGTTTACTTAATTGTGAATCGGTTAAATGTGCAAGGAGCGTGAAACAAAGGTTAAAAATAAAGTATTTATTACACTTGCGGATGGATCGACTAGGGCAAAAAGTAAGGTGTCGGGTAGCGAAGCCGTATCGGGACGAAACCATAGTAGCGGCTTAATTCGCTAACTACATACTATAACCGGATATTTAAAAAATAATAGGTTTATTTTGTACCCGTTTTCATATTTTTGTATAAACATTCATTTTTTTCTGTAAATTTAGGTACAGTTAGTAGATATTTCTGTAAGAATATTTTTTAATTTATCTAATAACTTTTTTATATTCTGCTTACTGTTTGGTGGTATTTTGCTCTTCATTATTGTTTTGGAATCGAATTGAAAAAAATTGTTTACATATAAAATTAAATAATTTGAGCTAGTGATAGCTAACTTAGTTCTGAGTGCACATGAGAGGGCTTCGTTCTGTTTTATTCAACGATAGAAACCGCGAGCAAAAGTCTGTATAAAAGATAATTTCTCACTTATAATACACCCGATATAAAATTCACAAATTTAAAGCCCATACCTAATTCTCCGAATCTATTTCCCGAACATTTTTTCAATACTTACACTCACAAGCACATTTAAATTTAAAGCACAAATTTAAAAAACACTAAAGATATTTTCAGATAAAAAAAAATAACAAAGGACGTGTGACCGCGATCGGTACCGTGTTGCAAGTGAGCCTACGAAGGCTGTATGTAACTTGCTACGGTCTTACCCCAAGCTAAGGGTGTGGGTTAATTTATAAGCGGACGGTAAATATTCTGGTCATGCGTACTAGAGACTAAAATAATATTCAGAAGTGCTTTCGAATAGTTTGAACTTTATATACACGGATTGAAAGAAAATAGTTTATTTGTTCGCCACATAAAGAAAGTAAACCAAATAGAGTATTTTTAGAAAAGTGGAGGAATAATGCAGTCTAATCGCTATGAGCGATCTTCCAGGTAACCTTGGAAATGATAAGACATGAAGGGATTTCAGTTTTACAGGTACCGGAGAAAACTGAAGTAACTTTTGTACATTGATGATTTTTGAGGGGTTATTTTCTAGCTGGAGTATCTACATAATAGTATGGTAGTAGCTAGCTCTAGATACTGTTATCGTTGTGGTTGGGAAAGTATCTAGTAAGGTATTTAACAGTATTTTTTTTTGCTTCCAAAATTTTTAGTAATTTTCTTTATAAGACAATTGAGGAAAAATTGTAGAGTGAGTGGGGGCAAGATCGAACGGTTTTTTGATGAGATGATCAGTGTTGTTTTTGAATCCTTGTAGAAGAATAGATATTGACTTTAGCTAAAAGTAAATTAGACATAATTAAAGGGTAAAGACTAGATTTTTATAATATGTCAATAACAGCCTGATAAAGCTGTCCAAAAAGTAGAAAACTGTAATTAAAAAAAATATTTTTACTTAATTAAAACAGGGGGAAGATGAAAAGGTGACGGGGTAAGATCGAATGAAAATCTAAAATCGTTAAAACGTGTCTTAGGCAGGTCTTAGGCAAAGTTTATGGTCCTTAGTCTATAGTGTTAAGTAATTTAAAAAGTTGTAACTGACTGTAGTGCCAAAATAGCTATTTTTAACAAAGATATAGCAAATTTAAAAAAATATATATTCCGAACTTACCCCACTGGGGGAAGATTGAAGCAGAGATTCTCAAACTTTGCAGCCAATTTGTATAAGATTTGACTGAAGAAAAAAATATTATCTTGTAATGAAAAATCAAATAAAAACTGAAAACTTTTTTTATTTCACATGATACCTATATGAATATTCTTTTTCATCACCATAAAATAATTGTTTATTTTTTACTTTTGTAATTTTTAACGTAAGTATTTTCTTTTTCTGTTTGATTTCTATTTTTATTTCACATTTCTTAGCATACCTATTCTTGTTTCTTTTTGTTTTACTACTTTCAGCATTATTTGCTTATTTCTTATTTTTTTGATGAAACCTACACAAAGATACAGTTTGAGGACCTCTGGCTTTTAGTATGAAACCTGAAAAAGGGTCAATAAGAAAACTTTGATATGTTCGTCTTACCCCGTTAAATGTAAATGGGGAAAGATAAAAAGTTGAAATAAATTCTAAAATACGAGAAATAGATAGATTTAGAAGTAATTACATAAATGTCTACAAAAAATAATAGGCAGATGTTTCAATTAAACGCTCGTACCTGCCTTGTAATTCAATTTACAAGACACGGGGCAAGATGAAATCACTTTTGTGAATCCTGAAAAGTACACTGTCTTAGAAAATTGCACTTTACACACAACCAGGCGTTCTCATCGGCAACCGCTGACTGAGGTGTGTAACATATTGAATTTGTGGCCCTAACGATGTAGTCAGCACTCCAATAAGTACTATAAATCTGGTGTTATGGAAGACTTTTTGTCTTACCCCTTTTTTCATCTTCCCCCCACTCACTCTAATATAAATACTAGCTGGGCTCCATGGATTCACCCGCTTGAAGATTCACCCTTGTAAAAATTTATGAAAATGACACTGTTTTATTCCAGGCCTAGAACTACTTCTATTAAAAAAATTATACTACTAGTGTGATCTATTGATATGTAGAATAGAAACCATTTATAACTAGTCTTTACTATAAGAAGAGCTGAGCCAACTGCAGACTGTTGCAAACAATCTCGAGGCAGCTCAAGTGATACATATCAATACTACCTAATCGGAGGCATCCCCAATACAATACATAAAAGTAATAAAACGTATAAGTAAAAGTATCTAAACTTTTACTTTATGTACTTCAGGTGGAAGACCTTTCCAGATTTTCTATTAAAATGATAAATTGAGCAATTTTGGATTCAGCTTCTGACTTAACCCATAAGGGGAGGCGGTGTCATATGATCTTTATTTTTAGTTTTTTGTTCCGATTTTTTACCAACTACGAATTTACCCTGCAACCAATGACCCCAAGACTTGTACGATTTAATTTATACCTTAGCTTATTTTCATGGCGACTCGAAGATACATAATTTGCCTAAATTAAAAATCTATTATGATTACGAAAAATCACGCTTTATCTTTTGGATGATTTGAAATATCATGACCCATGATGGGAAAATAGGTAAAAAAAAAAAACAAACTCACAGTTCTTTAGACCTTACAGGCCTCTTGGACACATCACAAATTTCATTAAAAAGGTAGGTTAATTATATTAAAACTAGAAAATACAGTGATCACTTTGCGATTTACATATCTATTTATCTATATATATAAAAGAAAGACTTGTTTGTTACAACACTTATAACTCGAGAACGGCTGGACCGATTTTTATGATTTTTGTGTTTTTGGATTTGTCTTCGTCGGGAATAGCATATTATGTATAAAAATATGATATTTGACAAATAAATAAATTTCCCCGCGGGCGACGCTGCGGGGCGCAGCTAGTTTTTTATAGTCTTATGGATAGTAAAGAAGTTTTGAACCTTTTTAGGTTGTTACTTTGTCTTTGCGAACGCCCAAATAAAACCCACGTTAAATGGTTTGATTTTTAGGTAGAAAGTAAGAGATTCTTATAGTTCTCGAGACTGAATATATCGTATAAATAGAGCTTATAAAAACACGTAGGTAAGCTAGGAATTATGTACCTAGATGTAGCTAGTCGAGGTCGGAAGCCCTAGGAAAGAGGTCGGTGCCTGCCGTTATAGGATTATGAAACCGACACTATGATTTAAATCCCTATTACTATCCTATGTTTGTTACTCACGGGGGTCTATCGTGCCTCGTAAGCCCTAGGAAAGAGGTCGGTGCCTGCCGTTATAGGATTATGAAACCGACACTATGATTTAAATCCCTATTACTATCCTATGTTTGTTACTCACGGGGGTCTATCGTGCCTCGTTATAATTAAAGACTAAAATGGCATAAAACTAAAAAAATTATAGGTGACAACATAGGGTGTAAAAAACCAGAGGTTGAGGTAATGATTTGATGATTTTTACAGTTTTTTGTAAAAAATATAATATCCATCTATCTCTAATCTCTTTGTATTTTTTAACAACAATCATATTAAAATTTTACGAATGACTAAGGATTACTCTAAAACTACTGGACAGATCTTGGTAAAATTTATATGAGACAAAAGCACCGGCTTTCAAATTCCTAATAGAATCATCAAATAGGTTTACCCAAAAAAATACATACATTATAATCGTAATGCATAGTTTACAACAGTTTTAAAATTTATTATAAAATATTTTTTATTTGAAATCGCTTTTAACTAGTTAAGAAAAAAACTAAATTTTAAAAGTCTGATTCTTAGTTTTGCAAGCCTCCTACCTAGTTATGTAGTTTTTTCTACGAGTTCTTGTAAACAATATTTTAATTTTGATGCGCTTACGCAAAGTTATAATTTCCAAAGAAAAGTCTCCTAAGAAAAGAACCGAATAAGGCAGCCTAATTAATCTCTGGCTTAAGGAATCTTTGATGTAATGCCCTTTTCATAACACGTGACAAATTAATGACAGTTCTACACGGCATGCCATACGGCAATATAATTTAATTTCAACAAAAGAGGGAGGCCTAGAGATTAAATACGAGTCCGAAGCCCCGCGGAAGCTATGTCCTGTCACCCGACACCGTCCGGCGAGGCGTTAAGGTATCTAGTGTGTCAGCCCTAGTGTAGCTTATTCGCTTTTAGGGTACCGCAGGCTTTTTGAAAACGTCTAAAAAAATAGAATTTACTATAAAATAGAATTATTTTTCGTTCGCCTGCAACGCAGGTAATTGCGGGTTCGATTCCCGCCCTATGACAAATGTTTGTGTGATATGCAAATATTTGTTCTTGGGTCATGGGTGTTTTCTATGTAAATTAAAACATATCTATCTATGTTATGCATTGTATTAAATATATCAGCTATCTAGTACCCATAGCACAAGCTCTGCTTTAAGGTTAGGACTAGCTAGATGATGCTTTGTGCATTTTTGAAGCGTAAATAATTGGTAACCGTTGCCGTTAAATTAATAAAAACACTCACGGAACCCGATCTAAAGTTTCTCCTCACCCTTGACCACTTGTTTTTTAGTCCAGTATCCGATTTCAGATCCGGGAACTAAAGTCCGTCGTGACAGTAATTAAAATATAATGAACTTACGCGGGTTTAATCAAAAAACTTGTCACATACGAGTTTAATGTTATTGCATATTGCTTTTGAATTTATAATTATAAAGTTTCAGTGATTGCGCTGTTAAAGAAACACAGTAATTAAGTGAATTTTTCATACGTTTTTCTTATTTTCTCTCACAAGTGTTAATATTTTGTGGTTGTTATAACTTCAGAATTCCATTCTATCAAAATAAAAGCGTGAAGTGTAATTTTTTAACTAAGAAATGAACTGGATTAGTTAATATAGTAGTTTAGAAACAATCAATAAATTATTTTAGAAAAATTGAGTGAGTATCGTTAAATATTTATAAGTTAACTGAATCGAACTTGTCGAATTAATGTAGGTAGTTCATGTTTTACTTTCATACTTCCTATAGATATTGATAATTATGTCATTCCTACTATCACCAAAATACAGATGGCTCTGGATAGTTCTATAGTCTGAGGGCTCTGAATGCTGAAACCATTGTCACGTTGAATGGCAATGCTTATTCGCTGGTCGAAATAAAATCCAGTCTTTCTTATAAGCTTCCCTCGATATAGATCCTCAAATTTTTTAAATAATTTTGTTATTTTTATAGTTTACTAGTGTGCGATTTGATTTTTTCTAATTTATTAAATTATCTCCTTCCCAATTCGTTAAATTCTGCTTTAAGCTACAGATAGATAGATAATACTTTATTGCATCGCTTAAAACAAGAAACAGGAAGTACTTAATACAGATATTGAGTTGAAAAGTAAAGTCGGTTTTTTTAAAAGCCTCATTGCAAACATAGGTTAAGTAAAAAAGCTTTGTTTGCATGATAGCGTAGTATTGATAGGCAGTTTCGACTTTCGTTCGATTCCTGCCTTGGGACAAACTTATGTACAATCTGCGAATATTTGTGACTGGTTTCTGGGTGTTTTCAATGTACACCTAGGTATCTATCTATGTAATATACAATGCATTTTCATTATTATTAACTATATCAGTCACCTAGTATCCATCACACAAGCTCTGCTTAGCTTGGGGTAGAAAATGCTGTGTGATTTATGCAGGATATTTTATTTTGAAATTTATTTATAAGATAACTGTAAAATTCACAACCTTAACTCTGTGAGAACTAAAGCTATCCCAGAGCACAGAATAGACAGGTAGGGAGAAATATGGTTAGAAAGACAGAAAGGAGAATTTTAGTACGTAATAAGCATCCTTGCATAGATAGTGTGCTAAAATAGAAAAATACGAGATGAAAATGTCCTCGATATAACCGTAATTATATTAACTTCGAACGTTTCAACGTCCCGGATGCACGTAATGGATCGATAGGGCACTAAGAACTAACCTTTTCTCGATTTTATGAGATTTCCGGTCAATTTTACTTGGTCGGTGGAGGCCTTTACCAATAGGAAAAGGCCTATTTGGATGCATTACCGTGCATCCGGGACTTGAAACGTTTGATACGTAATATAGTTTGTATGTAATGTATTTAAGGCACAAACGGCATCTAAAGTGGCGCACCCACTTATTATAATATATAATTCCGGTAAACAAAGGTATTTCCAAAATTTACACGTACAGTTTGTTAAACCTATCATAAGCTTTTTTAAATGCATCTGTAGTACCTGTAATTTTTTCTATTGGAAGAGATACGAAAACAGAGTTTGATGGCCACTAAAGGCAACTTCGTATCTCTTCCTAAACTAGACAAAATAAATCTTTTACAGATGCATTAAAAAAAGCTTATGAAATGTTTAGCAAACTGTACGAGTGAATTTTGGAAATTCCTTTGTTTAGTTGTTAGTATATGATAAAATATAAGTGGGGCCGCCACTTTAGGTGCTGTTTGCGCATTAATTTCAAAGTAAAAACGATTTTTATTGACATTAGAGGTATAAGGCTGTGTCCCCACTTCCCCAGTAGGCAAACTGTGAGCGGCCGACTAAGTGAGCCGCAAATTTGTGGCGAACAGCTACAAACTCAGATCAGTTTGCGTGCGTATTGCAAGCACTGGAACCCGCAAGTCGCCGCTAACTGAGACAGTCGGCGCACGTAACGCTGCACACTGCGTACAGTACTAGCAAACTGTGGACACTCAATTAAAAATATATGGAAGGGCGTACTGAACTGATATGCCGCAAACTCAGTCGGCTGCTCACTGTTTGCCTACTGGGGACAAAGCCTAATAGTTTTACATACAGTAATGAGTCCATCAGCTCCGAACTAATTCACAACTGTTTCAGGAGCAAATTGTATTCTTCGTGAAAAAAAATATATTTACCTAGATATATTTTTAAGGAGGTAAAAATAGTCGTTAATAATATTCTTGCTGAAATACTACGTTTATTTTATTAAATTATAATGCATGTAACTAGACGAGTCCATCTTCCTCATCATCATCATCATTTGCCTAATATTAGTCTGGCTGGACATAGGCCTCCCCCAATGAGCGCCATAGCGTCCTGTCTTCAGCTTGCCGCATCCAGCATCTGCCAGCAGTCTTTCTTGGATCGTCATCCCACCTGGCCCGAGGCCGTCCTACACTACGTTTGCCAAGTCGCGGTCTCCACTCAAGAACACGTTTACCCCAACGGTTGTCGGTTCTTCGCGAGATATTGTCGGCCCATTGCCAGCTTGCTAATTCTTTGAGCAATTATTTGACAATAAAGCGTAAAATTGTTACAACTTCATGTATTTCTCTTTACATGTAATTGCTATATGGGGTAAACCACCCTATTGTTGGCATCCCCCCAATTTATTGGCACTTGAGTATTTAAACTATTTATTAAACAAGCTGTACGGTGGATCAATGAGAAAATATTTAAAAGTAATTGGTAGGTTTACATTTCACTTAGCTGGCAGAGTCATTACATGATAATATCATACAAATGGAATTATGATCTTTTGAACTTAGCGCCTCATCGAATCCCGCGAAACCTCTTTAAATTTTATTTTTTTGCTAAGGTGAGTGGTTTTCAAAATAGTCTTGTTTTGGTATAATATGAGTATCCGCACAGGCCGAAATTTTTGATGAATGTGGTAATAATTTTACAATATAATTATGCTTAAAAATTACAATTTATTTATACTGATTTCTTGTTTTAGGCTGTGCCAATGTTTGGTATGCAGAAGAGACATAATTCTAATTTATTGGCACCCCTGCCGATAATTGGATTTTTAAATGAAATGGTTTTTTGTTATCCAAGGTTGTAATTAACAGATAAAAGATTCGTTATTGCTTGTGTATTCCTAGTTGTGCATTTTATACCGTCTTTCCAAATTTTGGAACCATGTCATTAATGAACAATCTTATTATTGGCTAGCTTAAACAATAAGCGCTCCTGCCAAGCCGAGTATTTTAGTACAAAACTAAGAAAATTAAATATAGAAGAGACAAAATAAAATAGATAAACATTTTATTTATAATTTGTCAAATTACACGTCATAAAATTTTTAATTATTATTAAAATTGGTAAAAAATATATTTAATTAATTATGCTAAAATTTAAAACTCATCGTAGGTGTAGAACGTCTTCTCTACAAGCCAGTTTTTTAGTTAGTAGTATTTTAAAATTTTCGAGACTCGGTGCGTCCCTAGCCTTGTCTGGGAGCTTGTTGTCAACAAAAAAAAAACAAGTACTTATAAAAAAAGAGAGAAAATGTGCAAGTCCTTTTGAATAATATGATTATTGTGACGAAGTAAACATTGACTCACAAGATACTCAGCCAAGTTTTGTTTATATGTATAACTAAAAGCGGACTGATTTATGATCCACCCATGTCACGTGCCGACTCTCCAAACGAAATAAAAATTACAGACTCTTAAGACTAAAAAAATCGACTTCGGAATTGGAAAAGATCTTGGCCGAATCGGATGACTGATTAGAAGTTGAGGTTTCAATCCTTATAACTTTATAAAAGACTGATTTCAATGTCAATGTGATATTATGTAGTCGTACCTAGGAATATGTAAACTGGTTAGATATTATTATAGGCACGAAGAATATTTCAAAATTCAAAGTGCTTTATTTCCTTAAGACCTTACAGGACACTTGGACACGTCATAAAATACATGTTAAAAAATAATTGAAATTTTGAAATAAAGTGCTCACTTTGATTATTGTTCACGGTGTATTGTTTCGGTCTATTTAGGTAAAGTAAAGAAGCGAACAAGAAACCTTTACCTTGTTAGGTTGTTAGTTTTAGAGTTGGAGCAAAACTCGTCCCAAGCTTTTTTATCATCTAAATAATCAGATATTTTATAGTAAGCCTTTTTACAAAGAATAGTTTTGATAATTGGTTTGAATTTATTTACCGATAATTTATGCAACTCACTTGGAGTTTTGTTGTAGAAGCGCCAGTGTGACCAGATTATTTTTTGGGAAAATACCGAGGCACCTCCAGAAAATACGGAAATATACCGACCTATGCAGGGCAAATATACCTATAAAAATACTGATTTTCTTAACATGTTTATTGTAATAATCATCATCAATCATCGCTATAAATGTTAGAGTTATATCGCATTCATTTCGAAGAATTAAAATTGATAAATATTTTCAGTAGCAAATAAATTTGTCTAATAATTTCATGAGATTGATATGACCTAAGTTAGCAAAAAAAAATTACAAAATTCCCAGTATTTCTTACACTGTAAAAAAAAGTTCATTCACAGGTGTTTTTTCTTTAGTCTGTCCAAAATAATAAAAAAATCTTACTCCGACTACTGTGATCAGTGACATCTAGTGTAAAACTCAGACTATAGAACTATCGGAAAATATGTACCTAGTTCAAAAAAAATACCTTTAAATATTATAATTGTTTTCAGTTTTAACATGCGAAGCAGGAGGTTGAGGGTTCGATTCCCGCCTCGGGACTTAATGTGCCCACGATATGCAGATATCTGTTCAGGTTGTTCTGGATGTTGTTTATGTATAATAAGAAATATCTATCTATGTAGTGTATAATATTAAGTATATCAGTTATCACACAAGCTCTGTTTAGCTTGGGGCTAGATAATGCTGTGTGAATTGTCCAACATTATTTATTTATTTGTGTAGGTAATATCGAATCCGATGGTATTAATGTCAAAACATCGATGTTTTCTAACTGCCAACACATCGATGTTTATTCACCATTGATGAATGTCGATCATCTCTAAAGTAGACTGCATCCGGGGTTTGTTTAGATAGTTGATGTTCACGGGATTCCCCGAACATTGATTAACGAAGACCAACGTTCGCGAGGACCATTACTTACGGTGCCACCAACTTCATTACCAAAATATACCCAAATATACCGACTTCCGGTAATATACCTACAAAAATACTCATACTCAAAATAATGGACAAAATATACTGAAAAAGTATTAAAATACTGAATCTGGTCACACTGAGAAGCGCATACATTGCCCTTTGAAAGATACATTAACTTTGTTTAATCTAGTTGTGGGCAAAGCGAGTTTATTCTTATTTCTAGTATTAACATTATGTATGTCGCTATTTTTAGTGAACCTATTGATATTTTTATGAGTGTACAACAAGTTTTCATAAATATATTGACATGGTACTGTCATTATGTTTAATTCTTTGAATTTATTGCGGAGAGATTCTCTGGGACCCATATTATAGATTGCACGAATCATAAGTACCTAACAAATACATCAGGTACATAATAAACCTTTGTCTAGATCCTATGTTTTTATACCAATTTTATTTAATATACCCTGTCAACCTGGGTATGTGGGGCCAATAATGGGATTACCTTTACATACCAATTAGTGGCATTACTGCCAATAATTGGGTTTCTGTGTGCCAATTATGTGTCAATATCTTCCAATAAATGGTGTAGATACACGTTTTGAAAAAAAACTTAAAATAATAATATTGCGCGTAAATATCCCTTCTGTTATAAGGTAAATAACATTAGTTTATTACATCTCTAATGTCTAAACGCATTTTTAGAAATATTATTTCAGTGAATTTTGATTTTCTGGCATTTTGTTTTGTAACAGCGCTTTAAGTGTCAATATATGGGTGGTTTACCCTACATAGGTTAATTACGGTTTACGCCAGGGATTGTATTGATGTTAAAGTACGCAAACGGTTTAAATGCCAGGGGTTGTATCGATATACGCAAGGTCATTTCCTATCGTCATTTCCAATATTAGAGAAGGGCTAGTCTGCGTATTTACAGCCACGTTTAATCGAGTTACCGGGTAAGCAGAAGATTAGATAATTTTTTAGACAATTAAAAAAATAGCTCCGATCCAGTTCGATGTCGCATTCTCTAGGTGCGAACGGCCGCGCGCCCCAAGCAACCGTCTATAAATAAATGACCTTCGGATGAAAATAGACGGCAAGCTTCGGAACACCGAGCGAGGTCGGGAAATTGGGTCAAATCGCCCGTCCCTCTCACACACGTTTCCTTCCCTTTGTGTGAATGGGAAAGGCGCCGCCTGCAATATTCGTGACGTAGGCTTGGAGGCTCGTTCATTGAATTTTTCAAAGTTCGATGCAATGATTTCTTTTTTAATTTACTAAAGTTATTTTAGAATCTTGTAAGAAGTTGCCTATAGATTTTCGACAAAATGTCTTTTTTCGCTGATTTTAATTGTTAGTTTTGGTTTTCTATTCCTATTTTATACAAATCGTGAGAAAAGTAAGATATTTCGTGAAATATTAAAGCTAAAAATGGCTCAAACTTACAAAATAGAATAAGTACCTGAGAGCATAAGAGATATAACTACGAGAATCCAGGGATTCATGCTACAGACAGGGCTTTGCATGGAAGTTTCAAGAACCGGGATTGAAGTTTAACGAATGAAATATTCGCGATTTTGGTATTTGGCTCACGTGAAACTTAGACCTTTGCAGGTTTTCGCTTCAAACAAATGTAGGAACAGTTTTGTCATTGGTTTTAAATTTTCAGTAAGAATTGGGATTGAAGTTTTGATATTAACACGAGAAATTCAAATTGCTACCTGAGCTTTTGATGATTTCTAGAGATCTAAGCTTTGCTTAGCCTTACAGACAGACTCACACTGATTTCTCTCAGGAAAAAAATGGGAAAAATTTGGTGCATTAAGGGAATCTAGATTCACAATTTATACTCCGATGACGTCAAAAGGGGGGTGTGGCAGTGCTTTGACGTCACGGGAGAGCTATGACGTCAAACGAGTCTCACACCCCAGTCGAGCCCCTACAGCATAGCCGTGCTGAGATAGCTAGTTTTACTGCTATTGTTTCTTTGTGGTTTCTGTTGCTACGCTGATAATAGAACTTCACTTAGAAATGAAATACAGAGCTGAATTGAACCTCCTTTTGTTTTTTGTCGATTGAATGCGTCTGTCGTTCTGATTGTTAGTATTCCCATTTAGTATTCCTTCATGAGTTCAAAACTATGTTTGTTTTAGATACTTGTATCGAAATATGTAACATTTTATGCTACTTGTAGATGTAGATTCTAAGGCAAGGACCTTATTGCATTGATTCTAAGGCAAGGACTTTATTGCAGGACATGCAATTCACCTCAGCCATTAAAAGCAATAGGCAGTTTTTTAAAGCTATCAAGGTCTAATTAGCAATATCATGCCACAGCCGTAGACACCGAGCTTAACTACTCTCCTCTTCATATAGATAACTCTTTGGTACTATCATCGAATAACTATATGTTTTTTACTAACATTGGTACAGTCGGATGAACTAACATTACCTACTTTAGAAACATGTATTAAATATTGCTATTGGTAACCGTCTATATAAATATTATAGGTAGTTTCTTTGTACTTCTTTATTGTTAATTTATGCCTAAATGTAATTTTATGTTGCGAAATAAATTATTTTGTATTTTTTTTCATTTTCAAGTTCTGTCTCCGATTGATATTTATGCAGCTTTGTTTATTTTCTTTGTTCCATATCTATAGGGCTACGTAGATACCAAAGTTGATCAAGGTTAGAGACCGGGAGGGTCTTTATGTTATTTTAAGGGATGATGTTTCAAGGTTTAGAGTAAATTGTGTAAAAAATACTTTCTATGCCCGATTCACTAAAAACTACGAGATATGACAGAGATTTTTGTTAATCAAAATTTATTTTTGCTTTTCCCAGATTGGCTACGTTACCTACTTAGAATAACAGGTATAATATTTTATAATTTACATATTTTTTAATTTCAAGTTGAAATATTTGACAATAGAACGAATTTATATTAAAATTAAAAAGTGATGATAAACTATACAAACAATGCGATTTTATGATAACACAAATAATGCGCTTTCAATAAAAGCTAAACTACAATAACAACTTTACATGCTCTTATTTACACAAAGAGCCTACTCAAAGGCAAAGAAACAAACCACAGAACAGTGCAAAGTAACAAAGCTTATGTAGGTATGTAGGGAAGGTCTAAAAGCGTAGGCGAGTCTGCCGCGCTACGGGCAGACATCGCGTAGGCGTTTCGTAGCCCGTAGCGTATTCTCGTAGCGCTCACGTGCTTAGCCCTACTGAAACTTCCTACACAAACTAAACAAACTTACTTTTATAACTGCAAACTCCCTTTGTACTTATACAGGCTCTCGTTCTGACATCAATAGGTTGTCTCGAAATCATGCCAATTGCTGAACATATCCAATAACTGATTGTCCAAAAACAGGTAATTTTAAAATTTCATTCAAAAATATAGGTCGCGGTGGCTTTATTGGACCACTACTGTCTCCGCGGAGAGCAACCGTCGACTGCTGCTTTCATCCCGCACGGTTCCCTTCAGGAGTTAGGCTTGAATGGAACCGTGTTCCGATTGGTCGGGTGGTGTGACGTCAGAACGAAAATCGTGATTATACGAGGGCGGTTTGCGTGTGTGCGTGTATTTCTGAATGGAGGCTCGCCGCCGCGCCCGCGCCGCGCCTTGCTGACGTCACACCCTTATGCAATGCCTTCAAATATAGCACTTTATTATTAACTTTGGAAGCTTCGGCCATAAAAAGTTAAATGTCCTAAGGATTATTCGAAATAACTTGTGCGTCGAACCTTTTATTAGAATGGATTTTATTTTTGGATAGTTTGATAAGTATGTGGGAGTTATTGGAACGCTGTATAACCTTTGAATGAATAGAAACGTTTTCTTGTATTTTCCAACTAAACGAGTTTCTGGTGAGATTGCGTACGTAGCTTTTGACGAAGTATTTCAATCCCGACACGAATATAACAAGGTTTTGCTAACATAAAATTACTGAGCCAGAAAATCCTTTTAGCCTTATGACCTGGTTATTATAACAGGGCAAAGAAAAAGATACCTCATAATCTAGAGAGCTAATTAGTGTTGCAGATAGTTTCATTTTAAAACGAACTCTAACCTTATAAGTATAGAGGTCAGGTCATCAGAGCAGGTTCTGCGCAGGGCACCTGAAGGCTGATCTAAAAATAGCCCGGATGCAACTGGGCGCGTCCCCGGTCGATGACCGGAGGGGTGCTACTCTGAAACTGCGAGGCTAGAGCGATTTAGAAGATATTTACTTAGAATATAGTGCTTTAAGGTAATATGCAGAAGCCGGCTTTGAATTAAACTAAGTTCTAATTCATGTTCTCATAGAATAATTTGCCAATTTCAAACCTTTCTCAGAGTAATTAAGTAATATTTTGATTTTTTCGTACTGAAATTACTTTGCAAAAGGGGAATGAATGAATCGATATTGAAAAATGTGATGGAAATTTACATCTTGTATATTTCTACCACTAGGCTGCGTTATGGTTATGGCAGAATATACTTGTCGATAAAAATGTAAGAATGACATAAGAGGGACTTACTACCTGTCTCACTCTTTTATTTTATTATCTCTTATTGTACATTTTTCTTGGTTTTACAGACGTAAAAGCGCATCGTAAGGGTATTCCTATTATAACCTGACAAACGCGACTGTTATGTATTCGCATCGTTGGTCACCGTAGTTTTCAAGTTGCATAGGAGCCATCATCATCACTAAACTCGTGACCTCTGTGACGCAGCTTCATAGGTCTGCCTGCGACGCAGGAGATTGCTAGTTCGATTCCTGCCTCAGGACAATTGTTTGAACAAACAGCAGAAATTTATTCAGGGTCTTGCGAGTATTTTCTCTATAAAAAAACTATCCATGTAGTTTATTTTTAATTAAATATTTAGTTGTTTATTGTTTTTTACTTATAATGTAAGTAAAATAAAAAATGACGTGTTATTCAAGTTATTTACGAAATTAATTACTACTGACTATTCTATTAAGTATATCAGTTATCTAGTACGTATAATACAAGCTCTACTTAGCTTAGGGCTAGATGATGTTGTGTGGATTGTCCAGCATTATTTTATTATCACTACATAGTATAAAACAAAGTCGCTTTCTCTGTCCCTATGTCCCTTTGTATGCTTAAATCTTTAAAACAACGCAACGGATTTTGATGAAGTTTTTTTTAATAGATAAAGTGATTCAAGAGAAATATATGGGTTTATACGTGTAATAAAACCGTGCGAATCCGGAGCGAGTCGCTTATTATTAAATGAATAAATAATTTAATGGAGATAACTTTCACCCCCTTGCAAGCCGTTGCTGTATTTCTCGGTAGCGCCGCACCCGCTCTCCCCTGCGACCGGGTCAGGCCGCAACAAGTGTTATCGACTGTACATCTGACATTTACCGAACACCTTGGGCTGATCTATTACGAACATGACCTATGGCATTTAGGGTTTATTTTTGGAACCTAGATTTCTGCAGGGTTTTCTGGGTGGCCTACATTTCTGAAAAAAGTTTTTCAAAAGCTCTTTATTTCACACAAGTTTCTCGTTTTGCGAGATGCGTAGCTTAACTATGTTTAGAACTTAACTAAGCTAAGATAAATAAATAAAAATAACTTGGACAGTTTAGGGTGCCTATAAAAGGTAATTGATGAAAACCTGGTATTTTAAATAATATTTTATTAGTTTTACCTAACTAATAAAATTATACAACAGTTTTAAGGCACAACTCACTACCTTCTTTAAGAACACTTTGTAATTGCGAGCATTTTTATTGATCAACTGAAGTATTCAAATCATTGTGATGTAAACTCGAAAGAAGTGATTTTTTGGGTCCTTGATTTTAATTAATAGCGATGTAATGCAAGGCCTAAAATAACGCACTTTAACTTTAGACTTTTTCACTTCAATTGAGGATATTTTGTCTCCCTGTCGTTTAGTTCAGAATACGTTCGACTACTTTCTATCTATCATTCATATATTAATTGGCTACAAACAAAAAGGGCTGATAGGAGTCGGGATTTTCAACTTATAAGGTTTTATAAGTTGAAAATCCCGAATTGTTTCATTTCAGTGCACTAATATTGCCTGGAAGAGATCGCTTCTAAGCGATAAGGCCGCCCATTGTACTTGTATTTTGTTATGTTCCTTTTTGTAATGTTTTTTCTGGTGTACAATAAAGAATGTTTGTATTATATTGTATTGTAATATTATGCAAATATTGTAATATTACATCACTCACTACATATTACCATATTATATACCCATTGATGTACCCGAGTCTGTTCGTACTAGGTATGGTAGGGTACTGCAGGCTGAGAGAGCTGTACCAGCCGGCGATGCTGCGCGCGCCCAACGACTACTTGGGCGCGCGCCGCCGCCCCGCCATGCTGGAGGCGCCCAGCTGTAGGACCAACCTACTTAAGTTTGCCCCCATGTCACTCGCTATCTATTTACTAAACATCCTGTCCATCAACAGCGTGGATATATTTCACCAAAACCTGCCGAAAGTCATGGAAATGGCACAGCTAGTGATAGAAACTAAAATATGTATTTTAGATTAGTTTATGCGTGTATATTGTAACTGTATTAAGAGACCTTAAATAAGTTAAAATTTAATTGTACTGTACTTAGTTTAGATCTAGCATCGACTTAGAGCTAAAAAAATAAACCTGTATAAATAAATAAAATATTCTAAAACAAAATAGCTTTCTCTGTCCCTATGTCCCTATGTATGCTCAGATCTTTCAAACAACGCAACGGATTTTGATGCGGTTTTTTTAATAGATAGAGTGATTCAAGAGGAAGGTATAATAAAACCGTGCGAAGCCGGGGCGGGTCGCTAGTAATATTACAAATGCAAAAAGGATTGATATCTTTACTTCTGCTTCTTTAAGCTTTTATACTTTTCAGGCGTTTTAAAAGATTCGGGCTGAAATTTTGTATAGACATAAGTCTAAGACTTAAGGGGCTAGCGGATGATGAACTCTCCATACAAACAGAATTATACCAAAATGATTTGTAAGTCGAGCATATTTCTACAAAATGTTGGTGTTTTTTGTATTTGAATAGTATTTATCTCTCTTAAGTATTTTTTTTGTAAAAAAAAACATTAAAAATTAAATAAAATTACTTTTCGAGATAGCTTATATTATCAAGATTCAAATTAACAACACTTTGTCAAAAATGATAAAGTTTTCAGGCATAGTTTTTGGTATTACGGAACACCGGAACGCCTCGAATTAGAGTTTTGTGCAGCCATCGCCGCCGCCCCCTTAAGACTCAACTGTGACATTATTTTTCTTCATTTTACATTAAAATTACAAAGCCTTTGCCAATTCTGTTTAATTTAGTACATCTATGGTATTAATGACGATCTACGAAAGGCTGCAAGCAGATGCTGGATGCGGCAAGCTAGACAAGAGCAAGACAGGGCGCTATGGCGCTTATTAGGGGAGCCCTATGTCCAGAATCCAGCAGTAGACTAAGGTTGTTTCCACAAAAATGACAACACACTAAATGCCACTAATCTGACAACAAACCCTGTGCTTGGTAATTAGGATTTTGTCTTCGGCGGGACTTGAACCCGTGAATTTAATTTCGCGGGTTCAAGCGCCGTTAATTTATTTTATTAATTGCGCGTTAATTTCTTAGATCTTTATCCTTTTTACTATGAATTTTCCATCCTTAGAGCGTTTTCACATTCTCCGATCCGATATCGGTGTCAGACGATGATAGCCGACATCCGATAGCCAACACCTTGTGCTATTTTCACTTATTTTCCGACAAAATCATTCTGATACGGCCATTTGCTCGATAGCTTAGTGCGGGCAGGTCATCATGGCAGACTATAAAATAGAAAACTTTATTTGCTTGAGACGCAAAAAATGTCCACAGACGGTATTGGATACATCCCATTGTGGAAGCTAGATATTCAGAGGGAGCATTTTTTACTCTTTTTTTTGCAAGCTACAAAACGCACCTAGAAAGTTTTTTAATTACTTTCGTATGAGTGAATCCAATGCCGTGTGGTGCCGGCTTAGAATAGCACTACCCCAACTCTTCCCGTGGGTGTCGTAAGAGGCGACTAAGGGATATACGGGGGGGTGGGCAGCAGCACCCCTCTAGAACAACCCCACAATCAAACTGCGATCCCCAACCCGCATGCCCAGCGTGGGGATTATGGGCATTACCCCTGAATGATAAGTAAAGCCAAAAAACGGCCCCTAGTTCCCGGCCGCCTCGCTATTCCTGGCCATGGTAGCGGTCATGGTAACGGCGGGGCAGGGGGTGCTAAGAATCACCGGTATTCAGGCTACCACACGCTTACTAAAATGACCCTGGCTACGTTTAACGGACGCACTCTGAGGCTTGACCATCATCTAGCGCAGTTGGAAGTGGAGTTAGAGAACATTAAATGGCATGTTCTCGGGTTATGTGAAGTCCGTAGAGAGGGGGAGGACACCGTAACCCTAGACTCAGGCCATCTTCTCTACTTTCGTGAGGGTGATAAAACATCCCAGGGTGGAGTAGGTTTCCTCGTCAATAAGGCCCTCTCTAGCAACGTTCAAGAAATCTCCAGTGTGTCGACCAGGGTAGCGTACCTGATCCTTCGGCTTTCCAAGCGGTATAGCATGAAGGTAATTCAGGTCTACGCACCGACCTCGGCACACTCGGATGATGAAGTGGAGGATATGTACGAAGACATATCCAAAGCCTTACACAACACCACTAAGGCTCACTTCAACGTTGTTATGGGGGACTTTAACGGCAAGGTGGGAATCCAGACTGGCAATGAATCCCGAATAGGCCCGCATGGTTATGGAATCAGGAATCACAGGGGGCAAATGCTTGTCAACTTCCTTGAGAAAGAGGGACTGTTCTTAATGAACTCCTTCTTTAAGAAACAGCCTCAAAGGAAGTGGACGTGGCAAAGCCCCGACACTGTGACTAAAAATGAGATCGACTTCATCATGACGGATAGCAAGCACATATTCAGAGATGTCTCAGTGATCAACAGGTTCAATACCGGATCTGATCACCGAATGCTCCGAGGCACTCTGAATATCAACTTGAAGCTTGAAAGACACCGTCTGATGAAGTCCACGCTCCGACCAAATCCAATCCAAATCATGGCGGGCACCGAGAAGTTCGAGCAGCTACTCGGAAACAGATTTGTTGCCTTGGAACCCACTGATGACGCTGACGAGAGCCTACACAATCTGGTCGAAACGTTGAGGGATGAGGGCATCAAGTTCTGCAAAAAACAGCGAACTGGCAAGAAGTCCAAACTCTCGGATGAGACTCTGGATCTGATGACAAGAAGACGGGAAACCATCCAAGTGTCTTCGGCAGAGAGGTCAGACCTGAACAAGCGAATTGCGAAGATGGTACGGCGCGACCTTCGGAGCTCCAACACACGCCTCATTGAAGAGGCGATAGAGCGAAACCGAGGGTCCAAAGTATTCACTCAGCAGCTTGGCAGGAGCCACCTGACGAAGCTTAAAACGCACGATGGGAGGACCGTACTGTCGAAACCGGAGATTTCAGCCGAGATAGAGGATTTTTATGGCCGTCTGTACACTGCACATGCCCCTCGTTCCCGACGAGACGACCTTGATTCTAGAGCCACCCTGACACGCCACTACACCGACGAACTGCCAGACATCAGTCAAGACGAAATCGTGTTAGCTTTGAGGCAGCTTAAAAATGGAAAAGCCCCCGGTGAGGACGGTATAACTTCAGAGCTTCTGAAGGCAGGAGTAGCCTCCGTTATACAGGAGCTACAACACCTCTTCAATACCGTCCTCCACAGTGGGAGAACTCCTAAGATGTGGAGCAGGAGTTTGGTGGTGCTCTTTTTTAAGAAGGGTGATAAAACTCTCCTTAAAAATTACAGACCCATCACACTCCTGAGCCACATCTATAAGCTGTTCTCACGAGTGATCACGAATCGTCTCGCCAGGAGACATGACGAGTTCCAGCCGCCGGAACAGGCCGGGTTCCGCGGAGGATATGGCACCATAGACCACATACACACAGTGAGACAGATTATACAGAAGTCCGAAGAGTATAATCAGCCCCTGTGTCTCGCTTTTGTGGACTATGAGAAAGCCTTTGACTCCGTTGAAACCTGGGCTGTTCTGGAATCCTTACAGCGATGCCAAGTAGACTATCGTTACATCGAAGTGCTGAGGTGTCTCTATGAAGCTGCCACTATGAGTGTCCAAGTACAGGACCAGCAGTCTAAACCTATCCAATTGCGCAGAGGAGTGAGACAGGGGGATGTCATATCCCCGAAACTGTTCACGAGCGCATTGGAAGATATGTTTAAGACGCTGGACTGGAAAGGTAAGGGCATTAACATAAACGGCGATTACATCTCACACCTTCGATTCGCTGATGACATAGTCGTAATGGCGGAGTCGCTAGAGGAGCTGACCCACATGCTGGACGGCCTAGCTTCAGCCTCGCGATGTATCGGTCTTGGCATGAATTTGGATAAAACCAAAGTCATGATCAATGGCCACATTGTTCCGGGACCGATAGTCGTTGATGGTCACCTTCTTGAAATTGTTTCCGAGTATACTTACCTTGGGCAGATTGTACAGCTAGGTAAAAACAATTTTGAGAAGGAGGCCAAGAGGAGGATCCAGCTAGGCTGGGCAGCATTTGGGAAACTACGTCAAGTCTTCTCTTCATCCATACCGCAATGTTTGAAAACGAAAGTTTTCAATCAGTGCGTCCTACCCGTAATGACCTACGGAGCAGAGACGTGGACACTGACGGTAGGGCTGGTCCACCAGTTCAAAGTCGCCCAGCGAGCTATGGAAAGAGCTATGCTCGGAGTCTCTCTGAAGGATAGAATTCGTAACGAATACATCCGACAGAGAACCAAAGTTATCGACATAGCTCAAAGAATTAGCAAGCTGAAGTGGCAATGGGCCGGCCATATCTCGCGAAGAACCGACAACCGTTGGGGTAAACGTGTTCTTGAGTGGGGACCGCGACTCGGTAAACGTAGCGTAGGACGCCCTCCGGCCAGGTGGGATGACGATCTGCGAAAGACTGCTGGCAGATGCTGGATGCGTCAAGCTGAAGACAGGGCGCAATGGCGCTCATTGGGGGAGGCCTATGTCCAGCAGTGGACTAATATAGGTTGATGATGATGATGATGATGAGTGAATCCATATTAAATTTTGAGCATCGGGCTCAACGCACACATAGACAATTTAGATACACGTATATACAGGGTGTAATCGTTAAGTGTGCACAGGCGATTATTCCGTAACTATTGCAGATATCAAAAAACTTTAAACTGATATCGAAAGTACTTTACCTAATGAGTAAAATGACATTAATAACTTTTTAAAAATAAAACGAGAAATATCCAAAAAAATTACATTAATCACTCCCATACATTTTATTTCTTAGTAAGTACAAAATTTTGTGTTCAAAGCATATGTTCGAAGTGACGTCCTCCTTGTGCAATACAATGACGAGCTCTATTCACAGTTTCTAAATGAACTTTCCTTAACATTTGCGGAGTAATTAAAGCAATTGCACGACGTACACGATTCTGTAACTCTTCTAGGCTGTGTACTCTCTCAGCGTACACGTGGTCTTTGACACATCCCCATAGGAAGAAATCACAAGGCGTGAGATCCGGGGATCTGGCAGGCCAAGGGGTTGCACTATTATTGGCTATTAAGCCATTATAATTGTTTCGTAAGAAATTCATTACAACATATTTTTTATTATGTTCAGGTGCTCCATCTTGTTGAAAAATTATCGACCTTCTTTCATCGTCTGGAATTGGTTCTAAGAGACTTGGCATATCGTTTTGTACAAAGGAGAAATATCTCTGTCCATTTAAGGTTCCACTGTAAAAATATGGCCCAATGATCCGATCTCCAAGAATACCACACCACACATTAATTGAGAATCGCACCTGAGCTCTAACTTCAGTAGTTAAGCGAGGATTGTCAATTGACCAATAATGCGAGTTTTTTCTATTGTAAATGCCGCAGTTTAAAACATTACTTTCATCGGTCCATAAAATTGACCTTACATTGACATAATTATTGACTAGCCAATTGCAATAGACCAGCCGACGAGCAGGATCATCATTGTGCAGCGTTTGAGTAGGTTTTATCTTAAATGCTTTGAAGTTGTGTTTTTTTAATACATAATTGTGGGACACTGGAAATGATCGGGCCACTGAACGCGTTGATTCTTGTGGATTATCTACTACGTAGTTAATAATATTGTTATCATTATCAAATTCCGAAGCTCTTGTTCTCGAACCTTTTTTTCTGTTAAAAGATCCATAATTTATCAAATTGTTATCCAACTTACGTAAATACGTACCAGAAGGAACTTCTCTATCTGGGTACTCTCTTCTGTAGGCGATAATGGCCGCCCTATTGTTACAATCATGTTTGTAGTACATTTTTAACATGTCCCTCTTTTCTGTATTGGAATATGCCATTTTTCAATCAATAAATGCAACAATCACGATTATTAACGCAAATTGAAAAATACAATAAATTGGCGGGAACGAGAACCCGCGATAAAGAATTTGAATTTAGAACGAACACCAAAGAGTATCTTTCTTTTTGTTTTTATTTTAGTATGTTGCTTTTCAGCTAGTTCAAATCAATACAATATTGAAACAAGGTTTATTATAAATTTGAAGTGGTAAGATAATTAATCTACACGTGTATCTACTTGAAATTCATTAATACCTTCATATCGTACATAATTATAAAATGACAAGGGTAAAATGAGTAGGTACTATTCCACTTAAAATAAGGAAACTAAAACCTTTCTACTATCTCATACTAAATGTATGGGAGTGATTAATGTAATTTTTTTGGATATTTCTCGTTTTATTTTTAAAAGGTTATTAATGTCATTTTACTCATTAGGTAAAGTACTTTCGATATCAGTTTAAAGTTTTTTGATATCTGCAATAGTTACGGAATAATCGCCTGTGCACACTTAACGATTACACCCTGTATAAATCAAACCCCGACGGCTCACGGGCGTCCGATGGTGTCGCCAGCATATCGGTGTCGGCTCCGATATCGGGCCGGGCAATATGAATGACAGGTACTTACATATTTCCTACATGTTACTTACCCCGATATCGTATCACCGTCCGTTACATATATCGGATCGGATAATGTGAAAACGTTCTTGATAATCAAGCCTCCGCCAAACGAAGGGGGCCAAATCAGCAATCCTTCAACAAGAATCTTTGTAATTTATACATGTCGGTCTTATCATGTTAAGAAAAAAGAAACAAACATTTTAAGTTTGGTCTTCAGTGAAAATATTCAAATATATTATAAAAACTAGGTAAGGTCTTTTAAATTACTACGTTATGAAAAAGCTTCACTGCATCAGATGTAAGATTATCTCACCTAAACTGTTATAATATATAATACCATTTTACAAAACTAGGTTATAATAATGCTTGCCGGTTCGTCCAATGTGATTCTGTGCGTCACAAGGACGAGACCTCCAAGCCATGGACTTAGCTGGGCTCGTCTAGATTGGGGCAAGCTCTTTACGTAAATTGGAAACGGAACGTGGATTAAGCTCCCTGGTGTTCAGGCATCCACTCGATGTTGTGTTGTCCAGTCCAACTGATGTGAAGTAGTCCACTTGATGTAAGACGTCCGGCTGCTATTACCTTATAATGCAAGTACTAAGAAAATAGACAAAGGAACCATTAAATCAAATTTGTGTACGATCTGCAGAAATTTGTTCCGTTGGTCTGGGTGTTATTCTATGTATAATAAGAAATATCTATCTGTGTAATGTATTGTATTAAGTATATCAGTCATCCAGAACCCATAACACAAGCTCTGCGTAGCTTGTGGCTAGATGATGCTGTATGGACTGTCTGGAATTATTATTATTATTAAAATATCATAATAAAATAAAATAAAATGAAACTATTGTATGATACCCATTTCTTTTTTTGGTTTTCGCAAACAGTAAACAGTCCACATGAAATAAGGTTGACCGATAGTAAGTTGGTCTGATTTCAAAGTCGGTCATCATTCTGAAATCTCTTATTGCAAATATAAATTATAACAATCAACTTATAAAAATCTGAAAATTTATTTTTACATGCACAATTGCACACTACATTTTAAAATAATAATTACTTATAAGAATACATTACAAGAACTTTATGTAAAAGCATATTAAGTGTGCTAGCATTATAAGTGTGTTTGTGTACAAATAAAATGATAGCAATCACAACACACTACACAATCAAATGCTAGCAAACTTTTTCAAATCATTATTATTTGTTTTAATTTTAATCTTCCAAATACGCACCTTCTAATATTATTGTAACAGTATATTACGGAAGAGCGGAACCCTCTAACACAGGTATTTCTTTACTTAAAAGAGTGTTCCAAACCCAAGCTATGTTAATTAATTTAAGTTTACTGTAATAAATATTTTGTATTTGTATTTGTATTAATCTAAAAAGTTAAAATGGTTCGATTTAGATGGTAACTTTTAACAAAATATTTTACCTTAAAACAACAAATTACGAGGTACTTATCAAATTCAAAAAATATACCTATTACCCTTATATTATCATATAGCCATACACTTGGCATATCTTGTGTTTTGGTTACTAGAAGAAATGATACATTTCCTGATTTACTACATAATACTTTTTTTGTAAAAACTAAATTGTTATACCGTCATAGTTATTACAGCTTTTATTGAATGTCGGAAAGTAATATAGAATACAACGAGGTCGCTCCGATTACAAATCACTAGACAAGGTTTATCAATGAAACTTATACATACATGCTGCGTATAGTAGGTAAGTACACAATATTAGTCACGTAGGTGATATTTCTTTGAGCAAACCCGCCATTCATTATAATATGTTTTCATCATCATCATCATAACTATTTAAACAAGCGAGAAGCCCTGGATCCTACAATACAGCTAAGGCTAGTTTAGGACTCTACGGATTCAATACCTATGTACCTATCTGTAAAAATGTTATTGTGTCAAATTAAATGAATTATTATTTTTAAATAACCACTGTCAACCACAGCTGGGTATCGTATGCAAGTGTTTTAATAGTGATTTGTGTGTGTGTAATTGATTAACCTTCGTTGCCATGAGCTGAATAAGAATGTATCTAAGATATTTTTTCTAAACCCTAGGTAATAGATGCATCGATCATCGATCATCAACATTTATGCAAAACACTGATTTTGGAAGAATATTTCAAATGGTTAAGGTGATATCATAATTTTGTCTCAATGATTGGGTCTGGCTACGATCCCTTCCTCCACGATGTCCAAGGCCGATCTGCTGTGTGATTACCCTAAAACCACCCATCCAAAATTGACATACGAAAGCCATTTTAATACCGCCGGACAGCAGATTGAGGAGGTACCATTTGATCACCATTCATTTTATAATTAGGTAGGTATATGGCCATCGTTAGAGTATTTTCAGTTTACCGTTGGTAAAATAACAGAACACATGTTATGTTTCATTGGTTCAGAGTTCCACACCATTCACTAATGCCGAAGTAGCAATATCTTATGTCATACAATTTCGGCATTTTGTCCCTGAAAAGTGTAAAAGCTCGTATAATTGAAATGAAGCTTTTTTGATGTCTGTTATAAAACAAGCAAACCAAAGCTTTGTGCTTATGAATGCACAAAATAAGTAGTTCCTACCTACCCAATAAGACTACCAGCTCGTAAGTGAGGCCTTGAAGGATCAAATGAAGTTCCTGTAAAATGTTGGTCTCGTGGTTGAGTAAATACTATTGCGCTGTTCTCAATCAACCTATTATATTCGAAATTTGCTTGATAAAATTCATAATATATGATGTAATTATTATTACTATCCCAGTTACTTATCTTTGTCAATGTCGTTTTTTAATTTATGTTATACTAGACGATTCTCTACATTGCGTGCGCATGTTAGCGCTCCTATTAACAAAATCGGGTAAGAATGAAAGCGCGTCACGAGGCTTCGATTCATGAATAGAGGCTTGCAGCCTGGTATGACCCAGTTTTGGCCCCGGTACCTTGACCCACCCAAACCTACACAGTCTCAACCGACAGTACACCAGCCACACGAATTCCACCTCTACGTTTCTGCAATACAGAGGAAAAATGAATGCACTGAGAAACTGGGATAAGATCCTACGATTTTCCCATGAATGTATGACGTCAGTAAATGTAGAGGGGGCATGCAGCTGAGAAATTAGGTCAGTTTCATTCTGAAACAGGTGGAGCGAGAGAGGTGGGGCGGTCGATCGTATCAGCCCGATAATTCAGTAAATTTGCCAGGGCCGTTTCATACATGACTAGTTTTTAATAAACCTTGTAATCGCTATGGCAATCATCTCACTTCATAGGAACTAACACATTTACTTACTCAAATAGCTATTAAAGAATAATTAAATTTGGCCACCCCGCGCTTTGTTATTAACGGAAATTCCTTTGAACCAGAAAACTGTTAAATTACTTAAGAAACGAAGAAAATTACAACTAGAGATTAATAACAGATTATAACTCTATAGGTAAAATGCTACAGACCGATGTCCATATCAATACTATGCTGAGGCGTTCCCAAGACGCTGAACATTCTACCGCTGTATGTCAATGTGTGGAGGGGCACCAAGGTTTGGAGGCCTATACCCAGCAGTGGGTGAAGTTGGATTGTAGATGATGATGATGATATTAAGATGCACTGTAATATATTTTGATGGTACAATAAAGAAGTAATCTATCTATCTACGATTATGGCAATGAAAATCCAGCAAGCATTAAGCCACTTATCAATATACCGACTTGGTTAGTTGGAAAATCAATCGGAATAATGAAAATTGTGTCTGACCTTTGTTGAATATGAACATTGAACATCCATGAAACTTTAATCTTTGTTTCCTGTTGTCAAATTGTTTTTGTAAGTACGATAGAGGCAGACCTTCACAAGACTCAATATTGCTTACCTTTTGCTTATATGTACTAAGGCTTAGTTTGCTGAATTTAAAAAGTAGGTAACTATATAATGTGTGGAAGCTTTCTGTTAGTTGCATCCAAAATAAGTAAGTGACCCAAATAGATAAGCCTACAAAATGTGACGTCATACCACAGACGTCATTCTCTCCCCTCATTCTAAATCATGGGCTGCATTACGAATATGATGGATTTGCTATTTTTTATGCAAATTTGTAGTAGCTCAGCTCTATATCGTAGCAAAGCATTATAATTAGATCTGTTAAGAATGGTTTTTTTAAAAAATGATTCCCTCGTCCAAATTGTGCAGTTTACGTTCGCTTGAAATAACAATTACCTACTGGTTATGTTGATGAATAATTCCGTAATAGTACATCACCAGGGCCCAAATTCCACTAAATAAATCGCTTCATAGTATCGTGTCAAAATGTCAGTGTTAAACTATTTATGGTATTCTACTAGCACAAACTTTTTGAGGTTCATTCATAGCTGTGGCCATTACATTTATAACTACCAATTTGAAAGTCTCTTCAAGCGAAAAAATAGTAGAATACCAAATTCACAAACGTCATTTTAATTATCTTGTCTGAATGGCACAATTGAGACCTTTGTTTTGAAATTAGTGGAATTTGGCCCCTGGGCCCGCATCGCATTCCACTAAATAAATCGCTTCACCATTTAAATAAGTGTGTAATGTCAGTGTTAAACTCTTTTTGGCATTCTACTGTTTGAGGTTCATTCATAGCTGTAACGATTAGGTACCTTTATAACTACCAATTTAACATTCTAATTATGAAAGTTTCTTCAAGCGCAAAAAATAGTAGAATACATAATAAACAAACGTCATTTTAATCATCTTGATTGAAAGGCACTATTGAGACCTTTGTTTTGACATTAGTGGAATTTGGCCCCAGCCGCAGGCACAGCTGAACAAAGGCCTCTCGTGGGCCTCTCCCATACGATGTAATGAATTTCCTTGTTCTTGGTTCATCGAGTAAAATATTATACATTGGTTTTATCACCAAATGTTCTACGTGTTAAAGTTTGGATGTAACCAACTAAAATAATTTATATTTAAGAACTAATTTAGTCTTTTTTTTAAATAATCAGTAAATCAGAATATTCTTCCTAATGACCAGCCCTAATATAGGAATTAAAGCACACTTATATTAATATTGGATATAAGGAATGACTATTTCTTGGTCTTTCATTTAGTTTGGACCCACGGAATGTTTGGAACTTTACCTTCCTATCCAAAGGTTAAAGTTCATTCATACTAAATTGAAACACTTCATGGCTCTATACGCCATCTATGTAAAAGCAGTAGAACGACAACTAGTCGCACTTTCGTGGTTGGTTCTCACATCGCATGGTTTCTATTATAGGAAGCTTTCAGAATTTTCCGCCCAAACGTTTCGTCTTCAGCGTCACAGATGGCGCTTGCGATGTCGTTTCTGTAAAGAGATTCGATGTGTACGTAGCGGTCGGCAAAGGTCCACCTACGACGCAGGTTGTTGCGGGTTCGATCCCGGCCTTGGGTCAAATGGTTGTGTTTATTTAAAGTATCTATCTATCTATGTTATGTATATTATTAAGTATATCAGTCATGCTACTGCATGACTCACCCCATACCCTACTACTGATCCCATACCTAACACAAGCTCTGCTTCGTTAAGGGCTAGATAATGCTGTTTAGATTGTCCAGCATTATTTATTTTATTAGTTTTATTATTCACCTAAATCATTGTGTCTTTATGGGATGCAATAAAAATCCATAGAACCATTTTTACTCATCAAAGTCGTCTCGTTGTTAATGTTTTCTTTATTTTAATAAGACTTATGCGATAACAATGCGATAACCATCTACAAGATTCGCCCTAATAAAATAAAACAGCTCTCCATTCGTGTTTTTAGAATCTTTTCATAGAAATTCTTTTGATTCGCGACCGTTAATGAGCTAGCTCGGCTCAATAGGTATCATTGACTGTGATGATATTCAATGGGATTTGTGTTTGCAATATCCTTTTCAATGTCTCTTCTTGCTATGGCTATGGTTTGGATTATATGCCATGGTTTTGATCATATCCTGATTTCATTATAACCTATTTTGATTACAAATGTGTGGAATTTAGTTTTCGAAGCATTTGTCTGTGCCTCAAAGTTAAGGAAGTACTCGGATAGATGACACCTGATTATAATCTGGAATGAAGATAGTAGTAGGTATATGACTAAGGGCCGATTTTTCAATCGTCAGATAAACAACCAGATAGCCTTTATTCGTCGAATAGCAATATTCATGGTTTTTCAATGGTCAGATAGTAGTTAACTGTCGAATAAGGTCCCTAACAGAAGAATAAAGTTACCTGCTACTTGAAGGGCCAGATAAGGTTTTATCTCCGCTATAAGTTTGACGTTTAGGTTAAGTTTGGCAGTTTCGTTCGTTTTATTTTGCTTGCATAGATTTGTTTGGTAAAACGACATACCTACCGTGATTTGTTATAAATGGAGCGGTCAGTAAACATACTTCAGAACTACTAAAATTTGTAGCACGTTCACGTTTCTTGGATTCCATTTTCTGATTCATTCACAAAAGAACACAAATCGAATAATGATTTTGTTAGGAAGATAATTATCAGGGTTTGAACTGACTGAATTGTAAACAAGCAAGCGACAGACAACAGGTTATGTTTTGTATTGCAATCAACGTCAAATGTCAAATACATTTTTGTTGCTATTCTTCTCTAACACGTTGAATACAGTATCTGTGCATCTCGCTTGCACACAGATGGTGTGAAGTTGGCTAGGATAAACCACTAATAGTTATTCCCTAGATAATAAACGATTGAAAAATTAAAATATTTATTCGCCCGATAAACAGACGGATAATTTTATAGGCTAGGTAGCTATTCGACGACTTAACTGAGGATTGAAAAATCGGCCCTAAGTTATTAATTTGGTGTGGAAGACATGAAATTTATTTATACACCGGAATGTTCAATCCTTAAATAAATAGATAAAACTATTTTATAGCACCATCAAAAAACATGTTACAAGCAAGAGCTCAATACTATCGGCTTTATAGCTATCAGCCAGCGAGTTTTTATGCATTGTATACGCACATACCCACTAAGACTACGTACACTTAAGATTAATAAGTTTACTAGAGACCCATAGGCACAAAATAAGAATAAACATTTGAATTATATTCTGAGAACCGCTTTCTGCGACGCGGTTGGGTTCGATTCCCGCCTAGAGACAAATTTAGTACGTACGTACGTGCAAATACTTATTTCAAGGTTCTGGATGTTTTCTTTCTATAATAAAAATATATATCTATGTAATGTATTTCATTAAGTAAGCTAGTACATTAAAGCTAGAACATAACAACAAGCTCTGCTTAGCTTGGTGTTAGATAATCTTGTAATCTGTGTGGATTGTCCAATACTATTTATTTACCTATTTTATAAAGATCGCAGATGGTGCTATATCAGTGGCTCTATATTGTGTATAGGTGTTCAGAAGAAGTAAAAGTCACGCTTTTTAAAGCCTATTGTCAGAGCTTCTACACCGGGATCCTATGGGTCAACTACACCAAACGTCCGCTGGAGGTCCTACGTGTACAGTACAATAATATATTTAGAATGATGTTGGGACTGCCTCGATTTTGCAGTGCTTCGGGGATGTTTGCAGAATATGAGACGGATGGCTTTGCTGCCATCCTTCGTAAAAAGACCGCATCCCTGATGCGCAGAGTACGTGACAGTCCCAACACCATTCTAAAAACCATAGCTGGAAGAATAACTTCTCCCCTGTGGAAATGCTACATGGAGAGAGTTATTTAATTTAGATTTAGTTTTAATTTTAAGTATTAGTTTTAACTAACCCTAGCAATAAGCCTGTATTTTACTAACAAACTATGGATTCTGTTATCTGCAATAAAATATTTTTATTTATTTATTTTTATTTATATCGGATTGTCCTGACTTATTTATACCAAACATAATAAGCTCAGCATTGTCCTCATAATTTTTCTCAAAGCTCTGAAACCTAATTTTAGCTACTCGTATAAGCGGAGTTTTCATTATTCTATGTGGAAAATAATGGAAAGAATACCTACACGGAAGCGGTGCGATTGATAGCATGTTTCTCCGATGGAATGGATTGCTGCTGACAATCGCCCTGATCCTGATTTCAATCAATGTGTGACAAAGGAAGGCGTTGGGGGCTTTTTGTTACTGATATTTTTCTTCATCTTTTATACTCTCTTTTTTCTTTTCATTTTGGAGATGAAAAAGGTGGTCTATCGCAACATTGAACGAATTACTTGATGAAAAAACAGGTCATCAAGAGTGTTGTACATTATTATTGAAAAACCGGCAAAGAGCGAGTCGGACTTGCACACAAAGGGTTCTGTACCTATGAAAACGGCAATAAAATCATGTTTTAGTATGGGTGCCCCAATGGGAGTTTTGGTGTTTTAAACTTTAAAATTTATATTTTCCAGTATACACACAACAGTGTACAGTACTTTAAATTAAATGTTCTTTTCATAGCTTAAGTACTCTAAGACACTTGTAAATCTTTATAAGGAGAAGCCCTGGTTCCTAAACTACAGCTAAGGCTAGTTCAGGATATTTTGCATATGTATATTATTTTACCTAATAAAGATGTAAATTTAAGATTTAAAAAAAAAGAAGTTTTTATATGAAAGTGTGTGTGTGTGTGCATGATTGTGTGGGTGTGTGAGTGAATGTGTGTATGCGTATGAAAATGTTTTTGATTTTGTGTATCACTACATAGTATAAAACAAAGTCGCTTTTTCTGTCCCTATTTCCCTTTGACTGCTTAAATCTTTAAAACTACGCAAGGGATTTTGATGCGGTTTTTTTATAGATAGAGTGGTCTAAGAGGAAGTTTTATACGTATAATAAAACCGTGCGAAGCCGGGGCGGGTTGCTAGTACGTACTAAAGAACTATTACTGAGCTAAGGTTTCTAGAAGTTTTTCTCCATCTTCGTAACTTAGTGTAGGCACTAGAAAACTGATATACTAAATACGTTTGATTAAGCTACTTTCGTTCAACCATTGTTTTTGCCCGTTGAACTGTCGACCTACTTTTACGTTGGTACTCTTTCGTTTATTTTAGTTCTGATGCTCTTCCTATTTATAACACTTTAAAATTGAACTAACTAAAGCCCCCAACGACTGGGAAATCTTATAATAGAATAGATATCTTGAATAATAGTACCTTAGACGAACTCTGTAGCTCAACGGGTGAAGGTCAATGGGTTCGATTATCGCCTCCGGACAAAATGTGTGGAAAATCTGCAGATATCAATTTCAAGGGTTCTGGGTGCTTTCAATAAAAAAACTATCTATGCAGCTTAAGTAGGTATATATAAGTTAGGTACCTAGAACCCTTACCCTAAGCTCTACTTAGTTTGGGATTGTATGTCCAGCATTATTAAATTGCATTTAAATACTACTTACATTTATAAGAACTTAAACAATTCGTGTATACTATAACATTTTTGTTCATAACATTTTATAGCGAAGCTCATATGCTCTAAACTGTTTCGCTTAAAGTTTCAAGCCTTGTTGAAGAACTTTTAAATTTCTTTTTACGCTGAAATTTTCCAAAAAGTAAGCTAGGACTAAGATCTTATATGTATCTACTCAGCCACTGAATCGGGCTTTGTTATCTGTGCCTATAAACCCAGCAGTGGGTAAAAGGTAATATAGTACCACTAGTAGTAATACTAGTAATGGTATATAATATAAAAGTCTCTATTATTCCATACCGCTCGGTTCTGTGCCATCCTAATAAATGAGCTTAAGTAGGAGAATACAATCCTTAATAATATTATAAATGCAAAATTTTGGATGTATGGACGTTTGTTACTCTTTCACACAAAAACTACTGAACGGGGCTGAAATTTTGAATAGGATTAGTTTTACCCTTGGAACAACACATAGGCTACGGTTCTGACACAGTCATTTCATGACTCAAAGTCCTTGGACAATGATAAAATAATATTAAATCATTTATTTGTCTATATTTTGGCAATAAATGAGCTTGCACTCTCCAACTTTCGTAACTGTAGTCCTTCATTGGGACTGCACATGTAATTTTCATACTAACGACGTCTAGTTGTTAGATTTACATAGGAGTAACTTCTGGCTACTGTATAGAATTTAGTCTGTTTTGAAACTTAAGGAAGCAGAACACAGAACGTGCTTCTATTTTGAATTTATTAATACTAATTTACTAAAACTAACAAAGTTTACTACCATATCTTGCTTTGTGACTACTTAATACAAAAGTATGGAATACATGAAAATAAAAAAGTACCATACTTTTGTTCATGTTTCAAATTCAACTCAAAAGTTGCTTTGAAGAAATTGCTCATACCGATAAGGCAGCCATTCATACATCCTCTATTTATATTTTCTGTCTTTGTGTGGTATAAGTTTTTTTTAATTTATATATTTTATTCCACCTACATAAAAGCTTTCTTTTCTTCCGATTCGTTCAATAGTTAAGGCGTGAAAATGCAACAATCTTAGCTTTCGAAGCCTAACTCATATTATAAATGCAAAAGTGTGTTTGTTTGTCCTTCTTTCACGACCGAACGCAGCTAAACCAATAAGAAACCAATTGACTTGATTTATGCATAGAGTTATAGAAGTTAGTTACCTCTCATTAGGAGAGGCCTATGTCCAGCAGTGGACTATTATAGGCTGGTGATGATGATGATGATGCATAGAGTTGTAAGGATGGAAAGTAACATAGTCTTCCTTTTATACTGATACAATATTTCATAGGAGATCAAACTATGAAATATTATTATATATAAAGGGAAATAACTATTTTATAATATGCAATGTATTGATGTGATGTAGCTTCAACGTAGCGCAGTTCGGTCCACTGTCTAACAAATGTGTGTGGGAGTTCTAACGTTGATACAAGCTATTTTTGTACCGTTTATGAACCGTGTAGGTGGCTAGTGACACAAGTAGATCAGTAGAACTTTTAACTAATGTCTTACTCTTAAAAAAACTTGTATGTAAGAATACTGACAGACGTTTGATAATACACTCATTAGGTACCTTAAAACGGGGTGAATAGAAAGGGACGAAATACTGAAGCAAGACATTATTTGGCCGGTAACGGTTGAAATATTCTTAGTCTGTGACCACTCCTGTGTCAATGGATCCTCTGCAATATGATGTTTGGCTTTATTTCGTCCATTTATATTCAACCCGGTGGTGTCTCTATCCATCCCTTTGTACTGCAGTTGTATTTGAGCGAATTTATGCTTTATTAACTGTATAATCCAAATTAATTTTCAAAACTATTCTTTGTAAGAAGACTTCCTACAAGATTATAAGATTAAAGAGGATGAAAAAGATTGGAATCGGTTTTGCTCCAACTCTAAAACTAACAACTAAACAAGTTAAAGGGTTTTGCTCGCTTCTTTACTTAATCCGAGGAAGGTAGGTACTTAATTTCCTTGTTATCACTACTTCCCTTTTGTTGTTGTCTCTATTTCCCTTTGACTGCTTAAATCTTTAAAACTACGCAACGGATTTTGATGCGGTTTTTTTAAATATTTAGAGTGATTCAAGAGGAAGGTTTATACGTATAGTAAAACGGATTTTGATGCGGTTTTTTTAAATATTTAGAGTGATTCAAGAGGAAGGTTTATACGTATAGTAAAACCGTGCAAAGCCGGGCGGGTCGCTAGTACTAATATAAATTGTCTGACGTTTCCAAGAGCCCTGTAAGGTCTAAATGAAATAAAGCCAACGAAGGCCGATGCGGCACCGCGCATGAAGGTCCCTCATGCAGGAGGTAGCGGAGTCGATTCCTCCCTTTTGCTAGATATGTTTGGACGATCTGCAAATATTTGTTCCAGGGTTCTAGTCGTTTTTATAAAAAGTAAGTCTGTTTTTATGAAAAAAATATCCATCTGTGTAATGTTCAGTATTATTTTAGTATATCAGTCATCTAATACCTATCGATAGCACAAACTCTGCTTAGCATGGGGTTAGATGATGCTGTCAGGGTTATCCAGGATTTTTATTTAAATAATAAATAATTGAGCTAGCAGATGCTGGATACGGCAAGCCGAAGACATGGCGCTCATTAGGGGAGGCCTATGTCCAGCAGTGGACTAGTATAGGTTGATGATGATGATGAGAAAGTATGAAGTCTATGGACATGGTTAGTTACCAATGGAGAGCTTTCAAATTTAACAATAAATAATTAGGGACGTCATTTAATTTATTTTCCACTATCGTCGGAGACATAAACATACCTGCTTCGTTATGTCAATGAGAATTACAGTGATGATTTGGTCTTGAGTCATCATCTTACTATCACATTCTTATTCTTGCTAATAAAAAATAACTAAGTGGAAGTGAGTTTCCTTTATCTACCTAGTTTCTCTGTAAGTGAATTTTGTAAATTCTTAAGAGAAAAATAAAATATCTCAAACCCAAAAAAATAACTAAGTGGAAGTAAGTTTCGATGGGTGTTTATAACCACTTCACGGCAAAACGTTTTAATCCGAAAAAGCGAGCGATGCCGAGAGCAAAGCTAGTTTCATTATAAGAAGTGACCAAATATACCTGAACACCTTTCCAATAAACTTTGAAAGGAAAAAACCTATCAGTGATCAAGCATGGCCCAAGGGGGCAGTTGGGTATCGGATGATATTGGCGCAAAAATTACGTTATTGGCTCAGAACAAATATTTTCCTTATGTTAAGGTGTATTTAGACCAAACGAGCGAAATTTCGCTGCCACTATCTTTAGCTCTATCAAATTAGCTGTAGCCGAGCGAAGCATTCTTTCGTTATTCATTGTTGGCCGAAAATAAAGAATAAAAGAAAATTAAACAATGGCCAAGTGCAAGTCGTTATCGCTCACGAAGGGTTCTGTATCACCTTACAAAACTTGTAAAATATTTGACATATCAGCATGATAATGTTTGGTGAAACGGTGTAAGGATTGAAGGACCACATAATGCTTTTTAGAAAAGTGTCAAGTTTTTTAAGTTCCTATCGAATATAATTTATTCTTTTTTTACAGGATGTTTGTCATGATAATAAAATATGTGTTTATATTTTTGTTGATTTAAGAATAACTCTGAAGTGTTTAAGTCTTACGTTTCAAAATATTATACAACCTTATGACAGACAGTCAGCGGATGTGATTCTCAAGGCAAGTTAAAGAGTCTAGTTGGCATTGGCAGGTTTTGCTTAGGTACGGAACCCTAAAAATGTAAAATTGTTATTCCTGCCCTAGATCTGAATTCACGTGGTGTAAACCCACCTTTACACACACTGCTGCTTAACGATGATTCTAGGCTTAAGGCGATTTCGATACACAAGCAAAAACAAAACATTTCAGTTTCTTTTTACCTCATGGACATACCTCTAAATATAATGTCAGCGTTTTACAAACGACTTCAAAAAAGGAAGAGTTTCTCAATTCAACTGTTTTTTTTGTGTGGTAAACTTTTTTCTCAACGTACCAATTTCGATGATTTTTTCAGTGTTGATTTTATTTATGATTAACTGTTTTATTATTCAAATTATTATTTGATTTGGAAGCTTTTGCTTCATGAGGTTTTTATTGTTTTGTGTTTATTACTTAATAGTAATACTTGATCAAGTTTATATCCATACAATCAAGGTCTGACATGTACTTTGTGAGTTATATACTTAATATAATATAAAGTATATTACGTATATTACGTAATATAATATACATATAATAATTCATTAAATTTCATGTCAGTTGTTAATTTTATAATTTTTATCCAAAAAAGCGTTTCCAGGTGCTTGTTTGAGCTACCTAATAATAAATAGTTACTATACTACACGGCGCAATACTATAATTCGTTAAATACTCCTAGATCTTTCTCTAGGTCAAGCTAGAGTCGTTACAATAAACATTACATTTTCATTCTTCAAATACAATACACACCTACAATAGGACATCTCGAAAATATCGGACAAAGGATCCTTTACCTTCACGCCCAAAGAAACAGCGAGACGCAGCATGTTTCATTTACTGGGCAATGTTAATTGTGTGAGCTTCCTCGCGGAAATTACAGGAATGGAGTTGTAGTGCCTGTATAATGTCCTTTCCAGGGTTCGAAGGTCCAAATAAAGGCAAAACGCCATCCAACGAACTGCTGAAGTATAATTAAGTATCTTCAAATGTTTTTCAAAAGTATACGTAGTAATTTTCGAAACTACCTGCTAACTTTTTATTTCATTTATGTATATTGGACTTCAATAGACAGGGCGCAATGGCGCTCATTGGGGGAGGCCTATGTCCAGCAGTGGACTAATATAGGTTGATGATGATGATGATGATGATATTGGACTTCAGTCAGTCTTCAGTAGTCTTTAAAAAAATTAGATGTTTACAGGTAATTGCATTAAAAAAACAGCTTATTAGGAATTTCTTTTACACAGTTTTTTAAGTTTCAAAAAAATGAAAATCATATGAAGTGGTTCCATAACAACTTAATTTTATATAACACGAAAAAAACCTAAGGCCTACTAAAAAGACCTAAAACCAAATATCAATTTATCTCGAAGTTGATCGAGGAAGCTGCCTAATTGTCTGATTATCGTTTGGTGAACACAAGCCTTAGTCGTTTGTTTTATCTGTTCCGAGTCAGTGATCCGTACGTGATCTCGGCTAGCTTTGTTTCTTCACGAACATAAGTTGCTGAGAAATTGTAATGTTAAAAATTCTTTAATAACTTTTAGGCTTTTTCGGTCACGGTCTTTTCTCTGATGTTGTTAAGATAACGGACTCCTTAACATGCTTAACTTAAGTTTGGTTAATCTTTACGAATCATAATAGGAGTATATAAAATATTATATAAACGCGAAAGATTGTTTGTAATGTATGGACGTTGTTATTTTTTCACGCAAAAACTTCTGAACGCATCGGGGTATGAAATTTATAATAGTCGTTGTTCTAGCTCTGGAATAAAGCATAAACGACCAAGTATCTAATATTTTATAAGTAACTAGGTATAATTTTTCAGGCAGTAAGAAGTAAACTGATCACAAGCTTATCGAGCATGCACGTGATTTGGTAATAGAATTTTTAGCTACTTTGAAAAACGAATGTAGGGTTTGTAATTTTTATAGTAGGTATTCATCCTTATGTAAGGTCATAACAATCTATGTAGATTATGTTGCAGAGTATTTGTGTTCTTCTTTAAATTAGATTATTGCAACTTCCACCGTCTGTGTTTGTCTCTCATGTTAGACCATCCCAAGGTTGCCTGGATTATATCGCTTATAGCGATAAGACCGACTTTTTACTTATCACTACATAATATAAAACAAAGTCGCTTTTTCTGTCCCTATATCACTATGTCCCTTTGAATGCTTAAATCTTTAAAACTACGCAACGGATTTTGATGCGGTTTTTTTAATAGATAGAATGATTCAAGAGGAAGGTTTATACGTATAATGAAATCGTGCGAAGCCGGGGCGGGTCGCTAGTTCTATTATATAGAAGATAAATCTATATAGAAGATATCGCTTATAACGATAAGACCGATCTTTATACTTATTCTATTATATGCATAATTTTCTTACTTGTGTATAAGCATCAGAGTAAAGAGTGTCTACGATTATTATTGTCCACTGTTGGACTATAATTATATGGACCTAAAGGAAGCCACAAAGCAATCGTGAGCCTCCTTTATTGGTCACCTAAAACATTTAGGTGACAAACAAACGAGGTGTTGATTCTAGATTACTAATGTCCTAGGTCGAAAACAAAAACTTTCCAGTAAAATGTTTCACAGATAAAATTTGCTCTCTATGCAAGCAAATAAATTTCACGCAAAAAAATATTTTATTACTTCTGAACTAAAAGTGTTTTTTGACTATTTTCATTTCCAACATATATGCGAGTAGCTTAACTCTGATAGCTACCAAAAACATGATGGCGGAAGTGGAAGGCCTTCATAAACAAGGTATGAACAGCGGTTTTATATTAGTATCCATTTGCAGTTGTTATACTGACCGTACTAAAATATGCAGGAGTTTGGGATGAAATACCGACCAAGAACCTTAAAATCTACTAAACTCTTACTTTAGTAGCAACCTACTTCATAACACGACGAGTAGGTACCGTAAAAGACTCGAGCAAGCTGAACTAATAATGCCTTTGCTCGATAGAATTTTTCAATAGCCTTCTATTCCAAGGTCCAAAAATTTGCAGTGAGTCGTAAGTTTACAGAAGCATCTGCTGTAGTGAATCTGTATTCATACTAAACGGATTTATATTTCACACTAGCTGCGCCCCACGGCTTCGACCGCTTGGAAATTTATTCATCAAATAGAGAACAAAATGGGAATCGAAGACTGAGAATAACGTTTGATTCTGTGAGAAGTAAGAATTCAAGATTCTAGGAAGGACAACCCAGGGGATTTGCTTGTATTTTTTGTAGTTGGACTTATGATACAGTGGTGTATTATTTGTACAACTAGTTGAACTTCTCAGTTGAACTATTGTATCGGAGGGGTGAATTCGGGTATTTGAATTTTAGCGCCGGCCGCGGCGGGGACCGGAAGTTCGCTCTGTGATCTACTCGTATCTGTGCGTGGTTATTTATTTCAATTAAATTGTATTTCTACAATACTTATGCATGTGTTTCAAATTCATCTAAATAAGTTACGGAGATACGTTATAAAAAACATTCACACATGCTTTCACATTTATTATATAAAGTAGGATATACATTCATACATAGAATCATGCCTGTTTCCCAGAGGGGTAGGTATTGACACCGGATTTCCACTTACAACATTGCACTTGCAAACCTCTCATTGCCTCCATCACGGTCTTCATACATGCACGTTGATTTAGGGTACTTCTAATCAACCCTTCGCGAGGACATCTCCGGCTTGGTCAGAGAACGTTTGCCGAGGTCTTTCTCTCCCGACTGTACCTTTCACACTCGACGTAGGTATATACTTGCTTCGTCAAACTGTACCATTCACACTCGACATGTATATTGACATTCATTAACCTACATTCATAAATTTACAGTAATTTGTATGAGGGTCAATAGAAAAATTAATTTGCTTATCACTTGTCGTAAAAATTTACAAAAAACAATACTTACTATCTAAGTCATGGTTATCACATCCTAAGTATTTTGTATATTTTATCACTGAAGCTTTATTACAAAGTTCGTTAAAAATAAAAATAAAATGAGTTACTTTTAACTAGGCAATTTTATCTCCAAATATCTTGAAAACTTTTAACTTTCGGCCATACATTTTCTACGGGAGTGTCATAGTCAATTTGACTAAACACCTTAAATAAAGAAAAAAAATATTGTAGCATGTTAGCCCTGCTATCTGATACCGCCGGGAATATGTCGATTTAACAATAATCCTGTATAAGTATTGTTTTAGCTGAAAGCTGTCAAAAGTTACTCGCTTGCATTGTCTATAAAGTTAATGCAGGGTCAGGTGTTTCCACGCCATGGAGAATATTTAATATGCCCAGAGAGACGTAGCGTTACATCATTTGTGTGATACATGATAAAGATGGATTATATTTAGTAGATCTAATCAGTTGGTAATTGTAACCTTTCGTAGATTTTCTATAAATCCGCTTTGTTTTCAAAAGAAAGTCTTCCTTCTTTGTCCGCTTTGTAACGAGAATCCTTTGACAGTGCATACTGCCATCGCAGACGTTTCTCTAGCTTTAATTAAAACTGCAATGAAACTAAATGAACCAAACTAATGATTGAAATTTAAAGTAATATCTTGAGGCACACCGGTTTACTCTTATAATCTCTTTGCCTGGAAGAAATTGCATTAAGTAATACGACTGCCCATTGCATTGTTCTCTATAATTTAGTTAAATTAAGTACAACTTGCTCTAAGGGCGATGAAACAAAGAAATTATACGGAAATTTTGACAAACAATGTGTTGCAGGGCGGGTAAAGGTCTGCTTGTGACACATGGATTTAATAAAAAAAATTGGAATCGTCTGGTAGCCATAACACAAGCACTGCTCTTTATGCTATGGATTTTCGGGCGTTATTTTATTTATCTATATGTTATATATACTGTAAATCTACCAAAACTGTGAACGAAAGATATTCGATGGAAAACCTACAAAAATATTTCATTGAACGCAATGTAATTCGATGGAAAAGTAACCATTTAAGGAACAATTTCGCAAAAATCCCACGAGAAACAGTCTCAAGCGTTACCTAGTGTTCGAGGTACATACATAAAATGTGGTCTTTGCATTATTATACATAGGTTCTTCGGTATATTCATTGTAGAAACAGTGAAATGTTTCGCATGAAATATTCCTCGTATCTTGTACAATGTAGAGGTAACCTTATAATGGGAACAAGCGAGACTCAATTAACTCCGTGCATTTCCTAGAAAGCTATACCGCCTGAGGCAATATCTGTAGCCTTCATTAGATTTAGTGTAGAGTTTTATTATCAGCTTGTTTACCGATAATGAGGGTATTGTTGGAACATTTTACGAGGCGTCTAACTGGAGCTTGGATCTGATGTTATTTCGGTGTTGGTGTCAAAACGACACTGCTCTAAAAATGTCTGGGACAGCGCAGGGGAAGAAGCTTCGATGGGCGGCGGCGCGGGGCGGGCGGCTTTGCGCCCACGCGTCGCCCGCGCCAGCCGCCCGCGGCCGCCAGTCAGCAACTGTGACTCGTGTTGGCTGAACCATCTTGTAGGGCCATCTACTTTTTCTTTTCCGTAGGTGAGTGCTGTGAAAAATATTTTACTAACATATTTAAAGTGCATAGAATAAGTTCAGTGAAGTGATACGTCAATGTCAGAGGTCGCAGCGTGATGCATTGTTCCGATAAGTGCACCCAGTGTAGTTCCGAGTTGTCGTTTGTTTGTGGCTAAGCGGTAATCTGTTCTTGTTGAACTACTTAGTTCTCGTTTACCTAATGATGTCACGACACTGATAAGGATATGTGAGGTCATTATCATTATCACGACATGACATGGACATTAGACCTTCATCAATAATTTCAATGAACTCATTGAACCGAAGGCAGTCTTTATCTATAGGAACAGTTAATGTTACTTATTTTTACTTCCTAACTAAAATAATCCAATCCATTCTCAAACCTATGTATTCAATACAAAAGTCTAAAAAACATTGTTATAATATCCCACTACGGAATCCGTAAAAACATTTCAAATTCTCTACAATATTTTTAACCCATCCCGTGCAGCTAATATTTATTTTTATGATGCACGTCCGGTCCATTTGAGTTTCCGCGCACGTCTGAAACCTGAGTAAACGAATCGTGCGACCAAATTAGGATGTAGGGGAATGTGAGCCAACCTATTTCAAGCGCGTGCGCACCGTTCGGTCTAACCCGACCGGCCACGGAGACACCCGAACCTAATTGCGGAATGTTCGTTACGTCATCAAATTATTACCTCAACCATTTTTTCACATTCCGTTAATTTTCAACATCTTAGATTTTCAATTCTTTTTTTTTAAGTTTGAAAAGAGTGGACATTTCTTTAAGTGATAAAGCTAAATAGCCCTGAAATAATGGAAGAATGTAAGAATTATTACCCGGCTGTTCAGTATCAAGTATCATTTCGCACATCGGCGGTTGGCAGTTATCCAGCAGAGTCAAATGTCGACGATGTTTCTTATTACAACGGCCAAATACGTAGGTTTATATTGTTTATCTAGTTATTGCTCGAAAATAAGATTATTTTTGCTGGCTATATAAACATTTCATACTCGATCATTATGTTTTAGATTACCATACGTACTACTCTTATGGCACAAAGACCTAACAAAGAAAAAAAAATCATAAAACATTTTATGAAAGTTTTGTTAGTTATAAAAAAACAAAATTCTAAGATACCTACAAGGTTTTTATCAATTACTTTCTGTTCAATGGGTTTTCCACATTATACACCGTAGTTATTGTTTTTATTAATTAACGTTTGCATTTACCTCTCTTTACGCTTAATTAAAAATATTTATATGAAATTTGCTCTTCATCAGTGTTTATTATAAATTCATAATGTTCATTAGTTGTTCATTATATCAAACACGGGATCTTCTAATTATAGCCGGCTTTAGCAAAATTAATTAGCTTTAACACGTGCACTAAATATCGATATACCTAAACGATTAGATACCTATGTACCTGTAATATCGTTATTTATCGTGGAAATCGTTTTTTATCTTAAGTAAGCAGTAAAAAGAAACTATTCATGTATGAAAATAAAATTAGTACATTTGCCAAAAGCGCATTGACAGTTATTATGAAAGTCGTGACGAAACACAGGTTATGAAAACGGTGACGAAACAGAAACGAAGAATACACGTTCATGAGGTGAAAATATGCAGGTTTCGACTAAGTCTTCTCATTTGCTCCCCTTGGAGTGAAGACTATAATAGACCTAATCTATTGGGTACCAAGGCTCTCTGGGTTTTCAAATATATGAGCATCAGTCATAGCAATGCGTGACCCGAGAGCTGGTGATTTTATCTGGCACAGTGCATCTGCATTGCCATACTGCAGGCAGCGTCTTGGGGACGCTTCAGACCGATATTGATTTGAATTAGGTATCAATCTAAAATTACAACAACGAAAATTACAAGCAAGGAATAGAAAAATTACAACTAGTATTTACAATTGAAACCATTGAGCTAACTGCAGACGGTTGCAAACAGTCTAAAGGTAGCTCAATTGATCGATTTGAATTATTTAAGTTACCAAATATTATATACATACTCAAATATTTCAATTGAAAATACTTACTATTTGTAATTTGTTTCAATTTGATGATTGTATTTTCTTTGTTGATAACTTACATTCCTGCTTCGAAACTCCAAACAACTGCAGTGCTAATCAGCTGCAATCTGAATTTGACAGCTGAGATGATTGGCAGCTCTAATGGTGCATTAACACGTTGGCCGAGTCTACATACACAATGTGCGATGACAGATTTGACAGCGAAAATAAGTCAAGGCTCGCTATATCTCGGCCAAAATGTTACTGAACATTAAATATTTTATTAATGTGTCTAGACCTACTGTATCTTAGCCTTAAAGAACACTAATATAGCATCTAATGTATTTAGGTATTTATCTAAATTCATTAATATTTATTATGCCTTTAGGTATTTATCGACAGTTTGTTGTTTTCAGGACACCTAACCCAACACAAACAAAATGGCGGATGATGATGTAAGGTCAGTATAACAAGACTTCGTTATGGTATTTATTGTGATTGCAACGTTGACATTAGAATAGCAGAACTATAAATGTGATATTCAGTAAGGAAATACAGGAACTAATGAATATTTTGTTTGGATTGGATTATTGTAAATTATGTAGCCCTAAACGACAAACATTTAGCCTACTTGTCATAATACAATAAAATATATTACACATATTATCCGCGTAGGTACTTGCTCGACAAGAGAATTTTAGTTGAGTGCCTACGACTTTGAATGAAGCTTTGTAAAATTAACTACTTCAAAATAATTCCACATGAAGAAAATTTTCCAATAACCAACTGTTAATTTCAGAATTTTAGTACATTGTCTTGACATATTGTGGTAATCGAGATATTAATTTGTATTTTTGTTTGTTTTCTGTTTCATCCTTTTTCCCAATGACGCCTGCAAATATCTACGAAATTAATTTATGGACCTGCTCTTGGACGAAACTCTGGATTCAACACAATAGTATTGAATTCTATATCTTCTCGAGACACAGGTAAGGCTTTTGCTTATATGTGTTCATAAACCATGCACTTTTGTGCACTACACTACAGACTAAGTTATAAATCACACTTTGACAACACTTTAACGTACTTATGTGAAATTCTTGTTGTACATTCATCGGTACAAAAACACACCTTCAAACAAGAATACATAAAACACACAAATTGTTTGTCAAATCAAATAAATTCACGATATTTTGACAACTCAATTTTCAATGTAAATTGTTGAAAACTTCAGAGACAAAAGTCGATCTTGATTGAAAGTTGTCGCAGCAAAAAATGTCTCCATAAAAACTTTTACCCGATGTTTTTGTTCCAGCTTTTAAGACATAAAATGAAAGGTCGTCAGTCGACTGAAGGACAAAGTTTGTCTTAACAAGCTTAAAAGCTTAAACGTTGAGATGTTTATTCACCAAACATTATACGTTACTAAACAGAGTTTCTACTAGAGAAACCTTTAATAATGTAATAATAACGAAGCTTCAACAATAGAATATCTAATGATCATTATAATGCAAACAGCGTTTTATAAAATAAAGCAGAATCGAATAATTTAGAAAAACACACGCTAAGTTTTACATGCACTCACACCTGGCACCGAACACAACCCTTTGCACAAATCCACACTTAATAAAGATAATTTTTAATTAACGTTACCCCTAAGTTAATAGAAATGTCATTCATGTTTGAAGGTTTTAAATAATATTCAATAAATGAAGTGTACACTAAAAATAATGTACAATTTTAGAATCCTTCGCTTTCTCGGTCAGTAGTAGGATAAAACTGTGTCTATTTTGGGACCTCCTTCTTTGAATTATTTATATTTATTACTTATTTTCTAGCAAAAAAAGTGTTTCTATAAGCTGGATCTCCTGAAGACAGTTAATTAAACAAATTTAAAACAACAGGCCACCTGAAATCAGTATCCATTGATCCCAAGGCGCATTTTATTTTGTTCAAAAATATAATTTTTTCATTGCACACTGCAATATTAACGTAGTTTCGTTTCGAAAAATTATTAATAATAAAGGCGTTATTAAACTTCCTAAAAACCTTCAAATTTGACTGCACTGAGTGTTAAAGCTTAGCAGATATTCGCAAAACTCGCTGCAGAGATAGTCTAGAAACTAGGCAATTCACACAACACTGCGCTGCGCTGCACACAAATTATATTTAGAGCACCACTAACGGATGGCGAGCAAAATAAACTTCAAATTGTACGAATAAACGATGGGTCGAACTCTACTATGTGACATTTTGAGACTTCAATACATAACTTGTGCTACAAAAAGCAGCATCATTTGGTAACCGCTTCGACGTTTACACTTATACCGGTAAAGGGTTACTTTTAGGCCTAGCTAACCAGCATTCGTTACGAAACGATTCTATTTCTGCAATCGAGATCACTCATATAAAAGTAAAGTTCAATTGGTAGACAAGCGATTTAGCGATAGTGATATACACATTTTTTTGTTGAAATTGCACGTAATGATGGTATATTCACTTGATGGATCGACATCATTGTAGAGGTCTCAGGAAGTCGATGAAGACGGCTTAGGACCGCTATTTCCAATTACACCTGCGGACTTTGTGGGTTAATATAACGAAAACATAATTGAACCATTTCAAAAGTTAAGTTAGTTAAAAAGTAAAACTACTTTTGATCCCACAAAGTTTATTAAAATACCAGGCATTATTTCTATATCAGCTTGAAGAATCAAGAAAAATTTCAATTTACACTCTAGTCCGTTATAGTTATGAAAATACAATAGTTATGGAAAAAGCAGCTTCTGGCAAAAAGAAAACATTTCATTGCTATAACGTTTTAGCATTGTCTGAAGTAGTCTCAGACTCCATCGCTTATTTGTACAATACAATTGAACAATGCAATTATTTTCCGAGTGGACAAGTGTTTCGTTTTCCCGATTTTTATTCTGCTCGCAATCTTTAAAACTGAACCAATACCTTGCTTATCGTAATATATAATTTACCTAGGTTATACGGATAATTATCGTTATGACACTGAACTAAATTGTCAGGGGACTCGTATAAACATTTATTTTATCTAGATGGGTATATCTAGGAACTGTGAGTAAAATGGAGTACAAGTAAATATTTGTAATGTAATTTGTGATGTTATCAAGGATTACTTGTTGTAAAAGTAAAACATGTTTAACCCCTAAAGCAAACAGAGGAGTGATATATGTTTCGTGTTTGTTTCTATGTACCTGTGAATCCTTGTATTTGTACAACCCATCTTCTTTCTGTGTCCCAAACGACTGAACCGTTTTTGATTTAGCTTTTGCTTGATATGTGACTTGATCGAAAGTTTCCTTACCCATGTTAAGTTAAAATCGATTCAGCCGTTCTCATTTTACGATGTTATTCATCTGTGAACCCTAGTCCCAAAGTCTCAAGTTTCTAATTATTAAAACGGGTGGGTTTTGAAAAATTTGCTCAACACTTACTTGATTTTATGTAACTGTATGTATTTGGTAACACTGGTACATTTTAGGCTGTGACTCACACAAAATGGTTGTTCTTTCTATGTTCTAATTTTATATTTCTGTTTTCAGAAAAAGCGTCTCGAGGAGGTAAAGTAGCGACGTGATCACACACACACACACACACAAATATACACATAAAGTTAACCTTCGTCAGTAAACTTTACGCTAAAAAAGCTTCTGATTATAATCGTAAAAAAAAACTTTTACTGCCAAGTATATCAAATTGAATGATTAACAGCATTTTTGCCATACATACCTTTTTTATTTATTAATATTTTAATTTACAGCTGAACTATAAGTTGATTACAAAAATCTTCAAATATAACGCTGTTACACTACAGTAACTCTACCCTGCATTATGTACATGAGTTGAAATAATAATACATAATACGAAACTGAAAAACTGTTACTTTTTGACTATAATTTATTACGGACTTCACCTTTCAGTTTCTTACATCTTGACAGATGTTCAATTAGTCAAATTCATAATGGGCTAATAATTTATTTTTTTGCTCATTATGAATTTACCTACCTAATTTTGCAGACTCCATTTGGTTTCTCACACAGACACATTAGTATATTATGAGATAAGGCACACTATTACGAATATTTGACTGTCTCTAGGCGAAGAAGGCCAAACAGGCCGAGATCGACCGCAAGCGCGCTGAGGTGCGCAAGCGCATGGAGGAGGCCTCCAAGGCCAAGAAGGCCAAGAAGGGTTTCATGACACCTGAGAGGAAGAAGAAGCTCAGGGTACGTATTCTTATCGACTTCTTTTTTACTCTTTAGCTCATTTAATCGAAGAAAACCTATTAGTTATACCATCTATAGTTTTAATTTGACTTGTCTTAGTGATTATTTTGTAAGCCAAAAGAAATAAAGATATTGATTTACTGATTTACTGATCTCGAAATTCCTTAATTTTAAATATTTGTCTTTTCATATTGTTATTATTGGTTAAAAAAGTTAAGTGTATTCAATTAAAACAATTGAGCTAACTGCAAACGGCTGCAAGGAGTGTGCAGTCAACTGATGTTGTTTTGTTGATTTTGATTCTGAAATTAAGTCGTAACTTTTTTGGTTACTATGATAAAGCTGGTCACTTTAGTCAGGTTATTGATGAGTTGTTATAATTTAATTCAAACCACATATTTGGCGCTAAACTTTGTTGTTGAGATGATGGTCATAAAATAAGAGATCGACGGACCGTGTGGTATCGTTTTGCAGTTGCTGCTGCGTAAGAAAGCCGCTGAGGAATTGAAGAAGGAACAAGAGCGCAAAGCCGCTGAAAGGAGGCGCATCATTGAAGAGAGGTGCGGTGTACCCGCTGATATTGACGACGCCAGTGAAGGTAAATTACAATCCTTTCACAACACACATTATATCAAAGATTGAGAACTCCAACACTTTTCAATACTTCCCCTATGTCCAGACACTCACATATCGATTTCATTGTTAAACTTGTGTTACACTTTCTACAATATCTTGTATCAAATTATAGATGTGGTTAGGAGCATTTGCAAAAAATACCACGAACGCATCGGGAGCCTCGAAGACAAAAAGTTCGATCTGGAATACATCGTTAAACGGAAAGACATGGAGGTAGTCAGACGATCTGCTGGATGTTGGAGCTACCCTTCAAAAACTCACAAGACTTACATAATTTCATCTTCTAAATCTTTAACTTTTTGTGATATGTCCGTCTATTTCGACTGGTTTAACTGATTAATTGCTAAACGATTGTGGGTGCGAAGACGCTTTCCGTCTCCGTTCTTTCTATCTAACGCGTTTTCTCTGTCGCTCCATGTGAAGTCGTCAATCTTACTTGCAAACTCACTACCTTCTATATTTCTGACTCACCCCTTGGCTTCTGTCCGTCCATGGTTAGTGACCGCCTTGCCGCGAGGGTAGAGTAGGGAGAGCTAGGCGGGAGCATGCACGGCTCGACTCGCAATAACCATTGGTTGATGTTGTAGCGGCTCTGACGAGCATCATTACCCGTTACCACCAGCGTATCACGAAGCTGGAAGAGGAGAAGTACGATCGCGAGCTGGAGGTCGCCTACAAAGTGATGGAGGTCTGCACAGAAGGCTTCTCGCACTATCACGCTCCTCGCTCGTTTGCATAGCGATTCATGCCGACATGTGACTAGACACTGTTTTGTTTTCGCAGCAAATTTATGTTATAGATTACGGAGCTGAAAATTAAAAATACCTTCAACCTTAACAGTGTGGTTAACAAGTAAAATGTTGAAAGCGCTAAAATAACAACGACCCGTCGCGTAGAACATTCGGAGTTTGATATTGTAGATAATATATTCACCGAGTTGAAGTCGAACATAACATAGACTGTAAAATAATGTTCCATTTGGTACCCATTCACTGTAGCTTGGCTTACGCTTGGACGCGGTACGAAGTCCCGCGATTTACACACACCGCGCGCGGGCGCCGGCGCAGCGCCTAGCGTCGCGGACACCTCCACTACGACCCCCTCCTAAAATGTTATTGTTTTTCTTTAGCGGAACTGCAGACCATATGTCAAATGTACTGGCATAGAATATACAGCCTCGAGGGGGATAAATATGAACTAGAACGAGGGATTCAAATAAAGAAATTTGAGGTAACCTTATATTGGAATAGGATTGGGAATGCATATGATTTGTCTATGATTTAGTTGTTCCTACAACATGAGATGATAGTTGTATGTACGGCTCACCGCACACATGCACACTAGGCTCCGTCGACCGAGGCAGGCTACTCACACGATGCCCATGCTCATTCCGCTGGTTCAATAATCCGTATTTCCTTTTTCTTTAGAGGATCTCGCAGAAATAATTGAGGAGTATTATGAGCGCATGTATTTGTGTGAGGGCCAGAAGTGGGATTTGGAACATGAAGTCAGGAAAAGAGATTTTGAGGTATTGACCAATACATCATAACCATTGTGAATACCACAGTCATCGATATTATGCAAAAGCCGTGCGCGTGTGACAATACGTGTTATATTTGTAATGCTTTGAAAGTTTTCGGATGTTTGTTTTGAAGTGTAAATAACGATAGAGGTTCGTTCCGTCAGTTTGTCTAGAGTAGAGCGCGTGTGTGAGTCGTAGAAGACCCGCGGGTGCGCACGCGGCGTGCGGTGCAAAATCGATCGAGGGCGCGTCATCCGTCATGGAGCTTACACCATTAACTACACTAACCGCTCTCCGCTGCCATCTGCCGGCTGCGGAGCCACGTAACACACACTCACCGCAGCGCATGCACTTTCAACTACTCATCTCATTTTCATAGATTCTTTCTCAACGATCATCATCATCATCATCTCTCACGTCATCGGAATGCTTCGGGGCGGGCGGTGCTGTGATGTGCCCATCCCAGCCCGCTCGCCTCGTCATCGCCAACTGCTTTGCTTGTTGCATGATTTGTTTCCAAAACTTCAAACCTTAACTTTCGCAGCCTATATTTCCCAATTAATTTAAACCCGATATATAGTATGGCACTTTAATACTTTAAAAAAGTGTGTTTAAATATTTACAATCAAGAATAATTGCTGCATCCGCCAGTGTGACGCTTCATGTGTGGTGGCGAGCTAAGTGGCCTTACTAAATGTTCTCTTTTCACTGTCTAGTTTAGCTGTAACTGGAACGCTGGATACGTTCCTATTGGCACACGCAAGTGCATAGTGTAAGTGAAACTTCTTGTTCCAAATCTCCAACTTTTGTATATGCCGATACACTCCGCGAAACGTTTGCGTTTTCGATTGCTAAGTTTAAACCCTGTAAACCTTTTGAAGTTGAACCCGTATGGACACCGAGTGGTTAAATGAAAGTGCCATGCTCTGGTCGATGTTGCCCTTCCTTCCCCCGAGGCCGAGCCTTTGGCGTCTCGGTCGCTCGACACCGAACCACCTATCCGAGACACTGGTGTATACTACTCACTTGCGAGTCCTGACACACATTACTTATCTGTATCAACAAACCCACACTTGCAAGATTCTGGATCGATTTTGCACCGTCACTCCATGATACATTTTAAAATTCAACTTGCTACCTACTCAATGATGTCGATGTACATTTGCTGTATAGCCAAAACAGTACATCGCTCATTATAAATAGCGTCCAATATGCAACAGCTTCGATCGCTGAATGATTGCAAAGATGCACTTGATTTGGTAGCGCATGTTGGATCGCAGCGCAAATGGGAAATATTGTGCGCTAATTTAATGCACTTGTAATATACTGCACTCTATGTAATATTGTATATCTTGTGAATAGTATTGTCGAGATCACAGGGGCTGCAGGCGACCAGCTACCAATCAGTGGCAAGATGATTAGGTATTGTGCACGAAACTAGAATGTAAAAGAGTAGACTTCGATTGTTTAATGAGTACGCAAAGAGCACAGGCTAAAGATATGCAGGAGGCTACAGTTTCATAGGGTACGGGACAGATTTTCATCTATCTTTTTACAAACTACAGATCTCCAGCTCGCAAATAACACGCCTAATCTACGCTGCTCTATATCTTGTTCTGTGCTTTTCTGGGAAAACTAACTGTTTTACATTACTGTATCGCAGTTTTATGCTTTAATTTCTGTTTTCTTTTGGGTTGTAGCTTTTCATGTGAGTTTACTTTATCTTACATTGCATGCTATTTGTGATCACATTGTACAAGTTTGAGATTTTCATATAACTATTTATAGATTGACCTTCGAGTAAAGAACAAACTTGTGAAATGTTTAGTCATTAAACCAACATCCATTCTCCTTATTTTTTCTTACTTTTACTCCCTATAAACTGATTCTGATTTTAATAAATCTCAAATCGTTTTGATTTATACTGTCATCTCTAAAAACAATCCGTATTTATTTCCTAACTCAAGTTTTATTTGTTCTTCTGTTATTGAATTACGATAAATGCTATAATATTGTTCAATATATTTCAACAGATCTCCGACCTGAACTCCCAAGTCAATGACCTCAGAGGCAAATTGTGAGTATTACTGGGAGTTTATTGTATTTTCGTTAGCCGAAATTCAATTTACTTTTTTCCACCAATTCTTTATCCCCACGGGCGAATGGAATTTAAGCGTTGTTTTTCTGTTTTTCTCACGCGAACTTGGTAGGTTTAGTGCACTCTACGTCAGCGTTGAAGATTTTGAGTGCAGGATGTGTCTGTGAATACAATTACTCGCGTAATGATATTCTGAGCTAAGGAGAGGTTGCTGAACCCAACCTTTTGTGATAGAACATTGTTCAGTCGTTGTTAAACGAAACACAATGCACAGACTTATATTCTAAACCTATCCTTTGAAATTTAAATGGCAACATTATCTTAGTTTATTTTTTATAATAAGCAGCTTTCAAGGAGTAGGCCCTTATAGAATTTCATTGATATTTAACAAAATTGCATCGTAATTTTATACAAAGAAATAACTTGACATTGACGACCGATGCGGCACGGCGGGCAAAGGTCCGTCTGCGATGCAGGAGGTTGCGGGTTCGATTCCCGCCTTGGGGCAAATGTTTGTACAATCTGCAAATATTTTATCAGAGGTTCTGGGTGTTTTCTATATTAAATAAAAATCAATTTTGTAAAATAAGTATAAAGTATTTAGTATATCTATCATCTAATGCCCTTAGTACAAGCTCTGCTTAGCATGGGGCTAGCTAGATGATGCTGTTGGGATTGCCCAGGATATTTTTTTTTTACACTCACTGATATCACATTGTTCCACATAGTTTTGACCATTGATTTGTTCTTCTAGCGTTAAACCTACACTGAAGAAGGTGTCCAAATACGAGAACAAATTCGCCAAGCTCCAAAAGAAGGCCGCCGAATTCAACTTCCGTAACCAATTGAAGGTTGTCAAAAAGAAGGAATTCACCCTTGAAGAGGAAGACAAAGAGGTAAACTATCAAATTATTTACAATAATACATCAAAAGATACAAAATATACATGCTTTTAACAAAAACAAATGAAGATGATATGATACAATGATGTTATGTGTAGATCAAAAAGTGATTATCACTAGATCAAAATGTGATTATCGCTTTTTGCAAAACAAAAGGTCTTATTGCCTATCTTTTTAATTTACGACTTGTGAATAAACATTGTTGTTGATTATGCTTTCATTTATCATCGACTTTAGCGAATTTAAAGTACTTACCTATCAAAGAAATTTACCATAAAATAATTATCCTAAATCCATTGCTATGTCTAACGTAATTTTTTAATTGAATTCTAATCTACAAAAAAATTACAGTGGGTTCGATTCCCACCGAAAATTAAATAATTCGAATTTTCTTTTATTAATTTCTTCTTTTCACTCAAACTTAGGCGCTTTTGAAGTTCTGAGCTTGGCATTTCTAAGTAAAGTCCAATTTCAAAGTTATACAGAAGACAATCGCGTCGTCTTTTGTTTCTTGCCACTTATGGCCCAATACCTCATGATTCGATATTTACTTATTTGCCAATACGTAATCAATGTTTGGAATCGCGTGGAATTTTGTTATTAAACGAAATTCTAATTCCAAATTTAAATTGAATCGTATTTTGGAAGGCCTCGCCTCATATTTAATCAAACAGAGCTATAAATACCGATTTCACTTCAAAAACGCCTATGTTAAATAATACACCTAACATGATAATACATCTCTTACCCACATTTCAACAGGCTAAGAAAGCGGAGAAGGCTGACTGGGCCATCGGAAAGAAATAAAATAACAACCCTTAATTTCCTTAATGTATCAAACAGTTCATATAAGTGCTTTCATTTAAAATAAAATTTTCTCTTTTAAAAATTTGCTTTAAATTTTTATAAATCCAAACCGATATGAAAAGAGGTGAGAAGAGTTTGGATGGCGTAAATAGCTTCATTTTATGAATTTCTACATAATATTGCTTTTGCTGAAAATATTCCGATCGCTTTGCAATTATCTGTAAAGTAATTTGTGTAATATTTATGTAAAATAATTACTACATCGTCCTTCTTGGGACTATAACAGTCACTTGGCTCTTTTCTTACCAAATCACGTGCCGTTAATGGCCACTTTACTAAATTAATCCGTTTCATAGTTCATTACAAGACCCAATATTAATTTATCGAAAATACCGCGACTAACAATCTAATAACGATTTCACTTTTAACGTAATCTAACAGAGTCCTTAGCACCAGTTGTGCATATGTTTACGATGATGAAAAAAGTTTTCGTCCATGTACCTAAATTCATTAGGCGCCTTATAGAGCCTTTACAGGATAGAGAGGAACTAATTTTTGTAGTTTGACAGAGGATGAAAAGTTTAATATTCGTAGACTATTAGAATCTTTGTTTCACACGAACTAGATATAGTTCTCGAATAAGTTTGAGAGATTAGACCATGGTTATTTACGCGGTATATTGTATTTGTCTCTTTCTTTTTTGTAGGTGTTAGCAAGATAGTAGTAGTTAAAGTCCATCGAGCTTCGAAAACTTTTTTCGTAATAAAACTGTGTACACTGGTACTAAGCGTTTATGAGTCAACCAGTTTTTTTATTAATTTGTTCATCATTCATCTACACACACATACACTACACTTTCACTTGACTTCACTTCCAGACAGTTCTACTTTAGTAGAGTAAACAAAAATTGCTGTCAGAAATATACAACGATTCTATACGATTCACTTCACTGCTATATCTTTATCATTTTTACTCTTAAATCATGGATACTATGTTTATAAATTATTAGACGTTAATAAAGAAAACGTTTTATGAAGATTAAATGATCCACAGGGCGGTGCTGGTGGCAAGGTAAAGGAAAGAAACACTGATTTTGTTTAGAATTTACACGCCGCATGATCTAGCTTTGAGGCCACGCAACTGGCAATGTTACTTCTTGTGGTGCTAGGGTATGCCAGGCACTAGATATTGGCACTAGGTTTGCTGCAACATACACAACACAATTTACAGCCGACGACATAAATTGTTGAACATTGTTCACTGTCAAAAACCGAACTCCGCCTTTTCGATTCTTTGAATCTCTTTAAGCGTAAAGACCCTTTTGGAAAGTCGATTATGTTCAGCAATGTTTGTCGCTGACTGTTGTCACCTCCATAATGATTGATCATCCCTACCCTCACACGATGGTACTATGTTACCGATGTAAAAACTAACAACTTGAATAGTGCCAGTTGTTAATGCAGCTGACTGTACTTTAGTTAAGATCTGCAGTGTACATAATAGATTGCAGAGTGTTTTTGAATTACATGCGCTGCTTAGCGTACCTGCGTTAAAAAATGTGTTTAAATATTCGTTTGTACAAAACTTTCCAGAATGTGTTATTTTGTCTTGAAAAAAGGTTTTATACTATACGAATTTTACAAAAAAAAACTAGTCATTGTTTAATATTTTTGGCTTGTTGAAAGAATATTGTTGCACCTGTTTTTTAATTTTTTTACATATTTTTACATTTTGATATATTTTAATTTACCTAGTTTATTTCAATTTTGTTAATCTTAATAGCATATTCTGGAACTCTTTACATGTACCCTGGCTAAATATGCCTTTAGATTATATTAGCCCGTTTGCCTATTTGTTTGAAAACATCTGAACGGCTTTTTCAGTTTGGCAAATATTGTAAAACACCCGACATCTTGTTATTTCAAGACTGTAATTACTCTTCCATATTTATTTGTCAGGTGCTAATTTTACCATAGATATCATTTCTGCTGGATGGTGCCACACAGAACAACTACACCATTATCTTTGGTCCTGAGCTTTCGATTTTGTGTTATCGTCGTCGGCGTATCATTCTGAGTATAGCATTATAGATACGCGTTCGACTTATAATTTCAAAATGTAATGTGTTCTTTTGTTTTCACAGAAAAAGCCAGACTGGTCCAAGGGCAAGCCTGGAGATCAGAAGGTAAAGGAAGAAGAGGTTGAGGCATGAAGTCCTAATCCATTATAAGACCTTATTATTTTCCACCAGTTGTAATTAACTTCGAGCAATGTGATACATCTTCCCAATGGCGAGCGGGTCCTGAGACCCTGGTTCCATTAGCCAATACTTCCTTTATATGTATTCTATCGACCAACAGATGAACATGTCAGTAATCTTTTTTTATGAATTATTTATTTAATTTTTTGTAAGATAATAAATTAATGTTCTGTACTATGTTATGTTGCACATGTCATTTGTCACCCTGTCCTTGGTTGGTCCACACTACACCGACTAATCTGATTAAAGTTACCTAAGAGGAAATAACTTGTTTTGGTGGTTTACGGAGTTGTGTGGATCCAACTAGTTGCCTGTTCCTTTTAGATACCGTAGTGTATTTGTAAACGTTCTTTGTTTTGCAAGTAACTTTGTTTTCCTTATTCCCCTGTGAATCGTCTATCCCTATTTTTATTCATGGAATAGTTCTAATTGACAGAACAACTCCAGTGTGGAGTTTCAAATACCGAACATATTTTGAATATCAGATGCATATGAAATCCTAGAAGCATGACTGCACTATAAAGAAACCTAAAAACATATTTTATTGATTTTTTATTTTTAGCTGGTGAAATCATTTTTATAACACAGGTATCATGTTATAATATTCTATCTACAATATTTACATTACACTCTACAATATTATATGAAACTGCCATAATATTTAAATTGCGTAGCAAAATGATTCAGTGCTTCTCCTACGGCGTAGCATTAGGAAACACAATTGCTAGAGCTTTTTCAGAATATTATAATATTTAAGTATTTCAGTGCATTTGTCCAGTGCTTTGAAAACATTTTCCATGTTTCATGAAAGTTCTTTAATAGCCAGTCAAATACGACATTCACTGTCATGCGCCATATCCTTATATGGCTATTTCTGATGCTAATTATTAATGTACCTCTAATTAGATGAACTTATTTTGCAATTAAATATTAATACAAAAACATTATGTTATAAACATATACAGAAACTAGATGGTTTGAAAAAAAAGTTTGTTACCGCTATATGTACCGGTACGAAATAAGAAAAGAAATGTACTAAAGATATGTGATAGCATCAATGTTGTTCTTGAAAACTCTAATCACAAAACAAATTAATTTTAGAGTTCATTGCTCATTGTTTGAAACAAAACAATACATACTTGTAATAATTTTGCAAACATATCGAAGGTAGTTACCAAAATACTTCACGAGTCCTTTTATAAAAGGTATTCAAAATATTTCGAATTCCGTACCTACCTTTATTACATTAATTTATCTCATAAATAAACACGAGATTCATCCTTTGAAATACCTTGTTTAAATCTCACGCGTAAAATATCTACGTTATTGTATTTCCACCTACATACTCCTAATTCCGTAATCCTTTTATGGTAATGGAGGGTATCGAAGGTTCTTACCACTTTTGTACGGAATGCAAAACCATTTAGCTGTTTATTACACAGGTGAGCAAATCCTTCTGAAGCTGTATCTTATGTTATATGGGTATGTATCGAAGTTTGTTACCGAATACTGAATCTAATAAATGGGACATAAGGAACATAACTACTGTTGTACTGTAATACGAAACCCATATATCAGATAATCACGTATACAGCCGCAGTCTAGGTTGGAACGAGCAATAAAAATGGTTATATATAACAAAGAAACCTATAGATATAGCTACAGTACATAATTAAACTACACAACAATAAATAACACTTTTACAGTGAATTTCTTCAAGAAATATCTCTTATTGGTAAGTGAAATGACTCAATTCAACAATGACCTATAACAAAAATAACAACACGATTTGGCTTCTGCATACACTTTTATTTTACCTCATGAAATTACCTACACATGGTGTGATGTAACACTACTTAAAATGTAATATCTATCGTGCGAAATTGGTCCTAGTTGCTACGATGGTAGAACTTACTACGTCTAACGTAACGGTTGCTACGATCGTAGCAGTTGCTACAATAAAATATCGTAGCGAGTGCTACGAGCGTAACATTTTCTACGCTGATTGTAGTGGTTGCTTTGAACGTAGCAAGAGTTCTACTTTATATGACCAAAGTACGAAATTTTGTGTTTCGTTTCGGGGTATCGGTCCCTACGATAATCAGACCAAATCCACCGCAAAAAGTCCGTAGAGTAAACGGTAGGCTTATCTTCATTTTTAGAAGATTTTTTTTGTAATAAATATTTGAAACTGCAGTAGCTAGAGCCGATTATACGTGTCAAAGTATTTTAAAAACATTTAACGACGACTGTGGCGTGGCGGTTCGATTCCTGCCTCTGGAAAAATGGTTGTATGATCTGCAAATACTTGATCCGGGACTATGGGTGTTTACTGTGTACAATGAAAAACATCGATCGATGTATTGAGGCGCAAACAGCTCCTAAAGTGGCGCCCTCACTTATTTTATCATATAATTCCGTTAAACCATGGAATTTCCAAATTTCACTCGTAAAGTTTGTTAAACCTATCATAAGCTATTTCTTAATGCATCTGTAGTAGTCATCTAGTACAGATGACACAAACTCTGCTTAGCTTGGGGCTAGATGATGCTGTGTGGAATGTCCAGCATTATTTATTTATGCACAAAATTCATAAATCAGTCTCAGATTTATCGTTTTGAACCGTCAACTAAAGTAACACTTTTTGCGGCTGCACTTCCCAACTGTAGATGAAGAGAACTCGATTAAGGACCCAGTGGCTACGCCAAACGTATCAGTATCGCTTGGCGTAGAGTTTCGGGCTTACAATTAAAGCAGCCGTAGCGTTTGTACCAAATAAGTACTAGTAGATAGAACACGTTTGTACGTATGGCTATTGCGGTTTCATTCTCGCAAAGTTTTAAGTGCTTTAGGATACACATAATGTACAAGACTTGTCAAGGAATTCCTTTCTATTTTATTAACTGCTAACGACTCTCGCATTAGATAAGTCATATTCTTGCTCTAAATGATGTAGGTATTTTGGTTTTCTTTTTAATTGCTTTGGTTATCGAAATGACATTCAGGGTAAGACAATGTTGAATCGTCTTTACTTTACTATAAAACAACTGTTGCAATTGTAAATAAGTATTACTAGACTTTTATTGGGATTATTTTTTTCTATTCCTTGATCGTAATTTTCTTTGTTATTAAAGATATAAAATATTGATTGAAATAACATTTAGAGCAAATATAGGAAAAACAAATAAACTGAAACTTAATAACTCACCAGCGATGAGTTTAAATAATTACTGATAGCATTCAGTTTCCAATCAATACAGTTATTAAGGCACAGAGTTGCGAGCTCACTTTAATGAAGCAAATTAAATAATTGCAAGCGTACAAGTCATTAAAATGAAATAAACTGGAAGCTTATTTTTAAAAGTATAAAACTAGGTAGATTTTAATGAATCGGGTATTCATCTGTATAATAATATCATAGGAACTTTAATAACAAAGCAAATTACAATCAAGGAATAGAAACAAATTAAAACTATTATATACATTTGAAATAACTGAGCTTACTGCAGACGGTTGCAAACAGTATAGAGAAAGCTCAACTGATACATGTAAATACCATTGCATAGTTATTTTAATTAAAACTTAACACCTCAGATCATAATAAATCGCGTACAAAGCTTCTAAAACTCTAAAAACAAAAAGCCTAACGCTTACGCAACCACCTCACTTCCAAGTGAAGTTATTAATGCTAGTGACTTCTAAATGACTCTAGGAGGGTGGTGGTGAAGTCCCGGTGGCGGCAGAGGGAGCGCCGCCGGCAGAGGCCGCGCCTGCGGAGGCCGCGCCTGCAGAGGCCGCTCCCGCAGAGGCCGCTCCCGCTGATCCAGCGGCAGAGGCCGCCCCGGCAGAGGCCGCTCCGGCGGCGCCAGCGGAAGGCGCGCCGGCCCCAGCTCCTGCAGAAGGTATTACAGAGCTAGGTTAACTAACTTACTAACTAGTTTGATGCGATCATGTTGTATATGAATGAAGCGAAGAGGAAATCAATTATCACTTTATTTCTTACATTATTTTGATAATTATGTCATAAGTATATTTTAAATTTGACTTGTCTAAGTGCTTATTATGTAAGCCTAAAGAAATAAAGATATTGATTTACTGATTATAAATTGACATAAACGGTGATTAAGGTGCAAACAGGAGCTAAACTAGCGTCACCACTTATTATATCATATAATTACGTTAAACAGAGAAATTTACAAATTGCAACGTTCAGCTTGTTATAGCTAACATAAGCTTGTTTTAATGCATCTGTCTGTAGAAGTTTAATTTTTTCTATTATAGATATACTAAAACAGAGTACTCGCACTTTCCCGGTTTTTTTTGCTAATAATCCTTACTTTACCTTTTTTTACTATGGGGATAGATTTGTATGTATTGTCCAGTATTATTTATTTATTCATTCTTGTTAAAAAGGAGCACCAGCAGATGCGGCCGCAGCGCCCGCCGCCCCCGCAGACCCCGCTGCCGCCCCGGCGGAGGGCGCCCCGGCCCCACCCCCCGCGGAAGGAGCGCCCGCCCCCGCCGCAGACGCCGCGCCCGCGGAAGCGGCGCCGGCGCCGGCACCCGCCGAGGCTGCACCACCAGGTTACTTAATATAACTTTATTTTGCCTAGGCAAATACATCTTCCTTACCATCATGCAATTTATATTAACTAAAATACAAAAAATATCATATTATTAAACATGCTTTAAATACAAATAAATGTAAAATTCAGACAATGAAACAAAATCAACTTACATTGACAATATGTTTTTTTGAGAGTACCGAAAGTGATACGTTTTTGTACATTAATATTTAATATTGTATTACTTAAACAATAAATAACAATAATCATGATTTGCGTTGTTTCACCGCTCAGTATAAATCCAATTCAAAAATGCAGTGCCATTTTTACATCTCGAATGAAACTTTTGAGTATTTGAACTCGGATTTCTGAGCAAGACTCGCCATATAACTACAATAGCTTTTTTGTTGTATTTGAAAACATTTCTTTTTTATCACTCCTCTGTCACAAAGATTTCATAAAGTTCGTAACGACAGGGAAGCGATAGATAACTCTTAAGTTAGTAATTTAAGAGTACCTAGCTAAACTACCAAAAGCTTAAAATATATAAATGCACCATACCTGCTGTACATTTTACCACGCATTTTCAAGCTTCAAAGCTCGACAATCCACGCTCTTTTGTTGAGTTTTGCACATAGAAAAAGCCCAAACGCTTTTACTATTTTTATTCGAACAGATTGAAAAGAATTTTGGGCGTTTATTCCATCGTTGGGAGTCTGATTTATAGTTTTTTATTAAACTAGGTCCTCTTTCAATTTGACTAGCATTGTTGAAAAAGTTTATTGTTTAGGTGGTTCGACATTATTACCATGCTTGGCAGGCGGAATGGTAACCTCAGTGGAGATGATAATAATAATAATGCGGGACAATCCAGACAGCATCAACAAGCCACAAGCTAAGCAGAGCTTGTTTATGGATACTAGATAAGACTGATATACATAACACATTACACTCTCAAACATTAATAACTCGTTTTCCCCATTTTCAGGAGTTTTATGAAAATCCTAAAAAAGTTTCAGTAATTTTATATTTTAAGTATCACTACATAGTATAAAACAAAGTCGCTTTTTCTGTCCCTATGTCCCTATATCCTTATGTCCCTTTGAATGCTTAAATCTTTAAAACTACGCAACGGATTTCTATGCGGTTTTTTTAATAGATATAATGATTCAAGAGGAGGGTTTTTACGTATAATAAAACCGTGTGAAGCCGGGGCAGGTCGTTATTTATCTATAGAGTAATATCTAATAACTTTCAAGCAAATCGGGCCACTGATTAAGGAGTTGCGAAAAACACCAAAAAACTTCGAACCCCTTTTTACCCCTAAGGGGTGGAATTTTTAAATCTCTAAACTTCTTCTTATCTGTGGGTGTCTGTATAGTAAAAGGTACCTACCCTCAAGCTTTAACAGTTTGGGCTGGGCGTTATCTCCAAATAAAATTGTTTCCTTTAGATAAATATTCAATTATATAACATGAGTTAGGATGCCTGTCCATTGACGCGGAGAGAGGCGGCGAAGCGGAGAAACGAGGAAATATTAACCAATAGGATTGCCATGAAATCTCCGCTCCCCTTTTTCGTGCAATCCTATTGGTTAATATTTCCTCGTTTCTCCGATCCGCCAGCTCGCTCCGCTCCAATGGACAGGCACCCTTAGTCGATTCTTATGCTGTGACTTCCTGTGCCTACATTTTATCATATTATACTAAAAAATGTCGTTTTTTCAGCGCCCGCGCCTGCCGCAGAAGCACCACCACCAGCTCCAGCTCCTGTGGAAGGTAAAAACATGTTACTACTTGTTTGACGGTCAGATGGGATGACGAACTGCGAAAGACTGCTGGCAGATGCTGGATGCGGCAAGCTGAAGACAGGGCGCTATGGCGCTCATTAGGGGAGGCTTATGTCCAGCAGTGGACTAATAAAGGCTGATGATGATGATGATGACTTGTTTGGTGAATGTCCATCTGGCACGATAATGATGGTTCAATACCCGAGGGACAAAAGTTTGTTGGTAACCGGACATTTGCGCGAAAGACACTTGCACGTGCACAAGTGTCATTCAATCTTGCAAGTGTAACATATTTGTTCTATCAGCATTGTTTTGTCTGATTTACATAATTTTTAGACCTCTCACTTTTGAATTTCTATTTTGCTCCACGGAACTTCCAGTTCTGTATTAATTAGTAGCATTAAGCTCCACATCGATGTTATATGAAATGCAGAAAACCATACTAATAAGTTTTAAACTAATTTTTATTTTTCTTTTCAGCATCCGCCTAACTACAAAGAAGAAAGAGCTCACAACAGAAATGCCCAAGGATTCAAGACTAAAAGTAACTTATTATTATCATTTCATATTCTTAATATAATTAAGGATATTTTTTATAACTCATATGCAATGTCATAGATTTATCGTATTGTTAATTTTATACCAACAACAGACAAATAAAATGTCGAAACGGGTGTCATTGTTTTATTTCCACATGGTACTTTCCATGTCCTATCCAGTTATCTGGTCACACACAATACAACCTCTTCTACTTTTATATCCAGATGCGCAAATAGCCATGTAAATATGTAGTAGGTAGGTATCATTTAGTTCTAGAATCTTTAATAGATGCAGAAACCAGTATACACTTATTTATACTTGGTAACAGTGTACTGTCTACACATTGATTATAAAAAGAGCTCTGTAGGCTTTGACTTCTATCTCGCTTACACGTACAAAAAATACTCATTCTATTTTTTTTACGTGTAAGCAAGTTACAATAACAATATTCAGTCAAAAAAGCCTCCGTCAAATCTCTTAAAACTAAAATAAAATTCGTATAACAAAGATTTTCGAAGCCTACGAGCATGAAGAAGAGAGCGCTATCACACTACGAAAATAAGTTCCTCTTTATCCGGTAAAAGCGTTGCAAAGCGCCAAATGTATAATAAGAGACGAATTTTTGCTATCGTAAACTAATGCATATTATGGTAAAGAACTCGGTTAACCAATTCTTTTCTAACACAATGTTAACATCCTAGAGATATCAAACAAAGCGTAATTCGTATGCTAATATAGCTGAAGAACCCATTCTACAAAGGACAGAACTATTAGATTTAATGGCTGCACTACTAAATGTGACGAATAAGGGGCACATGTGTTTCCGGTGTTTGACCCTAATAACCCGACCCTCATTTGAGAAGCCTCAAATTCAAGTCGTCGATGGATCTTGATGAAAACTTGAGTGAGATGGCCCTTTGCAAATAATTTTGGGTCTATTTCATGATTTTATAGCGTTCGAATAATAACATTATTTAGTTTTTTATACGGCGGAATGATAATTTAGTATTATATCAAAAAGAATAAACAATTACAACAAAAACAAAGCCTTACAGTATTTATGTAACATTAAAAACAAAACACGGCTATATTTTTAAGTAGCTTCTATGAACCAAATTAAACATTTTGAGAGGTTCTATTTTCTACTGATCGAATTTTGAAGCGTATTTCGAAGCGAAAACGCTTTTACTGAGCTTATTGTTGGTATGACCAACAATAAGCTACATCATACGACACATCACGACAAATATTCATCATCAGCAAGATTTAGGATAGCAGCCTTCATACATAGCATGATTTAGATATAGGTTAGTACTTAAATAATATAATTTAGGTAGGTATACCTATAATAGAAGACACAGAAAACTACAACTAACAGTAACGATTAATATAAATTGCTACATAAGATTTATTTACAACAACTAGTATATTTAGGGATATTTTCATAGTTATAGTTTATTGCAAATATTTTATCGGTAGTAAGAATTAATTCCTATAGGCATCACTCCTTTCTTATTTGGAACCATCGTTTAGTTTTTTAATCTTTACTTATTTTCATTTCGTTCTATATTCCAAACAAGAAAATATCACGTTCGATCACGCGGCAAACAAATCATGCAGATACAGCACAATAAAAGGAAACCGAGTCGTGCCCATAAAATACTGACAAGTTTATGGAGACAACGCTTCTCTCCGTACATGCTCTGAAAACCAAAACCTGGGAAAGCCTTTTATGGTATGTATTAAGAAATCATACTCACATCTTTGGTTTTTTAATGATTACCGCAGATCACATTCAAGTATGTTTCGTACCTTCCTTCAACAAATCTTATGAAAAGAATGTGATTTTTATTATAAATTAAGTTTTACTAAGATTTAAAATTGGAAGTTTCCATGAGGAACGTGTGTTCTACCAACCAAAAAGTTTTGCCTATTCGGAAATTTCCATGAGGGACGTGTGTTCTACCAACCAAAATGAAATTTTTAATAAAAAAGTTTTGTAAAATATTGGTAAAAAGTTTAAAGCTGGGTTTTAGGTTGAAAACCGTTTATTCAACGCCAGGGCGCGACACAGAGAACTTTCTAAGTTCCCGCGTTAAGCTTAAGGGTCGAGTAGGCTATAAGTAACCTGAAGTTATCTCAATCTAATCAAGTTGGTGAGGCATGAACTTAGATCGCGGCTTAATCCTTACTTGTACTTAATACTCGGATTATAAATGGTAGACCCGCCAAACCTCTTATAGAATAAACTTTTTAAAATGAGCTTTTATGTTAGGCCCAAAAGTAAACGTAATTAATATGTTAATACTAAGACCAATACAAACAAAAATTATGAAACACCAAGACATAAGTAGGATTTAGGTAAAGGACAAAAAGCATGAAATAAAGTGAATTTACTCATAAAATAACGTTTCATAATTATTATTGAGTGGTATAGCAATAAAGCTCCAAACCCTGTTAAAGTATTTTCACAACTTTGAGAAGGAGGCCAAGAAGAGGATCCGGCTGGGCTGGGCAGCGTTCGAGAAACTACGTCGAGTCTTCTCGTCATCCATACCGCAATGTTTGAAAACGAAAGTTTTCAATCAGTGCGTCCTACGCGTAATGACCTACGAAGCTGAGACGTGGACACTCACGGTAGGGCTGGTCCACCAGTCCAAAGTCGCTCAGCGAGCTAAGGAAAGAGCTATTAAAGCTCGAAGTCAAGGATAGAATTCGTAACGAATACGTCCGACAAAGAACCAAAGTTATCGATATAGCTCAAAGAAATAGCTAGCTGAAAAGGGTAGTGGGCCGGCCCAATCCTACGATGAACCGACAACTTTTGGGGCAAACGTGTTCTTGAGTGAAGACTGCAACTCGGCAAACGAGTCTAGGACGCCCTGCGGCCAGGTAGGGTGACGATCTTGAAAGACTGCTGGATGCGGCAAGCTGAAGACAGGGTGCAATGTCGCTCATTAGGGCAGGCCTGTGTCCATCAGTGGACTAATATAGGATGATAATGATTACCTAATATTATAAATGCAAAAGTTTGATGTATTGGTGTTTGGTACTCTTTCACGCAAAAACGACTAAACAGATCTTGCTGAAATTTTGAGTCGACCTAGTCCATGCCCTGGAATAAAACACAGGCTACTTTCAATCCCCAATATCAGTTGCCATGGGATATAAATAGCCTTGAAACGATTTCAAAGCAAAAACGCATCCGAAGCTGCGCCCAGATACTAGTAATACTTAATACAAACTTGAAATTTATGTAGCTAGCTAGAGTATTAATTTACATTTTCCTTCAATTTAACCAGAGATATGAAACTGGTCTTTTTCAATAAAGAAACTTCAGTTAGTTTCATAGTAGATTTCTCATAAACTTCTTTCAGCGAACTGAAAAGCGACAGCCAGTGGCGTTAATATATCTTCAAATTGAATCCAGACTTTCTAACAGACGTTTTGTAGTTTTCCTTTATACGTGTACCTTTTCTGCTAGACCCGATATTGGGAAAAAGGAATAAAAGATACATAATACTTTTATTGCTTCAGATTGACTTATCTTAAAAGACAGAGAGTAATGATTTACAAAATATTAAAAACATAAAGAAAATAAGACAGATTAATTCACGTTCAAACAGTTTGAAACTATTACAGGAATAAACATTACAAATAAACTTGTGCTTCGACACAGTGTTGAACGGGACAAAATATTTGTATTAGCTGCAATATTTTGTTCCGAGTTTTCATTTGTTCTAGGTGTTTTTATGTATAATAAAAAAATAGCTATGCTTGTAATGGATTGTAATTAATATACCAGTTGAAAAGTACCCTAACATACGCTCTACTTAGCTTGGGGCTAGATGAGTGAAATTGTCGAGCATTATTTTATTTAAATGCAGTGCATGTCTACAATGTACGTTGGGATTTAAACCGTTTTACCGACTCGTTTAGCTTTTGATGTCGCAATAAACCTGGATCTTTTTGCACTAAACGGTGAATTATAATAAGAGTTTCCACTAGTTCCATTTAGACAGTAAAATGTTCTTCATTTTAATTTTGGCACCTTTGTCAAGTTCATTTCCTGAAGTAACTAATGAGTTGGCTAAAGGCCCAGCATTTGCCTGCCAACGGAAGTCTAATTTAAAAAAAAAGTTCGTTTGTTATCATCATACTTGAACTGGGGTGGTATCCCCGTAGTACTAAATAGTCAATACAGTATCTCTTCTATATCTATTTGTCTATATTTGGAAAGTATAAATGTAATAAATAAAAATTACTGGACAAACCACACATCATCAAGCCCCAAGCAAATCTGAGTCCGTATTATGGGTACTAGATGACTGATATACTTTATTACATTCAATAAATAGATATTTATGGTAAACATAGAAAACGCACATAACCCTGGAACACATAGGTTTTTCCAAAAAGACTTCAGAAATTATAAATAAAGTATAAAAGTTTTTTTATTAGGTAATAGAGTTTTACTTTTCCGTACTTTGGATAGTTATCTGACATGTCCAACAGTCCTGTAAGGTCTAAAATGCAAAAAGAGATCAGAAACTATAAATGATGTTTAAAAGTTTTTTTATTATTAAGTTTTATTATTTATTTACCTGTACATCTGAAGTGTCCAAAAGACTAAAGAAATTAAGCACTTTGAGTTCTAGTTTCAATAATTTTGCTGGCCATCTCTCGGGCCCATAACTTCTAATGATAAGAATAAAAGTAGACGTTACAATGCTATGCTCATGCAATAAAGTCTATGTTATGCATACCAAATTGTTCAACTCGCTCTGTTACTAGCAGAGTGTACGTTCAAGGAAATGTTTGACAAACGATCGAGGGCTGGCTAAATATAGACGCGGAACTTTCGCCAGCGTTCCTTACTTGTCGGCTAGTGGATTACTCTACTGAGATTGAAATGTACGTTTACTTAGAGCTATATTTAGACGAAGCATTATCGTAATGGTCTACCCGCTAAAGTGAAACTAATCTGCGTCAATGGAATGGAGTCTGAGACATGATTCCAGGAAAGTCTGGCGTTTTAGTAATTTAATAGGTATACTGGCGCGAGATTCAATTCATTTTGAGGGCTTTATTTTTTATCCGTTCGACAAGGAATAAAACTAGCAAAAAAGTAATTATTTTCTTTAATTTTCTATTAGAAAATAATAAATTCAGTTTACAGGTACTTTTGGGGATTTGGGAAACTAATAGATTAGGGCCAAAAAAAACTATCACTGCTCCAAAATAAGTATTTGAAATTGTTTCAAAGAAAAGGGTTTACCATTTTTGTACAAATTATTTTTAGTTTTAATCCATAAATCTTTCACCCTTAACAATAGATGCGTAACTGGAATACATATTAAGGTTAAGGTAATTGTTCAAGACCACAATGTTAGGGGCCGTCCATTAATCACGTGAGGTCGTTTTTTTAATTTTTTGACCCTCCCCCCTGGTGATATTTGGTGAGGTTTGGGACCACCACCCCCCTCCCCCCTGGATCACTTGTATTTTTTTGGATGTCTATGTAAAGGCTATTTTTGACTGGAAAAAAACAACGATTCTACGCAGAAAGTTAACTATTGAACATGCGCGCAACCATTCCCCCGGGCTAGAAGGAACCCCTTCTAAACAACAAAAGAATACTATTCGGCAATAATACCGCTAAGGACATAATAAATCGTTCAAAATTTCGGTTCAGAAATAGCGCTTTTTGACAAAAAATAAATAAAATTAATACACGTGATGTCTAACGAGACCCCCCCTCCCCCCTCGTGATGTTTCGTGATGTTTTCCGTACCCCCTCCCCCCCGTTTTGAGCCTCACGTGATTAATGGACGGCCCCTTAGGTAAAATAAAGCTGCAATAAAATGGTATAGCGACATTTGTTTCCCTCAAGTGTTATCAGTCACAGTCACTTTTATGCCACTTTGTAGACCCAGATGTGATGTAGAATAAACCACTTATTGCCATAATTTGCCATGGTATCATATGCGAAGGCACCAAATCCATTAGAAAATTAAATGTAATCATACTAACTTATGTAGGCATTCCGTTCTAGTTGAATAGAAATCCAAAGTAGGGACATATTCATTTCTCGGAATGCCTTAAAGAATTATTTTTCGTAGGTTTGTCTTTAAGACTATTTTTTTATCTTATTACTACATTTCCAGTAAATGGTATTGAGCACTGTCTTTTTCTACAAGTAAACTATGACATCGTAATTTTTTTGTTGTTGTATTTTATACCCTTATTTTCCAAGTACTACCCAAAAGTCTATTTAGTCCCCAAGGTTGCTGCGACTTCTAGGAAGAACAAATAAGTAAATAATGCTAGACAATAATAATACACAGCAAACAGCTGCAAACTGAGCAGAGCTCGTTTACTAAATAACTGATATACTTAATATATATAATATATATACTAATATGATAGATATAGAAAACACCCAGATCAACCGGAACCAATGCAGATGATAAAAACATTTGTACCGAGGCGGTTATCGAACCAGCACCCTCGCCTCGCGACCGTTTGCTTCGCAGAGGTCGTCAAGTATATTTAGATTTAATAGTGAATTATGATTTCCAAGTAAAATGCAGTTGATGTAAAAAACTTACCCGCAAGCGAGCATTGCCAGCATTCCTAGCAAACTTCTCCCAGTGAAAGGAACGCTGTTGCCGTCTACGAGCGGCATTCCCCGCTACAGCACTTACGAGATTTGCAAGTAATATACCTATTTATCGTAAGGTACCAACATCGTATGTTTGAAATAGGGAATGGAATCAGAAACTTACACATGTTTATGTAACAGGTCTCTATATCGTAATATTAAGTGGAAATAAAATATTTTTTGAATTTCTAAAATGGTATTCAGTTTCTAAAGAATTAGAATCATTCCTTGATATATCCTCCTAATTTAATGTTTTTTTTGTTTCCCTGTAAGTATTAGGTATATGTAAACGCTTATTTTGCCTGTTTGTATAGTTTATGTAAATCTAGCGTAAATATAATTCATTTTTTATTTTTTGTTCTATCAGTTATGCCACCGTCAATTTAGTAAATTAACCGATACTGTCCATCCAAAGATTGCCTGGAAGAGATCACTTTTAGAGATAAGGCCGCCGATTGTGCCACTGAATTGAATTTAAGAGATTTAAGAAAAAAATTATGCAAGCTGGATATTAATCTTAATAACTGTATAATGCTGGACAATCACCATTATCAACCATAACACAAGGTCTGCAATCTCTAGCTAAGCAGAGCTTGTGTTATGGGTAGTTATATAGTATTTATTATACAAGAGCTATGGAGAGAGCTATGCTCGGAGTTTCTCTGAAAGATGGGATTCGTAATGAAAACATCCGACAGAAAACCAAAGTCATCCACATAGCTCAAAGAATTAGCAAGCTGAAATGGCAATGGGCCGACCATATGTCGCGAAGAACCGACAACCTTGAGTGGGTACCACGACTTGGCAAACGTAGTGTAGAACACCCTCCAGCCAGGTGGGATGACGATCTGCAAAAGACTGCTGGCAGATGATGGATGCGGCAAGCTGAAGACAGGGCGCTATGGCGCTCATTAGGGGAGGCCTGTGTCCAGCAGTGGACTAATATAGGCTGATGATGATGATAATTATAAATAAGTTGATGATCATATTATCTAGCCACATTACTGGCTTGTGAATATCACAGCACATCCATACATAAAAATATGATAAATAAATAATAAGTAATAATATAAATAATAATAAATAATAAGAAGGATACAAACAATAAAATTAATCAAATAATAATATAATGCTCAATTAAAATTCAAACAAATGTAAGAAATAGTAATAAAAGTAAAATTATGAGATAAAATAAATATTTTAAAATTATTTTGTCAAAAATGTTTTAAAAGGTTAAAGTAAACAGTAACCATCCACATCATCATCAATGAAACAAACATTCCACTGCTGGAGATAGGCTTCATCTTATGAGCTCATTTTACTGATAAAGAGTCGTCGACATTTAAAGTAAAAAGAGAGACATTTCAGAAGTTGTGCAGGTCGGTTATTTGCCGAGAGAGGCTGGTGGGTTATTCTACAAATGAGTCTGTGTCGACTCAGCGGCTTAGTAGAAAATACACTGCAGACATATTCTGGCACCGGTACGACATATTTATGCTGGTAATTGAACATATAGAGGTTAATGAGAGAAATTATACCGCTAAAACGATTACTACTTGGAAGGTTTAATTAAATTTTTTGGGTAAACCCGAGTACACTAATTTCTATTTCTTACTAAGCAGGCATTACCATAATTATTTTCTAAGTATATATTTTAATTAGCTAGCTAGATTTTAAGCCAGATAAAAAGAAAGAAACAACATAAGTGTTATTATAATTAAGTTTTTAAAATTTTAGTATTAAAAAAAATTGCCTTCTAATTTTTAAACAAAATGTTTTCACAACAAAAAAATCTAAAATATCTTACTTTAGCAGGGTATAAAAAATTAGAAGACGATCAGACTCCACATTTAGTTTTTCATAAGCTGCCAGTATCTAATATATTTAACGCTCCCGCAGAAGGTGCTCTCGAGCTATGTCAATATTAACCCTTGGTGCTCAATTTTTTAGTGCATGTATTTGTACTGTGTGTTTGACCGAGAGCGAGAACGAATGTCGATCAAAATATATCGAAGAGATTTTATAAATGTCGAAAGAGATTTAGAATAGGGTAGGTGTGGGCCAGCGCGCACTCGCCGGAAGGAATTACGAGCCCGACGTTTCATCATGCTGCGGCCCTCAAAAATTGGAACTTAATGACCGCTGGAACTTACTTTCCTAACTTGTCTAACAAAAATTGGTTTTAAATGTGGTTTGATAAAGTTGTATTTATAGTCAACGACGAAGTTTTTTGAACAATAGCTATTTTTAAAAATTCGTTGCCGTAAATCTAAAATGTTATTTTTTAGTTTTAGTTAGTTTGGTTGTCCCTTTTATTTAATTTTTAAGAAAGTAGTTTTTAGTAAAATTTTACGTCACAATAACAGACAAACAATTGAGAAAAAAAATCGAGAAATTATTTAATTTCAAAGTATTTCTACTAAAGAGACATATTACTAATATTATTTGCTATTGATTTAAATAATAGACAACAGTAAAAACAAAACGGCATCGCTAATTCATTAAATCACTACATCACTACATAGTATAAAACAAAGTCGTTTTTTCTGTCCCTATGTCCCTATATCCTTATGCCCCTTTGAATGCTTAAATCTTTAAAACTACGCAACGGATTTTGATGTGGTTTTTTTAATAAATAGAGTGATTCAAGAGGAAGGTTTATACGTACATTAGAACCGTGCGAAGCCGGGGCGGGTCGCTAGTAGTATATAAAACAAAGTCGCTTTCTCTGTCCCTATGTCCCTTTGTATGCTTAAATCTTTAAAACTACGCAACGGATTTTGATGCGGTTTTTTTAAATAGATAGAACTCTTCGAGAGGAGGGTTGATTTATACGTATAATGAAACCGTGCAAAGCCGGGGCGGGTCGCTAGTAGAAAAATAAATTACAGTAAGTATAAAAATTTATTATAATGTACCCATATTTATGTCTGTTACTTAAGTATATAGGTACTTAATAAAAAAAGCAAATCACAAATAAAATAAGAATTTATAATAAAAAATGCACGATTAAAACAACAATTAAAAACAAAAAAATATAAAATCAAAATAACCACTGATCAAGAGAGAACTCAATAATCTGGTGCTGCTAGTGTTCCATAAAGAGTGCCTTACTTTACCTTTGTAGTATTTATGTCATTCAAATACGAGGCATAAAACAAAGCCCGATTATTTTGGCATGAGACCCTAATAAGGCTTTGGATATTTGAATAAGGAAGGTTATAAAATTTATAAATGGAATTGTGTTCTAATAATCAATCAATCACAATTCTAGCTGACATTGAATAGTTACCTAAAATGTACTATAAATAGGTTCTAGTATGCTAAAGTGTACAGTACTCTTCTACAAGTCTACTAGAATGTAATAACTGTGTCATACGCTTTGATTATATATAATCAAAGGTCATACGGTCCAATTTAGTGAAACGGTAATCTCGATCGCCATAGAAGATTTCTAAAAAAATATCATCATAGCAGATTTTTAATTAGTTGTGCAGTTCATAAGTAAACAATATTTTAAATGTACGCGCTTACGCTTTTCCAAAAAGGTTTGCTCTATCAAAAACTAACTACGCTCTCTTCTTAGAGAATCTTTTAGAACCTAGGAAAGTACCTATCTAATCTATCTATACTTATTATAAAACTGTAACAGGTCAAATTCTGTACATTGAAGATATTTTGAAAATTTTTTTTGGAGGGCTCTCTATTATCGATTCAGTAAGGTTCCCCTGAATATCAATATATAATCCCCTGAATAATCCCGGAATTCAGTAAGGTTCCCCTGGGAGAGAGGGTGTAAGAAAAATTCTTTAACCACGCATGACGCCGAAACTGCTGAATGAGTTGGAATGAAACTCGGGACGATTTGAGTTCATAGTACAAGGAAGGACATGGGATACTTTTTATCCCGGAATTCGGAAAGGTTCCCCTGGGAGAGAGGGTGAAAGAAGAATTCTTTAACCACGCATCACGACGGAAGTGAATGAATTCGAATGGAACTCGGGACGATTGGACATGGGATACATTTTATCCGGGAATTCAGTTTGGTTCCCCTGGGCTATACGGGTTTTCAAAAATTTTTGAAAACCCGTGTATCCCAGGGGAACCAAACTGAATTGAACTGATAAACGCGAAAGTTCGTAAGTATGAATGGATAGATGGATGGATAGATTGATGGATGGATGGATGTTTGTTACTCTTTCACGCTAAAACTGCTGAACGGATCTGGATGAAATTAGGCACAGAGATAGATTGTAAGCTGGAATAACACATAGGCTTTATTTTATCCCGAAAATCCCACGGGAAAGGGAATTACGGAAGTAAAATCGCGAGTACTCGAAATACTAATCATGCGCAGACGAAGTCGCGGGCACCAGCTAGTAATTCCAATGAAGAAAAAAAGGCATTGATATAGATACTTTATATTTTACCACCACAAACTAATAAATTAACATTTTGAAATGAAATTGAAAACTTTACTTACCTATTATTTTCATCTACAAAGTATAGTACATACAATCTTTATTTTAAAAATATTACATAAATTAGCAAAGCAAATGTAGTGGATTCTGCAATGTTGACCCCAATAATAGTCCCTATAAATAACCGAAGGGTAGCCTATTCAGAGTTTCAGATGAAGTAAGATTTCACCGGAGTTTGACCTTTCGACCGTAACCTTGGTTATTCCAGACTGTTCCAAGGTTGCGTTTTTGGTGGCGAGCAAGAACGGGAGCGAGGTTTTTTTTTACAGTTTTTAAAGTCGTTTCCAAAAAAGAAAACGTAAAGTTCGTTATCTTACAGCTTAAATGGCTGGGATGTATTGCAGAGAGGAGTTTGTCACATCATAAAATGTTAATATTAATATATTATTAACATTAGCAAGATGGGCAGACGATATAATGAAAATCGCGGGGCGAAACTGGGTGAGACTGGCCGGGGACAGGACCGTGTAGAGTGGCACAAAAGTTTGAAGGCCTATACCCAGCAGTGGGTAAAGTCGGGCTGCGGATGATGATGATTAATTATATAACACTGTCTATACAAGGTGTAAAAATATTACTGTAGAAAAACTAAGGATTCAGACAATGATTCTAAACATATTTTCAAAACAAACAACGCAAAAAAAATCCAAAAAAAAATTTAAATCATCTTGATTGAATGGCACTATTGAGACCTTTGTATTGAAATTAGTGGAATTCGGCCCCAGGACAGTAACGCGCCCCATTTTCAGTTCGGGTAAACTTTTTTCATCAATAATTTTATCAGAATACGCGTACAAGTGTGTTCGTAAAGACAGTAAACTCCTTTTCCTCCACTCTCATAATCCGACGGCAGACCAACGGGGAGAGGTCAGAAGCAGGATCAACGGCTTAACGTTCCTTTCGCCTACTTCCTCGAAACGAGCAAGATCTCAAAATCATTGCATTTTTTTACAAAGCTTTCTCTTCTAATTCGTTAGTTCATAAAAACAGTGATGATTATTCAACACCTGTTATTATTATTTTCAAGTAACTATAAAAATTAATTTTAGCACAATTTTACTATTATTTCTAACGTTATTTTTAAAAAGTCGTTAACTTACTACTTTGTTTTTTCCATACTTTGTTGTATTATCAAAAAATACACTTGATTCAAGGAGGTAGGTACCGGGAGATTATTCTAAAACCTCACCACAGTAAAAAAAACATAGTAATTAATGAACGACCCCTAAAAGGTATCTTGGTTAGGTCAAAGACTGGCACTTTGTGAAATAAAATAAATAATTCAACGACACAAGACAAATGTGAAAAAAGCTGGCTCTTATAAGACTTTATGTGTCATCAACATCATCATCATCCTATATTAGTCTACTGATGACCTGACCTCCCCTAATGAGCTCCATAGCGTCCTGCCTTCAGATTGCGTGTACCTACAGTAAGCTCAAATGTTCGGATTGTAAATGCTTTATTATTATTACTAGCAACCCGCCCCGGCTTCGCACGGTTGTAACGTATAAACCTAAATCTTGAATCATTCTATCTCATAGAGGAATAAGGCATAGAGAGATAATGTCACAAAAAAATCCGCTTTATCTAGAAGTCAAAAAACAACCAATGTGTGGGTAAGAGGCGCGTGATTACATCAGCCGACACGCACACAAACGCACGAATAATGTTGCAATCATAACCTTTTCCCCATAAAGTAGGGAAGTTTTAACATTTTGTACAATCATAGCTAATCATTTTTCTGTTAGATGAATTTTCATAAATGCATTGATTCATTCGTCAATGGAGCGTTCAACGTTCAGAAAACGTCCCGTTATTATAACATACCCCTTACATATTACCAACTAGTTGCGCGCCGCGGCTTCGCCCGCATGGAAATTTATTTGCCAAATTTCAGAAATTTACAGGGTGTAACAAAAATAAAGGACCAAACTTTCAGGCGGGGTGTAGATCCGAACACTGAATTCAGGAAAAATATTTTAAAACAATCCCGCCCTTTAATTTCCGAAAATTAAATAAATAATGAATTTTCATTACATTAGGCAATAAACTCTTATGCACGCAATTGTGTTTTTGGAATTAAAAAAAAATGACTTGTGTACCTGTATACATCTCTTTTATAAGCCTAAACACGTCAACGGTGCCCTAACGAGCGGCCGCCGCGGTCATCGACCATTAGTCATCATCGAATGCAGTGAAAGCGGGTAAGCTGCGCGGCGTGCTAATATGGAGCCAAAATAATAAAAAACAATATAATTAAAATTTAACTAGTATTTACAATTGAAACCATTGAGCTAACTGCACACGGTTGCAAACAGTCTAAAGATAGCTCAAATGATCCATGTCAATACCAGTTTAAACTTTGGTCCTTAATTTTGTTACACCCTGTATACATTCTTTACGATTCAGTCTGAATTTTCAATCCATAGAGAAGCAACAACCTGATCAGAAGGAAATCTAAAAACGAAAAAATACGTATGGGGTAAAATATTTTTTCAATAGCTTGCAACATTTCATTGTATTGACGTCTGTTTTGTTTACATTTTATTTTTGAGACAAAACTAATGTTTTACTCAAGAATATAAGTTTCCAGGTTGTATTTACCCGTGAAATAGAATCTTCGACTGTTTTTGGTGAATGTGATGTGATGAGTTGTGACATCCTTTCACTGCACAATAGGTAATTTTTATTAGAAATTCAGGGAGCTCTTCCCCGTAGGACTTGACATAATGTACTGACGAGTCGAGAGATGTACGTAGCCTTTACAGGCTACCTTTAAATGTCCACGCTTCGCGTGACCCTACTGCGGTTCTAAGCGTAATTATTCTAAGTTCTATCTATTAAAAAAAACCGCATCAAAATCCGTTGCGTAGTTTTAAAGATTTAACCATACATAGGGACAGAGAAAGCGACTTTGTTTTATACTATGAAGTGATACGTTACACCTAATTTGTTTAATTTCCTTGATTTTTGTTAATAATAATATAAAAAAATCTATTTAATTCATTTCGTTTAAACAGTAATATTTTGACAATTCAATAATGAAATGATTTTTTATGTAAACACAGCAAGTGACATCACCGTAACTTTTCGTTTTATGACAGGCGTCATAGCGCGGTACCGCACATCACTTTTATGAGTGTCAGCTCAAATGTTATTTGACACAATGTTCATAATTAAATTTGGTTTGGAATAAGCATTTATGTGCGTACTGGAATAGATACCTACAATAATTAATAATATTAAAATGGATCAGTTCAGCTATCTATGGACTGTTTGCAACCGTCTGCAGTTAGCTCAATTGTTACAATTGTATATACTAGATTTAATTTGTTTGTTTTCCTTGATTGTTAGTGAAGTAAAAGAGCTTATAAAATATTATTAAAAAATACATGTATTATTTTTACAGAATTTATGACCTCAGTAAAATAATCATAGATTTAAATTAGAATAGAGTAGAAATTAAAATACGAGTAAATGTTTATTTTAAGTTATGCACTTACAAGCTTCGGTTGTTTCTTGAATCCTATTTCTTAAACACATTTCAATCCTTTCTTCCTCAAAGTCTGAAGTCACTATTTACATATATTTAACTAGCGACCCGCCCGTGCTTCGCACGGTTTTATTATACGTATAAACCTTCCTCTTAAATCACTTGGTCTATTAAAAAAAACCGCATCAAAATAAGTTGCGTAGTTTTAAAGATTTAAGCATACAAAGTGACATAGGGACAGAGAAAGCGACTTTGTTTTATACTATGTAGTGATAACTAGCTGACTCGGCAGACTTCGTACTGCAAAAGAAAAGGACTGTTTTTGGGAGTTTCCCGGCAATTATTCGAATTTTTCTCCTTTTAAACATTTCCTAGACCTCAACGAACATTTCAAGACCAAGATAAGATAAATCCGTTTAGCCGTTCTCGAGTTTTAGCGAGACTAACAAACAACAATTGATTTTTGTACATTTAGATAATAGATAATATTAATGCAAAAGTTTGGATGGATTGATAGATACATGGACAGATGAATGGATAGACTGATGGATGTTTGTTACTTCTTCACGCCGAATCTAAGTACCTACTGCAGTTCTAGGCCTAGAGTGAAACAATAACCTCTACTCATTCCATGAATATAAATATACACATAACTTTACACGTCGGCGAAGCCGCGGTGCTCAGCTAGTAGTTTATAATGTGACTAGTGCTTATTTTGTAAGGCTAATGAAATCAACTTGCTGAGTTCTGAGCTCATGCCTTTTGCCACTGCTGTATAAGTAGGGTCTGCGAAATTGTTTTAGTCGGATAACGAAAATGAACGAAAGTTATTAAAATTCCCCTATTATATGCTTTTGTTCGAGTCCTTTTCAAATATTTATTCAGGCATCAATAGGGCACACGTTCACATTGGAAACGATTCTAAGCACGAATTTTCAGCAATTTCGTTTTTACAAGTCATTGAAAAGACAGTCCAGACAATCTATTACCATATTTATATGGATAAGTTGAGCTACCTCTGGACTGTTTGCAACCCTCTGCAGTTAGCTCAATTGTTTCAATTGAGCGTTGTGTTTCAATACTTGTTTTAATCTGTTTCTTTTCCTTGATTGTAATTTCCTTTGTTAATATAAATAGACCAGAAAAAAATATATACATAATAGTTTTTTAAGCTTTGCATCTAGTAAATTTCTGGATTACTTTGGAAAAAATCACAAAGGAATAACGTTTTAACGTTAAAAGTGGTTTTTTTTATTAGACGTTTTATCTCAGTGGTCCATTTTCTAAATTAAATAAGTGTTTTCAGTTATTTTGAAATATTCAGATTGTTTGATGCTTGTTGTATGTACAATAAATAAATGTGATTTTGAAAAGGGACGTTAAAAAAGTAGCCTAAAAACATTATTGATTAATTAGACGACACCTTGGTTGCAAGGAATATACCTAATTACCTTGGTTGCCCATGTGGAATTATAGTAGTCTATTGATGACCTAACGTGGACACAAATTAGCGAACTATTATGATCCGGTGACTTCTACACATTTCCCGATTGTTGACAAAATAGCTTCTACCACGAACCAAGAGCTCTACAAATTAACATACATTGCGTGTTTAGTAGTCGGTTACAGGTCGGTTACGCATAGTTAGCCAGCAATGCATGCTCTGTAATTCGTATTGGTGGTTTTCATGTCTCGTTTTTCATTTCGTGGTACTGGTATTTAGTAAACTACGTAAGTCACAGTCAGTGTGGCGGCAACGCTCGTAGGGAGAACGCGTGTTCGAATTATTCGAATTTCGAATGAATGTTTTCGCGCCGAAACGAGTGCGTGAATTCGAATGACCCATTGATGTGTTTCAGTTGAATTTGTGCTGTATGTGTTGGATGTTAGCAATCGAATTGCATTGGTACATTTCGTGCATACGATTTGGAAAAGTTTATGTGCAGTTGTTTTGTTTTGTTTCCCGATAAAGGTAAGTTACAATAAGATATTAAAATGAAAAACATGACTTTTTTTTACATTGTAAATGCTTACGTATTTGAGTATCTAGCAAACACTTTCAGTGCCCGTGGGCCCCAAGTGCGCCCCAGCATCCGCAGAGGTTGGGCAGTGAATGTGTCAAGTATTGTTAGACGTTAATTGGTTCCTTTATAGAATTAAGCATCAACTTAATTACGTCTATGTGGGTTCTTACCTATAGCTCCGTAATTAAAACAAAACATACCTTGACTCTATGACCCTACAGAGATTATTGGTTGAACATTAATATTCTACTATCGTGTTAGGTATAAAACTATTAGGTACCTACAGTTGCTAATACTATGTAAATTGGCTGTATTTACTACTTTCTTATTCTATTTTTTGAAAACTAATAATTAGCCTTCCTTATTTTTATACTTTATTTTTAAAGTTTTAGTATTTTTTCATATGGTTAAATAAATGCATTGATTTAATTTAAATACTCACTACTTAAACTCAATCATTAATAGGTACCAAATTAACTCAACTTAACCATAATTCACAATCATTTATTTATCCGTGTAATATAGGCAGAATTAATTATATATAGTGACTTAATTATATAGGTAGTGACTATAGTCACTTACAAAAATACCAAAATACCGAATTCACTGAAATGTAAAGGATAAAATCACCTGTTATTTAGCAGCATTACGCATGTGTGACTTCACGAGACGAGGGATGGCCTTGTCGTCTCGATGCCACACTAGAGTTGTAACATCTATCTAGGTCTATATATTTATAAAATATTCACCAGACTGTTTAATATCTCGGAGCCAAAACAACTGAAACTGGAGAGTTGAAATTTGGAAAGTAGCTTTCTTCTAACACAATCAAATCACCCACTAAGACGGGATATTTAAAAATTATAGGTGGAAACGTTTTTATTTATAATATAAATAGTTTTTATGCTTTGTGCGATTAAATTGAAAATTTATAAAATAAAAGTACCTACGTATTTCAGGATATAGGGGTAAAATGCGTAATAAAAGTTTGATATATGGGAACATTTTTAACCTGTCGTGAAATTGTATTAAAAGTCTGTCGGAATACTATTAAAGCAAAATAAGAGTAAACGCATTTTACCAATTTTCGAAAACATGATTAAAATGAGGGTTTAACCCATCAAACCCCCTTTTAATGATAGTTAAACCATAAAATTCAAATTAAATTCTAGGCGGAAGAAGTCGCGGGGTACTAATAATATTTTTATTTTATTTATTTTCTAGCGATCCGCCCCGGCCTCCGCTCGCACGGTTTTATTATACGTATAAACGTTCCTCTTGAATCACTCATCTATTAAAAAAAACCGCATCAAAATTCGTTGCGTAGTTTTTAAGGTTTAAGCATACATAGGGACATAGGGACAGAGAAAGAGACTTTGTTTTATACTATGTACCTAGTGATTATCATATTCCGCAGCTTGTTGTATAACATGGCACGGTTTAAGTGACGAATGTTTGACATTGACATTGAAAACTGTCAAAAAATCACGACTTTGAGACATCTGATTTGCGTTTGTGTATTAGTCTTGAACTAATGACCTTGTATAAAAACATTTTATAACTTTAGTAAAGGTAGCGTCATCGTAGAGTGGATGAACATTTCCGGGTATAAAGAGTAGAAAAAATAGTAAATGAATGCTAGATTAATGAATCACAAAACCACTGATCGATTCTATTAAAATGACTCATTTTATTCTTAAGAATATGATCATGAATACAGTTATGAGTGCCTTAGTTATAAATAGTCTGTAAGTCTTTTCAAAGCGAAAAGTATATCAATATGTTCGTTAACATCTGAAGGTCTCATTAGATTTTATTATTCAAAGTGAAGTCGGTGCCTATTTATGATTTTGCTTCAATTTAATTACGTGGTAGGTACCTACCTACCTACTTATTCTTAATTATCAAAGAAACTTCTATGAAAATCAAAGAATAGAAACATAATGTAATTAATATTTTACAATTGAATCAATTGAGGATAAGCCTAATAAAACGATTTTGTAAAAAATTAAACATTTAAAAATTCAGGCAATTAAATTAGTGATACCTAACCTAACTCAACTGATCCATATCAATACCAGTCGGAAGCGTATCCATACCAAAACATTCATAACTCCTTTACTACCGTATATTTCATTTTGGTTATTGGATTTAGCTAAAACAAAACGATGCAATCTAACAGAATCGATAAGTGTGTCACATCCCTACCAACTCCTACATACTAGCACAACTAGGCAAGGCTTATGTCATGCTGCACATTACACTCGCGAGCATGCGAAGCGGACTACCTTACATGGTGTTCCGATCTACGTTCCGATACCTTGAAGTGTATGTACAGATTAAACTGGAGTTTCTATTGACCAGCAGTCGTATGACGTATCTTTGGGAATGTCGCTGCGACTTGTGTGGCCTTCGAATTAGAATAGAATATAAAATAAATAAAATAAAAATAAAAAGTTTCTTTATTCAGACATTTTTGTCCACATAAAAATAAAAATCACAATTAAACACAAATATTGGTAACTAATTAAAAAACACAATAGGTAAGGCACAATTGTAAGGTATTTAAAGCAATCTTTCAACAGAGTCTCAATCTCAACCCATGGAGTCTAAAGAGTCAGGACTCTGTTGAAAGACTGCATGATGGGCGAGGCAAACTTGCTGCCCACAACCTGCAGGATGGTGTTGGGACTGCTCCATGTTCTACGCAGCAGCGAGGCGGTTTTCTTGCGGATGATGGCGTGAAAGCCATCAACCTGGGCTTCGGCAAACATGGAGGATGCGCTGCAGAATCGGGGCAATCCCAACAACATCCTGAAGGCGTTGTTATACTGCACTCGCAGAGCGCTGAGCGATTTTTTAGTAAAGCTAGCCCAGAGGCTGCCCGTATAGAACGATTGGCAGTAAGCTTTGAATAGTGTGATTTTCACTTGCCTACTGCAACGGGCGAACCTTCGATATAATATATAATATAATATGCAATGAAGATGATGCGTACTATTTAGTTACCTATGTAGCTATGAGCGCATCATTATTACATAGTATATATTATATATATATATTATTATTTGACATAATTCGACTTAGTAAACTAGAACCTAATAATGATTCGTTGCAATCATTAGTTTTTGACATGAATAATCGTTATGAATGTATTTTAAAATCCAATAAACGCGACTACTATGAGAATTTTTTGGGGTCTAGTAGTAATGCATCAAAAGCGATGTGGAATGTTATCAATAGGGAACGGGGTAAGAATAACTCCCCCCGAGTAGACTTCACGGATGTAGTTCTGACCGCGGCTCCACATTTGTGCCGTGAATTAACGCGCGAATTCTCGCCGTGAATTCACGGCACAAGTTGTACCCTCCACATTCACGGAATGCTCACAATCGTTCGTGAAACCCGCCGCGAAATGGACGTATGTAGGAGCTGCTGCTGCAATAACTTTGCTGTAGCTTTGTTTGCTGTGGCAACATATCACTACTTAAACGTCCAAAACAAGAAAGTTTTTGGATAAAATGTAGCCTAAGTCAGACTATAATCTATCTCTGTGCCAAATTTCATCCAGGTCCGTGCAGCCGTTCTGGCGTGATTGAGCAACAAACATCCATCTATCAATCCATCCATATAAATTTTCACATTTATAATACTAGTGGCCCACCCCGTCTTCGCACGAGTAAATCATAAGTAGCCTATGTGCTATTCCAGACTATACCTTTGCGCTATCTATCTCACTTCCAAATTACATCCCGATCCGTTCAGCCGATCTGGCGTGATTGAGTAACAAACATCCATCCAACCAACTGAGCGACTGAGCTTCCTAAATGTGGTTACACCCTTCCGATTTAGGAGCCGATGTAGATTTAGAGCGTCGGAAGCCATTCTTCTTCCTAAATCGTTTCCTAAATCGGATGCTACCTTCCTAAATGCTATTAAACTATTCTGAATTTAGGAACGACTAAATTAGTCTCCGATATTTAGGAAGGTTTAATACCCCTTTAACCGATCAAGGTGTGTTTGTTGTTCACCCTCGACTCCATAGCGCGCGCGCAGCGATTGCACACGTCCGTACGCCCTTGTAGTCTGGAGTAAACTGGCACGGGGCCGTGAATGTGGATGTGTACGCGTGAACGCCGCGCGAAAGGGGCGCGAACCCTTTGTCGCGGGATAAAATACCGACACTGATCGGGGAACAGGCGTGAAAACGCGCGAACCCCGCGAAAACCATCCACATTTACGTTCACGCCTGTTAACGGAGCTTCACGGCACAAATGTGGAGCCGCGGTTAAACGCAAGGTTTCTTAGCGCGGCTGAGAATTGCGGCGCGCCTAGTGCTCGTGTCTGCGGTGTGCGCCGAGCTTTAAGCTCAGTGCGCGCTAGTTCTGACCGCTCATTAAGACTCCAAATATTTAATGCTGACGAAGTCGTTCAAATAGTGATGACCCGGATACCACCTAAAGTCTCGAAGGATTTCTATGGCATATCAATGAAACTTCTTAGGTACGCCATCATTCCTCTCGCGCCTATACTTGCATATGCATATAATACCTGCATACGAGAGGGCTCCTTTCCTTGTCCTATGAAGATAAGTAAAGTCTCCCCTTTATTTAAAGGCAAGGGAAGCAAGAGCAACATAGACGGATATCGGCCAGTCTCAATCATACCGGCAATAGCGAAGGTGTTTGAGAATGGCCTTAGTTCTCGTCTTGTCGCTTTCCTCTCAGCCACGGAAGCCCTTTCTGATCGCCAATACGCATACCGCGAAGGGCGTTCAACCACGTCGCTCGCGCGGGAAGTGATCCGCCGCATACTGGCCGCTCGTGAGGCGAAGCAGCAGGTCGCGGTGATCTGCTGCGACCTGTCAAAGGCCTTTGATGTTGCCGACCACGATATACTGGCAGTCAAACTACGCCACTACGGAATCACTGGAAAGGCCCACGACTTACTTTGCGACCTTATGCGTGACCGTTCCCAAGTAGTGCTGGGCAGCGGCGGGGAGGCAGTATCCGATCCACTTAAATCGAGGATGGGCGTTGCCCAAGGATCCTCGGTTTCAAATATATTGTTTTCCCTACTGCTGAACGACTTACCCGACTATGTAACCAGTGCGGAGGTATACATGTACGCCGACGACGTGGCAGCTATCGTCGCTGCGCCCACTGTTGATCTGCTGGAAGCGAAGCTCAATAGTACGGCGACACAACTGGCGGAATGGTTTGGATTTAATGGGCTTGCCCTAAATTTGAGCAAAACCCATTTCATCCACTTTTACCTGTCAGGACGTGCACCTAGACCACTAACAGTGTTAGTCAATGGAAACATTATCGAACAGGTCGATAACACTACATTCCTGGGCTTTTGCATAGACAGAGGACTACAGTGGGCGAGCCATATCGACAAGCTGTGTGGAAGGCTGGCTGGTGCATGCTATGCACTCAGTCGTATGGCGCGAGTGGTGTCCGCCGATGTGGTGCGAGCTTGCTTCTTTGCAACAGTGCAGTCGTTGCTGCAGTACGGCGCCGAGCTCTGGGCGCGCGCAGCCGACTGGGAACGCGCGTTCCGGATGCAGAAAAGGGCCGTACGAGCAATAGTGAAGATCCCTAGCGACCACTCGGCGAGACCACACTTCAAATCCCTCGGTATACTTACATTGCCATGTCTCGTTATTTACCAAGTGGCAATGTACGCGCGGCAGAACCATGGGACATACGCGACACTGGGCAGCGCGCATTCGTACGCCACGCGCAGCCGCGACAAGCTCGCCGCTGTGCAGCGCTCATTGACGAAGTCGTCCAAGCAGTTGACGCATGTCATGGGCCCAGAAGTTTACAACCGGCTTCCCCATTCCGTTATAGAAGCCCACAGTCTACCTGCTTTCAAAAACAAACTTAAACGCTGGCTTGTTGAGAAAACTTTCTATAGCTACGACGAGTTCGTAGAATATAAGTTTTAATTCAATTTTATATAATGTGCTTATGTAATTACTTAATGACTCATTAACTCTATATTAATTAATTAGTTAATTTATTTTAACAATTATTATACTTTGAATGTTATTCTTATATATTTTACAAAGTAAAGTATGTTAACAGTTTTTGACATGTAATAATTATTACCAAATAAAGACTATTATGACTATTATGACTATTAGTATAAAACAAGTCGCTTTCTTTGTCCTTATATCCCTATATCCCTTTGAATGCTTTAATCTTTAAAACTACGCAACGGATTTTAATGCGTTTTTTTTTAATATTAGATAGAGTGATTCAAGAGGAAGGTCTAAACGTATAATAAAACCGTGCGAAGCCGGGGCGGGTCGCTAGTTTGTTTTATAAAATAATGCAATATAACCTTTTCAAACTAGTATGTAAATAATAAAAATTTTAAGTCTATGGCCCTAACCTAACACACAAATTTTGACAGTATTGTGGATGAATGAAAGTTTACCTGGTTTGATTTTCTTTAAATTATTCTCTATATAAAAATTTGCGATACGTACCAAAATTTATCCCAGGACGGGAATCAAACTCCTTTGTCACAGGCGGGCCATAATTTTGGATTTATTCCTTACTAGCATCTGCCCGCGTCTTCGCATGCGTGGTTTCTATGGAAATGTCTCAATGATTTTTTTCCATGGCACTTATTTATGGGATGAAAAGTAGCTTATTTGTTATTCCTGTTCATGTTGCAAAAATTAATAAAATCCAGAGCTAGAACTACGTCTATTCGAAATTTCAGCCGGATCCGTTCAGTAGTTTTTGCGTGAAAAAGGAATAAACATCCATATATACAAGCTTCCACGTTTATAATATTAGTAAGGATGGATTTCATCGGAGCCCGCTCGCTGCCAACTATTTAAACTTTACTTATGAGATTATTACTGTACTGATTGCACCGTCTAGTTCCATTCATTCAACTGTAATTTCTCTAAAGAAAACTTCTCATTGGCTCCTTCTTTCTCGTTTCAGTTCAGGAAACTACTATTTCATGTTGCTAAACCTATTTAAAAGTTTTCTTAGTGAGGCCGACGACGACGGCCTGAAGTTTCTCTTACTCAAGAACTATTGCGTTGGAAGTAATTTGTTGTTTTATTTTTAAAACTAATTTAAAAAGGACGAAGTGTACTTAGCAGCTATCTTTATCATCACTACATAGTATAAAACAAAGTCGCTTTCCGCTGTTGCTATGCTTAGATTTTTAAAACTACGCAACGGGTTTGTTGCGGGTTTTTTATAGATAGAGTAATTTAATAGGTAGGTTTAAATGCACCCGTTTGAAGCCAAGGCGGACCGCTAGTTTAATACAAACTAGGATCATTATTTAACCTGCTTACATTAATAATGAACCTCTTTTCGGTTTATACTCAATACGTAGCACCTTTTATAATTAATTTGTACGGTACCAGACACCAATTCCCTATTTTCCATTACTATAATATGAATCACATCGTACCTATGACATTAATAATTAACCAGCAGTTAAAGCATACATGCTTTGGTGAAGCTTATCCCTTATATTAATGAACGAGGATGGAACGCTTTTAGGATTTAAATTAAAGCCTCCCGACTTTATTAATTATGAATATTAAACCTGTGTTTTAAAATTATAATTCCACTCCTTAGGGTACAAACTCAGTGTGCTTTTAATGGTTTTATGTATCCACGAAAATCAAAGCGCGGCAGCCTACGCACTGGGGGCGAATTCCACTAATTTCAAAACAAAGGTCTCAATAATGCCATTCATACAAGATGATTAAAAATGACGTTTGTGCATTTGGTATTCTACTATATTTTGCGCTTGAAGAGACTTTCATAGTTAGAATGTTAAATTGGTAGTCATAAAGGTAATCGTCACAGCTATGAATGAGCCTCAAAAAGTTTGTACTAGTAGAATCCAAAAATAATTTAACACTGACATTTTGACACGATACTATTTAAATGGTGAAGCAATTTATTTAGTGGAATTCGGGGCCCTGATTTTTTGTAATCGTTTTTCAATCAAATTAAATAGCAGTTCAAACTAATTATATGACATTCCAAACCAATTATTGACATTTCAAAACACATTTCCCCTCTAATGGGTATTTCCTCGATGTCAATGGCAAAGGACTCAACGAAGCGAATGTCACAATGATCAAAACTGTATCTTTTCACTACATTAATACATTGTTAGATAAATCATGCTGGAGAATCCATGCATAAATAAAACAATTAAAATTAACCATAGGACAGTGGGGTGGATTAAACGTGTTCTTAAGTGCAGACCACGACTCGGCGAAGAAGACGATCTATATTTTCTCATATCTTTAATACGAAATAATGCAGAAACTGGATGCGGCAAGTTGATGACAGGGTGCTATAGTGCACATTAGGGGAGGCCTATGTCCAGCAGTGGACAAATATAGACTGATGATGATGATAGGAAAGTGACCTAGCGCTGGACATTAGCCTGCCTACGTATCTTGAATATTCTTGAAAATTAAGCCAACTGAAAAATATTTCTTCATTTACCTTACCTTCTACCCTAGTTACTTAATTATTTTGTCTGAAATATGATGAAAGAAAATTATCTGACACGGAAAGTGGAACACGAACAAAACTTTTTTATTGCCGCGCAATCAAGTCTATCAGAAAGATAAATGCAGTTTCCTTTTGGATTTGCATCGCTTCTTGATTAATTTTAGTGAGAGATTCAATCGTGATTACGACTTCTTATTATAAACAAAATCGTTTGCACTTAAATCGAATCTATAATGAAAATTGATTGTTGCTCAAGTTTTAAAAAGAAAACAAGTAGGTTTTTCAGTTATTCTTTTGTTTTTGGGGCAATCCTCATAAACAAAACACTGATAGCAAGAAATTTTATGGCAGTACGTTAATTTTAGCAAACACACAATTTTTTTCAACCGTCCTCGGTAAATTAGCAAGTTTTTCGTTTCTTTTTTAAATTTTTTGTAGTTTTGTTCAAATTTAGTGTACCAAAAAGGTCTCAAACACCTGCTCAATTAAAGCAATTCTATGCCAATTATAAATCTGGCAAATCTGGTTCAGTAAATAAATTCGATAAACAGACGTTTTTCTAATAACATCGATACGGCAGTGATTGGTCGCATCTGGCAAGCACGTGCACTGTAAAAATAGCAGGCGCCTTGAAAAATGCCAATGCCTGCTCTTGAGCGGTATCACGGATATGCCCATTATTCATAAAATATTTTACGACCTATTGTGACTTATTACGTACTTGAAATAGGAAAGGAGCTTAAATTGTTATGGTAAGCGGGTAAGCGATCATAAATGCTATTTTATAAGAGTGGGGAGAGACTTTCGGTCTATTATGTACAGTTTGATCTGGTAAAGTAAAAAACCTACATTATGTAAGTACCTATATACCAAACCTACAAAATGTAGGTATAAGTACTACCCACCAAATAAGTAAACATTGTATAAAGGATGCTGTTTTCTACATTGCGACTTATAAAAGATTTTACAAAGAGATTTACCCAGGCAGCTAGTAAAACGTTTGGAAAAACGACGCACATTTGGAAAGATGCCTTCTCTATGAGATTTTTCAAGCAAGTTTTATTGCAATTGTAATTTTCGCGTGGTTCCTCAAATATTAATGTTAATGTTTTCTTGTAAGGGTAAATGTCTCAAATAGTGTTGTTAATTTACTGTGCCCGTTTCTTTATGGATTTTATCAAGTAGGTGGTCAGTATTTGTTTTATTGAAGCCTGTGAAAACACCCAGTACCTAATTTACAAACACCTATCTAACTACAGAACTGTTTAAGGAGTCTCATTAAGCCGACTAAATAATTTAGAATAAGTATTTAAACACATGATCATTCATGTTAGCCAGGTTCCATCGTTCAAATTGTAAAACCCTCCTGGCGCCCTCTAAATAGTTTATCAATTGATTCTATACATACCTAATCACTTGTTTTCCTCAACTTGACACGTTATATCACCTTCCCGCTTCAACTCTTCAATTTCCTCTGAGGCTCTAAGTAGGCAATTGTATAGATAGAATTAATCGTATCACGTACTGGTTCTAAACCCATAGCCCAATTTGCCAGCATCCTTATAACGCTCACATCGCATTTATTTTTATTTTACGACGTTACATACCTACCTAGTACCTACGCCCTTTTGCATCTAAAAAGAGATCCAATTTGGGTTTTTTGATAATTCGAGGAAATCGATGGAAAATCACTGAGCAGCAGGAATATTATACAAATTTATGATAACGTTTGTTGGAAAAATACTTTGGTATTCTACCTTCGTGGAATATTGCTTATGAATTTCAATAGGTAAAGGGGTCAAATTTGAATGGTGATTCTTTCATGCGTCTGCCTTCTACGGTGAAGGTTTTTGTTATGTTATAGTTATCTATTCTACTTTTATAAGTAGATATCTAAGTCACAAGTTAAAAGGAAGTACCTACTCTGCCAGGGGCGTTTTTCCATTACCCGGCCCGGCACCGGCACCGGCGCCGGGCAGGGTAGCAAAAATGTATGAAATTCGCTCGCTTTTCGGCTCGCTTTTTTACTTACCGGCGCCGGCATTGAGTCCTGCCGGCGCCGTCGCCGTCGCCGTCGCCGGGGTAGCAAGCTTCCCACCGGTGCCGGCCCTGCAAAATTGCATGTGTATTGCATATTTATATGAATTGTAGCCGTATGAGTGTGTAACTGCGCGGGACCGGTAGGAGGGCGCGGAGCGGAGGGACCGGCATCGACCCCGGCGCCGGTGGCGGTGCACGGCCATGCCGGTGCCTTGCCGGTGCCGGGCTGGCTAATGGAAAAACGCCCGGCGTATATCATCATAGGACAATCTTTCTTAAATGAAATGCGCAATACCTATGGAATAGCTATAACTGATTGCGCTAACACAAAACAAAATGAGTCATTTTAATTTGAGCCCTGATCCGAAAGAAATAGAGTTGGTCCACTTGTTTCTTCCAAAACAGAGAGAAAGTCAGCATTAGAGTTGATTATGAGCAATGGTCGTGAGAATAATCCTGAAAGGGTTCGGAGAGGGTCGGAACCTTTGAAAGGGCGAAGCGAAGCGGTTTCTGGACGCAAGTGGCCAAGAGCTGGGATGACAGAAATGAGTTTAGTTGCAGAATCAACGTCGATTTGGAGACGAAATAAACAAATGGCAAAAGCCACGGCTGTTAGGATCATCAGTCCAAAAAGGTTCCTTATTATTTTGCTTTGCTGTCTATCAAATAGTATACTTAACTAAATTAGTCTTTCGAGAAAGGATTATCTCTTTGGTAAGTGCACCAAAGATACCTTGCCTTGTAAGTCGAAGCCCTGTTGTGGTACCTAGTTAGTATGAAGACTTCTCTTTATAGCGTCTGCACCATGTTTTGTTAGTTTTACTTGAAATGCAAATAAACATGGCCACCATTTTATGTTCACAACCTCCAGGAAGACCAAAAATTTCGTATTAGGTACACCTTTATTGATCACATTCGAGATAAGTTCCAAGGTTTAAAAAACCATTTGAAAAATAAATTATAAGTAGAATTATAATTCGTCTAATTTAAAATCAATCAGTGAAGTTTAATCCAAATGGAATATCGATTAATTACAAAAAATGTCTCACGAAATCTGTAAATGCAAATTTTAAAAGTAGTGAGTGAAACAGAGCATCTGTGTGTTTCATTACAAAATACCTTGGTAATTTAAGCTCAACAAATTATAGAACATGTTACATGAACCCTCAAAGTTTTGCTTCCGTCGGGACAAGAACCCGCACCCCTGTCCGTCAAAAGTTTCAAGCAAGTGAGCTGATGCGATATGCCCCGTGGAATCAGATGGTTAGACAACTGTCGTATAAGAGATTGGATTCAAGTCCCATCGGCACTTTTGCTGATAATTTTTATGTAAACAGTCATTCAGTCTTTGGTTCTACTTAATTTTATTATTATGACATAGTTTCTGAAGTGTGTCATGAATAATTTTTGGAATCTATTTTAATTTTTTATGGTTAATAACATAGTATAGGTCATCTTACTAACAATAATGGTGAAGAACTGAAAATGAAATAAATTGAATTGAATTTAATAGTCATCAATAATTGTGTATCCATCTTAATGTTTTTTTTGCTTTAGTTTTATGACGAAGACGTACGACTTCAAGTATTTTATTATAATGTAATACAATACAAACAATAAAGTGGAAATAAATATTATTATATATTGAGCTACCTTTAGACTGTTTGTAACCGTCTGCAGTTAGCTCAATGGTTTCAATTGTAAATACTAGTTGTATTTTTTCTAATCCTTGCTTGTAATTTTCGTTGGAAATAAATAGAAGAAATAGAATAGGGAAATAAATAGAATGGCTTACCTATCAATGAAATCAAAATCAAACGTTTCGTTGTTTCATATACAAGTGGTTACTTTTCTCTAGTACCTAATAGAAAAAAAACCGTGAGCTTACGGTTTTTTTTTACCCAGCTGCCCACGTATCTCATATATCCCACATTTTTGTCCAGGCTGGCTATTTTTCTAACTAATTTATAGCTGCCAACGCTGTCCAGAAACCGTAGTTTGTATTGAATTTAAAAGCTTTTGGCAACATTTTCATCTAACATACACTTTCTCACAAACATACATTTTCTCTAAAATCTTTAAACTTAATTGACTGTGAAAGGTATTAAATAAATAAGCTCAGCAGAAACCATCATGAATAAGAAATTAAAAAGTCCGGATCCTGCACAACATCAATTTTGAAGTTTGAATTTTATAGCTTGCTATGCCTTGATGGCCGATCAATGTTGCGACGGAACACAAATATCTGTGGTCTGTAATAAAAAACTTTGTTATGTGGTGTATTTTCTGTGGCCGCTTGTACCTACGTCGAAACTTACGTCGAAGATAGCTCACGTGCTCACATAACGAGGGAGGTCTTTGTTTGTCAAACATTCGGAGAAAACAACCATCGACGTGAAACTACGGTTATTTTGTTTCACTGCATCTTGATATTAAAAACGTTCGAACCAGGAGAAAATGTCTTTGAGGAAAATGTCCAACGCGGGTGTCACAGAAATTAGGAAATTACTAATTTGCCAATGTGAGAGGAGATGGTTCCGATACAGGGAAAACATGAATAAAACATTAGTTCCTAATACAAAACATTAATAAATTAAACATCTAGAAGTAAAGAAAGGCAAAAAAGTCACGGATGCTGACAAAGAATTTTGTTTATTTTATTTTATAAGTAATAATTCCGAAATCTCTGGTATGTTGCATTTAATTACTACTTCCCACACATTAAACATCGGGCTAAAATATGAAAAGTGGGTAAAATATCACAGCATAATACGTTAGTAAAAGAAAAATTTTCTGTCGTAGAGGGTTTATTGGTAGTACTATTACCACAAAAAACCTTGTTTCAATCCACTTTTTTGTTTATAAATAAGTAAACAAAATTGGCGTCCGTTATGTTATGAATTATGATGTTCGATTTGTAAGCTAGATATTGTATTCTCCGGAGTCGATAGCAGCTGGCGTGAGGGTTCGATTGCCAAGGGAGAGTCGCGAAATTGCCTGTCAACTGACTTCTCGCCTCGGGCAGCTGAGATTATTGGCTACTGAGGCCAAGGATGGACAGCCAGACGTTATTTAGACAAACATTTATTCATACTTTTGAATAAGATGTTTGAAAAAAAAAAGAGTTTGAGTAGAGCTATGGAAAATTAAAATCCACGGGGAAAAGTTCTAACAATCGTTTTCTAAAGTAAATGATGCTTGGTTTGATCATTAAATTCATAATTATTAAAATCTGTCTCTAAGTCAACTAAGTGAAAAATTATAAAATGTAGATCATCATCATCACCCTATATTAGTCTACTGCTGGACATAGGCCTCCCCTAATGAGTGCCATAGCACCCTGTTTTCTCAGCTTGCCACATCCAGCATCTTATTGCATTCTTTTTCAGATCGTCATCCTACCTGGTCAGTAGCGTACAACACTCCACTCGAGACCACGCTTAGTACATCATCATCATTATCAGCCCTTATTAGTCCACTGCTGGACATGGGCCTCCCCTAATGAGCGCCAAAGCGCCCTGTCTTCAGTTAGTACAGCAGTTGTCAATTCTTCGCGAGATGTATTGAAGGCAAGCACATACGTAGGCGGATACAAATCACGAATCGATGTCTGTTATTGGCAGAAGAGAATCACAAAAGCAATTACAGCATCCCTATTGTGAGCGTTCGTAACTTAACCCACTAATGCAGGTTGGACCAGAATGCATTTAAGAATCAATATCGATTAACAATTATTTTTTTTTTTTCGATTTTTGGTTGTGTTTCATCGAAAATATCACAAAAAATTATCACAAAGTCAGTAGTAGTATAGTCCAGTCATACATCACAAAAAAAAATTGTAACTGTTGTTAAGTTAGGTTCAATTTTTTTTTCAAGTAGGTACTTAAAAAAATACGATTTTAGGATTCGATCTTTTGTTTTGTAACTGAGAACGTTCATTAACAAATATAAGTCGATTCAAATAAACGTGTATGCAATTCTTTGTACGAATTTTTGTTAACCCAATAGTAAAGTTGAGTAAGTAAATAATCATCATTTTGTTAGTCGTTCAAATGTAGCTGCATTGATTCTGATGCATTTTCAGGTAAAATGAGTAATGAATACCTGAAAAAGTCCAATAGAAAAAATCTAAAAAAATTTGTTACAGGTATAAATATTTTTTTACATTAGCGAGATTGATCACATTTTTACAAAATTCCTTAGTTTTTTATAGATTTTTTATTTTTTATAGTTTGGGAAATGGACGTAATTGGCTGAATTCGTTGGCGGGTTTTCTTGCATTTCGAAGGGCCCGCTTTTATATGTTCTAGGCTGAAACTAACGTATTCCATTTGTAGCTGCTCCCATTTCCATTATTTTACAAAGCAGGTACTTTCTAAAGGTTTCGTTAAATTTTGGTACACCTTGTAGGGTAACAGCGAACCCACAGATTACGCTCAATTTTATCACGATTCGGTTCAAACGATGTTTCTCATTGACGCATTTGCCTTTTATCAACATTTGGCTGGGTATTACCTACATACCAAATAAGATCAAAGACATTAAATTTATTTTAGAAACCCGTATAAGTTTCATAAAGTAAATAAATGCTTTAATAGGTAGGTAAGTATCTGCAATAAGGTATTTCAAATCGGCTTATGAACGGAAGATATTTATATAATAGAAGACCTTCGTGTGAATAAAATCTCACCGATGATGATGGTGATATGGCCAATGGTGATGATGATGTATCACGAAGGATTATTAACTTTTGTGTTAAATAATCGCAGTTCAGTGACATTTGACTTACAAAATAAGCTTTAGCTATTGTCACTTAAATTATAAATGAAACCTGTTGAAGAATCTAACACCAATGACGAAAATGTCCGTACATCATTTTTCATGTCTTAGGGAAGCCAAACTGTTATGGAATAATGAGTTTTATAATGTTGGGGCCAGAAGCTAATTTCCACATTTCCCTCCCTCGGGAACGTAATGTAAGCGTGAGCAATTTAGACGTGTCATGTTACTTATTTAATTTACCGCGTCTTGTCTTGTGTAATGTTTTAGATACTTTTTATGCGATGAGGGTGAAGCCTACGAAATGCGTAATATATAATTTGGCGTGACTTAAAATATCTGAATAATATTATTTAAGAGAGAACAAAATGAGAACACCGTCAATGTGGTCAAAGTATACATATGTATGTATAAAGTATATAGTATGTACAAAATACGTATGCCCAACTCAAAAATTACACGTCAGACAATTGTGATCCAATTTATACGAGAAGAAAAAACTTGAAAAAAAAAATCATCAAAATCGGTTCACCGAGAAAAAGTTGACACATTAAAACATTCCTAGTCGTAAGGAGTACGTACGTCTATAATATATATTATAAAAAGTGCGACTATGGTCATAGTGAAGTGATTGGTTAGCATAATTCGACCCTAGGAAAGAAAACTCTTCAATAGGACGCTGCTAACAGTTTGACTGCCAAGACAGATGCATCCATATCCTGGCGCCATATCTCAAAGGTAATCTCTGGAATGGGGCATCAGTAACGACACATACGATTTACGAGCCAACTTCAATCGTCAATGGCACGCTCATATGTTACGTATTGAACTTCTCAGCGTATGTTATGCCAAGTTTTATACCTAGAACTTTAAAGTTTTATGTGGAGACCTATATAAATTCTTAGCAATTCTTATTGGATGAAGATTGGCTATCGAGTTTTGTCATTGCATTGAAGTGTTACTTGATCGCATATCACATATAAATCCTGATACATTTTTCAAATCATAGGTGTGTCACAAATATTTATGAAATAACGTCAACAGTCAATAATTTTGTTTCTTGGAACAAGAATCTTCATCGGAAGTTTTTGTAAGACGGTTATTATTTCTTCAAAACATCTAATCTATAGGTACTGTGATGAAAATATTAAGGAAATGCTCAATTTGGGAGAGAGCCGCTATATATTTTTATTAGTTTAGGTAACGTCTTGTAGCACCATATCATTATGCGTTATATCGTAAACATGGCCTGAAAAATACTTTTTTAGAATGATGCCAGAATTTTCTCAACCGCGGACACAAATACCCTTATGCCTGACCTATATTTTAGATCTTTAATCCCTGGAAGCAAACAAGTCATCTTCTATGCGTTAAAGGTATAATAAGCAGCTAGTAGTATGAAGTAGGTAAATAAATAAACTATATTCTGAGGGTAGCTAGGTAGTATGAAGTAAATAATTAAACTATATTCTGAGGGTCAAGAGAACGTAACATTCGATTGACGTTCTGATAGTAAACAAGTCAATAACGATAACGATATTTAAAAAAAACTCAAACTTTATGTATTTACCAAATAGTTTTAGGAAATGCGTTTGAGATTACAATGCCATACAAAGACACACAGACACACACAATTAATTACATCTTATCGACGTGCCCACTTTTTTCTTTTACAATCAAAATCAGTAAATAAAACGAACATACAATAAGACTTGTATTATATTAATATTCTAACATCGCATCAGTTAGCAATCTAGAACTTGAGCTAAGAAAAGCGCACGTAGACTATTTATAAATTTGGTCTCCATTTTTCTCCTTACTTTGACGGAAAATTAATTAAAACCTGTTATTCTTTTGTTAGGATGAAGCAATTTCGTTTAATTTTATGCAAAACGTACCCAACACTGAGCTAACTAACTAAAATTGTGGTTGTTATGATTTCCTACCTACTTAAGAAAATTTCAGATAAGTAAAGCTTTGTGTCGAACGAAAAAGAAAGGAAACGAAAGTTTTCAATCAGTGCGTCCTACCCGTAATGACCTACGGAGCTGAGACGTGGACACTCACGGTAGGGCTGGTCCACCAGTTCAAAGTCGCTCAGCGAGCTATGGAAAGAGCTATGCTCGGAGTTTCTCTGAAGGATAGGATTCGTAATGAATACATCCGACAGAGAACCAAAGTTATCGACATAGCTCAAAGAATTAGCAAGCTGAAGTGGCAGTGGGCCGGCCATATCTCGCGAAGAACCGACAACCGTTGGGGTAAACGTGTTCTTGAGTGGAAACCGCGACTTGGCAAACGTAGTGTAGGACGCCCTCTGGCTAGGTGGGATGACGATCTGCGAAAGACTGCTGGCATGGCAGATGCCAGCAGTCTTTCGCTTTGCTGGCGCTATGGCGCTCATTAGGGGAGGCCTATGTCCAGCAGTGGACTAATATAGGCTGATGATGATGATGATGATGATGAAAGCTTTGTGATGAAAACCCATAACAATCCTTTTAATATAACATCAATTGGGCAAGCCAATCAATAATTATTGACAAAATAAGACGACGACGATCACTGTGGCGCGGTGGGTAAAGGTCCGCCTGCGATGCATGAGGTTGTGGGTTCGATTTCCGATGATTTGAACTGAATTGTACGATCTGCAGATATTTATTTAGGGTTTTCTGGTTAATTCCAATGTATAAAAATGTATCTATGTAGTGTATTTTATTATGTGTATCAGTTATGCCTACCTATAACAAAAGCACTCCTTAGCTTGGGGCATGATAATGCTGTGTGAATTCACCAGCATTATTTAAATGAGTATACCACTAAAGCTAAAAGCTGCTATCTGACATTGAACTGAACTGAAGTAAAGAGGATTACGGAGGCTTAGTAAAAAACTCTAAAAATACCTTCAAACGCGGGTGAAGTTGTTGATGTGTACTAATACGTTTTTCCACTCATCGGAAGCTTTCATGGTTGGTTTTGCGAGCAGAGGATAGTTGTAAATATTGAATTGTTTCGAGAAGGCTTATCGCAAACCCGCGGTCAACTGGTGGATGGAAACACAAGGGCGCTTCTCGGCAATGAGGGGTTTGAGCAACCAAGATAATAACTTAAGAAAAATAGTCTAAGGCTTATAAGCATAGTTGGAAGGAATGTTCAGCTATGGACTAATATAAGCTAATGATGATGTTCAGCAGTGGACGGAAGTGTACGGTACCGAATGAGGATTAGATACAATTATTTGCCATTTCTAAACAAATTATTTTTGCGGTTATATAAGTAGTAGTAGTATTTTTAAGTTGTATTAACAACGAAAATTACAAGCAAGGAATAGAAAAATTACAACTAGTATTTACAATTGAAACCAGAAAGTAAGTTGATGATCTCTTTACCAGAAAGTTGTATTCGTATTAGACGCACACACATCTTACCCCATGTACAATCCGACGATCCTATCCATACCAGGTTGTCTGGCAGAGATCGCTCTTGAGCGATAAGACCGCCAATTGTAGCTTAAGTTTGTATAAATTGTTTCTTAGTTTTAAGTGTGCAATAACGAGTTTTCTATCTGTCTAATAAGTTTGTTAGTTTATTACAATATTTGTAGCTTATGTTAAGTTATGTAGGTGTTAAGTTTTTTTATGACGACACGACTATACCTCATTAGCTACAGTCGTGGAGCAAAATACTTAGAGGTAATCCTTTTGCAATTTTAAGGCTTATATTTTTTAGCTCAGCCTATTTCGTAATACGTGCTGAGCTTAAGTTCTTTCCTACATCAGTGTTAATAATTGAACTAATATCTGTTCAGTGTAATCTGTATAATAATATCTTTCTGAAAAAATATCTATCTGGGTCGTATTAATATATTAAGTATACCCGCTTCAAGTGACGAAAACACAGATCTGCTTAGCTTGAGGCTAGTTTATGTAGTATGAATGTTCCAGCATTATTTATTTAATTATTAGAGTTTATTGTAAGATAAAAGTAAACCTCCTTGGTTTGTTAGTTAAAGAATAATCCGTATGTTTTCATCCAAAACCACTTTACTTTGCATGAAAATCCTCATTTAGCCGAGCAGCCGTGTAGCCCTCCCTGCGAAGGGATCAGCCGCAATCCCATTGTAGACAGTATACAACATTAACAAGCACAGCTTTGAGTACCTACCTATGATTGTATTATTAATGCGTTTTACATCTTCTAGAGATAGCCAGTCTGTTGTCTGTAGGAACCTACGTATGTTATGTTAGATAACAGGGTTTAATGTTGTCTTATAGGTATTCAATTAAGAACAGAATAAGAATACGAAGAATAAGAATTTATTTATAGCACACACATAACGATACACTAATAAAGGAAATACAATACCTAATGTACAACGCCCAACCCCAGATATAAATAACACTGGACAATCCACACAGCATCATCAAGCGCCAAGCTAAGTAGAGCTTGTGTTTCGGTACTAGACGACCGATACTTAATAATTGTACTTACATAGAAAGATTATTCTTTTATTGTACTTAGAAAACACCAAAACAAATCTTTTTAGATCATACAAACATTTACCCAGAGGCTTGAATCGAACGAGAAACCTTAATCGAATAATTATTAGGCATTAACAACTTTTAACTTTGGATCGAAGAATTTCTTTCTAAATCTACCTTGGAATAGCAAGTGAGTGAAAATAGTTTATTTAGTGCAATGCAAGTCGTATTGTAACTGCTTGTTTATAGAAACCATTCTGTTAGTTTAACTGCAGTTCTGGTTTTAGAATGAATCCGGAAGCCTTGCTGGTTGGTTTACAAAATAGATCGAGTTCGTAGAAGAAAGTAAAACATACTATATAGGGATTACATTACAGACATACAGACGACCTAAGGTCAGTTAGGAATGTCTGGCAACCGAGATAATTATGACAAAACCCTGTCATTTGGGAGAAGACCTATTGTTAAGTTCACGACTTGTGTTGTACTATGTGTTAACTTTCTTCTGGGTGAACCGATTAATGATATTTTTTTACTAGCGACCCGCCCCGGCTTCGCACGGTTGTATTATAAGTATATAAACCTTCCTCTTAAATCACTCTATCTATTAAAAAAACCGCATCAACATCCGTTGCGTAGTTTTAAAGATTTAAGCATTCAAAGGGACATAAGGACATAGGGACAGAAAAAGCGACTTTGTTTTATACTATGTAGTGATTTGAAACTACTTTTGATATTAGTTTCATACTATTTTGATGAAGATCTGTGGTAGTTTTTGAGTAATCCTACATTTTGTGTTCATTGAGTTCGACTACATCAAAGCTCACAAAGAATTTGACGTCTGTTTAAAGACGGCAGTTATTGGTGAGAAAATAAAATTTTATGACATAAAGTATCAACTTTACCCAAATCTCAATTCAAGTACGGTTACTTACTAAGGTACACTTCACTTTTCATCAAACGAGCAAAAAACTCTTCGACACTTTCAAGTATCGCTTTGCCACTTGAACCAGTGACGTAGGCCCAGAAGTATTTTATCAAGTAGAGAGAGAGTATAAGAGAATTTAGGAACAGCTTATTTGAATAACTCACAACTTAAAATTATTGGTTTGTTACCTATGCGAAAATTGTACTAAGACTGTACTGTCTACGTACACTAATAATTATGCACTTTAGTACTAGGCCTACAAATATTTGCAAAGTATATATCTACCTAAAACGGATCACTAAATAAATAGCAATAATAAATGATTATTTCCCAATTTGAAGAACTGAGTTGAATATAAAATCAGAATGATAAGTATAAAAGATTTACAACCCTGAAGTCATGAAGATATATTTCTACAAATAGGTTGTGTGTGTTCTTGAAGTTAGAGGGTAGACTTTGCATTTTTAGTCTGTTATTTCACCTTTTCTGATTACATGGCACAGTAATTCGTAACAATAATTCATAAAATTAACATTACTATATATAACATTATTATTATTCATTTATTTAGGTACCCAAAATGAAAAAACAACAAGACTAATAAAATATATTTTTAAAAAGAGCACACAATAATAGTCATTTAGCCAAGAAACAATAATAACGAAGGAGGTAAGTACTCTAATCTTTTAACTATTAATTGGGTAAAATAGGTCCCTTTCTCAGCATATTACATACAGTACTAAGCAAATTGCCCAATATGTACTGCGCTGGTTTTCAGTTCACGGAGTGACAGCACCTAGTAAGTAAAATATAATTAATATTGGCTTATTAAAAACGATACTAAATATTTTTTTAAAAGAGCACACAATAATAGTCATTTAGCCAAGAAACAATAATAACGAAGTAGGTAAGTACTCTAATCTTTTAACTATTAATTGGGTAAAATAGGTCCCTTTCTCAGCATATTACAGTACTAAGCAAATTGCCCAATATGTACTGCGCTGGTTTTCAGTTCACGGAGTGACAGCACCTAGTAAGTAAAATATAATTAATATTGGCTTATTAAAAACGATACATTTTTAAATATTTTAACTAAATCAAGATAAAAAGAGTATATAGGGGAGGCAGGGATAATGGCGCTCACGGGGCAATTGCGCTTTATTGTGGGAAGGCGCGTGGTGCATGCGAATTGCATCTTATCCGAAGATTTAGCACAAAATTATAACTGAATATTTTATCCTTATACTTAGCAACGAATTTACAAAGATAAGCCTTAGTATTCGATTAAAATAATAAAATAATAACAGCAAATTAATCCCAAAAAATGAATTAGTTTGAAGATCTCCCTTCGGTCGGATCTTTGATTTCCTCGGGGGAAGTTCTTGAAGTTCTTGTTTCGAATTTCTGAAGTAGGTACCTAAAACATCGGGCTTACGTATGATTAATGGCTTAATTTCGTCTATCTCCACGCCCCAACCCTTTTTACACGATGGTCATCATTCATTCCGAAGGTCTTGTTTTGAGAGAAATTATAAATAAAGTACTTAAGTGGATAAGCATAAAGGAAGGAAAGGTTATGATTCCAATAAAGTTACTTGTATAAAACGCAACAGGTAGATGTTGGGTTTATTTTTAACTAGCTACGCCTCGCGGCTTTGCTTCGTGGAAATTTAATTTGTCAAATGGAGAACAATACTTAAATCAAATCGAATTGCTTTCCATAGGGGTTGTTTTTAAAAAGAAAAAAATACGTTGTCTATTATTTACTTTGTAGATTATTCATACCGAGTTTGATTGAATCGAACTCAGGAATAATAATTTTCCATAAAAACTTTACCACCCTTTTTAACCCTCTCAAGGGTTAATTATTCAAATTAGAGTAGCCTATGTTGTTATTCTAGATCTTAAAGTATCGACAAATCAAATTTCGTCTAAATAAATTAAGAACGGTCACGGAGATACGCTATAACAAATATTCACACAGACTTTCACATTTATTTTATTAGTACCTAGGATATCAGAGCACAATGTTTTTAATCAGACGTAGCTACTACAGCTATACGAGGATATCTGCCTAGTGTTATTTTATTCAAAGCACACGTACGATCGTGCGTGCGCCCTTGGCTTGCTCAATCACTCCGATAACAGCAACTGAACTATCAACGACCAAGACAATGAGACCTCCCCATCCAGTTCTCTGACCCCCCTGCCATCTCCACATCAAACAAACCAGCGGGGCAGACCGGGCCATCTAATCCTGGCTGGTCTTCAAAGGGTTTACGATGTTATGGGTTAACTCTTGTGGGAATGAGTTCTTAAAGAATTATTTACTCTGTTTCGAGGTAGTACAATGACCTGGATTGTTTTATTTTTACCTACTCGGCGGCTGAAATTTATGGGCTACGATAAGGCAAACACGGCGCATCAAGTGGGCGATAGGTATAAACGGGATCACTTTCATTGGTACTTGGAACCCTTTATAAAACAAAGCTTAGCTTTATTTAATGTTCTTTGGTGAACTTAAAATTCCATTCTTCTTTCTAATTCACAGACGTAACAATACAAATACGTGCTCGATATTTTTTGGAATATTAGAGGATTATTGTTTTACGGTTTCGGGGAAAAGGATCAAAAGGCTTTGAAATTTAAAACAAAGGTTCAAATGTTTTTTATCACAAGTCGGATTATTTGGTTGCTAGTTACAGCCTATGGCTTTGGACGCGTTATTAGATATACCTATGATTCCAGTAAATACCTAAATATGTTTTTTTTATTGAAAATATTACGATATTGAACGTTATAGCTATCAAATAGGAACTTATTTATGGTATATTAGCTGCTCCCTTTATCTTAACCCGCGTGAAAATCAATAAAAAAGAAGAAATTTTGAATAGACGTAGTTCTAGCCCTGGAATAACACATAGGCTACTTTTCATCTTATAAATCAGTTCCCATAGATAGACTTGCTTGAGCAATAGCATTGAGGAGATGTTTCACAAACCCTAGGGGTAATTGTGTAAAAAAATACGTGTTTAATTATTCACTCCATAGTTTATTTACGACGAGTTTTGAGTGAATCGAACCATGGAATAATTATTTTACATACAAACTTTACCACCCCATTTAACCCCTTCAAAGGTTAATTTATCAAAATTTAGCAGTCCTTTATGTTCTAAGTCCTAATCTATTTACATACCAAATTTCATCTAAATAACTTAAGTAGTTACGGAGATTACCTATAACAAACATTCACACAGTCTTTCCCATTTATTATAATAGTAAGATAAAACTGTAATGAGCTCGAAACAGCAAAGGAACATAAATCTATTTCAGTGAGTACCTACATGTAAGCTTGTAGTAGACTCAACGTACCTACGTCGTGGATTTTCTACTGCCAGAGACAGAGTGCAGTCAGATATCACAAAAGCTATTGTTTTATCTTCTTTTGCGTCGCTTGAGAGTACAGATACTTTTATCTATTATTTACTAGATACGCCTGCGGCATTGCCCGAGAACCAGTGTTTTTTTACATACAAATTTTAGAAATAAAAATATCCATGTTCAATTATGCACTCCGTAGTTGATTTATACCTAGTCTTCACTGAATCGAACCAAGGAATAATTATTTTCCATGCAAAATTTACTACCCCATTTAACCCCTTCAGAGGTAAATTTTTCAAAATTTTACTGTCCATGTTATTCTTGGTCATAATCTAATATATAATATCACAATATAATTAATTCAGATCAAAAATTCAAAAATCTCCATTACAGAGATTTTTGAACGGAGATTTTTCATTCTAAAACAATTATTTAAGAAATATCCTGACGAAAAAATCCTAAAACTAAATTTTCATCCTAAAACTATTATTTCAGAAATATCCTAAGTCAATTGAAATTATTGATCATAATTTATCATTAAGTAAAATCATTGTGTTAAATCTGGTGCCTCTTGTGTGCTTAGGTTAACTTTGTGTTAAGATTTCCTGGGAGAAATCGCTTTCAGCAACAAGGCCGCCTTTAGTACTTTGTAATTTTTAAATTAAGATAAAATATTTCAAGTTACTTTCTAGTACAATAAAGTGTTAATTCGCGGGTAACACAGACAACAAGTTTATAATTAGGTGTGTTTTAAAAAGTATAAAATACTTCGAATTCTTCAAACAAAAATTATTGTACAGTCAAGAATGTCGAAAATAAAAAAATAAATAATTCCTTACAGTCCACACAGCATCATCTAGCCCCAAGCTAAGCAGAGCTTGTGTTATGGGTACAAGATGACTGATATACTAAATACAATACATTACATAAATAGATATTTTTTTATACATAGAAAAATCCAGACCAACGGAACAAATTTCTGTAGATCGCACACAAATTTGTTCCGAGGCGGGAATAGAACCCGCAACCTCCTGCGTCGCAGGCGGACCTTCGCCCACCGCGCCACATCAGTCGTCAAATAAGCATTATTAAGAATTATAAATCAAAAACGACTGATAAGCTCTTGATAAAATTTATTTTAAGTTATGAAAAGCACCAACTTTTATTAAAAAATATCAAAGAAGTTCTGAGGCACTTCTTCACTCATGCAAAAAGTAGTGGAATAATACCTTTTCTGAAGGCTGTATCTAGAAATATATAAAATTAATGAATTTCTAGAACTCATTACAAATATTTGAGCTATGGCACTTGATAAGAGCTTAGCTTGTTGATATAAGTGTTGTTATAAGTAGACATGAAACGTTTTCTGAGAACCAATTACTGAAAAGCTGATAATTTCTTAGAATACGCCGTCGCCTTTCAGTCAGTGTACTTTATTACAATAGCCACGACTACTTTATTGTCTGCCAAATAAAATTCAACTAACTTAAGTTTTTGTTTAAGACATAAATAAAATAAAATAAACCTTTAACGACGTCTGTGACGCAGAAGGCGGTTTTCTGCCCAAGATGCAGAAAGTGCGGTTGCAATTCTCGGACCAATGAGTCGATTTGTTAAAAGTATCCATCTATATTTATAAAAGAAATAACTGGGTGACTCATCAAGAGATTTCTGTTACTACAAGAGCTACGAAGAAATTTAGCACAGAGGTTCCTTTTAGGACGTGGCGCCCTTTAAGAACGGATTTTCGGAAGTGAAAAAAATGTATGATAGTTAAAATGGGGTCAATAAGGTATTACTAACATAATTACGTGTGTTTTAAAAAATTATAAAATACTTAGAATTCTTCGAACAAAAATTATATTTATAATTTAACAAAACTTATTTTTAAATTATGAAAAGCACCAACTTTTATTTAAAAAAATATCAAAGAAGTTTAGTTTTAAGTTTTTAAGAAATTCTCGAACGGATTTATGGAAGTTAAAATGGGTCAATGAGGTATGTCTAAAGTCCAGGCGAATGAAATCGCGATCGCGTCGGCTAGTTTTAAAGGTAAATAAGCATTCCGTGTTAATAACGTTAGGTGTGTGAGAAGGGTTTTACTTAATAACAGTATTTTATCAGACATCAATATTATAATAGTCGTCAATACAAAAACCCAAAGCATAAGCCGTAGATACTTTGTGGCATGAGAATGATGTGTGAAATGTGCATAATTATTTGTTTATATATTTTATCAGAGCAACCATGCGAGAATCCGCATTCAGAATTATCCAATCCAACGCCTGGCAGAGTGCCAAGTTGACACCAGAACACTTCATAAAGCGCGATAATGTCCCTAAATGCTTTTCAATAACTACAAGTTGACGTGTTTTAAAATAAAAACCGGCTAAGACCGGACTCCTTCACGAAGGGTTCCGTATCTATAAGTATTTTTGTATGTATATAGTCTATACATACATAGAAACCGCGCTGCACCGTGCAAGCATCTAAAGAAACGCCAAAAAAATCATGTCTGTTGGGTGGAACCCCTTAAATATTTTAATATTCTGTTTCATAGTATTTGTTTTTATAGCGGCAAGAGAAATACATCTGGGAAACTTTCAAGTGTGTTATTATTACTGTTCATGAGATAGGTTGGTTGGTACAGCCTGGTGATAGACGGGCAGAGAGACGAACGGACAGCAGATTCTTAGTAATAGAGTCCCGTTCTACCCTTTGACTATGGATCCCTAAAAACTATAAAACGATTTTAATTCCGCTTTATAGTTATCTAGTGTTTAAGCCCTTTACGATGGTAACGAGTTAGGTAAATTAATGAGATAGCGAGGTTAGTACGAAAATATCATCGATGTTTTCAATCTTTAGATTTTTTTCGATTATTTAAAAACCAACTGGAAAGACTACTTTGATACAAAAATAATAATTTCCAAAGGTGAGGTAAGAGAGGAGTAATCAGTGAATATACTTACAAAAATAAGATTCCGACGAATTGAAACTCTGCTTCTTTTTGGGAGTCTTTTAAAAAGTAAACTGTAATTTGCTTGAAGACCTCGTAGATAGGAACGTGCGACGGCAAATAAAACATCTGTGCGGTGCAACTTCTTTGAAACCAAACACAAACTGCTCAAAGAGAATAAAATCGTTTACACTGCTTTTGAATATTTTATTCGACGAGCAAATTTAAATTCAGTTCATAAATGGAATGTTGGAATGAAAGTAAAATGAAGGAGGTTTTATTCTGATATCTATAATGGGACTTTTTTGGGTTTCAATATCTATGATATGACGATATCTGTGGTACCAGCGGTTTTGAAGATCTCCTTGCAACTCAGGAGAATGCTGTTTCGATTCCTGCCTTGAGACAAATTTTTGTACGATTTTTAGACATTTGTAGGTACATAGGTAGTCTAGGTATTAAGAGTGTTGTATATGTATAGTAAAAATGTCTAACTATGAAGTATAATGAGTAAACTAAAGTTTTGAGTTAAGTACATTTTGTAAATCAGTTACCTTAGCGTGGGGCTAGTTGGTGCTGCGTGACGTAGGCCGTAAACTTCTTTATTTAACAGTGGAACCACATCTTCGCAATTTGACTCTAAGTCTTTAGAAGCTAGCAAACTACGTGAAGCTCAGCTTTACTTCTGTTATTACTTGGCAGGCAACGTAGAGTCTAAAAGGGAAATGGAAGTGGTACACTTATATTGCATCAATTACTTAGGCATTTCAACAGCAATGACCTGCTACATTGTAAGCAATTCGGGTTTACTCGTGGCAGGTCAACTACTGATGCTGGTGTAGAGTTAGTATCGCATATTTTTGATGCTTGGGAGAAGTCGCAAGATGCTTTAGGTGTTTTTTGCGACTTATCAAAAGCATTCGATTGTGTACACCATGAGACATTAATCAGGAAACTACATCACTATGGAATGAATGACACCTCTTTGGCTCTTCTTTCTTCTTATTTAAGCGACAGGATACAAAGAGTTGACATTAATGGGAAACGGTCTTCGGGGTCTGTAGTTACTATGGGTGTACCGCAGGGGTCTATCCTCGGTCCTTTCCTATTTTTAGTTTATATTAACGACTTGCCTGATCTTGTAAAGAATAATCATGAGATTGTATTGTTTGCTGATGACACTTCTTTAATTTTTATATGAAAAGACAATCAACAAATTTCGACGACGTGAATAATGCAATCTCAAAAGTTGTCCACTGGTTTAGCGTCAATAATCTTTTGCTTAACAAAACCAAAACGAAATGTATTAGATTTATTCTACCTAATGTGAAACAAGTTAAAGCCGATATACACGTGAAAGGAGAAACGTTAGACATTGTAGAAAGTACTGTATTCTTAGGAATCACCCTAGACAGTAAGCTTCAATGGGGCCCACATATAGATAAGCTATCAAAAAGACTCAGTTCTGCAGCATATGCAGTCAAAAAAATCCGTCAACTTACAGACGTAGATACTTCTAGACTTGTTTATTTCAGCTACTTCCATAGTATTATGTCTTATGGTATACTGCTGTGGGGGAATGCTGCAGACATCAACACCGTTTTTGTGTTGCAGAAGAGGGCTGTTCGGGCAATCTATAATATGGGTCCCAGAGAATCCCTACGTGATAAATTCAAAGAAATTAACATAATGACAGTACCATGTCAATATATTTATGAAAATTTATTGTACACTCGTAGAAATATCAGTAAGTTTCCTAAAAATAGCGATATACATAATGTCAATACTAGAAATAAAAATAAACTCGCTTTGCCTACAACTAGACTAAACAAGGTTAATGTATCTTTCAAAGGGCAATGTATACGCTTCTACAACAAGACTCCAAGTGAGTTGCAAAAACTATCAGTAAATAAATTCAAACAAATTGTCAAAACTGTTCTTTGTAAAAAGGCTTACTATAAAATATCTGATTATTTGGATGATAAAAAAGCTTGGGACGAGTTTTGCTCCAACTCGAAAACGAACAACCTAACAAGGTAAAGGTTTCTTGTTCGCTTCATTACTCTAGTTTTAATTATTTATAAAATGAATTTGACGTGTCCAAGTGTCCTGTAAGGTCTTATGGAAATAAAGCACTTTGACTTTTGACTTTTTGACTTTTGACATAATATTTTTGTTTTAAAACCTACTGTAGCGACCTTTAGTCATACGTGAGCTGAACTACAAATCTTATTGTAGCTCAATATAGGTGGCATTGGCAACTGGAACTGAAATGTTGATTACAAAACATAGAATGATTTATACATAACTAGCAACCCGCCCCGGCTTCGCACGGTTTTATTATACGTATAAACCTTCCTCTTGAATCACTCTATCTATTAAAAAAAGACGCATCAAAATCCGTTGCTTAGTTTTAAAGATTTAAGCGTTCAAAGGGACATAATGACATAGGGACAGAGAAAGCGACTTTATTTTATACTATGTAGTGATTATCCTGATATTATGAAAGTGGTGTCGAACGAAAAAAACTTCCCGTTGTTGACTTGTAACTAGGTAAGCGTAGACGTGTAAAAGTGTTTTAAAGTGCTAAAAGTAATTTCGGATTCCGTACCTTTTTATTCTTATTCGGCGATGTTTCAACCGCGTTATCTACAGCTGTCCTCGATGACTTAGAGTTACTGCGAGAGTTGATGACGGCACAGTTTCACAACTACCCTCAATTTATCATCATTCAGATTTGTGAATGCGCATGTTCACAGAACGATTGCTGTAATTGCGGTCAGTATCATCTGTAAATTAAAAGAACAGAGCGATATTTTTCCATTTCACTTTATGTAATGTAGCAACCGCTTGTTCATACGTTATTTCTAATCATCAAATCTCCTGTCAACGTCATTTTGACAGGAAAATAACTATTTGACTTTTCAAACTAATACGCTAACTGGATATAAGTAGGTAAGTCTCGTACTACCTTAGTTATAAAATGGACCAATAACAATAAGTATTTATGCTCATTTAAATCAGTAGGCAGAGTGCCCAGAATAGGTACCTACTGGAAGTATTACCATATTGAATGACAATGCTAATTCGCTAATCAAAATAGCAGAAAGCATTTTATGGATCACTTCTGTACCTAAATTTAATATTTTTTTATATGGTTTCAGGCACGTAAGAATGCCTCTTTGTCGATTCATACTCTTTGTTGCCTTAAGGCTATGCGAACAAGATGAGCAGTCAGACCACTGATTAACTAACATTAGCTTACACTCAGGTGGAGCATTTGAAACTACCTTGAATCGAACATCTTAGCGAACTTTCTGGAAGCACATTGATTGAAGTTACATAGAGCCACCATTCACCATTCACCATTCACCCTCTTTAGAGTTCAACTCTATGAATACGCAAAGAAAAAAACAAAATAACTGTTGTAAGTACCTAGTATATACTATTTATAAGTGTTTCAGGTACCTATAGTAAGCTAGTGCGTAGAGCTTTCAAAATATATTGCTTGCAACTACTGGGCTAAAAGATAAAAAAAAACACTTTAGAGATTTGAATATTGACTTGACTTAGATATTTGAAATTCACTAGTACAATGCATACAGCATGTTCCAGTGAATTCGAAATCACTATTATTAGGGAAGTTATTGATTTTTCTACGGGTGTATAATAAATTTTCATATATATGAAAATTTGTTGTAGGTACATTTGTATTACATCTTACTGTTATTGTTTCCTTTGAATTTATCGCGTAAAGATTTTTTTGGTAGATTACCTATTTGATTTCTTAGAAGCTTATCTATCGTTAAAACACTAAAACAATTTTCATCTTCTTCTAAATTCCTCAAGTAACGTTATCTATAACCAGCAAAAGCTGAGAACCGAAAATATTTCATTATTTTTCCCCGTGACGTAAAAACTGCCAATATAAACTATCTCTATTTTATGTCACAGAGAATTTACGAGGAGAAAACAATGATCCCGCGCTTCCTGATAAAATCCGAGTGACGTATAGCGCGACACCGAAGCCCGTATTCACCGCTAACATCGATAAAAAACTGAAGATAGAATATATGCTCTGAGGAACCGGGCGACGAGCAGATTTTGTAAGCAAGCTTGCTATTTTTTCTACACGTTTTTTTCTGTATGGTAGCGCATCAGCATTGCCATACAGTGTCTTGAGGACGCTTCCGACTGGTATTGACAAGATCAGTAGACCTACTCTAAACAGTTTGAAACCGTCTGCATGTAGATCAATTGTTTCAGTTTAATAATTAATTAATAAATAAATAATTCTGGACAGTCCACACAGCATCATCTAGCCCCAAAGCTAAGCAGAGATTATGCTATGGATTAATTGTAATGGTTTTAATTTGTTACAAGTCCTTGATCGTAATTTTCTTTTATTAAATATAGAAATCTTTTTCTACATGTACGACTGCTGCGAACTATGCACTAGGTTCATGAAACACTTACAGCTAGGCTTAAAAACAGATAAAAGTATAGAACATCTAGACTACCTAGTAAGTACTTGGTTTTTGAAGGTTAATTATTAGTTTCCGCAGACAAGCATCCTACAAAGACGTAAGTTCACATTTTGAAAAAAACCCAAACATAATAAAATATGTACCTACTACATTACATTTTTGTAGTTATCTTACACTTGACAAAGGATTGTAAAGATAGGTCTTTATTTTAAGAACAAGGTAGGTCACGAGGAAATAAATTCGAGCCAAAACCTAACACCAATTCGTTCTGAACCTAACGCCCAGATCATTACGTAAGATACCAAATAGGAACTTATTTCCTCTAGCTAGGTACCTATTAGTTGGAATCAAAGAGATGGTGTAACACAGGTGATTTAGGTCAGAGCCGTTATTTCCAGGCTGTGAATACCCCAATTTAGATTTACAAATAGTTCATAAATTCCTAATAAGAACATAATAAGGTAGGCATTTCGCTGATCGTTTAACTTTGCCACTCAGAACAGCCCCATAAAGCAATACATATAGTGAATCGTCCCAAATAGATCAAACAAAAGGCCTTCAGAGTCCATTCCTTCAAAGAACCACCCACTCTGAGCCAGTGTGACCAGATTATTTTTTGCGAAAATACCGAAGCACCTCCAGAAAATACGGAAATATACTGACCTATGCAGGGCAAATATACCAATAAAAATACTGATTTTCATAACATATTTACTGTAATAATCATCTTCAATCATCGCTATAAATGTTGGAGTTATAAATATTTTATCGCTCTTTTCGAAGGATTAAAAAAAATTTCAAATTTTTTTATTATACTTTAAAAAAAAATCTTGACAGGTGTTTTCTCTTTAGTCTGTTCAAAATAACAAAAAAACTTAGTTACCTACCAAAATAGTTGCATTCGATATTGATCTAATGACTATCTAACTTGATAGTTAAACCTAGTACATCCATAATAGATGGCGATCAAAAGAATAATGACGTTTATTTTATAAAATATATATTTTTTTAGGTTTTACCACCCATGACGAACATCCATGTTGCGCGACGGGCGAAGGCGACGCAGGAGGTTGCGGGTTCGATTCCCGTCTCGGTACAAATGTGTGTACGATCTGCAGATATTTGTATGGGTTGTTCTGGATGCTTTCTATGTATAATAAAAAATCCCATAACACAAGCTATGCTTAGCTTGGGGCTAGATCATGCTGTGTGAATTGTCCAACATTTTTTAATTATTTATGTGTAATATTGAATCTGTGATATCGATGTTTTCTAACTATGTACTAACTAGCACATAGATTTTTATTCACCATCCATGAATATCAATCATCCATAAGGTAGACTGAATTCGGGGTTTATTTAAATAGTTGATATTCACGGGATTCCCCGAACATTGGTTCGCGACGACCGACGTTCGCGAGGACCATTGCTTAGGGTGCTACCAACTTCATTACCAAAATATACCCAAAATTACCGACTTCCGGCAATATACCTACAAAAATACTCATATTCAAAATAATGGACAAAATATACTGAAAAAGTATTAAAATACTGAATCTGGTCACACTGCTCTGAGCCTGTGGGTACTGTTCGGAAGTCTAAGTGAAAACGTATGTAGGCAACGACGGCGGCTTGAATTGACAGCGAAATGTGAAAATGCGAAATCAGTTTTCTGCGGTTTTGCGAGCCTCGGGCTTTCAGTCCAAATCAAACTAACTTAGATTAAAAACTTTGGGGACGAATTGGTAGGACCGCGGTTTTCCATTTTCAAATTAAAGAAATTATCTTCACTCCTACTTTGTGCCAGAACTTTTACAAACAGAATTCCTAGAATCTTTAAGTACTTTTCAGATTCTACTCTCTTTTCTTTTTAGGTAGCGGTTAATCAAATCTACTCTTACTTGGATGGGCAGGTTGTAGGTAAGTAAACTAAATAGGAATATACGAACTAATAAAATCTTTTTGTACAACTATGGTCAGAAATGCAAAAATGATCTAGTTACACTCAAAGTTCCTGAAGATGCAGAGGACATTAAATCATTAAGATTCGAGGTTTTCCAGATTTGATAGTAAATTATTTTGGTTGGAAATAAAATAAACCATTCATTATCGAACTTCCGTACATGTATTGAGGAAATTTCTTAAGATATTTATTTTGCAAACTGAACGAATTCCGACAAAGCAGGTTTAAATAGATCATCAATAGAAAAGCTATTTAAAGCTTTTTGAAAGTAGGGTAAAGTACAAAACTCATTACTTTTTCGATTAGAAAAAAACATCCTGAATGAATATAAATATGGCCGGAAACGATTTCAACCACCCTTTGTTACAAAAAAGTCATTTGAAATTGCTTCCCGTTTTTGTAATTATTCAACCTCCAAATTAAGAGGGCGAAATTAATTAAGACCAACAAAAGAAATTACTATAATTTTATTGTCAGTTGATGAGAATATACCAATTACTTTACGTCAAATTAATTCTCTCTGGTTAGCTTGGAGCTGTGTGTATTGTCCAGCATTATTTATTACTATTATTCAAACTACTGTTTCAGATATCATGGTGATATTTTCGCTGTGATATTTGAAACCTTTCGTCCCTTTGAATTTGATATTTGTTCCGATTTGTGCTTCCTAAACAAAGATTTTGGAAGCAATTACAATTACGAACAAAAACGTCGAGTGTTTCGAACATCAAAGCTGTGCCAAGGCCCAGTTCAAGGGAATATTTCGAGACCTGCGGTTGACAAAGGATAATTCTGTTAGGTACTTCGTTTCTGTGAAAGATAAATACCTTCCTACTTCCTGCGATGCTAGGGAAAATTGTCTGCAGGCGATCTTGGAAGTCCACGTAGTTTATCTTGCAGGTTAAGTAGGAAACACAAATGAGCGAGTCTTTTTTACAAATTCGGTAAAAGGTTATACATTAATGGAAATGGTAAATCTATTTTGTGTCTCAGGCTATGAATCAACAGATTTTGATGGTGACTATTTGATGGTTAACAAAATAGTCAATGTGAGAATATCATACAAGATCCAAAGTTATACCTTAAGAAGATGCAAGGTTTAATGCTGGACAATCAACATGGCATCATTTAACCCCAAGCTATGCAGATCTTGTGTTGTGGACGACTGATAAACTTACTACAATACATTGTATAGATAGATAATTTTATTACTTATATTTAGAAAAACACCCAAGACCCTAGCACATATATTTGTAGATCGTTCACACATTTGAATCCATCTTACCAAAGCCAGAATCGAACCCGCAACCTCCTGCGTCGCTGGCAGACTTTTAAAAATGAGAGGGGATCCTTCAAAATACATAAGATATAAATCTACCAGAAATTGAAGAGTATCATGGCAGTCAGCCTGATTGTCATTAGTTGACGAATTATGTATGAGAGAGGCCTTTGTCCTCGAAAATACTTCATAAAGCATCAGAAAATAGGACAGTTTCGATAAAGAATGTGATGGTAAAATGTAATTACGTTCAAAGAACTTCGTCTTAAACGAACCGGGCGTGACTATTTTATTAAATACCTGCTCTTAAGCTTCTGGTTTCAGTCGTGTGATAAATCAGTAAGTACGAACCGAGGCTTTGTTCACGTAGTACTGTAGGATCACGAAAAAATTTAGCGAGAGGTTGATTGAAACTTTTATCTTGATTACATGTACAAAACAAAATGAGAGAAATACAATATTCAATGAAAATAGCCTATTTCAAATCATTCGATACTACAAGTGAGTGCGTCGGTATGAAACAAAGATTCTATTAGCCTTCGAGCTTGAAATATTCTACCGCTATCAAACAACGAAAATTAGTTCTTAGTTGGCGCCAATTTAAATGTGTGGAAAAAAGTGGAAACTTTTGATTACTGACATCGTAAACTAATAAACAACCTGTACGGACTCTATTACAGAACTATATTATTTTATTTCCCAGTCATACAGTATGAGTAGCGTCAGTGGTTTGCATAAAATAGTACGAGATAAGGAAATAACGGTACACAGTTGTAAACAAAATGCAGCGTTAAAAGAGTTTTTCATGCATAAATTCGGTGCCTAAAAAACAGGGCCAAAGCGGGAGGCTGTCGCTTTTAGCATATTCTGCTTCAAAAGCAACATGTAGGTCTACAGACTGTTTTATTAGGCCTTTCAGTCTGCACCCCGCATTCTGTGAGATATTCAAGACTAGCTTTATGAGACTAACAGATTCATCCGGATCCGCACAGCTAAATTTTCCATCACTACTCAATTTTGACATCATCATCAACCTTTATCAGTCCACAGCTGGAAATAAGCCTCCCTTTATGAGCGCCATAGCACCCTGTCTTCAGCTTGCCGCATCCAGCAACTGCCTGCAGTCTTTAGCCGATCGTCACCCCACCTGGCCGGAGGGCTTTCAACACAACGTTTTCCAAGTTACGGTCATATATCAAGAACACGTTAACCGCAACGATTGTCAGTTCTTCACGAGATACGGCCTTCCCACTGCCACTTCAGCTTGCTAATTATTGTTTGAGCTATGTATGTCGATAACTTTGGTTCTCTGTCGGATGTATTTGTTACGAATTCTATGCAGCATATTCAAATATGTATTGTAATTCAACATGCTCTTTGATTATCTTTTACACTGACTGAGCAATACACTTCATGATGTATTTCGTTATGTACTTTGTTACTCTTTTTTTCTAATATATAAAAAACAGACCTGCGTTGAGCTCTTATCACCGTACAACAATCCTCACAGCATCATGTAGCCCCAAGCTAAGGAGAGCTCGTGATTTGGTTAGTTGACTTGATGACTGATATGTTTATTACAATACATTACATAATACATATTTCATTACACGGAGAACTACCACATAACTTCAGATCATACAAACTTTTTGTCCCAAGGTTGAAATCAAACCTGCAACATCGTAGGTGTCATCGGTCGTTATCAATTAACCAAGAATAATAATTTATCCAAATTTAAGTGACATTTAAACATTGCAGATTGCCTAAAGTTTATATTTTTATCAATTTATTCCCGAACAAAAATTATGAAAAAATATTGTGCTAGACTAGACAATCCACACAGAATCATCTAGCCCCAAGCAAAGCTTTTGTTATGACTGATAAATTTAATATAATCAAAGTGTCCACCACCGTAATTCCAGGGAACGGAATACCGAGAAATATCAAGTCTGCCTCCACCCTATAGATTACAAAGTAGCTTTTTGGCCAGAAAACGAATGGTGTCCGTCGAATAAAATCCCCTAATCGGAAACAAAACGCCTTTGGGTGTTCTAAATTGACCCTCGATTGGCAGCCTTCCAAACACTTTGTCGGACTGTGACCTTATCGCATTACGGGTTACAGTGAACTCACGTGAGTAGTGACATTTTCCTTAAAAGGGCTCGGAGTCAAAAATATCGACAATTATATGTATGTACAGTCAGCTGCAGTAAGATAATCGAACCTGTGATACGAAAGGACTTCAACATACCAAAGTCAATTAACCGACTTCTTCGGTGGGCCGGCGACAAGTTGTAAAACACCTATGATATTTCTGCACTTAAATATCACACCTAATGAAGTATTATTTAATGTTATTTTTTTGTAATTATTTATTTTTATTTACATAAAGTATTATATCATTTATAGTGGTACTCTAAAGACTAAGACGGTGCGTCTTTAGTACACCGCTGGTCTGTAAAACCGCGTCTACAGCTTATCTTTATTTCTTTAGACTTACTGAATAAGCACAAGTAAAATTTTAAACTAGTCTATCATTAAACGTCAATACGAAGTGGCTTTATGACGTGATTAAAGGTAGAAAGAATGAAAACTATGGAAACTAATTTACCTTTGTAGCGACATCTAGCATGATGTGAGCTGAACTAAAATGAAAAAAAGAAATAACAAAAATTCTGAGTGCAAAAAGTGGATCATGTGACCATTATTCCTAGCTCGCGCAAGCGTTGGTTTCTGCAACATCTAGCCTATATAGAACTTTCCGACATCAATTGTCGGTCGAAAGACCCCGGGTAAGTGGGCCAGATGGGCCGACCCGGTACAGGGAAGATCTTCCCCTGTAACTCTTTGGGGGAATTCCACCTTTATCCCCCAAACTGGTGACCTCCGTCGTGCCAGCCGTCGACTACCTCGGACGATTCTTGCCGACACCCGACGACTGGATTTCTCAACACGATTCCTTCAACAACCAGCGCAGCACTCTAGCTATCAACGATCATCATCATCGTCAGCAGCAGAGCACTCCAGCCATCAATGATCATCATCATCATCATCAGCAGCAATCAACCTTCATCTCTTCTCTCTCCCTCAAGCTTACCTTCCGGACCAGCATCATCCCTCAGCCTCCGCAGATCCATCGCAGCCGCCCCGACTTCCTGGTGCTGCAGGCTTCTCCCCTCCTCGATAACGCTTCGTGGAGTTCCTCAGCGGCATCATCTGGGCATACAGTCTCGACTCACCGAAGACTCACCCGGAGCACCGCACCGCGCTTCATCCCGACTCACCGTGGACCGTCTCGACTCACCGCAGACTACAAGCGCCGCGCTTCATCCCGACGCACCGTGGATACGTCTCGACTCACCGCAGACAAGCGCTCTCCCGTCCCCAACCTGCTCATCGCACCAGTCTCGACTCACTGAAGACTACGACGAGCTAAGCTGGACACTGGATATGCTGATATCAAAAACCTATATCGACCTTCGGTCTGGAAAGGGAGTGATGTAGCGACATCTAGCATGATGTGAGCTGAACTAAAATGAAAAAAAGAAATAACAAAAATTCTGAGTGCAAAAAGTGGATCATGTGACCATTATTCCTAGCTCGCGCAAGCGTTGGTTTCTGCAACATCTAGCCTATATAGAACTTTCCGACATCAATTGTCGGTCGAAAGACCCCGGGTAAGTGGGCCAGATGGGCCGACCCGGTACAGGGAAGATCTTCCCCTGTAACTCTTTGGGGGAATTCCACCTTTATCCCCCAAACCTTTATTTATTGTGTGCGAGTCAGAGCGAGTATCCTGAACATTCATAAAAGCACGAGTACCCATGCTACGGCGTAGCATTCTACGGCGTAGCATTCTATGGCTAGCATTCTACCGCATTAGTGCTACGGCGTAGAGAGAACAAATTTTTAGAAAGATTTTTCTTTTGATTTTAGTTAATATAGGTCGAGCTCGAATCTCTAATATTCTTTCATAACAAAAGGAATTTTCTCTAAGGCATTTCTCGCGATCTCCTTGGGAGGAAACTAGATCAGGAAAAACAAAAATAAAAGTGAAAAGAGATTGCCATAATCAGTGCAGTCAGGGTCTTGGGGACGTTTCCGACGGGTATTGAAATGAATCCGTTGAGCTACTCCTAGATGGTTTGTAACAATCTGTAGTTAGCTCAATTGATTCAATTAAAAATACCAGTTTTTATTTATTTCTTTAATTTGATTGTAGAGATTACTTTCTTATCTCAGAACCATTTAAAGTAGCCATAAATCATATCGTTAACTTTATATCGTTCCTCTTTCTTATTATTCCTCGTAAAACACTTATCTAAAATAAATGCTAATTAATGAAGCTACAGTTTTAATTACTGAAATTGAGTCTGAATAAACAACGCTTCACGGTTTCGTGATTTGAGGTGTTTGTTTGTGCAAAACCTGATTTGATTTATATTCAAATAATTTGGTTGATTAGCTTTTGCTAAGCAAAGTTTGTACTTTGCTTGAAATTATGAGAAGTAATTGGAGGAGTGAATTTCAATAGCAATCTAATTTCGTATCTTATCACGCTCTCTCTTCCTAGAACTAACAATGTTTTTAGTACCTTACACACTGTCTTTGTATTCCTTCACATAAATTTTAGGAACCCGTAGGCAACATAGATTTAGACGACGTCCAGCAGACGAATTTCTAAATAAATACCTACAATTTACAATTTACCTTTATATTCTTGCTACTGACAAATAGCACAGTTTTTTAAGTGTTGGCATAAAAGTAGGCACTCTATGGCGTTGAAAAAAGCGCTTTTTTGCTTTTTAATGCCAAATGTGTACCTACTTACCCTTCGAATGAACCTTTTCAAATCAACCCATGGATATCGTAAGAGTCAACTAAAGGAACCTGAGTGAAACAATGCTTCAGCTTCCTTCTATGTATTTAGAACACCACCTTTGCAATCACAAATCCACTGCCAATGAAGGCTCATAATGGAATTACTTGTATTGCTTGTTGTTCAAGAGTGGATTTACTTTTCTGATGCTGATGATAATTGTGTATCTTACGTCGCATCTTACGCGCCCCTTACAAGCTATACCAACAATCAATCTTGACGAAATATTATCACATATCACTGTTGGTGTCTATGATAAAGATAGCGCAAGAAAAGGAAAATGCGCTACATATTGTGAGAGCCAAGAGTGTTGCTTTTTGATCTTATGAATAGTAACAGGCGTAAGATTAATGAACTGACTGCAAGCAATGTTGCGTGCGTGTTTTCTTATGTTGCGATTTGTTTCTTTTTGTCTGTTTTTGTTTGTGTTTATGCTATTAATCATCACAAGAACATAAACAATCTCAAACGTTTGGATTAAGAAGTTATCTTAAGATTTCCAGCTAGATCTAGACACCCTTTTTTAAAAATAAATCAGGTTGTGACCCACTTCAGACACTGTTAACGTAGTTAGTTCGTGCCTCACTATCAGTTGGCGCAGTATTCTCTTCCCATCTCGAATTAAAGGAAAATGGGGGACCCTTCTAAGATAGGAAATAAAATAGCCAAGTTTAATCTCGTCTCTGGGATTTAACGCGATCCATAAATTAAGTATACCTAATGGTGAGAATTTATTGCGCTGAGCTAAAGTTATTGCTAATTCTATAACACATTATGGCCTGGCTGTTCAGTATTTTATGGTAAGTAAACCTGACAAGGAGCAATGTTGATATTTTGGGGGCACTTAATTGGCGTTTCACAATATCGCCCAACAAAAATTACGAGTTGTTCTCTCTAATAGGAACTTTTGTTGAATGGATTTTATAACATTTTTGCTCACTAGGGGTGGAAAATACCTTGATTGATGCACTACGCTCATGCATTATTACCGTCCAAAGAGGTAAGCTATCAGCACGGTTTTCTATTAACATTCAACCTCTTTCATCATCGTCGTCAGCGTAGCACAATGTTGTATAAATAAGCTAGTTTCCCCAGTTCCGGAGACAGCCTCTTTTATCGCTGGAGCCATCTGCAATTCTGCACTGCGACCCTAATTTCCGTTAAAAGTACTTCAATGTGGCCAAACGATGTAGTTCTCTTTGCTTTCTTGTATAGAGACGTTTTATCAAAGGGCCTTTACTATAATGTTGAGTGTCCGGGTACGCAGCCCTTTTTCATGTAAACGTACGTTCAGTAAATAAACAATGCTGAAAGCCACTTTATCTAGCCCAAAACTAAGCAGAGCTTTTATTGTGCAGGTTTAGATACTTACCTTAATTTGAATTTGTTTAGTTAATACAGTTTTTACCACATTCCGTAGGTCCACTAAATTTGGTTAGTTTACCTACGGAATGAAAAAGTAAGATGAAAAGTTCAGTATTTCAAACATTTTAACTACTATTAAAAACGTTAAAACGCCTGCAAAGTTTCAACTGGCACGGTCGGTATTTACTTTTCTTTTTGGAATATTCCTATTTTTCAGAGTTATTTAAGCCTCACAGTTGAATAAATTTAGACAACAGATTTTGAGAGTTAACTGCAAAACGATTTTACGTCGCCAGTGCTAGGTATTGATTCATTAATTTGGTAGTTTTTAGACCCCGAAAACAAGAATTATTATACAAGTCTACATATAATTATTTCAAGCCACACATTATCCTGGTAAACAGTTTTGTTGACCCTGAAAAAGCTAGACACAAAAATAAAATTAGACTCGGCTTACGCACGTACCAAAGTGCACTTATCATTTCATATTTATTCGAGAAATAGCGAATAAAACCGGGTTGTCACTGTCACGCACGATATAATTCAGATTTCGTAGGGTTGACGTAAATTACGACAGACTTTTGCGACGATAATGGGGTGAGCTGACAAATGGTTAGTGAAATCTACACTTCAGCAAAATAGGGATGATAAATTAAATTTACAGAACGATGTCATTTATTTATTTTACAAAATAATATCCATAATATCTTTAAGTAAAGGTTTTTTCCTCTGACTTTTTGTGGTTTTTTGTTTCATTTCAAAATATTCCTATTTGTAGGTATCTGAGTCTAATATTTGCAGCACACCTAATAATTAAAAAGTTTATTCGATGTTGAAATTCGAAAACTATTTGTTTTCGAGAGTTTGTGCAAAACTTTCAAACTATTATGGTGCTAGTGATATCATAAATTTATTATGATTTTAATTCGAATGAAATTGAAAATAGATTCAACGTCCATTACTCATATTTCGGACGGCCACTGCGTAACTTCATTTAGAAGCAAACAATTTAAAAATTAAAAATGCTGGGCTGTGTTACGAGCACTAGATAACTAATGTGCTCAATGAAGTATACAACATAGATAGATATTTTTATTGTACATGTAGGAAAAAACCAGAATACCCTTAACAAATACATATCTGTCCGAGGAATCAAACCCGCAATCTTCTGCGTCGCAGGCGGACCTTCGTTCGCTACACGACAGAGGTCTATTGGCTCTTGAATATATTTTGTTCCGACAGCTTGAGTTGAAAAGCATCTTAATCAGCGTAGGTAATTATAAATTAATTACGTAATGAACGATGAACACAAAATTTGTAACAATTCCCAAAAACTGAACCGCTGTGGCATACATTTTTATGCGAAGATCATCAGTTATCTTGGGGCTGGATGATGCTGTGTAGATTTTCCAGCATTGTTCATTTATTTTGAGAATGCAAAGGCGTCTAAGAACTTCCTATAACTCAATCTATAAACAGAAACACAAGGAAAAGTATGAAAGCTATTATCTGAGATCAAGAGTCAATGTTCCAGGCACGGATTATGCTAATAATCCAATCTGTTATTTCCCGGGGCAGATGTCGACTATGTACTCCGAATACCAGACCTGCATACACAATGACGGTTAGTTGTTTTTAAAAATACTTTACTAATAAAGACCCGCGACTTCGAGATTATGAGACAATCTCGCTTCCCCGGTCGATAACCTATAAATCCACATGAGAAAACACTTCTTTGGACAAAAAATAATCATCTCTTGTTGCTTCGTTTACATGAATTTTGCTAGTCCCGTGAATCATGTACCTATCTATGACTTATTATTGATTCGTAGGTATAGATGTAGTCTTCACTGACCTTAATTTGGGCTTGAGAGTCTTTTACAAATAAGCGTATCTGTCATCACAAAAAAGTGACACTTATATTTTAAATAGTAGTAAATAATATATATTGTGTATTGTATAAATGTACATGTTTGTAACTTCTTTATGTTACAAAGGCTGGACAGATTTCGACAACGTATTAGCTAATTTTGGTCACGAAAAATGGAATATTCCCGTGGGATGATCAAACTACTTCACCGCGGGTAGAACAGCGGGGCGTAGCTAGTGAGTTTATAAATCATAAAGCAAATTTTCAGTGATTCATGCAACGTGCATATGGACCATAAGGCTTTTCCAGTAAGTTTTTGAAGCATTAATTGTACAAAGAAAAATAATTGTCTTGATTTTTACGACGGTCAGACAAACATCCAACTTTGTAATATAAAGAAAAATAACAAGCCTCGTCTCGCATGCTCCCAGTTCGTGCTGATTGCGAACATAAAACTCGGGATACGGAAATTAGATATTTTGTCACAATTCTGCACGGAGCAACAACAAGATTAAGCTTCGTTACTTCCGTTTAAACTGCTTTTTATTTGTATTTCTGGATTCTTTTATTCATGTTTTTTTACGATGAAACTTATTCCGGAGTTTTTTTGCGGATATGACAACCCTAGTTACGAGGGACAGCGAACAACTCGCTGTGGCAGTGCGCCAACTTCCTCTTAGTGAAAATCCATTAAAAAATGCGATTCCCGTTACCAACTCTTAGGCGGCTTTACACGCTGGCCCAAAGTGCTAGGCCAAGGCATTGGGAAAAGAAATGTAGAGATCTACTTTACGTATATTAGTAGTAGTTAGGTAACCAACACTGGTCGGAAAACCCAATAGTGTTAGTTTTCCGTGAACAAATCTCAAATGATATTGGAAAAAACAGTGTTTACACGTTGACAATTTATTCATTTCGTTCTTGTTCTTCAACAAAGATAATTTTAAAATAATCGAAAATTTATTTATAATGAAATGGTAATATTCACTCTGTTTTGGGCATATTTGGGTGATAATTGGCTTGACTGTTAGAGATTTTGCATCCATCTTTATCAATGCGGCAATCAATGCGCCAATGTATAAGCACATAGCGATATTTCGGTCAAACATGCTGGACCATCACCTTGGCCCGATGTGTACAGCTGCCTTTACATTTTGCCTTTTTATTTCAAATTGCGAGAACAATTGAAAAGTCCACCTGATAGCGCGCTTTTAACATCTGGATAACGATGGCATGCTAGCACTACCTACTTTGAACCCACTACGTTGTAAAGTGTTTGGAAAGCATTTTTACTAGGTCAATACCTGGAAAAACTTTAGCTTTGAGCGCTTTGTTAGCTATAAAAGTTTTATTGTTCATTTGAGTTTAGCGGTTATCACGTTTTATGAGTTTGAAAACAAATTAAATTGTTGGAAGCAGATGCACTCAAGGGATTGTAGGAATAGGCCCATATTTCTAAGTAACTGCGGGGAAAAACAAAAGAGTTAAGGTACAATAACAGTCAATTGAATGCAAATAAAGAAAATGAAAGAATACGGAGAAAACCGAAAACAGTCGAAAGGGTTTTCCATTTCAATACCTCAAGAAGTCATGAAACATTTTGTTATTTATCTCTCTTGTTCTTGCAATTTTACGGAGTCTAAATAATTGAGCAGCATCATGCCCCACCTGTAACATTTACGGCCGTAATACATTCCACCTGTGAGAGACGGTTGCTGAAACTATCTGGAAAAATATAAATCCGTACTGAGGGTGCAATAAATTGGAGTAACAACCTTGTTAGGTCGAGACAGGCCGTAAAGAGTGCGGCGTGAGGGTGCTCCGAGAAACAAATAAAGAAGCCCCCATCTACAATTATGGTGCACCCACGAACGTTGCTTATCTTCAGGTACGGACAGATTTCGCCGAAATATAAACTGCAATGAATCCTACTTATATGTAAATTTATTGTCGACAGCTAAGTATAACCTCCAAGGAAAGAGAGCTTCGAAAAGAAAGGAAAATAGGAAAGTAGTAGTCTGATATTATTTATTATGATAACCGTTTATAGTATAGAAGAGACAGGACAAAAGATACCCTCGTTTGTCCTTATAATAACTCTTAAACTGGCGCGAGCCCGCCGGCGGGCCGGGCAACAATGTAACAAAATTTGTCGTAGACAGGCGCGAGCCCGCCGGCGGGCCGGACCGTTCAGGCGATTATAATCCCTTTTTTCAGCATGTTACAGTCTATATTTGTTTGAACAACTTTTGTCTGTGTCAAAGATTAACTATTTTCCTATGCATTGAAATATCAAAAAGCCAATCCAGTAATAGAAAAAAAAATAGAAATCTGACTTTGAATCCGCGCAATTGTCAGGGCTCATGACGTTTTTTGTGTTGTGTGTTTTTATCGATTTTTCAGGGTAAGTGCATAGTTTTATGGAATAACTAGTGTATTTTGTAATAATTGGGGTACGATCAAGCTACTTACATGATAGGATTTGTGAATTTCGTTGCATTTTTCTTGTTTTGAACCCAAAAGTCGGCCACAAGATTACCGCCGTTTTCATGAAATTCCGAAGAATTTTACTTAGAACTAGTAATAAAATGAAATACTGTTATAAAATATGATTATAAATAGATTATTTTGTTTATTTTTCAAACTTGCATCGAAACAAAAAATATCGATAAAATTGTACAGCACGTGAACACGCGAGTGGTAATTTTCATTTCGAAAATTTTTAATATTTTTTCATAGCACAGCTCTTATTTATCATTGAAATATTATTTATAGATTGTCTTCATGCTATTCTTTTATATTTCCATGTAAATAAGATTAGTTTTGTTGCCAAAATATGGTTCTGAAAAATTCGCGCATTTATTATGTTTTTTTGTTATTGTTAGTAAATATAAGCTTACAAAAGTAATAAAAACATAAAGATATATTGTTTAGGAAGCTAAAACCGTTTACAGAACTTAGATAGGGGGCCTAGTTATTTTTTTATGAGCATTTCTCTGAAGCGAGACGCAATTTTGAAGACCGCGCGGTGCGGCCGGGTGATATTATTTCGTCCGTATTTTCTACCCCTGATTTGACCGGGTGGAGACGGGATAAGGGCAAAAAACTTTCTAGGACCAGTATGTATACAGCCTGCACACTTGACAACTATAACCCTCGTTTCCAAAAGTTCAAGAGATGGTGCTTACTTTCTTGAAAAGTCAAGTGTACTTCGCAAGTTCCAAATACTAAGATGTCGTAGTCAAGCAAGACCCACATCAAAATCGAACGCGACGAAAATACTCGAGCAAGCTCGTCCCGCCAAAATGTTGACCACTTGTGAAACCTTTACTTATCCTAAGCCTCTATTCTACTGGTTTATGTCCGGAGACCGGTGAGCACGTAGGACCACAAAAACTTTATAGAAACTCGGGTCCGGATGCTAGGTTACACTAAAATTTTATGCACGTAGCACTGACAATATTTTGATCCTGAAACTTATCGGTTTAGGGACAGAGATTTATGAAAGAAAAGACCTATCTCTTTTGATAATCCATAGTATTTTCATAAAAGCCTTAGCCTCGTATAAAGATTGAAAGAAACGGAACTTCAATTGATGATTTGGAAAAGCTTTTAGATACACACTCGAATAAGTTCCGACCCGACCTTTTAAGAAGAGCGGCAAAAAAGTGTCTAACAAAAATATAAGGTTTTTTAGGTCATCGATACAGCCTCAAGCGGGGTCGCGGGGTCAAAACAAAAAGGCTGACCATTTATTCCTTCCACACGCGGTCAAGCATTCATGAGCCTAACAAAGGTATTGTTTACCATGCTTCTCCATAACATCCGCTCGAAATAATCGCAAAAACATTATTTTTGTTACAAAGGCGTGTGTTGGAGGCTCGCTGCCAATTTATCATCCTTTCAGTTCGACTGTTACTGCCTTTGAGTCGAGCGTGAACTGACAACCGGAGCGGTATAGTGTGTGGTCACAATGACCGGTACAATCAAAGGGTGCAATATAACTTGTGGTTTCCAATTCAAACTGAAATGGCTATGATTCTGGCTAATTTCCGAATAATGTTAGAAATCTAACTAAGGCAGATCGAACAAAATATTTGCCCCAAGGCGGGATTCGAACCCAACCTCATGTGTTGTAGGCGGACCTTCGCCCACCGCGCTTCATCTGTCGCCCAATTAGGTCCATTCTCCCATGTAACCAACAGGAATCTTAACTGATTTAGAAAAAACACATTGTATTTATATGATTACCTAATCAATGATAAAATCTCCAATCAACGTCAAACTAAGTTTATATCTATTTTAACCTAAAATGGGTATCCATTTTCAGCAACCGAATAAGCGTTGATTTGATATTTCACAACTAAGTAGATAGAGATGAACAGCAACTCTTAAAAATATGAATAAACCTTAGTTAAAAGTAAATTCTCGTAGAAATAAAACGTAGTACATTTTCGCTAGTATTGAAGATATTCGGCCATGAATTAGTTTTACGAGCAATGTCCATTTGCCAATAAATACAAACATCAAAACGCCCATCAACTTGTCATGTTTAGTTTTATTTGCCTGCATCACATCTCAATGTAATTATTTGGTAGAGTTTCAAGGTTTTCCTCTCTGAAAGCGAGCATTGGTGAAATTGAATTCTTGGAAACCCAAATTGCTTTTCTTTATAAAAACATATATAATAAATAATGCTGGATAATTCACACAGCATCATAGTAACCCAAAGTAAACAAAGCTTCTTTTTATAGATCTTTTTATCTCTTTTTATTTTATCTTTTTATACAAAAATTATAATAAAACCTCAAATCACCCCCGTCGTTATATTATTCAGTTTTTATTAAAAAAATCTATAGATAGTCAAGCGAGTAGGCCTAGCCAATCAGCTTTCGCTACGAAGCGATTCTATTTCTGCAATCATCGTAGCTCAAACGATAACGAAGTTCGATCGGTAGACAAGCGACTTAGCGAAATCGTTTGTCAAAAGTATCACTTGGCTAGGTTCATGGAAGTAAAATCGTTAAATGTTATCGATTCGCTTGATGTCATCGATTTATATATGTACAGTCTATTCGTTAAAAATAACAGCTTATATGTCAATATAACTTTTAAAACTATCATGGTTTATAACACTAGTCATTGAAAACGGGAAATATTGGAAAACTCAATGACTTTAGCTTATGTCAATCTGTTCATGTTTGAATTTTTAATGTATCGCATCGTTATCATTAATCGAATATTACGTTGTCTTGGCCTTCTAAAAATGTTCTACTTTACCGAACTGATTTATTGTCACTTTATTATGATAGAGAAGCGAATAAATCTCACGATGTCCACGTCCTGTAAGTGGATTAATCTTCTAATGTGTTTACCTACTGTTTACTCATGCTCTTACAAATAATGTGGAAGAAAAGTTATTCTCTCGTTATATTGAAACGATAGGAATTTTGATTAAAGCACAACGTAAGGGTAAATTAGGTTTAAAAAACTTTATTGTCTTACAAACATACATAGTTTACTTATAATAAAAATACAAAAAAATACAAAACGTTTATAAAAATAAAATGTGTTACATACAATGAAGTTGAGACACTGTCATATGTGGTAGCTACAATCTAGCTGTGTTACAGGGGAACAGTTTCCTCCCTTATGTATTAGACACTTTTATCTTCAAGAGAATAATGAGATACTTAGCTAAAAATAATCTAGGTTATAATGTTTTCTATCAACCTCTGGTACTGTAATTTAAGATATCAATTACAAATTGAACTAAACAATCAGTTTACTGCATTTTTCCTGAACCTGTCTAAAATTATAGCATGATCTACCTGAGAACCTGTCTAAAATTATAGCATGATCTACCTGAGAACCTGTCTAAAATTATAGCATGATCTACCTGATAAAAATTGCTACCCAAGGTATTCGTTTAATATTGTGGCTTGGTACTTAAAAGTTCAAAGCCATATTAACTAAGTAATTAATACAAATTAAATGCTAAAAGTCTACACGCGTAGTCATAGCTATCACTTACTTACTACTTTACTTAATTATCTTACTTGATTTAATAACAATTTAAAATGGCCAGTCTGTTGAAACTTCAATTTCATATAAAAAGCCCTATTATAATATTCAGCGCTGTAACTAAGACGGTCGCTTGATTCACTTGTAGATTTAGATACTGAAGCAATTTTCAACCTAGTTTACGTAGAACGTAAAACGTTTTACGTAGAAAGTTATTCGTATATATCTTTGCGTCAATAGTTGACTTAGCATGTTTCAAATTTCACCCCAGACTAGATTTCACAGAGCAAGAATGCTGACAGACATTCCTTCCAAATTGCTAAGACCTTACGGAAACAAGGCGAAGGCTACAATTGTTACACGCCGTGTAAATATTTACGTTATTCCGTAGCCACGTAAACTGATCAAACCAACCAACAGATACGAATTTTCGGGATTTCCTATTTCCCTACACAACGTTCGTGATTTGCTTGCAGTATTTGCAACTGCAACTGTGTTGGATGAAACTAGAGCAATATGATTTGATTATTTTTATAAAACTAGAGTAGACATGAAGTTGCTACATTTTTTTTATGAAATTTAATTTTTTGCTTGTTTTTAAAGTTTCACGGGACAATCCTCGGAAATTTATTTTAATAATAAATTGCTTGAATCAAAGTCATAGTTACTCCTGTGTGGCCAAAGCTTAGGTAGGTACCAAATGCCTTGTGTCATTTTAATAACTTATTATAATAATTAGAAACAACTTTTACATCGTAAAGTTTGGGGCCTTGTAAACTTCGGGCAACAATATTGGAGTGTTCTGAAGCTGCGAAATATTAATTAACTCCCCTAAAGTTCAATTAACACTGAAGTTTTTCTGTCGATTATTTTTTTCTTTTGAGACGATTCTCTGCTAAAATTAAAAAGGAAAGTACTCAGCGGGAAATTTAAATAAATTATGCGAGTCGTATCTGGTTGGGAAACTTTCCGAAAAGATGGAACAACTTTAAGATACCTGAGTATGGTCGCTTCGGTTTTTAGGACAATATTCCTGCATGAGCCCTTTACTTGAAGGATAATGACGCTTTTGCCCATTGTTCGAAATGTAATGTAAACTGGAAAAATAACTGTCTTTTTTTTGACAACACCCTATTCTGTTGTCTTTGTTTTGACAACACCCTAGTCCGTAAAGACTTGTTTAAATGCTTATATGTCGTAAGCCTAATTAATCTATATATATATAAATGAATCCCTATTTCCCTTGGTCACGGCATCACGCCTGAACGGCTGGACCGATTTTGCAAATTCTTTTTTTGTTCTGTTCGTTATTATCAGGAGAAGGTTCTCACGAAAGAAAAAATAAAGGAAATTGCGCGGAAACTGCGAATTCTATCTTCATAATTAAGACAGGACAACGTATGTCGGGTCAGCTAGTTAGTTATATTTGTCTGGAAATTGAGATTTTATGACACTCTAAGATATAAGTAACAACAGCATGCTCATTCAATTTGATTCGAAAAAAAAATTCTTTTCGAAAGCTTTTACTTACACGGTTTAAAATAAATAAATAATGCTGGACAATCCACACAGCACCATCTAGTCCCAAAGTAAGCTACTTAAAGCTTGTGTAATGGTTAATAGATAAGTGATATACTTAATACATTATAAACATACATAGATATTTTATTATACACAGAAAACACACTAACTACTAACGGAACAAATTTCTGCAGATCGTACACAAATTTGTTCCGAGGCGGGAATCGAAACCGCAACCTCCTACGTCGCAGGCGGACCTTTGCCCGCCGCACCACATCGGTTGTCAAATAAGCTATCACGGTAGAAACAAATACACATACAGTGGACGAGGGTCCATCTACGACGTAGGAGGTTGCAGGTTTGATTCCCGCTGCGGGTATGTATTTGTGATCTGCATATATTTTCAGAGTGTTCTAGTTATTTTCTATATGTATGATAAAAATATGTATCTAGGTAGTTTTATAATATTATCCTCCATAACACAGGGTCTGCTTAGCTTAGGACTCGATGATGTTGTGTAAATTATCCATTATATAGTATACTAGCGACCCGCCCCGGCTACGCATGGTTTTATTATATGTAAAACCTTCTTCTTGAATCATCTATCTAGTAAAAAACACTGCATCAAAATCCGTTGCGTAGTTTTAAAGATTTAAACATACATTGGGACATAGGGATATAGGCACAGAGAAAGCGACTTTGTTTTATAGAGGTACTATGTATTGATTATTATTGTAATTTTTTTTTTACCTCTATATTGAGCAAATAAAATTTTCGGAGAAAATAGCTACATCGATAAAATGCTATTAGTTTCAGACCGATGCAAGTAATTAGTTAAGTAGTTTCATAAGAGTCTGTTAATTAATCTTTTTGATGAATGACAGGGCATGACCAAGTTGGCATCGTTCATAATGAGTTAATTAATTACCTTCATAGTACATGGTGTTATTAAAGATATTAGGTAATTCATAAGCAAAAGAATAAAAAGAAAATTACAATCATAGAAAAGAAAAAAAACTCGTATTTACGATTGAAACAATTGAGCTAACTGAAGACGGTTGCAAACATTCTCTCTCATTGGAAGAGATTTTACACCATCGATTTTTTTTGATGACTGTTTTTCCAACGGTATACCATCATATTTTCTGACGTCACTGGCGCAGCAAACGAAGGTCCGTCTTCGAATACCGGTAGAGTGCGGGTTCGATTCCTGTCTCGGACAAATATTTATACGACATGCAGATGAATATTCTTGGTATTTCCATGTTTATTAATGAAACTATTTATGTATTTAGTAGTAAGTACATCAGAAATCTAGTACCTACTCATAACACAAGCTCTGCTTAGCTTGAGGCTAGATGATGGTGTGTCAATTATGAAGCGTTATTTATTTTATGTTTGTGTTCTAATGTTAATTTATTTTGTTTCAGGTAATTAACGGATAATAAGAAAGCAATAACTAACTAAGCAGTAACTGAGAAGGAACCTCGGCAGATCCAAATTTACGGTGGTTGTGTTTCCGGCACTTTGTCTATACTTGCTACTGGATGCCGAATGGTTCCAACATCTGTGTACTTAGCACCAGTGAACACAGTTTGATTACGAAAAAAGTTTTCAAAGGCTTGCTCGACTTAAACTTTTATCTCACTCACACGGACAAAAAAATAAGGTAAACATTTTTTTCATAACTTGTAAAAAAATTGTCCAAACAAAGATTCTAGTAGCCTACGAGCATGAAACTATTCTACCACTATCAAATTGCGAAAATTATTTCCTCTATGATGCAGAAGCGCTACAAGGAACGAATGAGACGAAAACTTTTTTCGTTATCGTAAACGAATGTACAACCGGTACTAAGGACTCTGTAGGACAGACCATTAATTTGAAGGATAGAACAAGAATCTGGGTTTGCTTTCATACCTATTTACAATTTAAATAGGATAGTAATGTCCCTAAAACCTTCATGCATTCAACTTACATCGTAAAACGCGCACTGAAAATTAAATGAAGTCCCCATCCGAAATAAATCTTATTATTGTTGGGATAGAAGGGTATCCTTTAGAAATAAACAACGACGATAAAAGGGGGTTACTTTTGTAACTTTTGGAAGACTTTTTTGTTGACGAGCAATTTGATCTCGTAATAAAATCAAGTAGAAGGCATCGCAGGACTTTTATTACTATTTGAAACTTTCCTTTGAAGAACAGCCAATAAGGAGCTACCAAACGTTTTGACCAACGTTACTTCTAATTGGATAAACAACGCTTCTAAGAGGCTGAAGTGGAAAATTTTAGAGTCAGGTCTTCACTTCCGCTCTCTTTTTTGAAACTTAAAGCTTTCTAACGCTCTGCATATCAAAAAAGCTCCATTAGACTTAGATACCTACACAAATGTCGTGGCGTTCATATTTATGTATATTATTAACCAGATAGGAAGATTACTCAAGTATTATTTTCGCTTAAAAATCCAACCTGGTAAATACCACGTTGTAAATTAAAAAAAAAACATGAACAAGAGCATTTACTTTTTTATCATAATAATTTTTCAAAAAAGTTTTTGCTCGCGAGGTCTACTGCTTTATTACATTTATTATATATATTTACAAGTATTATCTGTAGTCATAGTCTCAAAAATAATTTAATCTAAAATTGTTACGAGCCCTTAAGGGTTAAGTGTGTTCCATCTTAAATCTTGAGTGGGTATTAACTATGCAGATAAACTTTATTATTCATCAAAGTTAACTATCTACTTAGTTGTTGCTTACCCTGACATTTTGCTATATCACAATGCAAATGGGTCCCATGAATAATTCAATAACTCTAGCTTTTCGCAAGTCATCGATATTCATGCTTGCTGAAACGTACCCACGGATCTCGAGGCAAATCACGGATCAAGAACCACGGATCAAATGTCTTACTTGATCTAGCAATTCCCTTGGCTTTATGTCCTTTTTGTATTCCTTTTAGTAGTCCCTTGAAGTAACAAAATTTTCAAGTGGACGTACTGAGAATGGTAGAAGAGTAACCAACGCTCTTTCACTTACGGCGCGTTTTTAGACAACATTATCGACAATCGACGATGACATTTGATGCTTTGTTTTTATCTTGATAGACCTTCTTAAGGTCCTAATTAATTAAATGACCTAAACATTTTACTACTGTTCACAACCTAAATAATATATGAAACACTTAAGTACTATTTTTTAACTCTGTAAGAAAAACAAAAAAACAAAAAAATCCAAATTAACTTTCGTGGTGTTGATTTTATAACGGATCAAATAAAGGATTATCCTTCATTACAAAGCCTTATGTTAAACATCTATCTAATTGTACTGTTATCTGTAGATTTAGGGCTAGTACGCACTTAGCGGCTGCCCGCAATGCGGCTGGCCGTTTGACTGACCGCGGGTTGCAGTTGCACTTGCGGGCAACCGAACGGCCAGCCGCAGCGCGGCCAGCCGGATAGTGCATACAGCGACCGCGCTGCACTCGAGCGGTCGACTCGATCATTTTCAAGATGGACGTCGAAGAGGCTGTCGGTATTTATCGGTAAACTGGCAACCGCAGTGAAAACGCGTAGTGCGTAGAGCGACCGTCCGGCTGCCCGCCCGAGGTGCCGCAGCGCTGCGAGCGACCGGAGCGGTTAGACGGCAGCCGCAATTTAATGCGTATAGATGATACGGTTACATACAATTTTGAGCTACCGGTTAGCCGTGCGGCCAGCCGCATAGCGGGCAGCCGCTAAGTGCGTAAGTGCTAAGTGCCCTTATTATATACCCACCCGTTTGAAATTTTCAAGATAATAAAGAATATCAGACACTTGCAGAAGTAGGTTAGTTTCAGTGGTAGCCTGAAATCGCCTAAAGCTCGTATGAATGGCGGCTATCTCTATTTAGCTATGCAATGTATTTCAAAAACTAAGCGGATTAATTAAGCTCTGGCCGGTTCTATTGTTCATTTGATTGAGTAGTACCTAATTGCTTTTGCTATCTTTGTACTGATCGAAATAGATATCTATTTGATCACTACATAGAGCCAAATATTGCTCATTGGGCTCATTGGGGAGGCCTATGTCCAGCAGTGGACTAATATAGGTGGATGATGGTGATAATAGTGCCAAATTAATTTTATACTTACAAAATAGCATACTACTAGGCATAGATTAAGTTACAACTGGTTACACGCTCTATTACTCTATTATTATCCGCACAAAAAAGTTTTTTCGACCGAAAACGATTGTTTTATTCCTAACGGCATATATTCGTTTTAAAAATTACTTAAAAATAGTTTCTACATAACTATAAGATAAGCTTAAACTCAGATGTTTAGAGTCGAGATGAATACATATTTATATATTAATCATTGAAGAAAGAATCTTAAATTGTGTTCAAGTACCGCTCAAGTAAGCTTGATCAACTACTTAAGTTGTGTTAAAAACATGTCATTTAGTTCTTAGTTAAGTTATCCTAAAGAGCGGGAATGGAATTGGCAAATTCAAAGAAATCACTTCTCCACTCTATGAGAAAATATTGCAAGGTAAGTTCGAGTGCAGCAATTTTTTACAATTAAGTACACTCACTGAAATGTATTAGGAGATATAGTCGAGGTTCAGACGAGTTCAGGATAACTAATAAAGATAAACAAATAGTCTTTTACTTATAAACCTTTTGACCAAAACTGTGAAGCGCCAAAAAGTGAACATATTGCATTGCCATACAGCGTGGTAATGCAGCCTAAGGTACAGTGTCTTGGGGACGCTTCCGACTGGTATTGACATGGATCGATTGAGCTACCTTTAGAATGTTTGAAACCGTCTGCAGTTTGCTCAATGGTTTCAATTGTATATACTAGTAGTAGTAATTTTTTATGTTTCTTTAAATTCGAAACACACAGAAGCCGGAGGCGGAGCGAAGGGGAAGACGTGCCGGTTTTTCCTATGGCACCGCGCCGTCACCGCCTGCGATGTGTGTGTAGGCTTTCATATGATTCAATGGAATACAACTCGCACTCCTTCGCCTCCGCTCCGCCTCCGGCTTCTGTGTGTTTCGTACTTTATTGTAATTGGCGTTTCTACATTCAGTTTCCCCTATTATCAGTAAAATCTGTATGCATGATATAAGTACCTGCCTCTATATCCGTTATCTATAACACAATATATGCCTTGGGGGGGGGGGCTAGATCGTAAACGGCTGTTGAGTAGGATTATACCAAAATTTGCAAGTGGGTAAGGGACATTACTCACAAGCGAGGTTTTTATTATTTAAAATAATGTGAGCGCATAATAAAAGTATATGAAATCGAGAGTTTTTGTATTTTAGAGCCGGGGGGGAGCGTGCTTTATGATATATGTGAACATGGTTATTTTTATTTTTTTAATTAAGTTCCTAATCTATCTATGTATCAAATTTCATCTAAATAAATTTTGTAGTCACAGAGATTTTGACACATTATTATAACAAACATAGACACAGACTTTCACATTTATTGCATTTGTATGAGCATTTCAACTGAAAGAAACTGTGATAGCAGATAGATTAGTTACGTGATCGCCATGCATTTCAGTCACACATCCAGCTACTGTATTCAGCACCTACCTAGTCACTGAGATTCTGATTTACTCCGACTCCAAGATTAATGGAATCCCTCGACCCGATGTTATTCTACAGAGGACTTAGCGCCCACTCTGGCACGAGATATATAGCACAGAGTGACCATTGTTTGAGTTTTGCATAGCTTACAAAAACTATAAACTTTTTGTTGCTATTTTAAATTTAGCACCTTGCATCCCGGCTACTGAGAGAAAGATGAAACTAATCAACAAGTAACACTATTTTTACTATTATTACATTCGCGTATGTTTCTATTGATGTAGAGATGCATGGATGTACTTTAAACGTTACTTTTTCACGCAAAAATTACAAAACGAATCGGGTTGAAATTTGAAATTTGGAGTGTTTATTTCTTTTAAGAAGGGGACTTTTAAGAAATATATTTTGAAAATTACTAAGGTGTTCAAAATAGGTATTTAATGATATAAAAATGGACTTTATTTCAGGAACCGTTATTAGTAAACCTTCAGAATTTTACGTCTAGATTCCTTTTACAAAATAAACAGTCACACGTTTCAGAATTATATGAAAAGAAAACTAAAAATACAAAGTTGTGGTAGTCGTGTTTTACTGTTTTTCTTTTACTATCACGCAAAAATCATACTAGCCACTCAGACTTATACTAGCCTCTCAAACGATAGCAGTAACTGTAGCTATATCAAGATAGATCTCCTATTGTATAACCGATCAGTGTGGACACACAATATGGACCGTAACTAGCGTGAGATGTATGCAATGTATGTGTATCCAATCAAGTTCTCTATAGAATCAAACTAGCTCCTGTTGGTTGAGTTATGGGAGCAGTTGGTCATGGAGGACTGCGTCAGAGGCGCTTTGACCTTTCGACCAACTCTACAGTTGTCATCTGTAGTTGACGAGCAACAACAGGACCTTTAGGCCTCCAGAAGCTTCATCGAGTTTTCATACCGTGCCACGTACTATTATAGAATTATCGTCGATTGTGGAAATAGGAATACTAAAGTTCTTCGAATGTAGTTTTAGAAGGACTATTTGGAATTTTATATTTATATATTTCAAAACACCACCAGCTAAAATAATGTCATGTCTTTCAAGCTTCAAAAAACGCGAAACCTCAAGCAGAGACTAAATCTAAAGCTAGTCAATTCCAAAAAAACCCATTCCGTCAAACGAATCAAGTTAATCCCTTGCAATTTCTACGAACAAGTTCCATTTTCTCTGAGAATATACTAATCCTTACATTGCACAGGGGACCATTGTATTCGAAGTGGAAACATGTCGCCCGCCCATGGGCCATTCGTGATTTACTCACATCGACCGTCTGAATTAATCACTCTCTTAATGATCGTAGAAGCTATTTAGCTGATTTATTTTTCATTTGTTTCTGACAGTGCCTTTATGTTTTGTATTATTTGTATATATTTGTCTATTTCAATAGTTATTATAAGCAAGAGGTGAGGATCTGTTTCTCTTGGGATGCCACTCTGAAAACGGAGACGAGAACACTACCACATACAAGAAGGTATTTGGGATTTCCTAATTTCTGATTCATTCAATGTCATGGATTCAGATTCAGATTCAGATTCTTTATTGGCAACATTGTTACAAGTCTAAATGGTACATTTTTTCTTACTTACAGTAATACAAAAAAGTAAATACATAATGCAGTTAGAAACAAAGTGTTAACAATTGAAAGAACAAAAGCAATAATCCATAAATAAATAATAATCATAATTTATTAAAATTGGAATGTCACAAATCAATTAATTTATATTTATTAACTCATTCACATTATAAAAACACATGACGACTAGCCAATATTCGTATATGTACATGATTCCTAACTTCATTTATTTTGAAATTTATGTCAAGTTCGAAAATATTCGTTACAAATCCACAACCTACAAAATATCCTGGATTATCAACATCAGTTTTAAAAGCACACACGCTTTTTAGATAGGCTTTCTAGCTCATTTATTTGGCAAATTGAAAAGCTCAGCAAGCGCTGCACCTTTGCTAATACAAAAGATTATCTTTCATACTTACTTGCAATTTTCACGGTCTTTCATATAATACATACTTTTTATAAAATATAGAAGAATCATTTTCTTGCTTCTTGTACAAAATATATTTAGCGTGAAATTCTCTTTTTCACGCTAAATATATTATATCTCTTTTGCACGTTCAAATAGGGAATCCCGAAAATATCGGGTTATTTCCGGCCTCGTGGTGAGCCACGGCGCGAGTGGCATATTTGCGGTAAACCAAAAGTAGTAATAACTTGAACATGTTTTCTATAAATTTTTAAACTGAATTCGAAAAAAGAAGATAATTTATGTATTTTTATATATATATATATTTATCGATGACTATGTCAATTTTTACCTAACCGAAGTAGATGTTTTTTTTTTGTTATTGAATGATCTCGAGATGGTACAGTAAAAAAATATTCGCGACGGAATAGAATTTTACATCCTGCAAAACTTTAAGAAGAAGATTTGAAGGCGACTTACTACAAAGCGTAATTTGTTATTGATGTATCAAAAAACAAATTATTAATTCAAAACATTTAAAAATCGGACATGGTCCTAGCTTTTTAACTTTTTTGGGTTTCAGGTTTAAACTAGTTTAGGGACCAATGATGTAATAATTTTTGTTCTCTAATATTTTTCTACTCAAAACTTTATTATTATTGAAGTAACATACTTGCGCCGAGTATATCCGGTTCAGCGTAACCACCACAAGCGTGACGATTCAGGTTCGTTTACTATACAGAAAACGTGCGCCTACAACAGTTATCACTTCAATAAGGGACTCATAGAGACAATAAGTAGTAGGTTCACCTATTAAAAGTATTGTATCATTCCCCTTGTTTCGCATTAAAGAGATAGAAATTCAGGAAAAATTAAATTAAACTATTTTTATTACGAAAAACCTAAACAACACTGGTTTATGTTACGCATTTAAGGTAGATTAGCCGGTTTCTACACAACTATAAAATTATAAAACACGAGTAGGTACTATTATTATTACTGGTAATTAAAGCAAAACAACCAAATTCCATAATCGAAAAAGGAACTTACCTACTGATAGTGTACTTGCCTTATTAACCTTAGTATTAGTAAATTTGTGTACGATCTGCAGAAATTTGTTCCGTTGGTCTTGGTGTTTTCTATATATAATAAAAAATATCTATCTATGTTATATAATGGTATTAAGTATATCAGTCATCTAGTACCCATAACACAAGCTCTACTTAGCTTGGGGCTAGATGATGCTGTGTGGACTGCCCGGAATTGTTTATTTATTTTATTATTAGGATGACTATGGTACAAAACCGGGGCTGAATGAAGCTTCATAGATTATTTTCATAATTCAGGCACACAATGGCATCGAAATATCTATTTACGAGATGGGAAAAAGTGTACATCTTACTATTCTTGTATAGAAATATTGATAATAAGTAAGGTTTTCGTGTACACTGATTGCGGATGAAATGTTGTGATAATAATCATATCTTTTGTACAGAATTAAGTGGCTTAGCAGACTGGAGAAATAGCGAAAGCCAATGCTTTTATCAGGTCAAAAGTCACGTAAATTCATGAAGAATTGCCAAATGAGTATAAACCTAAGTATCTATTTTTGGGCACAAACTAACCTAATTGTCAACAATTACAAAACAAGTAACATGTATGACAACAAAATACCTAAACAAAAACACCTATAGGTTAAGCTTTAATATATTAAGTTATGTCTCTATTGTAGGCAGATTAAACCGTTATTTGCCAGTTGAAGCGCTCAGTCAACTGGTCCGTGAATCTGTAGGATTACCCAAACAGGGTGATGCTATTTGTTTGTCTAATCGGTTAGGTATAAACTCAAAAAAAGGCCGCTAATTCAGATAGGAAGAAAGCTTTTAAAAGAAAGTTTGATGAAAATGATAAACGATCTACAATTGAAACACGCCATCGAAGAAAGTATCCCGAATAGCTGCCATTTTTCTTGTAAGTTTTCTTTTTTTTCTCTTTCTCTCTTATTTAAATCTTTTTATCCCCTTTTTTCAATCTTCCATTTCGGGCAGGGGTTTTCCTGTATTAGAGCTAGCTTTAATTTAGTTTATTTTGATGACGGTCCAATCCGAAGCATTTATAACATCTGACATAATCATCATCATCAATCTATATTAGTCCATTGCTTGTGCCCAATGAGCGCCAACTGACTACCTTTTAGGGGTAAATATCTTAATTTTATAAAACGTTTTTGTTTATTCTTAAGTTATACGTTCTAGGCCTGTTTACAGGCAACGCTTATGAGTTTTTTATCTTATTTTACAAAAATCACTAACGTCTGTTTATGTTTATTTTCTGCGTAAATTCCCGTGAGGTGCTTCCTTTTCGTTAATTTATGAAAAAAATTCATTTCCATTTACAAAATAGCGAAATAAAAAAACTTTACGAAACATAAAAATAAACAGTGGAAATAAATATCGTGAAAGTAAATAAAAGCTACCAGCACACTACCGCCTACACTCTGTATAAGCCTATGACAGATGTCGTGTTCCGCACACAGTACGGTCCATTCTGTCTACACTGAGAAAAATAACTTTCGTGATTACGAATAATTTTAAAGGAATTCCAGCAATTTTATCCGTATTCCCAACAAAAACGGACCAAGAGTTCTTACTAAAAATTTGTGCGTAAATCCTAACAATTTATCAATAAACTGGTCACCAAGGAACATCATTACAATAGCACGACAATACAAAGTGCTGTAAACTCTTGTCTTATCGTTACACGTCATAACAAAACGTCGTGACTAACTCTCTGCTCGTGCCTAATAATCATTACTAGAAATGAGTTTCCATCATGATGGGAATGACACAGAGTGCTGCATACTCTTTTGTTGTCATTACGCGTTATAACATTTTGTCGTGAAGAACTCTGAATATTCCTAACAGTAATGATGAGAAATCATGAGGGGAATGATAGAAATTGTTGAAGTCATATTAATATATCATTATTTGAATGTCATGTTGCTGTGGACATCATGTTAATTAGTAGAAATTTCCTAATAATATTTGTGAAACTGACCTACCCTAATTGTTGTTAGTATTGTAAGGATAAGGTGCGACCTCTTTTATCTTTAAACTTTTCGATCCTTCATGTCTAATCTGTATGCTTTACTAATATATTAATAATATACGTGGGACCAAAATGTTGGAATCCAAATAAAACGGCGCTTTGAACTTGGCAAAGTTACTTCATCAATAAAGTACGAAGTTCGAAGCGCGGTAGAACTGTCCAACCGTACAACAGTACAACCAACCAACCGAGCTCAGCAAGGAACATACATAATACTCTCTACCGAGAGGAGCTCAGTTTAACAAAAATCACTGCCACCTTATAGCCGACACCCGTGCGTTCTCGTCAGCGCGATCTAGCCTTCGTCCACTTTTACTAGCGACATCTAGTTAATTTTTATAGGAACTAACCAGATCCCGATCGATACCCAACAAATACAATAAGTACCTAGTTATTCTTGATTTTCCATTTCCAACATGTAAGTTTGGTATGACAGCACGAATTTTTGTCATGACAGCACGAAAGTTTGTCATGACAGCACGAAAGTTTGTCATGACAGCACGATAGTTTGTCATGACAGCACAAAAGTTTGTCATGACAGCACGAAAGTTTTTCATGACAGCACGGAAGTTTGTCATGACAGCACGAAAGTTTATCATGACAGCATAATATACTATTAAGCATTCCTAACTGTTTATAGTGATTCTCCTGTTAACCCTACACCTAAAGTTAGAAGGAATTCTTGATTTTGTAACGTGATGAATTTCGATTCTTAGTCTTTAGTCAATACAGTCTTGACAATTAATCATGCGCAGCCTTGGTAATTTAATGATCATCACTACTCATGCAAGTTATAAACTTAAGAAATGTAGTGCTAGTCACTTAATCAGGAAAACAACAGAATAATATGACTTTCACGATAAAACGTCATGCTAGTTCTGATACCTCATTAGTATGTAACTTCACGTTCTAATGATGAGCAATCATGATAGCCAACCAAGTTTTTCATCATATATAAATCTGATGTCACGTAAATCGAACCAGGCTGAACAACATTTTAAAATGCACATGATAATAATTCAGTTGTCTTGATTAGTTATAATTCTTCATGTTTAAATATAATGAAGGACGAGAGTCATTTTTCTCAGTGTATTTACCCGTAGATTTAGCCGAGTAAAGCTAGCGACAAATAGTGACCAGTTTCCGAATTATGTCATGATCGAGTAGTCTTAACCTCATGAATAAACACAAATTAGACAAAATCAACACTTGTCCGATCCTGACAGCTAGGAATGGTCCCATAAACTACCGCCAAACACGAGTTTCTCTAAGTTTGATTCTTAAGGGCTTCACAAAACTTTCAGACAAAAAGACATCCGGTAGATTCATCATCATCATCATCAGCCTATACTAGTCCACTGCTGGACATAGGTCTCCGGTAGATTAGTCGGCTTCAATCGAGACTTCGACAGAGCTAGTTTGGAGAGAAACTAAAATAGTAGCAGTGTGTAATGAACCCCTATGTTGGAAACTTTCGTTTAAATTCCGAACACAAACCAAGAAACTCAATAGTAATAGAACTAAAACCACTAACTAGCCGCAGAATATAATATTCTTGATGGTTTTCATTCGATTGTGGAAATTACATTTAAAACTTTAGTAGGGACCCTACTAAAAAATTGTGAGAATTGACCAGCGAAACTGGTCTGTGGGCGACTTTAAAATTAGAAAAGTTCAATGCCAAAGGTACGTTGGTTTTTCTAGATTTCGTTGAAATAATTAATCCTATTTGTCATAATTTATGTATTAAGGTTGTTTCTGGTCCAGGACTAAGCATAGCTCCGCTATAAGATGGCGCTGATTTTCTATGTTGAAGTTTTTCACTATTTTCTTATTAAATTGTGCATAATTGTTTAATTGTAATATATTTGCCGCAAATGGGATGTTGTTTTTTATGTACCAAGCAATTTTTCAAGTGTTGAAAGCATCTATGGAGCTTGTATTTGGGAAGAGCAAAAAAGATTTTGCCTGTGTGAGTGATCGGCCGCTACGAGTCACTCACACAAAAAAAGATCTTGCCCGTGTGAGTGATCGGCCGCTACGAGTCACTCACACAGGCAAACCCTATAAATTCAGTGGAACTAAAATAACTACTGTTCGAAAAATAACAGAGATAATTGGAGACGCCTTAGGACTAAATATTTTTCGGACCAATAGTTCCGTTTTCGGGACATAACTAAATTACATCTAAAATTAATTCAATAAAACCACTAGTTAACGAACTAATTTTCGACTCTTGTTTTTTTTAAGAATAAAAACAGGCTCTATTTACATTTAAAAAAAAATTGGAGGTAATTTTCTTTTATCGTTTTGAACAATTTAAGTAAAAAGGCGCAGAGGGTAATGTTATTTACAAACTAGCTTATAAGCTAAGGAATATCTTACAAATTATAGGTAAAAAAAATACTTTTCACACTGTTTATTAATTTCGTTAAATCATTGGAATTGACAAATAATTTGAATGAGTTCACAATAACAATCATTAATTTTAAATGTACTCACTGTGAAAGTTGTTCCAATATTATAATAAAATTACAATAAAATTGTTGGCGTAAGGAAGTCTCCACTTTTTTTGACTCTGTTCTTTGTGTACTTAGGTATTTTAGCTCCGATTTTACGACCACTTATAATTAGAGGATTCGATTCCGGGATCCCGGGATTCGGGATCCCGGGATCCCGGCCCATTTTCGATCCCGAAAATTTCGGGATTATTTTTTCCAAATCCCGGGATTTTCGGGATTGAGAAAAATACTATAATAATCGTTAAAAAGAATAAAAAATGAAGCGCGTTAATTTAAGAAACACAACACAATATTATAAACTTAAAATTATACCAATTGCTTATCGGCAACATTAAAAACAACAAAAATCTGATCATGTCGGTTGACATCGGCTTAGTTTTATTTTTAAATTATGTTTACTAAAAACAGGAATTATTATTCCTGCATTTTGTTATCAGAATAATACCATTTAAAATACCATGTACCTGTTCACAACACGGGGCTTTTAAAACCAACTTTTTCTGGAATCCTGATGAATTACCACTAATTCTAAACTTCCAGAAATTTCTAAAATGATTATGTTTTTTCGCCGGAATCTTTTTTATAAACAAAATAAAAGACACTTTTATTCTATTGCGTATTTCACTCAAGACATAATACATGAATTTTTTTTGAATTTCGAAAATAAAAATCATTAGTGCTCCGGAAATATCGATTTTAGTGAAAAACGCGTCATGAAAAGTGTGTTTTATATTTGATTGACCTATAAATAAAATGCCAGCGAAAATAAATAACACTCGATATTTTGGGATTCTTAGAAAAAGATTTAGTGTTGTTTTGTTTTAATAGCTCACGTTGTGTCGTCGGTCCAAGTTAAGGTAAATAAGCGCCCGAATATCTGATCACTGCCGATAACGTTACCATTATGTGGTTAGGTAATTAAATTAGTATTTTGTACGTATCTACCGAGGAAAAGTAGACATTAAAAAAAGTATTTTTTTAAATTTTTGTATAAGGTGCAGAGGGGCAATCCTGTGCAAAAGAAATAAGTCAAAATTTTAAACAATCGTTGTATTCTCCGTGATTTAGTTTCGTGAATTCTGGCAAATTGGTGCTAACTAATCTTTATCTGACTTCTTCTTAATAGTGTTCATATATAAGAAAATGCTGAAATTAATGGTGAACTATAACTAATTAGACAAAAAACTGGAAAATGCCCGAATTGCCCCTCAGCGGGGCTTTTCTGGCAGGTGGTAATATTATTTGATCCTAAGATGCTATAATAGTAAAACTAGAAGCTTTACAAACTGGACAAGTCAGTACTTCCGAATTTGAGTCTTCTAAACTCCTGAGAGTTGACGCGGGGTAATTCGGGCACCACTTTTTAGTCTCCCTTACATGCTAGTATTGAGGCTCTGACTATCGACATCGATAATAACGAACTCGGTAAAAGAAGTGGATATTAATTATATTAGTTTTTAAAAGTAAGAAGGAATGGATTGTTGATTTCATGTTTAGTAAAAACAACATGTTTTTATCAAATAATTTACTTATTTAGGTAGGTAGTAAAAGCATACTTCATTATATTAACTGAATATAAGTATTCAGGAGGACACTTAGACAAATTAAACATTTTCAATCACATAATGTCCCAAAGTGTCAGTATTTCTCTCAGTTGCCAAGAGCTTGAATTTTTTTTATCGACATTTACTTCAATGCTGTGGACATCACTGGTTTTTTACAACTTCATATAAAAACAGTCGGGCAATTTGGGCAGCCAACTCCGAAAAAATAACCTCCGATCACAATTATGTGGGGTATTCATACCAGGCTCAATAACTTATGAAAAACAAAGATTAGGAACGAAACAATTACATTAAAAGAATTTCCAGTTTAAAACAAGTATAATTAATTGCCTTGTCAAATCAGCAAAAAAAACCTGCGAAAACCACTAAATTCTGTAAAATTTGAAGACCTTGTCACAGGTGTCGTGCGCTCTCAAAATGTCGACTGACAAAATGATGTTGTATATCGATCAGTTAAAGCGGTAGCAATTCTTTCTATAGGTGATTGAATTAACCGGTTGTTGCTCTACCCGAACATAGAGGTCTCTCTTGAGTAAAAGCTACCGAACCAAAAATATGACCATGTGCCATAATAACCCCCCTGCCATAGTTGCCCCTCTGTGCCTTAATTAACTGAATAAATAAGTTTTTGTGATTTTAATTGATTATTACTTTGTTTTTGAAAGTAAATAGAAGCTGATTTTCATATATTTCTTTGATGTTCTTACTTCGTCTACGACCCCGGGATTATCCCGGGATCCCGGGATCGCGTTTAACCAATCCCGAAATCCCGGGATTGAAAATAAAGACCGGGATCGAATCCTCTACTTGTAATAGATTAAAAGTAATACAAATTTTCACCGTATTTCAATCAGTCACGTTGGACTAGCGGTTCGAACAGTCGGGTGGGTGCGACGATGTATAGTCGTACCTGGGTTCGAAACCACTGAAAATTTGATTTACTTTTTGCTTTTTGATGATAAAATATCCACAAAATTTTGATACATCCCGTTAGTACGGGCTCGAATCCCTTCAACACTACCAAAATTTTTGATTTTTATCATTTTTATTCTTTATGTTTTGAACAATGTCATAGACCTAGTACAAACAAATTCATGTTTGTCATAAATTACTTATTGTAAGCCTTCCTAAGTCTATTTTATTGTAATATAAAACTTTGGTAGACTGTTCTGCGTACATCCCACAAAGGGTCCTGACCTCGTTTCTAACGGTATGACAAAAATAAAATGAAACAATTATGTACTATCAACACCAACTGATTTTTATTTTATTTTAGCTCTTTACGCCAGCTAATGTTCAGGCATTTTTACAAATCGCTCATTGAATGCAAAACGGCCACATTTCAAAAAATTTAGAAAATGTTTTATTTCTCATAAAGTATATCTTCTTTTGAAAACATTTCATTTCAATATTTATTTCTTTTTATTGGGATTATTATCTTAACTTTGCTTCAAAATTTGAATGCAAAAAGGGCTTTTGTAGTTTTTATCAAGTTGGGTGATAGATATAACAGCGACCATTATTTTAAAATAGAGCAAAAAATTACGAAAACAATGATGAATGTGATGAATGAAAGAAAAACATTTTTTCAAAAAAATCATGTTCAAAATTTTGTTTTGGCTCCTGTAAAAAGTGACGATTAGTCCAATAAAATAAAAAAATATATATAATTCCGGACAGTCCACACAGCATCATCTAGCCCCAAGTTGAGCAAAGCTTGTATTATGGGTACTAGTTGACTGATAAACTTAATACAATACATTACATAGATAGATATTTTTTTTCTAAATACATAGAAAACACCCAGACCAACGGAACAAATTTCTGCAGATTGTACACAATTTTTTTCCGACACGGGAATTGAACCCGCAACCGGTCGCAGGCGGACCTTCGCCCACTGCGCCACATCGGTCGTCGCTGATGAATGAGCGAAATGCTTTGCATACACTCTGACACGTCTAATGCTGGGGCCACACTATCGTGATATGCCGATAATTATTGCCATAAGTTATACAACACCTAGGTGTAACCACGATTTATGGCCATAATTTTACAATGCCAATCAATATGGCAAATGGCGGTAGGCAATAGCTCCGGCGGCGGTCTTGTTTCGCACATCAAAGAAGATTACCGCAGTAATTAATGCGTTTGTGGCCACTACCGTTTGTCCAGTGTGCAATATGAGCTCACCGGCGCGGCGACGCACGTGATATTTTTACCGCCTTATTTATTGACATATCTAGGTAAACTCTAGTGTAACCACACCAGTTCATGCAGTAATTTAAACGGTAATTTAATGTCATAATTATTGCGGTAACAGCCCGGTAGACGGTAAGGTAGTGTGGCCCCAGCGTAAAACTCTCTAAACTGGTATCTATAAGCAAACATTTTATCTGTTTACATAGTGTCATTTATTGTTGTCATGGGAACGGCACGTAGGCTTCCTAGATCTTATTTGACATGCAACAAAAATAGAAGGGAATAAATACTTGGACGATGGAAAAACCCTTTGAGAACGGTAGACTATGGTATTATTAGATGATTCTTTAGATAGCACAGAGATGGCGATTCCGTCGCCGCCGTCACACTCACAAGTTCAAGTAAGCGGGCGTACAACATTATCCGTGTTCACTCACACATTGATAAAAATGGCCTAAAATTTTCACGTTATTTCTAATTATACCGAGTGTTTTCATGAATCAAACACAATTTGCCGCAAATAATGACCAATAACAAAGCCAAAAACAGTTATTTATTTGTTAAATTATGTCCACATCGCTCATATTTGGGAAAATACAAACGTATGGAACTCGGATCACCTTAACAACGAAAATTACAATCAAGGAATATGAAAAATTACAACTAGTATATACAATTAAAATCACTGAGCTAAATGCAGACGGTTGCAAACAGTCTAAAGGTAGCTCAATTTTCATATTAAAAACATAAACTTGATTGATTATTTTTATTTTATCAGTAGACCATAGTTTGTAGACAATCGCACTTAATAGAAAGAAATTCAGTAAATTCATTTCATTTGTCCATAAAGTTAATTACTAACATTGGCATGTCACATTTAATCTAAGATCTAGCATTACACGTTACTGAATTACATCCAATACCAATTACATCTAGCATTACATTACATTCTGAAGCTGGCAACACTACTGACCAGTTTTACTAAAATCTAATTTTGTAAAATAATTTAACAATTCTTTGATTGTAGATCGTAAATAGTTCTAATCCTTACTTAAATATAATTCCTAATTCAGTTTTTGTGAAATAACAGCTGGACTGTGTAAAAATACCCTAATTCGAAAACATAACCTCATTAGGGGAACCTGGGGAGACTTGATCACCACTTTACATTTTACCAAATAACTCAAAAGTTATAAGCTTATGTTAACATTTTTTAAATGATTAGTATAAAGAATTTCAGTACCAACTAAATACAACTGTTATTTTCCAATCAAAGACAGTAATTGTTTAACTACAACAATTTTAAAAAAAGTCGGCAAAAGGATCATGTCTCCCCTATTCTGGGAGACTTGTTCACTGCAGTAGGGTAGACTTGATCATGGGGGATCAAGTATCCCTGTTCCTTGGATGACTTGTTTTTAATAAGTATTTTTAATTTTAGGGGATGCCTGTTCTGTATTCTATGAAATTTTAAACTATTTTCAGTAGAAATACTTTTAATTAGAATTACTTTTTAAGTAGAATTTAAAAGTTTAATGGTCTTTAATTTATATGTTTTGAATTAATTATGAACCGGTAGGTATAGATCACTAGATTATATAATTAATATAGATGTTATTATAATTTAACCAGCCTCAAAATTTACCAAAATCTTGTGTTCAATCATTAGAATACTGAAAATTACTTATACCTACTAATCACTCTCTCTATTTTCAGAAAAGTAGCTCAGCAACTAGGAATAAAAATTAAATTACTGTACTTATAACTTTGAACATCATTCTAGCAACTTTGAATACTAATAAAATGACTGTACTTATAAAATTAAACAACATTCTAGCAACTTTGAACAAAAAATTAGCGACTATGCTTGTATTATATTAAACAACATTCTAGCAAATAAGTATACAATAATAATTAATAGGAACTCCGCCTACGCTTTAAGCTTTCTTTTTCTTGTAAATACTGGGCATTTTACGTAGAAAAGAACTTGTAACATAAAAAATAGTACCTAAAATCAATTTGGGTAGACTTGATCCCGGGATCAAGTCTCCCCTAACAGATAGGGAACAAGTCTCCCCGTCCCTAGTACTTATAACAAAATTTAAAAAAAGTTAAGAAAACAAAACAATTGCTTAGAACAAACTTAGAATACACTTTCTTAACTAAATTTCTAAGCTATTTTTCAAACCAAACAAGAATTATTATATCAAAAACTGTTCAAACAAACCAAAATATAAACTTACAAAAAAAGAATCAATGTCTTCAAAACCATTTTTCCTCTAATACTCAGATGTTGGCTATGTACGAATGTCAGTATCACGTTTAACATTCCAAACCATCAAAGAGCTACAATGTTGCTAAATCGGAATTTAAAAAACTAGTATAGATTTCGATATCTAAGGGGGTGATCATGTCTCCCAAGGGATCAAGTGTCCCCAGGTTCCCCTATTGTGTGCACGACACAATGACGCCAAACCCAATCGTGTGCAACAAATGCAACAAACACGTAAAATCTAAAGAATTCGTTAATTGCTTCCTATGTGCACGTGTCTATGACATTGAATGTGCAAAAATCTCAGCATCTCGCTTTTACAACACGGATATGGAGCGGAAAAATACATGGAAATGCCCTGACGGATGTCCAACAAACAAACAGCATAAACCTATCGTATGCAAAACGCCTAAGCAGGCTGCGGCGACGGCAGCAGTGAATGGTACAGTGAAAGACCGCAAACTAACCGACTGTTGCAACGGCAGCGAAAGCAACTTCGTATCTCCCGTGATAAGTCGTGCGAAAGCACCAAAAACACTTGAGCCGCCACGTCTTGCTTCTGTGGTGTCTAAATCTGCCGACAAAACGTTCGACGTAGCTTCTTCTGATGATACACAAGGTGGGTTCCTTACTGAAGTCAGATTCAAGCAAATCCTACAGAGTGAACTTGTGTTGCTGAAAAACCAAAATGACTTTGTCTCGACCCGCTTGAAAGTCATTGATGACAAATTCAATGCATTCCAGGAAGCAATACAGTTTGTAAACATCCAATTTGAGGAGATGAAGGAAAAAATAAATGAAAAAACCAATATCATTGAAGCCTTGGAAAAAAAGAATACAGCCTTGGAGACAACTGTCCTTGACCTATCCAACAGGTTGAATCTCACAGAGCAACATCTTAGGGAGAGTAATGTTGAAATAAATGGTATTCCAGAACACCGTACTGAGAATTTAGCCATTACTGTTCTCCAACTGGCCCGTACGGTCAAATGTGACATTACTGATGCTGATGTCCTGCATATCACTCGTGTGGCTAAGATGAATAAGGATAACAAAACCCCAAGATCTGTCATAGTGAAGCTGCGCAGCCCCCGGCTCCGGGACACCTTGCTGGCTGCAGTCGCCAAGTTCAACAAGGACAACAACAAGGATAAGCTGTGCTCGGAGCATTTAGGTATTGGAGGACCTCGAGCACCTGTGTTTGTAGCTGAACACCTCACACCGGCTAACAAGTACCTGCATGCAGCCACGAGAAAGAAAGCCAAGGAACTTGGATATGAATTTGTATGGGTGCGTAATGGTGGTATTCGCACTAGAAAGGATGCTACTAGCCCCGCCTACCTCATCCGTAATTTAGATTGTTTAGACAACTTAAAGTAAGCTCAATGTTTTCTCAATATTCAGTGTTATAAAGCAAGTCTTTTTATTATGGATAAGTTAGAAATATATTATCAAAATAGTAGAGGCCTTAAAACCAAAACAGATACATTTTATTGCAACATTTTAAAAAATAATTATGATATAGTAGTTTTAACAGAAACTTGGCTGAACTCTAATATTGCTGATAGTGAATTATTTGATTCTCGTTATACTGTATAGAAAAGATAGAATTACATCTAAGAATTCAAAGCAAGATGGTGGTGGTGTTCTTGTGGCTGTAATTAATAAATTTCAGTCCACCCGGATATCAATTTGTGAAACCTATTTAGAAGACTTGTGGATTACCCTGGATATTGTAGCAAATAACTGTATTAAAAAGCTTGCGCTGTGTGTTGTATACCTCCCGCCGCCAGTCAAACTTGACACTCTAAATAAGTTCACAGAAAGTTCAACTAGCATTCTTAATTATTTTGATGATGCCTTAATAATTGGAGATTTCAACATGAGGTTCATTAATTGGTCTCAGGCTGATGGTATCTCACAGTTAACACCCTGTAATTATGACTGTTCTTTAGGTTATTCTTTGATTGATTTTATGTCAACTAACTCGCTGGACCAATATAATAGTTTATACAACAATGATAATGTACTTCTGGACTTAGTGCTGTCCAATATAAACAGCTTAAACATAACCTGCGAGCCCCCCCTTAGTAAATTAGATCCAAAACACCCTAGTATGTTGATTTATATCCCATTGGAGTTTAAGAAAAGCCTTCTGCCAAATGTGAGAGTTGATCATAATTTTTATAAAGCTGATTATGATACTATTATTAGAGAACTTGGTAATACCAACTGGACAGAAATATTAACTAATGATGGTATTTCAAATATCAATGATATGGTTTCAACATTTTATACAGCACTTAGAATTACCATTGACAAAAATATACCAAAACGTAAACCTTCAAGTTCTAAATATCCTCCTTGGTTTAACCAAAAGCTTGTTAAAATGTTAAAAGAGAAAGAAAAAATAAGACAAAAATACAAAAAATATAATAACCCGCGTGATAAACTAGAATATGAGTTATTAAGACACCGCTGTGATGCCTATCTTAAAGAACTTTACCTCAATTTTAAACACTTAGCTGAAGAGAACATAAATAAAAACCCCAAGTCATTTTGGAATTTTATAAATAGTAAGCGTAGTAATACCAATAATATTCCCTCTACAATGGTATCATCCACCTCTACTGCCACTAATGGTCCTGATATAGCTAATCTTTTTGCCGACCAATTCTCTTCTGTATATTCCACTAATTCCAATATAAATCTCTCTTCTACTTCTTTGTCTTCCAACTGCATAGGTGATTTAAAGTTCACAGTTGTGGATGTCCATTGGCAACTCAAAAAGCTTGATTCATCAAAAGGTGCTGGCCCTGATGGCATACCACCAGCTTTCATAAAACGTTGCGCAAAAGTACTAGCTTTACCAATAACGCTGCTTATAAATCCCTCGCTTACTGACGGTGTATTCCCTGATGAATGGAAGAAGGCTCGAGTTGTACCAGTTTTAAAAAAGGTGACCAAAGTTGTGTCTCTAACTACCGCCCCATATCAATTCTGTCTTGTTTTTCTAAAATTTTTGAATCACTGGTCGTACCAGTCTTAACCAGACACACAAAAGCCACCCTTTGTGATTCACAGCATGGATTTAGAAGTGGTCGATCAGTAGACACTAATCTTACTACTTTTGTCTCTGATCTGAGTCTGAGCTTAGACAAAGGAACAGATATAGACGTCATATATACTGACTTCAGTAGTGCCTTCGATAAAGTCAATCACACTGTACTTCTGCATAAACTAAACTCTCATGGTATTCTCGGTTCATTGTTGAGTTGGTTCAGCTCGTATCTAGAAGATAGACCTCAGGTAGTATCTGTTAAAGGTTATGATTCCAAGACATACTACGCAAAATCTGGCGTACCACAAGGATCTCACTTAGGACCTATTCTTTTCATCATATTTATTAACGACATATCTAATATCATCAGCAACAGTAAATTCTCTATGTATGCTGATGATCTCAAAATTTACAAAGAAATTAAATCAGTTGAAGACGTAAATGCTATTCAGGAAGACATTAACTCCATTGTTAGTTGGTGCAATTCAAACGGTATGTTATTAAATCCTAATAAATGTTTCCATATAAAGTTTTCCAAGAAAAAGAAACACATTATATCAGAGTATCATATTAATAGTAGTACAATAAGTAAAGTAACTGAAATTAGAGATTTAGGTGTAATACTAGATCATCAACTTAAATATTCTGCTCATTATAATAACATAATAAAAAGAGCTGCCCGAATGATGGGATTTATCAATCGTAACACCAAAGACTTTAAAAAAGCCAGTACCAAGATACTCTTATTTAACACATTTGTTAGAAGTATACTTGAATATGCATGCGTTATATGGAACCCAAAATACAGCATTCATTCTCAAAGAATTGAAAGCATACAACGTAGATTTACTAGGCACTTAGCATTTATTTCTCCAAATGTATCACATAGATCACCATACAACATTAGATTAAAACACTTTAACATTGATTCCCTTTATTGTCGCCGTAGAGTATTAGAACTTTCCTATCTTCACAAAATCTTAAACAACAAAATCGACAGCATTTCTATTGTTAATAACATTGGTCTAACTGTACCCACTAGAATCCCTAGACATCCTATATATATATATATCTAAAATACTCAATACACCATTCTGTAACAGTAACACAGGCCTACAGGCACCTACTGTGAGACTATGTAATCAATATAATTTTATGAATACTAAAATTAAAGATTTAGACATTTTTCATGATAATGCTATTGTTTTTAAAAAAAAGCTGCTGGAGTATTTACAGCAGCCGCTTTTAGATGATAATTAAGTTTTTTTTTTTTTTTGTAATAGGAATATCAGACACCCTGTCTGTTATTGCCTAACTTATTTTATATTAGTTATTAATTTATAAGATTTTAAGTAATACTGATCTCCAGCCTTTGTTTCATGATCATTAAGTTTTTGTAATAGGAGTATCAGACACCCTGTCTGTTATTACCTAACATATTTTATATAGGTATTTATAGATAAGATTTAAGTAATACTGATCTCAATTGTTAATTAGTAATATAGGTATAAACCTTATTTATTGAATGTTGTGTCCACCTGTAATAAGTATATATATTAGAATTTGTCATGTATCTCTTTTATTATATAAGATGAATATGTATACTGTTGGTGAACCATTAATAAATAAATAAATAAATAAATAAGTTACTATAAAACATCTTTGCATTTACTAGCTTCTTTGTTTCTAGTTTCTTTCTACCTATTTGGTAAATATATGTCGCAGATCGCTGCATTTCTAGACCTCAATTTTATTTTGTACTTGCGAGCCTTCCTTGTGATACCATGCATTTCATAGTCAAGAGTAGGTAATGATAACTTCTTGATATGTATTCGGTCTCTTTGCTCAATGCGCGGCCTGTCCATAGAATCTGTGATTCACCGACAAGTAACTGTTGATGGAAAAATGTCATAAAGAAAAAGGAATTACTTTGGTTGCAATATGACAGTGAAGATTTTCCAAATCATTATTCGGGGTTGAATCCGGTTTTACGGAGATGATCATGAAGATGATCCTGTTTTCCCTCTAATTACAACATCAGAAATGGGATGTTACCTTTTGCCCACTTATTTTACGAAAACGGCATTTCTACCAATGGTGAGGCGTAAAATTATTTTGATGTATTGGCACTAATTATTATTATGGAATTCTAAAGAGAAGAATTGTAATGGGTGAGTCCTTAATTTTGTTACTTTATTTTTGTCTTGTACCGACTTATCACTCTTTCGTAGCGCAACTGGTAATGTTTAACGAGTTAATGCTGGTTTTGAATGGAGCACTGGGTAAGTGCTACGCGTTAATGCTAGTTAAGCATGGAGTACTGGGTAAGTGCTACGCGTTAATGCTGTTTAAGCATGGAGCACTGGTTAAGTGCTACGCGTTAATGCTGGTTAAGCATGGAGCACTGGTTAAGTGCTATGCGTTGACGCTGGTTAAGCATGGAGCACTGGTTAAGTGCTACGCGTTAGTACTGGTTAAGTATGGAGCACTGGTTAAGTGCTGCGCGTTGAATGCTGTATAAGCATAGAGCAATGGTGAAGTGCTATGCGTTAGTGCTGGTAAAGCATGGGGTACTGGTTAAGTGCTGCGCATTTGAATGCTGTTTAAGCATTGAGCACTAGTCAAGTGGTATGGATTGTTTGTTGGGGTAAGCATTGAGCTCTAGTTTTGAGCTATGGATTTTATGCTGGGTTAAGCATTATGCGCTAGTTAAGCGCTCTCGTTGATATGACACGTTAAGTATTGATTACCAGTTCAGCGTTATTGTTTCTACTTTGCTGGTCAAGCGTAAATGTTCACTGGTTAAGTGATGGTATTATTCCAACGTTAAGAGTGATTAGTCAGGAATGTACCCTCTGTATCGAAACATTGAATTCGGTAACATTATTATTATGATTTTTATTATTATTTTGCACTCTGTTGATGCAAATGTTTTGATCAGCTGAGTAGGTAATAAGTCGGGAAGCTACTAAATAAATTTGACTGCGTTATTAATTTCAATCCTATGATTTAATTCGTTACTATGCACTGGTTTAGTGCAATGGTCTTACTTTGCTCGCCAGCATCTAAATTTTATTGTGGTGACCTTTATCATTTGTTTCATTTTTTTGGCGTCAGAATAGCCGAGCGGTAGAAGCGGTAGATTGTAGATCCTTTCTACGTTCAGATATTGCCTCACACAGGAGTGTGAGAGGTCAGGATGGTCGTGTCGCAGATCGCTGCATTTCTAGACCTCAATTTTATTTTGTACTTGCGAGCCTTCCTTGTGATACCATGCATTTCATAGTCAAGAGTAGGTAATGATAACTTCTTGATATGTATTCGGTCTCTTTGCTCAATGCGCGGCCTGTCCATAGAATCTGTGATTCACCGACAAGTAACTGTTAATGGAAAAATGTCATAAAGAAAAATGAATTACTTTGGTTGCAATATGACAGTGAAGATTTTCCAAATCATTATTCGGGGTTGAATCCGGTTTTACAGAGATGATCATGAAGATGATCCTGTTTTCCCTCTAATTACGACATATATATAAGCTGTAGTTCTTTCATAAATAAATAAAATCTGCACTGAAAACTACAATTTTAATCTGCAACTTTTGATTGATCTTGGACTCTTTATAATTGGATTCTTTGACAAGTCTTCCGTGAAGTTCCCGGCACCTGCGCCGTTTCACTGTCCCATGGCCAGGCAATAATTCATAAAAGTCATAATCTGACTTATAAAATTCAGAGCACAATGACTCCTAATGAATAATAATAGCCTATTATGACTCTGAGTACAGAGGATGGTTTCCTACATACAGGTTAAAAAGGTCCAAACCTAGATGGTAAAATGTCCCGCTGTGAAGTGTTAGGCCATGAATTATTCTGTCTTCATTATAAGGACGCTGAAAAATTCCGCTCGTCAAAAAGAAATGGGTGCCCGAGGCGTAGAGATAATGAATTGATCTCACTTTGTACGTAATTTAATATTTTAATTGCCGAAATTATTTACTGGGACGGAATTTCTAATGTAATTGCCTGGAAGGCTATTTTATTTTCCGTTATAATGTTAAGAAGTAAAAAACCCGTTCCGTTATAATTTTAAGAAGTATTAAATTTTATGTTATTAACTTTTCATTATACACATTGCATGCACACTGGACTCTTGGAAAACTATTTCCTTCGATTTATTCGCGCGCGGACTAGCCACCAACATCCAGAAGGCTTTGCGAGCAGCATGCAAGTCTCTATGCACCAGAAGCAGAATTTGCTCCAACTTCATTTACATTTCATCCTACTATTGTTCCAAAGTCGAAAACCAATTACTCAGCAATCGGGCTCTTGTTAGCCGATGACGCTGTGACGTGGCAATCACTGAATCATGCTAGCTCTGGCCTTCTGACTCCGAAATTGGAAACGATTTCTACTTAACATTCATGACACTCGTTGCAGTGCAGTTTGCAGTCACTCAATATTAAACTCTTTTTGTCCAGGGTCGATATATTTTTTTACCTTTGGCAGAAGGTGTAACTAATAACTTTCATTTGTTAGCTATATAACTACCATAACAAATTAAAATTGTTTTTCCAATGGTTTATGTGTAGACACGGAGTTTTATATACATATAGTATAATCTGTGGTGCAGGTTTTGTTTCTCTTGGAATAAACAATTGGTAAATAGGGACATAGCTCAAAGAATTAGCAAGCTGAAGTGGCAATGGGCCGGCCATATCTCGCGAAGAACCGACAACCGTTGGGGTAAACGTGTTCTTGAGTGGAGACCGCGACTCGGTAAACGTAGCGTAGGACGCCCTCCGGCCAGGTGGGATGACGATCTGCGAAAGACTGCTGGCAGATGCTGGATGCGTCAAGCTGAAGACAGGGCGCAATGGCGCTCATTGGGGGAGGCCTATGTCCAGCAGTGGACTAATATAGGTTGATGATGATGATGATGAAATAGGGACTGAAAAGTCAAATTCATGTTATAGAAGTTCGCTTCAGTCATTTTTTTAAATAAAATCCCAAAAGGTCTAAATAAACGCTAAGCCCCTTTTAAATATGAAAAGGTTTTAATGCCTGAATATTGATGAAAATGAATCTGACAAATTCTGGTATTTCGCAATGGATGGCAGAATACGGGTATACTCCACAGACTTGATACCGATCCGTAAATGCAAACCAAACGAATCGAGCTCCAAATTGAAAACGAATAAAGCTGACCTAGCTTAGATCCGTATTTTACTGAACGCGAATAAAAGATTGAAAAGCATTTACCTACTTGTGTTAGAGACAAAGGAAGTTATGTTACTGCATAACATATGCAGTAACATAACTCCCTTTACCTTTACTTTGCTGTATTAAAAAGGTCTATCTAAGCAGCTACGTTATTCTAATCGAGCTCTAAAATCTATCTTGCTTTTATTTTCGTTTTACAACAAGAATTATTTCATGAAGACCAAGGTTTATAAATATATAAATGTAAAATTTTCATAATTTCCACATAATTTGAAGTGTTTTAATAGACTATAAGCCGATTTCAAATTCGTTCAAGCCACCAATTAGAAAACCATAAGTGTAATCGATGTGTAATATTGGTAATAATATTGATTTATTAAGAATAACTGAATAACTCCTATCTACCAAGATCTTGATCAAATTTACTAGTATATGAACCAAATAAAAAGCACCAGTCGCCCAATTTAAAATCAAATATAAAATAATCATCAAAATCGGTTCAAACATTTGTCAACAAATTGCCACTTGTCTACAAAATCTGGTGTTCAATAATCAAACCTGTCCACCTGAATTCTATATTCATATTTCAGTTCCTTTATTCACAAAGAACACTTTTGGTTTCCATCGCGGCGAGACAAAGCCTTTGAAACTTTCACTTTTTAATATCGCTGAGTTCTTTGTTCTCGTGGATTTTAATCATCTTATTGTAGTTGTGTTTGCAGAAGCTAAAGAGAACTAGGATAAAAGCACCTAAAAAATATCATAAAAAATATTAGTATTAGGTAGTATATAAATAATTTGAATAAATAAATAAATAATAAATATTTCCGGACAGTTCACACAGCATCATCTAGCCCCAAGCTAAGCAGAGCTTGTGTTATGGGTACTAGATGACTGATATGAATGGTTATCCAATATCTAGGTATCTAACTTCTGCTTAATTCGAAACTAGATAGTGCTGTGTGAAATACCCAGCATTATTTATTTACTGTTTTTAAAATCAAAAATATTTTTAAAAACCATATTTATTGCGTTACGTTTTTATTTCTCAGAGACTCCTACACCTTACAGCGATCATGGTTACGGCATGAATAATACATCGGATATTTATTGCTATGAAATGGTTCAAGTTTGAAAAATGGAAATTTAACGATTTTTTTTTTTCAGTTTCGTCTTTATGTAGATAGGTAAATAGAAACGCAAGATTTCTGACCGTTATTCGTAAAAGTTATATCCAAAACTAGAACAGCAAAGCTGTGCGAAAGCCATAATAAAATTATTTTTAAAGGTCACTGTTATTATTTCCGTTCGTAAAGTAGCTACATCGTAGAGGAGCTACGTCGTAGAGGAGCTACGACTTAAAGAGGCTACATCGTAGTGGAGCTACGTCGTAAAGAGGCTACATCGTAGAGGAGCTACGTCGTAAAGGGGCTACGTTGTAGAGGAGCTACGTCGTAGAGGAGCTACGTCGTAGCTCATTCGGCTTAATTTTTTTCAACTTTAGTATCGATTTAACTGCATGTTAACAGCGTGCCTTTAAATATATTTAGCTTAAGGAATTAAAGCCACTTCGAAAAACAAAAGGACTGGTGAATAGATTAGATTTTTTAATATAGAGTTGAGTAATTTTCTGAGAAACAGATAATATTAAAAGCTTCTTGGAAGTCTACTGAAAAGCAACATAAAATTGAATTAGTACCAATTTCAATGTTTTGTTTTCATGGAATTTTTATCTTTTGTTGTCGAATTTAATACTTGTACTTTTCTAAACGAATGAACAACAGAATTTGAGAAACTTCAAGCAAAATTCGTTGTTTTCGTAATGTTAAATTTCGTCACGGACAAGCTACGAAGTTAAAGCGTAGTTGAGATCATAATTATCCTGCTCCTAACTTTGGATAACAGTAGTTAGTTTTGGCAGTGGTTCTGGTTGACTAAACGACGTTAGTTTAAGCCAGTGTTTTGCCAAATGTCGCAAGTTTTTAGAAGACTGAGGGTTGTTGAGTTGAGGATACTAAACTAAGCGTGAGAAAAGTCAATTTGAGTGAGTGCATAAAGAAATTTCTTGTTCGACAGTAAGAATGTTGTTACCATTTCTCACTATGGAGACCAAGATAAAAAATATTCGGGACAATTAACAGTGAATATTGGTCATCTTGGTGTATCATCATGTCATCATATGGCTATAACACGAGCGTTGTTTAATTTGGAGTAGAGTAGGTGTTAAAATTTAATTGATTTATTTATTTTAGAATGAACAGAATCATAATCAAACTAAAATACTATGGAACACTGGAAAGCGCATCAGTTAATAATTATATCGCAAACTTAGGACAAGTTTAAGGCCGATTTCATCATACAGAAAGCTTAGTTTTTTGATCATGCTGGTTTTTATTTTATGAAATTAATAAACGTTAATCTATTTTGTTTGTTGAAATTAGGCATGACATTAAAATGGATAGTTTTATTTACTTATCTATTTAAACATACATGACACCTTTCTTGCCACGTTTTATTGCAGACAGAAAAATACACAAGCATTTTTTTATATTTTCTATTGAATAAAGATGTCCACTCCATCATCAAAATGTAAATGTTGTTTTTGTAATCGAAAAGTCAATAAACGCATTATTTGATGAAGCCTCGACATGTTTTATCAACGTACAGGGCCGTTGCAAGGAAATAAACGTAAAATATGACATGGTAAACGTTCACCAAAATTACCTACATAATCTGTTGGAGCAACCAGCTCTTTATGCCGTATTACATTAAAATGTAATACAAAACTCCTTTATGTACCTACACCAGAAAAAGAACATTTCACAAAGACATTAAATAAGAAGTCTTAAAGAGCAATGGGCGGCTCCCTCACTCTTTAAGACACAGTAACTTTCGAAGCATTTAACTTACAATTTTCCCAGAAATACTTGAAAGTATGAAATACCTAGTGTTTTAAAAAAGCTAATACCACTAATTTTATCTATACATGAATCTCGTGTTCGTGCTGATAACCTTTGAGAAGTTTCCTCGTTATAGGACAATTCGCCATCTGAACTTACTTTTACACTAATTTTATGGTATAGCTAGTTTATTAGCATACATTACTGATAAGTTAATCAAGACTATTATAATCAGTATGGATGGAAACAAGATTTCAAAATGGGAGGAAGTGGTTTAAACTTGGAGCAAAATTTAAAAGTCCTCGCGAAAACAGAATGTGTCAAAACCTAAATTAGAAAATAATTTACCTACTTGCAGGAATGTGGGTATTTAAAATAGAGGTCTTGAATAAAAAATGTACCAAATACAAAATACAAAATATTTATTACAGTAAACTTAAATTAATTAACATAGCTTGGGTTTGGAACCCTCTTTTAGTAAAGAAATACCTGTGTTAGAGGGTTCCGCTCTTCCGTAATATACTGTTACAATAATATTAGGTGCACAATACATTCTGCTCCGTCAAAGCATGCTAAATTAAATAAATAATAAAAATTTAAACCCTAACTAGTTTAAATTCATTCATTAATAAAAATTTAAACCCAGGTTTAAATAGGTAAGGTTTAAACTTTTATGTCAATGTATAAAATATTATGAATTGAATGAAATTCCGTAACTTTGTGATTTTTCATCAGTCAAATTGGGATGTAACCTGGTAAAGTCCGTTTTCAGTCAGTCTATAAAATTCTGACTGCGGGCCCGTATACCATGCTTTTATAATAAAAAAAAATTAAAAAGCGAAATTCCTTAACTACGACCCTGTATTGGAAACATACGACGAATAGAAATGATAGTTGGAGGTCATAACAGATACGCAAGATTCGAGGATATAATGTAAAGAAAGAAGTATACTACTTACTTAATGGTGTTATTTTGGGACCCATTTTACCTAAACGACCAAATAAATGGTATAGCGGTATAATGGAATATGAAGTATAGTAAGTATAGTAGTATTATTTCAGAAGATACAATGTTCGTGAGTGTTCGTAGTTAAGATAGGGTGATAAAGAAAATATAAGAACTAAAGTTTACTCACTAAAATTACTTATGTGATAATACTTAGACACTAACTAGGTGTTAGACAGTAATTACCAAGTATCTTTATTACCTCAAGCGACGTAGGTTGCGGGTTCAATTTCTGTCTTGGGACAAATGTTTGTACGATCTGCATATATTTGTTCCAGGGTTCTGAGTATTGTGTATGTATGATAAAAAAAAACATAAATACCTAATACGAATACTAGCTATATTACTTAAGTATTAATTATATCACTTTTCTAGTATTTATAAAACAAGCTCTACTTATCTTAGGGCTAGATGATGCTGTGTAGATTGTCTAGATTTTTCAATTATTATTATTATTACTAAAATCAAAACAGACAAAAACTCATTTAAAAGTTGATGAGGATGAGAATGACCTCGTTGTAAAAAAGTCAACGTAGTAGGTATATTTTATTGCGGCCCAGCTAAAAAATTCCGCTCACATATTCCGTAACAAATCACAAAAATAATTCCAACAGACCGCGATTTCACTCACATACTTCTTCAACCTTTCCAGATCTTATCAAATAAACGTTTGACTTATTACGAAGTTGAGTTCACGTTCACCCTCCTCAAAGTTATGTGCCGGTTACAAACAAACTTGTAAAGACCTAGATACAAGCGCAGGCAAACTTTGGTTGTAATTGCAAAAGCTTAGGCAATATTTGGGGCAATGCAGCCTAGACCTTGCTACCTACGAATAACGTTTCAAATAAGTAGTGTACTCTATACAAAGTCTTGTAAGTACATGGGGTAACTTATTTGTGACGCTGTCTGTACCTAGAGTCCATCTGTACCGTCGAGTAGGGGGTCTAAACAAATATTTAATGATCAAACGAACTTAAACAAGTGAAGTTCGATCACAATTGGTAGGCGTCGTTGAGTGAAGGTAGCGCAACAACGTTAGAGCAGTAGTACTAAGTCGTTTCAGACTAAAAAAGGGTTTCTGTTTTGAAAAATAAATCAAAAAATATTTAAAAATCCGTGTGTAAGGCTGGTGATCATACTACAATACGTAAAATAAATCGCATCGAATGAAGTCGTGAAACATAATTGCCCATTATAAACACTTGCAAAACATGTATCGAGAATAAAACTTTCTGCAGTACAGACGGAGCTTCTCCGGCGAAGCCACAATGGCAGTCGCGATCATTTCTTCATTCCATCAAAAAGTAGGCGGCATATACTTGCAAGCTTTTGCAACAAGAACGTTACGACACTACGTTTTGGAATTCTCAAAACTAATTGAAGGATCGAGACTTTTCAAACACATCACTGGTAAGTTTGTGAACTAGAAGTTTGGCTGAAAGTTCGCAAAGTGAATTATTGACTCTCCAGGCGTCGAAATCTCGAAAGTTATCTCATAAAGTTTTCGTCGCTATGAATTGATTATTATCAGCACAGGTATTGACCTCGGTATTGTAGATATTTAAAATATACCTACAATAAAAAAGAGAAGGCTCATGAAGAAATCTAACCAAAATGGCAGCATTGACTTATAAGGCCTAGTCAACCAGCATTCGCTACGAAACGATTCTATTTTTACAATCGTCAGCGCTCAAATGATAGCAAAGTTCGATTGGTAGACAGACGACATAGCGAAATTGCTTATCAAAAGTACTGTAAAGTAGGCTTGGCTTGTATGGAAGTAAAATCATTCAATGTTATGGATTGTGTAGGTATAATTTCAACAGCTTCGGAACAACAGATCATGTGACATATTTATTGCACACGTCAATAACATATATTTTAGGACGTTATAGTTATCTTTGATCGAATGTTACGTTGTCTAGGCCCTCTGATGCAATTTGAACAATTCCACGTTTATACTTCTTTTTCATAACTAATTTAAGTAAAAAGCTTCTCCAAGTAAGTTATAATCCCCTTCTACAAATTAAATATGAGAGACCTCCTAAAAAGCAAACTTCATTACCCAGTTACTACTGAGTTCACAAAGCGTTCAGTTTGGAGACGGAATTCTTATATTGAGCTGGTTTTTCAGGATAACGGTGCCGCTTTATGCCTGACCTAAAGTTATATTCTAGGTACTGTATTACTTATAGGGGTAGGAACATCGACGATTTATACGAATAGCCTGATAATTTGCAACCATAATGTTAAAATTATCTGATAATCACCAAGAGGTGATAATACCTCCTGTATAATCCCGATTACTGACAAAGATTCCGATTAATCCTGATTAATGATTAGTGACAAAGATGACACTTCCACACTCGAACTTTAGGTAAATATCCTCAGGTAATTCCGATCCCTGCAGATTACTATAGCAAAAACTCGACACAGACACAGTAAAATCTCTGTCTAAAAACGGTGTTACTCACCACGAACACGTCACTAGAGAGTTGGAACGAAGTCCGTAGCGACGGAGAGAATTAGACGAAATTGTTATTTAAACAGCCCTTGGTCAGTGATAATTTAATTACAACGTTGTAAATTGTTTCTTTTTAAATTAAAGTTAGTAGCGACTGTAATAAAAGACTGCATTGTTACGTTTAGGTCGTAATTTACGTAGAAGAGTATATAAGTAGCTAGCAGCTAGGGATGTGCAATATGGGAATTACACGACATGGCATTGTGGTGTTTATTCGAGGGTGGGAAATGAAACAGTTATTCGTTGTTCTTGATGTATAAATTTTATAAAGCCCCCTCTATTCATATTGATAAATACCTCTGGGATAATGTTTATAAGTTAACTAACAAAGTGCCGAATGAGTCCTTCACTCTTTGGAATAAATAATTTTAAAAAAAGAATGCTGGAAAATTCAAAAATCGAACCCGCAACCTCCTACGTCGTAGGCGAACCTTCGCCCGCTGCATAGAAGTAGTCGTCGAATTATTGAGTTGAGTATGAAAGTACGAACATGGGCATTCTACAAATTCTACAACCCAGTTTGATAGGTAAATAGGTATGTTTTTGTAGATACCTATTGTGAGTACCTATTGTTTAGTTTAGGTTCTGGCCCCAGGCAAGTCAAGTTAACATAGGCACTAGATAAATATTTTCATCTCAGCAATTCTATCAGAGACTTGACTTGATGAAATGGTGGATCCGCTGTGAATTTTCATTTGTATTTTTTTACTATCGGATTGAACTTTAATATTAGCAAACCGCAAATCGAAACATATTATTAAAAGGCAAAATAATTAATGGTTGGTACATCAAAATATTGTAATTTTTAATGTATGATATTTAGAGAATTAAAGGACAAAACGCCGAAAACTCTTTATCCCTACTGTGTGATTTTTGGTTTAATTACCTTAGGATAGGTAAATCCAGTCCTAGATTTGTAAATAGGCCCTAGGCCGCGGCCTAGGGGCGGCTGCGTCCTAGGGGGGCGGCAGATTTCAGAATTTCAGAGGACGGTCACTCGATTGCAGACAATATAATTGTATGTCTACCGGGGGGGGGGGGTGTGCGCAGCTAATAACACAAGGGAACAGCATTTTTGTTGCATGACATATTGTGACTAATATTATACATTTTCGGGGTGCTGGTTTTAGATCTGAAGTCAGATTTATTGTAGCAGCTTTAGTTTTTGAGATCTAATGATAACGCGATTTTCAAAGAAAAAGTATTAAAATAAAAAATAAACATTAGAAAAACAATAACAGCTTATCAAAAAAAAACTTTTATAAGATTTTCTTGCTTGTATTGGTTCACAGGGGCTGTTTTAAATGCTACAACAGTAGTCCGCCATCATGTGGGCATTCCAGTGATCCTGGTACCGCTCCTCCATAGTCCGAATATCTTGATGTAACCGTTCCCCTTGTTCTTTACGCAGATCACCAAGATTTTCAGGGAAACGGTCTACATGGCTGTGGAGGAAGTGTACCTTGATGCTCATATTACAAACAAGCTGTTGGAAGTACGACAACATCTCTTGAATGTGCTCTGAATAGCTTTCATCGTTTTTATTTCCTAGAAAGTTATGTGCAATCCTTTGGTTAAAAGATTTCTTTGCTTTAATCGAGAAGCTAGAATCTCCGATGATTTTTTAGACAGGCCAAGGTCTCTGACTAATGTTCTAAGCTATTCCTGATTGAAAGGCTGAGGCTCCGAAGAAATATCACGATTAAAATTAGCAGTCCCACTTTCATCACTTGAATAAGAGTTTTTTTCTTCTAAGCCTTGATCATTTAGTGTAGATGATGCTGGTTGTGGTGTTTACGCATCGCTGTGGTACAGGACTGGTCGAGTAATAGATAACAAGTCAGGGTAAATCCAAGTGGACCGATTTCTTTTGTTAATCCCGTTTATATCAACAACCTAAAAATAACAGACATCCTGATGATTTGAAGGTTCTCGCCAGATCTTTGGGTTTTGATACCTACTAGAAATGGGGTCTTATCTTTGTCGCCCATAATCTCAAATACTCTGTGCATGTTTTAGACACCAATATTAGGCACCCAGTACCTAACTGTCACGGGTTTCCAAAGGAAATCCAAAGTATTCAAAATACACCTGTCTTATGAACTCCGACACACTTAATCTACAATTTTTGAAGGTATTTTCACCACAAATGTTTCAGAAATAGTTGGGATCGCTTTTACAACTAAGACTAGACGAGGACATTGTATAAAAAAAAAATCTAAAAAAAAAATGCTTGATTTTGTGAAAAATAAGTGTAACTAGTACTAAAATATGGCCAATAGCTGTATCTCAAAAACTAGAGCTGTTGGAGAAAAAATGAGAGTAGATTTGAAATAAGCGACCTCGAACTAGTAAACAACAGCCATAAAATTCCATGCAACAGAAAAAAAGTCTAAATATGTTCCCTTGTGTAATGAACGGCTCTGTACATGGGGCGGCGGAAAAAACTGGCCTAGACAATTCATTTTCAATTTATTTTGAAGCAGCATCTTGCTATTTTGTAGCGCGATTCCTTTAACACAGCTGCGTCTTGTAAAAGCGATTTCTAGATATAGATAGATACCGCACGCCATGTAAGATCGTATGCGTCATAGTACAAAATCCAAATTCAAACAAATATTGTAAGAAATAGCGCAAATAATAATAGATACAAGACGTGCTTCAAAATCGCAGCTGTGCGAAGGAGGGTGTCCCATGGCAAAGCTGAGCAAACTTCTAATGAGGAAGCGTTATCGATTATTCTTTTTTGTACTCAATAGAATTATCGAAAACTTCGAAAGTTACCGTCCAAAAGTTAAGAAGTTACTGCTTTTCCAAAGCTCTTCGTACCTGGAAATTGGTGGGCTTTGCGTTCGTGCTTCAAGGTTGAAAATATTTATTAGAAAAGTTAACAAAGCTGTACTTTTTCAAAGCACCTTTTCAACTCCTGATAAAATCTTTATTTCGGCCGAGCCACTGATGTAATTACGATAACGCTCGCGACGTTACTGAAGATGTTTCTGATTCTGTACTAGATGCCTACCTACCTACTTTTTATCGCTTTATTTTTTGCTACTTTAAAGGGTTAATTTTTGTGAGATAAATCACTTAATAATTTGAGTAATAAATAATTCTGGACAATCCATACATCCTCATCTAGCTCCAAGCTAGGCAGTGCTTGTGTAATGAGTACTACGTTTTCATAGATCCTAATAGTATTTATAATAATTCTGGATAATCCACACAACAGCAACCTTCTATACAATAAAACTTTCGTCTTTACATATTATGTAAGGCGAAAGTTTGTGCCGTTGTAAAGATGTTTAGCCGAAGTCCACACTAAAACTATAGAATAGATCGGGATAAAATTTCGTTCACATGATAGTCCTGAATAAATGATAATGATATGTACTGAATATTTGATAAATTATACTTGAAATAGCACTTTAGGTATGCATTTTTATATTCCAAATAACACATTTGGAATCGTGGGCAGAGGTACCTAATACTTTTCTAAAAAAACCAATAACTGAAACAACCCTGGACAAAACTATGCTACTATTTTCTTCAAAGAAACTTAAGAGGCAACAATTTTTTTAGGGACAGTTTAGAAATTTTCTTCTTTAACTTCCCTTTAGATTCTACCTGCTAGAGTTATAAATCCTATTAGAGAAGTTTAATTCTATATCCGAACCAAAACATTCCGTACAAATTCCACGATAACTCGGTCGACAAACAAAGTTGAGAATGTAATTTGTTGTTGTCCGGATAGTTAAACAAAGCTCTTCTCCACAAACACATCATTGCAGGTCACGTTTTAAAAGTATTTACCACCGAGTCTAAAATATACTAAGTAGGTCGAAAATCCAATAATCTGTGCAAATTACACCATTAAAAGTAACGGTATCTTTGTTTTGCCTAATAAGGGGCACCTTAATGAATATTATCGCACTGCGAGGTCAAGAGGATTTTTATTTGATAAGGGTTCCCCAGTTGAAACCTAAAATCGATTCAAACGGCGCGCACCCTTGCTATGGGCTTATTAGACCACTGTTTTTAACTCGAGCATATTTAGGATACATAGACACAGCAAATAGCAAATAATAACTGGTTTAGATCAAAATATATTGGATTTCTTCAATACGTCTGTTGCAGTATATCTACACCTTTATTGTGAACTTCTTAAAATTAAATATGATTTTGAGAATAAAAATATGATTTTGAACCAGTACTTCAATACCAGCACAATTGGCTTCCCAGCTTCTATAATATTACTACTATTACCGACATATTGTCCTAGACATCTCAAAGTACGTTCCTATGTGAGTACTGATGATATCAGCTTGTATAAGCTAAAGCTATTAAAGGTTCTTTATGGCACAACCTATATACAATACAATGAACCTGAAAAAAGTCACTTGTAAAGCCAGCAACAAAAGCTTTTCTCTAAATCTTATCATTACGCAAAGTACGCACATGTACAACTCACAAGGGAGGGAGCGACATAATAAATTAAAACAAACAGACATTCCTAAACATTAATTACAGAAGCTCGTTGTTTCTGATTTCTACAGCGATATAAATTAAGTAGGTGTGAGGCAGGTGCGGTTTCGAGCAATTACGTGTCAGATGGAAGGATAGCTTGACAGTTTGATTTATTTTACCTTGTCTCAACTATTGCAACAATAAGATCCGGCGGTTCTTGCGGAGTTGTAAGGAGCTTATTGCAGGCGATGGATGCGGGTATTAAATCCAGCGGCGGAGGATTTAAGATTTTCAATGGCGGACGATCAATGCGGCTGTAGGAAAGGAGGTAAAGATATTTTATTTATTCCTCATTGAGAATATTTTGAAATTAAATAGGATTACGCGCTACAACAAGTAGAGATGTAGGAAATTTTTATATAGACTTTTTTTCTTAGTTGCAGCAGTGTACCATTAGATATTTTCGATAGGTTCGTGCACATACCTACATTGCTACATGGCTTTAGTTTTCCATTTGTACGTATTAAAAATAACATTTACCGAAATGATAATAAAAAATACTTACTATAAACCTATTAAAAACCTCGCACAAAAATAACAATGTAAACAATATTCGAGTACATCAGAATAAAATAAATTCAGCGAAATAACTGGAGCGCGTTAAAATCGCTACATATCTAAATCGCAAATGTGTGAATTTCCGTAGCCGATTGCCAAAGATACTTATTGCCACACTATTTTAGCATTTAGGGGAAGATCTTTTGATGTATGTTACTTTGTAGCTAAGTAGGTTGGTATCTCTTTTCCGGTTACGTTTTCGTCAAAGATATACAAAATATCTCTTACAAATGGCCAAAAATCGGCGGGAACGCGCGTCCGGAGTAGAGAGTACTAATATTTCTACTGACACAATGTGATTTTTTAGGGAATAGAACTGCTACTCGACTGTGAGTTAGTATTTTTCAATGTTCACTACCCCTCTTCATCATACATGCTATTAAATACCTGTGACCGAAACAAAGATAGGTTCAAAAAAGTATGAGACTCTACCGAGAGTGAGAAAAAAGCCGGTGCATGAAAAACTAGTTTCTGTCACTGGAAACATACATATTTATCAAGGTCTGACTATAAATTTTTGCAACGTATTTTATTCACTTCAACTGCATTGATGATTTTATTTTCTTTAGAGGTATATTCTTCTTATTGTATTTATTATTATATTTATTCTTTTTATAATGCAGAAGTTTGAAGTCATTTTAAAGTTTTGTAAAACACGCCAAAATGTTAATCTATAAAAAAAATCATGTTGTGCGAATCCGCGGGCAGAAGCGAATATTAAAATAATATTCCAACAGAAAGGAAAGTGTTTTCTTATGCCTAAGTAAGTGGATCAAAGTGAAGTAGGGCGTTAACTTCAGCAATTCGTTCGAAAAATTGTAGTAATTTTTTAGAATGGGTCCATAACTTAGCTCTGTAACCTTCATAAATATTGATGTTGCACATGAAATTTTATACTGCGTAGCACTCTAAATTAGAGCTTCATGTTCTGAAACTGTTTGCTTTGAGTAATGGCCCAGTATCATGACACTATGATATGATTTCATACTGAAGGTACTACCTCATTTTAGACACGATTTAGAGGAACCCAAATATTATCAACTTGTGATTGTAAAAGAGTCTTTTACTTCATAACGCCTTAATATTTGAAAAACTAGTTAGTAAATAAACTTTATTAATAACGAAAATTACAATCAAGGAATAGAAACCTATTAAAACTAGTATATACAATTGAAACAATTAAATCTGGTCGATGCGACGCATGACCTGGCTCAGCGCATCAGCATTGCCATACAGCGTGGTAATGCAGCCAGTGTCTTGGGGACGCTCTCGACTGGTATTATCATGGATCAGTTGAGCTACTTCAAGACTGTCTATGTTATCGCATGTGTCGACGTATTGCTTGTTACTTTCGTAGTTCATAAAGATGACGTATATACGCCTAAGTACCTGGCTATACTACTATACCAGATACACAGTGTAATGCTTTGCCATCATGCTTGTGTTATTATATTGTTACAAATTTCCGCTATGGTAGACCGGCCCTTATAAACAGTTTTGTTGGCGGAATAACTACCGTTAGTTACATCAGCATAATTAACATTGTAAGTGACACTATTTATCCATTTCAAGGCTAGGCCTCACCCGTTAGTGTAATAAAGACCCACCCTGTTGGGGACACCAATTAGTCATCATTATAAAAGCCGACCTTGGCGTGTGGGTTATGTTCTACAGATCATTTACATAATGATTAAACATAATTGCAAATACATATACTATAACTTACTTATCTATGCGTCCAATAATAAGAACTTCATATGATTTGATTTATATCAATGATAAAAAACTTTAAAATTCAACCCAATTAAAGGTAAAATATTGTGTAAGAATATACAATAATACACGTGATGCTATTACCTTGGAATATGCTCTACGTTTTAACAATTAAACTCTCTTAAATAAACTAAATACAAAATCAAATAAGAGCAAGGATCACACCAAGAACAACATAACTTATCTATCAGTTTTTAACACCAGTCAAATTTCCACAAGACGCCGGCTGCATTATATTTTATAGTATTCACTTATTTCAGATAATAAAAACGATCCAATTTACACTCGCACAAAATTCCCATGCTCTGTATTGCGCACTGCACCAGATACTCACTATCTTTGAATCAAGCGTCGCTTCAACACTCAGATAATATTTTGAAAACCCAGAAATCATCGGTACCCACGGACCTAAGGTCTCGACTCCTAGTTGACCAAATGCCTACGCACTCGAAAGAGTCTACAATCTGTGGAGAACTGCGTTTGCGCCTGATGCGATCCTCAGCCAAATCTGCCGCCACACCAGCCTTTCGGATGTGCCTTTTGGAACATGGGAAGGCGCAAGTGTGACGACTGTCGACCATACGTCAAATGCAATGGATCTGTGTCATACTGTCGCCTCTCATCAATGCACAGTGACTTAGCGACGTCCCTAAGTCCATGCTTGCCACAGTCGGCAGTTAGCTCAACTATTTCAATTGTAAATACTGGATTTCATTTGTTTTCATTTTCATTTACTTAATATCTTGGATTATTCGCAACGTCTCTCGAGAGACGTGCTCATTCCCAACGAAAAGCATTCCCAACGTTTCACGAAAACGCACTGAATGCCAAAGCCTCATGAGAAGTATTCCCAACGTCTAACAAAAGTCAGAGGGTCGTGATTTACAATCCACATTATCAAGAAAGCTGCCTTTATCTAAGTGGTATTTCAGTAGCCGAGGGTAAATCAATTATAATTGTCCATGGCCAGTACGCAGAAAACAGCAAGCAATTATTCGGTCTGTTAGAATAATTACTAAACTTTGGTAATTGAGCCTCATCCACAAATTCAATGCTTAAGTTCATAACCCTGAATGAATTTCTTCGTAAAACAAATTAAAGTCGACCACGACGGCAGATAACTTTGTGAGCGTCTTCTAAGAACTTGAAAAGGTTCTGCCAAAGTGCGGCTAAAGGCCACAAAGTAAGCACGATTTAAAGAAAATTTTAAGCAACGTTTATTTAAACTGGAAAACGCGAGCAGTTCTGGTCTTGTGGTTTCAAGTGAAAAAAGTAATGCTAGCGTATAGAACCGAAACCCGTTAGCCTTATCTCAATTTACAATAAATTCTTACATTCTTATCTGCCTTTTTGGGAGTTATTTTAAATTAAAACAACGTCAAAAACATATAAGGGTCGGCAACGCGCGTGTAATGTCTCTGATGTTGCAGGCGTCCATAGGCTGCGGTAACCATTTTCCATGAGGCGGGTCGGGTTGCTTGTTTGCCACCTTTGGTGGTATAAAAAAAGTCATCAAATGCACAAAGATCGACGTCTTACAAGTCAGAGAGAGTCAGGGGTTAAATAGAAAGATAATTTCTTCATTGCACCAACCATATGAAACAGAGAAGCTTAATACTAATTACATATAAAGTGGCACAATCGGCGGCTTTATCGCTAAAAGAAATCTCTTCCAGGCAACGTTTGGATGGACAGCATCTGTTAATTTCTGAAATAGGATTAATTATTGTTAATTGATTGGTTAGATTTTTTTAAAAAGCTTTTATTGAAAAGTAAAAAAGAGAACGGTAAAATTTAGGGTTATAAGTAAGTTTACTGCCAATACAATCTATGAGAATAATGTCACTTGATCTTGCCTCATCGGATAAAGACAGTGAAGATATATATCTAGTGTGTACTCAAGAGATACGAAGTTGCCTTTGGTGGCCAACAAACTCTGTTGTCGTATCTCCTCCTAAAATAGACAAAATGAAACTACTACAGAGATGCATTAAAAAAAATCATATGATAGGTTTAACAAACTGTACGTGTCAATTTTGGAAATTCCTTTGTTTAACGGAATTATGGTATTAGGTAAACAAAATGTATTTCAAATAAATATAAAGAAATTATGTAATAAAACGGAATTATGTAATAAAATAAGTGGGGGCGCCACCTTAGGTGCTGTTTGCGCCTTAAATTTAAAATCAAATAGTGCATGTCAGACTTATAAACACAATTGGGCTGGACAGTTAATCTTTAATTATTTCAATTTTGATTTTGGTTAGAAACAAATTCTTTCATGGCATTTCGCTTCTCTTCTATGCTCTACCATGGCTGTGAAACATATTACAACAGTTCTACAACGGAACTCAGGCTAATGTAGGCAATAACTATACCCAGACAAGGTTTAGGGGATTTACGGCTCAACACCAACATAAATAATGGGCGTTGCAAACGAGCCAGGTGCCGGCGACTCTACTATTATTACCCACGGACAAATAGTTACCTACCAATGTATTATTTGGTGTAATCAGCATGCAATCAAAACGTTATAAAATAATTAAAGAAGAACGAAACGAAAGCGGTCGGAAATCTTTGATAAGGTTCAATCATGCTTGTGTTATAGGTACTAGAGGAAAGATTTATACATTACACAAATACATATTTTTACTTATACATAGAAAACACCGAGAACCCCGAAACAGATATTAGCAGATTGTACCAACATTTATCCCAAGGTGGAAATTGAACCCTTTTTAATGCAACTGTAGTTTTATATCGTCTATTTAAGCAAGAGATAAGGACGATGTTGCTCTTGGTGGCCACCAAACTCTGTTTTCGTTTCTCTTCCATAGACATTCGAATTCTATAGACTAAATAAAACTACTACAGATGCATTAATAAAAAGCTTATAATAGGTATAACAAATTAAGATTTTTGGAAATGCCTTTGTTTAACGTACTTAGGTATATGATAAACTAGTGACCCGCCCCGGCTTCTCACTTGGATCACTATTTCTATTAAAAAACCGCATCAAAATCATTTACGTAGTTTTAAAGATTTAAGTATACAAAGGGACATAGGGACATAAGGACAGAGAAAGCGACTTTGAAGTGATAAGTGGTAGCGCTAATGTACCTCCTGTCTCCACTTTAAAGTGGTCAGTCTGTACCGACCTGAAAGAAGGTAGGTACAGTATGCGCCAGACGTCTTCCTGTCCCATATTGTTCCGAATGGTCGGGCGACAAGACGTGGTGTGGCCCCGAGCTAGAGCGTAATGATGTGAGATGCGAGGCCTAAGGACGAATAGGTATAACAAAGCCTATGTAGCTTCTTGGTGCCTACAGCCTTACAGAAGAGTATATTCTTAAGACGTATTTTTACACGACTGCTCAAAACAGGAGTATAATGATTATAGAGTTAATGTTTTTGTTTATGTGAGTTTCTTTTAAATGCCGGAACAAATTTGAATGTATGAATGAAGTACCATTAGAATCCCTTTGACTATTATTGAAATATTTTTAGTACCTAACCAAAAGTTAGACTATTCTTACCTACAAGAAAGATACCTACTAAACACAGAGAACATTTTGTCAAGTGGTCATAGAGCGTGCCACGACTATTTGACTGACTAGGTTTATGTTTTTATTCTTTGGTTGTAATTTTTATCGTTACTACTAAATTCTATTTAAATAGAAGTTTAATTTGTAGTTGCTAATAAAATCATAGTTGAATAGGATAAAACTATTGTGAAAGCAGCATAGTTCGATGCCAGTGTTCTAAAAAAACACTGAAAGCCGATCTAAACGACGTTCTAACGACGAGTTGTAAAACAAAGATTGCAAGTCCGAGAGTTTCTCAAAGGCATTTAATAGGGAACGCGATGCTTTGACGATTTTCAAGCTGGTAGTCAATTGAAGTCGCTTTTCTCATTGAATCTGGTTCATTAAATCACATCATTAACATCATAGACTGCCTCATCATCATCATCATCATCAACCTATATTAGTCCACTGCTGGACATAGGCCTCCCCCAATGAGCGCCATTGCGCCCTGTCTTCAGCTTGACGCATCCAGCATCTGCCAGCAGTCTTTCGCAGATCGTCATCCCACCTGGCCGGAGGGCGTCCTACGCTACGTTTACCGAGTCGCGGTCTCCACTCAAGAACACGTTTACCCCAACGGTTGTCGGTTCTTCGCGAGATATGGCCGGCCCATTGCCACTTCAGCTTGCTAATTCTTTAAGCTATGTCGATAACTTTGGTTCTCTGTCGGATGTATTCGTTACGAATTCTATCCTGCCTATTCTATATTCTATAGACTGCCTCGTTGGTACAGAATTTGAGTCTTCAGTTCAACCACTGATACTAAGATCCGGGATTCAAATACCGACCCAAAAAGCAGTAATTTGCTTTATTCTGCGACGCAGGAGGTTGCGGGTTCGATTTCCGCCTCGGAACAAATTTGTGTACATACGAACTGCAGAAATTTGTTCTGATATCCTGGGTATTTTCTATGTAATAAAAAATATCTTAGTATATGTCAGTCGGTAGTTACTACTTTATTATTATACTAGCTGGTACCCGCGACTTCGTCTGCGCATGATTAGTATTTGGAGTACTCGCGATTTTACTTGCGTAATTCCCTTTCCCGCGGGATTTTCGAGATAAAATAAAGCCTATTTCTTATTCCAGCTTATAATCTATCTCTGTGCCAAATTTCATCCAGATCCGTTCAACAGTTTTTGCGTGTAAGAGTAACAAACATCCATCCATCTATCAATCTATCCATCCATCTATCCATTCATACTTACAAACTTTCGCGTTTATCAGTTACCCACCCCAGGGGAACCTAACTGAATTCCGGGATAAAATGTATCCCATGTCCAATCGTCCCGAGTTCCATTCGAATTCATTCAATTCCGTCGTGATGCGTGGTTAAAGAATTTTTCTTTCACCCTCTCTCCCAGGGGAACCTTACCGAATTCCGGGATAAAAAGTATCCCATGTCCTTTCTTGTACTATGAACTCAAATTGTCCCGAGTTTCATTCCAACTCATTAAGCAGTTTCGGCGTGATGCGCGGTAAAGGAATTTTACTTTCATACCCTCTCCCATGAGAACCTTACTGAAATCCGGGATAAAAAGTATCCTATGTCCTTCCTCGTAGTATGGCCTATAATCATGCCGAGTTTCATTTCAATCCATCAAGTAGTTTCGGCGTGATGCGCGTTTACGTTTTTACAGACAGACAGACAGACAGACAGACAGACATGAATGAAAAAAATTACAGTTTTGGCTTGAGAATCGATAATAAAGTGTCCTCCAAAAAAAAATTTCAAAATATCTTCAATGTACAGAATTGGACCTGTTACAGTTTTATTATAAGTACTAGCTGGTGCCCGCGACTTTGTCTGCGCATGATTAGTATTTCCAGTACTCGCTATTTTACTTGCGTAATTCCTTTCTCGTGGGATAAAATAAAGCCTATGTGTTAGTCCAGCTTATAATCTATCTCTGTGCCAAATTTCATCCAGATCCGTTCAGCAGTTTTTGCGTGAAAGAGTAACAAACGTCCATCCATCTATCAATCTATCCATCCATTTATCCATTCATACTTTCAAATTTACGCGTTTATCAGTTTAATTCAGTTTGGTTCCCCTGGGCTATACGGGTTTTCAAAAATTTCTCACAACATCTGAACGACGCGCGCGCGTCGTGAGAAATTTTGAAAACCCGTATAGCCCAGGGGAACCAAACTGAATTCCGGGATAAAATGTATCCCATGTCCAATCGTCCCGAGTTCCATTCGAATTCATTCACTTCCCTCGTGATGCGTGGTTAAAGAATGTTTCTTTCACCCTCTCTCCCAGGGGAACCTTACCGAATTCCGGGATAAAAAGTATCCCATGTCCTTCCTTGTAGTATGAACTCAAATCGTCCCGAGTTTCATTCCAACTCATTCAGCAGTTTCGGCGTGATGCGCGGTAAAGGATTTTTACTTTCATACCCTCTCCCATGGGAACCTTACTGAATTCCGGGATAAAAAGTATTCTATGTCCTTCCTCGTGGTATGACCTATAATCATGCCGAGTTTCATTTAAATCCATCAAGTAGTTTCGGCGTGATGCGCGTTTACGATACAGACAGACAGACAGACAGACAGACAGACAGACAGACATGAATGAAAAAAATTACAGTTTTGGCTTGAGTATCGATAATAGAGTGACCTCCAAAAAAAATTTTCAAAATATCTTCAATGTACAGAATTTGACCTGTTACAGTTTTATTATAAGTATAGATATAGATAACAAGCAAACAAACAATAGATAGTCTATAATAATTATAAAAATAAAGCTAACTCTTCATCGTGTGTCGTCTACGTCATTGATGCTACAACTGATAATAAATGTTGGACAATCCACACAGCATCATCTAGCTCTAAGCTAACCAGGGCCCGAATTCCACTAAATAAATCGTTAAACCATTTAAATAGTATCGTGTCAAAATGTCAGTGTTAAACTCTTTTTAGTATTCTACTAGCACAAACTTTTTGAGGTTCATTCATAGCGGTGACGATTACCTTTATGACTACCAATTTGACATTCTAATTATGAAAGTCTCTTCAAGCGCAAAAAATAGTAGAATACCAAATGCACAAACGACATTTTAATAATCTTGATTGAAAGGCACTATTGAGACCTTTGTTTTAACATTAGTGGAATTCGGGCCCAGAGCTTGCGTTATGGGTGCTAGACCTGTCCGAGGTCTTGTCAGTCCCATCATTATGACAGTGAAGTGAAGAAGAGTTCACCTGTGTTTGCGCAAACACTCAAGCACTAGATTTGAGTTTGTTATGTTTCTAATTAGATACAAAACAAAAACACTTGTTAATACCATGATTGAGTACTGGCATGTACAAAGAGCTTCATAAATAGGTTAAGAAGGAGCTTTTATCTGTTCATGAGTAACTCATGAAAAGATCCATCTTAACAGGGTATTTTGAAAACCGATTAATTATTTTTGGCGTTCTACAAACAATAATTGTTTTCATGTAAATCTAAATAATTATATTGATGAGTAACATATCTCTATTATAGGTATTTAATGTTTGATCTGTAATAATAGATGTAATTTTTTGAATAAATACTAATGATTGCAGGTGATTCCTTAAATACCAAGTCTTATCTGTAATAATAGATGTAGAATATTTTGTAACCTGTCAATAAGGTTAATTATCAATCAATGGACTCTCTGTAGGTATACCTCTTGACGTTACATAATATGATGATAGCTATTGATCTGACATGATTCAGTGGCGGTGATTGGCTTCCAATGATTTGCATAACGCTTTGAATGCCGGCACTCAGGCGATCCGGATTTGGCAAACCAAGGGGAAGACTAATGTGAAATTGCCTACTCTGTTCGAAAACCGTAGAGCGCAAAATTATTCATTGGTTATTACTGGATTATTTTACACTGAGTTATCAAAGCGGGCTGAAATTAGCATACAACTTTGTATTCGCTTTACGCAGTTAGGCTCGATGGTTTGATTATCCCAGGAAAGCTCATTTATTACGGCTGTTTTTTTGTGGATAGTGTGAAGTGTGAACAAACAAAATGAATAGGGTAACGGAAGCTAGAGCGAATTTTGTCAGATTTCACGCGCCGTCCACGGATGATATTATGGCCTTGGGGTCTTCTACAAGGGCCGTCGAGTAGATCTTCGGCGACAAATGAGATCCCGCATCGGCTCGCTGGGCTTTTCTTCGTCTTGCTTGAGAAGAACGTTGGGGTTTTCGACTTCGATTTTTCTTATTGGACTCGGTTTGTAACGTTATAGACAGACGAGCAAATAAATTAAATTGCAATAATTTATTTGATTCATAAACATAGACAGCACAATATAAAAACAAAACAGACAGCTTCATGGGTTCACCAAAACCTAAAACTCTACTTAAAATGCCACTTCTGAACCCATAAAGATCGAATGAATTCACGAATTCTACTTAATACGAAACCTAGTTCACGAAAGTCCCACAAACCTAGCTTAGAATGCTTGAAATGCTCTACAGCATTCAGTTCCGATCAGTTAACCAGCTGAGCCGCGAACGGAGCGTATTGACTGAAGACCCGACATCCGTTAGTAACGAGTTCTTGATTGGAGACCACGTGGTCACGTAGAACGGAACGTTCCTACCACAAAACGTAGTAAATCTTTCTATTTTATATAGGGGCTAGTTTCTGACTGAGCTGCACTGCCTTTATTTATTTTTATTTGTTATTGTTTATTTACATACCGAGTTTTGAGTAAATCGAAACAAGGAAATATTATTTTCCATACAATCTATACCACCCTATTTAACCCCCCACAGGTTAAAATTTCCAATTTTTAATAGCCTATGTCCTATTCTAGGTTCCAAACTATCTTCGTACCAAATTTCATCTAAATAACTTAAGTAATTACGGAGATTACCTATAACAAACATTCACACAGACTTTCCCATTTGTTATACCTAATACATGGTAAGATAAGATAGTAAGATTGAGGATTGACGTAAGCGGTAAGGCAATAATTTTCGACTTCGGCGGGACTTGAACCCGAGACCCTTTCCGCAGTAGGTACGGAATGCGCTGTCAACTGTGCCACGGAATCATGCAAACACTGAAGTCAAACATTTATGGAATGTTATTTAGTATCTTAATTTTTTATTATTATAAGTAACTTAGATACCTAAAAAAATTATTTCTGTTACCAGTTTACCATAATTTACTGGGCTGTCGAGACAACTTGTTTGCACTTTTCTTTAGATGACATAAATAACAGTATAAACTATGATCTTTTTTGTTTTTTGTACTAGCTTTAGCCCACAGCCTTTCGGTGTATTCTTCATAACTTTTAGGTTTCAGTTCTAGAACTAGGAAGGTGTATGCATAATGAAACACGTTCCGTTCAGTGGTTTTGACGTTATTCGCGCACAAAACCACATACTTACATACAAACCCCTATAGTTATACATTTTAAAGAAGCACCTATGATTATCTAATGATAATAAATAAATAATGCTGGACAATACACGCGTTATTAGCCACAAACTAAATAGAGCTTATATAGGGGTACTTGCTAAACGATTTCACACTCATATAATCTTAATATTTAGCATATAAGCTTCATATTTAGATAATAAGTGTACCTCTTGTTTTATAGTTCTACAAGTTTTTGAATAAAATTTATTTATTTATTTATTTAATCAATCAGATATTTCTCAATGAGACGTTTTGGATGCATTGATCGTACATAGGCTTCTGAAATAAAACATAGGCTACTTTTCATAATTTTTTTTATTGAAAAAGTCGCGGGGAGAGATAATATTAGAAAACACAACAAATTTCTGCAGATTACACGTTAATTTTTTCCAAGGCGAAATTGAACCCGCACCTGTCTGGGTCACAGGCGGACGCTCGCACGCGTCTGAGGTGGTCTAAAATGAAATAAATAATCTAAAACTAAACCACCAACCTCAATTGTGAAGAAGATCAGAATTCTAAACGATAATGGTCCATTAGAACGGTATGGTGCGGGTACCCAAAGCGCATGCAGATTGCACTTAGCTCTGCTAAGTGATGCATCCTAAATGCATCAAACGTACCGTAAACCGCATGCCGTATAAGCTGGCGGCACTTAATTTTAGTGGGTAGTACCTTGTGGGTAGTTCCCTTTGGGTAGTTCCCTGTGGGTAGTACTTACCTACCGGGGGAGGTAAGTTTACGATATAGCTATTTTCGAGTCAGAGAGCACAATTTTGGCTTTGGTATTACCATTTCTACTGTGATTTAACTTCATTCTACCTCGCTGAGCAAATATCCTGAACAGTTAATGCTGAGATTTAGGTGGAGCATTTATTTGTAACGACTTTCTGCCTGCGGCTTTACACAAGCAGAAGTGCTTGCAACGAGTTCTGACTTCTTTCTATTCAGCTATTGTGCAAGCTGAACCGTTTAGTTATTTTGGCTTTATTTGGTAACAAGCCCACAACTTCAATTGCCAAACATTAAAGATACATTTATGTGACCAAGAACGGCTCAGATATAAACAAGTCAAGAAAACATGTTTGAATTTTTTTTTTTTGAGAACTCATAAATCTTTATTAACAACTAAAATTACAAGCAAGGAATAGAAAAATTACAACTAGTATTTACAATTGAAACCATTGAGCTAAGTGCAGACGGTTGCAAACAGTCTAAAGGTAGCTCAATTGAATAGTACTTACTAGGTTTACAAGCAAGCACTTATAGAAAGTAATAATACTAGTACTTACATGTATGTATGTAGTAATTAATGTTACTTACCGTTATTTCAATGTATAATTTGCAGCAATGCGCTTAATATTCTGTCCTCTCATTCAATCACTGGTTACATATAAACCTTATTGTAAATGACAGTATTTTAACGAACATTCAACGCACAGGTAATATTTGTCCACTGATTGATGTGAGTGATATTTTAATCGTAAAGCTAGGTTCATATAGCTGTGTCACAGCAATATGAACCTCGCTTTACAATCATTCCCCGTATCAAAAATTCCCCGCTACTTCGTCCGCGTAGAATTGTTTTTTTAACACCATTTTAAGAGTAGTTTTACGAATCTTTCCTTAACTACTTTATTACTCTGACAGTTTCACTAAAATCTGACTACTCCTAAAAAAACTCATGCGAACTTTGACACCCCGTCTATAAAAAGTCCATGTTTACTTTTATTTTGCTTTTATAGTTTCTGAAAAATTTAAATAAAATCGAATTACGCATTTAAAAGTTTCATACAAACGTTTTCATCCCTTTTCACCCCTGTAAAGTCTCCACACACTGAAGCCGGAGGCGGAGCGGAGGCGAAGGCGTGCGAGTTGTATTTTATTGAATCATATGAAAGCCTACACACACAGGCATGTGGCGGGCGCGGTGCCATAGGAAAAACCGGCCCGTTCGAACTTTAGGGAATTTGAATATATAATTTAGAATGGTTTTGGTAGAAAAGGAAGATACTCTCCAACTTTCTAGCGTCAACTGTTTCGGTTCTGCGATGATGAATCAGTCAGGTTGACTTTTTTAAAGATATAGATATTTGTTGATATTAAATGGACTAGTTATCAATTTGTAATATGTTCTACGCAGATTTGTTAATATCGTGCGACATAAAATATCAACTTAAAGTTTACAGCGGTTTTTTGTGATATAGCCAATATGTCGGGAAAACCTGCGAAAAGTTGCTGGCACCTGCAGGTCTTGTTCAATATAAAAGTCGTTTCAAAGCTGCCTTCAGATACACGGTATGCTATGCTGCACAGGTTTTCCCTCAACTTTATCCAGTTCCTAGGATATTCCGATCCCGACCGAGAAGTTGTGTTAACAATGCAGAACTATTATTTATTCACTGGCAAAAATCCTGCTTACAAGAGCGAAAGTTGGAAGAAAACAATTTGAGAATTGTTTGCGTGGAAATATAAGAGAAAACAATGCTTGGTAGGTGTAGGTATTTAAGCTCCTTGCATTTAAGGTTCTAGTCAGAAAACTCGGGAAATCCGTTACTCCTCAATAGATGCGATGAAAGTTAAGGTAATCTGCCGGCATTTGCAAGTCCAATCTGGGGTTTCCACCTGCGATGAGATTGCCAAAATTATCCCGGATTATCCCGGACTCACGTCCTCTGTAAGCAAAAGTTGCTAGTTTAAAGCCGGGGACACTGGGGTTCCGATTCAAAGTTGATAAATTTTAACATTGAAAAAGCTTATTGTCGAGGAAGTTTGTTATTTCGGTCGAAAATGCTAGCATGGCTATATGGACACTGATTGGAGCCACGCATTGGCTTGGAATCTATCCTACCTACTTAAATCAATTGTTGTAGGTACACGGTGTCCTCTGGCAAAGACTGAACTGAAAAGAGATATTGTTCGAATGCGGATTTTGACGAACACAATTACGCAGTGTTCTAGTGAGCATGGTGCTTTCACAGAAGGAGCATTTCTTCCACCAACGATTTGTGCGCCACAATTTTGTACGATTTTGTAAGATTACTTTTCGACGATATTAATATTTTTATGAAATATAACCAACAAAATGAACTAAAAAGCATACAATATAGTATAGACAATGATGCCACTATTTGAGGCCTATAAAATAAGTTATTAGAATAGTCCAATAATTTACCATTGAATAGCAGGATACCAAATGAAGATTCGTTTTTACGAGCAAAACGGAGGAAAACATCTCCCATGTCAACTTCTTTATTTATGGCTCTGAAGAGCTTTCATTTGTCCTTTCAGGCGCACAAAAATTAAACTTTTGTTTAACGTAAGCTCCTTACATAAATTCTTTTTAATCCCAAACGAAACATAAAACCTATCTCCGCAAGTGGAGTTACCCCTTCCACCATTTATACGTACGTAAGTGGGCTCCTTCCCCTATTTTCGTCTGTGAAAGAGCTGATAGGGCTCCCAAGAGCATCATGCGTCCTTAAATGACTCACATTACACCAAAATGGCTTCGTTAATCGCCTGCCTGTACTCGCAATGTTCATTGGGAGGCCAACGACTTGGAAGACAATTCTAAGTTGCGCGAAATTTCCGGAAGCTTCCGTTTATAAAGTAAATAAATGATGTTGGACAATCCACAAGGCGTTTACTAGCTCCAAGGTCGAAGCAGAATCTTTGGTACTAGATAACTGTTATACTTATAAAAAAACTACGTAGATACTACCAAATTAAAATTAATTCAAAATATTTATCTACTATAAATAATCAGGTAGATATTTTTATGTCATTTAAAGTCAAACTATTTTAAGGTATATAGGTGGATACGTTAGATAGTTTTGTCCGCGTCTTTGTGCGTGTTGTTTCTATGAATAGCTTATTTATTGTCAGTATAATAAGGATCATCTGTCACAAAAACGATTTAATGTTTTGAAAAGCCAATAAAGTATAAATTACAATATCATCGTACGCATAATATACATATATAGATTCCTAACACAAAAACTACGTAAGTTCTCAGGTAAAAGATGCACGTAAAAATACAGGCGATTTAAAGCGTCTCCCCTTCTCTTGAAGTCGGTTTATTTCAATGTTGTTGATTATTTCAATCTCCAAACAGTAAGATGAAAGATGGAAGCAATTCGGAGCAAAAACATTTTTACTTAATATCTTCCCTGGTTATTCCCAGAACTGGTAGCTTAATAAAGTGTTTCCACCAGTCAAAAGTATTTCGATTCACTAAGTACACACACATTAAACTTATAAAATGAATTCAAGTTTAACAAACTACCGACAAGATCTATAGAGTATTATTACCTATTGGATTTAGCAGCAAGTTTCTAGGTGACCTAGATAATATAAAAATACTTGTGTTCTGTTTCCGTTTCCAGTTTTTCAATTCACTTAACTTGTACTAACATTTGTGTTAATTATAAAGCTATGGTTTTTCTTTACATAAAATAAATAAATTTGGTACCTACAGCGACACTAGCTTGCGGACATGCGATAAGGCATTTTTAAAAATTAGATAAAAGCCTATTTAAATGTATTTATTCTGTTTTTAAAACAGAAGACAGTAAAGACAGGGCGCTATGGCGCTCATTAGGGGAGGCCTATGTCCAGCAGTGGACTAATATAGGTTGATGATGATGATGATGATTCTGTTTTTAGTACAATAAAGTGTTCATTCAAACCCCTCAATCTCTCAATCATTTCTTTATTCATTCCTGCGCAAAACCCATACAAAATTAGAAAGTCTCGATACGCACGATACATTTCGTCAGTTTTTAGGGAATTGCCTTTCAAGATAACTTAACCGCAGTTATTGGTTAAAACTGGTTCATACTCGTACTTATATGTAGCGAGGGAGCCGACAGCAGGCGACATTGACAAATTGCCGAGAGACTGCCAAGGGAAATTATTTTAAACACCCACATGCCTCCCCAATGTGAACTTGGCTTCTCTGGATCGGAAGTTCATCTTTTTACACTAGAGCAATTTTTCTCACTAAGCATCCTTTAAGCATCATCTAGCTAGCCCCAAGCTAATCAGAACTTGTGTTATGGGTACTAGATAACTGACACTTAATAGATTGATAGAAACACACTTAAAACTAAGAAACGTTTTACAGAAACAATATAATAAGCTTCTATAATAATACTACAAAGAATCATTTTAAATAAGTATACATATAAAACACCCAGAACACCTTGAATAAACATCTGCAATTTATACAAACACTAGCGACCCGCCCCGGCTTCGCACGGTTTTATTGCACATATAAATAAACCTTCCTCTTGAATTACTCTATCTATTAAAAACCGCATCAAAATCCGTTGCATAGTTTTAAAGATTTAAGCATTCAAAGGGACATAAAGATATAGGGACATCATCATCATCATCAGCCTATATTAGTCCACTTCTGGACATAGGCCTCCCCTAATGAGCGCCATAGCGCCCTGTCTTCAGCTTGCCGCATAGGGACATAGGGACAGAAAAAACGACTTTGTTTTATACTACCTCTATGTAGTGATTTGTCGGGAATCGAACCCAATGCCTCCGACGCAGGCAGACCTTCGCCCACTGCGCCACTGAGGTACTATAGATTCATTCACGCTATGTCATTCAATAAAGATTGGAACTCCCGACACCGCAATCCGTTTATACCTCAAAGAGCTGAAACACCCTGTATAACCTAGTTTCAGAAGCACAGAGTGATTTCTATAAAACCTAGTTCAGGTTTGCCTCACGCGTGACAGATTTTACAAGTTTTCTTTTGTCTCTGATTAGAAGATTCCACATAAATATTATTTCCCAGTCACCAGTGTCTTACGAGTCTTATTAAATAAGATTTTGTTTATTAACTTCAGTTCTTGAATAAGTACCTAGAGGTGTTTATCAAGAAGTTCGATTCGTTATAAAGTTTTCGTAAGATGGTCCTGAAATCGAGTTTTAATTTTCTAAAAAGTTGTAACCAGTTAGAAAACTGTACTGTTTGTCGAATCAACTTTGCACTATGGTTTTTACAGCTTGTTGAATGTTTTATTCCAGGCCTAAAACTACGTCAATTCAAAATTTCAGCCCGTTCCATAGTTTTGGGTGGAGAGGTAATAAACATCCATCCTTCCAAACTATCACTTTTATAAGATTGGTGTGATTGGAAGTCAATGCGTATCAAGGCGAAGAAGGGAAGCAAAAATACCTTAAGGTTGTAGATTATGTAAAGTTATGATGCAAAATGCTTCAGCAGAAGAGTATTAAAAGAATCCAATTATTTTCGTCTCCCATCGCAGTCTCATATAAAATGCAAATGAAATAAACTTCCAAACTGACCTCTGCAAACTAAGGGTCAGTCTCCATTTGAGAAGTTCATCATCAAAAGCTTACGCGGTTTGGCCTCTAGCCTCAAGTGGACACAGCCTTACGTTATGGGCCACTCAAATGAAGACTCAGCGTTAAAGTTATTTCCTATAAGGAAACTCTTAACTTATAAATTAGCTTCTATTGTTTCCATAGTTTACCAACTTTTCGGATAAGATTCCAAATCATAGCAGCGCCTGTATAGAAATGAAACTCACGCCTTGCATCCAGACCAGATAGTCCGACATCATGAAATGTAAGGTATTCTATAGTGTGTCATTTATGTCGTTATTCATTTAATTATTATTGTTTGGTGTCGAAAAACTGTTTTATTTAAATGGATCTCACCAGATTTGACTAATCGCAGGTAAAAATGGTCTACACTAAAAATTAAACATCAGCATTAGGAGCAAAGAAATTCACTTCTATGTTCTGGATTATAATACCTACCTAGGATACGTATTATAATTTGGTCTTATTCTTATTCTAGGGTAGAATCTCCCCCAAACTTAGAAATTTCGCTGGAGCATTTTGTAGCTTTTGAAGGGTTGTTTAATTAATATCGGTTCACGGTACGCGTATTATTTTGCCAGAATTTTAGAATTTTGAGAGCTCAATTAAATCCTTGCTTTACTGTATTCAATTGTTGGTTTATTTTTTTGCTTGTTAAGTAAAATTTTAGGGTTAAAAGTAAACTTCAGATATCTAAGTCAGAATTAGATGGCAACATTAAGTTAAAGAACTATTTTTGAATAGAAAATGGTTTATTACAAATTGTATAAGATATTGTACTAAATCTCATTTAAAAATAGAACAAGCTCTAATTCATTCACAAGTGCACTTAATTCATTTTTTTACAACAGGAAATGGAAAACAGTTAAGGCTAATTAAAAGCAAGCTCTCTCGTATATCAATTAACACTTTCATCATTTTCTCAGTCATTTTGTGGAAACCGCCACAAAAAAGCTGCTCTGCAAAAAATACACTTAAGCCAAGTGATTCAACAAGCTTACACACCGAAGGTTTTACAAGTTTGTTTGAAAAACATTTTCATTTTTCATGTGTTGCTATATGAAATCTCCATATTCTTCTGCTTTGCTTTCAAGTTCGAATAAACTGGGATCATTTTGTATTGTGGCCATTCTACTGTACCTTTTCAATTGATCATTTATTGTGGTTTTAAACTTTAACAAACTTCACAAGAAAGTAGGTGTGTGTTTAGGTACATACCTACTTTCTCTCTCTTTCTCCCAAACGGCTATATAGATCTAATTTTTTATGCTCATATTTGAGTCAGTGTTGTCAGCTGTGGTTTTCAGCTATGTCCCATGGTATGACAGAATAAATTATAAATTTTACTTGTAAGTAGGTACATAGTTTGCCTAACGAATACCGCTACGAACATTTATGCGAGCCTAAGCGGTCCGGAACCTTAAAAAAAATCTCCCCTGGCACGTATTTTTTGCATGCGAGCGTTGATTTTAACTTCATTATGCCGCTAACGTAAGCGCACTTTAATCCCTGCCTCGACAATTTACACCACAAAGCCCGCACAGCGCTTTTACTGTGGATGTTAAACATAATAATCAAAGCTTTTTCAGGGAATATCGTGTAATGAACGGGTTTTACGGCCTGTAACTGCTTTGTTTTTAACAGGACCACTAGGTTCTTGTTTGTGCTTTAGTTTAACCACGTTTTCAAGGATGACTTGAATTTACTTCTCTGTTACAATATACTAGTTTTATTATTAAACAAAATTACATCTAGAAACTGAAACAAATTAAAAGTAGTTGAAAAAATTCAAACAATTTTAACGAGCTAACTGTAAAATGTTTTTTTGATGGCAACTAGTGTCTGATTTGACACTGTTCTGTTTTCAATCTATTGATCTATTTTTTTTCACATCAATCTATCATTATTATTATTTTCCCCTGCAGTATATACCTACACTTTATTCCAGTAACTACACCGAAGTGGCCTTAGTACCTAGCGTATTGATACTCAATTCATCAACATTAATTATCAGCCCCTACATGTCCACAGCTGGACATAACCCTTCCCCAAACGATGCAACGAAAAGCGCTCCGACGCCGCCTCCATCCATTGTATGTATAGATAGGTAGGTACTAAAAATATCAATGTACTACTCTGTCAAGAAAGTACCGGGAAAAGATCAATAAAACACGAAATATTATTTGTTCATCTAAATTTATGTCATCGCCTTCAAAGTATGCTCCTTCAGAAACGATACACATACTCCAGCGAATATTCCAATCGTCGAAACATTTTCTAATCGCTTTTTTCGGAATAGAGTTCAAGGTCCCGTCGCGAATTCAGGTTATTGTAATTCAGGTTCAGATGGAAGACGCCACTCTGAAGCTTGTTGACTAGTTTGCATGTGAAACTGACAAACCCATGTCTCATAATCAGTAAAAATTAGTTTCCTGAATTTTGAGTTCGAACTGACTCGTTCTAGCATGTCCTCAGCGACTCTCATGCGATTGAGTTTTTGGAGAAAATTCAGGTCTTTTGGGACTAGTCGAGCGGCAACATGTTTCATACCCAAGTGATTATTTAAAATGGTACGGATCGACTCGTGAGATACAGAAAGTTCGGCGGCTATCTCTCGCAAAGTTGAATGAGGATTTTCAGTCACTGTTTCCTTCACTTTTGTGATGTTAACTTCAATTGCAGACGTTGATGGCCTACCAGAAGGAGGCAAATCTTCCATCACATCTCGACCGCTTTTGAACGCTTTGTACCACTCATAAGCACGTGTTTTTGATAAAGTCGATTCACCGAAAGCCTTCTGTAACATTTTCAGTGACTCCGAACACGAAATTCCATTGGCGATGCAAAACTTAAGACAAACTCTTTGTTCGATGTTTTTGTCCATTGTGAAATTCGCAATACACACTAGATATGATGTAACTAAAAACAGCACTGTATTTAATATAAATAACAGATGCAACTCAAACTCCGCGTCAAAATGGCAAACAGTTGTGCCAACCTAACAACAACAAAAAAAACAAAAATTTGAATTTGGAACCATAAACAAATCATCCATTCCCGATACTTTTTTGACTGAATGTATGTTGTATACCTATTGTATTGTATGGCTGATATATTCAATACAATTATTATCATAGGATCTTCCGTGTGATTGATAACAACATGCAAAATTTTAATTAATGAAATAAGGTTAATCCCCGATAAAATGGAAAGGGTCGAAGGGATTAAACGGACATAAGATCGGTCATGTGGCCTGTATTTACATATTTACCGACCGGCCGCAACCGAACCTAAGTACTTATTGGAGTTTGAATAGGCGCGTAGACAATCATGACGAAAACTTTTTAATAGGCATCTTTTAGGATGAGTTTTTAGAAGAGTTTCAAGGAAAAACTTCCATGGTTGGAGGTGTATTATTTATTCAATGGCCAGGGTTAAATAAATCATAAATAATAACAATCATTTATTTCAAATGAAATCTAATTATTTATTTGCTAGAATACAAAATATACATTATATTTCAGGCAAAGTAAGAGAAATAAGTTGCTAAATTGCTAATTCGACAGCCGTTATAATCTATAACAGACTATTTATGGAATCATTTACTAAATGTACTAAATCACGATGACTTAGATCGAAATTAAATATACTTACCGATGGCTACGAAACAAAATCATAAGATGAAAATTTTAAATTCAAAAAAGCGCACTATAAAAGTGTAGGTACTTTTATAGTGCGCTCGTCTGTACTACCGTTACGCATAATGTGTATTGCGATAAAATGCAGACTATTTGGAACATTTGATGCGTAAAATCTCTTACGCAAGTAAGCTAATTGGTATCAGCCGCAGTTTATGCTCCGCCGAAAGATTTCTGGCGCCTGCTCTAAGTATGTATCGACGGATTAAGTTCTTGTTTTGATCATGTTGTGTTTTGCCTTGGACCATCTTGAACTCTGTTTATACCTGTCCTGTCAAAAACTAAAGGACGACTAGAGACTAGAGACCAATGAAGTGATAAATGAAAACTGTTAAACCAAAAACTGTTTCGAACTTCTGCGATTTGCTCCAATGATACCAGGATCATAAGATATTTTCTGCCAATACTGATTCAATCTATTTATAAGTATTCTAAAAAGTCATACAGGATCTTGATTAGGGTCCTAAAACCTGTTGTTTATTCCTTTTAGAAAAGGACTCATAAATGACGGGATCTTATATTTAACATGACCTATCAGAAATCAATAATGTTATTTCTTTAGGCTCATGAAATAAGCAGTTACACAAGTATAATTTTAAAATATAAACAATTATCAAAAGAAATAAACCGTCTGCAGTTAGCTCAATGGTTTCAATTGTCTATACTACAATATACTAGTTGTCATTTTTTCTATTCGTTGATTGTCAATTTTTTTGTTAAAAAAAGAAATTGATTTCCTTCAATCAAAACGTGCATTATTTCGCCCAGCGTTACTTATATCCTATTTTTCCAAATCTCGCTAATATGTGAAATTTGAGAACCTCCCTAATCTTAAACATTTTGTACTGTCTAAATCAGGATTATTACCGAACGTCAAAAATCTTCGTAAACAACAAAAATGCCAATAAAAAATAAGCTTATTAATACTGATTATAATCTCCAATAAACAAGAGATTTCCCTGTCTCACGAAAATTAAATGATCCCATTTATCCGCCTACAAAAAACCAGAGCTCATTATCAATTCCCCCAAATACCGCCATCTCATCGAATCCATCGGAAAATATCAATAAATACGTACCTCGAGACGCTGGCTCTTGAATCATGCAAAGATCCAGGGAATGGCTGAAAGAATTTTTCGATTAAGCTCGCTTCACGGCACCGCGCGCCCGACATTGTACTCGACTCGACTACACGAGAGATTCCGTGAACCAATAACGGCACATTAAATTTAAAAACAAAATTATAGTACTTATCAAGAACCAAGATTAGATTTGTTTTGAGAGTTCTTTCGTGATCATGGCCCATGAAAATGTGCTGAATTTTCGGAAAATTCGAAACAAATCCTTTTATGTTAGCAACCATGAAAGATTTAAAAGTTTTAATATTTAGTATCTGGCTCAACGTATCAGCACAGCATTGCCTTACAGCATGGTATGCAGCAAGTGTCTTGGGGACGCTTACAACTGGTATTGATATCGATAAGTTGAGCTACCTCTACTGTTTGCAATTTGCAACCGTCTGTAGTTAGCTTAATTGTTTCAATTGATACTAGTTTTAATTTGTTTTTATTCCTTGATTGTAATTTTCGTTGATAGTAAAGCTAGGAATATATCAGACTTAGATAAAGAAGCGAAGACAATGCAGAGGAGATTAACCTTTATTTTTGTTAATTCTAAACATAGCCTGTTTGTGTCCTCTGTCATAAAATTGTATCAAAGGAAGTTTTAATTTCTTTTTTTCACTCTCTCGGCCAAGTGCGAGTCAGACTCGTGCACGAATAGTTCGTATCTATAGAAACGGCAAAAAAATCATATTTGTTGTATGGGAGTCCCCTTAAATATTCATTTTATTCTTTATTTCAGTATTTTTTGTTACAACAGAAATACATCATCTTTGAAAATTTCTACGGTTCATAAGATACAGCGTGGCGACAGACAGACAGCGAAGACTTACTCGTAGTACCTAATAGGGTCCTGTTTTTTGGTCCCTTTGGATACGGAACCTTAAAAAGTACATTTTCACGCGTTTAATTCAGACAATGGCCACAGATGGGCCACAGTTTACAACCCGTACGCTCACCCACCACGCTACATGATTCTTACCTTCTGACACGGGCTAAATTCTGTAGATAATTCACTTTTTGTTTACGTGGGAGGGTAAAGTTTTCATGAACTAAATTATGTTAGTTCATGAACTTGCGGTTTATGTGAACCCTAGTTTAGACTTTACCGCTCTTTAATTAAAATAAGGTCGTACTCGTCCCCATTTATTTTACTTGTACGATGTGGTTTCAACTTTACGTGCTTATTCGCTTTAAATTGCGAGCTCTTGGAAATAGCCTTACATTTATTGTACTTTGAATGTGAATCCAGGTCCCTGCTCTATCTTTGATAAATGTACCTACAATATTTATCAGTAATAGTGAAGATTAAATATATAATTAAGTACTTAGATTTCTTGTACGTATTAATATTAATTAATTGTACATGTATAAAAATAATGCTTAACAGGACAATCCACACAGCATCATCTAGTCCCAAGCTATGCAGATCTTGTGTTACTTGTGGTACCTAAGCACTTGTGGGTAAGTACTAGATGACTGAGAAATTTTACTTCGATTTTGAACATAAAAAGGCTTACTTACGATTCACTAGTGGCTCCGCAATAGGTAACAAGTAAGAAGGCTGAATCTAGGACTCGTTGGCATCGAAAGATAGCGGGCTCACAGTTGGACGCGGGCCAAATGAGGGACCACCGCAAATTAAATACCCCAATAGCGGACAAATTATGCGCCAATGGTGACATATCACCGACCAATGTTTTGCGTTTACGGTTTGCTCAAAATACCTATCTATATTCTGCAACAGAAACATAAGGGCCGACCTCCACAAGCGACATTCAATAGAAATTATCGCCTCTTTAAATTTCAACCACAATTTCCAAAAGACTATATTTTGAAAATACCAGGCAACATTAGCGCGGAGAAAAATTGCAATATGCATTCACCAGGCAATTTATGGCTCGTTTTTATTCACACATGATATATCTTGCTCGCCCAACTGGCAATGTGTGGGATATTATGAAAAATATGTTCGTAGAATATTGTATCACTGGCTAATGCTGCTTTAGAACGGATGGTAGGTACCTGTTTATTCTATAGTAGCTACGCATTCATTAACGATGACAAAAAATATCGTCTCTTTCCATATCGCATTTTTCCAGTTCGTGCCTTGTCCTTCCTTAATTCTATATCCTACTGATATTATAAACGTAAAATTTGTAAGTATGGATGTTTGTTACTCTTTCAAGCAAAAACTACTAAACGGATATAGATGAAATTTGGCACAGAGATATATTATAGCCTGGAATAACACATAGGCTCTAATTTATCCCCGAATTCCCACGGGAATGGGAATTACGCGGGTGAAACCGCGGGGCGCTGCTAGTGTATAATAATATCAAAACTAATAATAGGTAACAAACATTTGTACCAAAACTAAACACAACGCCATTTTCCTGGAATTGTTTCATCTATTAATTGCAATATAATCCTTCAGAACTCTGTTTTAATCATATCATAGCGAATCAATATGGCGGAACTATTAATGTCTGTATCTACATAATTGCAGGATATTAATTCCCGTGTGAACGATATTACTATTATCTATTCCCCCGAATGTGTTTGTACTACAACTCAAACAGGTTTATTTATGTACTTAGGTCCTGTTTCCATTTTACGTTATTCGATATCGTGTCCGAAATACAACAATGATAGTTTTTATTTTCCAAATTTGTCTAAAATGTACTTAAGTATAAATTGTATTTCAGACAACATAAAGTCCATAATACACACACAGACACATGACATAGAGTTTGTTAATAACGATATCACAGTGTGAGAAGGTCAACATGTAGTAATGCTGGCCTTCTCTAGAAATCGTGCTTACGAGGCGCAGGGGTTACTTGCACTTGTCATTCGCGCTTGATACTTAACATGCAGGTAATAGAGCAGGGGGTCTACTTTTTTCAACGAAAAACGAACCTTCGATCGAAAGTTCGCGTAATTCCTACTCCGGTTTCATTTTTTTACGAAACTTCGTTCGACCGAAAATTGTTTGACATTTAAATTTTCTAAACCTACTCTGTTTCACGAAAGTTCGAAACGAACATTTGATTTTGACGGATCTTTGTTCGGAGTTTTAACCTCAAATCGACGAAACCAAAAGTGGTACCTTTTGATTTTCTTTTTTCTGATTTGATAAAGAAAATTGACTGAACTGAATGAAAGATTACTTTTAATTGTACCTGCTCTTCGTGATGAACGTTTGGAGCGTAAAAGAAACCATATTTGTCGCATTATAACGAGTTCTTTATAGTGTCTTGGGTAAATTACGTCAAAAGTAGTAATTGGTCAAATTCTAGTTGTTTAATTATATGTTTTGCTTAGATACAACAGAAAATAGTTATAAAACTACAGAATAGATGTAAAATTTAAAAACAAAGCGAAACATTTTGTTTATTAAAGAAAAATCCGTAATTGGCATGTTAAAAGACCTAGGGGAAGCAGGGAGAATGGCGATCACTTAAGGAAAATTTGCAATAACTTTTTTTACAAAGGTTTTATTTTAGAGAAGAATCAAAGGAACATTGGTTAAACTATCCAGTAATCAACATGCATTAAAACCACTTATCTATTTATCACACAAAATTGGTAGGGACTCGTACCAAAAAAATATAGGTTTGACCGTCATTCTCCCTGAGCATGGGTAATGCCGGTCATGCAAAGGGGTAATGGCGATCAAAATTATTTGCTTATATATGACAATGGAGAACCATTTTGATTAATTATAATGATGAGATCAACGTTACTTTAACTTATTAAAAGACTACAATGATATTTGAGCATAAATGACAAATCTGAATTAAATGTTTCTATGAAAATATGTGATATCTAATCTTAGGTACATAAATCACAGATGTATCCTTTAGCAGAATCCAGAACACACTACATGAGACCATTGGCCGTATGTGGTGCATCGATACCACATCTCATCGTTTTGTCCGAATTCTTTGCAAATATTGCATTTTTTTTTATTTCATCGTCATTACCTACATCCATATCATCATAACTATCGTCGTTGCAAAGGTTAGGATGATTTTCTTGCAAAACTTTGCGTTTGTAAGACTTTCTTGTCATATTTCTTACAGCTTTTTCTTGAGGCTTAGTTTTCTCAGCTCCTTTGGTTTTACCAATTTTCTTTGCCTTGACTTGACCGGTATAACCCCAAAAGACGGTTTTGCAATCAAGCTGAATTTTAACAAAACAGAGATACAATTATTAAGAAATGTTTACTATATTGTTTAATTTAATGTTTGAGCGCAAAGATAATGAATAGCAACATTAAATGAGTAAAATAAATCTGTACTTGCCGACAAACGCACTCTGCCGAAAATTAGATCCGGGCGGCCAGAAACAAACATACGCACCTCTCTCTCACGGGCAGCGAGCGGGCTGACCAAACTTATCGCTGCCTGCTTTTACGTCTCGCCCCCCTCCCTTCAGCCCGCGCACCGTATTTCTATGAACTGTATTTTGTTAGTTTTTTGAGTGACCGCCATAACCCCATGACCGGCATAGCCCCTGCTTACCCTACACATATCATTCGTTCAATTTCATTCACGAAAATTGTCTATGAATCCGAACTTTGTGTGCGTATCCGAAAATGAAAGAGAGTAGGTTCATCACCGAAACTTCGTTTTAAATTCGTTCGTTTGCGAACCTTCGTTTCAAAGAAAGCGGGTCGACGCCCAGGTAGGAAATAACTGCGGTTCAACCAGCAAGCAACAGCTTTTAAATAAAATAACTATCATCAAAATCGGTTCATAAAAAAAAATATTTTTAAGGAGAAAGTGAGCGAAAGTTCCAACCCTTAAAAATACAACTGAGTTTAGTGCCTCCTTGTCTGAAGTCGTTTCAAAACTAATTCCACTAAGAAATTGTAAAAATATTTGCCAAGGAACTGCCACCTCTAACGCCCTAAGCAACTAAAATTCTAAAGCCCATTGGAAGTCAGCGTCAAATCGTCCGGCAATCGTGAGAATTCCTAGAACGCCTCACAATCCAGTCGTATCTTGAAGAGGGATGCTGTAATGAGGTCCCAAGAGACGAGATTTAGCTTGTAGCGGGGCAGGGCTGTCTTCAGACACGAGATCGTGAATAAATAAATTACCTAAGCTTATTGGACTTTACGGCTGCCTTTTATGTTGACTGAGTTGATTTGTAGGATCACAAAAGACAAAGGCTTTATCGAAGTAAATTATGACAGTTTTCGCTAAGAGAATATGCCTAGCTACTATGAAAATAACAATCAAGGAATAGAAACAACAAAAACTAGTAAAAACAATTAAAAAATTGAGCTAACTGCTGATAGCTACTAATGAGTTTTCGCGAAATCATTACAGATACCTATAATAACGGTACAAGTACCTACATGATGTAATTAAAATTGTTGTAATTTTAAGTAATAAAATAATAATAATAAAAACTCATTTATTATCTCTTCACAAAAAGGTAATCTTACATTAAATTGTTATAAAGTTATGTATGTGTAGGATAGAATAGTTATGCCTGTTTGTGAGAGACTGCTGCCAGTGTTAGGTTTAAAACCTGTGTTACTAGTCACCAGTGCTCTGCTCCACAGAATTCGTAATTCTATATACTTATTCTATGCTGATTATTATTGTCAGAGAAATATTAGTAACTTATATACGAAAAAAAGAAAATAAAGGGTTAAGACTAAATAGAGGTTTCAGACTACGTGTGTAATGTACTAGACGTCGGAGACTCCTGTCAGACACTCAGCTCGAAAAAAAACTGGGCTGTAGGATATCCTCCTTTGAGTGTGGGTAGGTATGTAGAGCATGTGTGAGAGGTTTGTATGATTGTGTTGAGTTTACTGTGTGAGGTGTGAGGCTGTAAGGTGTGAGGTTTTTGATGGGGACTCCTGAGGACGCCAGTCTCTTAAGAGTCTGGGCAACAGGAGTCTCCATGTGAGTGTATGTGTGTGAAATAGGTGAGAGCGAGTTGTATGCTTGTTTGAGAGTTGTTGTTATGAGTAGGAGTTGTGCATGATGGGTTATTGTAGGAGTTGTGTATGATGGGGGTCTCCTGAAGACACCAGTCTCATAAGAGTCTGGGCGACTGGAGACCACCATGCAGGTGTAAGGCGCATGAGTGTTTTATGAGTTTATTGTGGATGAGAGTGGATAACGGAAAGATGTTTTAAGTTAACATTATCCTTGTCAGTTAAGCGGTTTGAGCAAATCTTCGGTTTGCTGATATGTAAGGGTCTTTAGCCATTTAGTAACATCAGTTTTACATCTGTATCGGGATAGAGGATGGATGGATAAGATTTTGTTTATCTTGTTATAAATGAACGGTCCAAGGAAACAGCTGAAGTGGTTAGTGTGTTTGGTTTTGAAGGTTTTAGAAGAGCAGACCTTAGATATTCTGCGTTTCCGGTTTTCAGGCAGGGGTTCGAAAGTCAATTGGGAGTGTTTGTGAAGGATTAGTTGCAATATGAAGTACTTTCTCACGGTAAGGACGTCCCAGTTAGCGTACAGCTCATCTGTTGGAAATTGATATGAGTGACCACCGGCAACCTTCAGAATGGCTCTCTGGGCTCTTTCGAGGGGAATAAGGTGGGTCTTTGCTGCACCACCCCATGAGGTGATACAGTATCCCAGTACAGATTGGCAGAGAGCCAGGTAGACCATGCTGATGGTCTCTCGAGTAGCAACATGTCTAAGTGCTCTGAAAATATAAATCATTTTTCGTAATCTAGTAACAAGAATATCTACATGTCGTTTGAAAGTGAGTGACTGATCAATAGTAATTCCTAGGTATTTCACATGGTCAGTGCAACGAAGAGTAGGGCAACCACAGCTAGTGACAGAGGGGTTACAAGTATGGGCTGTAATGGACAGGGTATTTGAGGGAAGTAGACCTGTTCTGAGTGCAAAAGGCATGTAGTTTGTCTTGGTAACATTAAGAGTCAGAATATTTGCTCGCAACCAGTGACATGCCATGTCAAATCCAACCTGAGCTACTTCAAACACCCTCTCCCAGCTACTTGCATGAAAAAGAAGCGCTGTATCATCCGCATACGTAAAGACCCTGCCGTTAGGAAGCTTCAAATTACAGAGTTCGTTGACATAGATGAGAAAGAGTGTGGGACCTAGGATACTTCCTTGAGGGTTCCACCGTAGCTAATAGGAAGCGCTTGGCTTGTGTATTGACCGATTTTTACACACTGCTTTCTGTTGGATAGATAGTTGGAAAAGAGCTGTAGTGGTAGACCTCGTATACCCATAGCTTCTAGTTTATTAATCAGAATGGGAATAGAGACTGTGTCGAATGCTTTGGCAAGGTCCAAAAAAATTGCCAAGCATTTTTGTTTTTGGTCTAGACTACAAATAATAGAGTCCGTCAACTTATGCACAGCATCGTTTGTGGAGATTTTGGAACGAAAACCAAACTGGGAGGATGACAGTAGATCGTTTTGTTCAAGATAACAAGATAGACGTTTGTTCAGTAATTTTTCCAAAATCTTTGACAATGCTGGTAGAAGACAAAAGGGCCGATAATTATTTACACAGTCTCTATCCCCGGCTTTGTGAATGGGTTTAATGAGAGCAGTCTTGAATGCATCTGGGAAGACTCCCGTAGAAAAAGAGAGATTGCAGATGTGAGCAATGGCTTCAGAGATCATGTGACCGTATCTCTTTAGAATGTATCCGGGGATTTGGTCTATACCGACTGCACATTTGTCTTTTAAGGACATGATAATTTTATGAACCTCAGGTATATCAGTGGGGAGAAGTGCGAAGGAATTGCATGGTTGGGTCATGTTATTTGAAGAATGATGGCTATTGTGAGAAGATATATTTTCTGCAAGTACTCTGCCAACGCTGGTAAAGTAAAGGTTAACATTCTCCAAGCTGTTATTATGGTTACCTGGTTTTAAGAGACAATGAGAGTGATCTGCTTTATTATTTTGACCGCTTATCTCTTTTAAAACTTCCCAAAGTCTCTTTTTATTGTGTTTTGCTTTCTCTAACTCCAGTTTTTCATAATTTCTTTTGGCCATCTTTAGAATATTGTTGCAAAAATTACGGTATCTTTTGTATGTATTGTATGTATATTAAGTTAAACAGATCTCATCTGAAATACCTTTAAAATGCCTTGTAATATAGTTTTATATTTAATTATTAGGCCGTAAGTTATTCTAAAAAAATAATCAAATAAATTAAATTTATAAATACGTCTGAAATGTATTTTTAACAATAATAACTTACTTGGTTATACGTGGAAAACATAATGAGCTTTGATAGTTCTCCGCTTTGAAATTACGTAGTCGAACTATCGGAACATGTGACACGCTAATAAAATAGAAGTTTGCTCTGAAATTGCTCGAGTAACTAATAGTTAACTGGTTTATGGCTGTTTCAATGTTCAGGGACGTTCTTCTGAAAGGAAAGATGTATTCTTGAAGTTATAGCCTAAATTGTAGGTACCTATTTATAAAGCCTAAGGTACTAAAACAGATTAACAGTGCAGCAAGTCACCTTAGGTACCTACTTACACATATTTGACATAATGCTCGTAAGTATCTCGAAAGTATATAAAATATAGGAACTATATACTAATATCTGAGGAGTGAGACAGGGGGATGTCATATCCCCGAAAGTGTTCACGAGCGCATTGGAAGATATGTTTAAGACGCTGGACTGGAAAGGTAAGGGCATTAACATAAACGGCGATTACATCTCACACCTTCGATTCGCTGATGACATAGTCGTAATGGCGGAGTCGCTAGAGGAGCTGACCCACATGCTGGACGGCCTAGCTTCAGCCTCGCGATGTATCGGTCTTGGCATGAATTTGGATAAAACCAAACCAAAGTAGATGGTCACCTTCTTGAAATTGTTTCCGAGTATACTTACCTTGGGCAGATTGTACAGCTAGGTAAAAACAATTTTGAGAAGGAGGCCAAGAGGAGGATCCAGCTAGGCTGGGCAGCATTTGGGAAACTACGTCAAGTCTTCTCTTCATCCATACCGCAATGTTTGAAAACGAAAGTTTTCAATCAGTGCGTCCTACCCGTAATGACCTACGGAGCTGAGACGTGGACACTCACGGTAGGGCTGGTCCACCAGTTCAAAGTCGCCCAGCGAGCTATGGAAAGAGCTATGCTTGGAGTCTCTCTGAAGGATAGAATTCGTAACGAATACATCCGACAGAGAACCAAAGTTATCGACATAGCTCAAAGAATTAGCAAGCTGAAGTGGCAATGCGCCGGCCATATCTCGCGAAGAACCGACAACCGTTGGGGTAAACGTGTTCTTGAGTGGAGACCGCGACTCGGTAAACGTAGCGTAGGACGCCCTCCGGCCAGGTGGGATGACGATCTGCGAAAGCTGGCAGATGCTGGATGCGGCGCTATGGCGTTCATTGGGGGAGGCATATGTCCAGCAGTGGACTAATATAGGTTGATGATGATGATGATGATGATACTAATATCTATAATGTAATTTTATCATTATACTCAACTGAATAGTTTTCTAGTAATTCGATTTATGGACTCATCATCTCATGATCAAATCAACCTATCGATGAACCAAATTGACAGATTTTATTTCTTTCTTTGGTATGCAGAAGAGATAAGTATCATCACTACATAGTATAAAACAAAGTCGCTTTTTCTGTCCCTATGTCCCTAAATCCCTATATCCCTATGTATGTCCCGTTGAATGCTTAAATCTTTAAAACTATGTATCGGATTTTGATACGGTATTTTTAATAGATAGAGTGATTCAAGGGGAAGGTTTACATGTATAATAAAACCGTGCGAAGCCGGGGCAGGTCGCTAGTTTGTGAATATAAACAAAACTTTCGAATTTAAAATAAGACCTAGTGCGAGTGACAGATTTTAAACACAACGCATTTAAAATAGAACTTTTTAGTGCGAATGATTTCATACTTTACTCGGCGCAAAACAAAGTTCTATGGTGGATGTTTAGAAATGAAATCCAGCACTGTTCTGGTTCAACATGTTAGCAAAGCTTCGTAACTAACTACTTGCACGAACAATTTGATTACCCGGCTGGGTTAGGTTAGGTTAGGTTAAGACCTCGAATACTTAGGTACACGGTGTGAATCTAGCTTTTGCCTAAGTATAGGTTAGATCAAATCATTCAAATCAATAATAAAACCCTCCAAGGGTTCCATATCATCACTACATAGTATAAAACAAAGTCGCTTTTTCTGTCCTTATGTTCCTATGTCTTTATGTCCCTTGGAATGCTTAAATCTTTAAAACTACGCAACAAAAAAAAGGTTTATATACTTATAATAAAAACGTGCGAAGCCGAGGCGGGTCGCTAGTTATCTATAAAAACGGTAAAAAAAACCTACAACCTAACAATTGACTTAAAATTTCACGCATTATTAATGACTCAATAACTGTTATCAGATTTTGATCAAATTTATTTGGAAAAGCACGGAAAGAACAAGCTTTTAGATGAAAAGAATCACCAAAATCATTTCAACCAGACAAAAAGTTATGTAATACACATAAAAACAGTTGAATTAAGAACTTCCTCCTTTTCGAAGTGAGTTCAAAATCAGATATCATTCAAACAACAAAAACCATTTTCATTTCATCATAAAATTATCTGTTGAGGTTGATTTTCCATTCACTCGCAAGTTTACATTCCATTTAGCATCCAATTATTTTTCTCTGTTTCCGTGGCTGGATGGGTTGGACCTTTCCGACCATGTATCTGGCTAATTACCACCATAACTCCTAATGTTAACTAGTGATTACATGGGGATTAGAGACGGAGCGAGGAACTCTGATTGGGATTAGTTGGATCTCTGGCTATTTATTGTCCAATTGTTCTGTTATCCTGGTCAAAGGACTTACATCCGTATCGCTACCGCACAGCATAAGAATTATAATAGAATTGAAACATATATTTGTAGCAATTCATATACATATTAAAGAAAAAAATAATACAATAACAGTTCGCTTGATTCACATAACTGACCGTTTCAGCATTAGTATCGTAAAACCAACGCTGGTTTTCCGACAGACCCGTTTCATGATGTCACGGAAGATTGAAAAAAAAAACAAATGCGCAATCATTAAAAAACAACATTGACAACGTTGAAATACATTAAATAATAAAAGAAAAAAGCGGAAAAAAAACACTATGACTACCTATGCCTAAAATATGTCAAATGAATGGAAATACATAGTATAAAAACAAAGTCGCTTTCTCTGTCCCTATGTATGCTTAAATCTTTAAAAATACGCAACGGATTTTGATGCGGATTTTTTTAATAGATAGAGTGATTCAAGAGGAAGGTTTATAAGTATAATACAGCCGTGATAAGCCAGGCGGGTCGCTATTACGTACTAATATAATTGCTGTTCTACAAATAGGCTACTCGTATCTTATCTTTAGCTACATTTTACAAACTTTAAACCCTCGACCGTGTTATCTGATGGTATATAAAATTTATAAAAAATATTCGTTATAACCCTTATTTGTGTTTTGAAGCAATGCCGCTGTATAGATCTGCGACAACCTTATGCGGTAATGACTATAATATAAAATGAAATAAAAATAAAAAAGCCTTTTATTACCAGTAAATTTACATTTCAAAAAAATCTATGTATATGTTAGTTTTATTTAGTTTATTCTATGTTATTTATTGAATGACTATAATAACTGTTCGAAAAACAAACTAAAATTTTAGTTATTTTTTGTTTCAGTGGTAAATAAATACTTTTTATATCCGGCAGTAAATCCGACATGAGTCATTCGATGATCGCCATAACGCAGTTCGAATTTCAGGATATAAAAATAAAGTCGAACGATATAACTCCATAGTTATGAGTTTGTGGTACGTTATGTTACACAAGCCAAAGTCATACCTCTAAACTCTATTTAACAAAACGCATTGCTTTTTATCGCACTGTTTGTTCCGTACCGCACACTATTCCACTAAGCTCTTAATGTCGTTTACTATAGGACTATTACACTACACGTAGAAATAAATATTTCCTCCTGCATACACGTTTATAAGTAACTAACGTATGGCGTAAGAAGGTACATACTTTGGAGCACCGTAAGGGTGACAAAACTAAATCGAGCTGTGCTGCGCTGTACTGAGCTGTGCTATGTTTGGTCAACTCATTGACGCAGCACAGCACAGCGCAGCACAGCTCGATTTAGTTTTGTCACCCTGACTCCTTGCTCCGCTATGGCGTAGCGTAAATGCTTTTCAAGTCTACGAGGTGCTACGCCGATTGGGTTTTATCCATTACTAGCGACCCGCCCCTGCTTCGCACGGTTTTATTATACGTATAAATCTTCCTCTTGATTTCCTCTATCTATTAAAAAACCGCATCAAAATCCGTTGCGTAGTTTTAAAGATTTAAGCATTCAAAGGGACCTAGGGATATAGGGACATAGGGACAGAAAAAGCGACTTTGTTTTATACTATGTAGTGATGTTGGTTATACTTTTGATGTTTTCTATAATGATGTCATCCTACTTAAGATAGATAAATAAAATTTACAATATATCATATGTACTAATATTTATACTATTACGTGAAAGTTTGTAAGTATGCATGGATGGGGTTTGTTACACGTTCACGCAAAAACTTCTGAACGGATATGGATGAAATTTGGCATAGAGATAGATATTTTATCCTGAAATTCCCACGGGAACGGGAATAACGCGGGTGAAACCGCGAGGCACTGCTGTATAAAACAACAAAACAACAGGTACCTACCTTATCCTCTATAGTCTATCTCAAGCAATCACATCCATCGATCTGAATTAACCTAATAATCCACTTAAATATTGTATATATTACTCCAGTAAATTGGTAAGTTCGTTTATCTTTTCCTGTTGGGTTTTTGTACAAACACCGGTGAAAAAAAAACACAACAATTACCTATGCCTAAAATATATCAAGTGAATTGAAATACTTTCCTTATCTAAATATTCTGATACAAGCATACCAAAGCTGTCTGTTATCTGATGAAGTCCATATAAAATTTATATCCATTGGTATATCTTTTCCTGGAGACATTTTGCACTTTACACGACCGCCCATAAACGGAGGCATTATCTAATAAATTCCTCGTCCTTTTATAAAGATTACGAGGCAAATCACCAAACGTAAAAAAAAACCGTAAACAAAATCCTGGGGCATTATATCACTCCACCCCATTTCTCCACAATGGAAAATAATTTTCTCATATTATTTCTTCCTTCGAAATAAGTATTTTGTACGCTTCACTTTGGTGTAAAATAAAACTCGCAAACGTTAATTTACAGAGTTATGCTATTTTTATTTTGGGTTCGACATTAAAATTGGTCTTTTCTACAGAATAACGTTCTTCGCTTACATCTTTTTAGAACTTTATAGTTCTTCGTCTTGGGTTCTAACGGGGACCTTTATGAAAACCAAATCGTCATTGAAGTTTATCTAATTTATGTTTTCACGCCCCAAAATATACCTAACCTGGTGTATGTCTGGTGCCACGTCTGGTCATCCAAACTCACCTGAAAATATGATGCTTTCCGACTTCTGTGTGTAACATTGGGAAATTAGAATTAACACCTACAGCAAGTTTTTTATTGTTCACCTACGACGAGCAATTAATAAAAACAAGTTAAAACTTTGCTGTCTGTCTGTATGTCCGTATAGATCTTTAAAACTAAGGACTTTGATGTGATTTCTTGATAAATAGAGTGATTTAAGAGGAAAGTTTAGGTATATATATTATACACCGGTGCGAAGCCGGAGCGGGTCGCTAGTTTACAATAGCTATATTATTATTAATAGTACCTACATGTATCCGTTCCACGTCCATTGAGTTTATCTAGCCACCCAAAGCTTTCGAAAAGATATAATAGCAAGAACGTGACTTTACTCGCCCGTTAACTTCCGGAGCATTTCAAATTGCAAAGGAACCGCATCTTCTGAAACTTGGCTTGTAAGTACGAGAAGGCAGCTTGTGGTTTTCAAATCTCAATCCGCTCTTGACGCAAGCTAAACGGACGATGGTTTACCACCGTCTATTTCAGAAATGCAGGACTCTAATTAACTACTAGCTGCGCCCCGCGATTTCACTCAAAATTGATGAAAGGCTAGCCTATGTTTTATTCCAAGCCTACAACTACGACAATTCAAAATTTCAGTCTGATCCGTTCAGTGCTTTTAGCGTGAAGAGTCAACATCCATCTTTCCATACATCCAAACTTTCGCATTTATAATAATAGCGTGATTTGTGTAATAAGTGTGAAAGTTCAATACACATAAAAATCCGTTTTCCTGTACTTTGCATTACAGAATTTTGGTGTGTAGGTACAACAACCTAAATATTTGCGTCCTTTGAGATCCTCTGCCTGATGATACGGATGATGTTTACAACTAGCAGCTAGCTCAATTAGAAGTCATGGGGGGTTTCATAATCCCCCCCCCCCCCTCTAGCCTAGACGGCAGACGGCAACCAGCCACCACATCGTTAGGGAACTTAGTCTAACGAATAACTGTAGATTTACCTTTGCTATTACCTAATTGGAGCATGGGAGCTTGTTCTTGAGTGGAGACCGAGACTCGGAAAAAGTAGTGTAGGACGCCCTCCAGCCAGGTACGTTGACGACCTACGAAAGGCTCCAGAAAACAGGCTGCTATGGCATAGGGCATGAGGACCTATGTCCAGCTGTGGACTAATATATTTAGTAGGTAGGTTTTAAAGAAAAGTAAACTAGTATTGTTAATTTACATTATTTATTATTGACATAATAATACACATTTAATTTATTTTTTCTGTTTCAGATTTGCAGTCGGAAATAGCGGGTCAGTATATATTCACTATTTTATAATAGAAAAACCTTGTGAGAACTTTAACGGGGGCTATCAATCAATATCTTTACGATGTTCATATTCCTCACGTATAAAATAAAGTCCGTCTGTCTGTATAGAATAGACAGCAGGCTTCGCTAATAGTCGATTGGACCATTTGCTCCATCAATCTTCGTTTCCCGACAAAACGTAATTACCGATTAAAGTCTTCCATTTTTCCAAACAATTTTTCTGTCAACAAAATTCCTTGAAGGAATCTTTAGTGATTGATTTTGGGCGTTTCATTCAAATTTACTTCGGAAGACCTTTTAACAAATTGCTGTAAGATTTTCCTCGGAAACATTAATAATAAATATATTATCCCACTTAAAGCGTACTTAATCTTGATTTACGTAAAATAATTGGGGCATACGGAACAAGGAATGTCAAGTGTCTGACTGATTTGACATATAATTGGAATTTATGTCAATATTATAAGTTACCTATAATAAAGTTGAACAATTCACACAACATCAACTAGCCCCAAGCTAAGCAGATAATTTGTTATGGGTACTAGATGACGGATATACCGAATTCAATACACTAAATTTCATTTATTTTCAATAAAATTTTATGAAAGTAAAGTAAAAACATTTTAAGCCCCCGGAACGAATATCTGTAAAGCTTACGAAAATGTATAGGCGAGGCGGTCAATTAAAATAAGAACTAAGCATAAGTATAAAATGGATCAAAGAAAGTACCTACAATCAACCTACAATCATCAAGTACAATCTAGTTTAAATAGGGTATTTTTCTATCTTATCAACGAATCAAATGAATAAATAAACGAATTCATAAGTAAATAAATTTAATTGATGCCCAAGTTCTTAATTATAAAAAGTTGTGTCTATAATCAAAATCCCTTAACCAGTTTTTTATTAACTTATAGGCTAAGTGACTCATTCTGACATGCTTACTCAATCGACTTGTGTTTTCTTTGTAAAGCTTTCTCACACTCACGGCACAAAAATCAATACCAAAAACATTTCTCTTTGAGGAGTTCGTCGCGCATTTTCCAGAGAAAATGATGAACTGACTCTTCAAAGAACAATCGCTTTGACTTCTCCCGGTAGGTTACAATTTCTTTTGATCACAATAGTAGGTACATTTTAAACAGGTAGTAAAGGGCGGGTCGAGGATCATTTTACACTTGACGGCAAATATCTGAGAATCTCGGAAGTGGAAAAACCTTTGTTTGTTTTCCTGCTAAGTGCTCTGTTGGGGCTTTTGTTCCGATCGAAGGGTTGTCGAGAAGAGAACGAGCCGCTTGTGACAGCTCAGCCTTGGAATGTGCCTAGTCCTGCAGGAGTATTCAGAACTCCGTTTCCGAGTCTTCGACAAGGAATCTGACGCAGATTCGAGCGAATTTCAAATAATTTAGTGGTCTTCATAAGGATATTCAGCGCTTATAAAAAAGGACCAGAAAAGTACTTTTCCACAAAACGTACACCCTTTTCTATTACCCTATAAAAATTTATAGGTTTAATGTATCTTTTGGAAGTATAGCACTGAATCGAAGTAAGTTACAGCATGGATTCATAGAAAATGTTTTACTTATTATGAAAAACTACATTTCCGTTAGGTATTTAGGTATATCCATTGTAGAATGCATAAAATATTACAAACCGCTGAAGTATTTGAATTTGACGCGAATCTTTGTCAAATTCCGCGTCAAAGACTCGGTAACGGAATTCCTGAATACTCCAGCTGGATCCGGAAGGTCGACAGCACTGACTCCGTCTCGTAACTAAGTTTAAAGTGCACTTTGTAGCAAATGTTGCGTCTCTTCGAAACTCAACCGCGAGCTTGTTCTACAACTTGAGCGGAATCATTTGGTAAATTGCTAAAACACCGTCTTGTTTTCGCAAATGCTCGGTAAATTTTACCAACTTTTTTACAGACCATCCATCACACACAAATTCATAAAGCGAATTATGTGAGACTAATGTTCCCCTATTAAACAAACACAATGCTCTCTGCTGTAAGTTATAGTCTGAGCAACAGTAATATTAACATTACATAATATTTCAGGGTAAATAACCTACTCACTCTTAACTTAAAACATTAGTCAAGACAGCTTCACTTGAGCTTTTACGAGGAACATTATAAAGTAGGCACAGTTATTCAAAGCCTTCGTGTTCTGACGGCTTATTTCAGAGTCAATTAACTTTGATTTGTAAAGTATGCATCTATTAAGAATGACAGTTAATTAATTGGTCGTAGTTTTTGCGCCCGTCTTTTGTCATTTGTTGTGTGATTGGGACGTCACAAAAAATGTCGTAGATCGAACGAGCCAAGTAAATGAGAGATCTTCATTCGTTTGACTCACTCAATCAAGTGTGAGTTTTCTGTGTTTGTATATATGTACTAGGTGTGTACCTATATACATATATATGTCAGTGGCATCCAGGATAACTTTAGAATCGTTGTTGCGATAAAAATCCCTACGTGTTATTATTTAAAAAAAACGTATTAACATATTTATGAAAACATAACGTACACTCATAAAAATATCAATTTATTCCCTAAAAATAGCGATAAGTATACATAATATAAATACTAGAAATAAGAATAAACTAGTTTTGTCCACTACTATAAGAAGTACTAAAAAGGAATCTCGTACGTAAACAATCACACGCAGTGCACAAGTTAAAACTTAAAACTGATTTGACACAAAAATATAAATTACAAGAAGATACGAAAATAGACTGTAACTATTCAATTAAATACGTAACGCGATATCCTCTGATACGAATATCCATGAACGAATCTTAATGGCACACCAAAAAATTCATCATTCATTCATCATTTTGTACGATTGTCCAGGTAATTTACCTAAGTACCTAAATCCAATTTTAAGAATGAAGACCGGCCATCTAAAGATGCAACTGGGTAAACCCAGTGTCAGTGAATTACCAATAACCCTATATACGAGTATGTAGTATGTAATATACTAAACACATGCAGGGTTTTTGGTTATTCAATTAACATATCCAAACATGAAGGTAGTTTAGCAAAATATTACCAAACCACTCGTACTCTATTGGCTTTTACTGTGCCGAGTTCAAATATCGTCAGTTGGATTGAACTACTGAAACAGATTAATACAATTTGCATCCAAACAGAATAAACCTGTATTCTTCATTTCCATTTTAAACGTTATATCAATGGTTCAATAAAATTATTCATCAAATTTTCATAAGCTATTGAGCTTTTCCTGTTTTTATTTGCGAAAGTAACAAATATAATATACTCTTTGTTTAAAAACCTGCTTTTCCGACAGTCTTTTCTACCGTCTAGAGTGGCCAATGGAATACATTATAGCTTAGGATGGTACCTAGGTTAATTCGCCTCTTTGCACGGCACAAAGAGGATTTTCGCCGAGCTGTACAAACATAATAGTATTATAGTACCTACCGATCTAGTCGGTACAAATACAAATAAGATTTCAATTCGGCGGTAGCTTCATTTGTTCCAATGGCATTTGTTTGTAGATCCGCAGATCTCAGAGTGAAAGGGTTTATTGAATCTCTATAAAGCCGGTAGTGCTTCGTAATTCTATTCAGGGTTGGTATTTTATATTTACATCTATACCTACTATCGCACCATTCATTGCTCCGTCCTTCATTATGGATGAAAAGAATACCGAAACCCAGCCTTAAGATGGGAACAACGTAGGTACCCTGTAGATACCAGATCTCTATAGATATGCTGGACAATTTCCACAATACCTAGCCACCCAAGCTAAGCAGAGCTTGTGTTATCGGTATCTACTAGATAACTGAATATACTTGGTACATTTTACTATATAGATAGATATTTTTAGTATACACAGAAAATTACCAGAACACGCTGAATAAATATCTACAGTCTACACATTGTCGAACCCGCAACCTCCTGTGTCGCAGGCGGATTAGCGCCCACTGCGCCGCAGAAGTCGGTATGTTCGTGTCATATACGTATGTCACTGTCACATAAAATAAAACTTTGCTGCGTCATTTACAAATGTAATCCGCAAAGAAAGCTGTCAACTCGGCACTTTTTACTAACTTCGTAGCTCGATACTGTGAACGAATGTTTTCAATTTAAAGTTTTAACAATTTTCACCGGAACTTTTTTACAGAAATTTTCTGTTGATATATGAAAAAATTGGCTATTGCCCGCGTTTTTCCGAAATAAAAATAGCCCATTTTTTATTCCGAGCCTAGAACTATGTTGCCAGTCAGATCTACTAACAAATGAGACAGAGTGATCACTTCATTTTCCATTTAAAAATATTGGTGTTATTTGATTTTCTAGCTAGCGGCGCCCTCAGATGAAAAGCCTATGTTTCATTCCAGACCTGAACGACGTTTTTTCAAAATTTTAGCCTGATCCGTTTAGTAGTTTTAATGTAAAGATTTAACAAACATCACTCCAACAATCTATCCAAACTTTCATATATATAGTAGAGTAGGTATACTATATTGTAGGTTTTGACTTTTGACATCTATCCATCTATCCATTCACATTATAAAAAACGTGTTAGGTACTACCGTAAATATCTCGTTTATAATAGAATTTTAGTAGGTGCTTGTTTGTTTTTTCTGCTATGTAATTGAATTGAGCTTGCAGACATGGATTAAAAGTTTGCGTTGATTTTTTTGATTTTGTACCCAACATCCGATAGCAAATTAACTGCACACTCCAGCGAGTAAATATAATTAACAGTACAAACAACAATTAACATAAACAGCAGTTTCAGTTTATTTGATTATACTTACTGATGTTAAAAGTGGATTTACGGTAGAAGCAAAATACTATCCCAGTAGGAATATAAATAAATACGTACAAATAGCGAGAGTCATTGAGGATTAAGGTCGATTAGCTATGCTGATCCTTGGCCATAATATGCTGCTGGAGCGCACATAACCAACTGTTTTTTCCGATTATAAAGTCACAAAAAGTATGTAGACAAGGAAAGAACTTCGAAAGGATCATTTCGCTTGTCTCATGTCCAAGTTTTTGTTGTTGCCTCCGGATTTCACACGCAATTGTGGTATTATCACTTGATTTTAAAATGTTCCCGTAGAAATTGTGTATTTTTATTATAGAAGAAAAAACAATAATTTAGTTACGAACTCAAATATGACGGAAACAGCTAATGTATGAGCTTGCATATACACTTGTACATATCTGATCCAATGAAGCTTTCTTTCTACAACAACAAATTGAATGAAATTTCTGTTCTAGATACTAACAAAACCAATGAGAACAGAATTTTCACGTACACTTAGGTCCAAATATATAAATAATTAAAAAATTCCAAATATTTGCTGTACTCTTGTACAAGTTGTAGTTTTTGCTCACAAGCCAAAGTAAATAAGGCAGAAGAGAGCGAGAAACGAGCACAATGAAATGCTACAGCGGCCTTGCGTTAATAATCCATTAGCTCATGCATCTTTGCAGCTTTAGCTTTCATCTCTGATAGTAAGAACTCGAGGCCAAAGCTCAAAGCTAGTTCGGATAGATAATGGTTGTTTGTGGCAAAGCTTCACTAATCTGGTAAAGTAAATGGAAACACAATGAAAATAGAGAGGGGGTACCTAGGTACCTATTGTTTTCAAAGGCCAAATTTTGAATAATATTTGTTTGTATGAAAGCTGTAGTAGCAAGTAATCTGTCAAAGTAAATGAAATAAAATGAGATCAATAGAAATAAAATGAGGAATGTTGGTTTGTGTTTTGCAGGAAGAGATACCTCTTGTTTTCAAAGGTAAAACTCAAAGCTACTACAGATAATGTTTGTGTAAAAACTTAACTAATCTGGCAGAGTTAATGGAAACGCAATAGAAATAAAATGTTAATAAATAAATAATGCTGGACAATCCACTCAGCATTGTCTAGTCCTGAGCTAAGCAGAGCTTGTGTTATGGGTAGTTACTTGACCACTAATTTACTTAAAAAAATAAACTACACTAACTTTCCGCTCGCGGCTTCACCCAAGTCGTCTATTCCATTTTATCTTTTTATGGGTTTTTTGACTAAGCTTTGGCCTTTCTAACCGTTTTACACGTAGCGCGTTTCAAAATTAGGATTATTATGATATTTTAAGCTTCCAGCTGGTGTAGAGCATATTGGTATCCATGTGATGTCGACGAAGGTTCGACCCAATACATATGACCGAATCCAGTATCCCAAAGCGAATAGAGGCTGTACAGAATTTTAATCGCGTGCTCGATTGTTCGATCGATTTTGAAAGGAAATTCGTAAAGCTGGTGTGACTGTGCTTGAAAAAGATTAAAAATATTCAAAAAATCATTTATTTCATAACTATAACTTTACTATACTTATAATAATTTAATAGTAGACATGAAAAATTTTTAGACTTGCACATTTAGATAAAATAAAAGTCAACAGTTAAATATGAATTTGTTGTCTTTACTTATTACTTTTTGATAAACCATTTTATCTAAGATCAATTACTACGTTCCTTTTATATCCACTTTTGAAATTGTCTATGAAAGTTCGGGTTGGCTAAAGTAGCTTGTGTTTTTTAGCACTCATTTTAATAGGAAATAAATAAATATTGTATCGAAAACAGACAGGGTAAAGAATTAGTCACTTCCGTAGACGATCTACGGCGTAGCATTTTCGTAGCACTTTTTAAATAAGTTCTTCAATCAAACAGCCTTTGAAGATATATCTATTAAGTACTAACTGAAGGATAGGATTCGTAACGAATACATCCGACAGAGAACCAAAGTTATCGACATAGCTCAAAGAATTAGCAAGCTAAAGTGGCAGTGGGCCGGCCATATCTCGCGAAGAACCGACAACCGTTGGGGTAAACGTGTTTTTGAGTGGAGACCGCGACTTGGTAAACGTAGTGTAGGACGCCCTCCGGCCAGGTGGTATGACGATCTGCGAAAGACTGCTGGCAGATGCTGGATGCGTCAAGCTGAAGACAGGCCGCTATGGGGAGGCCTATGTCCAGCAGTGGACTAATATAGGCTGATCATGATGATGATTAAGTCCTAACATCTGTTTTAAGTTCTATTTAAAGCAGAGGCCTTAGTCCGGTAGACGAGAGTATCGATACGTAATCGCCAAGTCTCCTCTTTCTATAGGATTTGGAACAGCGCGCCTCTATGGTATGGAGCATACATACAGCTTAGGGCACTACAAAAAGACCATACACAAATGAGACGTCAAGAACACGTCACTATCAAATCATGATCACGTCACGATAATTTCGTCAGCTGGACTCGGAGCTCAGACTGTATATAGTTTTTCCATTATAAATTTATCCTCGTAGATCCTCTACGTCGTAGAGCATTGTATATTTCAACAAATTTTTTCAATCTAATATTTTATATAGATTAAAAAATCAATGAATATTAAGGGCATCAAGTCCCAAACTAAATCAGAGCTTGTATAGTTTGTATCACAAGTAGTTTGTATAATTTAGAACTAAAAGTATGTATTTCATTAAACAGATACAAAGATCATTCGACAACGTTCCGTAGCAGATAGTCCACTGCAAGTGACTTTCTCACAAATGCCCCACGTCGTCGTACAGATTTTGTAGTAGTAGGTAATTTAAATTAGTAGAAAGTACACCGCAAATGTGTATCATAATATTGTACGATAATGGTTCTGTATCAACACTCCCTACGAAAAAAAACACCATAAATAATTACTGCACCTCTGCTTACTATCTTATAGCCCCTCCCCACGTTGGCTGAGACTTACTGAGATACGGCGACTGCTCTCGAAGGCTTGTCACACAATTGCTGACATAGCAAATAAAGCAAAGATGTCTTGCGATGGCTCAGCCAGCATAAGGACGGACCATTAGGCTCTCTCCAGAACTATACCATTGCGCTTCGCTTAGTTGTCACTTTCATAAAGTAAGTCTACAATTATCTAAAGATGAATGGTTCCTAAAACCTTTAGGTTCATGCTTATAACAACAAAATTGGTTGGGGTTATCTTAGGGGGTTATAATTAGCTAGGCATATTTTAATTATGGTTTCTATTAAACTGGAACGTAAGCACCGTACGTAGCGTGTTTCTTTGTGAGTACATCAGGTATCTACATCATCGGTGAACTTTGAATGAAAAATGCTCATTTTTTTATTGTTAATGCAGAAATGTGGGGAAAATCTGCTATACCTACTTTTATATCAAAAGTGTTTTATATCGCTGTATGTAGGTATGATGATGATGTATTCCCGCCTAAATTCCATAGGTGGGTAGTTACTTGGTCGGACAATAAATGGTAGGCTTGGGAATGCCGTGTGTTATTTAGCACGCACTACTGAATATGCGAATTCAGATAAATTGCACCCCATGATACCTAAATCATGTGCAATTCAGCTTGAATTCCACCAACATTTATCACTGCCTGCGGTAATATTTGGTTACGGGATAGGGCTGGTATCACAACATTGTTTATCTATTATCATATAAGAGGGAGATGTGTCAACATTTAGTAGATAGTCTAAGTATTTGACATTATACTACACCCGCTATATCAACTCCGTTCTTAGACCACACGACCGACTAACTTCACAACTTTACGATTATATCGAGTATTTACCTATCACGTTCCTTGTGTCGCGAGGAGACTGCGCGACTCTGCGAGTCGCCTCTACCGCGACGGAAACGTAGGGGAAATAATGGGGAAATATAAACACAAGGTCCGTGATAAATACCTCATAAATAATCGTTATTTTGTTAACTTCAAACTACTCTGTCACTCGTTAGTGTGATGGTAAGAACGATAAGAACTTGTTTTGAACTCCAAGAGCTAGGGCTAACCACCCTTCCTTCTGAAACGTACAGAAGACCTTATTAGAGACTCTGAGAGACTTTCAAAATCACTACCAACAGATAATCGTCCTGTATACTAGATACATACTATCTCTGAAGCGTCTGGCTGTCAGTTCAGTCCAGTTCCAAAATATTTCATGATCATCTCGATGAGGATATCTTATCTAGGTAATTATATTTATGAATGTGAATGTTTGGATGTTTAGATGTACCTATGGATGTTTATAAATTTCCCGCCAAAACTAAAGAACTTATCTGGCCAAAATGTAACATAGCTACATACCAATTAGGTATAGGATAAAATATTATGTGCCTGGGTTAATACAGAAACTACTTAATCAGTTCCTTTCTGATAGAATTAATGATAACATTTGAGACCATTTTTTCCCATAGAAACAACGCGTGCGAAACCGCAGGGATAACCTAGTTTCGTAACATTTTCAAATAAGGCTGCCTCCCGCTTTAGAAATCTTCAATTTGCAGTGACCGAGAGATCTCAAAACGAACAGGCTAAGCGGCCTATGTACGACACACGCGGTTGATACCTATTCATCACTAGACAGTACCTAAAAACAGTACCTACCTATAGATTTACTTTAGTTAGCTAGATACCTAACCTACCAACATTTTGAAATAACTTCCAGCTAAGTTTTAAAGTAAACTAAGTACTTAGTAAATTATCTAAAAATAAATAAATTAAAAGAGTAAATTTCAAGAAATTGTTTCAAATATTTTTAATTACATACTTATTAGTATTATTTTTCTACTAGATATTTCAAATCTTAAAATATATGTAAGTGTAGATGCGTAGGTACTAAGTAGGTATTACTTTTCTTTCATATGGAAGAATATTATTAATATGCTAGAAGCGAAAGAACTCTGCTGTATGTTACGCTTTCACGCCGCCTAAACTATTGAACTGATTAAAATAAAATTTGGTTTAAAGATATTTGGTATAGAGACTACTTACATAGGTAGAGCCAGATAAAGGACTGGTACGTAGGTAGGTCCTTACTTTTTAATACGAAAAAAGGGTTGCCTCTTAGGTTGAAATAGGGGAAGATAGTTTGTATATTATATAAAAACATTAAAAGTTTATATAAATTATAATAATAATGGTAAAATAAAAAATATACTTAGTTAGCATAATAATTATAAAAATACTTAACTATTTTGTATTCCATTTTTATAATTAATTTATTAAAGGTATCTACTGCGTATTCCTACGTACTACAATTGGACGTTGCTTATCTAACTAAAACGTTCCAATCCACATGAAGTTACTTTTGAGTAATGCAGGATTGAAGTTTAAACGATGTTTCTTTGTTTGTTTTCCTGGTTTTTATCTTTCATCATTTGTTTTTATACAGAACTTGTAAAGTTATTTTCAGGTGTCAAAGTACGATTATGCATAGTTTCATATTTTTCGAGATTTCTTGGTAAATGTGGGTTTGGATCATTTTTGGTAAATACTATTTAAGCTGACAGCGGCTCTAATTTAGTTTCACCATAAGGTTCCACTTAATTAATTATCAGTAGATAATAAGCAAATTAAAAAAAATCCGAAATTCGGTTTACTCCTCGCGGCGCAGTGGCAGACGACAAGTGGCAGTGTTGCTACCGGTTAGCAATAGTGCTTCCAAAATAATTAAAAAGTAATAAATATTTCGGATCGATTTTAAATTTTTATTCCTTGATTTTAATTTTACAGTTAGTTGCTAGTTTGCCAGTTTAAGGCCAATGTTTTTTTTTGTTAATTTAAGTAAAACTAATGTGTAAGCAATCTAACAAAACATGTTCTTAGGTATCTGAGTTATTAGATATTTTTTTACAGACATTTAAAAAAAAACTTACAAAAATTTTCAGCGATTTTCGAAAACCATTTTTGAAGTTATTTAAAAAAAAACGGTCCGTGTTTTTTTGTTCAAACCTTTTAAAAAAACATGTTTGGTTATTTATCTTTCTTTTGAGGTATCAATTAAGCGGATATCTCACAAATTATTGAAATGAGGATCTACAAACCAATTTGAGAGAGAAAATTTGAAGTAACTTTCATACAAAAAAAATGGTTTTGGCCGTCATACCACGCGCGGTGGCCTTTGTTTTAGCCAGTGGAATTCCTCAGAAATTCTTAGAATTAAACTTTGAACACAAAACTGGCAATGATTAGCAACTAACTGTAAAATTTCGGGTATTTTCCTTGCCTCCAATAAAAAATTGGTAAAAAAGAAACAGTCAGACTTCGTCAAGACAAATATGGCTTAAATGGTTCCAAATAGTTCACACTACCTTCGCCCACCAGCTTTGCATCCACCTTCCAATCACCCTGTAGATCCTAACACTTTGGATTGTTTAAGTTTTTCAATAGTGTAGGTACTATAAATGAGTAAAATGAATTTATCAAAATAGATCCAGGCTTTTTGGATCGTTTTAGTTTTCCAAGAGTGCAATGAAAATGAGTTTTTACTCACTGAATTTATCAAAAAAGATCCAAGCACTTTGGATCATTTTAGTTTTTCAAGACTGTATTGAAAATTAGCTAAAATTAATTTATCAAAAAAGATCCAAGCACTTTGGATCGTTTCTGTTATAATCATTCTTGTCTGTGTTCGTTAAATGTTATTTTTTGAGAATGATCCAAAAAGATTGGAATGTTTTTAACGATTAAAAATAAATGCCTGCCATGCATGTGGATTGGTATAGTAGGCCGAAAAGACCCCTCTGGTATACTCAACTCATTTTCGACAGTTTGGTGGATTAGAACGTTTTCGTTAAGCGACGTCCAATTAAGGAAAGCCGGAGTAGAAATACTAGTTAAGCGGAACAAAAGAATAAATTAAAAATAGCGCCATCTACCAGCTAAATTAGGTATCAAACATTTTCATATGGCATAGTCACATGGTCACCGTCAGTCAAGCAAACCAGTGTTGCCGTTGCGGATCCTTTTGGTCCTTTTCATACATTTCTCTGCCACTGCGTATCTTTTCCATCCAAATGTCGATCGAAACGCCACATCACGACACGACATTCTTACTTAATAAATGGCTTTTGTATTGTGTGCACTGTTCGTAGTACACATGCTCGTTTGTTCCATTTTCCGATCTTCGTATAGGTAATAAAGTTAGGTAGGTAGTTAAAGTTACTCTTTGTATTCAGGTTTTGGTGTTTTTCTGATGCTTATTTACAACGAGGAAATGTTCTTTATTATACGCTTCCTCTTATTTAAATATATACAAACACTTTGTGATTGCAATTTGTGAACTGTTACTGAAGAACACATTTTTTTGCTAATTTTAGTGTACTCCCTCCTCTTTTTGCCCCTGTGGACGTTATTAAGCCAATCCTGCCTGTCTGCCTCCATGTGCAAACATGTTCACCTGACCTCCCCATTAGAGAGTCAGTCGGATGAGTATTTGTGCAATATTTGTGTCCTGACGGTCCTTTATTTATATTCGTTGCGAGTTGTAACTACAAAACGGATTTTCTAGTTAAATGTCGCCCTCAGATCGGATCTTTTTCTTTTTAACTGACGGCAGCACTGAAGCTAAATAATATCAGCATTATCATTATTGGTCAGTATGGGACGGAACGCAAACGAAAACGAGAACAGTTTTTTTTTTAATCGCGTCGCAGAGAACGAATTACGACGACAAAACAAGTTGCTGTCGATCGTCTGTGACATTTTGTCAAATTTGACAGATGAGATGACTGTGCAATCGATGTATCCGCCTTTTTAGATATTTTTGTGCTGTGCTATGTATTTTCCATGAGTTTGTGTAAACTATCTTGTTTGTGAATTTATTATCTACTGATTTACGTAAGTAATTGTTACTATATTGCTCTCATAACAAAGAAAATCACGTTTTAATTTTGACGTCATTGCATTTTCCACACGTTCAACCGAAAAATTCCTACAATAATTCTTTGTTTCTATGCCGTTGATCACACTATAGTATACAACTAGAATAAAAACTACTTCTGTTGATTCCCTGAACACGTTGAACATCGTAATAATTTGCTTGTATTTGAACAAAAGAAGTCCAAGAAATTAATGTGTATCTATTTCATTTTCATTTTATCTTTATGATTCACGATTCACGGCCTATTTCCGAGTAGCTACTTCAATTTCGACTATGGCTTCAATAAGCGCGTTAATTAGGGACTATTAAAAATATGTGTCAGTGCTTTGCTGCTCCGCACTACATAATGACACTCTTAACGACTTAAACGACTACTCAACAAATGCATACTCTGAGTCTAACCATAAGACAATAGATAACATGTCTTTTTTGTGTATGCATACTCACTTTGTTTCTAGATAACATTGATAAGATAAGAAGATACCTACTTCATGATTATAATTATCCACCTACCTATGTAGGTTGTTATTTTTTAACCAATTTGTAATAACTGTTCTGAACTTGTTTTAGGTATTGGGTCCAAAATGACCTCACAGGTGCAAGCATTGTATGACTTCAATGGTGAGCCCAACACCACTGAAATGTCAATAATGGCCGGGGAGATACTGACTATATTGAACACGGAGATTGGGGAGGGGTGGTGGGAGGGCAAGAATGCCAAAGGTGAGACAGGCCTGTTCCCTGCAGCTTATGTCAAAAAACTCACACCTGAAGAAGTGGCACAAATCAATGCAGGCACTCCACCTGCTAGATATGATCAAGCAAACGATGACTGGGGCGACCAGCACTACAGCGCAGGAGACAACAACTACCAGCGTGGTAACTCTCAAGAGGAGGGCTGGGAAGATGATTGGGATGATGACACATACTCTGAGATCGGCCCAGTCTCACAACAAAAGCCCCCTCCCTACAACCAGCCCCTGGCCCCGTTGCCTGGCATGCCCATCAATGATCAACATCAAAACTTTGATGATGCTGCATCTAGTTTTGGCTCATCTGTGGGAACAGTGAGAAAAAATAAATTTGCACCCTCATCAAAAATCAGCGGAGAAAGTTACCTTCTTGCCACATTGAATGTGGAAGTGCCAGATTCTGAAAAGGTTTATATCATCCAAGAGGATGATAGGTATGTTTGGTCACCTGTAAATCAGCCATACAATGTAACAGTAGCCTCTCCCAAGAAAGAGTCTAAATTCAAGGGCATCAAAAGTTTTATAGCCTATCAACTGACACCCTCATTCAACAACATTCAGGTGTCTAGAAGATACAAGCATTTTGATTGGCTCCATGAGAGATTACAAGAAAAATTTACTCTGATCCCCATTCCACCATTGCCTGACAAACAAATCTCTGGCAGGTATGATGAAGGTCACATTGAAAGAAGACGGGTACAGCTCCAAGAGTTTGTGGACTGGATGTGCAAACACCCTGTGCTATCCAAATGTGAAGTTTGGCAACATTTCCTCACATGCACTGATGAAAAAAGATGGAAAGCAGGAAAAAGACAAGCAGAAAGGGACAATTTGCTAGGTTTAAATTACTGTGTTTCATTAGTGGTACCCGAAAAAGCTTTACTGCAGTCACAAGTGGACAATATCACTGAGCAGGCTTACACATTTATGGGCAGCATGGACACATCTGTTAAGTCAGTTGTAGCGATGTGCCAACTGCAAACAAAGAGATTTCAAGGACCATACAAAAGTGACTGCCAGAAGATAGGCGAAGCTTTCTATGGCTTGGGAAATGCTCTAAGCTTAGATGAAGGGTCAATTGTATCAACATCAAAATTGACATCAGCTATAAAGAAGACTGGTGGTGCATACATCGAGATTGGAAAAATGTATGATGATCAACCTAAATGGGACTTTGATCCTCTTGGAGACAAATTCCATTTGTACAAGGGTATTGTCGGCAGCTTTCCTGATGCTTTAGCTAATCACAAAGGTGCCGTGCAAAAGAAACGAGAATGTGAAAGGCTGACAGCTGAACACAAAATGGAAGTGGCTCAACTGAATGAAGTGTTGAGAAGAACTGACGTTATTTCCTATGCCCTTCTTGCTGAAATCAATCATTTCAAGGCTGAACGAACTGTTGACTTGAAATCTACTATGCAAAACTTCCTAAAGCAGCAAATTCATTTTTATAAAAAAATTGTTGATAAGTTGGAATCCACCTTGCAACAATATGATGAATAAGTCTCACTGGAGAAGGAATGAGTAAACTGTGTAAAACACATAATAAAGTAACCTTAGTTAGGGCGCATTTTAGAGATTAGATATTGTTGCAAATATTTACTTTGGTCAGATGTAACTGATTAATTTTTAGTTGATTTGCTGCATTGGTCTGGCTTTTATCCCACCAAGTTGGTTATAATGTAGAAGAACTATTACACTGAGTTGATTTTTTTGTCAGCACAATTTCCATGACAGAAACAATTAATTGTCAATTTCAATAAAATTTTAATGGGCATTGCTAGAATTTTGTCAACTCATACATTGATTTAGATACTAGAGGTATAGTCCACTTGTATCCTTTTGTACTTTTTATAAAGTTTTACAAAATTACCAAAAGACTTTTAACTTTGGTACAATGAATTTATAATCTACTTGTGATGACTAATGGACTGAACATAAACTTATAGTTTTTATTACTTGACCTTTGCTGATTCAGAAAAATGTATTATATTTTTGCAATCTACCAATCATCCATCATGGTATAAATTATATTATTTTTATTGTACGCATTTTAATCACTTAACTTAAAATTCTTTAATAAATTTCGTTGTATTTACTTTATAATTTAGTTTAAGTGTTGTATAATATTCCACTTTAAATAGGGCATGATAATGTAATAAATATTGTAATTCGTTATTCAGTGTTTGAATTTATCTTCCAAAGAACAAAACTTAATATTTACTCAAGTGTGACTTATGTAAGTATGCAAATCGTTATCTCAATGTAGTCTCTGTTTATAATATGACTAAGGTTGGTTTTCGTTTTTAGGTTCACATTGAGGGAAGATAAGAGGATGGGTGAGAGGTTTCATAGCCAGTGACAATGGCAACGGAAAAGAAGGACACAGGCACACTGCTGACGAAAAAAAAGAAAATCAAGCCTCGGAAGTCAAGAGATGCTGATTGCTGTAGCGTCAACTTCCTCAAATGTGTCCTGCATATCTTCAATGTTGTTTTCCTGGTAAGAATCACCAAAATATTTGAATAATGTAATTCAAATACCCTTATTTTTAGGTGTAGACGGTTTTAATAAATCATACATTTTTATTTCTTAACATGTTGTAGGTTTTTTAATAGAAAAAGTTTGAAACAAGGACAAGCGAACTACAATAATTATCTTGACTAAGTGGGTGGGGTAACTTTTATAAAGTACTAAGCAAGTCAAGATAAATACAAACTAATAAGTTAAATCTAACACAATACTCAATAAATATGTAATACCACTTCTATACAGCAATGAAATACGAGTAGGTATTAAAATTTTGTTGTAATATGAGGAATACACAAAGTACCTATGTATAGCTCAAAGAACTTGTAAGATATAAAACAGTAGCTTTTTAATTATTTTTCTTAAATTTAGGTAGGTGATTTACTTTCATTCCTTAAAATTACTGGTAAGTAGGTACCTTAATGTATAAAATACTTCAAATCAGAGTATTCTACTCCAAACCAAAACATTGTAGAACATTATTCATTCTAAATAGATTGTAGAGGTACATCTGCCATCATAATTTAATAAATGCTGTGTGGTGGGTGTATTGGGAGCTCTATCAATTAATTAAGGCAATGCCATTAGGTCATGGGCACACGTGTTTGGCATGGCCTCACATTTATTTGAATAACGACAACGAATCTCTAAGACATGATGGTTACTACCATAGGTCGAATAAATTATCATCTGATTAGGAATAGAAATGCAAACATACTTTTTCATTGACTTTCTGTTGCTGGTTCGTAATATATTTTAAAATTAAATTGGTTTCACTTCGCTAGTCTGCTTGCAACTTCGCTCAAGTGATAGCAGTATAAAAAGTAAAATAAGTAAACTCAGGGATGATGTTCAAGCTTCCTTTAAGTCAAATAATCACATATTTCGCATTAGTTTTGAAAACAAATTCCCTAAACCTCCTTATCTATTGATTTAGCATCTAAGTAAAAAATATTTTTACGTAAAGAAATCAGATATCAATAACTTTTCTTTAAGATTATGAAATAAGCACTTAGACAAGACAAATAAATTTAAATAATTTTCAAAATAGTAGAATAAATAAGGTGTCGTCGTAATTTTATTTAACACAGTAGATGTTACACATACAATAGACAGAAGTTTTTTTACCTAATATTTTAAGAAAACCCACTGCTTTTCTACCAACATCCAAATAGTTATTCATCCGATGTCTGCCTCCTCTGACCTTCCTACTTCCGACTTCCCCTTGGTAGAATGCCATATCCAGTGGAATATGGCTTTAGCTCTTAACAACCCTAACAGAACTAACATACAGTTTGCAGGCGCAGGCGTTCTAGCAATAGGCGTCTGGCTGGACGGTCGCGTATCGCCACCGATACGTTTCACTCCTGCCCACATTCACTACCAGGCTATTGCCTACCTGCTGATGATCTGCCTCTGACCTTCCTGGTAGAAAGCCATATCCAGTAGAATGTCTTCTTTAGCTCCTAACAACCCTAACAGAAAACATACAGTTTGCAGGCGCTGGCGTCCTCGCTATAGGCGTGTGAACGGTCGCATATCGCCACCGATACGTTTCCCTCCTGCCCACATTCACCTACTAGGCTATTGCCTACCTGCTGATGATCAGCCTCTGACGATCCAGCCTTCCTGGTAGGAAGCCATATCCAGTAGATTGTCTTCTAGCTCCTAAAAACTCTAACAGAAGTAACATACAGTTTGCAGGCGCAGGTGTCCTCGCTATAGGCGTGTGGACGGTCGCGTATCGCCACCGATACGTGTCACTCCTGCCCACATTCACCTACCAGGCTATTGCCTACCTGCTGGTCATAGCTGGAGGCCTAGGCCTCCCGCTCGCGGCGCTTGGCTGCTGCGGACTTAAGACTGAGAACCGGACGAGCTTACTATGTGTGAGTATCGTTAGAATTAATTATTATTATTATTATTTTTTTTATTTCATACAAATAAGCACTTATTTTATTCAAAAAGCTTAACTTAAACCGTGATTCGGTTTGTCTGAAAGCCTCTTAGACCAGTGTTCACCAAATGACAGTCGGACAGTTATCACTTATAAGTTTAATTAGCTGCGCAAGCGGTTTCGCACGCGTTGTTTCTATGGAAACGTTTCAAGGCTATTTATATCTATGGGTTGAAAGGTAGGCCCTTCTCCCATTACGATACGCCCGCGCGACTCTAGTCTCGGAGACTAGTCGCCTCGAAGTATCTCACATACATTTATATGGAGACTCTCACACTACGATACTGGTATTCTATCGCGTTCGCGACTAGTCTCGCGATACCCGCCGTGTTGGTCGTTTACTTGTGCGTCGCGTCTCGCGCGTTTCGACAAGAAGACGTCCGTCTACAAAAAACGAGTTTGCACAAATGATGAACTTAGTAATTTTTCAGTAGATGCGAACGTCGCGTAGCGAACATTTATCCAACTAGTATTATACTGGAGTATCGTACCCTACAAGTATCGTAATAGGAGAAGGGCTGTATTTTATGTGTTATTCCAGGGCTAGAACTATGTATATTCAAAATTTCAGCCAGATCCGTTTAAGACTGACAGTTTAATTTTTGCGTGAAAGAGTAAGAAACCTACAAACTTTTGCGTTTATAAGTTTAATAAAGATAACTTGAAAAAGTACTGATCACCTGACGACCTTGGGATCATACTCTATACAAAAACACGTTATTAAACAACTGCTAGATCTAATTTAAATTGGAACATCAGCTTTCAAATAAAATAATCATCATAATCGGTCCCACCAGAAAAAAGGTATTACAACATAAAAAATAAAGTTCAATTGAGAACCTCTTGTTTAAAGTATCTTGAAAATAATACAACTCTCATTACATTCCAGTACACATATTTCCTGCTGATAACTTTCCTGCTAGAAGCGGGAGCAGGCAGTCTAGCGTACTACTACGAAGTCGCAATAGAGGACGAACTCAAAATGGAGCTGAACAATACCTTCCTGTCAAACTACGCGCTTGATACAGTCATCAGCGACGCCGTGGACCACATGCAGACTGAGGTGAGTCTTATCAGTCCGATCCCACAGCTGGGCAAAAGCCCCACTTACTTTCTTTTATTCATCTCGGTCCAGGGCATCAGTAGGCCACTCCGAGAAGTCTGGGTTCCAATTCTGCTAACGATTCACTTTACTGAAATTTCTGAGAGCCTAGACCAGGGGTTCCCAATTTTATTTGGCTACGGATCCCTAATTGATCGTTATTTTTTTGGCGGAACCCTAGCTGGCTGTTTTGATAACTTAAGTGTTAACGTATTTTGAATATACAATACAATACAAAATACTTTATTGTACACCAGATACAGAGCAATATGAAAGACATTACATATGACAAGTACAATGGGCGGCCTTATCGCTTAGAAGCGATCTCTTCCAGGCAACCTTTGGATGGAAAGAATTATGTGAATTAAAGAAAGGCAGGGGTTGTACCAAAGATAGAGCTACAATAATTATGAACATAAAATGAATATTTAAAGATAAATAAATATTAAATATAATATATACAGGGTGTCCCATAATGAGTGGATAACCTGAAAGGTGCTTATGCGGCAAGTCAAGGCCTATCAGAAACAGTTTTTATTTTTTTTCCAATTTGACCCGTTCGGAAAATATTTCATCATCATCATCATCATCATCAACCTATATTAGTCCACTGCTGGACATAGGCCTCCCCCAATGAGCGCCATTGCGCCCTGTCTTCAGCTTGACGCATCCAGCATCTGCCAGCAGTCTTTCGCAGATCGTCATCCCACCTGGCCGGAGGGCGTCCTACGCTACGTTTACCGAGTCGCGGTCTCCACTCAAGAACACGTTTACCCCAACGGTTGTCGGTTCTTCGCGAGATATGGCCGGCCCATTGCCACTTCAGCTTGCTAATTCTTTGAGCTATGTCGATAACTTTGGTTCTCTGTCGGATGTATTCGTTACGAATTCTATCCTTCAGAGAGACTCCGAGCATAGCTCTTTCCATAGCTCGCTGGGCGACTTTGAACTGGTGGACCAGCCCTACCGTGAGTGTCCACGTCTCTGCTCCGTAGGTCATTACGGGTAGGACGCACTGATTGAAAACTTTCGTTTTCAAACATTGCGGTATGGATGAAGAGAAGACTTGACGTAGTTTCCCAAATGCTGCCCAGCCTAGCTGGATCCTCCTCTTGGCCTCCTTCTCAAAATTGTTTTTACCTAACTGTACAATCTGCCCAAGGTAAGTATACTCGGAAACAGTTTCAAGAAGGTGACCATCAACGACTATCGGTCCCGGAACAATGTGGCCATTGATCATGACTTTGGTTTTATCCAAATTCATGCCAAGACCGATACATCGCGAGGCTGAAGCTAGGCCGTCCAGCATGTGGGTCAGCTCCTCTAGCGACTCCGCCATTACGACTATGTCATCAGCGAATCGAAGGTGTGAGATGTAATCGCCGTTTATGTTAATGCCCTTACCTTTCCAGTCCAGCGTCTTAAACATATCTTCCAATGCGCTCGTGAACAGTTTCGGGGATATGACATCCCCCTGTCTCACTCCTCTGCGCAATTGGATAGGTTTAGACTGCTGGTCCTGTACTTGGACACTCATAGTGGCAGCTTCATAGAGACACCTCAGCACTTCGATGTAACGATAGTCTACTTGGCATCGCTGTAAGGATTCCAGAACAGCCCAGGTTTCAACGGAGTCAAAGGCTTTCTCATAGTCCACAAAAGCGAGACACAGGGGCTGATTATACTCTTCGGACTTCTGTATAATCTGCCTCACTGTGTGTATGTGGTCTATGGTGCCATATCCTCCGCGGAACCCGGCCTGTTCCGGTGGCTGGAACTCGTCAAGTCTCCTGGCGAGACGATTCGTGATCACTCGTGAGAACAGCTTATAGATGTGGCTCAGGAGTGTGATGGGTCTGTAATTTTTAAGGAGAGTTTTATCACCCTTCTTAAAAAAGAGCACCACCAAACTCCTGCTCCACATCTTAGGAGTTCTCCCACTGTGGAGGACGGTATTGAAGAGGTGTTGTAGCTCCTGTATAACGGAGGCTCCTCCTGCCTTCAGAAGCTCTGAAGTTATACCGTCCTCACCGGGGGCTTTTCCATTTTTAAGCTGCCTCAAAGCTAACACGATTTCGTCTTGACTGATGTCTGGCAGTTCGTCGGTGTAGTGGCGTGTCAGGGTGGCTCTAGAATCAAGGTCGTCTCGTCGGGAACGAGGGGCATGTGCAGTGTACAGACGGCCATAAAAATCCTCTATCTCGGCTGAAATCTCCGGTTTCGACAGTACGGTCCTCCCATCGTGCGTTTTAAGCTTCGTCAGGTGGCTCCTGCCAAGCTGCTGAGTGAATACTTTGGACCCTCGGTTTCGCTCTATCGCCTCTTCAATGAGGCGTGTGTTGGAGCTCCGAAGGTCGCGCCGTACCATCTTCGCAATTCGCTTGTTCAGGTCTGACCTCTCTGCCGAAGACACTTGGGTGGTTTCCCGTCTTCTTGTCATCAGATCCAGAGTCTCATCCGAGAGTTTGGACTTCTTGCCAGTTCGCTGTTTTTTGCAGAACTTGATGCCCTCATCCCTCAACGTTTCGACCAGATTGTGTAGGCTCTCGTCAGCGTCATCAGTGGGTTCCAAGGCAGCAAATCTGTTTCCGAGTAGCTGCTCGAACTTCTCGGTACCCGCCATGATTTGGATTGGATTTGGTCGGAGCGTGGACTTCATCAGACGGTGTCTTTCAAGCTTCAAGTTGATATTCAGAGTGCCTCGGAGCATTCGGTGATCAGATCCGGTATTGAACCTGTTGATCACTGAGACATCTCTGAATATGTGCTTGCTATCCGTCATGATGAAGTCGATCTCATTTTTAGTCACAGTGTCGGGGCTTTGCCACGTCCACTTCCTTTGAGGCTGTTTCTTAAAGAAGGAGTTCATTAAGAACAGTCCCTCTTTCTCAAGGAAGTTGACAAGCATTTGCCCCCTGTGATTCCTGATTCCATAACCATGCGGGCCTATTCGGGATTCATTGCCAGTCTGGATTCCCACCTTGCCGTTAAAGTCCCCCATAACAACGTTGAAGTGAGCCTTGGTGGTGTTGTGTAAGGCTTTGGATATGTCTTCGTACATATCCTCCACTTCATCATCCGAGTGTGCCGAGGTCGGTGCGTAGACCTGAATTACCTTCATGCTATACCGCTTGGAAAGCCGAAGGATCAGGTACGCTACCCTGGTCGACACACTGGAGATTTCTTGAACGTTGCTAGAGAGGGCCTTATTGACGAGGAAACCTACTCCACCCTGGGATGTTTTATCACCCTCACGAAAGTAGAGAAGATGGCCTGAGTCTAGGGTTACGGTGTCCTCCCCCTCTCTACGGACTTCACATAACCCGAGAACATGCCATTTAATGTTCTCTAACTCCACTTCCAACTGCGCTAGATGATGGTCAAGCCTCAGAGTGCGTCCGTTAAACGTTGCCAGGGTCATTTTAGTAAGCGTGTGGTAGCCTGAATACCGGTGATTCTTAGCACCCCCTGCCCCGCCGTTACCATGACCGCTACCATGGCCAGGAATAGCGAGGCGGCCGGGAACTAGGGGCCGTGTTTTGGCTGTACTTATCATTAAGGGGTAATGCCCATAATCCCCACGCTGGGCATGCGGGTTGGGGATCGCAGTTTGATGGTGGGGTTGTTCTAGAGGGGTGCTGCTGCCCACCCCCCCGTATATCCCTTAGTCGCCTCTTACGACACCCACGGGAAGAGTTGGGGTAGTGCTATTCTAAGCCGGCACCACACGGCACGGCACGGAAAATATTTAATATTTCGTAAATTTGGAAGAATTTGTATCTTTGTTCACATTTTTGGACTTTGTGGCTACAATTTTTATAATTTTTTTATTTTTATTTTTGGAATATATTAAAAAAAAACAGCTTTTTTGAACACCGTTTGAAATATTTTGGTAACTAGAACCAGTAATTTTCAAGGCAGGTTTAAAGTAGAAAATTTTAATTTTTCAAATTATTATGCAAAGTTTGAGCTGCTGTGGTTACAAAAAAAGATAAGGAAACCTAAGATGCCAGCTACTTAAAAACATGTCCATTTCAAGAGCATCCTAAAATGATGATAAACGTTGAAATTTTGTAGGGTAAAAAACTTAGATATTGCTACTTTTGTGCCAAAAGGGGCCAATGCTACTAAAAATAATATTGAACCAACACATCAAAAAAATATCTTTTTCGCCATTCTCGTTCTAAAACGGTTACTTTGCTACTAAAAAACAGTAAGTGAAATCTCATCATCCATACAGCAATGTTTGAAAACGAAAGTTTTCAATCAGTGCGTCCTATTCTCCTACCCCTGATGACCTACGGAGGTGAGACGTGGACACTCACGGTAGGGTTGCTCCACCAGTTCTAAGTCGCTCAGCGAGCTATGGAAAGGGCTATGTGAGGAGTTTCTCTGAAGGATAGGATTCGTAATGAATACATCCGACAGAAAACCAAAGTTATCGACATAACTCAAAGAATTAGCAAGCTGAAGAGGCAGTAGGCCGGCCATATCTCATGAAGAACCGACAACCGTTGGGGTAAACGTGTTCTGTGTAGAACGACCTCCAGCCAGGTGGGATGACGATCTGCGAAAGCCTGCTGGCAGATGCTGGATCCGTCAAGCTAGAAGACAGGGCGCTCATTAGGGGAGACTTATGTCCAGCAGCTATGTGATATGGGCTGATGATGGTGATGATGATGATGAAATATTCAAATTGATGTCTTCCAACTCTGATGCAGGCTCTGCATCTTTTTAATAAAGGATGTTTAGCTAACTTTCGTAATTGCGGTCGGTAATTTTTTCCGCATCGTTTTGGACTTGACGTCGAAGTTATAATAAATGAAATGAAATTAAGTGTATTTAGGGAATACCTAGGTTTTTTGTACACCAGTTCCTTCAAGTTGCCCTAGTAAAAGAAATCCAATGGGTTCAAGTCCAGCGACCGCGCTGGCCACTGGGAAGCGCCACCAATCTGTTTGAATACGCTGAATCTAAATAACGCCGTTCCTGAACGGTGTAGTATACTGGACACCCGTCATTTTGTAGTTTGAATCTTCTTTCCAAATTCATACCACCAAATTCGTACTCATAGCACAAACTCTCTTTACTTTCGGCTAGATTATTGTTTATTATTTAGTTCCTAACATATTTCCTATTTTCCAGCATGAATCAGCAAAAATAGATTTCACTCACTGTTTTTAAGTAGCAAAGTTACCGTTTTAGAACGAGAATGGCAAAAAAGATATTTTTTGATGTGTTGGTTCAATATTATTTTTAGTAGCATTGGCCCCTTTTGGCACAAAAGTAGCAATATCTAAGTTTTTTACCCTACAAAATTTCAACGTTTATTATCATTTTAGGATGCTCTTGAAATGGACATGTTTTTAAAGTAGCTGGCATCTTAGGTTTTGTTATCTTTTTTTTTAACCACAGCAGCTCAAACTTTGAATAATAATTTGAAAAATTAAAATTTTGTACTTTAAACCTGCCTTGAAAATTACTGGTCCTAGTTACCAAAATATTTCAAATGGTGTTCAAAAAAGCTGTTTTTCTTTAGTATATTCCAAAAATAAAAATAAAAAAATTATAAAAATTGTAGGCACAAAGTCCAAAAATGTGAACAAAGATACAAATTTTTCTAAATTTACAAAATATTAAATATTTTCCGAACGGGTCAAATTAGAAAAAAAATAAAAACTGTTTCTGATAGGCCTTAACTTGCCGCATAAGCACCTTTCAGGTTATCCACTCATTATGGGACACCCTGTATAAGTCTCAAAGCCAGATTTTCTGAAGACCGAAGGACACGGGGAGGATGAGAACTGTGGAGGAATTCAAAACGCTCCTTTAAATAGAAGGGAGTGACAGGGTTAAAGAGAATGTTATGAAGAAGAGAAAGGATATGGGAATTTCGACGAAAACGGACAGGAAGCCATTTTAGTTTTGTGCGGAACTCCGAAATATGATCATATTTGCGGAGACCAAACACAAAACGAATACACACGTTTTGGAGCCGTTCAACCTTATTAAGTTGCTCCTTAGTTAGGTCAAGGTAGCAAACGTCGGCATAGTAAAGAATAGGAAGAATGAGAGATTGAGCGAGCACAATTTTAGTGGCAGTAGGCAGGAAGTTACGAAGCCTTCTCAATGAAGCAGCGCAGGCGAATACCTTGCGACTCACCGCTTCCATTTGAGGGACCCAAGACACATGTCACAATCCAAAAAGATTCCAAGATTTTTTACACTTCTGCTAAACGGAACTATAACGCTATTGAATTCTAATTGAGGGAGAGTGGACCAGTCGATTTTAGCAGAAGTGCGGTTATTATAAGTCTTTTCCACGAACGTTTTATTTAAGTCTCGGTCAGACCGCGGAACCCCTGTGACTCTTCCACGGAACCCCAGGGTTCCGCGGACCACCTTTCCGGAATCGCTGGCCTAGACAACGAAACATTCGTTTAACGATAACGATGGTCGAAAAGTCTATAAATGTATGGATTTGACTTATGCTGTAGATGTCACGTGATTTTTAACGAATAGATCACTGGTAGACAATGTACGATTTCGATGCCATCAAGGGAATCGATAATAATTTACTTCCTTTAAATTGAACTTCTAAACATTTACCTATCATAGCTCACTATTATCGTACAAACTTTTGAAGTACCTAACTTGAGCTAAAACAGGTTTCATTGTTTTGTTGATACCGCGCCAGCCGAAAGGTCAAAGTATCGACACTTATCTTGGGAAACTTTTTATTCCTACGATGAGTAATGTTCGGATTCGAACATATTGCGCTGTGAATACAATACAAAGGAGAAAAAGAGCTGTAACGACTTAACAGTAAAAAGTTAAGTTAGATCTCTAAAAGTTAAAATCACTTTCAGTTCAAATGCTGCGGCGCTGTGCGTTACTCTGACTGGAGATACAGCATATGGCACGAGCACGACCCACGACTACTGGTACCAGACTCGTGCTGCAAGACTGTCACCAACCGCTGCGGCGCCCGGGACCATCCCTCCAACATTCACTACACCGTGAGTCAATAGTTCATATCGCTAACATTCACTATACTAGCACGACACACGACTACTGGTGCCAGACTCGTGCTGCAAGACTGTCACCAACCGCTGCGGCGCCCGGGACCATCCCTCCAACATTCACTACACCGTGAGTCAATAGTTCATGTCGCTAACATTCACTATACTAGCACGACACACGACTACTGGTGCCAGACTCATGCTGCAAGACTGTCACCAACCGCTGCGGCGCCCGGGACCATCCCTCCAACATTCACTACACCGTGAGTCAATAGTTCATATCGCTAACATTCACTATACTAGCACGACACACGACTACTGGTGCCAGACTCGTGCTGCAAGACTGTCACCAACCGCTGCGGCGCCCGGGACCATCCCTCCAACATTCACTACACCGTGAGTCAATAGTTCATATCGCTAACATTCACTATACTAGCACGACACACGACTACTGGTACCAGACTTGTGCTGCAAGACTGTCACCAACCGCTACGGCGGCGCCCGGGACCTTCCCTCCCAACATTTACTACACAGTGAGTCAATAGTTCATGTCGCTAACGTTCACTACACGAGCATGACAATCGGTTGTTAGTACAGACCTCTTTTCTAATCGTGCCATTATAACCATATTTTTTTCCATTGCTCAATGAACACAAACATGACCAGTCACATCGACCAATCAGAGGCCAGTGCAAAAATCTTAATGTGATGGAAATCACAGTCACTCTTAGTTTTAGTAAATATGGTTTTCGTTTTAGTAAATAAGATTTAGCATTGTTTCTATTCCTTGATTGTAATTTTCGTTGTTATAAAGATCACATTTACCGAAAAAAAGATGAACAGGAATTTGAACTTGCTCTGCTGTGTTGTGTCAACTAAAATAATAACTAAAGGTTGATGAACATATTTGCAGAACTTTACGTTCTTTTGCCTTCGTTCTACAATTACGCTGTTCATATTATTTAACGTAACTGTTAAAGATCTTCAGACCGTTGTATTATAAAGTTTTGTCAATTTCAGGGTTGCATCCGTCATTTCACTAACCACATACGAGACCACCTGATAATCCTGGCGGCGGTGGGTGTCGGCATGTCCGTGATCCCGATATTTGGGTTCCTGTTCTCGTGTGTTCTCTACGTGAAGATAAAACATGTGATCGACTGACCTCGGCCAAAACCCTCGTCAGCTAAACGGAAGGTATGCCTTGTAAAAATCCAGTTACAATTCATAAGCCTATAAAATTATCATCATCATCAGCCTAGTCCACTGCTGGACATAGGCCTCCCCTAATGAGCGCCATAGCGCCCAGTCTTCAGCTAGCCGCATCCAGCATCTGCCAGGACTATAATTATTACTACGGTACTATGTCCGATCGATAAAATTTTACAATTTGAATACTACCTACTAAATGAGATTTTATAAAAAAAGACTAGAACGTTTGATTTTATAGTGCCAGCTTATAGTCTCACATCACAGATCATGGGCGATCCCTGAAAATTCAAATTTTTTATTTTTTTATTTTATAATTATACAGGGTGCCACGTAAGATTGTATACTAATCCGAATGGGGTTGATTCTGTACTCGAGAGGATCTACTGTTCTAGAATTTCTAATATTATTATTTTTCTGAAAGTTTTTCCTGTGTAGTGACAAACTTACACTTTTACTTTACCAGTTATCAGTTTTGCGACCTATATAACTTGCCCACTACAGCTTGCTAGAGAGTATGGAAATTAATAAATAATGATGTTCAATTCACACAACATCATCTAGCACCAAGCTAAGCAGAGCTTGTGTTATGGGTACTAGATGACTGATATACATAAATTATAAACTACACATTTTTTTTATTATACATTTAAAAAACAACAGAGCACCCTGAACAAATATCTGCGATCGTACTAAGATTTCTCCCGGGGCGGGAATCGAGCCTACAACCTCAATCGCAGGCGAACCTTCGCCCATTGCGCCACAAATGTCCAGTGTTATTGATGTTTCTTTCCTTACCCAGGTCTTCGACAAGGCCGCTTCATCAAGCGACCTGTCGAGACTGCCGACGAGGGTGCTTCGGCGGCCGCGAGCGAGTAGCGCCCGCCTCAAACCGCGCCGTCCCTGTCCGCTACACAACGCTCAGGCCAAGGAAACTATACCGACTGTCAGTGATAACGTGAGCATATGAGGTGTACTGGTGAACTCATACTAACCATCAGTGATAACGTAAGCATATGAGATGTACTATTGAATCTAGCAAGCAGCGCCCGCCTTAAGCCGCGCCGCCCCTGTCCGCTACACAACGCTCAGACCAAGGAAACTATACCGACTATCAGCGATAACGTGAGCATATGAGGTGTACTGGTGAATTCATACCAACCATCAGTGATAACATAAGCATATGAGGTGTACTATTGAATCGAGGAAACAGCGCCCGCCTTAAGCCGCGCCGCCCCTGTCCACTACACAACGCTCAGGCCAAGGAAACTATACCGACTATCAGTGATAACGTGAGCATATGAGGTGTACTGGTGAACTCATACCAACCATCAGTGATAACGTAAGCATATGAGCTGTACTATTGAATCGAGCACGCAGCGCCCGCCTTAAGCCGCGCCGCCCCTGTCCACTACACAACGCTCAGGCCAAGGAAACTATTCCGACTATCAGTGATAACGTGAGCATATGAGCTGTACTGGTGAAATCATACCAACCATCAGTGATAATGTGAGCATATTAGTTGTACTGGTGAATCCATTCCAAGCATCAGTGAAAACATGAGTATATGAGGTTAATTGGTGAATTCATACCAACCATCAGTGAAAACGTGATCATATGAGTTGTACTGAGGAACTACTATGCCGACCCTCTGTGATAATGTAGTCATATGAATTGTACTGGTGATAGACAATCAATCCAAGTGAAATGAAAGTGGTGTTAGAATTTGGCAGCTATTTGAAACTTGTGTTCAAGAAATAATCATGCAATTGCATCTAGATTTTCTGTTCATTTTCAAGCCGAGTATAATTTGGAACTAATACTTTTTTCACATGCCCACATGAAACAAATAAAAATTGAGATTTATTATCTGACAAAACTACAGTGAACTAACTTCACGTTAATTCAATTTGGACTGACAGTCACAATGATTTTAGTTAACGTTAGTTAAAACTTAAGTGTAGAAGTGCTTAAATTCACTGCACTGCACAGAAAATCTGGATGCATATTTCTAGGAAGTTTTTAAAGGAGATTACTCCCTAACTAGTAACATGGTCAAAAACTATCGGCTATCTAGTATAGCTAACTATAAGCTATGTTGTATGAACGACTTTAATAATAACATAAAATATAATAGATAAAATGTTACCAGTTAATCTCAGTGTTCGATCTAAAAATTTCATTTAATGTGTTCAAAACATTGTTAAAATTTTAATAGACTTAAATGAATGTTTATAGGTAATAGGGGTGAATGATACCGAATTTACATTCTGCTTATGTTCCATCTGACGACATATATTATAATCTTTACTTACTAAGTAAGTAAAATTGGCAAAAGTAGTAAAATTGGCTTTTACGATTATTTTATGAAGCCGATGACTCGAGGAGTCTTTTCACTTTAACGCTTTGAACTTTTTTTTTAACGCAAGTGACGACCTTGTTCTAATCAAGATGTACGAAATCGGTTAGCAACTTTCTAAACTATCAAAGAATTCAGTCTTTCATGAGGCTCTCTTTAAACAGAGTTTCATGATTTAGCAAGACTGTGTGTCAAAAATGGTGACAGCACTTGAAGACGTCATTGTGTGGTGGGCCCAGATGTTTCAAGAAAACAGCTTATTATCAAGGAATTTTCAAAATATGAAATGGGCAGTTTGTTATACCTATACATATATATATCATTAGCTTTTTTAATGCCTTTGTAACTGTTTTGTTTTGAGAAACGAAATTGCTTTTGGTGACAACCAAACTCTGTTTTTATATCTTCATAAAATATACAAAATAACACTATTACAGAGGCATTAAAAATAAACTTATGATAGGTATAAAAAAATGCTCATTTGATATTTCGAAAATTCCTTTGAGTAACGTAATCTAAGACCAAGTAGGTAGTACCTTACGTTCGAATATCCTTACCACGGATAACCTAAAATTATTTATTAAAAGGAGCGTTTGATATTAATATTAAATAAGGAAAGTTACCATGATTGACCAGCCATGAGGAATTGCAAAGTGATTATTTATAAGTAATTATGTCGATAGATTTTATAAAAACCAATAGCAAATTTCATTGTCATCGTGACACAAGAAGTTTGGAATTTTATAGTCACTTCATCGTATCAAAAGTGTCAATCTAAATAATGGTCTATGTGACTCAGATATACTGATCTTAAAAGTTTTCTAGTAGGTACTTAAAAATTTCGCTTTTTAACACCGTTTAATAAGAAAATATGCCATGATCGAATCTCATGAAAACCATTAAAACATAACCAAATACATTCATACATAATATATAGATAAAGATTATTGTTGTGACTAATCAAATCACCTATATTGATAGTAGCACTTAATTATATAATAAAGTGAATAAAAAGTGCCTTATTAATGTAATTTGTAAATTAAAATATTCTAAGAACAATAATGGATGTAGTTAGAACTATGAATACTAAACATGAAATAATTATTAAAATAAGTGACTTGTTATATTAAATAAAAATATGTAAATTCTTATTTTTTGTCTAAGTGTTGAAAATAAAACCATGAAACAATATTGTTAGGTAATAAAAATCTAGTGACTGTTTAAATGTACTTAATCAGAAAAGTCATATAAAATAAGTTACAATTCTATGAATTCATAATGGTATGTACCTAAGTACTTATTGTTTGTATAAAATATTTAATCCACATTATCAATACTTACATACAAATATTTAAAAATGCAAAAGTAATTCTGTATGTCTGTTCTCTTTTTTTTCAAATAAAGGGCTGAACGGGTTTCAATCAAATTTGCCAAAGAAATAGTTGGTAACCTAAGAATGACATGTTCCATTTTAACCCGAAAAAAGCATGTGAGACTAAGGGCAGAAGCTAGTAACTTATATGTATAAGTTGAAACCAAAATCAAATTACTAAGTAATTTTTGTTTAATTTAATGTTTACCTAAAATAAACTCGTGTATTTTCAACCGACTTCAAAAAGGAGGACGTTCTCAAGTCAACTATCTTTTCATTTGTGTTGAACTGATTTTGAATATTCGTGTAGTCTCAATCAAATTAGATCAATGAAATTTGAATTCGGTTGTTAGTTTGTGTAAAAATATCAGATACTATATTTTTTGTTGTTATAAATACCTATCTAATATAAAACTTTAATCTAATAAAATATTTATGTGAGTTGAAACTAAGGTGTTTTTATTGTTATGCCTAAACCTAAATTTTAATTTGCTATTCACTTTACGTAGCTAAAATGCTTAGGATCTACATTCCAAGTACAAATAAATAACAATGGACAATTCACACATTATCATTTATCCCCAAGCTGAGCAGAGCTTGTGTTATGGGCACTAGATAACTGTTATACAAAACAGTAGCTTGTCTATACATTTTATCTAATCTGCTAAAGTTCAAGGTTATACATAGATAGATAGAGTTCTTGTGCCAGTGGAAAACCACTGTAATACCAAAATACCTTAGATGGAAAACGGATAAAATATACAGGATGGACCTAACAGTGTTATAAACGAATGTCTCACCCCCGAACCGAACATCCAAACACTTAACGACTTCTGCGGACAAGGGTTCGCGGAACATTACAATGGGATGCACGTGGTTGTGTGTTCGATTCCCGCGGCGGCACAAAATGTTTGTAAGATCTGCAGACGTTTTTTCAGGTTTGGGAAAAATGGGGACTTTATCATCATTTGTATTAAGTACAAATTTTATCTAGCAGGTACTTGACACAAGCTTGGCTTTTGTTGGGGCAACATAGTTATTTGATGCGATGAGAGCTAGACGCTGGATTTGTGTGGATTGCCCAACAATATTTACATATTTACATATGACGATCTGCGAAAGACTGCTGGCAGATGCTGGATGCGTCAAGCTGAAGACAGGGCGCTATGGCGCTCATTAGGGGAGGCCTATGTCCAGCAGTGGACTAATGTAGGCTGATGATGATGATGGTGATGATGACATATTTTATTACCATATTTTTTTGCCATAGGCGACAATCAAACCTGCAAGCTCCAGCATGTCTCAGGCGAACCATTACCTACTACGCTACAAGCGTATATTATTTTATTTTCGAATTTTGGGAAAACTTACAGCTAGAAAATTACAAAACTATGATTATTAATCTTAATACATAAAAGTACTAAGGCTGAAGGCTATTTATAAAGTTTCCACTTGTAGTATATTGCCTGTGGTACCTGTTGCCTAAAACAGAGGTCGGCAACCTTTGGCTCGCGAGTCGCGGCTCATTCGATGTAAAGTTACGGCTCTCCAGTTCAATAAGCAGAAACCAACTATTTTATTATCAAACCTATTAAAAATAGTGCAATCGATGAGTAGGTACTTCCACACTGATGTAATTGAGATTAACAATGTAAATACTATTTGGAATTAGTGCTTGTTTTGTTTACAGTCCAACATGAGTAAGTTTAAGTTTAGTGTAGTAAGTAACTGTTAGTTATCAACTATGTTGAAACCACATAAACGAAATAACATATCTACCTATTGAAAAACTAGCAAACTTTGTGAATTGTAACTTTTGGCTCTTCCATCTTAAAAGGTTGCCGGCCAACCATCACCCATCGTATTCATAACAACTCAGCAGCAACTGAGAACCTTGGCTTACCTAAGTAGAGCGCAATTCGTTGCTAGGTAAGTCCGATATTATACAGTTCCATCCAAGCCAAGCAGAGCTTGTATTGTGGATCCCAATCATCATTAGGTACAATACAATTTTGAGTAGATAGGTAGGTACGCAGCGTACCTACCTATCTACTCAAAATTGTATTGTACCGTATTATAGCGTACCGTACGCTACAATATTACTAGTGCTGTGCTGCAGTGCAGCCTAGATACCTAAAGTTGTAATCTTTGATTAGATAGGTGTCTACGTGAAGTATTTTCTGATATAAATTACCAACTTTTATCTTTTAATGTGTTGTTGTGATTGAAAATTTCAGAGCTGGAGTGGACTGTTGTCTAACTCTATAGAAGTAAAAAATATTAAAAAACATGGTTGTAGTAACTGTGGAACAAGGGAAGTTAAGAGGAAATGAAGCTGTGACACCGAGTGGGTACAAATATTATGAATTTCTCACTGTGCCCTACGCGAAACCACCTGTAGGAGATTTACGGTTCAAGGTAAGAGTGATTAAGGGTGGATTTCACCGCAAATTTTGCATTTCACCAGCATGAACTAAACGCGTTTAACGATGAACGCGTATAAACATTCTGAACGTCCGATATTGGCGGTTTTACGTCTGTAAACGCGTTCAGGGAACTGTCAATCAATCAATGTCATCGCTGATTGCATCGTATATTAGGTAAATTATGAGGATTCTACAATTCCAAACAAAAGAGCATTAGCACTAGCTTTTGAAGATAACAGTGATGATGAGGAAGTATTTGTTCGTCGTCCAAGGTGGATACGTGTCAGAGAAGAATTCTTTGATACCCTTGATGACAAAGATTTTGATACAAGATTCCGCCTCACAAAACCAACTGTTATATCGGTATTAGCAGCTATTGAAGATAAAATCGAGTATCATTCAGACATGTAAGCATCAACACGTAATAAGTTAACCAGTAACAATGAGTTCCTTATCTATCAGATAAAAAGTCAATTAACAAGCACGATATCGAAGTCCAGTAGGTAAACAAGCAAAGCCAAGTGAAATAGTGAAGAGGATTCGAAGTCCAGGAAACACGCAAAAGTCGTAAAAATCTCAATTTATCAACTGAAAACACCAAAGCACATTCACGAAACTCGAAAAGTAACGGAATGACCAATAGATAGATAGTAGGAATGACGTAGAAACTGAGAAATTAAAATGCAATCTGTGGTTTTTGTCTACGATTTTATGTGAATCGGTGATAAATCTTCGTTTACGTGAACGCGATCAAAAATTAGCTCCATAAAGCCGAAGAAATCGGTTGGACTTTAATCGAGATTTAGCTCTATATTTGAACTCGTTTACCCAGAAACGCGTTTAGTTAAACGCGTTTTATGATACTTACGGTGAAATCCTCCCTTAAATCTTTAAAACTACGCAACGGATTTTGATGCGGCTTTTTTAATAGATAGTGATTCAAGAGGAAGGTTTATACGTATAATAGAACCGTGCGAAGCCGGTCGCTAGTACTATCTAATGATAGATGTCATGAAACAAAACTTCGCTAAGTGAAAAGGTTTGACTGGTATGTGTTTTTCAATATAAATAATAGATAGAAAATTCTTTATTGCACACTTAAAACTAAGAAACAATTTATACAAACGTAAGCTACAATTGGCGGTCTTATCGCTCAAGAGCGATCTCTGCCAGACAACCTGGTATGGATAGGATCGTCGGATTGTACATGGGGTAAGATGTGTGTGCGTCTAATACAAATACAAATTTAAGATTAGATAATACTAAAAATTAAGTTATTATAATACAAAAATGTAAACAATATAATTTTATATAGTACGTATAAAATGTATTTTAACATTTTATACGTACTATATAAAATTATAAACTATATATATATATACATATATATATATATATATATAGAGATACCATTCCGGCAATTGTTGATCAGGCGCGACTCACAGCGAGCACTTTGTTGATCCGAAAACACTTGTTGATCCGAGCCTCTTTTGTTGATCTATTATACATTTTCAGTAACAAATGTTGCTCCAACCAGATCAACAATTGACCTCACGGGGCCTTTGGCATTGTAATACCATTTGTTGATCCGATATACAAATCCATTTTACACAAGTTGATCCGATTCAAATGAACCAATCAGAACGCAGCTTTTGTCAAAAATGACAGCGACGTTGCCGCTTCGTGCGGGAGTCGTGGAGGTCGATGACCACACGTGTGGAAACGAAATGACAGGGTAACGCTATGTTCTATGTCATTTATTATTTATGACATCGCGTTACCTAGTCCTTTTATTATAAGTTTGATAATTATGTACCTATTATTAAAATTTGACTTGTTTGAATGTTTTTTTGTAAGTCTAAAGAAATAATGATATTCATTTACTGAATAATTTTATTTAGAAACCAAAAATCCATTGCGAATACTCTTCTACGGACAAATGTTGATCCATCGATATTTTTTTAAGGATAACTAAGAACTTTTCTATTTTTTGATTTTTCTTTATACCTGAAAACTAAAACCGATATAGTGGCACTTTGTTCCTTAATATGACGTTCCTTGCGTTTACTTTAATAGGTTGTTTTAATTATTGAGTATCGTGTCAAATAAATGATTATTATTTTTAATTCATTTTTGAAACCATATGGATTGAAAATAAATGTGGATGGCCGAAGGTCTGCCTTTCGCACATGAGGTTGCGGGTTCGATTCCCACCTTGGAACAATAAATGTTTGTACGACATGTAAATATTTCTACGGGGTTCTGGGTATTTTCTAAGTGTAACAAATTTCTCAATCTTTGTAGTATTTTGTATTAAGTTACAGGATATTTGTCATCTCGTACCCATCATAACACAAGCTCTGCTTAGCTTTGGGCTAGATGAGGCTGTGTGGATTGTCCAGCATTATTAATCTACTTATTTATTTTAAACTAAAAACCTACACATCAGAGGTCACGGTAGTGGCCCGAGTAGAATAATCAAATTGCCTATGATAATATGATAATTGTTACAAAATAACCTTTGGGGAACTCAAGTACCTACCTTACCTGGTTAACCGACTTAAAAAAATAACTAGTGTCAATGCCTCGATCTGTTGATGTTTAATTAAAAGTCAATTATTTTAGACTCTTTACACCCCGCGGCTCCGAAAATTTATTTGTCATATTACAGAAATTTACTGCACTCCTCCTATGGGTAGTTCCGTAAAAATAAAATATACGTGCTTAATTATTCATTTTGCAGTTTATTTTTACCCATTTTTAAGTCACTAGCAGCTGGTTCAGCCTACCGTTGATGAATACCTACCTGTTTAGTTAAAGTTAATAAAATTTATAGTTTTTAATTACCCAATATGCGAATTGCTAGCAAGGATCTTCACAAATAATTCTGTAAAGTACCTAGCTACCTCACTTAGGTAAACAGGATCCTTTCATATTATATAGAGACTAGGGTCAGTGTTCTTCAGAGTTCAGTCAGACTCAAATCTTATCTATCTTACTATTACAATAAATGGGAAAGTCTGTGTGAATGTTTGTTATAAGTAATCTCCGTATTAACTTTAGTTATTTAGAGGACATTTAGTACGTAGATAGTAGGACCTAGAATAAGACATAGGCTAATAAAATTATTAAAAATTAACCTCTGAGGGCATTAAATAGGGTAAAGTTTGTATGGAAAATTATTTTTCCTTGGTTTAATTTACTTAAAACTCGGTACCTATAAATAAAGTATGAAATAATTAAACACGTATTTTTTATTTTACCAAAATAACCCCCCGGGGTTGTTTAATCAATTTCTGATTTTTTTTTAAAAACTCTGGTTGGCGGGTGAAGCCGCGGAGCACATCTAGTATTCTAATAAATGGGAAAGTCTGTGTGAATGTTTGTTATAGGTAATCTTCGTAGCTACTTACCTAAGTTATTTAGATGAAATTTGGTACGTATAGATAGTTTAGGACCTAGAATAGGATATAGGCTTTTAAAATTTGGAAATTTTTAACTCTGAAGGAGTTATTAGATGGGGTGGTAAAGTTTGTATGGAAAATTATTTTTCATTGGTTTTTTTCACTCAAAATGAACACTATGAATAAACTTAAAGTAAATAACTAAACACGTATTTTTTTACGAAACTACCCCTAGGAGGCATGCAATAAATTTCTGAAATTCGTCAAATAAATTTCCATGCGGGCGAGGCCGCGGGGCGCATCTAGTTATTACTAAAGTAAATAATTTCCAAGTTGTTATATCCTATATTGTGTTATTCTAGGTCCTAAACTAAAAACATATCAAATTTCATTTAAATAACTTAAGTAGTTACGGAGATTACTTATAACAAACATTCACACAGACTTTCCCATTTATTATAATAGTAAGATTTGCAAATTACCCTAAACGTATCGTTGGTAGTTACTAATCATAAAAATGTTTTAGTAAACTACCTAGCGGGTCTCATCATAATCATAACTACCTAGCGGGTCTCATCATAATCATCATCTTCGTCGCCAACCATTAATAGTCCACTGCTGGACACATGCTTTCCCATATGAATGCCCACTTGACTAGAGGACACCATACACTACGTTTACCGAGACGTGGTCTTCACTCAAGAGTACGTTTACCCCAGCGGTTGTCGGTTTTTCGCAAGATATTCCCGGCCCACTGTCATTTTAGCTTGCTAATTCTTTAAACTAGGCTTTATCTCGCGGAGAATCGGCAACCGTTGGGGTTAACGTGTTCTTCAGTGGAGACTGCGACTTGGCAAACATAGTTTTAATATTAAATATGATATTTAATTAAGACTACCTAACATTAACATTCAAATACAATTGTAAAAATTGTTCATGAATAAATCATCTATCTATCTATCTATCTAGTGTAGGACGCCCCGCCCTCCGGCCAGTTGGGATGATGATCTGCGAATGATTGCTGGTAGATGCTGGATGCGACAGCGCTATGGCGCTCATTACGGGAAAGGCAATTTCATTAGAATTTAACGGTTCTGTTACCAAAAAAACCTTTTTACCAACTTCTCATACCTAAGGCACATGTCGAAGAAGAACATGACCTACAAACTGGTTGCTAAAGAGTTCAGTTATTTTTTGTGAGCTATAGTAGATTTCAAAAATACACATACCTACACAAAAATATTATTTTATAAATGTAATGTGCTTGGTCAGTGAATTTTAGCTATTTCTACTCTATTCTATTCAACTATCTGAAGGAAATTTGTAAGAACGAACGCTTTCAAGTCTATTAACTTCGATTATGTAAGTCTCAAAAAGTCCCCCACTACCGCGCGTGCGGCGTTGCCGCTTTGAAAACAGACGAAGTAGTAATTTGTGGCTCCAGAGACTGCAGATCAACATTGTCTAAGCTAATGAGGCGCGTAGTATATATGCACCGGATGTGAAAAAGACGTTTCGGTGTAATTTTTTTGACCGTTAGAAGATCAACAAAATTGGTGTATTTTGAGGATTTTCTAACGCGAGTATATTGAAAACGAGTCAATGCAGATCCACCGTTGCCATGTGCTTTTGAAATTCGGATCGAAGTATATCTGTTTACTAGGTCTAGAGTCGAATGTACACATGAAAAAGGTGGATCAACATTTCTTAAGAAATCGCACTGGATCAACCATTACCGTGAACGGTTCATTATATATATATAAATATATATAATGAACCTTACTTGAACGGTTCATTATATATATATACTTATATCTACTTATATACAGCAAGGAAACAAAGATTTTTTTCAGTGACAGTATGACAAATAGTGTTCCTTAACCATACCTCTGAAAATTGGCAGTGACTCAGCACATCTTACAGTGACTGGTAAAGCGTTCCAAAGCTGGACAGCCCGAACCGTAAATGAGTTGCCGTAGAACGAAGTAGAGTGTTTTGGCATTTGGAGTAAAAGAGTTTCAGAAGAGCGGAGAGTACGAGAATGAGAGAGATGAAGAAAAATGAAACGTGCTTTGAGATAAATAATATCAATTTATGAATCATGTAACAAAAAAGACGTTAGACGGTTAGACGATGCTTATTATACTAGAGTTGCTAGAGACTAGTTGAATGAGCATTGTCTAATCTTAAGTCTAGATGGTACCTAGGTAGGTACTTACTATTAATTCGGAGGAGTAGGGATACCTGTGTCAGGATGGAGTACAGTGTAGGTACAAGTACCTACAGACTTCTGTGTTTAAACAGTACGAGTTTCTGTATCGGAATAGGTTAAGTAAAACAAAAAAACATAAACCACAGGAACTATTGTTGCGGGTATAGAATAGAGAATAATCACCTGTCATCGTTATCGCACTTATCTATTTCTGATGCTAAGATTATTACTTGTGTTATGCTTTGGTTTAATAAGCAAGCAGTTTTTATTGCTTTAAAGATGATCATCAAAACTACCGCTGCAGCTGTACCTACCGAGAATATTGTTTTTAAGTGGGTTTTTCGTACCACTTTTTTATGCTGGTTTGTATAATTCAAATGAGTTGGTTAGTCCCAGATTTCGATAATAAGTCACTGTTTCGAACTCAACCACAACACAACTTAACGTGTAGGTAGGTAGAGTTATTGACTTAATTAGGTATACATCATTTCGTGGTCACAGAAGGTAAACAAATAAATCTATGTTTGCATGAATTAGAAAGTAATGAATTGGGAATTTTTAAATAAATAATTTTGTATCAGGATACCCAGACACATGATTCATTAGGTATCTACTTATAATTACCTTACCTACGACATTTATTGCTTTTATGTGAAGAGGATTTGAATACTTTTCGCAAACAGAAGTGTCGACGGAACGCAGTTTGTGTTAAATCACTACATAGTATAAAACAAAGTCGCTTTTTCTGTCCCTATGTCCCTATATCCTTATGTCCCTTTGAATGCTTAAATCTTTAAAACTACGCAACGGATTTTGATGCGGTTTTTTTAATAGATTGAGTGGTGCAAGAGGACGGAGGTTTATAGGTACGTATAATACAACCGTGCGAAGCCGGGCGGGTCGCTAGTTTATAATAATTTTACTATGATAAATAACCAATCGTTTGGAAATTGAAAGAGTTAGAAAGCAGTTTATCCATCCATTCCCAGTCTATCACGTGATCAGTTTCTGCGTTATCATGGGACTGGGACCTTCCCGCATCACCTCTCTCTCTCTTTCTTTCTCCTGAACGATAGCCCCAAAAATTACTTATTTAGGTATTTACGGATGATCTGAGTGATAGTGTGTTCGAGGTCCTGTGAGCGTTATTAAATTTTAATGGGTGTACCTATACACTAGCCAAACTCGATGTAGAATGTTAGTAAACAAACCGCCCATACTTAACCTAAAATACACTCTGTTGCCGCGCCTTTTTATATGCAATTTACATTACTTGTCAATTAAAGATCCTTCCTTCACTAAATATTTCGTATACTCATATCTAAAATTCGACGCCAAGCAAGTGAATTTTAGTTTTTTGTGTCGTGGTTTGTTTACTAACATTCTACATCGAGTTTGGATAGTGTATAGTAGGAATTGACGTATTATGCGGTTTGTTTGGGGGAAATTATCTTTGTTAAATATAAAGTGATGGTGTTTCGACTTTGTATTTTTTTTTACTTCGCTTGTTTGCGAATTTCAATTTGCAGACCATTCAATTTTCAGAGTCCTCAGGATCCCGAGCCATGGGATAACGAGAGAGATGCTACTCATGCCCACGTCGACAACACGTCCTTACAGCTAAATTTCCTCCTTGGAAAGTTGGCTGGCAGCGAAGACTGTCTCTACCTCAACGTTTACACTCCAAGCCTCCCTTCAGCCAACTCTAAACCTCTACCTGTGATGGTCTTCGTTCATGGAGGCGGTTTCATCTATGGAAATGGCATTTTGAAAGACGAACTAGGACCCGAATACCTTCTACAAAATGACGTCATCGTAGTTATGATTAACTACAGACTTGGAGTGTTTGGCTTCCTATCCCTGGACATTCCTGAAGCTACTGGAAACATGGGACTCAAAGATCAAGTTAAAGCTCTCAAATGGGTCAAAAACAATATTGAGAAGTTCAATGGTGACAAAGACAATATCACTATTTTTGGATTAAGTGCTGGTTCGGCCTCCGTCGAGTATTTGTTGTTGTCTCCTTCTGCAAACGGATTATTCCATAAAGCAATTTTACAATCTGGATCTTGTCTCAACGATTGGGCGATTAACTTAAGATACAAGGAATTAAATGATAATCTTGTCACAAAATTGGGGTTCAAAGGTAACCTTGATGATGGAGCCTCCGTGCATAAATTTCTTATGAGCGTACCAGCGCTAACTCTATCTGAATGTTCTTTCGAAGTTTTGGAACAATATCCAGAAAAATCTTTATTCTTTGGATTTGTACCGATCATTGAAAAAGATTTCGGTGATGCCTTTTTGACTCGACACCCATACGATTTGCTGAAAGAAGGGAGTTTCAATAAAGTGCCAGTAATGAGAGGCATTTGTAATAAGGAAGGCGTTATCGTCGCTATGAAACCGGCAGCTATCAACGAATGTGTTGAAAATAAAGAATTCGCTGGCTTTTGGAATATTCTTGAGAAGGAAAAACATGAGTACAACAGTAAATTTTTGGCCGCATATCAAAGAAGGTCAGAAAACGAAGACAAAGACGCATTTGCTATTGATTTCTTTGGAGATCTTCATTTCTGTGCCGGCATTTGGGTTGCCGCACAATTTCAGGCCAAACACGGTGTACCGACTCATTTTTATCAGTTTGCTTTCGATGGACATCTGAGTTTGATGCTGAGAACTTTTGGGCTCGTGAAGAAGGGAGCAGCTCATGGGGACGATCTATACTACATATTTTCTGGAGAAACTGAAATGCTTAAAACGGAAGCTAAAGAAGAAGATACCAAAATGAGAAACAAAATGACAAAAATATGGACGAATTATGCTAAAACAAGGTAGGACAGACTTTTTAATCTTAAAAGGTACTTCTAATCAAGGTACTGGGTAAGTAGGTACCTACTATATGTACCTACAATGCAGCTACTACGTAAGACCGCTATCCTCGGTTTGCGAATTACTCGGTCTTGTTTATTTTTAAATTACTTATAAAAAGCAGGTTCTCAATTCGACTGTTATTTTTAACTGACTGAAAAAGAAAGAGCTTCGTCATAATTTATCTACGCACCTACCAAACAAGAGTTTAACCAACGTCACGACCTACCATACAATTCGATACTTATAGGTAAATTAGTACATAGTATTAAACAAAGTCGCTTCCCGATGTCTGTCTGTCTGTACTTAGGTACCTATGTATGCTTAGATCTTTAGGAGTACAAAACGGATTTTGATGCGGATTTTTATAATAGATAAACTGATTAGATAAAGTGATCATTTTGCAGTTTCAGGTTTTTTCTAAAAACCTATAGCAAGCTCCAGCCTCTCACAATACAGGTTTTATATGTTACTCCCTATAAATTTAATTACCTAATCTTAAGAAAACCTATTGTGAAAGGAAATAAATAAATTATTATTATTATTTATCATTAAATATGTATACCTAGTATACCCGTGCGAGGCTGAGGGGTAATAATTTATAAACTAATGTATAATATAGGTTAGGTATATCTGAGTTCTTTAATCTACTATGCTAATCAAATAAACTAATTCATAACATTATCGATGATTTCATCTTGAAATAAATAATCGAAACATTAACCTACTCAGGTCCCATTTTTGTCAGAACTGTGACCTGGTTCTGAGAAATCCATGAGGAAACGATGATGTAGAGTTCCAAAATAGCTACCTACGTCAGCGATAATGAAAATATTTATTTTGGCGTCCCAGAAGGAAGATTACGATCCCTTGAATAATTTATAATTCATTCTAGCTGTGTCCGAGACTTCGTTTGGGCAGTCACATAAAATATTTCCAAACACATTCATCAACATTCATCACTTTTTTTTATTTCACCACTTTAAGGGTAGATAAATATTTTTCAAACATTGGAGATCATATTTATCTAATCAAATGTCTAAATAACTTCTAGCCTCAAAAATGACGAACTTTCCATACTTACAAACTTTCATTCCCTATTTCAAACCCTAACAACCCTATTTTCACATTCAAAAGTAACCTATGACCTTTCTGAGACTCTAGAGTAGACTATCTGTGTGTAAATTTCATTTAAATCGGTTCAGTAGTTTAGTTAGGCGTGAAAGCGTAACAGATAGACAGACAGTCAGAGTTACTTTCGCATTTCAAATATTAAATAGAAAGGGATTTATTGCTTTACCAATTTCAAGCTAAAAATATATTGATTGTTTCAGTGAACCTTTGAGTGCCGACCAAGGAATAGAATGGCCGAAATTCACGGAAAATAACAAGTCTTACCTCGTCGTAGATGAAGAACTTTCAGTCACCTCTAACTATGAACCTGCGAGGATGGCAGTGTTTGAAGAAATTTATGACAAAATCCCAATACATTAATAAATCAATAAGTAGGTAACTTACTTACGATTCAATATAAAAAGGGGTCGGCTTTACTTTTAGTTACCTACTTATAATATTATTATTTATTATATTACATTTCTATGTTTATAAGTAAGTCTTTAATTATTTATTTGGCTCTTATTAAGTCTGTTTAAGAAATTTACCTACCCAATAACAACGCAAAATCTTTCGACTTCGGCGAGACTTGAACCAGTGCCGGATTTATATTTTTTATGAGTGTAGGCCCACTTTTTTCCGCCGCCCCATGTACAGAGCCGTATCGTTCATTATTAGCTGCGCACCCCCCCCCCCCCCCCCCCTTAGACATACAATTTTATTGTCTGCAATCGAGTGACCGTCCTCTGAAATCTGCCGCCCCCCTAGAACGCTGCCGCCCCCCTAGGACGCCGCCGCGGCCTATACGGCCTAGTTACAAATCCAGGACTTACTTGAACCCTTGAGCCCCTTCCATAAGAATAGACAAAAACAGTTATTATGGAAGGGAAGGGGAGGAAGGGGCATAAGATAAGAGTAAATTTTATTCTTATGCCCCTTCCTCAGTACGAAATGCGCTACCAACAGCGCCACGAAGCCAAGCGACAGTCGATTTTGCGATGTTATTACATTTCTTAAATATTTCCTAAGTGCGAGGGCTTACGCACTATAATTTAAAAATCTGTCAGTTTGTTGCATTTTCTTGCTCTGTCCAGAAGATGACGAAATACGAAAGATTGCAAGTACCTACTGCCTACCAGTAGGTACTTGCAATCTTTCGTATTTCGTGTACTGGATACGGAAAATTGTAGACTGTTGTTATGGCGCTCATCATCAGTAAAGGTCTTTGTCCAGCAGTGGGCTAGTAATACTTACGGTAACGATGATGTTACACCTACGAATTAATTAGGTAGAGTGAGTGGGGGGAAGATGAAAAAAGGGGTAAGACAAAAAGTCTTCCATAACACCAGATTTATAGTACTTATTGGAGTGCTGGCTACATCGTTAGGGCCACAAATTCAATACGTTACACACCTCAGTCAGCGGTTGCCGATAAGAACGCCTGGTTGTGTGTAAAGTGCAATTTTATAAGACAGTGTATTTTTTAGGATTCACAAAAGTGATTTCATCTTGCCCCGTGTCTTGTAAATTGAATTACAAGGCAGGTACGAGTGTTTAATTGAAACATCTGCGTATTATTTTTCGTAGACATTTACGTAATTACTTCTAAATCTATCTATTTCTCGTATTTTAGAATTTATTTCAACTTTTTATCTTTCCCCATTTAGATTTAACGGGGTAAGACGAACATATCAAAGTTTTCTTATTGACCCTTTTTCAGGTTTCATACTAAAAGCCAGAGGTCCTCAAACTGTATCTTTGTGTAGGTTTCAGCAAGAAAAATAAGAAATAAGCAAAAAATGCTGAAAGTAGTAAAATAAAAAAAACAAGAATAGGTATGCTAAAAATATGAAAAAAAAATAGAAATCCAATAGAAAAAGAAAATATTTACGTTAAAAATTACAAAAGTAAAAAATAAACAATTATTTTATGGTGATGAAAAAGAATATTCATAAAGGTTTCATGTGAAATAAAAAAAGTTTTCAGTTTTATTTGATTTTTCATTACAAGATAATATTTTTTTCTTCAGTCAAATCTTATGCAAATTGGCTGCAAAGTTTGAGAATCTCTGCTTCAATCTTCCCCCAGTGGGGTAAGTTCGGAATATATATTTTTTTAAATTTGCTATATCTTTGTTAAAAATAGGTATTTTGGCACTACAGTCAGTTACAGCTTTTTAAATTACTTAACACTATAGACTAAGGACCATAAACTTTGCCTAAGACACGTTTTAACGATTTTAGATTTTTATTCGATCTTACCCCGTCACCTTTTCATCTTCCCCCTGTTTCAATTAAGTAAAAAATATATTTTTAATTACAGTTTTCTACTTTTTGGACAGCTTTTCCAGGCTGTTATTGACATATTATAAAAATCTAGTCTTTACCCTTTAATTATGTCTAATTTACTTTTAGCTAAAGTCAATATCTATTCTTCTACAAGGATTCAAAAACAACACTGATCATCTCATCAAAAAACCGTTCGATCTTGCCCCCACTCACTCTATTGATCTTTTCCTCAACTCATCATCTGTGAAGGTCTATGTCCAGCAGTGCGCTAGTTAGTATATTTTAGATATGATGTGGCACGAAGGTACAAATTAATTTTTGAACTTCTTCGACTGAATACTTTATCAACACATTACCTAGGAAAGTGAGTAGCTTCTTACCTACTTACTTACTTTTTATGAACGTCATGCAACGTTAGTAGTTCTTAGTACCGTACCTAGCGAGGTATAATAATCCCAATGACTTTATACCTACAGACAGGGTGTAGGTTTCATTTAATATGGCAGACACAAAAACCGCAATGATCTACGTATGCGTAGAGCGTAGCTACATATTACCGGTCTGGTCTGTATGCAAAAATGAAATCTAACTGGAATGCCAGGTTAAATATGATCTTTTTAATGTTTTTATTTTTGCAAAAACCTGTCGGGGAAATACCTGGAGATAAACAAGTTTTTGTAAAGCGGCCAGTTTCTAAATTCTTGAGTGTTAGTTTTCTGACCTGCGGAGAGGGAACAAGCTTTAGAGAGACTCCCAAGCAGGTCTAATATCGTTATTAATGATCATCGAGTATATATTAACCTATGTAATAGTACATGAATTTAGTGGTAAGCTGTTAAATACCTATTCTACCTAGGTAGCAAAAATAACAAGGAAGAAAATAGCGTAGGAAGTACAACAGACCAAAGATTCTAGCATTACCTACTTACATAAAAGATCTTTGCAACAGACCAACAGAATTAAAACGGACAGGACATTTTTGACACAAGTTTTCATACGATAAACGTCAAAGTTAAACAACGAAAGCTACCTAATTGTCCAGTTATCTTTCGGTGAACACAAAAAAGCTTCAACAGTTAAATAAATAGATGACTCACATAATCATACTAACATAGCGTCCGTCAAATATTTAATGACCTGAAATTACCTTCTATAAAGCAATGATTCTATGGTCAGATCAGCAAAACAACAATAGGATGAGGAAAATCCTTGAAGAAAACGAGCTTACAATAACATTACATGTCGATTTTTGATCAAGACTAGCATAATTAAATAAGAATAAAATTATTAGGTTACCAACTAATCTACCCACTGAGATATCATAGGTATATAAATAGGTGATCTTTTTTATATCTAAAATAATCCCGTCCTCAGTTCCCCACTCAATCTAAGTTGATTGGTTTGTTAGCAATAAAATTTGTAAGGTTATCACAATTCTAGCCACTAACTTATTATAAATACATATCAGGTCTCGTAAATAACCTACTCACTGAATGCAAACAGGTTTTGTGTAGAATACCACATCGAGATGCTACACGCATCAGTTGACTAGAGGCAGATTCACTCGCGCGACACGAACTGTTTTTCCAAAATGTTTTATAAAATTTTATTTCTACTCCTGCTCAGTTATCAGTGCCAAGGACACGGAGATTTATTACAAGGAATATTTAAAGGTGCACATGAAGCTCACACGAAAGTTCACAAAGCGGCTGGATCTCTCCTTGGAGGGATCACACATGGACTAGGATTCAACTTCGGCGGGCACATCGGTGTTAACCATCAACCACCGCCTTCGCCTCCACCTCCGCAACATCCAGATAAAACAATTATAGTGGTGGTAGAAGAAAAACCAGGGTATGGACATCACCATGGTCATGACCATCATCATCAGCCCAACAGGCCTGGCGGGTCCCATGAACATTCCTATAACAACAACTACAACCACGGGCATGAGTACCATCACCACAATCGGCCTGGTCAAGAAAATATTGGACCTTCTCCGGACTACGGTAGGCCACCGTACGGTCATAACGGACAAAATCAACCCGGCTACGGAAGCAATCAACACCATGAAAACGGAGGAAATAGCTTCCAAAACCATCCCAATAATGAAAACAACCAGCACAATTACGGCAACAACCAACCAAATGAACCCAACTACGGTAACAACCAACAAAATTATGAAAATCGTCCGACCTACGGTGGGCACCCTCAAGGGAATTATAACAATAATGAAGCTAACAATCCAGGCTCCTACGGAGGTAATAAACCACACGGAGGCCGTCCTAGCTACGGCGGCAATGGCAATTCCAACTATGGTAACAACCCTCATGAAGGTAACAATCAACCTGAATATGGTAACAATAAACCAGATTACGGTAACAACAATCAAGACTACGGCAACAACAACGGGAACAACAAGCCTGATTACGGACATAACCAACAAAATTACGGCAACAACCAGCCTATATTCAATCCCAACCCTAACCAAAACAATGTGATTCCCAACAAACAGGACCAAGAAGAACAAGGGCGCCCTGACAAAACTACTAAGAAACCGGAAGGCGATTTTCCTCTCTTCGTGCCTTTAGACACAAACTTATCCGACTATGCCATTACCGATGGGAAAGACACGGAACCCAAGAGGGAAACAAAACCAAATACTGCCGACGTTGATGAAGATGTAGATATTGACATCAGAATTAAGGATAATTAGGAAGAATGATATGATAGTTGATAATGTAGATTGTGAAGAACTCGGGAAACTTCGATTGAAACATATATGCTGGAAAAACGCGAGCTCCGAGTTACTTTTGGTATAATGTAGATTTTAAACTATAGATATAGACGGACTTATTTTTCAGAAGAAGTATATATTACATATTAAGTCATTTTATTTTACTCCTCTATAAGGTTTTCCAAAATTTCCCAAATAAAATTTGCTAAATAGCCATTCCAAAAATTAAGATCACAGGGCGTATCTTATGTAGCCTTATGTACCTTATCTACCCCAGAGTTCAACGGTATTTACTTTTAGGCATTTCTGCGTTGTTGTTGTTACTTTTTTTCGAACTTATAGTAATACTTAGGTAGATACTTATCATCTTATCAAACGTATTATCATCTTGCCAAACTTTTTTAGCAGCACCTTGCCCTAGTAGTTTACCTTCAATGTAGCAATCGTTAAGCGGCACAATTACTTATCTTGTTTTAACTATAAAGTAATTCACCTTTGCTACTGAACTTAAGGCGAGAATTAGTTACTCACCTAGTTAATGTAAATAAAATATCAATATAATATGTACCTACGCCGCCGCCGACTCAAGGATTTAAGTATACTTAAGTAGGTAGGTACTTATTGAAACTAATTTTTTAATTATATACCATCATGGTCTTTAGCTAGGATATTCTTAATAATAAATTAAATTATCCTTGACATTTCTTCTATCTTAATTATCGAATAAGATGAGAAGCTATGTTTTGCTTGGCCTTAAGTGCAAAATTATGACGTCAATGATCAAGAAGCTAAGTAGGTAGCCGTGGTTATTACAAGTCCAGCTGTTTTAAAATACACGCCTAGTATTGTAACCGTATTCACGAATCATCGGCAAAGCTTTGCGTACCGGAAAATTCCACAATGATTGAATTACTCATTTATCTCAGTTTTTTTATGGGAAAAATACAAGGACAGGATGTGATAATTCCTCATGTTATAAATGTGCACTTTGTGAATCCTACAACATTCTATGGCGAGACACAGACAATCATCACAGCTCCATTAGATAGACGACAATTCGAAGTGGTAAACTCAGTGACCTTAAGAAATCCTGTGCAACGAGAACAATACGTGGAGGAGTCAGCATCAAACTTTAGACCTACATCGCCAAAGTTACCGGTGGTGAAGCACGAGACGATATCGCAAAGAGGACCGGACAGGATGAACAGACCCCCAAACACGACGCCTAACACAAGCGTCGTTCATGCGACCAGAAAGACTAGTGACAACATCAACAGCCAAATTAAACCAGAGAAGAAAAAAGCAAAACCGGTGTCAATACAACCTTCGATAGCGCCTCAGACAAGCCGCAATACAGACAAAACTCCATTAGTATTACCTCCAACCATGAATGAGACCGTAATTGACCCATCCACGAATGAGACATCTGTCCAGCCTGTTGACAAGAATGGAACAATAGTGACGATCCCTTCGCGTTCTTCGTTTAATGGTGACCAGTGTCCTACCGGGCAAGTTAAAGTTAACGGGAAGTGTGTACAGGAAGATTAAGCACCTAGCTTAAAATGGTTCTTGTAAGGTCCAGCTCCGAGTTCCCTTGGTGCTATCAAAACGCGAGTATTCCGTCTGAATATTGTAATGTGTGAGAATAACTAAGTAGATCCAGTGACACGAAAGTATAGATAAACAAAGATAAAAATTTAATAAAATTGATAATTATTTAAATTATTTTTGTAGATGTAAATTGTAGGGAGGTCCACCAACCTAGTACTTAACACGGGAGACTCAGACGCACGTTCTTGTCAAGGTATGTATTTATCTATATTTTGCATGTTTTGATGGAACTTTTTGATCAATTCAAGTTGGTGTTGCTATAAGTCTATCTACAATTAAATAGCAATTTTACTTTTACGTAGTGGAATATGTCAACTTCTGACATAGGTATTGATTGAACCACGGCGTTAATTTTTTTGGATGCATAGAAATCGTCTACAAGTGAAGCCATTTGATGATGGTAATGATGTAGGTAGGTACCTATTGATTCCTTCCTATCCTGTAGGCAGGTAGTTACCTACTTAGAGACGGGGGTGGAACTAAATTATTATGGGAGATAGGACAATTCATGTTCAAAATTGACATAATATAGTGAGCGACTAAAAACAAACAGAAATTGTCAGTAAAATTATGATCATGTCCATAAATCTGCATGATTAATTAAATATGGTAATATCTATAAATCTTTATGAATATGATAAGTAAGTCTTAAACTATACCTATGTACATAGACCGCCGTGTCCTCGGAGAAACAAAGTGTGTATTATTTAATTTTGTGAACAGAAATGAATAATACACATAAAGAGTGCCACCTATTGTATAAGTTTTATATCATAATAAGCACATCCAATGATTCGTCGGTTTATAACAAAGTCGACAAATGAAAGGCAATTTCATGACTACTGTAGCGCAACACAGGCGAAATCCCTGGGCATAAGAATAAATAATAATAATAACTGGCACTGTTTATATCTATTCTTAATCTTATGCCCTGGGGACAAAATGATTGTAGGATCTGAAGATATTTGTTTCGGCTAACCTGGATGTTTTCTTTGTGTATTAAAAATATGTAGGTATATATTTATGGTAGGTAGGTATTGTTTTTAAGTAGGTACCTATCTAATCAGTTCAGGTAGGTAGGTACCTATACTACATAACTGATATAAATACTAGGTATAATAGTTACCTAGTTACTCTTAGAACTGAGGCTAAAAATACTTTTGTGCATTGACCAATATTATCAACTAGATGCACCCCGCGGCTTCGCCCGCATGGAAATTTATGACTCAAATTTCAGTAATTTATTGCACGCCTCCTAGGGGTATTTTCATAAAAATAAAAGATATGTGTAGGTAATTATTTACTTTGTTGTTTATTTATACCGAGTTTTGAGTGAATCAAACCAAGGAATAATAATTTTCCTTACAAACTTTACCCTATTTAACCCAGTGCCGGATTTATATTTTTCATGAGTGTAGGCCACTTTGTCCCGCCGCCCCATGTACTGAGCCGTTCATTATTAGCCGCGCACCCCCCCCCCCCCCCGGTAGACATACAATTTGATTGTCTGCAATCGAGTGACCGTCCTCTGAAATCTGCCGCCCCCCTAGGACGCTGCCGCCCCCCTAGGACGCCGCCGCCCCTAGCCCGAGGCCTATACGGCCTGTTTATAAATCCAGGACTGATTTAACCCACGAAGAGGTTAAAATTTCCAATTTTAATAGCCTAGGTATGTGTTATTTCAGGTCCTAAACTATTACTATATAACTATCTACATACCAAAATTCATAACTTAAGTAGTTACGGAGATTACTTATAAAAATATTAACACAGACTTTCCCCTTTATTATAAGTAGGTAAGTCTTGGTAGCTACCTTATTATGATTCAATATATTAATATGCATTTATCTATTAATTTTTAGATATTGTTTTCTTAATTGAAAGTTATTTACCTATCTGATAACCAAGTTTTATTTCTAATTTGTTGATATTCTCAATAGATGTTGACGTACTTACCTAAACAATTAAACAAATAAAATTCTTACTTCTGGATTCCAATAGTAATAGTAGGTACTTACCAACTACTTACCTAGTTTTAATCAAAACGTAAATCTTTATTAACAACGAAAATGACAATCAAGGAATAGAAACATTACAACTAGTATTTACAATTGAAACCATTGAGCTAACTGCAGACGGTTGCAAACAATCTAAAGGTAGCTCAATTGATCCATGTCAATACCAGTCGGAATCTAGAACAAAACTAGCTAAATATTTTTATTTTTTTTGATAGAAAACTATCACCTACCAGTAAAATTTACTAAAATCTCTAACTACTCGGATCAAGATTAGGTACCTACAAATCTATCAAACGTGGATAAATCCAAAGAGATCGCAAGAGGTTGCGGTTCGATTCCCGCCTCGGAACAAATTTCTTCGTTTTTACACGATCTGCGGAAATTTGTACCGTGTTGGTCTGGGTGTTTATACATGCTTAATAAAAAAATATCTATCTATGTAGGTACCTATATAAGTTATCTAAGTTGGTGAGTATCTGGCTCAGCGCATCAGCATTGCCATACAGCGCGTGGTAATGCAGCCAGTGTATTGGGGACGCTTCCGACTGGTATTGACATGGATCAATTGAGCTACCTTTAGACTGTTTGCAACCGTCTGCAGTTAACTCAATGGATTCAATTGTGTATATCTACTAGTTGTTATTTTTTTTATTCCTTAATTGTAATTTTCATTGTTATTAAAGAATTCTAGTTATCTAATAATATTCATAACACAAGCTTTGAGTAGGTTAGTTTGAGGCTGTGTGGATTATCCAGTTTTCACGAAAGTTAAATCCATTGGGTATGTTCCGTGATTTTCAACCGAGCAGTGTCCGGTGATCAGATAATAATTCCGCCATGCCATAAACATCCATGACCATAGACTACTCCTCTCATCACAAAAGGAAGTTAAACTTCACGTGTTGCCAACAACAAAGAAGTCAACTTCACAATCATGTCAGTGTGGTCCCTTGGACGACACTGCAGAGCCATGTCAAGAAGTTGAAGAACTAAACCAATCGAAGTCCAAGTGAGCCAAGCCATACATAGTTCGAAACACACAGAAGCCGGAGGCGGAGCGGAGGCGAAGGCGTGCGAGTTGTATTCTATGGAATTCTATGAAAGCCTACACTCACACCGCAGGCGGTGGTGCATGGCGGCGCGGTGCCATAGGAAAAACCGCCACGCCTTCGCCTCCGCTCCGCCTCCGGCTTCAGTGTGTGGAGAGTTTGAAAGCGGTATTAAACTACTACACGTTTTTCAGGGACCCTAACTAAGAGTGGTGTAATAAGATTTAGGGTCCCGAAGGGACGGACCCGGTAAGCCTTGCTCCCTAATCGCCCTACCGGGCCCTGAATAACGTGTAGTGTAATACCGCTTTTACTTAATATAGACTAGCTAAGATCAAGTATTACTACGTTCCAGACAAGAAACTAGTTCTAGAACAACTAGAAGTTTTAACTTCTTGTAGAACGGCTCTGCACCACTGTTTCTGGTTTGACTGCCAGTCCTTCTTGGTTATGGCTCTGCGTCAGGATTTTCTCAGTGTCATGTCAGATAATGCCAAAGTCAAATCGATTCATTTGGCTCATCCTATCGTTCTTCTGTTCTTCAGCTCATCAATCAATCAATCATCATCAGCGTTGCCAATTTAGCGACTTTGTCACTAGATTCAGCGACATTTTCGCATGAAAAGCGACATTTTGATGGCTTTTAGCGACAAAAATAATTTAACGACTTTCTTAGCGACTTTTTTATAGTGGTATTTTTCAAATAATTAGTGATTAAATAAACGAATATCCATTGTTTTTTTCTGTACATACTAATATGTACTCTATTTCATTGAAATAAGATCCGGTTTTATTTATTTAGCTTAATTTGTTGCCAACTCAAGAATGACTAAAAGGCATAGGTATAGTACCTACCGTCAATCATCTTGCTTAGGGAATCCCTTTCTCATGTTTGGTTTTGTCCGTCATCCGTCATTCACTCCTTATAAGAAATCTGATATGGTCTGTTGCTTTGCTAGCGAAATAATAACGTAATCGAACATTTGTCTCAAACAAATAACCTTATGCGTTTTATTAGTAGGTACTTAGTGAGTTACCCATAATGGAATTATCGGTAAGAAGAAAGTTTAAAGCCAAAAGTATAAAAAGGAATGGGAAGATTCTCCTGAATATAAAGGATGGCTGACTCCTGTACAAGGGAATGATATTAAGTAATAATTATATTATCGAATAAAGAGAGATTAAAATTAAAGATTTATGTACTTAGTATGGATTTTTATTTTGTCCTTCATTAATTGGTGGTGGTGAATGAAGGTTAAAATGTGAATCTACCGAATATTGGTAGATTCGCCTTTTTAACCCAAGAAAGTACCTAATTAATTGATAAAAAATCTAGCGAGTTCTAGCGACTTTTTCAATTTGACTAATTTAGCGATATCTAGCGACTTTTCACCAGCGTGAGAGCGACATTTACTGTTGTTGAGTTGGCAACGCTGATCATCATTCAGTTGAACTGAATCAGATCGTTCAGTTCATGTGTGGTTCATGTCGTATGTCATTCGTATGTTCGATTCGAGGCCCGAGCCGGGTTTTCACTGCGCGAAATTACCGTCCCGAATCGTGCTCGAAACTCAGTTTTACGAATGAAAAGTCGATGTCGACGTATCAAGTTGAACATAAGTAGTATCGAGGTCGCTTATCAAGCAGTTAACTACCGATCGCCCCAAGTAACAGACCTGTGAAGACATCAAGATCTTACCACGTGTGCGTTTACTGTAAAAGAAAAGAGAATACTTAAATAAAAGACTAGTTCCGCTATAGGTAATAATCAGTACAGTAAAATTCTTAGAGCAGTAGTAGTAAAGTTCACTTGAGCGCTGTTTACTTTCCACGTGTAGCCGCCGAACATGTCCGGAGACGGAGACCTCAGAGACGGGCTTTCTGCTGCCGAGATCTTCGCCAACAGTGAGGGTCTTACCTACAATGACTTTCTCTTGTTACCCGGTTTCATCGACTTCACTGCTGAAGAAGTTGACTTGGCTTCTCCTCTCACCAAGAAAATAACCCTCAAGTCTCCTCTAGTGTCCACCCCTATGGACACAGTCACGGAAGCAGACATGGCCATAGCGATGGCATTGTGTGGTGGAATTGGTATCATTCACCATAATTGCACACCTGATTACCAAGCCAATGAAGTTCACAAAGTTAAAAAATACAAACATGGATTTATCAGGGATCCTGTATGCATGGGACCAGAAAATACAGTGGCAGATGTAATTGAAGCAAAAAAAGTTAATGGTTTCACTGGTTATCCTATCACTGAAAATGGTAAACTTGGTGGCAGGCTGATAGGTATTGTTACCTCTCGAGATGTTGACTTCAGGGAGGGCCATCCACACCTGAGCTTGAAAGAAGTCATGACCCCAATCCAAGATATGATCACTGCCCAGTCTGGAGTTACTCTGATGGATGCAAATTATATTCTAGAGAAAAGCAAGAAAGGAAAACTGCCAATCATTAATGGGGCTGGAGAATTAGTTGCATTGATTGCTAGAACTGATTTGAAAAAAGCCAGAAGCTACCCAAATGCTTCCAAAGACTCCAACAAACAACTGTTGGTTGGAGCAGCTATTGGAACACGAGAATCTGACAGAGACAGGCTAAAACTACTTGTACAAAATGGTGTTGATGTTATTGTACTGGACTCCTCACAGGGAAACTCTATGTACCAAATCGAAATGATTAAATTCATTAAACAGATGTATCCTGATATCCAAGTCATTGGAGGTAATGTAGTCACCAGAATGCAAGCCAAGAATCTCATTGATGCTGGTGTCGATGCTCTGAGAGTCGGAATGGGCAGTGGCTCTATTTGCATTACCCAAGAAGTGATGGCCTGTGGTTGCCCCCAAGCTACTGCGGTTTACCAAGTTGCATCATATGCCAGGAAATTTAATGTGCCAGTTATTGCTGATGGTGGGATCCAGTCTGTAGGCCACATTGTAAAGTCACTTGCCCTCGGAGCATCATCTGTTATGATGGGTTCACTGCTCGCCGGCACTTCTGAAGCCCCAGGTGAATATTTCTTCTCCGATGGAGTCAGACTGAAGAAATACAGGGGCATGGGAAGCTTAGAAGCCATGGAGAACAAAGATGGCAAGGGATCTGCCATGAGCCGCTATTTCCATAAGGAGACTGACAAACACCGAGTGGCTCAAGGCGTGAGTGGAAGCATTGTGGACAAGGGCTCTGTGCTGAGGTTCATACCCTACCTGCAAACAGGGATACAACACAGTTGCCAAGATATTGGAGCTATGTCTATTACAAAGCTTCAACAAATGAGTCACTCAGGAGAACTTAGATTTATGAAAAGAACACATTCTGCACAGCTAGAAGGCAATGTTCATGGTCTATTTTCTTATGAGAAAAGGTTGTTTTAACAGTAACAGGTGAATTACGTTCACATAACATAGATGACTTTGTAACATAACAAAAATCCATTCTTAAAACATTTCTCTTTGATCTCAATTACTATGAAATTTATTTTTATAGCAACAGATCTGGAAACTTATTTTGTTAACCAGTTTAATTAAACTCGGTGATTTCGAAAATTATAAGATTAAATATTTACATAAGAGCAACCAGTCAGTACCTATAACATACCACAAAATATACTTCCTTTTAGATTTTTAATGATTGTAATTTTTTACAATAAAGTATAAAATTTTGAGGTGTATTCAATTTATTATTATCGTTTAGTGTGTAAGCAATTGTTATTTTGCAATACTTATGTAAATAAAGAGTGTTAAAACCTAACTGAATTTTTTCTCCCCCTACATTTAAAATTAAAACAGTACAACTTACACATAATGGGTAGGTAGGGGTCAAATAAAAACGATTTAAATCTAATAATCACAATTTATTGGAATTATAAACGCACAAGCTGCGATAAGACATGATTATTAGTGATAAATACCAAGTGCTAAATATAATGTATAAATAATAAAAACTACAATCATGGGACTGGTGCGCCCAAAATTTTAAATTAATTTCACAATCAAATTGCAGCTATAATCAATTGCACATTTTTTTCATCATAAATAATACTTTGGCTTACAAAATATAGATAAAAAGCAACATTTCCAGAACATTTAGCAAAATCTCTTTAGAGAGCAAATACAATTAACTAAGCAATGCCTAGATATAATGCTGTAGTACAATACAATTGATGTAACCCCTTGAATACCTACATACATAGATACTGGAAATAACCAAATAATTCAAATGCATATAGTAAATCTTGCTGACTACACAAAATAACGTAGCTCTAGTGATTTACTAATGCAATGTGTACAGTGTATCTAATTGGTGATTAACAATCTTCACTTTCGAGCCAATCAATAGGTATTCTCATAAGCCAACGAGATATTGTCACGGTTCATAATGCTATCTTCAATGTATGTAGATATTGAAAATAGGAAACTCGTGAGCGAGATTTCGACATTCAGTCTTACAAAATACGATACCCGCACCAGTCGGAATGCAATAAGCGACTAAGGCCTTTATTCACCAAAAACCGAGTTTAATTACCTACATATCAGCTATGTATCCAACAGAACCTATGGTCCCAAGTCCCATACGTTTTGATGTATTAGTTTCCAGTTGAATGCTTTATGTGAAATTCGTTTTACCAAACTCTGTTTCTGCCGAATTGGGCCCTCAAGCGTACCTACTTATAATGACAGAGAGAACCTAAGCTAGAGCTAGTTAAATAAGGCTAAACATTCTGTCTTCCGTCGTGGCAGCGGAAACCACAGGCATTCAAATTATGAGATCGTATTCGACCCGATGAAACGGTGTTGGATTCGCGGTACTCTCGCAGCACGAGAACCGTATAACATTACGGAAGCACTGCATTAATACTTAAACGACCGTATGGTCTGTCTTTAAACCATTGCGTTATTTGATCAACAAGTACTCAGAAACTACATAATGCCGGGTTCTTCGACTACATTTGCTCATTCTTTGGTGCTGATGGCATCTTTACACTTTTGTTAGAGATAACATGTAAAAACTCAACCAAGGAACTGAGCAAAAGCCGCTACGATTTGATAACCTACTTATAAACTTTATAGTTGAGATATAATGCATGCGGTGTAAAAGTAATGGAATCCTTACATCTCTAGGGTATAATATAAAAGCATGTTGGTTTACTCTTTGCTGGCGTCACCGTCGGCTTCGTCGGCTTCCCGGGAGAACTCGGGGCCGTGAGTGACGTCATCCTCGAAGACAATCTCCTCTGGGTCCGGGGCGCGAGGTAGAAACTCCTCGCCGGGGCAGATCTTCTTGAAGATTTGCTCAGCCTACGGGAAATGGTAGCTTTAGAATTTGGTTTAGATATGTAACATCTGACGTAAGTAAGTTATCCCTTTTCAGGAAAGGGTAGGAAAGGGCAGCTCGGCAGTAACGCCAGTAGTCTTGTGTTTTTCTTAAAATATCAGTTGGAGATGTATATGAACAGGACCTCAGTGCAAGATCACATAACCTACATGAGTTTCGATTAGCTTTTAGGGGAGATGTAGGCAATCGGAAATCTGTTGGAAATGGGAATCACTCGATATTATAATAATGTCTACAAGTCTCGCTCTGATAGCGGCTACATATTAATCATCAGCTGTTATAAGATCTTTTGTTCTAATTTTTGAGTGTGGAATTGTGACTTGTGATATAATAATATGATGGTCATTTTGAATTATGATTTGAAACCTCATTTGCCTTTATTTTTAAATAAGGTTTTTTTTTTATTTTTTATTGTTTTTTTTCAACATATCGCCGTATAAGTAACATACCTATCAACATAAATATATGACTGATCGATCGTACCTAATCACCATTGCCAACCGACGTTGACAAGATAAAAGATGTTTTTTAAATGATTCCAGTTCCTTAACTTGCTAAACTTGATCTGAATTCATACTTGAATTAAAGTTTCTTAAAGGGTGATGCTAAATTATTGTGCTTCATTGCCAATATCTCCCCTTCCTATTTGGTTACCGATATGGAGAATAGAGATGAAGAATATTAATTGACCCCTCTGTTCTTTTCACAGTGAGTATACTATGTACCTATACACGACACGAGTGCTTCTTGCTTAGGTCAACGAACTAGCTGGTTCCTTAATCTAAATCATTATGATAGGCTGGGTTCAAGATCGCACTGATTATAACAATGTTAGTTATTGATTCAACATTGAAAACAATGTATGAGGTTGTGTGCATCACAGATATACTCGTAGTTGTTAGTTTACTTACAATACGATTAATTTTATTTCAAATTATTAAAAAAAATGTAGGTATAATTTTTATAAGTATAAGTAAAGATACCTATTATATTAACAATATAAAATAATGTGGAGCTTTATCAATTCAGGTCAATATAGACCAACATTTCATAATATGAAAAAGAATTACATGATAACAGTGATTAGTTTCAGAGGTACAGAGGCAACTTATGTGATAGGTTAGTAACCTTTTCTTATAAACAAAAGTATATTATCTAACCGTACTACTCATACGTCAACCATTCTAATTTCCTTTTCGTAGTTTTATTAATTATTAAATAGTTATGTCCGCTTTGCCGATTTGTTTTTTATGACAGATTTTTATTTTTTAACAAATTATACCTTCGGTATTTTTTTTAACATTTTGTGCTACTATACATACATACTCAGTAAATTACTTTATTGCTTCTGCTTCGCATCACGGAAAAAAGCGTGTAATGTTGCGTAAAGTATGAAAGATTGAGTTAATGTAAACTTTAGCTTTTATACCATTTTCAAGATAAAATCATCTAGAAATATCTTTGTTACATACTATTTCATTGTATTATTTAAATTGTATTCACTCAACAGTCAAAAAGGGAAGGGAGGAGGGTACTTCATAGTCGTGTATGTACTACATAGATAAAATAAGATCGTGACTAGACCTTTAGCTGCATTTCCCTGGCCAAAGGGTAACATTATTTATCCTACTAATACACTGGTCATCATAAAAATCGACCCACCTGTACTTTTGCCAGAATATTCGTTTTTTTAACTGTGAATGTAACAAGTTGTTTTGGAATAATGTTTTTTATGTAAAATAGTTTATTTTAAACCGAAAATTATGTATACATTTTTAAAAACTTGCACATTATGAGGAAAAATGTAAAATCTTTAATTTTACCAAATTTTTTGGTTTATATCGAACAAGTTGTAATTTTACACCCTTTGCACTTAAGCCGATGAATCCTAGAAATCAATATTTGGTATTTCCTCCTCTTGCTTTAATTGTAGCCTCCATTCTCCTTTTTAAAGACCTTATCAAAACTGGAATGGCTCCTTAAGGTACTCGCTCCCATTCTTTGATGATGGCGGTTTCCAGTTCACCTAAAGTGGTAGGGGCGGGATTTCGAGCTCTAACCTTTTGTTCTAGGGTGTCCTAAATGTGCTCTATAGGTTTGAAATCAGGACTCCTTGCTGGCTACTTCATAACCTGTATACCAACCTCTTTCTGGTACTGAGTCACGATGCGCGATACGTGTGGCCGTGCGTTGTCTTACATTAACTGGAAGTGTTCTCCAATATAACCCGCAAAGGGCATCATGTGATCTTCTAAGATCTCTGCTATGTAACTTGCAGCAGTTAGTGAACCCCTCCTGATGAATACCAGTTCCGTGCGCACTGTCAAAGAAATCCCACCCCGAAACATTACAGAGCCTCCACCATAACTGACTGTTTCGCTCATGCATTGGGCATAACGCTCACCTGGCCGTCTCATAACGTTACGGCGCCCGTATGGACTGTATAACGTCATTCGGCTTTCATAAGTGAAAAGAACTGACGCCCATTGGTCCATAGTCCAGTTCAGGTGATTTCGCGCAAATTGTAGTCTTGCTTGTCGATGAGCTGCGGTCAGTTGTGGTCCCGTTGCTGGCTTGTGAGGTCTTAAATCTTGTTCACGGAGTCTCCTTCTCACTGTACTGTCACTTACAGCCACACCCCGCACTTCTTGTAAGCGTCGCTGATGATCAACCCCAGAAAGGTGCCGATTTCTTAAAGCTGAGGTCATAATAAAGCGGTCACCTTGTTCAGAAATGACCCTTTGTCTTCCAAATCCTGATCTTTTTCGATACTCTCCAGTCTCCAGAAACCTCTGGTAAACTCTTCTAACCGCAAATCTACTGAGATTCAATCTTCGCGCCACAACACGTTGACTGAAGCCCTGTTGCAGCAAGGCTACAACTTGGGCTGCCTCTACCTTAGTAGTGTCCATAATTTCAGATGAAATCTTGCAAAACTATAGCCTTAGTGAATAAAGATAGCGTTAATTATCGAGCGCACTGTTTAAATGTTCCGTTTCACAAAGGGAATTGGGTTCAACTGAATCTCGACGTAAACAATGAAATCGACACTAATCAGTGTAAGCGTTAAAAAGTTTGTTAAGTATCCTCAAGTAGGCCGTAATTTATGGTAGACAGATGTCAAACATCATAACGAACCCTTGTAATAAAAAAAAAAATTCGAAACCACTCATCTCCGAAGTTATAGAAAAGAATAGTGAAAAAACTGGGTGGGCCGATTTTTTTGATGACCAGTGTATAATAGACGCTAAAGTTTGTAAGTATGGATTGGATGGATGGATGTTTGTTACACTTTCACGCAAAAACTACTGAACGGATATGTATGAAATTTGCCACAGAGATTATAGTCTGGAATAACACATAGGCTATATTTTATCGGGAATTACGCGGGTGAAAACGCAAGGCGCTGCTGCTGGTTTTACTATAAAAACTGACGTTGTTTGGCGAATTCCTAAAGTATATGAGCGGGTTAGCAAAACACATTATTTTAGTTGTATAATGTACATTTTTATCGTATCAGTATATTGTGTGTTGCAGTAGCAAATAAATCATTTATCCAGCTGATGATGGATGGAAAAACTTTTAATTTTCATTGGCTTTGCTTAGGGGGGTTTTGCAAAATTTTTGAATTGGAGTTCCGTCCTATTTGGTCCGATCACAAATTTCTTTCAAAATTTCATATTTAGACGAAGCTAGAACGGCTTGGCATAGTGCTTGCCCCGATGCTGCTCCTCCAAAATCTCTTTCGTCCCAACGGCAATGGGACGGGCCTTTGTGTGAGTTGACACGGAATTGATTGTTACAAACGTGCTCCAGCTCGGCAGATCGTGCCCGTCTCCTAGCCGTTTCTAAATGGGAGTCAGGACATTGGCTGCAAGCACTTCCTTCTTATAACACTGGCACTTTATTGGATCCCGCTACTTTCCGTATCGCAACATGTATTCGGTTGGGTGCAAGGTGTTGTGCGCCTCATCAATGCCAGTGCGGTACTGCAGTCGAACAGCTTGGTCATCACGGATTATCGTGTACTAGGGCCGCTGGTCGGATATCTCGTCATGCCAGCCTTAATGACATCATCCGGCGGGCCTTTGTCAGCGCTAACGTACCAGCTATTCTCGAACCGAATGGTCTGTTCCGTGACGATGGCAAGAGGCCCGACGGTATGACACTAGTCCCATGGGAGTTGGGGAGGCCCATTGTGTGGGACGCTACATGCGTCGACACACTTGCACCTTCCCATCTTTCAAGGACATCCACTAGGGCTGGTGCGGCGGCAGATCTGGCCGAGGATCTCAAGAGGCGCAAATATGCAGGTCTCGACAGAACCTACGCATTTGCTCCCCTTGGATTCGAGACCCTAGGTCCGTGGGGTACCGAGGCTCTCCGGGTTTTTAAAAAATTATCTGAGCGTCTGGTCGATGCGACGCGTGACCCGAGAGCTGGTGAATATCTGGCTCAGCGCATCAGCATTGCCATACAGCGTGGTAATGCAGCCAGTGTCTTGGGGACGCTTCCGACTGGTATTGACATGGATCAATTGAGCTACCTTTAGACTGTTTGCAACCGTCTGCGGTTAGCTCAATGGTTTCAATTGTAAATACTAGTTGTAATTTTTCTATTCCTTTGCTTGTAATTTTCGTTGTTAATAAAGAATTTAGCATAAAGAAAATCTGCCGTTACCAATACCTTTCGCCAAATTACTCTAAAAGATTCATTCTTTTTTGAGATTTAGTTTGCTTTATTATTACGCAATATTTACTTCATGTAATTAGAACAAATTATGTCAGCCACGTGAACGTTTTAGTAGGCACCCTTGTTTTAGATAAAGATAACCCCTACTCAAATAATAATATTGAGTAGGAATCACGTAACGAATGCTTAATTTTACTCGCATAATTGCTAATAAAGCAATATTTATCTTAAGTTTCCTTACCTTTATCTAAATTTACCTTACCACATCAGTTATTAATCGATTAAGTAAATCGATTGTTATATTTATTTCATCTTACATAAATGGTTCGAGCTATTATCGATATCAGGCTTATAGATCGTGTTCCAATACAAGTCCAGATCCGATGTCAAACAAAGGTGGGAATCGCATCACGAAACTTAAATAGACTCGGGCTAAAAACCTTGCACGGGGACAACTGACTAAGTCTAAGTTATTTTATAGTCGATTGTTTTTTAATTAAGTTTATGTTGTTATTTATTGTTTTTTTAATTAATAAAATAAAGAATTTTCTATATATCTAAATGGCGTTAAAGAACTCGGGTCCTACTCGGGAATTCGTTTTCATATAAAATTTCTTCTGTCACCTGCATAAGAGCGAGATAGCGTTTGCGTTAAAACTAATCCGAAATTTCGATTGTGTTTTACGCGTAGGCCCTGCAAATACACACACGGAGACGAGATGGGTAGACGATATCAATAACATCGCGGAAGGAACCTGAATGAGATTGGCGTAAGAACCTTGTGGAGTGACCGTAGAAGTATTTATGTTTCCAAAAGCCCCTTTTTTTATTCAGTTATTGACTAAGCTTTCTACCGGCCCACAAGTAGTTAAGTCTGCTTTATCACCTTTTCAAATTGATTCTTAACACTGACGTATAGCTGTTAGGAAGTCAGATGAAGGTATAATAAATCGCTTTCCATCAACAAAATACGTACAAACCATATCCACTAGTGGTGGAAACACTTATTTATTAATATGACACAATTACAGTGTTCATGGATAGAATCCGTAAGACACTAAACTAGCCTTATCTGTATTTTAGGATCAACTCTTCCTTCGTAGGTTTTTGCGAATGTAATCATATTATCGCCTCGCCGCGTATTACCTCATCTCCCATTAGAAAATCTGAGAGGGATATGGGCCAATATCCCTCTCAGACTACTTCATAATACTTCTATGCGAATGGTACAAATGTTTGGAGGCCTATACCCATCAGTGATTGAAGTCGGGTTTCTAATGATGAATTAAGTTCAACTATAAAGGTTAAACGGGATAATGAATTGCCTTCAAATGAAAGTCAAGAAAGGGTTTAACAGGGAATTTCTTATAGAAATGGTGGTAAATTATATTTTTTTACCAAGTTGTTACAATTTAAAGTTTAAAGTGTCATAAATCGTAAGGTTTATCGTGCTTCGGGCTTAGTAACGAGATAAAAAGAGTCCGGAAACTATAATTGCGTTGTCCAGATAACCGAAATGATAAAAACGAACCTAAGACGGAATAAATGCCTCGTAATGGCCATTTATACATGTCGTAATTAGAGGGAAAACAGGATCATCTTCATGATCATCTCCGTAAAACCGGATTCAACTCCGAATAATAATTTGGAAAATCTTCACTGTCATATTGCAACCAAAGTAATTCCTTTTTCTTTTATGACATTTTTCCATCAACAGTTACTTGTCGGTGAATCACAGATTCTATGGACAGGCCGCGCATTGAGCAAAGAGACCGAATACATATCAAGAAGTTATCATTACCTACTCTTGACTATGAAATGCATGGTATCACAAGGAAGGCTCGCAAGTACAAAATATAATTGAGGTCTAGAAATGCAGCGATCTGCGACATATATAATATATCCGTTGTCTAGAACCCATAACACAAGCTTTGGGTAGCTTACTTTGGGACTAAATGGTGATGTGTGGATTGTCCAGCATTATCACTACATAGTATAAAATAAAGTCACTTTCTCTGTCCCTATGTCCCTTTGAATGCTTAAATCTTTAAAACTACGCAACGGATTTTGATATTTTTTTTTAATAGATAGAGTGATTCACGATGAAGGTTTATAGGTACGTTTAATAAAACCGTGCGAAGCCGGGGCGGGTCGCTAGTAAATTATATACGTCGGAGTGGTGTATGTTAAATGTCTCTACGCAATCCGTTGCATCATTATGTCACTGAACGCACACCCGAGTCCATGTGTGAAATCATCCCTGTGTGAAATTCCTTTTATTTGGGTCTGTGTGTTACCTATGGATATTTAGTTTTGAGTTAGGTGTTAAAGGGCTATTACACTACACGGTATTCAGGGACCCTAACATTAACTAACAGTGGTGTAATAAGATTTAGGGTCCCTAAGGGATGGACCCGGACCCGGACGATATTCAGGGCCCGGTAGTTAGGGCCCTGAATAACGTGTAGTGTAATACCGCTTTTAAATATTATTAGTGAGTAATAGTAATAATAAGGTAATATTAGTGAGGTAAGTATGTATTACTTGTTCGACAGCTTTATCGAAGTCGAGGCCGGCGTCCGGGCCGGAGCAAACGTGCACGCTCTCGGACCGGCTCTCCGGGCACGCGCTCGTGTCCTTCACGTTGTAGAATAGGGACCACAGGCACTGGAATAAAGATACTCGTTTATACAGGGTGTAACAAAAATGAAGGACCAAACTTTCAGGCGGGGTGTAGATTCAAACACTGAATTCAGGAGAATATTAAAAAAAATCCCACCCTTTAGTTTTTGAAAATTAAATAAATACGGAATTTTCACTATATTAGGCAATAGACTCTTATGCACGCACTTGTCTATTTGGAATTTAAAAAATGGCTTACCTGTATATTGCGTACCTGTATATTATACAGGTACGCAAGGCATTTTTTTTACCCACCATATGGGCTTATAAAAGAGATGAATACAGTGTATACATCTCTTTTATAGGCCCATAACACCTTAACGGTGGCCTAACGAGCGGCCGCCGCGGTTACACCTTGTATACTCAAGTCAAACCTCATTACAGATGCAGGTTTCATTCATAATTAATTATTATTTTATCATCTACTTTAATCAACTGCTAGACAAAGACCTCTAATATACGACGTAGGGCCCTGTCTTCTTCCTGATTCACAGATCGTCATTCTAACTAGTCGCAGGGCGTTTGCCTCTACGTTTGCTGAGTCGCGGTCTCCACCCTAGTACACGTTTACACCAGCGTTTAGTTCTTCGCGAGATATGGCCGGCCTGCTGCCTCTTCAGCTTGCTTATTCTTAATTGAATTATGTTATAAAGAACCGATTCAACGAACTTTCTTCTTCTCAATCTTATTTTATGTATGTAAGTATACACCGACTTATTACACAGCACTAAAAAATATCGAGGTTCTTTTTAATTTGGTTTAATGGGACGACAGCAATTTTAGTTATGTCCATAGAGTTTAGTTTTGCAATTGTCTAGCTGGAGGTGGCTCAACTGATCAATATCAACACAACCGTCGCGTCCTCAACACGCCGGCTGCATTGCTCCGCTGTATGGCAACGATGATACTCACCAGCTAGAGGGTGTTGCATCCAGATATATTTTTAAATCTGTATTAAAGCGCGATAGTGATGTCCATAGAGTTTAGTTTTGCAATTGTCTAGCTAGAGGTGGCTCAACTGATCAATATCAACACAACCGTCGCGTCCTCAACACGCTGGCTGAATTGCTCCGCTGTATGGCAATGATGATACTCACCAGCTAGAGGGCGTTGCATCCAGATATATTTTTTAAACTGTATTAAAGCGCGATAAGAGCGATTTGTAAACTGTTAAAATTTGGTTTTTTTTATCAATTTGACCTATTCCAAGACTTTCGGCAATAGCCTGTAGTTAGATTGTAGAGACTAGTTTTCATGTTTCTATTCTTTCATATGTAATTTTCTTCGTAAAAATGTACATTATAGTCAAGGAATAAAAAAAATACAACTTGTATATACAATTGAAACCATTGAGCTAACTGCAGACGGTTGCAAACAGTCTAAAGGTAGCTCAATCGATCCATGTCAATACCAGTTGGAAGCGTCCCCAAGACACTGGCTGCATTACTATAGTTAAGTTTAGCTGTATTGTTTTAGTTAAGTAGTTTTCGCAACAACTAAAAAGTAAAAATTAAATTAAGTACCTTCGGTTTATCAGAAGCCTGAGTTTGGTCTCCGCCAGACATATCGAAGATCTTTTCAGCGTACGGCATCAAGTCAGACTCAGCGTCGGTGGATTTCTTCGTGATAAAGTATACCACAACTGAAATAATAAATTATTATTAAAATAATTGTACTTCACTATCATTACATAGTATAAAACAAAGTCGCTTTTTCTGTCCCTATGTCCCTATATCATTATGTCCCTTTGAATGCTTAAATCTTTAAAACTACTTAACGGATTTTGATGCGGTTTTTTTATATAGGTAGAGTGATTCAAGAGGAAGGTTTATAGGTATAATAAAACCGTGCGAAGCCGGAGCGGGTCGCTTGTATATTATAAAATCGAAAGTTTTTAAGTATGGAGGGATGTTTGTTACTCTTTCACGCAAAAACTATACTGAACGGATCTGGATGAAATTTGGCACAGAGATAGATTATAGTCTGCAATAACCCACAGGCTAGTTTATCCCAGAATTCCCACGGAATAGGGAATTACGGTGGGTGAAACCGCGAGGCGCTGCTAGTCATCAATAATTCTACAGTTGTGACGACCGATGTGGCGTGGTGGGCGATGGTCCGCCACGCCTCCCGCCTGATGACAAATGTTTGTACGGTGTGCATATATTTATTCCGGGGTTCTGGGTGTTTTCTATATATACCGTATGTATTATAGCTAGGTATTAACAAATTGATTTTTACATAATACATGCAGGTATAAACCAGTGCATGTGTGCTGAAGGCCAATTATAAAGTTTCCGCAGATATGTACTTGAGTGAAATATTAAGAGAAAGTAGACGACTTAACCAAAAATAACAAGAACTAGGTACTTATACAACACAAAGCAAAATAAAAATCAAAAGATACTAATGTTTAAAATTAAATATAAACCCATGCGAGACCGGGGCGGGTCGCTAGTTGTTAATAAAGTACTAATTATAATTCTTCTAAAACTCAATAGGTAACTGCCGCCACCGGTAAAAAGATCAACATTCCAATTACCAACTGAATCATAATAACATCACGTGAATCACCCTAAAGTCGTCGTCGAATAAAAACTCGCTGCAAAAAGTTGAATGAACTAGCAAAGTCGTGAGGACGCGGCGGAGAGTTCGCTTCACTGTTGAATAAGTTTACGATTTACTTGCATCTTTGCGGTGTATTTTCTCATCAAAAATAGTGAGCAAAATCGGCTTTTGTTCACAATTGAAATAAAGAAATGGGATTATTTTTTCAAAATTTCATAGGACATGGGCTTGCTTATAGAAGCAATGTGTACTCACACAATCCCTTAGGACAGGAGCCGGTGACCGGGCCCACCTCGAGCACGGTGACCGCGTTGTCGTCCTCAGTGAGCGGAGGGAAGCGCACCAGGGTCAGCGGCTCCTTATAGAAGCAATGTGTACTCACACAATCCCTTAGGACAGGAGCCGGTGGCCGGGCCCACCTCGAGCACGGTGACCGCGTTGTCGTCCTCAGTGAGCGGAGGGAAGCGCACCAGGGTCAGCGGCTCCTTATAGAAGCAATGTGTACTCACACAATCCCTTAGGACAGGAGCCGGTGGCCGGGCCCACCTCGAGCACGGTGACCGCGTTGTCGTCCTCAGTGAGCGGAGGGAAGCGCACCAGGGTCAGCGGCTCCTTATAGAAGCAATGTGTACTCACACAATCCCTTAGGACAGGAGCCGGTGGCCGGGCCCACCTCGAGCACGGTGACCGCGTTGTCGTCCTCAGTGAGCGGAGGGAAGCGCACCAGGGTCAGCGGCTCCTTATAGAAGCAATGTGTACTCACACAATCCCTTAGGACAGGAGCCGGTGGCCGGGCCCACCTCGAGCACGGTGACCGCGTTGTCGTCCTCAGTGAGCGGAGGGAAGCGCACCAGGGTCAGCGGCTCCTTATAGAAGCAATGTGTACTCACACAATCCCTTAGGACAGGAGCCGGTGGCCGGGCCCACCTCGAGCACGGTGACCGCGTTGTCGTCCTCAGTGAGCGGAGGGAAGCGCACCAGGGTCAGCGGCTCCTTGTCATTGGACAGGATCGACCCGTTCGTTATGAATATAGCCTGCAATTCAATTAAATGAATGAATGAACACTTTATTGTACTAGAAGTTATCATAAAGTTACAAAACTTATATCTAATTAAATAATAAACATAGTACAAAAGGCGGCCACTATTACTTATCTATCACTGAGAGCTATTTCTCCCAGGCAACCAATTTTTTATAAGTCTATTTGTTTATAAAATGTCTATGGCGCTCATTAAGGGAGACCTATGTCTAGCAGCAGTGGACTGATAAGGTTAATGATGATGATGTTGACGCTATTAAAAAAAATTAATAAACTTCAAAAACAGTACTTCTAGAACACCAGCTGTGCTTAGCTTGGGGCTAGCTATGATGCTGTGTGAATGGTCCAGAATTATTATTACTATTCTTATATCACGTCATCATCTAGCCCCAAGCTAAGTTGATGTTATGGGTATAGACAAACTAACCTTAGAAATGTCATTCCCTTCGACCGGCTCCGAAGAGAGCAGTTCCTTGGGGCACTCGTTGATGCCGATGACCAGGTGGTCGCAGTTCAGATTCTTGGCCTTGCTGGCGATCGTGACGACCGTCTTCCCTTCAGCCACGACCTTGGTCTCCACCTTGTCGATCGGCCGGTTCAGGCAGTACAGCCCACCGAATACAGCGCATAATCTGGAACGTACGAAACAAACGAATTGTGTATTATAACTGTATTTAGATAGGTAGGTATCTTAAATGAGTTGTAATAGCCTTCTAAATATATTTTATTGTACTGTAGATCTAGCATCGCCTTAGGGTTAAAAAAATAATCCTGTTATGATGTTACGATTAATAAATAAATAAATAATTATATATAAAAAATTGGTGTCTGTGTAGTAATTAGATTTATTGAACAACAACTAACAACTGACTTCAATGATCACATTTATCACGAATTTTTGAAATATCCTTAAGGTTGTTTCTGGTCCAGGACTAAGCATAGCTCCGCTATTAGATGGCGCTGATTTTCTATGTTGAAGTTTTTCACTATTTTCTAAGTAAATTGTGCATAATTGTTTAATGGTAATGTATTTGCCGCAAATGGTATGTTGTTTTTAATGTACCAAGCAATTTTTCAAGTGTTGAAAGCATCTATGGAGCTTGTATTTGGGAAGAGCAAAAAAGATCTTGCCTGTGTGAGTGATCGGCCGCTTCGAGTCACTCACACAGGCAAACCTTATAAATTTAGTGAAACTAAAATAACTACTGTTCGAAAAATAACAGAGATAATTGGAGACGCCTTAGGACTAAATATTTTTCGGACCAATATTTCCGTTTTCGGGACATTACTAGATTACATCTAAAATTAATTCAATAAAACCACTAGTTAACGAACTAATGTTTTTTTAAGAAAAAAAAACAGGCTCTAATTACATTTAAAAAAAAATTGAGATAGTTTTCTTTTATGATTTTGAACAATTTAAGTAAAAAGGCGCAGAGGGTAATGTTATTTACAAACTAGCTTATTAGCTAAAGAATATCTTACAAATTATAGGTAAAAAAAAATAATTTTCATGCTATTTATTAATTTCGTTAAATCATTGGAATTGACAAATAATTTGAATAAGTTCACAATAACAATCATTAATTTTAAATGTACTCACTGTGAAAGTTTTTCCAATATTATAATAAAATAACAATAAAATTCTTAGCGAAAGGAAGTCTCCACTTTTTTTGACTCTGTTCTTTGTGTACTTAGGTATTTTAGCTCCGATTTTACGACCACTTATAAAAGATTAAAAGTAATACAAATATTCACCATATTTCAATAACTCACTTTGGACTAGCGGTTCGAACAGTCGGTTGGGTGCGACGATGTATAGTCGTACCTGGGTTTGAAACCACCGAAAATTTAATTTACTTTTTGCTTTTTGAAAATAAAATATCCACAAAATTTTGATACATCTCGCTAGTACGGGCTCGAATCCCTTCAAAACTACCAAAATTTTTGATTTTTTTCATTTTTATTCTTTATATTTTGAACAATGTCATAGACCTAGTACAAACAAATTCATGTTTGTCATAAATTACTTTTTGTAAGCCTTCCTTAGTCTATTTTATTGTTATATAAAACTTTGGTAGTACTAGTTCTGCGTACATCCCACAAAGGGTCCTGACCTCGTTTCTAAAGCCTCCTCTACACGTCTGCAGATGCGTCTGCAGACGTAATCGGCGGATGCGTCCGCCGACGTGTAGAGGGGGTAATTTGTACGTCTGTTGTAGGTATTTAACGTCCGCAGATGCGTCTGCCACTTATCTGCTTGTTGTCGGTCTTTGTGGCACGGATCAAAGGGTTTTGGCTCGAACGTGCGTCGTCCTATCCACACGTCTGCAGGCAGACGCATCAGTTTGATCGGAGTTGCGATCGAGAGTGCACGCGTGCCTGCGGTTTAATTTACTTTGCGCAGCACTCGTGAAAACGCTTGAAATTGCTAACAATATGAGCGCTGACGAAACTTTTAAATTTCTTGACCTACAGTGGGTTGCCATATTAATAGGGACAGTCACAAAAATAGGGTATTTTTAAAGTCAGTGTCTAAAATTTATTAAAAACACAGATTCCAGAACAATAAAGCTTTAATATTATGAAACAGGTATTATTAAATTATTATACGTAAAATAAACGGAAATTAACAATCAAAAAATTAAAATAGGTAGGATAGTAAAAATAATTCTGCGAGTTGTAGTAGTAGCCGAGTTTCCAGAACTTGCCTTGTCTCATTGTTCCCTGGACGATTTAAAGTCGTCCAACCCCTTTTGTGCTTATGACAGGCCACACCATGATTTTAACAGGTTATTTAACCCTCTCCACGATGCAGTCAGGGTAGTATTTTTCACCTGGACGTCGTCGGACAAAACTGCTCTTATCAGCAAAAATCTTAAATTTTACTCATCTGAGAAACACAACTAAAAATAAGAAATTTCTATATTCTTTTGGAAAAAAGTAAGTTTAAATAGCTTGAAGAATGTTAACAAACCTTACTTCATTCTTCAGCAGTCTTCAGGCAGTGCTCACGAGCCCAGGCAAGTCATTTTTGCTTCATCGAACAGTCAACCGAAGTTTCTTCACAGGACGATGGCCTGTCAAGCCTTCCTCTGCGAACCTTAGCTGAACAGTTCTCTTGGAAACCGGTTTTCCAGATTCCTGAACAATCTGAGCAAAGAGTCCAGCACTCGTCTTTCGGTTTTGTAAGCAGATATCTCTGATTTTTCTATCTGATCGTGGTGTCGTAATGCGTTTTCTCCCACTTTTGCCTTTTCTTTGAGGTGAAAGTGTCTGATTTTAGTCCAAAAATAATTTTATTTTATTGACAGCTAACTTAAAAACTCCAGCAAGGTCTACTATTTTCCTCTGGGAATGGTTTGTATGCTGGAGAAGGGTTTTAACCTCCGCTAATTTTCGTGAAGTAAAATCGCACCCTTGACTCATACTAAAAGCGAAAAAATAATAAAATAAGGGCTAAATCAATTATTTTTTCAAATATTATAAGTAATTATAAATAATAGTAATATAATACTTACATTTTACAAGTATTTATTGCACAAAAGTTCAAATAATTTCGTGTAAAATATTCGATTTCGTAGCCACTCTTATGAGTGTTTAGGCGTCCATGCGTCTCTTTCGCTATTAAATATTTGTAGAAAACAAACAAATATAATAAACACTCTAAATCAGTTTATAAATTATTTTATAAACATGTGGTAAACTTAAAAAAGTATTCCAGTAACATTTAAACCACTTAAAACTGCAGTCGAGTGCGCCCAAAGAGCAAGATCGAAAAAAATGTGACTGTCCCTAATAATATGGCAACCCACTGTATATCAAGCTGAATTTTTTTTTCAATCAACTCAACGTAAATTTTATTTGATTTGAACCTGAATAAAAATTCGCTTAAAAATTATTTTTCTATGTATAACCAGCATCCACCATCTTCTTCTGTTTCATTTCTTTTTAATAACTCTATTGCGATGCACATTCACGTAGTAGTTAAAAGTACTACATAAATAAATAGCTGCTGCAGCTACGGTCTCAATATCCATATTTAAATTTAAACGTTGCGTCTGTCGAGAATAAACATAGACTGATCGACCTGCAGACGTGTGGACAACTCGAGGTGATCCATCTGCGGATGCATCTGTCAGCGTCTGCAGACGCATCTGCAGACGTGTAGAGGAGGCATAACGGTATGACAAAAATAAAATGAAACAATTATGTACTATCAACACCAACTGATTTTTATTTTATTCTAGCTCTTTACGCCAGCTAATGTTCAGGCATTTTTACAAATCGCTCATTGAATGCAAAACGGCCACATTTCAAAAAATTTAGAAAATGGTTTTATTTCTTATAAAGTATATTTTCTTTTGAAAACATTTCATTTATATATTTATTTCTTTATATTGGGATAATTATCTTAACTTTGCTTCAAAATTTGAATGCAAAAAGGGCTTTTGTAGTTTTTATCAAGTTGGGTGATAGATATAACAGCGACCATTATTTTAAAAAATAGAGCAAAAAATTACTAAAAGCATGGTGAATGTGATGAATGAAAGAAAATCATAAACATTTTCAAAAAAATCATGTTCAAAATTTTGTTTTGGCTTCGTAAAAAGTGACGATTAGTCCAATAAAATAAAAAAATATATATAATTCCGGACAGTCCACACAGCATCCCAGCCCCAAGGTGAGCAAAGCTTGTATTATGGGTACTAGTTGACTGATAAACTTAATACAATACATTACATAAATAGATATTTTTTTTATAAATACATAGAAAACACCCAGACCAACGGAACAAATTTCTGCAGATCGTACACAATTTATTTCCGACACGGGAATTGAACCCGCAACCGGTCGCAGGCGGACCTTCGCCCACTGCGCCACATCGGTCGTCGCTGATGAATGAGCGAAATGCTTTGCATACACTCTGACACGCTGGGGCCACACTATCGTGATATGCCGATAATTTTTGCCATAAGTTATACAACACCTAGGTGTAACCACGATTTATGGACATAATTTTACAATGCCAATCAATATGGCAAATGGCGGTAGGCAATAGCTCCGGCGGCGGTCTTTTTTCGCACATCAAAGAAGATTACCGCAGTAATTAATGCGTTTGTGGCCACTACCGTTTGTCCAGTGTGCAATATGAGCTCACCGGCAACGCACGTGATATTTTTACCGCCTTATTTATTGACATATCTAGGTAAATTCTAGTGTAACCACACCAGTTCATGCAGTAATTTAAACGGTAATTTAATGTCATAATTATTGCGGTAACAGCCCGGTAGACGGTAGGGTAGTGTGGCCCCAGCGTAAAACTCTCTAAACTGGTGCCTATAAACAAACATGTTATCTGTTTACATAGTGTCATTTATTGTTGTCATGGGAACGGCACGTAGGCTTCCTAGATCTTATTTGACATGCAACAAAAATAGATGGGAATAAATACTTGGACGATGGAAAAACGCTTTGAGAACGTAAACTATGGTATTATTAGATGATTCTTTAGATAACACAGAGATGGCGATTCCGTTCTAATTATACCGAGTGTTTTCATGAATCAAACACAATTTGCCGCAAATAAAGACCAATAACAAAGCCAAAAACAGTTATTTATTTGTTAAATTATGTCCTCATCGCTCATATTTGGGAAAATACAAACGTATGAAAATCGAACAACCTTAATACACTTTTTTTCTATTCTTTATCTATTAAAAAACCGCATCAAAATCCGTTGCGTAGTTTTAAAGATTTAAGCATACATAGGGATATAGGGTCATAGGGACAGAGAAAGCGACTTTGTTTTATACTATGTAGTGATAACTAAAAGCTTCCTGGTCAAATCTTGGTTGGATTAAATTTAAATAGGACCAAATCCTCCGAATACCTGGTGCATTTCAAATAAAAATAAGATAAGTCTTTTTTTATCACTCCTCCCATAAAAAAGTAATCAGTTGAATTGAGATACTCATTCTTTTTTCAAGTCTGTTGAAAATGTGCTGTGTAAAAATCAGCACCATGGTCAATTTTTTTTTTCTATTGACACAAAAAAATTTAGTATAGACGTCGCTCCTCAGAAGTGCCTTATAAGGATAATACATATGCTCAGATCTGTCGATTCTGCAGGTTGATATAAAGTAGAAATCATTTAAATTTAAATTTAATCGTTCTATTTGAAGACAATTTGTGGTTACGACAAATAACAGCACAAGTAACGTGAACACAAAAAAAAACAATTTTAATAGAATTACTACCCATAATGCACATTCCAAATAGCTCGACCAATCTGAGTCATGAATTGGTTTAAGTAAGTAATAATGACTAATACTTCCTTTACTTGACTGATTACTAGAGTTTAGTAGTTTTACAATGCAATTTAGCGTTAAAACACATTTTTTACTAACAATACCTAAAGCCTTAATTATTTATTTACCTACATTCCGACGACCTGCCAAAGCTCATAAAGGATCAAGTAGGTATGGATTTGTGTTTAAAATTTTACTGTAGACATTTTGCAGACATTTTTATGACGGAACCAAATTCGACAGAGTTATTACATGACGAAAACTAGTTCTAACAGAGTCAATGACCTGCGTACCTGCCTGCAGTAAACTAAGGCGCGACCTATTAACTTTTTTAGTGTATGATTCATCACTTGCCTGTAATATCAAGAGGCAGGTACTTCCTTTTTTGCGAGGTGAAGCTGTTTTGTGTTCAAATAACTAGCACTAAACCAGTAATAGGAAAATAGGTAATGGTAACCAACCAAACGGCTTAGTTGAAATTTAATGGCTATAATAAGAAACATTTATAATCATAGCTATTCCTGATTTATTTTCCAACTCATAGAGCTGCAGCACAGCATTTTATAAACGGTTTTATACGTTTTCAGAAGTAAAACCTATCAGAACTCAATAATTTATTTCTTTAGGCATACAAAATACTTAAATAAAATTTTAAACTACAAATTATTGTCAAATACAAATATTTTATGATTGATGAATGATTTTCTCTTCACTTAAATTTTAGCCCACAAGTGAGTATTTCAAGTCAAGATTTAGTGCATTTACGGTTCGATATTGAAAACTGCATTATGCCATGCAACATTAGAAAGTGGCTTCATTTTTGTTTGCGCCAAGTTACTGCACATTTAGGTCACGTCCACGTTAAAAGGTAGACGGTAATCCTAACTTGTAATATTATTAATGTGAAAGTATGTTTGTTTGTTTGTTTCACTCACGCCCTAACTAAGCAACCAATCGACTTGATTTCTGGCATACTTGAAAGAATGGACAGTAAGATAGGCTACTTTTTGTCCTGGTAAAACACCAAATTCCCATGCAAGATAAAATATTAAAATTCGCATTTAACGCGGTTGAAACCGCCGGAAACAGCTAGTAATAAATAACTGAACGTTTTTACAGAATGACGCACTGTTTCAGATAATCTTTTCAACCGATAATAAGTAGGAAGTTCTCAATTCGACTGCATTTTTTTATATGAGTTTTACATATACATTATCTTTTTCTAGATGAAGCTACTTGATTATTAATTTTTATTTAAAAGGCGCGGTGGGCGAAACTCCGCCTGCGACGCAGGAGGTTGCGGGTTCGATTCCCGCCTCGGAACAAATTTGTGTACGATCTGCAGAAATTTGTTCCGTTGGTCTGGGTGTTTTCTATGTATAATAAAAAATATCTATCTATGTAATGTATTGTATTAAGTATATCAGTCATCTAGTACCCATAAAACAAGCTCTGCTTAGCTTGGGGCTAGATGATGCTGTGTGGACTGTCCGGAAATATTTATTTATATATTTGATAGCCTGCGCTTCTCATGTGGTTTCATATAAATTTAATCAAGATCACTATTTTCTGAGTTATCCATAAAAGTGAATATTTTTTTAATAGGTCATTCATCCAGAGGTTGTCTTGAGTCGTGAAAATTAGTTTTCTTAAATACGTTAAATTTGAAGTTGGTTCTTATTTTTCAAAAAACCAAAAACGCAATTAATTCGTGGCAAACTGGTTACGAATCAGTTAGTTACCAAAGCGGCTGAAGCGAATCATTTCCGTACATAATTTTACACTATTTCAATAATTCTATATTTATTTTTAGACTATATTTTTTTCGCTCATTAGGGGAGGCCTATGTGATGATGATGATATTTATTTTATTTTAGAGCGAATATAAGATGGATGGATCATGTCAAAGAGCACATGGTTAAGAAAGGTGTAGATAACTAAATAATGAGATGACGAATAATAGAGGAGAATGGAAGATAAATACATGTAGTGCTGACACCACTTAGCATGGGATAAGGTCCGAAAGAAGATTTTTATTTACCTGCAGAAGCATTGAGGCAGCTCGCCACTGCCATACATCGGCCAAAGGAACGGCGTATTGCCGTAGCGTCCAAGACTCATGAGGAACTTCTTGCATTCCTTCACGCCTTCCAAGCACGGCATAGCGTTGTTGCCCCCAGCGATAGCGTACAACACGTAGTGAACTAGGTTCGCTGAGAGGCCTTTGTGGGTCAGGTATTCTTTGAAAGTCTTGTCGTTCCAGTCTGGAGAAGGAATAATGTTTGAGCTGATGTTTATTTTAATACCCATTGGCGTATATGGGTTTATAAGGAGGCCGGGTATAACGTGCCCACCCCAGAGTGAAGAAATTTTGATTTTTTTCAAATTGTTAGAAGCTTCAGAGTTTGATAAATAAACTACCTACATTACGAATTAGGTAATCATGTGAAACAAACATGACTTAAGCTAGATTCATATTGCTGTGTCGGGGTGTGTTGTGGTGCGACAGAACGCCATCGGTCTCATAGATTTAGTATGACTAGATTCGCCACGCCCCAACACAAGCTACTAATGTGAATCTAGTCATACTAAATCTATGAGACCGATAGCGTTCTGTCGCGCTACAACACACCCCGACACAGCAATATGAACCTAGCTTAACACTAGTCTCTAGGTAACATAATTTCATATAGCTTAAAGCTAGGTTCATATTGCTGTGTCGGGGTGTGTTGTGGCGCGACAGAACGCTATCGGTCTCATACATTAAGTATGACTAGATTCACATTAGTAGCGTGTGTTGGGGTGTGGCGCGATCTGTCGGGACGGCAATCGCTCGGCGCCCGGTCGCGCCAGAGAGGTGGTGGGGGATCTGCCGCGACACAACGGCGTTGTGACTGCAGATACACATTGATGTGGCGCGTTGTGACAACGCGCCACATCAATGTGTATCTGCCAATCTGGCGCGTAACCGCGTGGGATGCAGTTCATTCCGTAAATAGAAATTTTTTTCGTTCTACGCAGTTATACCTACAGTAGAGCCTCGCTAATCCGGACAGGCAAAAATCACGCCGTTAGCGGATTACCGAGGCGTCCGGATTATAGTCTGCAATATGAATTTTCATAGGTAATAAAACTAAAACTTAGATAATCATAATTTCATGTCATCTTTCTCTTCATACACACTTACATTAAAAAGTTTGTAATACGCTGCTTGTGTTTAAGGCCTTCAATTTTCTATTCAAAAGCGCGGTCTGATATTTTTTTAAACCCCGCCCCCGTGAACAACCTCGTTTCGTCCGCGCGTCGGTGTCCGGATTACCGGGATCACCGGATAAGCCGGTGTCCGGATTAGCGAGGCTCTACTGTACTTCATTTAAAAATGTCTGATTAACTTATAGAGTTAGTACGGCAATATTATAGTGTACTCTATGACAATAAATATAAAGAAAATAAGGACCAAGGTATCAGGAATGGTGTTTGGGAAGAAATAGCAAAAACATTAAATATTTATTCTTTTTTTTAAGATGAGTCATTAATAATAGAAATTGAATATTTTCATCAAAATGACTGTCAGTATCAGATGATTCCATTTTAAAACCAATACGTTTTGACGCCACAACTCTCAAACGATGAATGATCTAAAAATGCGACATATTGCGCCCCAACACAACACATCAGTATGAACGCTCAGCGAAACGACAGACGGCGCCCCGACAGACCCCGACACAGCAATATGAACCTAGCTTAAGACACACTCGCCTTTATGGACCTTGTTTAGGCCCTGGCTCCCCCTAGTAAAAAAGTATTTTAAAATCCATAAAAGTAGAATAGTTAAATCAATTTATGGTAGGGTAAGGCAACTAGGCTAGAAATCTCTAAGTCTTCACACACTGAAGCCGGAGGCGGAGCGGAGGCGAAGGCGTGCCGGTTTTTCCTATGGCACCGCGCCGCCACCGCCTGCGCTGTGTGTGTAGGCTTTCATATGATTCAACAGAATACAACTCGCACGCCTTCGCCTCCGCTCCGCCTCCGGCTTCAGTGTGTGGAGACCTTTAGTAGAGCTTGTTAACTTTTAGCAACTCACTCACCCTTAAATTCTTCTTCCATCTGCTCTTCACTGTAAGCAACAATAGCTGTGAGCATTTTCATGAGCATTCGTTTCTCCAGGATCCCTACAGCCTCGGTCGCGAAGACATCTGCCCGGGAGCAGGGAACGGGTGTCAGATGCTCGTCGAGCCATGTCAGAACGCGGGTCACGCAACGAAACTCAGCGTAGCGGGCGATGTTTGAAGATATTAGGAGCTCCACTAGAGGCCCACGGGAGAACAGGAGCTGTTAAGGAGAATATTGATTAGGGATTGAGACTTCTGTCTTCAGTCGTGACGACGTCATCATCATAATCATCAACTATTTTAGTCTACAGCTGGACATAGGTCTCCAAAAATGAGCGCCATAGCACCCTGCAGCTTGCAGCATCCAGCATCTGCATGCAGTCTTACGCAGATTATGATCCCACCTGGCTGGAGGGCGTCGCAAATACACTATGACTTTTGCCGAGTTGAGGCCTCCAGTCAATTTATTTATTCATTATACTGGTCCGCGCCTCTATACCAAGAACAGATTTACTAAGGTAATTATCAACATCAACGCATACCGCATTGATGCGGCTATTACGAATGGATGCGACAAAATTCTGAAGTTCCTAAGTATAAAGTCAATGATGCGCGTAATCGAAACCAATACGCTTGTGACTATACGCGTGCATATCGTCTACTAGGCTTTGTACTAGGAGTCAGCAAAGAATTTAGTGTTTAGAAGACGATGGTTATTTTTAATTCCTTGATTAGACCCCTATTAGAATATGGACCAAGTGTCTGGAATCCTCACTATCTAGTTGATATTAACGGTCTTGAGCGTATTCAGACGAAGTTTATTAAACACCTTAAATTTAAAATAAGCAACCTAAAACAAGTAGTTACGTTACAATGTCTAACATTCATTCCCTTCAAAGCCGACGCACGATTACAGATCAAATGGTGTTGTTTAAAATCATAAGAAATTTGGTTGACTCACCTCAACAACGCATAATCAACTATGAATAAAATGTCCATGTTTAAATGCTCGTAAAACAAATAAACTTTTCTCGTCAAATAATTTTAAGATAAACAATATGCAAGGAATTCCTTTATTCCTAGAGTGATTAGATTGAATGAACAATATTCTAAATATGACATATTTTAGCTCTCTAACAGTAATTTTAAGAAACAAGCTTCTCTCTTTTTTTGATGTTGTAATACTTACTTTAATTTTTATGTCTATTATTATAAATTAATGTTTTAATATTTTTAATTTTAATTAGCCCCTATAAATTTCAATTTTTTTATAATGTTTCTTTTAGCGGCAACTTAATTGGATGCTTCCGACTGGTATTGACATGGATCAATTGAGCTACCTTTAGACTGTCTGCAACTGTCTGCAGTTAGCTCAATGGTTTCAATTGTGTAATTTTTTCTATTCCATGATTGTAATTTTATTTGTTAATTAAGTCACTTAATTGGTGTATAAATATCACTATCTATTACTTAAGTTAAGAAAATTGTACTGTTTGTGCCTCAATAAACAAAAAAGAATTACCACGGCGCCATTAAATTGTTACTGTTATTATTAACTAATACAGCAGCTGTAATGGCAAAAGCAGTTGTTTAATTCCAGATGATGGGAAGGTCACATCTGACAAGGTCTCATAAGATGTCTAACAGCTATAAAATACATATTTGATGGCAAAAGAACAAATTTAATTGTTATTACCTTAGGAGTCATGTCAATGTTAAACTTCCTGTACTCAGTGGCAAAGTGTGCTTGGCTCCAGATCTTCTTTGAGGATTCTGCTTTACTATCATCAGTCTTGTTCTCTTCATCTTTTTGCTCCTGAGGTTCAGCAGATTCCCTAAACCAGAGGAAATACTACTGAATAGGAACTAGGTTTACATAGTAGGTTATTTAGCTCCAGTTATTAATCCTATGGATTGTAGAGCCCAATCACTGATCAGGCATGTTTTATTTTTGATGGTTGGTCTTTGCTTAATAGATGAAATAAAATAAAATTAAGAACACTGGTTACAACAAAACATATTTCAAATTAATTATTACCTTGCGTAAAAAGAATGGGACTAAACAAACAAAATCTCTCAATCAAATTTTTTTTCGTCTAATAAAATTAAGCTAACTAAGCTAGAATAGCTTATTTTAAACTGAAATGGCTAAACCCTTTACAGTTGAATATTATGCATGTGTGTGTAAAGATCAGCATTAACCAGAAAAATAATTAAATACACTCACTTTTCAATGTACCATTTCTCTGCAATATTGTAGACGTGCAATTGTCGTTTTGGATCAGCTTTGACTTCCTTGATAAACTTCTGAAGGCCATCAAAGTTGTAGGAAGCCCAGAGACCACCGTAGTGATCGCTCAAATCCAAGTGTAGTACATTTTTACCGATTCGACTACATGCTGCTGCGACAATGGACTCCACCATGCCTAAGCAAATTGTATTAATTAATTTACAAATAGGCACATACAAATTTTTCAAAACATGCAAATCATAACCATCAGGGTCTTTATTCACTATAGTAAATCCACACATGTTACACAGATCCTGCAATACAATAGTGTGGAATTGTTCTAAACTGTATTTAGAATTAAAACACAGAGTGACATCACACGGTTTGGGCGAGGAATCTCCTAGGTCATAGTGAATGAGATTGTGGTTAAATGATGGTTTATTGTTTTTATATAAAAAAACAATTTCTTCAAAGGATTTCCCTGTATAAATTCAAAAAACTCAAATAGTAAATAAAATAGTTGGAATCTATGCAGGTCGCACAGTTTAATCCTCAATTTAGACTCTCCTCATCAGCAATACTCTCATTCACTGCTGAATTTACATGAGATTGGAATATGTTTTGTGTTTATCCCAAGATTTGGCCTACAAACTAGATCATTTTATAAAATAAATTAAATTCATATGACTCCCTGGTTACTTTTTTAATATACTTTCTATATTTTAAAGTTTAAGTTAATTTTTAAGTAAGTTCTGCATACATTTTATATATTATGGGTAACATTATGTTTAGGTTGAAGCAACCCCAATGAACCATAGTTTAGATAATAAGGTAATAAGGTAAACAGGTAATGTCTGATGAAAACTTCGAGCCTTCCAGAGTGAAGCCAACAAAGCACTACTGCAGTGAGTAATCTCTTGGGTGTTTGCTACCATTCTAAAAAATTGATTTAAGAGACTTAAGCAAGCCCCATCCTTTCGCTACATACAGCTTAGTAGAGTTATACATAGCATAGCATTATAGCATAATAAATCCAATTGGTATGCGCATCTTAGGCGACTGGGCTCCGTGGCCTAGTAGCAAAAAAGATCGATAAGTGCTTTCGCCATCATGCCGGTGTCTGTAGGAAATGGAAAATAAAACATACCCGTTCCAACAACTATGACCTGAAAGTCGGTCGGTAAGTCGTCGTCCATTTTTCCTACGATTAGTTTATTTCAATTTCGGAAATGTAAAAGAAACTGCGAAAGAAATCAAAATCAAATTGCAGAACAGCACAGACCGAAGAACATTACACTTCTATTTTCACAATTACGACAAACTGTCAAAATTTGACATGTTGACAGTTTGTCTTAAAGACAAGACAGACATTATTTTGACAATGATATTTTATCAAAGTGTGGTGGTATTTTCATTCAATCTTATGGCGCAGAGCCGTTACACCAAGAAGATTCGTTTCCTACTAAGGAACAGCTAAGGAAGGATCCAAATTCAAATGGCAAAAGTTTTCAAATAGGTAGGTACTACGCTCTTTTAAAATAGCAATCATAGTCAAAAGCTTACAAAAGTTTAGGATATCAAATCGGAAGGGCTTCCTGATGAAAACAATAACCCTACAGAACGTAAATGCTAGATCTTAGCCGCAGTTCAGAAACTCCGTTTCAAAGTCACGGACACGGAATCTGACATTGAATCGCGCGAAATTCAAATATGATCGCGGTTTTTATTATATGTATTCGGCGTTTTGCAAGGAATAAAAGTAAAATAGTTATCCACAAAACGTAGACCATTTTCTATTGCCCCATGCATGTTACAAAATAATATAATTACCTAATTGACCTTATATATATAGTCATGTTTAGTAATCATCATCATCAGCCCATATTAGTCCACGGCAGACATAGGCCTCCCCTAATGAGCGCCATAGTGTCCACCCACCCTATGGCGCTCACCACTGCCTTCAGCTTGACGCACCACCCAGTCTTCAGGTTGACGCATCCAGCATCTGCCAGCAGTCTTTCGCAGATCCTCATCCCACCTGAACGGAGGGCGTCCTACACTACACTTACCAAGTCGCGGTCTCCACTCAAGAACACGTTTACCCAACGGTTGTCGGTTCTTCGCGAGATATGGCCGGCCCACTGCCACTTCAGCTTGCTAATATTATACTTTGAGCTATGTCGATAACTTTGGTTCTCTGTCGGATGTATTCATTACGAATCCTATCCTTCAGAGAAACTCCGAGCATATCTCTTTCCATTCCATAGCTCGCTGAGCGACTTTGAATTGATGGACCACACCTACCGTGAGTGTCCGTCCACGTCTCAGCTCCGTAGGTCATTCATTACGGGTAGGACGCACTGATTGAAAACTTTCGTTTCAGACATTGCGATACGAATGATGTTTAGTAATATATCTCATAAATTATTATTTTCTCCGAAAGTAGGTATAAAAATCTCCGAAAATAGCAGTAGGTACGTAAATCAAATTTAGATATCTATGTAAATCAAAATTAGTTAAAATATGTGTTCATAGAAAATGTTTTACTTGTTACGGGAAATTAGGAACTTTTCCACTACATATTTATATTCCCTGTAGAACGCATAAATTATTAAAAACTGCAAAATCATACAAAAACTCAACTGATACCTACCACCATTCTAAAACGGCTGTCTATCATCAATATCATAGTAAACTTATTTTTAATAAAAGCATAAGTATTAAAAAAACTGATTAGGTACCTACCTATGTACCTACGTTTTCTTACTACGAAATAATGCCATCTTTTTACTTGGGCCCCGCTTTGCCCGAAATAACCTGGCAACGGTGATCCACCTAGGAAAACCTAAGTATACTTTTACCTACTAAAGTTTTGAACTCACAAGTCCAACCCAACAACAAGAAATAAGTACCTACCTATTTACCTACTTTTTGAAATAGGTTTAAGCTTGGTAGTTTTAATTGGTCTTATTAGCTTAATAAATTAATATTCACAAGCCCAATCATAGGTAGGTATAGCAGAAATAGAAGATTTCGTACCATCATCTGATCGCGATTTGACAACGATTGGGAATAGGTGAAAAGTGTACCTGGGTAGGTATGGAACGTAGTAGGTACCGGCATGTACCGGGGTGGGATTTTGGGTTAGGGTAGGTAGGTACATCTCGTCCGCATGAAAATTCGTCCTTGGATATCATCATTTCATTAGGTAGGAATCTACTACTCATAACTAGATAATCTAAGTGTCCCTAGATGTTAGCAAAAACGGGACTTCACTGTTGGTTGCCCTCCTCGTCCACAAATAACATACCTACATAACTATTACATTATTATACTCAGAGCCTAGGTACCCCTCTGTGACTACTACGGGGTCGACTTTTAATAGGTATTGTGGCTTCCTAACTAATCCAAATAATTTCGAAAACAAAGATTCTGCGTTCGACCTTACCATCCACCATAATTCATTTCATTAGGTACCAAATCAATCAAAAAAAAATTACTTAGGTAGGTATAAAATTGACTGGACTTCACACGGTATACCTATACGGGGGTAATCTGTGCTACCTACCTACAGCAAGCTTCAAGCATCCGCAAGGTGTCTAACGCTATTTTATCATGTCAAAAATCAATAATATTACACATAGGTACGCTATGTTTTGTGTGTCCTCGATCCTCAATTTCTATAAAAAGCTGGTAAAAAATGACGCGGAAACTGCGGAAATGAAACAACAAATTAGTTGAGTTTTTGTATTTACAATTTTTACATCATTTCAACATTTTACAAGCTACAATGAGCTCTTTTTAATTCGAGCAACGAACATTACATAAACTAACACATTAATCTAAATCGTAATAAAAACGCCATAACGTAGGTCAATCTACTGGGTGAGGCAGCTGGATTATAACACCACGAATCAATAAAACCCCGCGTAATGCTGCAGAGTTTATTGACAAAGAATTTTGGTAATAGCAACATTTAGGCCGCCTCCAATTTTCTTCTATTTCATATATTTTATTGTTCATAATATGGGACGAATTGGTCTTTGTGCCCTTTTGCAAATTCATTCCACTTGTTTTTGCAATTATAGTAGATTTTATGCGTCTTTTAAAAATGCTATGTTAAAAATATTGAGATAAATGAGGCATCCTTTTGTGTCTATATTATCATAGATGGTACATTGCTTTTTGGGACTTCTAATAAGTAGGTAGTACAAATGCAAAATTTAAAATAATATTTGGTAAGTAGTACCTTCTTAAAGGTTTTTTTAACTTACATACTGAGTTAAGTAAGTTTTACTCAATTTGACTAGACAGGTAGCTAGGTGACTAAATAAACTACTAGTTTCATTAGTTACCTAACTAGGATACCAATATAAAAAATAACCAAAATGTCTTAGATGGCATGCATAGGTAGATAGAACGCCGATCTCCAGAAGTTAAAAATTATTTCAAAAACTACATTTGATACTTACATTTAAAAATAATGCAGTTAGATGCCTATAAAAGACTAATTCGGCAGATTTTTCTTTACGACTTATTACTTAGTACATAGAACACTATGGTGTAATTATCTACATCTGCACAGATATAAGCTTTTTATATTGTTGTTTAATTTGCGACGATTTAACACAACAAGCCGACAATAATGCTGTAAGGATATACAATAAGAAATAAAGAGAACACCTACCTACCTACAATAACACCTTCTGGATTTTATGTAAACATTAACAATTAAACATCAATTAGTTAACAAAAACAGACTATTTACATACATTGACCAAGTCTACTTACTAGTACCTACCCTATAGAATATCGACTTTTCGACGTGTTCAATAAAATAACAATGAAAATAATAATGAAAATTGCATTTCAAATTTTCATATTCATGTATCACATATTCATATTCATCGAAAGATAACTGCAAACAATCAATTTCTTTATTAATTTTCCACAAAAAGATTGGTCATATTTAATTTTGAATAAATAAAGTATAACAAATAAGTAAATGATAAACGCAAAATCCAAAATTATATTGTGTACCGAGTGTACCGACGAATTCAGATGTAGAAAATGCGATATAAATTGATTTGGAAAAGTTGATATTCTTGTATTTAGTTTCGAATCAACTAACATTTAACATTTGATGCGACAGACTATTCGAACTCTGTCCACATCGGTATGACTAGAATAACGTTTCTCGCGAGTGCGACGTATGATCTAAGCGCAGCGGGAGCGGCACGGGACGGCTGGAAAGTTCAGTGCATTCCCCTGTTGCGGCCGCATCGGCGCCCCCACTATCTGTCGAAAACTGTTCCACTTCATCATCGGTAGAGTCAGGGTTGTCCTCAACGAACACAGAGTCTGCGCCAATCGACGCTAAATCACATTCTAGGACGAATGACGGTCCTACACTACTCACGGACGCGAGAGGCGCAAGTCGCTCACTCGGGCAAGGGGACAGCCTACGTTCCTGCAACGCACACACGACTGAAGAACCCCGGCGTTCTAAATACGAGCTTCCGGAGCTAGAACATGTGGCGGAGCTTAGCCTGCGATCGCGCGGACCAGCCGAGGGTCGACGATCCACAAACCGTAATGCGGACCCGGGGAGGGAGTCACCGCGGAGAGTGGACAGACGGCGGGGTGGTGTCAGCAAGCTGCCATAGCCGCCACCGTAAGATGCGAAGCGCGCAGTCCGGGGCCAAGGAGGTTCTTCGCCTATAGAAGGCCGAGAGCGTAATCTTTCCGAAAGCGCCTCTTCCATAGCCGCAGTCAGTTGCCGCTCTTCTTCTACGGCTTGCTCTTCAGCAACAACGGCCTCGGCTAATTCGACCAGCTTCGGATCATTCAGGGCTTTCAGCGTTTTGCTTCGACTTTTATACACGATCAGAAATACCATAAGAGCAAAAAAGCCGCCAAGTGTGGCAGCTATTCGAACACCGGTCATGACATCATAGGTGGCGTAGAACTCGATGCGAACCCTATCGCGTTCGGCATTCCTAGCACTTTCTGTGGAGTTCTCCAGCGCGCCCAACTCTCCGCCACTCCATCCATCTTTAGGCTCCATCTTGCGGTCAAGTATTCATCGCCTGTGGACAAACAAAAACTGTTATAATCTGTCTGTATAGAATTGAAAACTTAAGCTTAAACCTAAACTCGACTGGTAGATTCATCATTCGGTATCTTTATCGTTCATAATCGCCGTATCTTTTATAATATTATCGTTAAAACATAGGCGACTTTTCATCTCATAAATCAGTTCCCATAGGATAGAAATAGCCTTGAAATGTTTCCATAGAAACAAAGTGTGCGAAGCCGCGGATAGACACTAGTGTATGAATATTTCTAGAGCAGATTATCATCATCATCATCATCATCAGCCTACATTAGTCCACTGCTGGACATAGGCCTCCCCTAATGAGCGCCATAGCGCCCTGTCTTCAGCTTGACGCATCCAGCATCTGCCAGCAGTCTTTCGCAGTTCGTCATCCCACCTAGCCGGAGGGCGTCCCACACTACGTTTGCCAAGTCGCGGTCTCCACTCAAGAACACGTTTACCCCAACGGTGGTCGGTTCTTCGCGAAATATGGCCGGCCCACTGCCACTTCAGCTTGCTAATTCTTTGAGCTATGTCGATAACTTTGGTTCTCTGTCGGATGTATTCATTACGAATCCTATCCTTCAGAGAAACTCCGAGCATAGCTCTTTCCATAGCTCGCTGAGCGACTTTGAACTGGTGGACCAGCCCTACCGTGAGTGTCCACGTCTCAGCTCCGTAGGTCATTACGGGTAGGACGCACTGATTGAAAACTTTCGTTTTCAAACATTGTGGTATGGATGACGAGAAGACTCGACGTAGTTTTCCAAACGCTGCCCAGCCCAGCTGGATCCTTCTCTTGGCCTCCTTCTCGAAATTGTTTTTACCTAACTGCATAATCTGCCCAAGGTAAGTGTACTCGGAAACAATTTCGAGAAGGTGGCCTTCTACGACTACCGGTCCCGGATCAATTTGGCAATTGGTCATGACTTTGGTTTTTTCCAAATTCATGCCAAGACCGATGCGTCGCGAGGCTGAAGCTAGGCCGTCCAGCATGTGGGTCAGCTCCTCTAGCGACTCCGCCATTAAAACTATGTCATCAGCGAATCGTAGGTGTGAGATGTAATTGCCGTTTATGTTTATGCCCTTACCTTTCCAGTCCAGAGTCTTAAACATATCTTCCAATGCGCTCGTGAACAGTTTCGGGGATATGACATCCCCCTGTCTCACTCCTCTGCGCAATTGGATGGGTTTAGACTGCTGGTCCTGTACTTGGACACTCATAGTAGCGGCATCGTAGAGACATCTCAGCACCTCGATATAACGATAGTCTACTTGGCATCGCTGTAAGGATTCCAGAACAGCCCAGGTTTCGACAGAGTCAAAGGCTTTCTCATAGTCCACAAAAACGAGACACAGGGGCTGATTATACTCTTCGGACTTCTGTATAATCTGCCGCACTGTGTGAATGTGGTCTATGGTGCCATAACCTCCGCGGAACCCGGCCTGTTCCGGTGGCTGAAACTCGTCGAGTCTCCTGGCGAGACGATTCGTGACCATTCGCGAGAACAGCTTATAGACGTGGCTCAGGAGTGTGATGGGTCTATAGTTTTTAAGGAGGGTTTTATCGCCCTTCTTAAAAAAGAGCACCACCAAACCCCCGCTCCACGCCTTAGGAGTTCTCCCACTGTGAAGGACGGTATTAAAGAGGCTCTGTAGCTCCTGTATAATGGGGGCTCCTCCTGCCTTTAGAAGCTCTGAAGTAATACCGTCCTCACCCGGGGCTTTTCCATTTTTAAGCTGCATCAGAGCTAACACGATTTCATCTTGGCTGAAATCTGGCAGTTCGTCGGTATAGTGGCGTGACTAGTAGTAGAGTAGTAGGCTAGAGCAGATAGTGACTGTTAAACGAAATGAGACAGACAATTCCAAAAGTTTCATAGTTCGTACCTATATTTCTTTGCTAATTATCAAAAGTGGGTGAAATTGCAGTCTTGGAGAAATTTCCATGATTAGCAAGTCGCCGCAAGCAGTCGATATTCTCGCAGTATTTCCAGTGAAACAAGGAAACCAACAACAATGTTGTCGGGAAGCGATTTCCGTTCGCGGGCTGCACGTCGTAACTGGGACACGGCATACCTATCGTGTGATAATACTAGCTAGAGTTTTGCTGTTTATGTTTTGGATTAGTTATATGCAAAAAATATGCTATGATTGACTTGCATTTATTCGGTAGCTAGGCAGGTCCTTCACTACTCTTCAATGAAATGCCTAATGTTCCTCCAAACATAATAATATAATTCTAAAAAATAACAGCAAAAAAATCCTAACTGCATTATAATGACTCGTTACTGTATTTGGGGTAAGCTCGCTCAGGGCAAATGTTCTCAGAGTCAAAGTCAAAGCATTCAAAGTTCATCAAATAAAACCGTTTCCTGGCGTAATTTGATAATGGACACTCGCTATCCTACCCCTCTTACCTACTTTATTAACGATCCGCTCTCAATACAAGGAGCGGAATAAATTAAGGGTAATATAAATAAGCATTCTATTGTACATGATCCGGGTGTTGTTATCTTACAGTAGGTAGGTTTACAGCGGACTTGATCGATATATTGCGCTGAGCCGACACAATGAACCTAAATATAGCACCGCAGGTGGAACACCCGGCGCGGTCAGTTCTGGAAAGCGCAATTCAAATCATTAGCTGTTGTAATTAGGGAATATTTATTTTTACATTATCATGCGTAGCTTTTGTTTTGAACTGATCTATATTCTTGGCTTATAGGGTACAAATGAAAAGAAAAAATATCTTTTCAGTCAAGAAAGTCAGTTCAGTGGAGTCTCAATAGCTTTTTGGTAGTAGAAATTAAAAAAAGAAAGAACTACGAACAAATTACGATTAAGAACTTCTTCGGTAAAGCCAGTAACTGAACGAACTTAGCAGAGTTTTCGCATTCACAACTTTGTTTTGGTGGGATACCTACATTTTACGTCAAAGTAAACCGCCCATCGGTTAACTTAGGTTGTTTCGAAGAACACACACACTATCGTAAAGGGATTCTAGTTTTGGCCAAATTCTTCACTGGAGATGCTATTTGCCGGAGAAACTCATTATCACTACATAGTATAAAACAAAGTCGCTTTTTCTGTCCCTATTTCCCTATGTCCCTTTGACTGCTTAAATCTTTAAAACTACGCAACGGGTTTTGATGCGGTTTTAATAGATAGAGTGATTCAAGAGCAAGGTTTATACGTATAATAAGAGTTGAATCTATTCGCGATCTGGGGTTGGTCGAGTATGCGCAACTCAACTGCCGTCAACATATTGTCTCTATGTGCAAGGCTGCGAATAGAACTCTAGGTTTCATCATGAGGACAGCTTCGCATTTCAATAACATAGGTATAGCAATCATGTTGTACAACGCGTTCGTCAGGAGCAAACTTGAGTTCAGTGCAATCAGTTGGGATCCACGAGAGGCAAAATATACCTTAATGATCGAAAGATTACAACGAAAGTTTGCAAGGTATCTTTATAAACGAACCTACGGTTACTACCCGTATCTTTTTCCCTCTCTGTTTGTGACGGGTATGGTAGGCTTGGACACCTTAGAGTTAAGACGCAAATTACAACTAGCTATGCACTACTGCTTCATTCTTCGCGGCAGAGTGGACAACCCGGAAATACTGAGTAGAGTTAATTTATACGTCCCAAACAACTACTGCAGAACCGGACGCAGGTTTCACCGGCTTTTCGCACAGCCACCAGCACGCACATGTCACGCCAATAACGCACCCACACTCAGAGCTGTCGTACTTTTAAATGCTTTCCTACAGAAATTCCAACATGTCGACTTATTCAACGATAATATAAATTATATATATATATTTATGCTTAAGATCATTTCTTACTTTTAAATGAAATCTGTTGCTTTATGTAATGTTTAATCTGATTATTTATTAATTTTAATGTTATTCTAAATTATTTTCCACCCATATTATTTGATTCTATTCTTCTAGTTATGTTTTGTTAGGTATATTTAGTGTAGTTAGTGTTTTGGTTGTAAGTAACTGTGAGCTAACTACTTTTTCTTAATAAATAAATAATAAAACCGTGCGAAGCCGGGGCGTGTCGCTAGTCATCATTAAATAAATAAATCAGCCTTTAGCTGTCTACTGTTGAACATAGGTTCTTTGATGAGCGCCTGCCGCATCCAGCATTAGCAGCATCTTCAATTTCGCAGGCCTTCATCCCACTATTGAATTGTAGAAACTTTTTAATAGTAGAAATAAATAATGGGTTTTTAATTCGTGACGACTATTCAATAGAGAATCAATATACAGTAGAACTCCAATTATCCGAACTCCGACTATCCGAATCGCCGATTATCCGAATCACAAACAAGTCTTGCCGAGTCTTGCGTCAGCCCGAGTGTGACCACTTGCAACTGCTCACCGTCAAGCGAATGCGTGACCTGGCTGCCCGAAAACGGTTGAAGACCGCAAAACAGCTTACATTGACGGAGATGTTTAAAAAACAATGATTTTTATTTCTAAACTTGTACATAAGTACATTTTATTTATATTTAAAACATGTGAAAATTTCATGTTTCTTTCATTTAATTCAATAAAAAAAAAGTGCAATATCAAAACGTAGCTTTTATTCTCTCCAATGGCAATTTTTTTTAAAAAAATCTGATTATCCGAATATTTGATTATCCGAATGGGTCCCGGTCCCCATTAATTCGGATAATTGGAGTTCTACTGTAGCTCATAGAATTAAAAGGCTGAAGTAGCAATGGGCCGGCCATATCTCGCGTAGAACCGACAACCGTTGCATTGGGCCGTTGGGGTAAACGTGTTCTTGAGTGGAAATCGGGACTCGACAAAGGTAGTGTAGGACGTCCTCCGGCCAGGTGGGATGACGTTCTGCTGGTAGATGCTGGATGCGGCAAGCTGAAGACAGGACGCTATGGCGCTCATTAGGGAGGCCTATGTCCACCAGTGGACTAACATAGGTTGATAATGATGCAATGGATGGTCATCCTATAAAGTACTAATATACCTTTATTCACATAAGAAATAAATTTGTGTCGGAATATTTATACATACCTACTAATTACAAAATTAATCTATGCATGTTTGTGATTAACAGTTGGTGTGCTTGATGGATGGGTCAAATTTTAGAGGAACTCTCTTGCAACTCTACCCTGATTGCCATATAAATGACCTTAGCTCTGAGTTTGGATGACAATAGTATCAGTATATTGTGATTGTTACATCTCCTTTTTCTATGGGATTAATTACAGCACCTCTATCATTGACAGGGAACTATGAAAATCCCATCCATAAAGAAGATGTCACAATGACATCTCAATACTACTAACAAATGGACTGGGGGCATAGGTTTATCTGCACTGTGCAGATACAGTGTTGATTAGTTCTGCTGCACAAAGTGCTTTGCTTTACTACTGTTTATAGCTCAGTCACCATATCTTTGCCTTTTCGAGTGATTTGACTCTGTGATGAGGGGATGTAGTGGTAACAAATAGAACAAATCCTCATCAGAACACATTTGGGGATGCCAAATATGCCTCAGCAAATTGCATGAAGTATTATCATCATGCAAGTAATCTTTGGCTCTTTGAAGTAATTTATTCATATAGCAGTACATGAGAAAATGAGGGGTGATTGGATAAAAACTGTAGAAAGGTTTTTGTCTCATTATTCTCAAAACTCAACATATGATAGGATCATGTACCAACACAATGTACAGAATTCCATCTCTGAGCTAAAATTTACTCTCTGCATGTCCACAAGAATACAGTTAAATCATACAAAAATTAAGAGGTCAACAACTCAATACAACTCGCCGGCATCTATTTGGAAGAATGTGGTGTATCACCAAGGAAGCAAACATTGTTTACAATATTACCTCATCAAATTTATATTTTCTTGGCACGGTTCATATGTGAGTATGAGTACAGAGGAGACATGCATGAGGTTTGGAAGTTTTAGGTCTACATAATTTAATAGTTGCATGAAGTTAAGTGCACTGTTATTAGAAGATAAAATAAGCTTATAATATATTTACCAATAGCACAGCACGGTCCAAAGCTCGCAGAAATTGACGAATGGCGTGAGTAACGATGATTTATTATGTACATGTCCTTGGCAAATCTTTATTGTGATTCTAGGACTTGATACATGTTTTATGAAGTACTATCCACATTAGATCTTGGTTTCTATTTCCACATTAGCGGCGAATTAGTATAAAATGTTCAGACAACTACATCATGAGATAAAAATAAGGAGATTGTTTTTCTTTCGAGAAGGAGTTTTCCAGTATTAAATTTTGGTCAACAATCAAAGGCTCGAAAGAATAAGCTGGCTGTGAGTCGTTATAAATTTTACACTTCACTTCGTAAATTTATTCGTAACGTAAAGCTCAGACGTAAAGGTGTCCCACCATGGAAAAAGAAAATCTTGAGAAAATAAAACCAACAACCCAAACGAAACGAAGGAAACTCCACTCCACAGATAACTCCAAAATGAAAACTGATTGATGTCTCGTCCATCTGATCATGACAGATGACAGAGACATCTCTTGGATCAACTCAAAATTGATTTTGACAGATTTTTTATTTTTTTTGTTGCCAGCTTAAAATAGAAACACGAAAATCTACGAAATTTTGACATGGGTAAACCGTGCAATACTACGGATCCCTACATTGGTCAAACATAATTTGGAAACGCACTTGGCTGGATTCATAATAAAGGATCATTGGCAAAACTTGTGCTCTACCAGAGCACATTGATGGGTTAATTTCAATCACTCGCTGCTGTTACCCTAGCTAGAGCTGCTCTAGCTATTCTATTGAAATTAACCCCTCAATTCCCATGCTTCCATCTTTGGAATTTTGTTTATTCTGTTAGATCTTGACCTTTTATGGCAAAATATAAGAAAATATCAAATAATTTCTTTCCAATAGTTTTATCCTATTCAAGCATAATAAAAACTATTTATGTTAAAACGTTTTCCTCTCTATTTGCTACGGATTTTGTCAGTGGCGGCGCTAGGCGTCGGCGACGTCGGCGACCGCCGACGGCCTCGCGCTTGAGGGGGCCTCGCAAAACTTTTTTATTATTTAAAATTTAGTTATTCAACAGACTAGACTCGCATGGACAAAATTTCTTTCCTGAAAAAGTTCAGTGAGGCCAAAAGCCGAAAAGTTCGTTTATTTTAACTTCTAATTATGTAAGTTTTGTCATCATTTGATAAGCAATAAAACTTGATTAATAACAATAAGGTCAGTTGGGGGAAGTGCGGCGTATTTTATTTTAAGTTCACTTTGCACTCGAATTGTGTTTATACTGTGAACATTTTTAAATAATTTATTTCATTTCCATGTTCCCTGATGAATTATCTCCAAATGGAACCTGCTATTTTAGAGTTCTGTAGTAGTTTTCTATGTATTTCATTGGATTTTTAACAGCAAGTCCATAGCCGCACTTTCCCAAAGAAATGGGGTAAGTGCGGCAGGGGTCTACAAATGCCAGTAAATGACTCTTTTTTTAAATTTCAACATGAATATCAGAAAGAAGAACGTTCAAATAGAAGTCTCTATTCGACTCTTGGATCCCAGATATAAGGTTCACCGAAAAAAATTAGAAAGTTATGAAATGGGGGAAGTTCGGCGTAATTCCTAAGGAACAAGCTATCCAGTGGTACTAATCATTTATACCTGACTGCCCAAGAAGGAAGATAAAGGTAATGGGGTGTATGTACTATGTTATTTTGACAAAAATTATCATAATGATGATGTTAACGTACACTTTAAAAAATCATCAATTTAAAATATGTGTTCCCTTTTATTGATTGAAAAATCTTTTTAAATGAAAAAAGAGTTTGAGTTATTATTTTTTATTAATTTAACTTATTGAGATCACTATAATCAAATAATTCATTAAAATAAAGAAACAAGTAGAAGAGACAGTATCAAAATAAACTTATTATCCTATCTAAGCAAAAACCTTGTTTTTGTAGCACAGCGACGCACACGTATCAACTACGATGTGTATTAAAATCCGAGTAAGAAAAGAAATGGCGATAACTCCTACTTCCTTGAAGTGGCGCTCCCAAATTTTTTGCTGGGAACTAATTTTGTGTCTCTTGTCATGACTAGATGGCGGTTTTAGCAATAACATTGCTAATTTCTTGAATAATGATGCTTGCCGCATTTACCCCATAGCCGCACTTACCCCAACTGACCTTAAAATGTTTAATAAAATTTGTTGATTATTTGTTATTTTAACTATAATTCGGCTTACGTAATTTAATATTTCCTTGATTGGGAAAAAAGGAGGCCTCGCGAACCTAATTTCGCCGACGTCCACGCGAGATCTAGCGCCGCCACTGGATTTTGTACACACTCAATAATAATGTTGTACCTATCTATGGGTGTGTATGGCGCTCATAAAATAAATCGAAGTGGCCATTATCACCACAAAATTCATATTGTGAAACTAATTCCTAACGTTCGTACTTTTGTCTGAACCGAAGCAAACTGTACAAACTTCTAACGGCGACGACGCGACGACGCGACGACGATGAGGCGATTGAGTTTTAAGGTATATTTTTAATATTAAAAAATTTGATTTTTTAATTTGTTTGGTTAATATTAAGTAAACGATTGTTAAAAAAATCACTTATTTTATTTGATATCAATAAAAAATAACTAACTTTTCCTATTTTAATTTATTAGGCTAGATCTAGCCTTTTTTAGAACTCCATTTAGCCCCAAAACCTTTCACCGGGTTGGCAACACTGCTCACTGCACATTGCTGCACAAATAAACTTTTTTTACAGAACTTTATCGAACTTTTTAAGTGCATTGTTTCTTTTAATAATTTATGTTTTTTACGATGTGTGACGAATGGAAAGATTATATAAGTGATCCCAGACCTGTTTGTAAGTATGGAAGTAAATGTTACCAAAAAAATCCACAACATCACACAACCTACAAACATCCTCCGCGAAATTTGAAGAATAATCGAGGAAACCGAGGCCAGAATCGTTTTAGTCCCTACTCCAGGGAAGAAAAACAGAACAATAATGGGACTAGGCGAGAAACTAGCACAGAGGAAACTGATGTACGATCACAATCTGAAGAAAACGAAAAACTGGAGAATGAATTGAATAAAACTCATCATACAAAGGAAAAAAATAATGACGAACCGCCAAATGAACAAAGTTGTAGCAATGATCAAGAGCAGAGTTCAACCAGTCTCCAACTAAATGTATTAAATTACTATGATACAACCTCAAATAATGATATTTTCAAAGAATTATTTTTGGTTGAGATGCCACCTGACTTCTTTAAGTTTTATGAATGTCTTGGCGGTAAAAATGCCTATGAAAATACATTGTCCAGTGTAAATTTAGAAGCAATAGGCCCATTTGACTTGTTAACGGGAAAGTTGCCTAAGCTTGAAGATAAACAATTATATTTACAACATTGGAGATTCTTCTATGATCCACCAGAGTTCCAGGTGAGTAATATGTCTGAAAAATATTAGGTAATTTACTTAGTTTTGTTATCAATCACATAACTATATTTATTTTCTTTGTATCTTTTCAATTCAGGCTGTTTTGAAGAAAAAAGGAAAAAGTGAATACCATATTGGTTACTTCAGAGATGATCCAAATGAGAAACCAGTATTCTTAGCTAGCAATGATAGTTCCAAGGATTGCCACATTACACCAATGTCTGAAAACATATTTGGAGCTTTTTAGTAAGTAGCCATACATAAAACAAAAATTTCTCCATGCCAAAAACTTATTTGGAGCTTTTTGGTTAGTAGCCATACATAAAACAAAAATCTCTCCATGCCAAAAACTTATTTGGAGCATTTTGGTTAGTAGCCATACATAAAACAAAAATCTCTCCATGCCAAAAACTTATTTGGAGCTTTTTGGTTAGTAGCCATACATAAAACAAAAATCTCTCCATGCCAAAAACACATTTACATCGTCAGTTCAACTCATTTCAGCTTGTACTTGGAGAGCCACAAAAAGTCATCACCATTCACATCAATGATATGTCAGAAGATAATGGATAAGGTGAAAACTTATGCCGAAGAACACAATTATAGCCTTCAAGAGTTTAATACCAAAAAGAGAATGGCAACTGTTGTGACAAAAACATTCCATGGAGCTGGCATTGTGGTTCCTTATAATAAAAAAACTCAATTGGGATATAGACGGCTTGTTGAGTCAGATGGTGAGTGAAATGCATCTGCTGATTAAGTATATAGGTACTTTCTATGTGTACTATTCACAGGCCGATTCACAGTGTTAAATATTATTGAAGTCACTGTTCAGTTTCAGTACTCCTATCCAATATCTCAAATTCAGTATAGAATATGAAGGACCTTCTGTAATTGTATAATTACAGAATTACAGTGACAATTATAATGAGTTATCTACTTTTTGAACTAGATTGATTCTGATTCAGTAATATTAACTGTGACTTTACTAATATGAGTGAGTCTTCCATTTGTTATTACTTTCTGAGTCGGTCTGCAGTCCATTCAATCATTTATCCTCAAAAAAGACATTTTGTTTTGTTTAAGCCAACATCAAGAAGTTATTTGCCAAACTCCAAGCAGCAAATACTGAAAGCGAGAAGGATGGTGTTCTATCAGAACTGCAGCCAATAATAACCTATGCCAGTATAGCAGTAGATGAATGTGATTTTGGAACAGGCATTGAAGCTGGTATAGATTTATTTTGTTCTGGATTGACAGAATTGGAACCACCTGCTTTAAGTTGTCTTACTGCTGCCTACTCTCTATTGAATAGAGAAGCGTTTTGCAAAATAATACAGGTATTGATGAACTTATTCAGTATTATATTTATTAACTAGCTGGTACCCGCGACTTCGTCTGCGCATGATTGGTATTTGGAGTACTCGCGATTTTACTTGCGTAATTCCCTTTCCCGTGGGATTTTCGAGATAAAATAAAGCCTATTTCTTATTCCAGCTTATAATCTATCTCTGTGTCATTTCATCCAGATCCGTACAGCAGTTTTTGCTTGAAAGAGTAACAAACATCCATCCATCTATCCATTCATACTTACAAACTTTCGCGTTTATCAGTTCAATTCAGTTTGGTTCCCCTGGGCTATACGGGTTTTCAAAAATTTTTCACTGCATCTGAGCGACGCGTACAAATTTTATTTTTAATAGTTAAGATCGTAGAAATTTTGTATAGCCCAGGGGAACCAAACTGAATTCCGGGATGAAATGTATCCCATGTCCAATCGTCCCGAGTTCCATTCGAATTCATTCAATTCCGTCGTGATGCGTGGTTAAAGAATTTTTGTTCCACCCTCTCTCCCAGGGGAACCTTACTGAATTTCGGGATAAAAAGTATCCTATGTCCTTCCTTGTACTATGAACTCAAATCGTCCTGAGTTTCATTCCAATTCATACAGCAGTTTCGGCGTGATGCGCGGTAAAGGAATTTTACTTTCATACCCTCTCCCATGATAACCTTACTGAATTCTGGGATAAAAAGTATCCTATGTCCTTCCTCGTAGTATGACCTATAATCATGCCGAGTTTCATTTAAATCCATCAAGTAGTTTCGGCGTGATGCGCGTTTACGATACAGACAGACAGACATGAATAAAAAAAATTACAGTTTTGGCTTGAGTACTTATCGATAATAGAGTGCACTCCAAAAAAAATTTTCAAATATCTTCAATGTACAGAATTGGACCTGTTACAGTTTTATTATAAGTATAAATAGATATAGATGACATCTGTCTGGTCACGGGTTCAATTCCCGCCACGGGACAAATTTTTGTATCTACAGATATTTGTTTATAGGGTTCTGGGTGTTTGCTAGTATAGTAAAAATATCTATCTATGTATTATTTATATCAGCCAGTATCCATAACACAAGCTTATTGGTTTCCAATAAGAGATTTCCGATAATAGTTAGAGGCCATGTTTTATAGATCTTTTACACTGTTTTTGCTGAACGAAGACTCCAAAATATTTGAATGTTTCTTTAATATAAATTATTTCTTTGCAGGCACATTTGAAACAACGTCGACGCGGTCCCAACATGTCGATAATCAGTTGATCTGAAAAGGTTAGCTAGGATTTTAATATCGCCCTTGGGGAAACTGCAAGTTTCTCCAAGGGATACCTTTTAATTTATGATAGATAATTGAATTGTTATGTAACAAGTGCTGCTTAACAATAGGTTATGTTGGTGTACTTTAAACTATTTTTTTTATACCGCCAAGGTGGCAAACAAGTTTACTACATGTACAAACTCAACCTAGATTCATAATTAACGCGCTTATATTCATAACATGTTCATCAAAATGAACAATGAAATTGTTATTGAAAAACTTAAGATCTTAACTATTAAAAATAAAATTTCGTATGGAATCAATTTTTTTATTATCAAAATCAATTCTTCGCAGGCATATATTAGTTACAATATTATACCAGACATTATCTCAGAAAGAGAATAATTTATCACAAAAAAGTCAATAAAAAAAAACATTTTTGAAAATACAATAATAAGGAGTTAAGGACATGCACAATAATGCACATTCATCCAGCAATGTTAACGAACAGCACTAAAATTAGCATTTCCACAAATTTTAATGTGGGCTCTTTAGACATGTAAACAGTAGGTACAAACAAACATAAAGGTACAAAATTTTACAGTGACTTTACTTTACACAAGCGTCAATAATCTATAAGGTTGTCGCGTTGTGTTGAGGATCTGGACCACACCACAGCCATAGCACAAAAATTTGCATTCGAATATTGACTTAAATTCGTTACATTTGGATACATTATAGGAAATTGTAAAACGTTTGACCTAGCCTAATAGCCTACTAGGATGGAGCATATTTTCAAAAGTAACCTATTCACTCGGGATTTGAAGACTGCGAGATTGTACTGAACTGGGAGAACAGATGATAAGAAATGAGATGAGTTTCGCCAGGTTTGATTGGTATTTATAGTGCGTCTGCTTGACCGGTGGTGGAAGAGGTCGTGAAACCAGAGACAAGAAAATGGAGAATATTAGGGGAGGTACATAACCGCTACTGGAGTAATAGATGCTTACAATAATAATGGTGATGAATGGTTGTACGAGAGTAAATTTCACGATAGAATATAGGTATCTAAAATAAAGAGTAGGTAAAGCTTATATTTAGTGCTCGTTGTTATGGGTGTGCGATGTTGGATATATGTGCTGATTCCTACTTACTACATGGCTGGACCATACATAGTATTATAAGAGTAATCCAAAACAGTGCCGGATTTATATTTTTCATGAGTGTAGGCAACTTTGTCCCGCCGCCCCATGTACTGAGCCCTTCATTATTAGCTGCGCACCCCCCCCCCCCCCCGGTAGACATACAATTTGATTGTCTGCAATCGAGTGACCGTCCTCTGAAATCTGCCGCCCCCCTAGGACGCCGCCGCCCCTAGGCCGCGGCCTATACGGCCTGTTTACAAATCCAGGACTGATCCAAAATAGAAAATAATCTAGATTGGTCACATTAAGCAAGATCGTGCCACCACGCCCTGCCGCGCTTTGCCATAGATAGACAGGGGTAGGTAGAGAAATTAGAATGGAAGATTTGACGTAGAAGATACTTAGCTTATGATTAAACATGGATTTAATATCAACTTCGTGGATTTTACAAAGGCAATAAGGGTATCTGTCAGAAACAGAAACAAATGGCTGAATATAAAAATAAAACTATGGCTAATGTAATGATGAGTCAAAGAAAAGTAGTACAAATAGATAATTATGAAAAGGCTAGCCTAGTGATATCTTTTCTAATCGATAACAGTGATCTAACCGGCTATGGTGAAGCTTATTTAAGTTTAGCGTATAATACAGTAATATTTACAACGATTCTTTAGGTTTATCCGCGCCAGGAAGACTCAGAAAGAGGGTAATCGGACAATGGTCGCTGCCGAAAACTTGGTCCCTGATGACGTTGTCGCAAAGTGTGGGCAGCAGTCTTTCTGATATGATAAAATAATCCAATCTCCTGAAAATAAAAGAAGAAGTCTTAAATATTAAGTTATCCTTACAGTGTTATCTACGTAAACTTATACTACATATACATAGTATAAAACAAAGTCACTTTCTCTGTCCCTATGTCCTTATGTCCCTTTGAACGCTTAAATCTTCAAAACTACGCAACGGATTTGATGCTTTTTTTATAGATAGAGTGATTCAAGAGGAAGGTTTATACGTATAATAAAACCGTGCGAAGCCGGGGCGGGTCGCTAGTATTATTTTAGGAAATATTTGTATGTATATGTGTGGTATATGTAAAAACTACTGGACCTATTTCAAAAATTGTTTCACCATTACAATGCTACATTATCCCTGAGTAACATAGGCTAACAAATAGCATCTCTCTCATCCCAGTAGGACACAAAATAAAGGCGTTTGAAAATAGGTACCTACCTACTCATCTTGAAACTCTTTTCTTTTCAGTCCCACCTTTTCCTCACATTATTGTTTACACCTACAGGGTATCAAGAAACATGTAAGTAATAAAGTAGATATGTTACGAGGCACCCTGTATTAACAGAGATAAAAGCATACCATCCAACATTCTTAGCACGACAATTCATCATGTAGGTCCAGAACGTATAGGCGCTCTTCTTGTCAGGGTAAAGGTGGCGGAAGGTGTCCACAAAGCCGTCCCCTAGGAGCTCAGTCATGCCTTCTCTCTCCTCGTTCGTAAAACCAGCGTTTTTACGGTTTGTCTTCGGGTTCGCTAAATCTGCAACATTTATGACGTTCGTTAGGTACTCAATTTATGATATCTATTTAGTTAAAGATTTACAAGTCTTTTACGTCGAGTAACAAGATAATATGGTAGGTACAAAACTAAATAAAAATATTTAGGTACGTATATAGATGTAAGGCCGGTTTAAAACCAATTAAACCAATCCGTTTAAAACGAAAAAAACCGTTTTAAACCATATTAAACCATTTTTTTTGGTTTTAAACTCGTGGTGTTGATGACTATGTTTTTCTTAATTTTAACTATTTTCTTGATTTTACCGATGTAGAACATAAAAACTGTATAAAAATTTGCTAATGTGGCATATAATAAAATTGATAACCTTATTTAAATAAGCAATTCGTTCGATTTTATATGGTTTAAAACCAAACTCGCACACTTACACTCTCGTGGCGGTCTCTCTATGTTAGGTACTATCGAGTGGAAGTGTGTGAGTTTGATTTTTAAAGAATTTCGGTACTATAGATGTAAACACACCGATTTAAAACGTTTTAAACAAATTTTTGCAGTTTTAAACCTCAAACAGACCGTTTTCAACGATTGAAAACTCGCCTTCATAATTTTAGGAAATGTGTTTTAAACTTGACTATGGGCAATTTTTGGTCACCTGATGTAGGTACCTACCTACCTAGTCATGTTTCGTTTTACTCAGTTTTACAAAATCAACAGAAAGGTTACCTTTCTGACTGACCCTGCATTAACACAAAGTCTACTTTTCATCGCATAAATCAGTTTAGGGTAGGTTACGTACCTACCTAAATGGGATAGAAATAGCCTTGAAAGGTTTTCATAGAAATAACTAATAAATAACGCGCGCGAAGCTGCGGTCATATACTTAGGTACTAGATATTTATAACATTTATTAGAGCAAGAGCCCACGACGGCTAGCCTTTCGTTATTTTATAAAAGCTGAAAGTTTCTCTGTGGCTGTCTCCAATACAGGTAAGAAAGAACTAACCGCGGCTATATAGTTTCGATTGTGGATACTTTGGCAGGTAACAAGTAGTAAAGGTGTATAAAATAGTACCTTAAATTTGTTAAAAGTATAAAGTCCAATTTTTGTATATTTTCTTGCTACCTAGACACCCATAAACTAGGGTTGCCAACCGTACTCTAAAATAGAGTATTGTACTCTATATGATGAAGGCGAACTCTATAATCTATAACACTAATAGAGTACGCCAAAATACTCTTTTTGATTCAATGTTAACTATGTTAGTGCCAGTCATGATTAAATGTTGCACACCCATTATCGTAACCAAAAAAGTCGACCTCTTCTACTGCTAATACGCAGGTATGAATGGATGAGTGTTAGAATGTTTAGATTAACTTGTACAATGCTTTTGAAAATAAAGAAAAATATTTTTTACAACGAATATTACAGTCAAGGAATAGAAAAAAAAAACTACTATACAATTGAAACCATTGAGCTAACTGCAGACAGTTGCAAACAGTCTAAAGGTAGCAATTGATTTAATCAATTGATCCATGTCAATACCAGTCTGAAGCGTCCGCAAGACACTGGCTGCATTTCCTACCACGCTGTATGGCAATGCTGATGCGCTGAGCCAGATACTCACCAGCTCTTGGGTCACACGTCGCATCGACCAGACGCTTAGATATTTTTTTAAAAACCGGAGAGCCTCGGTACCCCACCGACCTAGGGTCTCGACTCCAAGGGGAGCAAATTTGTAGGTTCTCTCGAGACCTGCATATTTGAGCCTATTGATTGAGTATATGAGTATATAATAATGATACTCTATTTGATAAGTGCGTACTCCTTTTTACCTCCTTTGAAGTCAAAACTACTCTATTTCTTCAAATAAAAGTTGGCAACCCTACCATAAACCGTAATAAATTTCAATTGTACTTTCTGTTACTTGGGACCCATAAAATATCTTCCGTTAGTCTTTGCCCAAAAGCGAGGTAGTATAAATGATTTTTACATCTTGCCAGACAGACACATTGAAGAACCGCGGTAGGTGAGCGCGAGGTACCAACAAGGTGTTCAAGCGGGTGCGAGTGAGATAGGGCGCTTTGTCTATTGCGATCTTTTAAGATATAATATAAAAATGTCTTTACTAAAATAATAATAATACAATAAAAATAATTTAATTACTTTCATAAGTTACTTATACAAATGATTTTTCTTTAATATTATAGAGTACTAAAAATAATTTATTTTTATTTTATAAAATAACGAAGGGCTGACCATCGTGGGCTCTTAGGCTATATAACAATGGCGTAGTCGTCCGTTTTACTTGCGCGTGAAAGAGACAACGTTATATCTTCAAAGACATCGCGCAACGGTGCCGCCGCCGCCCGTGGGTACATACACACACATACGTCTTGCGCTAGAGATTGCAAAAGTTTGTATGAAAATTAAATATAACATTTAATACTATAGTTAATAAAGCGTTATAGGTTATAGCGTTTTTGTCGGATATTTCTCCTAAGTACCTACTTAAAACTTCAACTAAGTTAACTAGGCGCTTTAGTATTATTTTCGGTATTTTCGGGTATTTTATCACTACTTAACATAACATAAACAAAACAATATAAATTATTACAAAAGTCCGTAGGTATGTAATGGTATAATTGACAAGCAAAGATTATTTTTTTACTTACCTACATCTGTCTGGTATGTCTTCGAATATTACAGTTGTAATATTTGTATGCCTAAAACTTGATTTATATAATACTAGTTAGTTGCGACCCGTGGCTTCGCCCAATTAATTGAAATGACGGAAATTTAGTTGTCACATTTCAAAAATTTACTGCACGCCGCCTCCTAGTTTCGTAATAATAAAAAATATATGTTTAATTATTTCCTTTTTAGTTTATTTATACCGAGAGAGTTTTTAGTGAATCAAACTAAGGAATAATAATTTTTCATCCAAACTTTACCACCCTATTTAAACCAATCAAAGGGTAAAAATTCCTAATTTTTATATCTTATGTGTTATTCTAGGTCCTTAGCTGTCTACATACCAAATTTCATGAAAATAACTTAAGTATTTACGGAGATTATTATAACAAACATTCACATAGAATTTTTACCATTTATTACTATTACTTAGTAAGAACTTTTCCCTTGAAATAACTCTACGTCCTTTTCAGGAAAATAAAGCAAAAATAAAGACTTTTTTGGAATGTTACCCGTTTTATAGTATAGATGAAAATTTAATATGTCATTTGAAAAAAATATAAACTAAATTTAATGAACGTTGACTTTATATTATTATAAATATTTTCTTAATCATTCACATTGTTAATGTATTTCTAATATTATTAATTATCTAAATAACTATAAGATTTACCAAATGTATTTAGTAGTTAGTGACATGCCAATGTTAGTAATTAACTTAGTAAACTAGTAATATTTGCCAGCACTAGTGTTCGCGTGCGTAATTAAACAAAACTTTTTAATAATATTAGACTATTGAATATATTAATATATTCAATGTCAGCACTAGAGGTAGAGATTGGACGCGTGTACACGATGATGATGGTTGAACCGGCAACGTCGCATTTCTGGGATTGTTGATCATACACAGTACTTACTTATGTACCTAAATAGGTAATTTTGAAATGTTGATTATTGAATAAATACTTACCTAAACGTTACTACACATTTGTTCTAAATATTATACCCAATTATAAACAACTAGCAGCGCCTCGCGGTTTCACACGCGTAATTCCCGTTCCCTTGGGAATTCCGGGATAAAATATAGCCTACGTGTTATTCCTTATTACAGTAGTAATAGTACTATAATCTATCTCTGTGCCAAATTTCATCCAGATCCGTTCAATACTTTTTGCGTGAAAGAGTAACAAACTTCCATTCATACAAACTTTCGCGTTTATTATAGGTACCTATTAGTAGGATACAACAATACATTACCTACATAGAAATATATTTTGTATTACCTAAACATATATAATACCTAGATAGAACCCCGGAGCAAATATTTTGCGGATCGTACATTAAACATATTTTATTTGTCCCAAGGCGGGAATCGAACCAGCAACCTCCTGCGTCGCAGGACCTTCTTTGAAATGTTGCCTATTAAAAAAGTAACTTTAAAATTTAATTGTTCTATTCTTTATTTACAGTTATCATAGCGTATTATAAATATATCATGGAAAGTGCGTGCATGGCGTTACAATATAATAATATGTAGGTACCTACATAATATGTATATATATCATAGAAATGTGCGTGCACGGCGCGCGCGGCGCGGAGTTTATGGATATGCATGTGTGTGTAGGGTAGGCGAGCTGGCAACGTCGCGGCCGGTTTAAAACCGAATTAAATTGATTTATTTGTCGTTTTAAATTATTACATTTTGTAATTTTTTTATTAATTCTTGTATTTTAAAACAATTATGGACTATGTATTTAAATTGTATGTTGGTACCTACTGTCTGAAATGAATGATTTGATATGATACCGCTAAGTTTATCAATATCCATAGGTAATTAGGTACACAACAAAAAAGAAAAGTACTAGTTTTATTACGGAAAAACGTAATCATCAAACGATAGTGTTTTAAATCGAAAAAAATGGTTTAAGTACCTATTTGAGTTTTAAACGGGATTTTTCGTTTTAAACTGATTGGTTTAGTTGGTTTTAAACCGGCTTTACAACTATAGTAGGGACTTGACGCAATGTTGTATGCGAGTTTTCAACCATTTAAAACGATTTGTTTGCGGTTTAAAACGGCGAAATTTGGTTTAAAACGTTTTAAATCGGTTGATTTACATCTATAGGTACGTAATAACAATAAACGCATACTTAGTCCGTCTACGACGACGGTGGCGAGCCTTACTTTTTTGTTTCATTTACCTACTTGTTTTCAAATTCTAGTTCTGGACTATTTAATATCCATACTGCGTGAGAGTGGGTGGAGTGCTAGTAATTATTGATAAAAAAATGATAAAATAAATTTTAGAATACACACCTATTTCATTGTGGGAAACATTCATATCCCCGCATATTATCACAGGCTTTTTCTTATCTAATTCCTTAACATGCCTACGGAATTCTTCGTTCCATTGCAGTCTTTTCGGCAGAGTGACTAGTTTGCGTCCGGAGTTCGGAACATACACGCAGATCAAATAGAACTGCTCGTATTCAGCCGTGATGATGCGGCCTTCTTCATCCAGTTCCTCGTTGTTCAAGCCCTTTTGTACGTTAATGGCTAGTTGCGTTGTATAGATGTTAACACCGGCGTGGCCGTCTTTCCCGCCGCTACACCAGTAGCCGTGGTATCCAGGCAAGTTTGTTAGCTCATCTGGAAGCTTATCTTCAGCGCATTTCGTCTCTTGCAAGCAGAGAATGTCGGGCTTCTCATATGTCACGTAGTCTAGACCGCCCTTTTCTAACCAAGACCGGATTCCAGCGACGTTCCAACTTGATATTTTGAAGTTCCATTCTTTGCTTTGAGAGTTCTTGGATTCGTTAGAAAAGTCTATCGCTTGGTAATCAGTGGCCGCCTTGTTTTTAGGAGGGGCTTTCTTTTTCTCCTCAGGCGCTGTAACATTGTATGTTCTCTATACTAATTTTACTGTAATTTAGTTTCTAGTCACCAGCACTAAGTTTCCGCAACCTTTTTTAAAAAAGCCTTAAGTACCCAAGTGGTTTTTAAAATGGTAGATAATTTACGTTCAAAGCGTGGTTGCAAGAGTGCAATAAGAGTAAACTTTTATAATTCTCAAATATCCGTATTTTCAAATGACTTCAGATTTTCAGTATATTTTCATGCAAATTTAAAAGTAGGTATGGAATGATTCTGGAAAAAAGCTGTACCTATACATTTAATTGAGTACTAAAATCTATGAGTGCATTATTTACTGCATTATACCTAACCCAATTAGTAAATTACCCTTCAGGCTAGTGTTATGTATATCAAGGCCGTGAAATGAATATCATAAAATAGGATAGGGCTAAAGCTGTTATTTGAAAGGTAAGTAAAAAGCATTCCATAAATATCCAGTAATCTTTATTGAAAATTATAAAACACACTTAATCAGTTTAAATTAAACAATATCAATAAATACCTAAAAGTACACATGCTATTTACCCTTATCATCTGCTTTTTTCCCCCGCCCCCTGGCTTTAGGCTTTGCCTCTGGAATTTCTTCATCTTCCTCAATGTCTTTGGAGTCGCCTGCAATGAAGAAAATCAATATTCAATACATTATACATTTTGCTTAGAAGTAATTTTTTTAGACATTTTTTATTTTGTATTTGGAATGTGCCAAACCTCAACTAGAATAAGGTTTGGAAGCAAAGTCACGTGCCTCGTTTTTTTGGAGAGAGAATCGCAGAAACGAAATTTCCCGCGGGAACATTTTACCGTCACATTTCACGCGTTCTACCTACATTATCCTCCCATCTCTACCAATTGACTCTACCACTGAAAGTGCAATAAGCACTTTCAATCAATTATCGTACATATTTATTACTATATTATCAAAGTCTAGCAGCGCCTTGCAGTTTCACCCGCGTAAAACTCTCCACACACTGAAGCCGGAGGCGGAGCGGAGGCGAAGGCGTGCGAGTTGTATTCTATTGAATCATGTGAAAGCCTACACACACACCTCAGGCGGTGGCAGCGCGGTGCCATAGGAAAAACCGCCACGCCTCCGGCTTCTGTGTGTTTTCAACTTAATTCCCGTTCCCGTGGGACTTGCGGGATAAAATATAGCCTATGTGTGTGTCCAGACTATAATCTATCTTTCTGCCAAATGTCATCCATATCCGTTCAGTAGTTTTTGCGTGAAAGGGTAACAAACATCCATCCATCCATACTTACAAACTATGTATTCAATTTCCATGTAATTTTCTGTTTTTATTTTTTTGTTTTTAAAATGGACGGCTCAAGAAAAGTCCCCTACAGTTATCGTGCGAAACAATAAAACTAAAGTCGTCATCACCCGCGTTGGTACCAAATGAATTAGACGCAGCAACATTGTAAAAACGTAGCAGCTGCATGTGCGCGCGATCTTCAATTGAAGATGTTAACAATAGCAGCTTGCTCCTATTCTTTTCCGCGCCATCTTTTGCAGCACCTGGCGTCTAACGTCTTGGCGCGAAAATAATAATTATTATTATCATCCTATCTACCATAGCGTTTGTGTCAATACAAAAAAAACATTATTATTACTGCTTATATCATATTATTATTTTTGACTTACTTACTAGTTTATGCCCGCGGCTTCGCATGCGCTGTTTCTATGCATTCAAGGAAATAGCCTTGAATCTCTATCCCATGGGAACTGATTTATAGTCTATGTGTCATTCCAGGGCTAGAAATATGTCTATTCAATATATAATCTATGATCTGTTCAGTAGTTTTTATGTGAAAGAGTAACAAACATCCATTCATACAAACTTTCGCTTTCATTATATTAGAAAGGATAATATGATATTACATATTATTATTAATATGATCAATCAAACAAGTCATAGGCTTGCATGATGCAAGCCTAGTTTATTAACTAGGTAATTAAGCTACTCAATCTATGTGAGAAATAGCATCCAGATTTATAAAATTTGACATTGATGCAACAAGTGATGCAGATTTTTACAATTTTGTCTTTTATATTTGCTCTTTCATCTTGCATAGTTCAGGCTAGTTGCAAGTAAAGACCACTAAAATTAATTTAAAGTTGAATAATTTATGTTACAAGCTGGGCATAATTATGATTGCAAAGAACATCTCAAGTTTTTTACAGTGTCTTGTGAGGTCTATAAGTAAAAAATATATACCTTTGCCTTCTTTCTTATTAACCTTCCTCTTCTTTGCTGCAGGCAATTCCTCAGAACCATCATCTTTCTCCTCACTATCCTCTTTGGTCTCCTTCTTTCCCTTTTTGCCCTTTGCTTCTTTCTTTTTAATTTCCTCAATGGGTTCATCTTCATCCTCTATTTCCTCTGCTTCATCACTCTCTTGTATTGTCTCCGTGTATTTGACTGGAGCCTTCTTTCTACCTCTGCCTGGCTTGGCTTTAGGAAGCTCCTCTACACTTTCAGCATCTTCGTCGGGCTTAGCCACTGGTTTCCTCCCTCTCCCGCGCCCTTTAGGCTTCTCTTCAACAACTCCTTCTTCTGGCTCAGGCTTTGCCTTCTTGCCTCTGCCTTTAGGCTCTGCTTTAGCAGTTTCTTTTTTGGGCTGCTTCTTGCGCCCTCGACTAGATGGAGCTTTTGCTGACTCATCACCATTTGTTTCAACACTCTCATCATCAGCAGCAATGGCAGAACCGTCGTCAGCGGAATTGTCATCAATAGATTCAGGTTCCTCATCAATTTGAGTTTCTTCAACCTTCTTTCTACCTCGTTTAGATGGTGGTGCTGATTCTTCTTTGCCATTATTATCTATATCATTTCCAGAATCGCCTGCAGCCTTTTTGCCACGCTTTTTCTTTTCTATAGGAGCTGATACCTTTTCATCAAGCTCTAGATCTTCTACCTCAGGCTCTACCTCTACTGGCTTAGCTTTACCTCGCCCCTTTTTAGTGGCTTCATTTGTTTCAGTGGCTTTCTGGAAGTAGGATATTCATTTTAGAAATAATTATCATAGAGAGCCTTATAAAGTTTATAACATTCCAACTCAAATAAATAATGTTTAAATTTAAATGTACCCATTGTCACCAAATGTAACCTACAAAATCGTAATGCATGTTTTTAGCATGTGATAAATATTTTACAGTACCTAGATAAGTACATCCTAAATGATAGCAGTTTTTAAAAATCTCTTTTAAGCTTTTTTGAAGACTTAGAAACAAAAGTAATTAACTTTTCTAGTAATATCAACCGAATATCAAAATGAAACATTGGAGCGCCTTTTTAAAAATGTCTATGTTTTCCCTCTCTGACCCATGCATGTGTATGTAAAACAGTATTTTCAAATGCAAGTTAATGAAATAACAATTTGTTACACTGAAACCACAATAACGTGCAAAACAGGTAAGTGATGAACCTAAAATTCGAAATAACATAAATTGTCGTAAAACAATGTATTTTCATCTGTTGTTTGCTGCTTTTGATGGACCGCGCAAATTCGAGGAAATCAGAGTTTTTACATTAAAATCAGTACCTTTGCTTTTGCTGTCCTTGGTGCCATATTAGTGTGTAAGTAATAAAAGGTTCACTGGATAATAAAACTGTATTTTGAGTGATATTTGCAATAATATTGATGCAAATTTATTTCAAGGCGGGCAGGCGAACGACGACGAAAGAGTTTCCGTTCCGGCGAAATTTGACAGATGCCGCCAATTTTTTTTTTTCACTATTTCTTTGTACGTGCTATAGTCCTTTAGCCTTTCGCCACGTGGTTTTACTCTCATTCCACACAGTTGCACTACCTACAGCATTAGCACACCCGTAGACTTAGATTTTTTTCACTACAATAATATTAAAAGCACACCACCTCTCACTTCGTATTGAAATTTAACATCTGATTGATGTTAAATACATACAACAGCAAATGTAATAAGGTAATGCAAGGTAATGCAGCCAGTGTCTTGGGGACGCTTCCGACTGGTATTGACATGGATCAATTGAGCTACCTTTAGACTGTTTGTAACCGTCTGCTGTTAGCTCAATGGTTTCAATTGTAAATACTAGTTGTAATTTTTCTATTCCTTGCTTGAAATTTTCTTTGTTAATAAATCTAGAAATTTTACATACAACATAACTGTCTTATTAGTAAGAACGTCGAGTGAGTACGTAGGCCGTAGGCTGCCGTGCGTACCTACATAATGGTGGGTGCGAACCTGAGCCCCCATGCAAAACATTTCTTTTCTTTTGGAAACTACATCCCCAACTTGAATGAAAGTTAACGAATCGGATATGAAAAAGCTACCTATATTTGTAGCGTTTTAGTTTTTCAAAAAATGTTATTGATAAGGGCGGAAACATATTTACGTGTCGCGACATAACCCCCACCACCGCTCTGGCGCAATCGGCGAATCGGCGGCTAGCATTCTGCGACACGATAGACCGTGTCGCGCCATACAAGTATGTCCCTAACCATACTAAATGTATGAAACCGATATGCTTCTGGCGCGCCCCGACACACCGCGACACGCAAGTATGTTTCTGACTTAACATTCTTTTCTTTTTTTATTTTTGAAAAATTAGTTTCGCCCAATGACCTGTATCTATACAAGATATATAGAGGTCAGTGGTTTCGCCTCATTTAAACTCTCCAGACACTGAAGCCGGAGGCGGAACGGAGGCAAAGGCGTGGCGGTTTTTCCTATGGCACCGCGCCGCCGTAGTCGTCGCCTCCGCCTGCGGTGTGTGTGTAGGCTTTCATAGGATTCCATACCCGCCTCCGCTCCGCTCCGCCTCCGGCTTCTGTGTGTTTCGAACTTTAATGATGATCATCATCAGCGAAGGTCGAATCAATAAGCTGGTTGGCTTTTGAGATCATGTTATTTTATTCTTACCTTGGGTTGTATGTATATTGACATCTTATCTTCATTTAGACGAGCTATGCGGTATTTCAAGTCCCTCGAAGAATTTTAATTTTGATGGTACTTAGTATTTGGGACTGACAAAAACTGACTTGGAAAAAAACCTAGATGGCGAGCAGTGCTAGGAATATAAGGGAGGAAGGATTACCTATTTAAGGCATACATACCTCATTTTCTAACGTTTCCTAATATTTCATAATACTGAATTTACATGGATAGCCTTATTTTATGTTTGTAAATTTTATGATAGAAATTTAAAATGTATATAGGTACGAGGCAATAACACAGAATATAATATACAAGAAACATTAAATCCTAATATGGAGTTTCTCTGAAAATTACCTAGAAAGAAGTCTATCCACCCTACGTCTATAAATCATTTATTACACCATATGAAAATACTCAAAAAGGTTTAAGTTTGTTATTTTTCTTTTGTTTTATTATTTTTTTAAAGTAGTTTTAATCCTTAATGTTTAGTTTAGTTAAAGTTTTTTGTGGATATTGAGAAATAAATATTTTTCATTTCATTTTTCATTCTATTCATTTTAAGTTTAACAGTCAGTCGCACAAATATTATATTGCAACCCAATTACAGTTTGCAGCTCTTTCTTGCAGCCCAAAGATCTTATTTTTTAAATTATGTATAAGTAGGTATTTACTGTGTCTTTACCGTCATGTCTAGACTGTGTAAATCATTCAACATTTTAAAAAGATCCGTTCTGGATTCTGGATTTAGGTAAATCCTTAAACTATATATATAAAAGAAAGTCGTGTTTGTTACAACACCTATAACTCGAGAACGGCTGGACCGATTTTTATGTTTTTGGATTTGTCTTCGTCGGGAATAGCATATCACTACATAGTATAAAACAAAGTCGCTTTCTCTGTTCCTATATCCCTATGTCCCTTTGAATGTTTAAATCTTTAAAACTACGCAACGGATTTTGATGCGGTTTTTTTAATAGATAGAGTGATTCAAGAGGAAGGTTTTTACGTATAAAATAAAACCGTGCGAAGCCGGGGCGGGTCGCTAGTTAGGTATGTATAAAAATATGATATTTGACAAATAAATAAATTTCCCCGCGGGCGACGCTGCGGGGCGCAGCTAGTTATTTATAAAAAAAAGTCTGTTGTTAACATAAAAGTAAATAAATTTATTAAAATAACTTTGTTACAGCCTTTCAATTTCAACTTCTTGATTATTTCTGCATCTTGTTTGTCGCAATTTTGACAAGTATAGCTAAGTTGAAAGTGAAGTTGACGTTGCACGTTGTCGGTCGGTGTCGTGTCGGTCTGTAATTCTGTTTTTCTAAATATGTGGTCGGCATTATTCGTTCATGTAGCACATTTTTATTAATTTCTCGAAACATACATATGTTACGTTCTATTTTTAGGTGAAAGAGGTTTGGCAGAGCTGGACTCGTAATGGTATGTTTCAATTCCTCCTTCCCCTTATAAAGGTACCATCAAAACAAAACTGAATTCGTTTCATTTCTTCACTAACAGCAGCTGTGTACTGCTTCTACTATTTTATTGTGCTGTGATATTTTTTATACTGCATACAGCTAAACACTGATCTCTAAGATACTTAATTTAATAGTAGGATTAAGTTTTTATTCGTATTATAACCTTTAACTTTCAATTTCAGGCTAATCTAGACCGTAAGGGTACATTCAAAGTAGAATATCTACAAGAAATTGAAAAGAAAGTCCAGGCAATATGGGAAAAAGAGAAAATCTTCGAAATGGAAGCGCCAGATGATGGGAAAAAGTATGAAAAGTTTATGACTACTTTTCCTTTCCCATACATGAATGGGCGCTTGCATTTGGGGCATACATTCTCATTGTCAAAATGTGAAGTAAGTCATAGGTACAATGAGACTAACATGATTCATACTAAAAATATAATCATTACATTCAATACCTGTGATTTTCAGTTTGCAGTTAGATACCAAAGACTGAAAGGCAAGATGGTACTCTTCCCATTTGGCTTCCACTGCACTGGTATGCCTATTAAAGCATGTGCAGATAAGCTGAAGAGAGAGATGGAGGTATTTGGATACCCACCTGTTTTTCCTGAAGAAGAAGAGGTATTGGTCAAGGATGAAGGTAACCTGGTTTTAGGCCATTTCTTCACTTGAATTAATAATGTATAGAACATACAATTAAAAGAAAAGAAAGAAAGAAAATATGTTTATTGGTTCAGTCACAGCTGTAAACTTGTTAATATTAACATAGAAATGATTTATATGCTTAACTATTTATAAAGTAGGTACATGAACTAGTAACCTACTTCAATAACAGCAGGTGTAAGCAGCAAACCAATAGGTCCTGTCTCAGCATAATGTTGCTCCATACAATTTAATACAAAACAACAACAAAACTGAGCAATAATGATTTCAGAATAAAATCTTTAGTTATTTTAAGTAGACAACAAGAATTATTCTAAGAAAAAGTATTTTTAGGTGACATCATACCAAAAGACAAAAGCAAAGGTAAGAAAAGTAAAGCTGTGGCCAAGACAGGTGGGGCTAAGTATCAGTGGCAGATAATGCAGAGCCTTGGGATACCTGATGAAGAAATAAAGCTATTTGCTAACGAAAGCTACTGGCTGGAGTATTTTCCACCTAGGGCTGTTGATGATTTGAAGAGAATGGGCATCCATGTGAGTTAACATTTATTTGATTCCTTTTAAGCAATGGTTCAGTAACTTGAAGATACTTAAACACACTCAGATTTAAGCATGTCTCAAGGTATGAAAATGTCATTTCAGATATTCTCAAATCTGTTTTGCGTTTTTGAGCATTCAAACATTATAATGATGATGAGGATGATATAAAAGGAATGAGTATTGCATTTATTGCCTGATAGCATTGACTAAGAGATCTTAGAGACACATTCTTTTACTGAAAACAGAAAAAAAATTACAGAGTGCATCTTCTACATGCCAATACATTGTTATTACTTATATAGTTTATGTTTTTCATTTTTCATGGAAATACGCAATGTTGATACATATTCGTAAATTTGTTATGCTTATATTTATCAAAAATATGAAACACCATCCTTTTTATTGACGCATCTGCTGTAAGTGGGACAGAAAATAATTGTACTAGGATTGCGTTTGCCTCAACACAACTAAATAAAAACTAGGCGCACTGATTAGCGTAGGCATAATTTTAGTGCGGACCTTTTTTGTCTGTTTCTTACTATAAAGGATTGTTACCCGGTGCCTGGTAGGAAACAATAAATCGGCCAAGTGTGTCTGATTCACTAATATCACAACACACTAATATTGTACTAGCCCCGTTTTCATGAATTTCTTCAAACTTTTGTCCCAAGGTGAGAATCGAACCTGCAACCTGCCTCGCAGATCTTCGCTACACCACTGTGGTCGTCAAAGATGTAATTGTCAATAACCTCTTCCTCCAAAATCTATCCTCGGGTCTACCATGTTGTATATTTATATTAGTATTAGAATCCCTGAAAACGATAATATTTTCCTAAACAGTTTTTAATTATCTAGGTTGATTGGCGTCGTAAGTTCATAACCACCGATGCGAATCCCTTTTTCGATTCGTTTGTGAGATGGCAGTTCCATCATTTGAAGAACCGTAATAAGATAATGTACGGCAAGCGGTATACGATCTACTCGCCAGTAGACAAGCAGCCTTGTATGGATCACGACAGGAGCACGGGAGAAGGGGCTGGGCCTCAAGAGTATACCCTGATCAAGATGGAAGTCTTGGAGCCATTACCAGACATATTCAAGTAAGAACTTTCAATCACAGCTGGATTATAGAATCACTGTGTTAGTTATGATTAAGTATAGAATCACTATGTATGTTAGTATTGGAGGTGGGTTCAAATCTGTACCATGAAATAAATTCCTATGGCGATTGGTGATCGTTAAACGATATGTCCAAATGTAAATTTCACATCTCGTCGGATGACATAATTTAATTGTTTCCAACTAATCAGCGTTGAATTTGTAAGCGGCCTAGCCATTCATACAAACTGGCTGATTCTACGATCCGGGAGCGACGTGTCTTTTAGCTTTATTATTTTTATTTTACTTACTCTTTTTATCATCATTTCTAGGCCCTTCAAAAGCAAAAAAGTTAGTTTCGTTGCTGCAACACTCAGGCCTGAAACAATGTACGGGCAAACCAACTGCTGGGTGCATCCCGATATAAAGTACATTGCCTTTGAGACAGTCAAAGACGGCATCTTTATAAGCACTCGCCGAGCCGCCAGGAACATGTCTTATCAAGGCTTCACAGAAAGAGATGGAGAGTATAAGGTGTTGAAAGAAATTGTCGGTAAAGATCTTCTGGGTATAGCACTTAAGGCTCCTCTGACGTGCTATCCGAAGATATACTCTCTGCCAATGTTGACGATTAAGGAAGACAAAGGCACAGGCATCGTTACCAGCGTTATTTCCGACTCTCCGGACGACTATGCAGCTTTCGTCGACTTGGAGAAGAAACCAGCTTTCAGAGAAAAGTATGGCATCACAGATGAAATGGTGCTACCATACAAAGCAGTGCCAATCCTTGAGATACCAGAATTCGGTAATCTGTCCGCAGTATTTGTGTACGACAAGCTGAAAATTCAGAGCCAAAATGACCGTGAGAAGCTAACGCAAGCCAAAGAGATGGTGTATTTAAAAGGTTTCTACGACGGCGTGTTACTCGTCGGAGAATACAAAGGTAGCAAGATTCAGGATGTTAAGAAAAACATTCAAGCGAAGTTAGTGAAGGAAAACAGCGCCGTAGTTTACTACGAGCCGGAGAAGACTATTATGTCGAGATCGGGAGACGAGTGTGTGGTCGCGCTCTGCAACCAGTGGTACCTGGACTACGGTGAACAGGGGTGGAAGGCTCAGACGGAAAAGGCCCTCGGGGCTATGAACACCTACCACGATGAAGTCAGGAAGAACTTCCAAGCTACCCTCAGCTGGCTGCATGAGTACGCTTGCTCCAGGACCTATGGCTTGGGAACTAAACTGCCCTGGGACACGCAGTGGGTCATCGAATCTCTCTCCGATTCTACCATCTATAATGCCTACTATACCATATCGCATTATCTACAAGGAGACACATTTAGAGCTAACAAAGAAAATGCCTTGAAAATCAAGGCTGAAGAAATGACCAGCGAGGTTTGGGATTACATCTTCTTCAAAGATGCGCCCTTCCCGAAAGGAACAACGATTGCTAAAGATAAACTGAACCTTATGAAGAAGGCTTTCCAATTTTGGTAAGTACAATATCAAATAAAAATACTAAATTATTTATCTAGCAACATAAGTTACCTTTAAGCATACATTTACAATAAGGAAGGACTTGGGAGCTTATTATAATAGATAGGTTTAGATATGTACAGGATTGACTACAGACAGCCCCACACTAGGCTCATGGGTATTCGAGCATGATACCCAGAAGATTGACTTATTTCTAGGGAATCAAAGAAAACTTCACAGATTCAATATTCAGTTAACTTGTGTTTACATTCAGAACATTAGACAATGGCGTCGTCGGTAGGCGAGGCCTGAATGTATGTTATTTCACTAGACATGTGTGTGAAAGGGATAGACTCAAAAAAGTGAGTAGGTAGTGAATATATCGCGTGCGTGTATGTACTACTCAGATACACTACTGAGATACTAGATAAACTATTGAGTGAAGTCTTAAAAAAAACAATTTTTGGAGTATTTAAATATGTGGTAACAGGCTTGGTTTTAGAGTTTATATTATTATTTATTTTCGCCCAAAGTTGGGGTAAAATCAGTGTTGAAATACAAATATTTAGAACTTTTAAAGATAGTATTTCTCAAATGTATAAAGTTTTTCGGTGAATGCATTGCAGTGGTATGCAATTTTTAATTGTGTAAGGATTGTGTGTAGTTTTAGTGTCACAGATTGCATATTTGTGTAAATATATGGATATTTTTTTGACGACCGATGTGGTGCGGTGGGCGAAGGGCCGCCTGCGACGCAGGAGGTTGCGGGTTCGATTCCTGCCTCGGAACAAATTTGTGTACGATCTGCAGAAATTTGTTCCATTGGTCTGGGTGTTTTCTATGTATAATAAAAAATATCTATCTATGTAATGTATTGTATTAAGTATATCAGTCACCTAGTACCCATAACACAAGCTCTGCTTAGCTTGGGGCTAGATGATGCTGTGTGGACTGTCCGGTTTTTTTTCTTTTATATTTATTTCGAATCCGATGTTATAACTTTGGTTTTAACAAAATAATAAAATGCTGCAACGCTTGCACAGGTATCCAGTAGATCTCCGAGTATCCGGAAAGGATCTGATCCAAAATCATCTAACATACTACATTTACAATCACGTCGCGATTTGGGACAAAGAACAAGACAAGTGGCCAGTGGGAATCCGAGCTAACGGCCATCTGATGCTGAATTCTGCTAAAATGTCCAAATCCGAGGGGAACTTCCTAACATTATCGGAGTCAATTGATAAGTTCTCAGCTGACGGCATGCGCTTGACTTTAGCTGATGCAGGCGATTCCGTAGAAGACGCCAACTTTGTGGAGAGCACTGCTGATGCGGCTATTCTCAGGCTGTATACCTTCATTGAATGGGCCAAGGAGATATTGGATGTGAAGCAAACGTTCAGATCGGGTAAGATTCTAACTGTTATAATAATAATCAGTCGTTTATTTCCAATAATATTTATTCTAATAGGTTGTTTGACTAACTTTGGAAAATTGTTCCATAGTAATTAATTTTTCTAAAACTTAACCAATAATAAAAAAGTAAGAAACCATTTCTCAAGCGTAAAATTAAACCATATTATTCTTCAATCCCTCATAATTTTAGTTAATTTGTTGAATGAGTACTTTTAATTAGGATCTTAATTTAATAAACATGTACAATGTACAAACACAATACAGAAGAAATGCTAAGATTAGAGGAAATATAAAAGGCTAAGGCATTTTATATTTCCTCTTGGAATGGATGATTTAGCGATAAGTCGCTAGGTATAACCTCTTCCAAGCATCCTTACAATATAAACTAACTGACTTAACATATTTTAGGAGAATACAACTTCCACGACAAAGTATTCGTAAGTGAGATGAGCACTAAGATAAAGCAGACTGACAACAACTACAATAAGATGCTCTTCAAAGAGGCGCTGAAAACTGGTTTCTTCGAGCTGCAAGCTGCTAGGGATAAATACAGGTAAGTCAACTTATGTGTATATGTATACTTAAACCTATAAGGTAGATACATAAAATAATAAAAACTCTACAAAGAAGATTTCTTTTTGTATATGTTATTTTTTTTTTGTTTGGTTTCCAGAGAGCTGTGTTCAGAAGGCGGCATGCACCGCGAGATAGTCGTCCGCTTCATAGAAACGCAGGCGGTTCTCATATCGCCCATCTGTCCACACGTCGCGGAACACGTGTGGGGGCTGCTGGGGAAAGGATATGATTTTAAAACCGGCGCAAGCGACGGGGTCAAGGTAGATGTAATAAATGCTAAAATATGTATGCATATCAAAGGTTAGCATTATGCCTACAGGGACAGGGACCTTTTAAGTATATAAAATACTAGCGACCCGCCCCGGCTTCGCACGGTTTTATTATACGTATAAACCTTCCTCTTGAATCACTCTATCTATTAAAAAAAACCGTGTCAAAATCCGTTGCGTAGTTTTAAAGATTTAAGCATACAAAGGGACGTAGGATATAGGGACAGAGATAGCGACTTTGTTTTATACTATGTAGTGATATCAAAGGTCTATGTTAGCATTATGCCTACTTTAGGCTTAATGCTGAGACAGGGGCCTTTAAGTATATAAAATACTAGCTGGCACCCGCGACTTCGTCTGCGCAGGATTATTATTTCGAGAATACTCGCGGTGTAACTCGCGTAATTTCCGTTCCCGTGGGAATTCCGGGATAAAAAATAACCTATGTGCTATTCCAGACTACAATCTATCTCTGTGCCAAATACAGTTCATCCATATCCGTTCAGTAGTTTTTGAGAGAAAGAGTAATAAACATCCATCCATCCATACTAACGAACTTTCGCGTTTATAATATTAGTAGGATTCACATTATTTAACTTGCAGAGAGGTAGCATTCTGCACGCGTCTTGGCCAGTGCCGGGCGAAGTGGACGAGATAGCCGTGAAAGCAAGCGATTACCTCATGGACACGGCGCATTCCTTCCGCATTTACCTCAAGAACCACTGCGCTGTCAAGAAACCCAAGAAGGGAGAGACGCCCCAACCCGAGAAGAAACCAAACAAGGCTGTTATTTGGGTCGCGAAAGAGTATCCCAAGTGGCAGCATATCATACTTACGACGCTGAAGGAATTAAATGGGGTAAGTGGGTTCAGGGTTTTGTCTATTTATTATTAAAAAATATGTGATGTCACGTAACATGCATGTGTACTAAACCAAAAGGGTGTGTTTTTGGACCTAAGGGGATCAATTTGAATTCGTGGTATTTTTGAATGTCTATAATATTCGTTTTCTATTACACGTATATTTAGTGTTTTAAATTTCAGGCCTAAACACTGGCTTCGCTAAAAAACAGGCAAGAAAAACTGGTTGTCTAAAATATATAATTAAAAAAATGCAAGAGTGAAAATGAGAGACGATTAAATATTTTTTGAAAATAAAAAATACATAATATACGACATAAAAATTTGTAAATCAGAAGTTTACTCCCACGGAGTCCTGAATCACCCCCTTCGCGGACAATTATCCCTTTCGAGTGATGTTACATGGCACTCTGTATAAAAAGTGAAAAAAAAAACAAGTTTTCAATTGACTCTATTTACCATCAGAATACACATAGAAATCCCGGTGTAATATACATATAAACCTTCCTCTTGAATCACTCTTTCTACTTATTCAAATAAACCGCATTACGTTGCGAAGTTTTAAAGATCTAAGCATACATAGGGATAGACAAACAGCGGGAAACGACTTACAGTGGGTTGCCATATTATTAGGGACAGTCACAAAAATAGGGTATTTGTAAAGTCAGTGTCTAAAATTTATTAAAAACACAGATTCCAGAACAATAAAGCATTAATAATATGAAACAGGTATTATTAACTTATTATACGTAAAATAAACGGAAATTAACAATCAAAAAATTAAAATAGGTAGTATAGTAAAAATAATTCTGCGAGTTGTAGTAGTAGCTGAGTTTCCAGAACTTGCCTTGTCTCATTGTTCCCTGGACGATTTAGAGTCGTCCAACCCCTTTTGTGCTTATGACAGGCCAAACCATGATTTTAACAGGTTATTTAACCCTCTCCACGATGCAGTCAGGGTAGTATTTTTCACCTGGACGTCGTCGGACAAAGCTGCTCTTATCAGCAAAAATCATAAATTTTACTCATCTGAGAAACACAACTGAAAAATAAGAAAATTCTATATTCTTTTGGAAAAAAATAAGTTTAAATAGCTTGAAGAATGTTATGTAACCTTACTTCATTCTTCAGCAGTCTTCAGGCAGTGCTCACGAGCCCAGGCAAGTCATTTTTGCTTCATCGAACAGTCAACCGAAGTTTCTTCACAGTACGATGGCCTGTCAAGCCTTCCTCTGCGAACCTTCGCTGTACGATTCTCTTGGAAACTGGTTTTCCAGATTCCTGAACCATCTGAGCTAAGAGTCCAAGCTAAATCAATTATTTTTTCAAATTTATAAGTAATTATAAATAATAGTAATATAATACTTACATTTTACAAGTATTTATTACACAAAAGTTCAAATAATTTCGTGTAAAATATTCGATTTCGTAGTCACTCTTATGAATGTTTAGGCGTCCATGCGTCTCTTTCGCTATTAAATATTTGTAGAAAACTAACAAATATAATAAACACTTTAAATCAGTTTATAAAATATTTTTTAAACATGTTGTAAACTTAAAAAAATATTCCAGTCTTAGATTCCAGTAACATATAAACCATGTGCGCCCAAAGAGCAAAATCGAAAAAAATGTGACTGTCCCTAATAATATGGCAACCCACTGTAGTTTTATACTATGTAGTGATTAAAGTATTAAACAGATCAGATAATACATTGTACCTATATAATCTGACCTATAACTGTGCAATGTTATCAATAAATACTATGAACTATAAACACTTCCAAAGTATCTTAACAAATCATTCATATACTCAATGTCATATAAATTAAAGACCTATATCTAATTTTGTAAGGCAAATTTATAATAGAGCTTTGTTTTTTTTTGTCCAGCCGTCAGGTCTTCCTGATAACAAAGTGATATCCAACAAGCTATCTGGCATCGACCCACTGAAGAAATACATGAAGCGAGTAATGCCTTTCGTTCAGGCGACACGAGAGAACATGGCACGTATCGGCGTAGAAGCGCTCTCTGTAGGCCTGTTGTTCGACGAAGCGGCCGTGTTGAACGAGAATAAGCAGTATCTACTTAGTACTTTAGATGTGAGTTCTTTACTAATTTAGTTCAAAATCTTATCTTATTAGCACTTGTTGTTAACTATTGATTAGCTTAATCTATGATCAAGAAACCGAAGAAACATAATTTTTAGCTAAGATTAGTTCACCAGTCAGTCAAATCAATCTACACTTCCATCTCTAAAATATATGATAGAGATGGAAGTCTATAAATCTGTGTCTTGGATATATCCAAGGTGGCTATTTTAATCTAAGAAAAGATAACAGCATAATCCAGGCTATAATTTTTTTCCTTGGCGTTTTCCCTCTGACCTTCATTATACTTAAGGTGATTTCGCGTCCAGGACTAAGCATAGCTCCGCTACTAGATGGCGATGATTTTCAATTTTGATGTTGTTCACTATTTTCTAATTAAATTGTTCATAATTGTTTAATGGTAATGTATTTGCCGCAAATGGTATGTTGTTTTTTATGTACCAAGCAATTTTTCAAGTGTTGAAAGCATTTAGGGAGCTTGTATTTGGGAAGAGCAAAAAAGATCTTGCCTGTGTGAGTGATCGGCCGCTACGAGTCACTCACACAAAAAAAGATCTTGCCTGTGTGAGTGATCGGCCGCTACGAGTCACTCACACAGGCAAACCCTATAAATTCAGTGGAACTAAAATAACTACTGTTCGAAAAATAACAGAGATAATTGGAGACGCCTTAGGACTAAATATTTTTCGGACCAATATTTCCGTTTTCGGGACATTACTAAATTACATCTAAAATTAATTCAATAAAACCACTAGTTAACGAACTAATTTTCGACTCTTGTTTTTTTTAAGAATAAAAACAGGCTCTATTCACATTTTAAAAAAAAATTGGAGGTAATTTTCTTTTATCGTTTTGAACAATTTAAGTAAAAAGGCGCAGAGGGTAATGTTATTTACAAACTAGCTTATTAGCTAAAGAATATCTTACAAATCATAGGTAAAAAAAAATACTTTTCATGCTATTTATTAATTTCGTTAAATCATTGGAATTGACAAATAAATTGAATAAGTTCACAATAACAATCATTAATTTTAAATGTACTCACTGTGAAAGTTGTTCCAATTTTATAATAAAATTACATTAAAATTATTAGCGTAAGGAAGTCTCCACTTTTTTTGACTCTGTTCTTTGTGTACTTAGGTATTTTAGCTCCGATTTTACGACCACTTATAAAAGATTAAAAGTAATACAAATTTTCACAGTATTTCAATAACTCACTTTGGACTAGCGGTTTGAACAGTCGGGTGGGTGCGACGATGTATAGTCGTATCTGGGTTCGAAACCACCGAAAATTTAATTTACTTTTTGCTTTTTGAAAATGAAATATCCACAAAATTTTGATACATCCCGTTAGTACGGGCTCGAATCCCTTCAACACTACCAAAATTTTTGATTTTTATCATTTTTATTCTTTATATTTTGAACAATGTCATAGACCTAGTACAAACAAATTCATATTTGTCATAAATTACTTATTGTAAGCCTTCCTAAGTCTATTTGATTGTTATATAAAACTTTGGTAGACTGTTCTGCGTAGGTACATCCCACAAAGGGTCCTGACCTCGTTTCTAACGGTATGACAAAAATAAAAAGAAACAATTATGTACTATCAACACCAACTGATTTTTATTTTATTTTAGCTCTTACGCCAGCTAAGTTCAGGCATTTTTACAAATCGCTCATTGAATGCAAAACGGCCACATTTCAAAAATTTAGAAAATGGTTTTATTTCTGATAAAGTATATTTTCTCTTGAGAACATTTCATAAAGCTAGTTTAATTTAAATATTGATTTCTTTTTATTGGGATAATTATCTTAACTTTGCTTCAAAATTTTAATGCAAAATGGGCTTTTGTAGTTTTTATCAAGTTGGGTGATAGCTATAACAGCGACCATTATTTTAAAAAATAGAGCAAAAAATTACGAAAACAATGATGTTTTAATATTAAAAAAGAAAAACTTTAACTTTTCAAAAAAATCATGTTCAAAATTTTGTTTTGGCTCTCTGTAAAAAGTTACGATTAGTCCAATAAAAAATATATATATATTGTGGGATCTGAACCGTAGGGGCTGGTAAAATTTAGAAAATATATTCGAAGGACCTTAGATTTGAGTTTGTAATATGTATTATATGCTGTAGGTACCTAACAAAAATACCTCATGGAAAAAGATCTTTGCTCAGTATGCGCAGGGCAGATTAAATAGCTAGGCACTGACCTGATTCTCCACACCATGCCAGGATCTCAGCTTCAGAACACAGCACTAGACACACCCACTCGAGAGTTAAATAAATGTTTAAAATTTAGTGTTGGATTTAATGTTTGTAGTTATTGCACGGCAAATAACAGTAGGAAGCAATTTGATATAACACTTTCCAAAATTTCACGGGATTATGTCCTTCTCGTACGGCGGTTGAGTTCGAACAGACAGGCTAACCGTTCCTTTGTTTGTTGGTGAGCTCACTGCACTCGTTCACCAATTTCCCAACAGAGGGTAGGAAGAAACGGCTGATGCCATCACTAATCAAAAGTACCCTGCGGTTTGAGCAAAGATCGAACATACCCCCCACCGAAATTATCATGATAATTTCCCAATGTACCTAATAGTGAATAGGCACAGAACTTTAAGTTTGAAAGGGAGATTATGTTGCCAACACAGGGCAGAAAAAATAAAATTTAAATAAGTTTTAAAGTTAAATAGTTAAAGATTCAGTATTCAATTACTAGTTAGAAACCTACTCAAAATAAAAATGTTAAGCAGGTTTATGATTTGTGAAAGTTATATTTAATTTGAATAAGGAAAGGGACACAGCTTATTAACTGGTCTTTCTATAAGTCCTTTTTGTGTCCTCAAAGTTACAACCTTTGCGGAAAAAAACACAAAAAGGCACATGTAACATTGTATTTATGCATAGCGATTTAAAATTGCATTTATATGCAACGGACCCCCTAGGTCACATCCAACATCACTGAACACTTTGTTAATTTTTGATCGCTCACTGAGTAACGTACTCATTACTGGCTGTATTGACGTAGTAGGGCGGCATTTAAAGCAAGTGATGCACTTAGACAAGACACTTCGAATCATACTGCGTGCAGATACGATCCAATATCGCTTGCACAAAATTCCTTGTAGGGAACGCGGTCCTACGTGTAAGTACATTTCGTGAAAATGCCTTATTATCAAAGTTGTTAGATGGCATTTTTTAGGCAACAGCAAGGGATGCTTACTGTTGTAGGGTAGGTCAGCTTCACTGATCCTACCCCCCACCCTGAGGTAATTATGGGCATCCACGAAGGGAGAAAGTTTCCATAAAGAAGGAACAAGTTTATAATTTTTAATATTATTCAGTTCGCTAGAAAAATATTGTTGTTGTGTTGTTTTTGTTAAAAGGTCATGGGACTCTTTCAACTCACTAGATGCTAACGGACCGATTGAACGTCGAGATGTCTTACAGTTTTTTATAAACCGCAAACACCAAGCAATAACGCGCTGTAATTTATTAAATGACGAAAATTTTTCAAATATTGTTCCTATGTAATTTTCATCTGTTGGCTTTGTGTTTTGAGAAGTGAAAGCGAATGCATCAGTATTAGTTTTAAGTTCTAAAATTTCTGTTTTTTCGCTAACATAGAACGTACTGATCGGCCACAGATGAACGTCACCTGTGAGCCACGCTGGGCCGCTCGACAAAGGCTCATACTCAGCTGCGACCTGAGTAGGTAGGGCGCCGCGTGAGCACAAGTCAGCGGCATTGTTCTCACTCCGCACATGAAACCAGCAGTTCGACGGAACTACCTCCACTATTTGAGCGACACGATTCGATACAAATGTTTTTAATTTGTAGGGAGGTGTTTGCAACCAGGCTAGTGCTACACTCGAGTCTGTCAAAACGGTAATTTTGAATGGAATGTTTTGAATGTTTTGTTTAACAAACAAAACCAGCCTTGAGAGTAACACTGCAGCCATCAGTTCCATCCTAGGAATCGTCAGTGGGTGGATGGGAGTGACCTTGCTTTTACTGATAAGCAAGCGTGTTTTCACCTCAATGTTTTGATTGACACTGCGTAGGTAAGTTACTGCGGCATAACCACGAGTCGATGCGTCGCAGAATGCAACTAAGTGCACATCACGAAACTTAGGTATAAACATGTGTCGCTCAATCTTTAGCGATGAGAGGCAAGTCAATGAAGTGACAAATGCTGCCCACTTATCGCGTAAGTCAGAAGGAAGCGGGTCATCCCACCCAAGGCTCAACTTCCACAAATCTTGCATTATGCATTTTGCTAGAAATGTACATGGTGATAAAAATCCGACAGGATCAAAAATGCTAGCAAGCAGCTTTAGTACGGAGCGCTTTGTGTAGGTATTATCCGTCAAGTTGTAATCGAACGAAAAACAATAATTATCGCTAGGTAGCCATTTTAGGCGTACCTTTAGTGACGAACACACGGTGTCGTCAGTAAAGTTTATAGCGATCGCTTGATCTGCGTCAATCCTTGCAAGCAACTCGGGTTCATTGCTTGCCCATTTACGAAGGTCAAAGCCACCAAGCTTTAACAGAGCTACGAGCTCATCCTGTAACGTACAGGCTTCGTTAAGGTTATGCGTCGACCATAGCGAGTCGTCTACGAAGAAGCCATTCGTATGGATATCAGCTGTGCGAGGATATCGCACACTTACATCACGCACGGCGTGATTATAAGATTCGCCAAGAGGAGCTTGATTAGGGTCCAGTAGGATAGGTGAAACGTACCTACCGGTTTCGTCCCTGTAATGACGCTCAAAATAAATCTCATCAGCGATTTTATCAACTGGGCTCATAGGGGTGTCGCACGGCGCCTCCTCTATTTCCCAAAATGATTTTAAAGTGTTGTTGATGGTGTCGCTATTATTAGTGTACGACACTAAATTGCAAGACGTTGCAATGTTAGCGACATCATCAGAAGTACACGGTACTTCGATTTTCCCACACAATACGTACCCAAAGATGCTACTTAGCGCAGTGGGTAATGTGGAATTTATTATTATTTTATTTCCATCATAAATTTGAGGAAATACATCACCTGCGAGTATGATGTCCACAGGAGATTTTTTATGGAAGTAGGGATCCGCTAACAATAGATTTTTATATTGTTGGGATATTTCTTCAGAAATTTCTACGTTAGGCAAGTCCGAAGTAATTTTTTGTAAAATAATTGCACCGATTTTTAAAGTAGTCTTATCACAATACCGCGGTGTAATTGTGCAAGACGTCATGCCAAAGTTCTTTACTGCGTTTCCACCCAGACCTACAATATTGAACGGACACCTTTGACGTGACAACCCTAGCCGCTCTAAACAATTCAAGCTTATGAAGTTTGACTGAGCGCCTGAGTCGATAAGAACGCGGCAAGCGTGCAAGTTCCCGAATGAATCACTCACATTAACTATGGCAGTACCTAATAACACCGTATAACTTTTGTTTACTTCCGATGAGTGACAACCGGTCTCATGCGCCGTGCATGCATTTATCGGCTCAACCCCGCTACAGTTGGCGGGCACGGCTCGCGAGGTAGCGGGTTTGATTACCGAGTCAATGTGCAGTAATGCATGATGACGTTGATTACACGTAAAGCATTTGTATTCACTTCGGCAATCAGAAGTCGAATGATTTTGCTTGAGGCAGTTGTGACAAAGTTTCAATTCATCAGCACGGCTGATTCTTTGCGCAGGAGACAATTCCCGGAATTGCACACAGCGAAATATCATATGATTCTTATCACAATGACAACAGGTGAATTTATTATCTTTCGATTGTGTTTGCGAAGCAAATACCTTCCTATTGTTATTATCACTTGGTTTTCTGCTCTGATTGCTTGTTGTGGTATTTTTATTTAGTGAGGTAGCGGGACTAGAATAAGCCTGCGAATGCTCTAATATTTTTATTTGGTTATGTACATGGGACATCAGCTGTTCATAGGTAGGTATAGTCCTTTGATCAAGACTTTGTTCAAAAGTTTTTCTTGTGCTTGGATCTAATCCTCTCAATGCGATGTGGCACAGTACATAGCTGGATAAGTTCTCGATATTAAGAGCATTAATAGCCCGGTACGAATGATCAAAGTTTTCGATAAAATTATTTAAGTTTGTAGGAGACTCTGATTTTAGCGCGGGAAAGTTAAGCATCTTATCTAGATATTTAGCAACGAGCATCCTATTATCTTGATATTTTTCTAACAATGATTGCCAGACTACCTCGTAGTTACTAGCAGTTATAGGTACACTTTTTACGATGCTAAGCGCTGAACCTTTTGTGCATGACAACAGATAATGAAATTTGTCTATGTTTGAAATTCCAGTTTGATTATGTACCAAAGAACAAAATGTTTCATAAAATGTAGTAAAGCTCTCAATATTGCCATCGAATGTGAATAATTCGAGTTTGGGCAAGCGTGGGCGAATTTCTACATTAAGATTTTTATTCATTGCACTTGGCGGGACTTCAGCCATTTTGTATTGCTCGGCACACATTTTTACATGAAAGAATAAGTCATCAAAACTTTCTAGGTCGTTCTCAGAGAATTGCATCTCGGGATCTAATATAAGTTGCAGTTCATACGTATCTAAGCATATATTTTCAAAGGATTCCCGCAATGATTGTACCTCCGAGGCACGCAAAAGAAACATATCCTTTATGCTTGGTTGAGTATCAAGTTTTTTCGACAAATCATAAATCTGCTGCATTTGCGAAAACAAACGTTGTTTTTTAGCAATTGATTTATTGATATTTCGAGTAGCTTCTAACTCTTTTCTAGACGGAATTTTTTCTGTCTCGGTAGACATTTTATGGCAATTAAAATTACTAAAAAGGGGAAATGCCTAGGTAAAATTATATAAGTAATTTATAATAAAACAAGCACGGCTTGTGATTTTAAATTTGAATTCGAAACGTCGTTGCACACACGGAATGCAGCGTCCTTTTCGCTGTTCAAAATGGCGTCGTACAATGAGAATTTACCAACGTAATAAATGGCGTTGATGGACAAAATTACGTGAGGAATAGTGAACAAAATGTGTTTTGATTTTACTAAAATCAATTAAGAACAATTATTATCCGGCTCGTATGGACCAAAATGTGGGATCTGAACCGTAGGGGCTGGTAAAATTTAGAAAATATATTCGAAGGACCTTAGATTTGAGTTTGTAATATGTATTATATGCTGTAGGTACCTAACAAAAATACCTCATGGAAAAAGATCTTTGCTCAGTATGCGCAGGGCAGATTAAATAGCTAGGCACTGACCTGATTCTCCACACCATGCCAGGATCTCAGCTTCAGAACACAGCACTAGACACACCCACTCGAGAGTTAAATAAATGTTTAAAATTTAGTGTTGGATTTAATGTTTGTAGTTATTGCACGGCAAATAACAGTAGGAAGCAATTTGATATAACACTTTCCAAAATTTCACGGGATTATGTCCTTCTCGTACGGCGGTTGAGTTCGAACAGACAGGCTAACCGTTCCTTTGTTTGTTGGTGAGCTCACTGCACTCGTTCACCAATTTCCCAACAGAGGGTAGGAAGAAACGGCTGATGCCATCACTAATCAAAAGTACCCTGCGGTTTGAGCAAAGATCGAACATATATAATTCCGGACAGTCCACACAGCATCATCTAGCCCCAAGGTGAGCAAAGCTCGTATTATGGGTACTAGTTGACTGATAAACTTAATACAATACATTACATAGATAGATATTTTTTTTATAAATACATAGAAAACACCCAGACCAACGGAACAATTTCATGTTCAATTTCTGTAGATCGTACACAATTTTTTCCGACACGGGAATCGAACCCACAACCGGTCGCAGGCGGACCTTCGCCCACTGCGCCACATCGGTTGTCGCTGATGAATGATCGAAATGCTTTGCATACAATCTGACACGTCTGATGCTGGGGCCACACTACCGTGATATGCCGATAATTATTTTAATTATAACTTATACAACACCTAGGTGTAACCACGATTTATGGCCATAATTTTACAATGCCAATCAATATGGCAAATGGCGGTAGACAATAGCTCCGGCGGCGGTCTTTTTTCGCACATCAAAGAAGATTACCGCAGTAATTAATGCGTTTGTGGCCACTACCGTTTGTCCAGTGTGCAATATGAGCTCACCGGCGACGCACGTGATATTTTTACCGCCTTATTTATTGACATATCTAGGTAAACTCTAGTGTAACCACACCAGGTCATGCAGTAATTTAAACGGTAATTTAATGTCATAATTATTGCGGTAACAGCCCGGTAGACGGTAAGGTAGTGTGGCCCCAGCGTAAAACTCTCTAAACTGGTATCTATAAGCAAACATTTTATCTGTTTACATAGTGTCATATATTGTTGTCATGGAAACGGAACGTAGGCTTCCTAGATCTTATTTGACATGCAGCAAAAATAGATAGGAATAAATACTTGGACGATGGGAAAACCCTTTGAGAACGGTAGACTATGGTATTATTAGATGATTCTTTAGATAGCACAGAGATGGCGATTCCGTCGCCGCCGTCACACTCACAAGTTCAAGTAAGCGGGCGTACAACATTATCCGTGTTCACTCACACATTGATAAAAATGGCCTAAAATTTTCACGTTATTTCTAATTATACCGAGTGTTTTCATGAATCAAACACAATTTGCCGCAAATAATGACCAATAACAAAGCCAAAAACAGTTATTTATTTGTTAAATTATGTCCACATCGCTCATATTTGGGAAAATACAAACGTATGACAATCGGATCACCTTAACACTATATTATTATGGAATTCCGTTAAGGTGATCCGAGTTCCATACGTTTGTATTTTCCCAAATATGAGCGATGTGGACATAATTTAACAAATAAATAACTGTTTTTGGCTTTGTTATTCGTCATTATTTGCGGCAAATTGTGTTTGATTCATGAAAACACTCGGTATAATTAGATATAACGTGAAAATTTTAGGCCATTTCTATCAATGCGTGAGTGAACACGGATAGTGTCGTACGCCCGTTTACTTGAACTTGTGAGTGTGACGGCGGCGACGAAATCGCCATCTCTGTGCTATCTAAAGAATCATCTAATAATACCATAGTTTACGTTCTCAAAGCGTTTTTCCATCGTCCAAGTATTTATTCCCTTCTATTTTTGTTGCATGTCAAATAAGATCTAGGAAGCCTACGTGCCGTTCCCATGACAACAATAAATGACACTATGTAAACAGATAAAATGTTTGCTTATAGATACCAGTTTAGAGAGTTTTACGCTGGGGCCACACTACCTTACCGTCTACCGGGCTGTTACCGCAATAATTATGACATTAAATTACCGTTTAAATTACTGCATGAACTGGTGTGGTTACACTAGAGTTTACCTAGATATGTCAATAAATAAGGCGGTAAAAATATCACGTGCGTCGCCGCGCCGGTGAGCTCATATTGCACACTGGACAAACGGTAGTGGCCACAAACGCATTAATTACTGCGGTAATCTTCTTTGGTGTTGTATAACTTATGGCAATAATTATCGGCATATCACGATAGTGTGGCCCCAGCATTAGACGTGTCAGAGTGTATGCAAAGCATTTCGCTCATTCATCAGCGACGACCGATGTGGCGCAGTGGGCGAAGGTCCGCCTGCGACCGGTTGCGGGTTCAATTCCCGTGTCGGAAAAAAATTGTGTACGATCTGCAGAAATTTGTTCCGTTGGTCTGGGTGTTTTCTATGTATTTAGAAAAAAAATATCTATCTATGTAATGTATTGTATTAAGTTTATCAGTCAACTAGTACCCATAATACAAGCTTTGCTCAACTTGGGGCTAGATGATGCTGTGTGGACTGTCCGGAATTATATATTTTTTTTTATTTTATTGGACTAATCGTCACTTTTTACAGGAGCCAAAACAAAATTTTGAACATGATTTTTTTGAAAAAATGTTTTTCTTTCATTCATCACATTCATCATTGTTTTCGTAATTTTTTGCTCTATTTTAAAATAATGGTCGCTGTTATATCTATCACCCAACTTGATAAAAACTACAAAAGCCCTTTTTGCATTCAAATTTTGAAGCAAAGTTAAGATAATAATCCCAATAAAAAGAAATAAATATTGAAATGAAATGTTTTCAAAAGAAGATATACTTTATGAGAAATAAAACATTTTCTAAATTTTTTGAAATGTGGCCGTTTTGCATTCAATGAGCGATTTGTAAAAATGCCTGAACATTAGCTGGCGTAAAGAGCTAAAATAAAATAAAAATCAGTTGGTGTTGATAGTACATAATTGTTTCATTTTATTTTTGTCATACCGTTAGAAACGAGGTCAGGACCCTTTGTGGGATGTACGCAGAACAGTCTACCAAAGTTTTATATTACAATAAAATAGACTTAGGAAGGCTTACAATAAGTAATTTATGACAAACATGAATTTGTTTGTACTAGGTCTATGACATTGTTCAAAACATAAAGAATAAAAATGATAAAAATCAAAAATTTTGGTAGTGTTGAAGGGATTCGAGCCCGTACTAACGGGATGTATCAAAATTTTGTGGATATTTTATCATCAAAAAGCAAAAAGTAAATCAAATTTTCAGTGGTTTCGAACCCAGGTACGACTATACATCGTCGCACCCACCCGACTGTTCGAACCGCTAGTCCAACGTGACTTATTGAAATACGGTGAAAATTTGTATTACTTTTAATCTATTATAAGTGGTCGTAAAATCGGAGCTAAAATACCTAAGTACACAAAGAACGGAGTCAAAAAAAGTGGAGACTTCCTTACGCCAACAATTTTATTGTAATTTTATTATAATATTGGAACAACTTTCACAGTGAGTACATTTAAAATTAATGATTGTTATTGTGAACTCATTCAAATTATTTGTCAATTCCAATGATTTAACGAAATTAATAAATAGTGTGAAAAGTATTTTTTTTACCTATAATTTGTAAGATATTCCTTAGCTTATAAGCTAGTTTGTAAATAACATTACCCTCTGCGCCTTTTTACTTAAATTGTTCAAAACGATAAAAGAAAATTACCTCCAATTTTTTTTTAAATGTAAATAGAGCCTGTTTTTATTCTTAAAAAAAACAAGAGTCGAAAATTAGTTCGTTAACTAGTGGTTTTATTGAATTAATTTTAGATGTAATTTAGTTATGTCCCGAAAACGGAACTATTGGTCCGAAAAATATTTAATCCTAAGGCGTCTCCAATTATCTCTGTTATTTTTCGAACAGTAGTTATTTTAGTTCCACTGAATTTATAGGGTTTGCCTGTGTGAGTGACTCGTAGCGGCCGATCACTCACACAGGCAAGATCTTTTTTTGTGTGAGTGACTCGTAGCGGCCGATCACTCACACAGGCAAAATCTTTTTTGCTCTTCCCAAATACAAGCTCCATAGATGCTTTCAACACTTGAAAAATTGCTTGGTACATAAAAAACAACATCCCATTTGCGGCAAATATATTACAATTAAACAATTATGCACAATTTAATAAGAAAATAGTGAAAAACTTCAACATAGAAAATCAGCGCCATCTAATAGCGGAGCTATGCTTAGTCCTGGACCAGAAACAACCTTAAACAAAGGAATTTCCAAAATTCACACGTACAGTTTGTAGAAGCCTATCATGAGCTTTTTTTAATGCATCTGTAGTAGTTTCATTTTGTCTAGTTTAGGAAGAGATACGAGAACAGTTTTAGGCCACCAAAGGCAACTTCGTATCTCTTTCTAAACTAGACCAAACAAAACTACTACCTACAAATGCATTAACAAACTTGACGTTGGATATTCCTTTGTTTAACGTAATCTATTTAAATAAAAATGAATCCCTATTTCCCTTGGTCACGGCATCACGCCTGAACGGCTGGACCGATTTCGCTTATTCTTTTTTTTGTTCTGTTCGTTATTATCAGGAGAAGGTTCTTATGAAAGAAAAAATTAAGAAAATTACGCGGAAAATTCTAATTTTTCATAAATTAGGGTAGGACAACGTCTGTCGGGTCAGCTAGTTATATGATAAAATAAGTGTTCTCAATAATACAACTCGCAAGCCTTCACCTCCGGCCCGGCCACGACTTCTGTGTGCGATAGCTTTAAAGTACGAAGCACACTGAAGCCGGAGGCGGAGCGGAGGCGAAGGCGAGCGAGTTGTATTCTATTGAATCATATGAAAGCCTACACACACACCGCAGGCGGTGACGGCGCGTTGCCATAGGAAAAACCGCCACGCCTTCGCCTCCGCTCCGCCTCTGTGTGTTTCGAACTTTAATGATGTTTTAGTTAGTCTATAAGTGATCACTCAAAAGGCAAGAGCGAAACTCCCTAACACAGGTATTTCTATACTTAAAAGGGGGCTTCCAAAGTAATTATAAGATTTTGTATAGATTAAGTTAAAGCAAATAAAATATTTTTTTTTTTTTTTTTTTTTTTAAATGTCATTTGATTGACAGCTGGACACGATCGAAGTGAAGTACACGGATGATCCCTCCGCCCCGGAAAAGACGCGCGAGGACTGCGCGCCCGGCCAGCCTCACGTGAACTTCAGTGCGGACCCGGGCGTCGACGTGCGCGTCGTCAACCCGACCGCGCTCAGCGGCCTGTTCGGAGTCACTCTGACGCTGGCTGACGGAGACACGGTTGAGAAAGTTAAGGCGAAACTCGCTAAGGAAGTCAAGGCAGTTAAATGTTAGTATCACTGTTCAGATTTATAGTGACGGTTCATTATGACACCTTACCATCCACTCGGTTAGGCTGTAAAGCGCAAGCGTTACAAATAGTAATAATAATGCTGGAAAATCCACACAGCACCATCTTAGCCCCAAAGTAAACTACGCAAAGCTTGTGTTATGGGTACATAGATAAATATTTTTTTATTATACATAGAAAACACCCAGACCAACGGAACAAATTTCTGCAGATCGTGCACAAATTTGTTCCGAGGCGGGAATCGAACCCGCAACCTCCTGCGTCGCAGGCGGACTCTCGCCCGCTGCGCCACTGAGTTCGTCAGTCACAAGGAAACCTCATACATACTCTCGAAAATATAACGAAAAACAATCATCATCATCATCATCATCCATATCATCATACCTACCTAACTTAATTTTATAACCTATTGTAAGTTTAATTTTAAATCATTGCGACACAATTATGTAGCTCATTCAGTACATTTTTCTTACAGCAATAAGCAGTCTGAAGCTCTGGAGGTACACAGACCCGCTTCTAGGACCCCGTAAGATTCCGGTACCTGGGGACCACGAGACGAAGTGCGTGGTGCTTGACAACTCCTCAGTTTTGAGGGTAGACGTGTCCAACAACAAAGTGGCGCTTGTCAACAACGGCAAAAATATCGAGTTGGGCACTCAAATGGTCTATACATACGAGATGTGAAACATCTTTGAATAAATCTATATTTATTGTCTATTGAAGTGTTTTATTCTCACACCCTAAACCTAAATACTTACCTATATTTTTTAATCTCAAACCAGCAACCGCTTACCCAATGTGTGCTTGAATTTATTATAGGTGCCTCATGTTTAGTCGAAACTAATGATTAAGTAGCTGATTTTATTTCAATAACGTTCATTTTGCCCATGTTCTATTAGTCAGATTCTGGTTACGATTCTGTTCAGGACGCACGGGTAACGTATGTAGAAGTAATAAGGAAGAATGTTTGTGAACAATATGAACTTACCTGTCATAGCCTCGGTTTTTTACTTGATATCTTTATTACCAAATTGCCGTTTAATTTGGATTAATTATTGTGGGATAAATAACCGGGATAATATACCGTGCTAACACGCGCCAAAGGTATTGTCAGAAAACCAGCGTGATGCTCAACTTTATGTGGAGCAAAATTATGCTGCTGAGACAGGACCTATGATTTGCTGCAAAGCTTGTTAATACTTTATGTACTTACCTACCTAAATTATGATGTTATTAGCAGTCTCAAGTAAACCAATTTTCTTTCTTTCTTGTTATAAATGAGTGTAGGACAAATGAATGTGAAATTCGATGATGTGTGGATTACCTATATGTACCTATTGTTTTGTAACATTTGTATGAATAATTCCAGAAATCCCCCGCGTGGGGTACGGCCGTGGAGGATTTCCGAAATAATAAGGATATTATTTATTTTGAAATTATGAGTGAGAGTGAGTAAGATCATATGAAAGTAATGTTATTTAAAATTATATCAAGTTTACCTACATATGAGGTTATGTGAAATAATGAAACAATTTTAATGAATTTCATTTATTTATTTTATTATAAATATAGTTAATAATAATATCGTTAACAATCTATTAAAAGAAATAGCTAGGCCGGATATTTTCAATTCGACAGATTTTTACCGTACTATATCATAAGTATGTATATTTGGACATCGTTCTGTACAAGAAACACAATCTCATAATTTTTTATGTACGAAACAAAACACGTGCATTCAGACCCTAATAAATAAGTAATTATAAAATCACTGATATCAGTTAATAAATCGTTAAAACTATTGAATATTTATTTATATGTGGCCAGAAAATCACTGTATTGAGATGGACAAGTCTAAAAGTCATGAAAGAACCAAAGCACAAATACACTAATCTTAGGGCCTGCTAATAGCAATTATTTTATTCTGTATGCCATGGAACAGTGATGTAATATAATTTACAGATACAAATTTCCAGAGATCCTAGGTTTTTGTTATTATCAGGTTTTTGCTTGTCTGCAAAAAACAAATCAAACCACAAGAATAATGTAAGGAATCATAATCTAAATGCATTTTCAACATAAAACAAACATAAAAGCTCCCAATACTTACATTAAATAATTATGTTATTATACGAAATTCTAAGCATTATCCACAACATTTTCATATTCATAAATTGTAAAAGTTTGACTGCGTAGTCCAGCTAGCATTGTAAATTAGTTTCTATCTAATTTATTATACAGTTTAGCTTTTTCCAATAAGACATACCTATGTCTACTTGTTTCCCAACAGTAAAACAAAAAGCTTTGTACAGTTTTAGTAAACTCTGACGCGGAGAGAAGAGAATCTAACTAAATTAGTTTATATTTGAAGTATCTAGCAAGTGATAGGCTATCGATAAGTTAAATCTCTTAAATGAGCAAGCCATTCTTCAGAAATAATAATTTAAAACTATACGAAACCCGTCTCAGTCCTCGCGTAAGGGGAATACCCTTACGAAGGATTATCCTATCGACCTATCGATGAAGCTCAATGTACTGTACTCAGTTTATGTACTACACACTCCTTTGACGGCCTCTGATTGGATGATTCAGTATTGCTCCGCTTCAGTAGATACTTTTTTGTAGTACATTTCAGTGGAATCTTTAAATCCTTCGCTACCATAGAGTTAGAATCCTATAGTGACACAAACAAACAGTAAAATTGCCCACGACAAAACGTTTTCTTTTAGTTGTTAGGCGACCGCAATCCTGGTACAATGTTCGCGAATCCAAAGTTCTCGGTGATTTTCTGTCCAAATAACATTAGATAATTATGTCCGTAAAAAAGGATGATTTTTCATATTTTAGGTAAGGGTCATAACAAACTTACGAATTTATGTATCACAACAGTGAAGAGATTTTTAATTTTTATATTCTTAGCAAAATAAAAACGCTCACAGCCCGACCACGGCACCTCGATAGCAAATATGTAAGAGTAAAAGAGAAACTAATAGACTCGCGGTTAACTTTCGTAACAGTGACTCGCAAATTGAGTTCGAATGTAAAGCTATGGAATTGATACACTCTTAATATTTTACATATTTCAAACTAACAAAGAAAGATAACGTCTAAATTCGAGCAATGTGTGAAGTATACAATAACAATGTATAGGCAAGTAGGGCGCTCGGACTTTTTACTATTGTCAGTTAGAGATTGTGCCTCTAGGATTCTAACTCGATGTTCGCTACCTAAACGCTCTATATACAGGTGTCACCTAACTACGCGGCACCCTATATAATAGCTATTTCCATATTCGAATTCATAATGGTAAAAATCCATCCAGTAGAAAACTTGCCATGTATAATAAATACTAGTTTGTCGGCGTCGGTAATGCTACGTGGGAGTCGTGGCGAATAGTTTGTCTATGGCTGCGCCCTCTGGCGAGTCGACGGCGCTGGCCGGCTTGGCTTTGGGCACATGCATCGATGGAAGGTCGAGAATGAATACGTTCTTCTTGAAGAGTTGACCCACGTCGCGTCCGATTAACTGGAAACAAAGATTTTGATAAGGTTTGGTTCTTTTTCAAACGATTACAAAATAAGGAAGTTCTGATTTCAAGAGTTTTTTTTATCTGTGTTTTTATAAATAAAATCTTATTCTGGGTGAACCAATTTTATGATAACTACATAGTTTATATACCAATTTTATATTGATCACTGTGCCATTGTGCTCAAAGATCCCCTAAAATAAATACTTTTATTTGAAAGCTGATGCTTCTTATGCGGATATAAATTAGGTCAAGGTCTGACCATTAGTTTTTGTGTTATCCTTACGGCCGATTTCTGGAACGCATGTCAACTTCATAATTTACTAATCAATGTTCAAATCTCTATTCAAGTGTCATTTGGGTTTCTCGAACGTTGATTACTACACTCAAATATCAAAATGGGTTTCTGGAACGATAATTAAGCATGATTCTTTGGTCAAGCTCTTGTCAAATCAATAATTAGCTAATCGGTGATTTAGCTCGAATTAGTTGAAATTTTTACAACAATGTGCTGTATTTTGCCAAGTTCTAAATCGAATATATATAAAAAATCAACAGGTTGGTACTCCTAAAGCGGTTTTGTTATGTATTACTAAACATAAGGATCGTTTTACAATTAAATAAAAATAAATTAAATTACCTCTCATATTCTAGGATGCTTCGTTTTGCTTCCGCATATTAGAAACATATAAATAATATAAAAAAACTTGTTGAAATACAGGAATTAAAAAATATTGGTAATAAAGCAATGTAAAATGCAATGGGTTCCTACTTGCCTACTAAAGTAGTTAAAGTTATTTTTTCTATTTCGGTATAGTTTTTTTCTTCATAATAAACAATCTATTATTACCTATCTAATTTACAACTTTGAACTTTTTCAAACGTAAACAAACAAGTATTCGCGCCACAAGCATAAGCATAAATAATAACTGGGTAGAAGGGACTCTTCTTTAATCGAGTCCAGACATGTTTTTTTTTACTTAGGGCACTAGAATGCACTATTTATATTTTGTAATAATGTTCAGAACACACCAACTATTTCGGATATAAGTATATTCAATATAGGTTACGACCCATCAGTTCAATCCACTTTTTTCTTCTGAAAAAAAGAAAATTGGATTAGTTACCTATGTATTGGGTTGGTACTTATTATTTCACAAAGGTACACGTCAGTTTGAATATTTATTAAACGTGAGCACATAAAGAACGCATCATAAAAAAAAAACTCGAGGTAATTCATGATACTCAACTCAACTCAAAATCGCACCGGGCTCTCGGACAACATAACTATAATTTCAACTAATACTTGTGGCCACCACCGCGCGCCGCGATCGGTAAACATAAATGATCATTAAAAACCGCGTGCAGTGTCGCCGGCTGTGGCAGCCCGACCGATATGCCCGTTTAACGTGGAAAATAGTGTAGGCTAATATCTTGACCTTGAGCGCGTTTCCCATCTACTCTTACTTACTACTATTTACTTATTCTTATGCCACAAGCGTCATTTTTAGGGTTCCGTACCCAAAGGGTAAAAACGGGACCCTATTACTAATACTTCGCTTTCTGTCCGTCGAAAATAAATATTTAAGGCGGGCTCCCATTAAAACGCCTTTTTTACTATTTTTGGTCGATATTAATAAATGGTAACATGGTAACAATGGTAACAGCCTACCTGTTACCACTTGAAATATTCACAAAATACTTAATTGTAAGTATATTTTTACTTAAGTAATAAAAAATAAAATTTAAAAATATGGTACGGAACCCTTAGTGCGAGTCTGACTCGCCCTTGGATGGTTTTATTGAAGTTTAGGAGTGAATGACTGAACTGAAAGAATGACAATCGTAAGATGATCAATGATTAGCTAATTATTATCTAATCAGCGTTCGTGCACCCCGATTTGAATTGACCAGTGTGTTAAATTAATCGATTTGTCAACTGATTTGAGATTTGAATAGCCTTCTAGAAACCGGGTGTTAATAACGCGTCTTTTTAATTTGCACTCAATAAAGGACAGAGAGGAAACATGCTGGTAAAGGTAGTAAAGAAGCGAACAGGAAACCTTTACCTTGTAAGGTTGTAAGTTTTTGAGTTGGAGCAAAACTCGTCACAAGCATTTTTAAGTAAGCCTTTTTACAAAGAATAGTTTTGATATTTTTTTTATTTATTTACCGATATTCTTTGCAGACCTCTTGGAGTTTCGTTGTAGAAGCGTATACATTATCTTTTGAAATATAAAATAACCTTGTTTAGTCTAATTGAGGGTAAAGCGAGTTTTGTCTTATTTTTAGAACTTTACGTCCGTAATTATGTTAAATAAACCGATCCTGTCCATCTAAAAGTTGCCTGGAAAAGATCGCTTTTAGAGATAAGGCCGCCTATTGTGGCTCTTTATATGTAATTATTAGTATTAAACTTCTCTGTTACGACAAATTTTGATGGTGCAATAAAGAAGTTATCTATCTATCTATGTTCCTGTAGCGACCTCTAACATGATGTGAGCTGAACTACAAATAAAATAATTAACAAAAATTCTGAGTGCAAAAAGTAGATCATAATAAACCATAATCCTAGATCGCGCAAAGCTGATTTCAACAACATCTGGCCTATATAGAACTTTCGAACATCAACTGTCGAAAGACCCCGGGTAAGTGGGCCAGTTGGGCCGACCCGGTATGGGGAAGATCTTCTCCTGTAAGTATTTGGGGATTTTCCACCTTTAACCCCCAAATTCCAAAACCTTTGTTGGTATGAGGCGAGATACTCACACATGAAGTGACCTTCTTGAAGAGATCTCGTTTGACCTTGTCTATCTTGCTAGGCTTGGTGCCCACTGCGCTGAGTTTGTCGTCCAGCCGCTGCAGGTCGTGCGGATCCGCCTCGGGAATGCTGCGCAGCACGTTCGCGATGCTCGGGAACGTTGGGAGTAGTAGTTCGTACATCTAAGGAAATTATTTGTTGTTAGTTTCTTCAAAGGCATCAAAAGATTGAAGTGAAGAGAAAATCAATTAACACTTTATTTCTTATATTATTTTGGTACTTATGTATAGTTTAAAATTTGACTTGTCTGAGTGCTTATTTTAGAAATAAAGTAATTGAAATCTGATAAATATCCTTCTCATCGTCAACCTTTATTAGTGCACTGCTGCATATAAGCATCTCCTATAATTTGAGCGCCCATTATACCCATTATGAATGGCATTTAGCTGCCAAGACTAGCCACATATTTAGCCATTATCATAATTATGAGTTGCTTTATAATATATTTTTTGTATGATTCTTATGTTATGTTATGTCTCACTTGCACTACGCTACTTGACCTCGTGGTCAAGTTACCGACGACTTGTCTAAATTTTTGAGAGTTTAACTGCACGCGGCTTCAAACGTTTTTTTTCTGTTGCAATGTTTCAAGATTATTTCTGTCCCATGAGAAATAATTTATGGGATGAAAAGTAGCCTATGTTTTACTCCAGGCTTAGAACTACGTTCACTCTAAATTTCAGTGGCTTTAGCGTGGAGGTAACAAACATCCATCCATCCAAACTTTCACACTTACAAATTTATAATATTAGCGTGATAGTTATGCGTACCTGTACTCCTAAAGCTAACAACGCCGCCTGGTTAGCATCGTGCTGGCCGTGCACTCTCAGCGCATGCAGCGCTGCAGCAAGCGCGGCGCTCGCCTCGGTGGCCGTGAGCCGGCCCGCTTGCAGCGCTGACTTGACCGCGGGCAGCACCAGCGTGCATGCTTTCAGCGAGGACGTGGAGTCGGCCCAGGTGAGCGCGAGGAGCACGCCGTGCAAGGCTGCGGGCCCGGCGCGCGGGTCGCTCATTACCTGTGCAAACAATTACGTTAAAGTTGATATGAATAGAATATAATATTTTTTTATTTGTTTACAGATTTACACAATAGGCACACTTTATAAAATAACATAATAAACTTAGAATAATGGGATGTGTAAATCTATAACAAAATGGCTCTGCCTCAGCATGAGTTGGTTGACTAGCAAGAGCAACCAACGCTGGTCTTCCGTCAGAGCCACAAGTTGACTTTACGAATGAAAATTGAATGAAATATTTTTATTTAATCTAAAAATCTACCGCACACCATAATGACTAAAAGGGGTTTACACTACACGATATTCAGGGCCCGGTAGTTAGGGCGATTAGGGAGCAAGGCTTGCCAGGTCCGTCCCTTAGGGACCCTAAATCTTTACACCACTCTTAGTTAGGGTTAAGCCCCGTATTCATGGTAAACATTTGTTTAGGAACAGTTGATCAACATTGTTGGTGAGCGGCGAGAATGTTGCTAGCAACTATGTTTAAATCAATACAGGTTGTCAGTGTTGCCGTTCTAGCGACTTTGTCGCTAGAACTAGGGGATTTTATGAAAGTTTAGCGGACAAAATTCCACATTAAGCGAGAAAAAAAATTATAGCGACTTCTAGCGACTTTAAGGCGGGTCAATATGTCGCTACAAGGGCAACCCTGGACCATCGCCCGCCGTACCACATTGATCGTCAAGTAATCTGAATCTCATTTTCAATATGTTACGCTGGCAACTCCGATAGAAGCAGAGCATGCAGGAATTCCCCGATTATGAACATTCTGTGTAAGTTTTGCTGTCTATCTCGCTCACTGCTATCAAAAGTGAGTGAGACCGAGAATTACGTACGTATTGGGTGATCAGTTTCGTAGGAGTTCATTCATTGTGTCGTCAGTTCCTTCCGTTGTAGTTCTTTTGCAGTTATCATTGTTTGGAAGTTGTTATCAATTGTGACAGTGCCGGATTTTTATTTTTTATAAGTGTAGGCCACATTTTTCCACTGACCCAGAAAAAAAAAATTTAGTTGACATTGACAGACATCACAACAAACTACAGAGGAATATGTCTCAACTAAGTTTATGACTCTTTATACATGGACACTGGCAGAGTTGTGGCAACATAGACACAGCGAGCCATAAAACAAGAAGAAGAAGAAGAAGAAGAAAACTACAACTATTCAACTATTAAAATCGATATTTCGGTTTGAGCGTTGCTGAGGTTGGTTAGCGACTTCTAGCGGATTTTTATGGAACGATTTTTTCCATATCTAGAGGAATTTTTAGATTTGACTAGCGACTTCTTATTTTGTTGAACGGCAACACTGCAGGTTGTACACACGCCAGTCTGCGTTAAAATGTTGCCCGAGGAGGTAGTGTTGTTGTGTTCTCTGTATCTGATGTATCTGCCATGTTTATAAACTGTTGCAAACACGTTCATACACGTCAACAATTGTCGCTAAGCTGATGTTTACGCTTGTCGGGCGAGAGCTTGTCAACATGACGCTATCAACTCTGCAACACGCAGTGTTGCCAGCAACATCTTGACAGCAACTCCGCAACACGTTGATTCAACTTTGTTGCTAATGGGCTTTAGGGTCCCTGGAAAATGGTCGAGCGTTTGGCCACTATCCCAGGTAAGTGAAGATTGTTATATATTGTTATATCGTGTAGTGTTGAGAAGATTGTTTATGCCCAGCAGAGTTCAGGGCAAACATGGCCTTCCCTTAGCATTGTAGATGTACTGGACGAGGTTCAAATTTTTTTATATGTAATTTGACAAAAAAACCGGCCAAGTGCGAGTCTTCGCGCACGTAGGGTTCCGTAAAGTATCTATAAAAATGACAAAACATGTCTGTAGAGGGAGCCCTCTTTAAATATTTATTTTATTGTATTTTATCTATGCATCTGTTATTATAGCACCAACAGATATACATCATCTGTGAAAATTTCAACTGTTTATCTATACAGATACCGTTTATTGGCAGACGGACAGACAGTAGAGTCTTAGTAATAGGGTCCCGTTTTATTATTTGGGTACGGAACCCTAAAAAGCTCTTCTACAGCTGAATTCTACAAGGTATAACATATTACCCCTACTAAGCCGAAGGGGGGGGTTTCAGGAACCCATGGTGATCAGTTGTGGGGGGGAGATAATTAAAAATTCCTATTTTCAGTTTCCCATACAAAAAGTTTTCATTTCCTAGTGCCAAAATAAAGTGACAACCCTATTCGCGCAACCTGTACTTACCTACTAACTTTACAGGTATGTAGGTAGGTATTTATCTTCGTAGATTTCAGCTATGGCGGGAGGTTACTAGACGAGCTAATAAATTCGTGATAATAATAAGATGCTGGTATGTAAGTTCCTAGGTAGTGTTGAGAAAATCTTAAAATGCTGAGTTAGGAAAGTTGTAAGTGTAGGTACAAGTTACAAACCTCATATTTTCTCGCTTGTCAGCTGTCTAGATGGCTTCTTACGAAGGGATTTATGTATGTTTTGGTAGGTCACTTGTAGGTACACAGTCACAGACAATTCACACACTTCAGCACAAGGTAGGTTTCTTTTTAGGCATTAACATGTCTCACTCACTTTAGCACTAGTTAGGTTAGTTAGTTAGTAAGTTACACATGCATGACGTAGGTATCGATACCTATGCATGTAAGTAAGGTTCGATATGCCTCCCTTCTTCCAAACAACACACATTTTATGGAAGTAAGCACACGCTTCCAACACACGCCTCTTCATCTCTTCAGCTCTGTGAGACTCCGATGCATACACCACACCCTTAAGGTATTCTTAAGTCCTAGCATGGACGAATTATGTCCTAGTTACTTGTTTTTTAGGCACGAAAGATAAAAATTGTAATTATAGCACTACACGGCACCGCGACGAAGGTCACACTAAAATAGTTCATCATTCATTCTTTTGATTTCGTTCGCCGAAAAGATGGATAATTTTTAGGGTTCATTTTCAATTTTAATAAATCCAACATGAGTAGGAGATATTAGGATCACAGTCGTGAAATAATAGGTATGTGGTAGAAAATTGTATGAATACGTAGGTAGGTACCTGGTCTTATTTTACATAGGTATTTCACAATGTAGGTACCTACCTGCTACACACACATACACTTTGCGTGAATTCTGATAGTTGGTATACCTAATACAAAATCCCGTAGAAAACGGATTTAAGCTTTTTTTTTTGATTTTATGATTTTAAACAAACGAACTTCTTTAAATTTTGGTATTAAAAAAATTACGGAACCCGTAAAAAAATATTTCAGCCCGCTTGGCAAATACAGCACCGCCATATGGTGAGCGGAAATGAATGAATGAATGGTTCTCTAACTTGTCTATGATTGGCGGTTGGCTGGTTGCCATGGTTTTGCATAGTGCTACAGCCAATAAAATTTAGTCGCGTTCCTTTGTGAAAATACAAGTGTCAAAGATTAATGTACGTACAGAACGGACAGATAAACTACATAATGACGGAAAGAGTCATTTGGTAAAGTTTTTAATTAAGTTAACCGACCCCTGCGACTCAGCTCGTCGTATGTCGGATGTCGTAAAAGTCGACCAAGGGGCTTCGCCAAATGAAAGGCAGCATTTTTATTGTGTGAATTACTTATACCGTTTCTTTGATCAGCAATCCCCAGCCAAGTGATTATGGTAATACCCGCCAGATTCACAGCTCTTTTCAGTAGTGGACATCAATGTGTATTCAGTCAGTAGGTTATTATGATTAGATCAACACACAAGAAAGAACAAACAGTTAGAAAAAGACATAACTGTGTTAGCGTAGTTTAGTTCGTATGTTTAACTACACGTAACTCAACCTTCAAATTGAAATGTGATTTTAGCCATGACTTACGACAATTTGCCTCAATGATGCTGTAGGCGTTTTTCTATTTCAAGAATATGAATCTGTCACTCTTTTCTACATCTATTCTGTGACCATACTGAGGTCATCGTCGCAAGTATAAGAAACAGCAGATTTTAGGGTTGTCACTTCGTAAAAAATCAGCTGGCCATGTGAAAACTTTGTTTTAGTTTTTTCAGAGATACCAATCGAAATTAGAAAAGTCGTTGAACAAAAGTTGTTCCCCGGGGGGGTAGAAATACCCAGCTTTTCGCTTAGCACATGTATATTGTTACACCATGTATATCACTGTGAGCTGATTTCAAACAAGCATAACCTCTCAATACACTCTGTGTCTGTGTGACTTCTCTTTTACGTTTGAGCTTGTCTTATACCAGCAGGACACACTCAACAAGACGTCTCATCGAATGTACGGTCACTAAGAATCAGGCGATCTCTGTCTCAATTGAACTTTAGTTGAGATAAGACGAGAGTCTACGTCGAGGGATTCCGAGGCTATACGATGACATTTCATGGACGAGGTTTTTTACTCTTACCATCAAGGTAGCAAACAAGCATGCGGCCCGCCTGATGGAAAACGGTTACCGCGGTGCCGCCATTACCTAAATCACTACATAGTAGAAAACAAAGTCGCTTTCTCTGTCCCTATGTCCTTATGTCCCTATATCCCTATGTCCCTTTGAATGCTTAAATCTTTAAAACTACGCAACGGATTTTGATTCCTTTTTGTTAATAGATAGAGTGATTCAAGAGGAAGGTTTATACATATAATATAACCGTGCGAAGCCGGGGCCGGTCGCTAGTATGCTATAAGATCTACCATATGTATTTAGTAGTAAGTGACATGCCAATGTAATTAACTTTGTGGTCAAATAAAAGAATTTACTGAAATTTCCATTATAAAAATTATGTATTTACCATTGCGCCTAGCTCCGAGACGTGGTCCGGCTGTCGCGCGGGGTTGGTCACAGGCGGCGGCGAGTCTTCTTCCATATCGCCCGAGTTCGTTTCTGGACTCGGCCCGGCTTCTACTAGCGACACCTAGAAACAATCAATGTTCTATATATAAATTGGCAATATATTGATGGAACATTCCTTCAGAGTGGGTTCAGTGTTTTGTGATTTCGTTACTGTTCATTCACCCAGTGAATATAACTTTGAAAAACAAATAAAACATCTTGTAAGGCTTATGATCACCTGGTACTTGAAAATTGAAAGGGCTAACTACACGTTTCACGCTTTGTAGGCTACTGTTAAATTTCAAGGCACATAAGTAGAATTGATGCCCATTGGTTCTCCCATACGTTCCACAAACAAAATATAAAAAGTTTTATAAAAGCGAAGATTTGCGAAAACTAGACTTTAGTATTTGACAGAAATTTTAAAAAGGTGGAAATTTAGCATATTTTGCTAGTAAAAGTAATATATCTATCTAAGAGCAACATACCTTCAGTACTTCAAGATATTCTCTTGTGAGATTACGGACTAGTATATCTTCGAGGACTTCTTGTGATTCACTACCGGCTTCCTCCTCCAACTTGCCAGATTCATACAGTGAGCTGATGTATTCCCACCGCTGGGACAAATGTGTTACCACTGGAAATATACAGAACAAAATTAGTCCGTGTAGCGACATCTAGCATGATGTGAGCTGAACTAAAATGAAAAATGAAATAACAAAAATTCTGAGTGCAAAAAGTGGATCACGTGACCATTATTCCTAGATCGCGCAAGCGTTGGTTTCTACAACATCTAGCCTGTATAGAACTTTCCGACATCAACTGTCGGTCGAAAGACCCCGGGTATGTGGGCCAGATGGGCCGACCCGGTACAGGGAAGATCTTCCCCTGTAACTCTTTGGGGGAATTCCACCTTTAACCCCCAAACTGGTGACCTCCGTCGTGCCAGCCGTCGACTACCTCGGACGATTCTTGCCGACACCCGACGACTGGATTCCTGAACACGATTCCTTCAACGACCAGCGCAGCACTCCAGCCATCAACGATCATCATCATCGTCAGCAGCAGAGCACTCCAGCCATCAATATCCACCATCATCTTCAGCAGCAGCAAACTCTTCTCTCTCCCTCAAGCTTACCTACCGGACCAGCATCATCCCTCAGCCTCCGCAGTTCCATCGCTGTCGCCCCGACTTCCTGGTTCTGCAGGCTTCTCCCCTCCTCGATAACGCTTCGTGGAGTTCCTCAGCGGCATCATCTGGGCATACAGTCTCGACTCACCGAAGACTCACCCGGAGCACCGCACCGCGCTTCATCCCGACTCACCGTGGACCGTCTCGACTCACCGCAGACTACAAGCGCCGCGCTTCATCCCGACTCACCGTGGATACGTCTCGACTCACCGCAGACAAGCGCTCTCCCGTCCCCAACCTGCTCATCGCACCAGTCTCGACTCACTGAAGATTACGACGAGCTAAGCTGGACACTGAATACGTTGATAACAAAAAGACATATCGACCTTTCGGTCTGGAAAGGGAGTGATGTAGCGACATCTAGCATGATGTGAGCTGAACTAAAATGAAAAATGAAATAACAAAAATTCTGAGTGCAAAAAGTGGATCACGTGACCATTATTCCTAGATCGCGCAAGCGTTGGTTTCTACAACATCTAGCCTGTCCAACCTAACTGTCGGTCGAAAGACCCCGGGTACGTGGGCCAGATGGGCCGACCCGGTACAGGGAAGATCTTCCCCTGTAACTCTTTGGGGGAATTCCACCTTTAACCCCCAAAGTCCGCTTCAATGGCTGTTCATTATTGTATCAGCCGTTTAGTTTCTAAAGTAAAAGCTCTCATAACATTTAAAGCGGGATATTTAACATGATTTGATTAGGTATTTTGTTTTGAGTATTGCCGTTTCGCCATGATCACGAAAGAACTGAAGACAATGCGAGTGAGTTGCGTATATCGATCTCGTACAGAGGTCGGCAACCTGCGGCCCGCGAGCCGATTGCGGCTCTTTCAATGTAAAGTTACTGATTTCTAGTTGAATACGCAGAAACTGGTACAAATTAACTCTGAAAAACTGTTAAATTTAGTAAATTTATAAAACTTGTGGCTCTTCCGTCTGAAAAGATTGCCGACCTCTCCAACAAGAAAGTTCTGAAGTTCTGCTTAAACTGAGGTTAGCGGACCAAGGGTCGCTAATCAATACTGCTGGGTACTAGTCAGTTTGTATTAGAGTACGTACTGAAGGGAGCCACGTGAGCCAACAGAGGTAGAGCCACGTCTGCGTAGTGCGCGGGCGGACAGTGCAGCAGGAGCGGCCGCAGCGTGTTGCGGACCAAGGGTCTCAGCCAGTCGATACTGCTGGGTACTAGTCAGTTTGTATTAGAGTACGTACTGAAGGGAGCCACGTGAGCCAACAGAGGTAGAGCCACGTCTGCGTAGTGCGCGGGCGGACAGTGCAGCATGAGCGGCCGCAGCGTGTTGCGGACCAAGGGTCTCAGCCAGTCGATACTGCTGGGTACTAGTCAGTTTGTATTAGAGTACGTACTGAAGGGAGCCACGTGAGCCAACAGAGGTAGAGCCACGTCTGCGTAGTGCGCGGGCGGACAGTGCAGCATGAGCGGCCGCAGCGTGTTGCGGACCAAGGGTCTCAGCCAGTCGATACTGCTGGGTACTAGTCAGTTTGTATTAGAGTACGTACTGAAGGGAGCCACGTGAGCCAACAGAGGTAGAGCCACGTCTGCGTAGTGCGCGGGCGGACAGTGCAGCAGGAGCGGCCGCAGCGTGTTGCGGACCAAGGGTCTCAGCCAGTCGATACTGCTGGGTACTAGTCAGTTTGTATTAGAGTACGTACTGAAGGGAGCCACGTGAGCCAACAGAGGTAGAGCCACGTCTGCGTAGTGCGCGGGCGGACAGTGCAGCATGAGCGGCCGCAGCGTGTTGCGGACCAAGGGTCTCAGCCAGTCGATACTGCTGGGTACTAGTCAGTTTGTATTAGAGTACGTACTGAAGGGAGCCACGTGAGCCAACAGAGGTAGAGCCACGTCTGCGTAGTGCGCGGGCGGACAGTGCAGCATGAGCGGCCGCAGCGTGTTGCGGACCAAGGGTCTCAGCCAGTCGATACTGCTGGGTACTAGTCAGTTTGTATTAGAGTACGTACTGAAGGGAGCCACGTGAGCCAACAGAGGTAGAGCCACGTCTGCGTAGTGCGCGGGCGGACAGTGCAGCATGAGCGGCCGCAGCGTGTTGCGGACCAAGGGTCTCAGCCAGTCGATACTGCTGGGTACTAGTCAGTTTGTATTAGAGTACGTACTGAAGGGTGCCACGTGAGCCAACAGAGGTAGAGCCACGTCTGCGTAGTGCGCGGGCGGACAGTGCAGCATGAGCGGCCGCAGCGTGTTGCGGACCAAGGGTCTCAGCCAGTCGATACTGCTGGGTACTGCTAGTCAGTTTATATTAGAGTACGTACTAAAGGGAGCCACGTGAGCCAACAGAGGTAGAGCCACGTCTGCGTAGTGCGCGGGCGGACAGTGCAGCAGGAGCGGCCGCAGCGTATTGCGGACCAAGGGTCTCAGCCAGTCGATACTGCTGGGTACTGCTAGTCAGTTTATATTAGAGTACGTACTAAAGGGAGCCACGTGAGCCAACAGAGGTAGAGCCACGTCTGCGTAGTGCGCGGGCGGACAGTGCAGCAGGAGCGGCCGCAGCGTATTGCGGACCAAGGGTCTCAGCCAGTCGATACTGCTGGGTACTAGTCAGTTTGTATTAGAGTACGTACTGAAGGGAGCCACGTGAGCCAACAGAGGTAGAGCCACGTCTGCGTAGTGCGCGGGCGGACAGTGCAGCATGAGCGGCCGCAGCGTGTTGCGGACCAAGGGTCTCAGCCAGTCGATACTGCTGGGTACTGCTAGTCAGTTTATATTAGAGTACGTACTAAAGGGAGCCACGTGAGCCAACAGAGGTAGAGCCACGTCTGCGTAGTGCGCGGGCGGACAGTGCAGCAGGAGCGGCCGCAGCGTATTGCGGACCAAGGGTCTCAGCCAGTCGATACTGCTGGGTACTGCTAGTCAGTTTATATTAGAGTACGTACTAAAGGGAGCCACGTGAGCCAACAGAGGTAGAGCCACGTCTGCGTAGTGCGCGGGCGGACAGTGCAGCAGGAGCGGCCGCAGCGTGTTGCGGACCAAGGGTCTCAGCCAGTGGTCGGGCAGACGCGGCGCCGCTAGCAACGAGCCGGCGATGTACTCTGCCAGCCCGGGGACTGCGAATAACTCGCGGCCGAGGGAAACGGCTGCTGCGCCTACTACTAGGCAGACCTGCAAACAATAACATCATAAGACTTCATTCTATTTTAATAGAGCATGGGTAATTCAAAATTCAAACAGCATATCTAATCCCAAGTTAAACAGAGTTTGTGTTATGGGATACTACTACTACTAGATAACTATTATACATCTTGACCTGATGTTACTTAGTTCCACACCGACAATATAATAAACAAGTATATTATAAATATGCTAGTGGTTTTATTTTCACTTCTTCCACAACTGGACAAAATATAGAAGTAAGACGAAATCAATTCAAAATTTGACTAGCCCAATTGCTTATTTTGTAAGCCTAGGGAAATTAATTATTAGTGACTTCCGAGTTTTCATGCAAGGTATGTATAAAAGTCTGCATCCTATCTTCCGGGCGTGGTCCGGCGTTGTTCACTACATCGTGGTCCCTCAACCCCAGCAGGTTGCGCCGCTCGGCCGCGGAGGGCAGCACTACAATAATAAACACTTACGTTCTCATGCAAGGTATGTATAAAAGTCTGCATCCTATCTTCCGGGCGTGGTCCGGCGTTGTTCACTACATCGTGGTCCCTCAACCCCAGCAGGTTGCGGCGCTCGGCCGCGGAGGGCAGCAGCGCGCGCGCGTGGCCCGCGTGCCGCGCGGCGGGCGCCTCGTGCAGCTCGTGCAGCGCGCGCCCGAGCTCCAGCACGCACGGGAGGAGGGGCAGCACGTGCGCGCTGCACGGGTTCCGCCATATTGGATTGCCGGAGGGTGTGACGCCGCCGCCGAATCCGCCGCGGGATGCTCTGTTGATGTTAAATAGATGTTAAAGTTACAAACTATCTTAAAGTAGTATCATAAATATAGAATAGAATAACATTTATTTATAACAATGATACAAACCACATACTTATAAATAGGAAATCATACAATACATACAATGTTTTTATAAAAATAAATATATCAACTTTTAGCGTTTATAATACTTACTACTAATATCATAAACGCGAAAGTTTGTATTGATGTATGGATGGATTTTTGTTCCTCTTTCACGCAAAAACTATAAACTACTAGAACAGATCGGGTTGAATTTTTAAATAGACGTAGATCTAGCCCTGGATTAACACATAGGCCACTTTCTCACTTTCTTTCATCACTTTTTTCATTCCATAAATCAGTTCCCATGGAAATAGACTTAACAAGTGCGAAGCCGTGGGCAGATGCTAGTTATTTATATAGCAGTGTGTAGATTGTTCTAAAAAGTTCTAGAAAGCGGGTAGACGCTTCGATCAATCGGATCATCTCTTCAATATTTACCTTGTTTAAAAATAGTTACCGGGCGTGAAATAGCAAAATTAACTTTGAACATTGCTCGTAAGGCTGTTTTATAGCTGTGAAAGTGTTATCAGTGCTTCAGACTTTCAAAAACCACGTAAATCAAGTGATAAAAGGACACGGCAAATTCACCACAGTTTCTTATAGTACAGCATAACTAAGGGGCTTGGAACAACCCAAGTAAGCAGTGCCTCGCTCTGTTCCATTCCTGATAACTCCTAATTAAAATAATAGTTATTTTTTTACTGTGTGCATTATTGCAAAGACATTAAATTACGACTTTTAATTGGAACTGAGTAGCGCCATCTCTGTACGACCTCCGGAACTAAGACAACAAGCACTTAGCTTGACGATAATCGAGCGGTGGTGGTTCGTGGTGGTCAGTAGCGATGAATAAATGCGGCGGTTGCGGAAAATTTTTAACAGGTGGCGCTACCTGTACGATATGCAAGATTATATATCATAAACAATGCGTCAGCCTATCTTCGAATCCCGTACCCAAGAACTGGCTTTGTCCAGCTTGTGTGGTGCGGGCGCCACGCAGAGATAATACGAACACCCCGGTTAAACAAGCAGAAGAAGAGAGCCCTGAAAAGTCTCCTCAGATCGACGACGGCGGCGGCAGCGAACATTCTTCGTCTACTCTACTTGAGGAAATAAGAGCGCTTCGAAACGATATGAGCATATTTCGCAAAGATTTTATAAGCTTCAAAAGCGATGTCAGCTCGGAACTAAAGGAGTTAAGGAGCACATTCCAAAGTAGTTTGGGTGAAATGAGTGCTCTATCAGAGCGGCTTGATACTCAAGAGGCCAGACTGCGCGCGTTAGAAGCCTCCGTTAAGAACGCGGAAGATCTTGAGCAACAGATAAGTGATCTTAAACGAGAAATGAACAACAGAGAGCAACTTTCCCTGCAGAATGACATCGAGATTAGTGGCGTCACGGAACACAAAGGCGAGAATATCATGCACGTCACTGGGCTGATCTTGAATAAGATCGGTTTGTCTGTAGATGAGCGAGATATTGTAGAGTCACGACGAGTAGGCCCGGTGCACCTGGATCACGAAGGCAAGCAGCGGCCGCGCCCGATCGTACTGCGTGTGACACGGCGCGCGGTGCACGAGCAAGTGATCCGCAGCGCGCGAGCACGGCGCAACATATCGACGGGCGACATCGCATTGGCTGGAACGCCGAGGCCTATTTACATCAACGAGAGGCTCACCAAACACACCAGACTTCTCTTCGGCCGGACCCGGGCACTGTGTAAACAGCACAAATGGAAATATGCCTGGACGAGAGAAGGCAAAATACTTGTCAGAGAAGGAGAAAACAAGCCAGCGTTTCGCGTTCGAAATGATGCCGACCTCGACCGAATTTTTAAACCGCAGTCAACGCATAGCGCGACTAATTAGTCTAGTTACAAGAATCTTATTTACCAAAAACCTTTTATTTTCAATTTTTCATGCATGCTCTTTACTTAAAATATTATTACGTTTCAGTTTTATTGTAATCTTTGTTAAATTTATTTTTACTTGTGCTCAACTCTCCTTTTTGCATAAACATGTAATTTTTTATCAATTGTGTCTTAATAGGGCAGGACTTAACTACATTGTTTTATGTATCGCCAAGTTATGTTGTTTAATTAGTTTACATACATATTATATCCAATTACACACACACATTTATTTTTTCACAATACGAACACTACACACATACACAATAACTCACCTAAACACCTTTTTAGAACACTGCAGACAACATCGTATCACTGTAACTAACATAATTAAGTATGTTTAACGCAACTAAAAGAAAACGTTTAGTACTGGGTCTTCTGAATGTGCAATCTTTGAACACAGGTAGAGACGAGCTAGAGGCAAGCGTACTAACGCACAAGCCCGACATCCTGGCTTTAAATGAAACCTGGGTCAAAGACGAAAAAATAGCTCCAGCTCTACCTGAGTACACGCTTAAACTTAGGTCTCGTAAGAAAAAGGGCGGGGGCGTTGGCTTTTATGTGAGAAAGGGGTTACGTGCTAGAGTTCGTACACACCCTTCATCGGATTTAGAACAACTCTGGCTTGAAGTTTCATTACCGGGTACTCGAATGGCTATAGGCACTGCTTACAGGCCAGAAAAAGTAAGAGTTACACCGGCTCTTAGCTCTCTTACTGAGTCAATATCTACCTTTTTAAATTGCGATTATATCTGTGTTCTGACTGATTTTAATGTAGATATGTCACAGCCTAACACTTCAAACGCTCGCGAGCTAACAATGTTTTGTAATCAACATAATTTGGTTCAGCTAGTTACAGTGCCTACTAGAGTTACAAATACCTCGGCAACTATTATAGATTTAGTAATGACAAATATTCCCGATAGATGCAGGGAAGTAACTGTGTTACCCAACATAAACCTTAGTGATCACGCTATGGTCTTAACATCTTTCAACATTAAAAAAGAGAAAGCTAAGCCTCGTTACATTGAATCTCGAACATTAAATAGTATCAACGCAACGCAATTCGAATACGATTTAAAATCCATAAACTGGCAGGAACTTAATAGAAAGGATGTACACTCTATGGTGAGCGGTTTTAATGGAAAAATTATTGAATTATTTGATTCACACGCACCTGTAAAACGTAAGAAAGTGGTAGAGTCTCCAAAACCGTGGCTCACTGAAACCGTTCGTCTTATGATGTATTTACGGGATAGAGCTCTAGTTAAAGCGAACTTAAAGAAAACGGAGTCATCTAAAGACTACTATAAAAGTCTAAAAAATTTAGTAACGAGAGCTTTAGAGAGAGAAAAAGCGGCCTTTTTCGCGCACTATATAAATAAAAACTTAAGATACCCTAAAAAGCTATGGAACTACTTTAAAAAAATTAAAACATTTAACGACACTACTCCCCCAATTCCTAACCACCTAATGAATCCAAACTTAATAAATAATCATTTTCTTAATGTGCCGGGCTCGGGAAAAATTGACAATGAGGTCTATCTATTTTTTAAGTCAAACACCAGATCGAATAATATTCTCCATTTGCAACCGGTATCAGAAGAAGCGGTTGGTAAGATAATTTTAAATATCGACACCAATGCATCTGGTTACGATAGTCTGACCGTGGAAATGATTAAACTGACCTTACCAGAGACATTAAAAATAATTACCGACATAGTAAATTCCTCTATCTTGTCAAATGAGTTCCCAAACAACTGGAAGCGCGCCCTGGTCAGGCCAATACCCAAGTCCAGCTCAGTTGAAGAGGTGAAAGACTTGCGACCAGTCAGCATTCTCCCGGTCTTGTCAAAAGTTTTAGAGAGGATAGTGCTCTACCAAATAGAAAACCATCTTGCAAAAGAGAATATTATTCCTAAATATCAGTCAGGTTTTCGGAAAAGTCATGGCACTGAAACCGCACTACTAAGGGTCACAGATGATTTAATTACTGCGTCGGATGCTGGGCTCTGCTCTGTGCTTGTCCTTCTAGATTTTTCACGCGCTTTTGACTGCATAAACCATGACCTACTCGTCGCAAAACTGGGATATTATGGCTTTTCTGAAGATACCTGCAAGTGGATTAAATCTTATTTGTCATGTAGAGAACAATATGTAGAGTTACAAAATCATTGCGGCGAGAAGCTATGCTCTGACATGACAGAGGTCCCTACAGGCACACCGCAGGGGTCCATATTGAGCCCAATCCTGTTCTCAATTTTCACCGCTGACATGCCTGAGCATATAGAAACGTGCAAATATCATCTTTATGCAGACGATACACAGGTATACTACAGTTTTAAGCCGGAAAATGTAACCGAAGCGATGGCTCTTGTAAATGCAGACCTTGAAAAGATATTCTCTTGGGCTACCAAAAACTCGCTTTTTCTTAATCCCGCTAAGTCTAAAATGATGTTTCTGGGTACAAAGACGCAAATACAGAAAGCGCGTAATGGTAACCCGGAACTCAAAATAAACAATACGGTTATTCCCATAGAACAGGACGCTAGGAATTTAGGACTTTTAATAGATGGTGAAATGAGGTTCGTCAAGCACATAAACGAGAAAGTAAGGAACGCTTTTTATAAACTTAAAGTCCTCTACACTATCAGAAAATATTTGTCAGAAGAGGTTAGACTGATGCTGTGCGACCTTCTTGTTTTGTCTCCATTTAACTATTGTAATGCCGTTTATGGTCCTAGGCTCTGGGTAAAGACAGAAGGCGCCATCCAGCGAGTGCAGAATGCATGTATGAGGTTCTGCTTTTCTATACCTAGAAGATCACACATTAGTCCATTCCTAGCAAAAAAAGGTATCTTAAACATGAAAGACAGAAGAGAACTTCATTTAGCATGCACTGTTCAAAAAATTCTATATAACAAGAAACCAGAATATCTTTTTGATAAGTTTACTTGGTCTAAGGATTCACATGATCGCAACACACGCTCCAAACATACTAATCTCCTTGCTATCCCAAATCACAAGACTAATGGTTTTAAGGGTTGTTTCAAATACAGGGCTTCAAAGATCTGGAATAATCTACCACCTCCATTCAGAATTAAAATAAGCTTTGTAACATTTAAAAGAAAGGTCAAAATATTCCTACTCTCACGACAGAAGCACATGATAGAAACAACCTTTAAACTTTCAATTCGCTCTTGCAATCCCCCATAAAACTACAGTACACGCACATCTGAACACATAGGCACATTACTCACGCACACTAACACTCCCTCACAAAACACATACACACCCTCAAACAAACACACACACACTCAAAAGGTCTCCGGTTGCCCAGACTCTCATGAGACTGGAGCCTCAGGAGAACTTTCACACAAACACATTCATACTAGTGTGTAATAAGCCCAGTTTGTATAAGTATAACAATGTATTATGTATGAAACCTTCCACTATTAAATAGGAAAAAAAAAAATTATGTAAAGTAATGAGCACAAATTAGAAGCAACCTTCTTATATAAGTAAACATGTAAATGTAAGAACTTACCTAGGTTAAACCCGCTATCACATAACTTCTCGGTGACCACCTACCCGAGGGGAGTAGATTTAAAATCAGCGCTGCATGTTTCTGCATGCAGCACATAGCTGAATCTACTCCCTTTGCCTATGATTAGTCTTTTTTATTATTGTTTATAATTCTAGTTTAGGTTAAGAAATTTATAGGCAATAAATGATTTTTCTATTCTATTCTATTCTATTCTATCGAAACGTTTGGCCATATACGTATGATAAGAAGTTATGCATATCAAAATGTCTCCAAAGAGTGTTTTATAAGCTTGTCTAGAAATCTCTTAGGGGAGCCCATCGCACTCTCTAGCGTCAGACCTATTAGATTTTTCCATTTCACTGGTGGGGTTGCGACTTTGTAACCCGCTCCTTTACGTTACACTCAAATCGTTAAACTTTATAAACGCAAAAGCACGCGTTTTGGCAGCTCGTAATTAACCTATCTTACCTTTATCCGATGCGCTACAGTGTTTCTAGCCATCGATTTATTTTATTAATCTGTTGAGCTAACCTACACACACGCGGTTTATATAAAGACCCTATAATGGGGAGAGTTACTCAAGAGGATGTAAGTTATTCTGGTTCTTTATTAGTTAATCTGCCTCGTTTGAGTAAATCCCAAAATCCCCTTGAGAGCTCCTGTACGGAAGTAATGTACATTTAATAATTTAACTAAGTAGGTATGAGTGCTAGAAAAAGTCACTGGCCACTCTTATTAAAAGTTTTTAATTACGTAAAACACATGTATTTATGTGAACGATCCGAGACACGTAGTTATCCCGTCGCGGTTAGTTGCGCACTAGCATTAGGTGTGGGTCTGTGGTATTAGTACGTCTTTGTACAGCTCCTCTACAATAAGTAGACAGTAGTAAGACAGTAGTAGTAAGACTCACTTGTCCGGATCCAGCGGCACTCGCGTCCGCTTCACGACGCCGAGCGTGAGCGTGAGCGCGTGTGTGAGCGCGTGCCGCTCGCGCCGCGCCGCGTCTTCCGCGTCGGTAGGTGCCGCGTCCAGCCCCACCAGCCGGGCCAGCGTCTCGCCTCGAGCGAACGACGGACGAAGCCGTGCCCACACGTTGCCGCATGATCCCAGCACCTACAATATGTATCATATATTATGTAAACGATCACTACTCAACCTCAGCTGTGCAACGTTGCCTTTGAGAAGACGAGCTAGACCACGCATAGAAGCATGTAGGTAGAACGTCATGGGCGATGATAGTGTTAAATACAAGTACATACAGACAGATACAGGAAAAGGGAGATAGTTCAGAAGCAAGATTGATGATAGTGTTAAATACAGGTACATACAGACGGATACAGGTAATGAGAGATAGTTCAGAAGCAAGATTCCGTTCCTAAAAAACAAAATTTCTAGACATAGGCACAATCAATGGTTGTAATTTGGACCTTCGAGGTCTCTGAGAAGAAAACAGATAAAAGGAAAAAAATGATAGTGTCAGTCAAGCATAATTTATTGTATCACAGTTTGGGGCGATGACTAATACGGTCAAACTCAAGCAAGCTCGGAGATCCGTTCATTAAAGTACAGACCTCTAAGCATGCTCGAGATTGGAAAGGTACTCAAAGCTATATTACCTAAAGACCCTACAGGACACTTTGTCACGTCATAAAATTCGTATAATAAATAATTAAAACTAGGAAATCAATTGCTCACTTTGATTTTTGTTCACTTCAATCTTTTTAGGGTAAAGTAAAGAAACGAACAAGAAACCTATACCTTGTTGTTAGTTTACATACCTCCTGGACCAAGGCGCTTTGCCGTTGGTAGCAGCAGAAGTGGTTGGAGATGAGCAGCAAGGCCTCCTGTAATGTGACGCTCTCAACTGCGCTGATGTCGGGGCGCGCCACCACCGCGAGACTAAGCTCGTGGAAGCGACCGAATACAGGTAGTAAGAGAAGTGGATACTGGAACAATTAATTAAATAATAGAGTAACTTTTTTTTACATTTTCTTCTTTTGCAATAAAGCTGTATTTTGCAGGATCTCATCTACTAAACGACATAAACATGATTGTAGAATCTTTTCTCTATAATTACAACTTCCAAAGTCTTAATTTTTTATTCTAAATCTTAAGGTTATATAAATAACTACTTAACACATTAGAATAGCCGAAAGTGATTTTTTTATAGTCAATAGATACTAGAATGTATTACAAAAAATCAGTCTTGTTTTTTACTCCTAAAGCCAGGATCATACATGAAATAAAAGAGATTTTATATATATATCAAGGTCTTCTCGATATTAATAACTTCCTTTTTATGCTCATCTTTTCTTGCTCATCTTTTTGTTAAAGCTTATTTAAATACTAAGCCAACACAGTTAATATCTATTATATACTATCTACGGAACTTGTGAATGTTTATGATCAATTTAATTTCACTTTTTAGACTGTTTGCAACCGTCTGCAGTTAGCTCAATGGTTTCAATTGTATATACTAGTTGTATTTTTATCTATTCCTTGATTGTAATTTTCGTTGTTAACTTATTTATCTTACCTTAGAAGCTAATTTGACTAACAAGCCCGCGGCATGTCGCCTCACGTTCTTGACGGCGCGCGAGCTCCGGTCTCCGTCGTAAACCAGCGCTGCGAATATCTTATCCAGGACTTGTGGTAGTAACTCTGCGCCCGCAGCGCCTACGCCTGGCCCTGAAATAGTAAATTATGTTAACGTTCCTTTGAATACATTCAAAACACTATACAGGATGTTAGTTTTGTAAGTTATTTTGTGTCTGTTGCCCGTGCTAACACGCGCCAAAGGTCCTGTCAGAAAACCAGCGTTGCTCAACTTTACTTAAAACATTTAAGCATACATAGGGACATAGGGATATAGAGACAGAGAAAGCGACTTTGTTTTATTTTAAGTAGTGATACTGATAGTGAAGAGCCAGAATAAAAGCCTTATTTTGATAGTCATAGGTCCTTTACGGGTCCGATTCTTGACATTTTAGGGTTCCGTACCCGATGGATAAAATGGGACCCTATTACTAAGACTCCGCTGTCGGTCCCTCTGTCACCAAGCTGTATCTCATGAACCGTGATAGTTAGACAGTTGAAATTTTCACAGACAATGTATTTTTGTTGCCGTTATAACAAAATATACTAAAAACAGAATAAAATTAATATTTAAGGGCACCCATACAACAGAATTTATGTTTTTGACGTTTTATAGATAACTACGACACACCCCGGCTTCGCAAATCACTCTATCTATAATATCTTATTTTTATAAAGATTAATAAAGTAATTGAATTATGAATATCTATTAAAAAAACCCCTCAAAATCCGAAGCTGCTTTGTTTTATACTATGTAATGATACTACGGAACCCATCGTGATCAAGAATGACTTGGGTGGTTTTTGTTAGCTAAAACTTCCCTAAATGCTCAAGGTACGTTCCATGTGCGTGAGCGAAGTCCAGCTGTGCGATTACGCTAAAACCACCCATCCAAAATTGACATATGAAAGCCCTTTTAATGGCCTTCGTAATTTAAAATTGTATGGAAAGGAAGCGCGCGATGGCCAATGAAATGGCTCAAGAATGTTTTGATGTTTTGAATTTGGATGGGCGGTTTAAGCGTAATCGCACAGCAGGTCGGAAGCCCTGACGCTAGTATACTCACCAGCTAGCTGACTGTTAGCACAGCTCAAGAACACGAACAGCGCAGATATGTAGGAGAGAAGGAGGGAGAGCACGAGGGGCGCGGGCGGGTTGCTGGTCACACAGCGTCTCAGCAGCTGGAGCCCTTCCACTACGCTGGGCCGCGGCTCCGCTTGCACCAACCGAGAGAGGACCACGTCCAGGACCTAAGAAAATACATTTTAAATATTTATTACTAAAATGTAATCATAATAAATAATTCTCGACAATTCACACAGCATCATCCAGCTAACCCCAAGCTACGCAGAGCTTATGTTATGGGTACTGGATGTCTGTATTTACTGATGATGAAATAGACTTGAAACGATTCCATAGAAAAAAAGCGTGCACAGCCGCGGAAGATCCTAGTAAGAAACAAAGTGTTAATTAATTTTCTCTTCACATAAATTTCTTATCCACTAGTTAAGAGAAGAAGAAATGAATAGAAGTGAGAAGATGTGTACCTGAGAGAGCGCTTCCCACTCGATATAAAGTGGCTCGTGAGTTTCGACGTGCGGCGGACAATCGGCCATCTTGTCGAGCGCCGCGCTCGTCCATTGCTCCACGAAGGCCCACGTCACCAACGGCGCTGCACTCATGCAATTCCTATGGGATACAGTATAGGTCGCGTCACGTAAAAAGAACGCTGGATGAAAGTGGAAGGGGTGAGTTCGCGCATGGGTACACTCGCGTGCGATAGTACTATGCCAATTTGCTATGCCTATTTTTAACTAATATTTCACTCGCGGCTTGGCATAGCGCAGTACAGCACAGCATATCTCGATTTAGATTTGTCACCCTAAGTCACTTGTCTAGCAATCGAACTTAGCTGTCGTTTGAGCGATGACGATTGTAAAAATATAACCCCTAGCTTACTTAAACTAACCTAACTTGGCTTGCTATGAGCAAATGCTAGTTAGCTAGATTATTCATTATATCTTATAACCGGAAAAGTATAGTGACTAGGATTTTTTGTAACTTTGGGCCTTCTTATCTACCAGTGCCATACAAGCCATGTAACATATAAACTCACCTAAAGCTATCTAATATTTCAGTCCGGCAGCGACTGAAGAATATCGCGAACTCTTGCTCGCTGTCGTAATCCATGCAGGCGTAAGCGAGAGCGCTGTGCACGCCGCTCACACGGGAGGCGGGGTATGTCACCTGTATAAATCATTGTTACATTATTCCATCATACATTGATATTGACATAAATAATAATTTTTGTATTTATTGTTTATGAAGTTTGACCTACTTTATGCCTATTGTGCCCTTATTACTCTTGGATGTTTTGGTTTTAACTCTTAGTCCAATTGTAAATAAATAAATACATTTTGAAATATTAATAATTAATTATTCTAAAAACGTTCTAAAAATGTCCAAAGCTTGACTATTTGCATTTGAAATATCAAACGTCCAAGTGTCCTATTTCGTTTAACAGAAGGAATTTTGAAAGCCTAGGTAGGACCTCAAAGCTTTCTCTTGCAATCTAAGAAAGATTAGCCAAATCCCAACAAAGGGCGATAAAGTAAGATTAAGATTTTTAATATGTACCTACTCTGTATTGTGGAGCAAACCGGAAAACCACCTCATATTTTTGGCATAGTGTTAGTTAACATACAGCGTGTAAACAGACAACTATCGAAAACGAAGGGGGATGGCGAAGCACCTTTAAACTTACACAAAACAAAAATCCGCAGGCCGAAAAAAAAATTGTAGCCAAAGATAAACATGTTTAAAGATTTTCAATTATTTTGTTTGCAAGCAATGTACGCGTCCACTTCGATACCTACGCCGCCGCGCCGACGTGAGTCGCGCGCGACGCATCACTCACTACATAACATAAGTACATCACTACATAGTATAAAACAAAGTCGCTTTTGTCCCTATGTCCCTATATCATTATGTCCCTTTGACTGCTTCATCATCATCATCATCATCAACCTATATTAGTCCACTGCTGGACATAGGCCTCCCCCAATGAGCGCCATAGCGCCCTGTCTTCAGCTTGACGCATCCAGCATCTGCCAGCAGTCTTTCGCAGATCGTCATCCCACCTGGCCGGAGGGCGTCCTACGCTACGTTTACCGAGTCGCGGTCTCCACTCAAGAACACGTTTACCCCAACGGTTGTCGGTTCTTCGCGAGATATGGTCGTAATCGTTTTGACTGCTTAAATCTTTAAAACTACGGAACGGATTTTCATGCGGTTTACTAGCGACCCGCCACGGCTTCGCACGGTTTTATTATACGTATAAACCTTCCTCTTGAATCACTCTATCTATTAAAAAAACCGCATCAAAATCCGTTGCGTAGTTTCAAAGATTTAAGCAGTCGAAGGGATATAGGGACATAGGGACAGAAAAAGCGACTTTGTTTTATACTATGTAGTGATACACTCGTGCGAAACCGGGGCGGGTAGCTAGTAAAGTTATAAGTCGTCAAAGTTTAAGGTAAGGTCTTTATAGCAAGTACCTAGGCTGTCGGTACTCGGTAGATATTTCACGACTTACCTAAAGACACGAGCATCAGCTGGGATATTGCTGGTTCGGCTATCTTTCGCAGTAAGTAAATGCGCAACACTTCTGACGCATTTCCTAGAGCTTCACCATAAGAAATACAAACATTTGCCCATACTCCATCGCACTGAACATTATGTTGGCAAATAAAACACACTTACTAAACACAACCGATACACATCACATTCTCCATAGCACATCATGAGCATTTGTCCATACTCCCTCGCACTAAACATGTTTATAAAACACACCGAAAAACACAGAAAGTAACTTCCACTATTTACCTTCCTACACTAAGACCATGTACTTAAGAAAAACTTTAAAAACACGCATACCACACTAAAAATCTGTTTCACAAAACAAAACAGTATTCGCAAATTTCCGCAACGACCGCGCAAGTTCGAATACTAACACCGACTAAAAGACGAATAAAAATAATACAAGCACTATGTACCTACATAGAGAAGTTATGCATTCAAAATCCGTTTTTAAATGCCGACAGCCAAAGTGTTATAAACCTTATGCCTAATTAAATAAAGTTTAGATTCCTTTCCATACATTTCCTTTGACTATAGCCGACTGGCCGCGTGCCGACCCACGGCGCGGCGCTCCGCAACCGACAAAGAAAAACACCGCTGCTGTTATAAACCTTATGCAGAGTGGAATAAGGTTTTCCTATACCAAAGCAGATTATTCAGTATCCAATAAGGTTCAAAATGGGGCATACTCATTTTAAAATCTTTATCACAGAATTATGAGATAATTTTATTTTTTTCGCGGGAATATTTGAATACTACGACTAGTAAAAGGATTACTTAGTTATGAACGTTTCCAGCTAGAATTAACTTTTTACCCTGAACCAAAAAAGCACAGAATACATACACTGCCGGCCAAAAGTTTAGGACCACTTGTAAAAATCTCTGTCACCAGCAATTTATTTCAAAAGTACACATGATTAAGAGGTAACCTGAACACCTGCGTATTTTATTGTTATTGAAGCATTTCTTAGCGTCATTCTTATTGTACATTTTTAAGTTATCATCCTAAAATGTCTATTGATTCAAAACATCAAAGAGTGCTGCGCAAGGACCAGTTGGTAGAGTCATTGTAATATTTTTTATGACAGGCTCATTACTAATTATTTTGGTTTTGTTTCGATTTAACTGCAATTCAAGATTATTATAGCTTCTTAAAACATATTTACTACCTGATTTTTCATGGAGTTTGTCTTTCTCTATACTAATAGTCTGAGCTCGTCGTTGTTACTGTGAAGACATCTTAAAATGGGAAAAGTGAGCGAAATTAGCAGTGAAACTCGTTCTGCCATAGTTGTTTTACACAGCGAAGGCAAATCTGAACGTGCGATTGCCACTCAACTTAAGTTGTCAAAGACTTGTGTTCATAACACAATAACCCTATACAAGGAGACTGGTAGTAATCAGGATCGTGCGCGATCGGGAAGGCCGCGAGCTACCACTTCTAGCGAGGATAACTTCATCGTCGTTACCAGCAGGCGGAATAGACGCCTAACAGCACCAGAAATCCGCGCAGAAGTCAACAGATCCCGATCTAAACCTGTGTCATTACTACAGTAAAACGACGATTGAGAGATGCTATGTTATTTGGTCGTGTCGCCGTTCGAAAACCTCTACTAAGGCCACAAAATAAAAAGAAACGGATGCAGTGGGCCCTTACCCATCGAGACTGGACAGAAGAAGACTTTAAAAAAATTCTTTGGACAGATGAATCCAAATTTGAAATATTTGGTTCATAACGACGAGTTTGTAATCGATGTAGCGCCGAGGAAAAGATGATGCCAGACTGTGGGGTGCCAACAGTCAAGCATGGTGGTGGTTCCATCATGGTCTGGGGATGCCTCTCGGGCTCCGGAACCGGAAATTTGGTACGAGTCGAAGGAATCATGAAAAAGGAGCACTATAAACGAATACTACAATAAAATGCCGTTCCGTCTGGTTTAAGATTAATTGGAAATGGATTTTTTTTCCAACAAGATAATGACCCAAAACATAGTTTAAAATTATGCAGGGGTTATTTGGAACATAAAGAAACAGAAGGGGTGTTAAAAAACATGGTGTGGCCCTCTCAGAGCCCGGATCTTAACCCAATAGAGCTTTTGTGGGAAGAGCTTGATAGAAATGTGCGCAGTTGTTGTCCCTCCTCGCAAGAAGACATGTGGAAGGCTCTAAAAGAAAGCTGGAACAATATTTCACCCAATACAATCGACAAATTGATTGCTTGTATGCCGAGACTAGTGAAAAAAGTAATAAAATGCAAAAGTGGGTTTTCTGACGAAAAAGGTGTTTAAAATATTAACAGCATTTTTGACGTAAATGATTTGTAATTCTTAATATTTTTGGTCTCTTCCTAATGTAAAAGTGTTAGTAAATAATTATTTAAATTAATAACTAAACCTCTTGTTTTGTATTTTGAGTTTTATTTCATTTTCCCTCTTTGATGCAGGTGGTCTCAAACTTTTGGCCGGCAGTGTAATAGTAGTATACATGGTCATACATTACATCCCAAGGTTGCCTGGATGGAAGAAATGAGAGAACTTTTAGCGATAAGACCGCCCTTTATACTATGTATGCAGTATTATTGTTTTGTTTTCTTTCTTTGTGTGGTACCTAGGTTTAAGTATAATAAAAAAGAGTTTTCTATTCTATTCTAGTAGGAACAGGTAGGTAAAATGTAAATGATATCTTCAATTTGTTAATAGAAGTAGAAGTGTTAGGAAGGGTTCGATCCTACAATCTTCAGATTGAAAATCGAGTGTATTCTTTCTATGCCAAGACGGCAAAATACAGATAGCCATCAGCGAGCAGCGCGGTAACCTACGTGCGTACCTAGCGTATGTATGTATCTTGCGTAGATAGATAGATACCCATTTCGCTCGCGCAGTCGAGCGGTGGTGCGGGCGTCCATAAACAGCTGAGTTGAGGTCATTCACTTGCGTGCAATACATTACATCTTTTTTTTAATTTGTTTATTTTTGCTTTTAAAAATTGTTTATTCGTGTTGATATGTTTTCTTAGTGTTGTACTATGGGTGTGTAACTAGATAATAAAATAAAAAAATTTAGAGAGGTGAAATTTTATTCGCGTTTTTTTTTCGATAAATATGTTCAGAATCATGGTCTGATTGCCACCTTTCATTTTTCGATAGTAGTCTTTTTACACCCTGTATAACCATATCGTCACAGGCGACACAGGCTTGCCTCGTGCGGGGGCCACCAGAAAAGTGTAACTAAAAATATTATGGCAAATAAATGATTTTGTATTTGTATTTTTTGTATTTTGTTGTATTTGTATCGTTTAACAAAGTGATCATGTTATTTTCTACGTTTATTCGGATTTACATACACTGATGATTGTTTCACCCTTTACCTTGAGCACTTTAGGCGCCGAAGCCTGCAGCCATTGTGGCAGCACCGCTAACACATGAGGCAGCTTGCTAGCTTGCTCGTGCTTCAGGAACGCGAGCCAGACAGAGTTAGCTGCGTGAGCCAGAGTCAATGACGGGTGTGAGCTGAGCAAAAGCATAGTTTCGAGGAGCAACGCAAACCAAGACTCCACGGCTGTTGCGTGGCTCCACATTGAGGTGAGCAGTGTGGCTAGGCCAGCTAGGACCTGCGAACATTGCAACTCATTTCAAATTCGGTAGTATTTTCTTATTTCAATTTTTAATGTCAATTATCTGTCAAAAATCGGGCGCTATGGCGCTCATTAGAGGAGGCCTATGTCCAGCATTGGACTAATATAGGTTGATGATGAAGTCAATAATCAGATAATGTAATAATTTACTTTGATCTGAAGTATAATTTTGATCTAGATTGCAAAAAATTGCATACAATAGCACAAAACTCGAGAAAGGCTGGAACAATTTAGCAATTTCATTGTATTCTTTGAAGATTTTACTTCAAGGAAAAGGAGAAAAATTAGGAAACTTAGCCAGACTTAAATACGACTTGTAAGTAGCGGTGAAAGTTTGTATGTACCTGAGAAAGTTTCTTTAGGAACAAATAGTGAGCTTCGTCAACAGCATTGATGGAAGACCGGGTGGCATCCCTGACGCAAGTGATCGCCGCTTCGCTGAACAGCATCATAAGAGGTTTCTTCTCTTTGGACTGGAACAAAAATGATTCATAAAACAGAGCCGAAACCGTTGAAGCTAAAAAGTTGAAATTTGGAAAGTGAAAAGAAAGAAGAAGAAAAGGAAGTGCCTTTTCTAGCAAAACCAGCCACTAAGGCAGGATTTTTCAAAGTTCAACCACTGAAGGGGTGAAAAGGGGCGAAAGCCTTTATTATTATGAAACTTCTTAAATACTCATTGTAGTTATTCAATCAAGTAATACGACTTTATTTTTGTACCTACTTTAAGTGCCTAATTTAACTTACAGAGCCTTTTCTATTGACGACCTGTAGTAGGCACTCGGCAGCGGGCAATTGGAACACGTCGTCTTGAAGCAGCACGCAGAGAATTTGCAGGAGGTAGCCATTGTTCATTACGATGTGATTGGTCGACACCCATTCTACGAATTCAGCCAATGTTCGCAGCACAGCCTAGGGACAAAAATAAGACAGTTACAGACGTGCGCGGTGTTCGCAACCCAGATTGGAAGCGCGAATTCGCGAGTATGCGGTAATCTTACTATCACTTTAAAGAGGCCTGCGACCCCGCTATCTACATAAATTCGCTAAAAATCGGCCCGAATATAGCTATCTCTGTTTGGCTGATGCAGGCACGCTACGTGCGTTCGCGATAGCAATAGAATCCGTAGTAGAATCCGTAAAATTGAAAATGTAGCTTTTATTGTCTACTTACAGATGACATTTTTGATATCTAAATTCACAACAAACTTTGAACAGCTATCATCCGGGGCGGGCCTAGATATAATAAAAAATATATCTACTTACTATAATGTCATTTGTATATCAGTTGTCTAGTCTAGTACCCACACACAAGCAACACAAGCTCTGCTAAGCTTTGGGCTAGATAATGCAGAATGTTTTATTTATTTAAACTAAAGGGTAAAACTTTTCTCCGCTATGTCCTTTCAACAATAAATATCTTTATCCACAAGACAGGTGTAGTTGTGTAGTGTGTAAAGGAACCTCACCTGGACAACGCGTCCATTAGACGCGGCACCGGCGTAGTCCCCTGTTGCAGTCTTCTCTCTGAACTCTCGCACGTGCATTTCGATCAGGTTCATGAAGAACGCGAATATTTCAGACATGTTCCCTGTCAGCGCCTGGTATATGTCTTTACGACGCTGCTGCTGCTCTAGTGTCTGAAGAGATTTTTATAAAATAAATAATTGTACACCTTTTATACTGCCTCATCTACAGCACTCTGTTTGATGTGACATTACATGCCTTTGGCTTTCACTAAAAACCTTGCTGGGTGAACGGACACACTAGTGTTCATCTCGCAAATGCAGAGTGAAGGTAATATTTCTCATATATTCTGCTTCAAAAAAAAACCTGGTACATGTACTTAGGGTTATTAAGTCTTCAGTTATTGCATAGTAGATTTATTTCCTTCAGAGAATATATTACGGCTTAGGCAAAATTATTTATTGCATAACTAGCTGTGTATTTTGCGCGAGAATTTTGGATTATATATGTGTTGAACATCTATTCTTTTTCTAAAATAAAAGATGCCAGTGTTACTTGCTATAACTTCAGCTATCTAGCAACTAAAGTCCAAAAATAGGTCAGGCTGGTTTGTAGATTAGTCAGAGAAAAATGGGAGACATTTTTTTTTTAATTTTTGCAAAATGCATTTGCATTTAGTAAAAACCTGTTGTTTTAACATTACAAACAGTAAAATTGTATTCATTTGTTTAGATTTAAATTGCAGGAAATAAATATTTTATTTCCTGCAATTTAAATCAGGTTGATTTCGTCATCAACCAACACACATTAATCAACACAGATACATGTGACTTTTAAATTATTTCTGAGGCTGAAGAATGAGTGAATCTGTGTTGATTTTCATGTACTAGTTCTAGCAATAAAAAGCATGACGCGATTTGGCGGCCGGAGCGCGTATCGAATTATTTATCAGGGAAATAAAAAATCTGTTTTTATGAATGTGCATTAGTATTATACACATTTCTCACTGTTCATTAATTATCAAGGTATAAAACAAGCAAATTGCAGTGTTTATCATGGACAAGGTTAAGTAGGTCGCGTTTTGTCGTGATTGTCGTATTAGCAAATCACTAAAATCACGTCCTTCTTAATATTAAAAACACTGAATCTTTTCATTAGGATCACTGCATTTAATTTTAGCTACCATTGATGTTAAGTACGAAGACCTCTGTGATGCAGCGGAAGTGCTCCTACCCAAATAAGAAAAATATTTTTACAATCAGTAATTGGTTTCAATGGTGTTTTCTAAGTAGGTAAGGTAAAAACAAAATATAGGTGAAGGATATTTTATAACAATAACATATTAAATACATCAATTCTATCAACCATATTCAATCTAGCAACCATAACACAAGCTCTGCTGAATTGTACAGCAATTTATTTTTGTAGGTATTATTAATCATTATAATATATGTATAAATCATTCATATGAAATTAAACACTCAACAGTATGAGAAACAAACCTGCAAGGTAGCAACATCTTCAGTTAGCCTCAAGAAGATATGCAGTACAATTTCAGTCTGCATATGACCACGAGAACAGGCATCGTTGAGCTCAGAGAGTAAAGTTGGCCAGTGCTGGGGCCATTCCCTTTTTATCATCTCTACAATAACCCGAGCTAGTGCATTGTTAAGGTGGCCAGTTCCCCAACCTCCCATGTAAAGGAGCTTCATTGAATTTTCCTGTAAAAATTATGTTTAGGACTTAGTTGACAGAATAAACATAACCAATTGTAGAGTCAGATAAAAAAAGCATAAACTATAATGTGATGTGTCAGAAAATAAATGTTTTCTGGTCTCTTTTCCCTGTAACCAGTGTTCTTTACTGAATCTAAGCAAGCTGATTCTCTCAATTGAAATGTTAGTATGCATATCAGGTTTCTAGTACCAATAACACAAGCTCTGCTTAACTTGGCACTAAATGGTGCTGTGTGAAATGTGCAATTATTAATTTATTATTATTAATAGCAACAAAACAACTGTACCTTGATAAATATCTTTTCAGCTTGTGTAATATGGGGCCATCGGATTTGTACTGTATGCTCCATGAGCTTAAGCCCAAAGTGCTTAACAACCGGTGAGTATTGGTTGCCACTGGCCAGAAGCAAGCCGGCTTGGGCACACCACGGAGAATGGTCCTTGAAACTAATAAATATTTAGATATTACAAACAAGATAGAAACAAGATTAAACCAGCCCTATCAGGTTTTTAAAATAAATTACTTAGCTACATTCTTGATGATAGTTAGTAGTAGTGGACCTGAGTACTACACTTGCGTAAGTAGATTAATTAAGTCACACTAAATCGACTCTATCTATATAATTACTTTGATGGGTATTAGCATTGATTTCTACTTCTAGGATTTGAATAGTTTAATCAAGCACTAACAGTTTTGATTTCTACTCAATAATTAACATTTTGTAATGACAAAGGAGCAGTGGTGAGGTGCGAGAGCAAATGACAGCAGAGGATAGTGGGACCCACATAGTGTTGTGAGAACCAGAAGACAACATGTGATGAATATAAAACTTTTTTAGGGGTCAAAATTACCTTTCACAAACATTGTAAGCCTGGATACGTTGTTCATGTGAAACTGAAGGCAGATGAGTGACCTCCACAGCGCGGCTGAGTTCTTCAACAAGTAACGCCACCTCGTTCGGAATCTCACCACCGACTCCGCCTACGTTCATGGTGCTCCTCGGAATTTACCTCTAGAAACAACAAGTTTGTGATGCATGAAGTGCAAGGGTGCACCATACGTGCACAGAAATGATGCAACGACATTAGAACTTCTTTTGTTTACCTCGAGTTTTCTTAGAATTTCTTCATAGGATGTTCGTTCACTTCATAATTCTAAAGAAGTTCAAATCTGCAGACAATATTCAGTCAATTAGCATCGGGTCGCAGCGATTTATTGTAATTAAAGAAAAACCTGTAGGTAAACCCGGTACTCGGCAAGCGTTTAATGAAAAATAAAAAAGTTATGATTTGCTGTCTGTATTATCAAACACTTTTAGTGTGTAGAGATATTTTTAAACACCCCCATTTCTTAAACTTCGAAGATAGAGGGATAAAAATACAAAATTTTATCAAAACATTGTGGAATACCTCGTGTTGGTTTTGCTCATTTTCAAACTAATTTTATTTTGTCTGTGGTCGTGTTCGAGAATGACATAGACATTTTTTTTATAGAAAATGGCATAGACAACTGACTAAACAGTCCATGATAGTTATTTAGTAGAGTAGGTATTTCGAATTAAGTAGGTATTAGTAGCCAGACCCGCTCGTCCCTAAAGGCAGAAACATATTTGCGTGTCGTGGTGTGTCGTGGCGCGCCAGAAGCCGATATGCTTCTGTATATATGGCAACACTGGGCCATAACACCTCGTGTCGCGACACGATAATGTGCACACTCATCGCCGCGACAGTAAGCATCGCGACACGCCAGGACACGTTAATATGTTTCCGCCCATACTTGCGTGTTGTGGCGTGTCGTGGCGCGCCAGAAGCCATATCGGCTTCATACATTTAATATGGTTAGGAACATAATATTTGCATGTAGTGTCGCACGACATGCAAATATGTCCCTAACCATACTAAATGTATGAAACCGATATGCTTCTGGCGCGCCCCGACACACCGCGACACGCAAGTATGTTTCTGGCATAACTTTAGTCGAGTTTTATTTGAACACTCGCCTGCGCACTCCATCAAACGCAAATCAGTTCTAAGCCACGTCTCAAGTGACGAATTTTTGACAAATTTTCATTGAAAACCACAACATTACGATTTGAAACGTGCTTTTAATTAATTGTGTTGCGCTTGAGTAGTAGGTAGTCTTACTTACCATACCAATGGTTCTTAATCAGTGGTCCGCGGGGAACACTGATGTTCCCATAACGTTGTCCGTGGGGCCCCGTAAGAAGAAAGCGAATAAATTAGGCCGGTGTGCCTGGGGCTTAGTTGTAGTCAATTAAAAAAGGGACTGAGGTGATACACAAAATGATGTATCTCAATTTCCCTTAAAGCTTAAGCGATTTCTCGAAGTTTGTTTGATAGATTGCAGATTCTTGGCCGCCTCTTGGTACCTAACTTACCTACCTATTTGGCTTTTGGCCACGTTACTAGAATAAACATGACAGATGCGACATAGAGCGGAGCATTTTCAATATACTAAAAAACATTTATTTCAATAACTTTATTTGAATTTGTTCCGTTGGTCTGGGTGTTTTCTATGTATAATTAAAAATATTTATCTATGTAATTTATTGTATTAAGTATAACAGTCATCTAGTACCCATAACACAAGCTCTGCTTAGCTTGGGGTAGATGATGTTGTGTGGACTGTCCGGAATTATTTATTCTAGGTCCCAATCTATTTACATACCAAATTTCATCTAAATAACTTACATAAGTAGTTACGGAGACTACATATTACAAACATCCACACAGACTTTCCCATCACTGTCACTACATAGTATAAAACAAAGTCGCTTTTTCTGTCCCATTTCCCTATGTCCCTTTGACTGCTTAAATCTTAAAGTTCGAAACACAAAGAAGCCGGAGGAGGCAGAGCGGAGGCGAAGGCGTGCGAGTTGTATTCTATGGAATCCTATGAAAGCCTACACATACACCGCAGGCCGTGGTGACGCGATGCCATAGGAAAAACCGCCACACCTTCGCCTCCGACTTCAGTGTGTTTCGAACTTTAAAACTACGCAACGGATTTTGATTGATATTATAAAGCCAGAAACATACTTGCGTGTCGCGGTGTGTCGGGGCGCGCCAGAAGCATATCGGTTTCATACATTTAGTATGGTTATGGACATACTTGTATGGCGTGTCGTGTCGCGACACGGTCTATCGTGTCGCAGACTGCTAGCCGCCGATTGCGCCAGAGCGGTGGTGGGGGTTATGTCGCGACACGTAAATATTATGTTTCTGCCCTAATAGTAAAATACAATAAGGTTACTTAATACTTTACATAGACACTCACACCACACCACACACCGCGTTCCATGTATCTAAATACAGTGAGCAACAAACGACGAAACAGCCGAAAAACGCTTTCCGCCCCTCCTGTACCGTTGACCCTCCGGGAGTTGTGACGTCACAGGCCAAATGCCTCGCGCGCGTATTTCAAAATTCGTTTTGGTTTCAGTAAAAGAGGAATAACTTTGACATTTTTCAAGTTATCAAAACTGTTAAAAAACTTTCACAAGTCATTATTTGTAATTAACCCTTTCGTACTCCATGTTTTACTCCAAACGTTTTCAAATTCCTGTATATATAAAACTCAGACTATAAGATATAAAACAGCATGTTGTGGCAAAAATGGAACATCTAAATTTTAGCACTTGAATGCATGGCGTTCCATATTTTTCAAATGGTGTTCTAATTATTTTAAGTAATTTTATTTTTCTGGGGTCCTTTAATAATTAAATAACATATATTTTTTCCAAAATAAAAAAAAAATCCATGCATAAAGGGTTAACAAAGTGTAAATCAGTCATTAGGCTAGATGATGATGTGTGTATTGTACAAAATTATTTATTTATATATAATCGAACCACCAAGCACCTAGGTATGTTACAAGTTCGAATAGTATTATCAGCCTAAAGTAGGTATAAGCCTCAGATTACAGATAACGGTATCAGGGCATCACACCAACGTGATAGGTTTCAAGTGTTTTCATGTTAACTCTAATATAGGTAAGACTTGGTCAACATGAGCCTGGGTAAAAGAACATTTGTAACTAATCAAAATAATATAGGTACTATAAAAGATGGGTATCAAAACTTAGGGATGGAATAAATGCCAGTAAATATTATGGTACAGTAGTTATAATACAGAAGGTAGATTTTAGCTGAGTGAGGACCAACAGGACACAAGCAATTTCCTACTTAGAAGTGGACTAGAGGATTTAAAAAATATGATATGGGCTGAAACCAAACAGAATTTACTTAATGAAACTTTATAATTGTATCTAGAAACAGATGTTCCCATTTCCTGTTATACTGAAAACTGAAGCAAACCCATTAGCAAGATAAATAGATGAGGTCATAAAACCAGAAATTGATAAACCAAAAAGTTTAATAAAATAGAAGGTACAAATGTTCAAAAACTTAAAAAAAATATTATCGTAGATGCAACTTTTCATAGATAGGGTCTTCTATGCCTTTGGCTCACTGTGACTTTTGTATCTTACTCAAGGGTAATTTTATAAGTATTTACATTGTAAACCTTCACATTATAAAATATCAGCCATGTTACTGTGTAGATACATGAGTAGCTTTTTTCCCAGTCTTCTTTATAACATCTAATAACTGTTCTGCACTCAATGAGGTGGTAACTGAGACTTTTTGTTCGGGAAGACTTATCTCAACAGAATCAATTCCTTGGCCCTTTAGCCTGTTTAGAACTCTCTCTACTGCGCCGGAGCATCCTTCACACGTCATTTCTACGTTGAAAGTGTGAGTCTGAAACAATAAAAGACTAATAGGTTAACGATATTTGGATAGTGGAATGAATAGTCCAAAATACCTAAACCAAACTAGGGTAAGCCTAGAAAACTTACTGAAGACATTGTGAAAGAAACACTGATCAATTTGATTAACTTCGCAGTTTTTCACGAAGGTTAAATGCTTTATCTATAAAATTTAAATGAATTGTTGAAACTTGAATTGAAAACAGCTGTTTTGGTTGGATGGACTTGCTTTGCTTGTTGTCAGTCAGTCAGTCAGAGGGAGGTCAGAGGTTTGTTGGCATCACATAATGACAGAAGAGTAAACGTCGCTTGTCACTTGTAATGGATAATGGTTTGAGTTTGTTGTGAAGCTAGAGTTTGTTGTGAAGCTAGCGCGAAAAATGTACGACCGTGCGGACAACTCTAGACACGTACATATAAACGGACTCGCCCCTCTTCACACAAGACCACCGGAAGCAAGACCATGCTGGAGACCCCTACCCAGAGAGCTCCTGGAGCTTTCGGAAGACCTTTCCCCAGACCATCGTAGCCAACCGGCTAACGAACAGCTTCCGAGTAGCCTGCATGGCTCTCGGAGCAACATCACATGACTCGAGAGAAGCTTCTCTTGACGTTGACGCCAGAAAAATGAACTTTAGTTCGATTCTTACTAGCATTTCGCACAGTCGAAATGTTGAAGACCACTTGATGATGATGGTTTCAGATGGGTTTCAGCATTTTTTATTATTTATGAATCCAGTAAGTATTTTAAACTTCATGGAAGTTTTAATTTGCAATGTTTTTTTGTTTGCTCAACGTATTCTAATTTAGAGATCATTTTCTTTAGACGTTTGAAATAAATATACATATAACTAAATTGTACTAGGAAATTCATCTGACAAATTGACTTTATAAGAGTTCAGTCCACTGGTTGAGTTGTCAATTTTCGGAAGAAACAATTTTTTTTCATTTTTCGAATTCTTGTAACGCGCCTTGACCACGTTTTGACTTTGGTCTTGCTTGACTAGACTTCTTTATTGATGGCAACATAAGAGAGGAGGGCGTCTTTCTAATTCGCAGGTTCCATCAAAAAAAACACCTGATTTGACTTTCCTTGTACTTTCTTTAACTAGGTTCCGTATCTGTATGAAAAATATTGCTGATCACTGATCATTCGTGCAACTTTACACAAAACAGGAATACAAAATAAACCTACGACAAGGTAGGTATAGCTTGGCAAAAAAGAGTAGAAAATAATGGGGGCGCCACTGTAGGTTCTTATGGCAACACCTATAGCGCACCAAGCTAGTCTTGATACTTAGGTGTATATTTCTGTTATACGTACATTTATATCCACACATAGTATACTAGTATCAGTAAATATTGTTTAATTGAGCAAGGTTCTCGTTATGTAAGTATATAAAGAAAAAAATATAAAGTAAATTAAAATTTAAAACATTGTTATTAATACATTGTCAGTTCTCTCTCACAATTTTCCTTTTCTATTTTTATTACGTGCTGGCACGAATTCTTCCAATCCTCCTCCGTAATAGCTTGGAACCGTTCCGTTTTAGCACGCTCAGCTGCTTCCTATAAAGAAGAAACTTTTTATGATACCTTTATCTTACCTTTTTCAGTTTATTATTTAGGCACCTAATTTCTAGACCATTTAAAATACAAACGCTATAGTAACTTTATTACAAAGAAATAACACAACATTTAAATTATGTAGAAATAGACATTTGAACACACAACATTTGAATTATGTAGAAATTTACATATTAGCTAGTCTAGATCAAGTATCAAATTCTATGCCCGCGCTATAGCAGAGTACGCAGAACAAACGTAACTGCCCGATGTTTATTGTTGAATATTTCACTTGTTCACTTTGTATTGTAGGTACCTAATATGGCATTCGCCTGTTCAAAAAAAATTGGACAATATTAAAACCGTTTCAGACTGTCATTGTCAAGTCTTGTGTAATGTAATGTCAGTGAACTATCAAATCACATTGTGTCGTGCTTGTGTGGGAGCCGTGCCGTGTTTTATAACTTTTGCCAATATTTTAGTATTTGTCTTGAAGACATGTTGTTTATAGCTAATTTATAACCATGTCAATAATAGAAAGCCTCAAGGAAATAGGCTGGTAAGCCTAAAATAATTATATTGATCGTTATGTACAACTTTTTGCAAAAATTGTTGATCCAATAAGAATTTCATTTTTACAGGCACCTGAGCCAGGAAGGACTGGATATAGTTTCAGAAAACGGACAAATACAAGATGTTCATATTCTTGGGCGAAAGGCTTTGGATGTAAGTACAATATGTAGTTGAAACTTCGTAATAAACATTAGTTTTTCGATGTTACTGATTATATGATTTTATATCATTTTTCAGTATGATTTGAGGGATATTGGAGAAGGTGCTTTTCCAGAAGATTTCAACAAGGATCCGTCGCTTCTTGAACGCCCAATAGTGGTTCAAGTTCAAAAGATAAGAAATGTCTCGGCACCAAAAGCCAATGAAGATTCAGCACATGCTCCACGAATGCTGAAGCTGATAATACATGATGGAAAATCCATTTGTACTGCTTTAGAAACTAGTCCAATTACATTTCTGAGTATCAATACTCCTCCTGGTACGAAGCTGCTACTAAGTAATGAGGGCCTGGAGGCTTTCCATGGGATACTATGGCTGACACCTAGCGTTGTTAATATTCTGGGAGGAAGAGTATCTCATATGATTGAGAAATGGGAGCTGAATCGAAGTCTTGCAAAGCATACAAGAGGTAAAGTGCACAAAACAATACTAAAAAGAATAAGCATACAGAATAATTGTACATAATTACTAGCTGTAATAAGTTGTTTTGTTAAGTATATCTCACTCCTCAAAAATCATAATTATTAAGATCATCAGAATATACATTATATTAAACTGATAGTAAAAAATTTAAAATCAATAATGAAAATCATAATATTATATTTTTATATGCAAATTATCAGAGATCGGAATAGGTAGAACAATTTTATGTACTTGCATCAAAGTTTCAAAACATGGATATGGCTTTTTTTCGGGAAAGTTCAGATATTAACCGGAATGCGTTAAGTTTTGTAATTGAAGTAGTAATCTAGTAATTACTACATTTAAATTTAAAGGAAGTGATTGTGAATCATTTATAGGTAAATTATCTTAATTTATTTTTTTAAATTAGTTTCCGCCATATGCGTTTCCATAAAGTTTTTGAAGCTTTATTGTATGTGTTACTATGTGCAAATTTCAGTGTAAATTTATCAGGGTTCAAAGCGATAATTATCATTGATTATCTTGATAATTATCAAGATAAATATATGTTGATAATTATCTTAATAAATATAATCGGAAATATTTAAATTGCCCCTTACATTTTTCGTATTGTATTGGTGTATCAAAATACGAATTCAATCAAAATTCAAAATCATTGTGATAATTATCAAGAAGGATATTTATCTTGATAATTTCAAACCCTGAAATTTATGTGTTACTATGGCCTCCCCCTTAGCGTGTGCTAATCTCCAAGTCTTGTGCAGCTGTGGGTGAAGTAAGACTGTGGATGATGATGATGATGCTATTGATAAGTTTCTCAATTTACGCCTCCATGTAATAGTTATGAAATTACGGATAATAATTCTTGATAATTTAAAAAAACCAGAATTCCCGAAGCATATCCATACTTACCTATCATTACATGTCATTGACCCTATTATTTATTAAAAAAATATTTTCAATTTTTTACTATTTATTGTAATTTAAATGCTCTTAATAATTTTGTTTATGTTAAGTACCTAAATACCTAGTTACCAAATGTGTTTTAGTACAGTCAGTGACATACCAATGTTAGTAATCAACTTTATGGTCAATAAAATGAATTTACTGAATTTACTACCAACATTTAGTGAATTAAAAATTTTAAAACTAATATTTTCCAGGTGGAGTAGGTGGTATGGATGGTGGACCTCCACCTTGGATAGCATTTGGGAGACCATTAGAAGCCCTTATTGAAAAGCAGTTCAAGAGTATCCAAGACCAGACCAGACAGGATAATTTAGAGTTTGAGGCTCAGAGGAAAGGGGCAATTGCTGAGGCACAGAGAATGGGCTCTGGGGTCAAAAAGGTAAGCCTACCTATAGATTTTTATTTTGGCTTTGTTTTGTTTTGCTTTCTTGGTTAATAAATATATGCTCTAATGGTATACAATTTGTTTAAGGTGTTCGGCGGAGGCACTAAACCATTGCTGGATGCCAATGTACAGAAGATAGTTGATGCAGGTTTCTCAGAAGAACAAGCTGAGAGTGTCCTGAGATATACAAAAAACAATGTAGACAGAGCTCTTAAGATTTTAACGAAGCGAGACCGAGATACTTCTGAAGGCAGGTCAAAAGACAAACCTCAGAAAGAACCTGAGCGTGATCAACCCCCTAAAGGGCGCAAGGGCAGAACAAGGGACAAAGACCTAAATGATGAGGAACTCCTGGTGAAACCCACAGCCAAAGTCTCTCTCTTTGACTTTCTCGAAGACAAACTTCCTTATGTGCCTGAGAAAGATAAGCGACAACATTACAACATTACTGAGGAAAGAAGTGAAAAGAACCACTATGGGAGAGATAAATATAGTGCCAAAAACTCTCGCCATAATGGACGATATGATAAACAGAGATCGGATCGAGGAAGTTACAATGACAATCATCATGGTCATAGAGATGATAGAAAATATCAAATGCAAACAGAGAAACCGCCCCGGTTCCAGCGGAAAATTGAGGAGCGGAACAAGCAAGCGCAGTTGCAACTGCAACAGCAACAGCAGAGGCAGCAAATGCAGCAACAGCAGAGCAACACAAGCAACCACAACTTGTACCAGTCCATTGGCTCCTATCAATCGAATTACCACGAGCCAAGTTACCAAGATATGATAAGTATGAATGAGAGTGTGCAGCAGTCTCAGCAGAGTTACCGGAACAGCATGGATGCCTTGACGGAGGCAGCTTCCCACCTGATGCTGGCGAGTCCGCCCCACGAGAGCATGCATGATGTGCAGCGGTATCACTCGCCGCCTGACCCTTACGTCAACATGCAGCCTATTCAGGAAGTGCAGTCCTACAGGTTGGTTTCTGACTTTACTTTTCTCAAATGAAAGTGTCAATTATTATTATTATTATGGTACACAGGCAGCTATTAAGCTGATGCTTGTATATCTAAATCATATTAAGTATTTTTCTATTCTCGAATTTGCAATTACTGTATCAATTTAGTTGTGCTCATAAATCATTACTTTGCTCAAAATTATTTCCATTAAAGTATTCGGCACGGCAGAGAAAACATCAATTCTTCACCTTTGGCATGCGGTGCCGTGAATGGCCTGGCCCCCTTGCAACCTGAATGAACTGAAGTATGGCCGCGCAAGCGAAGTTCATCGCCATTAATTATCTTATCCAGAACGTAAAGATTCGATTTATCGGCTTTAAAGTCTTGGTTAAATAGAGTTTTGTCTAAGAAGAAAACTAATATTTATTGATAGACGTTTTTCACACAGCCATAAAGCCCCATAGAAAACAGCTGATTATGATAAATTTGTGTTTGGTAGGCGCGGAGACGTTGCGAAGTACCACGAGCAGTACCAGCGGCGCCAGAACGGGTACTTAGAGGCGCAAGCGCAGCAAGCGGCGCAGGCGCAACAAGCGGCGCAGGCGCAACAAGCAGCACAGGCACAACAAGCGGCGCAGGCACAACAAGCGGCACAAGCTCAGCAAGCGGCACAAGCTCAGCAAGCAGCACAAGCTCAGCAAGCGGCACAAGCTCAGCAAGCGGCACAAGCTCAGCAAGCGGCACAGGCGCAGCAGGCTGCCTTGTACCAGGGGCTAGGATACGCGCCGCCACCCGCCGGCTTCCAGGGACGGCAGTACGCGCCGTACCCGAGACAGGTAGGTACCACACAACACTACTTCACTATACTTATCATTCTATATGGAGGAACTCTGTTCTGTTCTGATATCTCACAGGAAAGTGTATGGTGGTGGTAGAACACACTCACTGATAGGTCGATCACGAGTGTGTATATGATGCGCTCGCCTCGCCTTGGCGGTCCCTCGTAGGTCTTTACTTTTGTCTAGATCATGACAACATAACATGGTTTAGAAGAGCAAATAACACCTTGATTGTGCCCAGGCATTGCACGACCTCATCTTCTCCCTTCCACCATCGGACCAGCCTACACACTGTATGTGTACATGTGTACAGAAAAATAACACCCTTATCTGGTCGGCTCATGCTAGAATCACTTTGAACATAGAAGGCTTTCAAGAATCATAATAAAAGTATCCCATGCAATATAATTCATTGTAGTCCGGTCATTTTAGACATAAAAATAGTGATCAAATAAAGAAAATTCCGACAGAGCCAAATCTTCGTAGAGACCTTAGGTTTACCACAAGGAATAAAGTGTCAAAAGTCCCCATCAGTCCCATGTGAGCTTAGGGACTTATTCGGGGCCCAAGGTAAAAATTTTAGGTGTTTTGGATTTTTCTTGAAAACGGTAAGTTTTATCGAAAAAGTATCTCCGAGCAAAGTTGTAGATCTTAAAATTTTCTATAAAAATGGTCCCTATGATTTTTTCTGTAAGACCCACTATTTCCCAGATATTGCGCTTGTAAGAATCACGTTCTACACTCTCACTCGGCGCGTTTTTTTAACGTGGTATCCCCGGTAGGCCTATTCCACGAACCTTTATGACGTTATTTTCAGGAACAATAATTATTTGATATTATGAAGATTATTGATATGGGTTACTGAGTTTAACTGTCGTTCTAACTTTTTTTTATTACTTTAATCTGACTCATACTCTTCATATTCAACTTCAACAATCATGTTTTCTTCAATTTGTTCTTCTCCTTAAGCGCAATATCTGGGAAATAGTGGGTCTTAGAGAAAAAATCTTAGGGACCATTTTTATAGAGAATTTTAAGATCTACAACTTTGCTCTAAGGTACTTTTTCGATAAAACTTACCGTTTTCGAGAAAAATCCAAAAAACCTAAAATTTTGACCTTGGGCCCCGAATAAGTCCCTAAGCTCAGATGGGACTGATGGGGACTTTTGACACTTTATTCCTTGTGGTAAACCTAAGGTCTCTACGAAGATTTGGCTCTATCGGAATTTTCTTTATTTCAATTGTCTAAAATGACCGGACTATTGTTGATTATCGTCCACAACTGTTTTTTTCTGATAGTTGCATTTCTATCACCAGGAATACGGCACTAATGGCGGCGCAACTCTATTCGCGGGTTCGCTTCTCGGCTTTCAACACGCGGGCGTCAACGAGCAGGCTCGTGCCATGCTCGGGGTCGCTGAGATCAGCTGGAGCGTCGGCGACCGCTGTCTTGCTCTCTACTGGGAGGATAACAACGTATGTAATCACTCACTCTGATGGTACAACACGCGGGCGTCAACGAGCAGGCTCGTGCCATGCTCGGGGTCGCTGAGATCAGCTGGAGCGTCGGCGACCGCTGTCTTGCTCTCTACTGGGAGGATAACAACGTATGTACTCACTCACTCTGATGGTACAACACGCGGGCGTCAACGAGCAGGCTCGCGCCATGCTCGGCGTCGCAGAGATCAGCTGGAGCGTCGGCGACCGCTATCTCGCTCTCTACTGGGAGGATAACAACGTATGTACTCTCTCACTCTGATGGTACAACTCACGGGCGTCAACGAGCAGGCTCGCGCCATGCTCGGAGTCGCGGAGATCAGCTGGAGCGTCGGCGACCGCTGTCTCGCTCTCTACTGGGAGGATAACAACGTATGTACTCACTCACTCTGATGGTACAACACGCGGGCGTCAACGAGCAGGCTCGCGCCATGCTCGGCGTCGCAGAGATCAGCTGGAGCGTCGGCGACCGCTGTCTCGCTCTCTACTGGGAGGATAACAACGTATGTACTCTCTCACTCTGATGGTACAACTCACGGGCGTCAACGAGCAGGCTCGCGCCATGCTCGGAGTCGCGGAAATCAGCTGGAGCGTCGGCGACCGCTGTCTCGCTCTCTACTGGGAGGATAACAACGTATGTACTCTCTCACTCTCACGCTATAACACTCGGGCGTCAACGAGCCGTGATAATCTAGCGTAAGTAGTCAAAATTCCAAAGAAAAACCTTTAGACTGGAGCGGTAGTGTCCAAAATTCGTCTTACTGGCTAACTGTAGAAGCTTCAGGTGACTTTGTGAAACTTCTATTGTGAAGGCCAGGGCCGGCTGCGACAAAGCCCGGCTCACTTCCCCTTAATCCGGTCCCTATTAATATAATAATTTTGCTTTCTTTCAGTATTATGAAGCTGAAGTGACCGGGGTGTCTGCCAACACGGTGGTAGTCAAGTTTTGCGCATACGGCAACCACGAGGAGGTTCTCAAGTCGAACTGCCTGCCTTTCCCTAACCAAGGTAAGAATAGTCACATTGGCAACTTTAAAGTGGACTAAGTAATACCCCATTGACCACATTTTAATTACCCTACAATACGAATTTCCAAAAATCCGTTCTTAGCGGGTGTCTACGTCCTAAAAGGTCCATGCAAAATTTCAGCTTGTAAATTGTAAAATTTGCTCTTGTAGTTACAGAGATATGTTGATAAGTCACCCGGTTTTGTCTTTTATTATAATGATATATGGCATGAAAAATATATAAAAACGAGGTAAGAGCGCCAAACAACAAAGGGCCTGTTATTAATCTTTGGGGAACGCCTAATTTTGTGATGTCGTAAGCTGAAATTAGCTACCTACCTAACTGCTTAGTAATCCTTCGCTAAATGGCGTTAAGACAAATTCTGTGTGGAAAAAGTACGCAAACGCTTTCTACAACATCAGATTTATATAGAACTAGCAGCGCCTCGCAGTTTCACCCGCGTAATTCTCATTCCCGTGGGAATTCCGGGATAAAATATAGCCTATGTGTTATTCCAGACTATAATCTATCTCTGTGCCAAATTTCATCCAGATTCGTTCAGTAGTTTTTGCGTGAAAGAGTAACAAACATCCATCCATCTATATATCCATCCATACTTACAAACTTTGGCGATTAGTAGGATCCGACATCAATTGTATTACGAAAGACCATGCATGTAAGCCAGATGAGCCGGCCGTTACAAAGGACATTATTCTTTGTCCCCTATTTAAGTTTGAGTATGTTTGTTGCAGCGTCTGTAGAGAACGCGTACGGTCGGCGCGGCGCATCGTTCGCGCGCCGGCCGTAGTGCCACGCCGCGGCGCCGCGCCCCGCCGCAGCCGCCGCGTGACGTCATCGACGTCCCACCCCCTCCGCACCGGACTCTCTGTGTTTGTTTACTCCAACTGTCATGCCCGGACGTTTTCTGTGAACTGTGACTTTTAACCACTGTGTTCGTTTTCATTGGCAGCCTCAGACGCCGCTGCTATAAACGCGATATCTGCGTCATGGGCACTCTATGCGTTATACATACACTTGTTACGATGTATCGGCCTATGAAGTATGGCACGGAAATAAAATGTACTTTCTTAAATGTAAATAGAAAAATCTGCCCAATTTTATGAATGTTTCTTTTAAAGGTTGTGTTAGGCTTGTTATTTTTGTTTCGAATATCAAACAGTTGTGAGTTTTATGCTCTTAATGCATTCTTAAAGCTCAGTGATGTTACTAATTTAATGAGAGTTAACCGTTCAGAGGTTTTCTAGGGAATCTGCTCCTGCAGTGAATGGCTTCCCAGATTAAGTCCATTATATCTTAACCGATGTATACTTAATCCTGATTTACTGTGAAAATTTTTATGAGCTCTTAGATATGCCGGACTTGCTGCGCAATAGCTTATATTAATTGTCAGGGTGACGCGGAAGCGCGCGCCGTGAGTTAGTGTGAGTGCTACACGAAACATGCGCGTTGCCGTTCGAAAGTACAGTCGAGTCGAGTGTTATTTCATAATGTTGTTAATTTGTTAAGTGCTGTTATTGTTATTTGTTTTCATTATTGTTACTTGTCAAATAAAAGTTTTTATTGTAACTTGTCAAGACCGTCAAATAAATTTATAGGAATAATTTGTTAACTAGTATAAGTACACTTACTAGCTAGTGCTCATAGTTTCACGTACGTTTTTCTGCGATAAAAAGTAGGTCTAAGTTCAAGTCAGACAACTACTTACATCAATGTAAAATTTCAGCTTCATCGGTAGTATTGGCGTGAAGAGGTATCAAACATCTATACTTTCGTCTTTATAATATTAGTGAGATTTTATTATATTATTATTCTAGCTATTAAAACCACTACCTGGGTTGCTATTTACGTCCTTTACATCTTTATCAAATATCTTACAGTAATGATTTTGCACTCAACTGTACCAAGCGCAGTTTAGCATTCGAGGATATATCAAAAGAGCTCATGAAAATTTGTGCTTTATCATGATATCAGTAGTGGAAAGATATCCCAAATTGATAAAGTTACCTTAGAATTGATATCCAATAACTAGTAGAATGACAACGGATAGAAATTCACTAACAAAAAATTTGGGAGGTAAATTAGGGGTTTATTTATACTCTGGTTGAATGAGGGTTTTGATTATCGGTAAAATTATATTCGAGCGGTTGAAAATGTATTTTAAAGTTAGTAAAAAGTTACGTTTGACAGTAAATTAGGGCATAATAAGGTATTATGAAATTTGGGCAACTAATGTTTAGCCTTAAAGCCGTCAGAATTTTAAACTATGTCCAATTTAAAGAACTCGTATCACAGAACCAAGTTTATTTCGAAGTTTTTGCCTCCGGTTAGTTAGCCATTTCGGCTTAGAGACATTTCACATAAAAATATACTTTTGGCTGAGGTTTCGGAATAGTTAGTACAGTCAGTGTTAGTATTTCAGATTCAACTATCTATAATATGGTAAATATAGAAGTTTGATTTAGGTTAAGGTCAAAAAGAAATAACCTCCAATTCACACAATAACATTTTGTAGTAAGAATTTTGTAATCCGTGTTCGTACATTTTGCTAGATAGGTATTATTAGGAACGTAAGGTTTGCCTAAAACTCTTGTTATATTCTGCGTGTTAAATACTAAGGATAGTATATTAATTAAAGAAACTTTGACTGCGTTTACTATTTGTTTTAAATTTATTAGGTAAATCGTGCAGCTTTCCTGATTTAGTTTGCGACAACTTAACAGCATAATAATTGTTCTAAGCATATAGTTTGCGTGATAATATTGTAACTTATTTTGTAGTGCTTTTAAATGAAATATGTGTTTATTAATAATTCAATTTATGCCCGTTTCCGCAACTTCTCGCTGTTTTCTCGTAGGTACGTAAATATGAACAGTACGATCGACGCTTGGTTGAGAGCTACAATATAAGTATTATGTATATAAATGTTGTAAATGAAAACGCAGCTCCCAACCAAATCTATCAATTTATTAATAAAATTGTACCTTAAGTTTATATGGGTTTGCAACCATCTGCGTTGTAATGTATTATTTATAGATATTTCGCTTTCTAAGCTGTTGATCTGATGTTATTAATGAAGTTACATTAAATTAATTGAACATGATGTATCTTTAATAAAATAGTACCTCAGTAATAGGTAGTCATTTGGGTCAAGTAGGCGCACGTCCTTTTGATAGCTCACTGTACCTTTAATTGGAAGTATTTAGCAAATCATCATCGTGTAGTATATTAGAACAATTAATAATCTATATATTATGTGTCTTCTTGAATTGATATAATAAATAAATATTAAATGCGTACACTTATCTATATTGTGGGAACACGTATGGGGTAAGTAGACGCAGTAGTGTGCATATTTTTTTATGTACAGCTTTGAATTGTGACTTGAAGTTTATTAACTGTTATCTAAAATTCTGAAAATCGTCCTAAAGTGTGTCTATTTGTTTATTATTAACATATTCTTTTTCTAACATACTTACTTACCTTTATTAACTGAAATAAAAATATAAAAAAATATTAGCTATTTTTTAAATAGAAACATGTTAACTATGTATTTTCAAGTGAAACAATTGAGCTAACTGCAGACTGTTGCAAACAAAAAATTAAATAATTAATTTATATTGTTTGTGTCGGAACCAGACTAGTGTTTTTATGCGCACACTTTTCCCAAAAGGTCAATCGTTGGTGAGTCCAAAGAAACTGAATAGAACTTTAAATTACGCTACAAAACTCCACTAAAATATCTATTAAACTCAAAAAAATGAGTTAGCTGAGCTAGTACTTATCGTTGTTATATTTTAAAAATAATTCTGATTTACAAAACAAAAAAATCATAGATTTTAACAATCATAATAAATAACACATGCAGGCACTTAAATTATATTGGGATTATTTTGATACAGTGAGACCTTTGAATGTAACACCATAGCAAATAAAAAAGGTTTTATGCTTTATATGGTCTCCACACACTGAAGCCGGAGGCGGAGCGGAGGCGAAGGGGTGCCAGTTGTATTCTATGGAACCCTATGAAAGCCTGCACACACACCGCAGGCGGTGGCGACGCGGTGCCATAGGAAAAACCGCCATGCCTTCGCCTCCGCTCCGCCTCCGACTTCAGTGTGTGGAGAGTTCAGATAGATAACACCCAGTCTACGTGGTCTAAAAACGGCCTGAAACAGGCAGTGAACACATTTTCACTTCACGCGGTTACGCTTAAGGCGCAAACAGCACCTGTTGTGGCGCCCCCACTTATTTTTTTCTTATAATTCCGTTAAACAAAGGAATTTCCAAAATTAACACCTACAGTTTGTTAAACCTATCATAAGATTTTTTTGCATCTTTAGTAGTTTCATTTTGTCTATTTTATGAAGAGATACGAAAACAGAGTTTGGTACAGTACAGTACAGTTTACGTACAGTACAGTACAGTACACGTACAGTTTGTTAAACCTGTCATAAGATTTTTTTTGCATCTGTAGTAGTTTCATTTTGTCGATTTTATGAATAGATACGAAAACAGAGTTTGGTACAGTACAGTACAGTTTACGTATAGTACAGTACACGTACAGTTTGTTAAACCTATCATAAGATTTTTTTTGCATCTGTACATAGTAGTTTCATTTTGTCTATTTTATGAAGAGATACGAAAACAGAATTTGGTGGCCACCAAAGGCAACTTCCTTTGTTTAACGGAGTTATATGAGAAAACAAAAGGGGGCGCCACTTGAGGTGCTGTTATCGTCTTAACTACCTACTACTTAGTTTATTGTCTGTAATATTTAACTAATGGAAATATGTAGGTTGTAGAGTGTAAATGTGTATCTATATGTTTATATTCGTAGCGAATGCATTGTTATTTTTATGTCTTCTGAATACCGTATGGAAATAATGATAAATTGTTCGGAAAAACATTGGGAAATTACAATTCTTTCTACTATTTTTTGGGTAAGCTTCTTATTGCATTAGGGTCCGATTCGTTCGTAGGTTCGATTCGTGTTGGCGCGAGATTCCAATTTACCTACCTGTTTTTTTTCTATGGTCCTTAGGGAAAAAAATTAGCGGAAAAGTAGATAGGTAATATCCGTAATTTTAATATATACATACATTTAGCAATAATCGTAAACCATTGTCAATTAACTGTTGAAAAAAATAACCTCCATTCAATGATATTTTTAGAGCATTTAGGAATAAAAAAGACCAGCTGCGCCCCGCGTCTTCACCTGCGTGGAAATTGATGAAAAGTGACGTTTGTCTTATTCCAGGCCTAGAACTAAGTCTATTCAATTTCAGTCTGATCCTAACAAACATCCATTCAAACTTTCGCATACGTTATTTGTGTGATTTTGTGCTTAAAATCTCAAATTATTAAAAAATGCTCCCAAAATACAACTCAACCAAAAACAGTATTAGAAAATGGTTACAATTTGCGGCAAATAACTTTTCCACTAGTTTAATTTTTTTGTAAAACGCAGAAAATATAACAACGAATTTGGTGCCAACACGATACGATCAACCTAAATAATGATTAAACTATCACAATCTACGATCAACAATTGATCAAAAATCATAGTCAATAATAGTCAATCACGTCTGCAAGTTGAAATAACTACATATACAATACTTACATATACAAATTAATGTTTATAGGTACAAATTAATACACGATTTATAAACCAGATCATATCACTGAATAATATTTTAGTGCACTTTGTTATCGATAATTGTTTCTATTTTAATGTGCAATGATCGTTATGGTTTCTATAAATCTCTTTTTTTTATATGTTTAAGAGAACCTGAACTACGAATCCAAAATGTCTGAGCGCAACTTGAAGACAATGAACAAAAAAAATTTAACTTTACATTGTGCTGTTTTTTATTGTGCTGATTTATGCATTTATTCTGTAATTTTGTAGCTTTCTGTAAGTTGCGAAAAATATAAAATAAATAAAATTTTAACTGACATCCAACAGAGGATGAGTTTCATAATTAGACCCTTTAAGTCATACAAAAACTAAAAAACATGTTATATAGTCTGTTTTAGTTTTTGTAAACGCATCTAAATATTTATTGAATCATCTTTCGGTAAGAAGTCTAAATTAATGATGGTCCTAATAGCCAGTCCTATGTGTAGGTAAGGTAACTACTTAATATGCCTATATATGATGTCCCTTTCAGGCAATATCTACTGTAAGTAGGTTACGATAGAACGAAGCTTTCGCTTTGGCAATTTGGATTCGCTTATTTTGGGGGTAAGGTTTTTTTAAACTAGTACTGAATACTGTTCTTATTCCATGATGTATAGGTACCAAGAAGTACCCGCAAATCCGCGAAATTCAACCAAAGCTGGGTAAGGTAGATAGATGACACCTAGCTCAGTGTTTAAAAGCAAATTATAAATTTATTAATAAGTAGGTAATCAGTTTTGTTGAGTTTACATGTAATCTTTTTTAACAAAATAGAATGAAAAAGAATAAAAATATCTTTAACCTATGTCGTCTTTGCTTACTTGGGTTTTGAAAATCCCTACGAAGTAATTGGCAGCGCACTCCACAAAGTATAATTTGACTTTAGGCTCTTTAATATCTGTACCTATATTAAAAAAAACTACCATTTTGAAAAGACAATAGAAGACTGATAATTTTGGCGGAACCTGCGATTTGAGAACAAGAAATTTTATCAATTTTATTTACAAAATCCATTATTTTTTAGCTTAATAGATGCCAAAATTAAGAAAAAAACAGAGGGAAGGGAGCGTCCACCGCCGGACGAGGTGCTGCGGTCATTCTCGTCAGGAACGTCTAATTCCGAGGCCTCTTACTCGACTGTAACTGAGATGCTGCCAAGGGACGAAAGCTATCAGAGGTATGTTATGTACAATATTTAGAAGGCAAAGTAAGTTAAGTAAAGTAATAATGGTTATTATTGACATATTGTAGACAGTAATTAGTCCACAAGCTCCTGAATTTTTTATTACTTCGCATAAACTTTGCATTTTATAGAGCTAGAAAATAATAATTTTAGATAGCGGTTTACGTGAGGAAAAACTTAGTTTAAATAGGTAATAGCAACTAAAATTACGAACAAGGAATAGAAACAAATTAGAACTAGTGTATACAATTGAGCTTTCTGCAAACGGTTGCTAACAGTCTATAGGTTGCTCAAATGATCCATATCCAAAGAACAGATTTTTTTAAAATCTCGGATATCCAAGTGGAGCAAATGCGTAGGTTTTGTCGAGATCTGCATATTTATGCCTCTTGAGATCCTCAGCCAAATCTGCCGCTGCACCAGCCCTCGCGGAATAAGGTAGGTACTTACTTAACTTACAAAACTCGAGCGGATAAACTGATCACCAGTAAACGTCGTCATGGGACCCGCAATGTACAACAGTCTTTATATAGGGTAAAAGCGGGTAATGCCGGTCAGTTGGCAATACCGGTCACCTTACTTTTTCACCAAATACTGCGTATAAGCGCACTCACTCATGCAAAGAGTGTGGCGTGTCCATTCCCTGCCCCGCCGCACCAACCCCTTCTTAGTTCCGACGATTCGTCACTGCGATATAGACTTGTGTGTGTTTTGCGCCAAATTGTTATAACTTTCGGGCCTTAGAAAATAAGAGGTGAGTACTGTAATTTTTATGTTTCATTGATTGTCTATAATAATTATTGCGTGTCAGTTATCTAACTATTCGTTAGATTGAGGATTTCAAGCATTAAGCAATGCATTTTTTTTTTAATTATTTTTAACCCCAAAAGTGAACATGCGGGTAATGCCGGTCACGTTGACCGGCATTACCCGCCGCAAGTCTCAGATACAAATAGATGATATTTTGTCACGCAATAAAATTGTTTCTATTCTATGATTGTAGAGTTTGTCTTTAAACCTCATTTATTTTATTAAACCACCTTATAAAAGGAGGAGGTTCTATGTTTGAATGTTTATATTTTTTTATTGTTACTGATTTTTCTGCCAATTAAGGACGATTCTTGATGACCCCATTTCAATTTTTTTTATACAAACTGTTCTACAAATGTTCATAATTATGCATACATTTTAAAGTTTAGCATGTCGAAACAACGGACTAGGAGCCGAGGGCTAAAGGTGAAATGGAACAAAGACGATTTAACCAGGGCATTCAAACTTGTTGAAGATGGGGCTTTAATAAGAGAAGCAGCGTGATCTACAGGTATCCCCTTTTAACCCTCCAAAAAAGGCTGAAAAATAAGAACCCTGAACGATTCCTCTAAAGACTATATTTGCGATTTATGCCGTTGAAATACATGACCGGTATTGCCAACCAGCTGACCGGCATTGCTCGCTATGTCGGGCAATACCGGTCAAAGCTGGGTTTTTTTTAAAAGTCTATTACGCCAAGTATTTTTTAGAAAACAGATCTCAAAATTGTTTATTATGAAAGAATAATAATTAAATTGTAGTATTCCAATTAGATTTTAAATAAAAAGTAGTTTTTTTTGTAATTTATGTTTAATTTTTCTTAGGTGACCGGCATTACCCGATATTACCCTAATAATGTCGGTAAAGGAGGCCACAAGTCTGTTATTACTAATTCTGTGGTTAATACATACTTACTGGATCACTGACAACAGCTTTTACAGTTAGGATTTTTTCTTTAAAAGAGACTGAACGTTGTCATCCGTAGATATACAAATTATTTTATTATCTCTAGTTATTAATTAAAATGTTGAAAAATTAATTAAGATTAAACCATTTTTTTAACTACTTATTAGAATGTTTGTAAATAAGTAAAATAAAATATGTGACGTTGTTATTAAGGTTCTTAATTTAAGAAATAAACTAGTAGGTACTTACCTACTTTATTTTTTCCGAAACTGGGTATTTGGAAAGTGTAAGTACCTATAGTAACATTAATAACTGTAATAAGTAGGTAGGTATATTTACTTACGTATAGATTATTAGCAACTAGCGACCCGCCCCGGCTTCGCACGGTTTTAATATACTTATAAACCTTCCTCTTGAATCACTCTATCTATTAAAAAAAACCGCTTCCAAATCCGTTGCTTAGTTTTAAAGATTTAAGCGTTCAAAGGGACATAAATTAATGACATAGGGACAGAGAAAGCGACTTTATTTTATACTATGTAGTGATTATGTAGGGCTCTAGGACTACAATATATTGCGAGAAAAAACAAAATTAAGGCAAATATCTTAAGGTTTAAAAACCCCTTATTTATCAACTTATTTGTTTATCTACGCGATAATGCTTATAGCTAACAAACAAACTAACGCCCGACATGCAGGTTTAAAAGCAAACTCACGTCTGAGTAGGTATAGCTAGTACCTATCTACCAAAGAATCTTTTCAACGTGAATGCAAAACTTAATTAACCACAAACATGCTATGGAAACATAAAAGTTATCGCACTGCATCTAGCCCGGTTTTGAACGCAAACAGCTTTGACAAAGCCTCCGAGCGAGGGTGTCGAGTGGTCACGCATTTGCGGGGGGATCCACGAAGTCACTCACAAACAGTGCTTCCAGATTCACTGTAATTACAGTAGATTTACTGTATTTTAGACTTTTCTACTGTATACTGTAATGATAAAATACAGTGTATGGAATATACTGTATTTAATTTTCTTATAACTTTATCATTCTAATACGTAAAACGAAACGCAAATAGTCTACGCCCATCTACATTTTACAGTAGGTATGTTTATAATAATGTTGCGGGGAATTCCCTGGCTATACGGAACTATCGTAGATCACTCTGGGACGCAACTATCAGTAGTAGCCGTCTCTGTCTTACAAAGGAACATTGCATTTTTCGTCTATTTATTCATAAACTTGTTTTGCCATGGTAGTATGCAGTGATGATAAGCTCTAAACTTAAAACTTATAGTGAGATTACTGTAAAAATGAGCTCAAGCAGTGAGGAAAGTGAAGTGCGTAGTACAGTAGCGATAGCGATGCAGGGAAAAAAAATTTTCGAGGCTGGAATCGAACCCGCAACCTCCTGCGTCGCAGGCGGACCTTCGCCCACCGTGCCACATCGGTCGTAGATAAATATTGATAAATCATGAGCAAATAGTTCTGGAAAAAGTAAATAAATAATGTTTTTTTTAAATCGTTATATATGTTAATGACTTTGACTTTAATGACTTAATCACAGGAAGCAGCTTATTTTTCCAACAATATATAAAGAAAATTTACTGTAATTTTACTGTAATCTATTTTTAAATCTACTGTATTATTTTTAGAAACTGCTGTATTTTTTTACTGGCTACACTGTAATTTTACTTTTGGGATCTGGAAGCACTGCTCACAAAACAAAGCAGTAGTAGTGTAGGAACCTCCGAACGATACACCTGTGTCCGGCCAAGCGTGACTGAGTAATAAAGTTACCGCTCGAACCTACTTTACACTGTGAGCCTGACTGTACCTACTCGTATCATAACAAGTGAGAGTGATAAAGTGAAATTGTTTGTAAAGATAGTCGCAAAATGAGACTGTTAGTGTTTTGCTAGTCGAAGTAAACTGGTGGAACCAGTTGTGGTATTCAACACCGGGCCGTTACCGTTCATTCAGCATTTTTAGTGGTTTGTACCTATTGTTTACACAAGGTGTAGGTATACCTACCTACCGTAAAAAGATACCGTATTACTAGCAGGTGTTAGAAATAAGGTACAAACGGTTCTTTCAATAACACTGAGGTTTGCCATAGGAGAATGTCTTAGATGGACCTTGCCATACCTTGCAGTTGTTTTACCTTGGATTGCGTACACGCTTTAGGTACTCACCTATATTATGTACCAATACCTACCAACACAGGTACAAAATAAACTGCCTACCTATATGAAGATCTGCTACCATGATGTATAAGACTTCAATAACTTGAACGTACTGTGGCGATAAGTATCGTAACTTTTAACAATGTGCCTTAGCAACGATCAAGCTTACTTCGACTTTTGTTAATTTTGCTTAGCCTTATATCTCAATAATATAAGTCAGTATAATGATTAAAAAAACATCAAATCTTGTACTTGACTAAAATTTTTATTATTTAACTATGTACCTTCACTGTCAGAAAAACAATTTAAACCTGCGGTCGCTCGTGATTAACTTTAGTTTATCCTGCATGTAAAAAATATGATTCAACTATAATTCAACCTTTTTCACCTTTAGTAAGTTTTTATTTATTTATTAATTCCGTTTTGTTTACCTGTGGTAGATAGGTACCTACCTATAAAAGTTTCATGGCAGACTAGATAGGGGCTAAAGCGCGTACATAATATTTGTTTTTATTTAACTTCTAAAGCATTGTTTTCTGAATATGTGATAGTGGTGGAATGATTTATTGGTAAAATCTGCATATTTAGTTATATATTTTATAACAATAAATTTTTATCTGTAAAGCTTCTATTTTTTCCTAGTAAGTAGGTACCTACCTAAATACTTACCTAGGTACCCTTGACGCAGTAGAGGCTAAGATTAGGTTAGAATTAGAACAAACTTCAGTTAATAATGATTCGAGTCTTTCTTTTCATTGCTATTTATGTGAAGAGGTAGGTATCTAAAGTACCTACTGTAGCATGGTTAATGCCTGGTTTACACTTGCACTCGATACTTAACAAAGTGTAAATCAGGTTTAATCAACTACGGCAAAGCCAGACGTATGAGATAAGTTTTATTAGTGTCCAAAAAGTTTATACCACATCTTCGCTTTATTTTACCGTACTCATGTTTGCATTTTTTTAAACAAAAAGTAAGTTCTTAGATTTATACATATAGTTTTTCTCCTTTCAGAGGGATATAGCAATGGGCGGAGCAATGGACGGCTGCGGGAGATGTATGAAGATGTCGTTGATAGTTATGAACGTTTTGACTTTTGTAAGTATATTATACATAGTCACACTAACCAATCCAAAAGATTGAAGCGAAGGGAAAAAAAATCAATTACTACTTATCACTTTTTTTCAAATATTATTTTGATTTACTATGTGTTTACCTATAGTTTAAAATTTGACTTGTCTAGTGCTTATTTTGTAAGCTTAAAGAAATAAAGATACCGATTTACTTGATTTAATTACTACTTGAAAAAAAATCTCATTTTCTTTCTACTATATCAGACTATTAAAATCCTGATACCTACAGCCTTGCTCGCTTTCTAAACGCCTATACACTATACCTACTTGTTTTGCGTGTTACCAGCTGGCAGTTGCCATGATCTATCAATGAATCGTTCCTATCATTGACTCCTATTACGTCGATTCCCACCACGGTGCTTCGAATCTTGTTACGTCGACGTCTTTCTGAGACGAGCGGCGAGCGTGGGAATAGCGCATTTTACTTCGGATTAGCTCTGTACAGTTCGATTCCAAGTCCGCTGAAGATCAATAACACGTTCGCGTCGCATTTGCTGTGGGGTTGTCGTCGTAAAGCCCCTATGCCTTCCGTGCTAGCTCCCATAATTATCATGCATGAAACCAGGTGGTGTTCGCGTGGCTTTCCCCATGGGTCTATGGGTGGCTCTGTACCGCCCTTTTCCTAGCACGTGCAGCGGTGATTCATATCATAGCGTCAATGGCCGTGGCGTTCGACGACGTCGCCTTCGTTATGTATTCCTTGCCAGGCCCCTTACAACAAAACTACACACTACTACTTTGTTATTAATTGATTCCAGACAATGAAAGATACGTTTTACCAGGCAGCTCAGGCCAGTGGAAATCGTAATCACAATAGAGTTATGCGTTCCTTGCAATTTACAGTAGGTAGGTACCTAAGTATACTTCACCCACTGCTTAGCTTAGGGCTAGATGATGCTGTGTGCAGCATTATTTTTATATTTAACTCTGTTGTACTTAATTCTCGCTGTGTGTCTATGGGTGGCTTGTACAGCTCAAACTCAAAGTGCTTTATTTCCTTTAGACCTTACAGGACTCTTGGATACGTCATAAAATTCATGGTATAAATAATTTAAACTAGGAAGGTCAACATGTTAATTCCGTCAGTGGCTATCGTGATCGTTTTAGAGCGGCTAACAGTAAGAGGCGTGTTTCCAGGTGGCAGGCGCCGTGGCTCTCGCCCTGGGTCTGTGGGTGGCTCTGACGCGCTCGTTGTGTTTCCAGGTGGCAGGCGCCGTGGCTCTCGCCCTGGGTCTGTGGGTGGCTCTGACGCGCTCGTTGTGTTTCCAGGTGGCAGGCGCCGTGGCTCTCGCCCTGGGTCTGTGGGTGTCTCTGACGCGCTTGTTGTATTTCCAGGTGGCAGGCGCCGTGGCTCTCGCCCTGGGTCTGTGGGTGGCTCTGACGCGCTCGTTGTGTTTCCAGGTGGCAGGCGCTGTGGCTCTCGCCCTGGGTCTGTGGGTGGCTCTGACGCGCTCGTTGTGTTTCCAGGTGGCAGGCGCCGTGGCTCTCGCCCTGGGTCTGTGGGTGGCTCTGACGCGCTCGTTGTGTTTCCAGGTGGCAGGCGCCGTGGCTCTCGCCCTGGGTCTGTGGGTGGCTCTGACGCGCTCGTTGTGTTTCCAGGTGGCAGGCGCCGTGGCTCTCGCCCTGGGTCTGTGGGTGGCTCTGACGCGCTCGTTGTGTTTCCAGGTGGCAGGCGCCGTGGCTCTCGCCCTGGATCTGTGGGTGGCTCTGACGCGCTCGTTGTGTTTCCAGGTGGCAGGCGCCGTGGCTCTCGCCCTGGGTCTGTGGGTGGCTCTGACGCGCTCGTTGTGTTTCCAGGTGGCAGGCGCCGTGGCTCTCGCCCTGGGTCTGTGGGTGGCTCTGACGCGCTCGTTGTGTTTCCAGGTGGCAGGCGCCGTGGCTCTCGCCCTGGGTCTGTGGGTGTCTCTGACGGACGCGCTTGTTGTATTTCCAGGTGGCAGGCGCCGTGGCTCTCGCCCTGGGTCTGTGGGTGGCTCTGACGCGCTCGTTCCCGAGCACGCTGATGAGCAACAACATGTTCATTGCGTCGGTTGTGGTGGTCATCGCCATGGGAGCCTGCATTATGCTGCTCTCGATCCTCGGCTGCTGCGGCGCGGCGAAGGAAGTCAAGTGTATGCTGCTCACGGTGAGAATACCATCCTTTAGCTTTTACTACTCAGTTCTAGAATCACAGATAATTAGTAATTTGATTCATTTTCTCTTTATAATCTTTATAATTTCTTTTCTATCGTATCGTATCTAAGTACCCGTTAAAAGGAAAAAGTTTCTAAATATTTTATAAGTGCCTGTACCTAAGTACCTACTTATAAATATTTAAATGTCCCGGCTAGGGTAAAAACAATTTATGATATGTATTTTAGATTTTTCTTCAATATTACGGTAAATACTTCATTTTTTTGTAAGCGAAGAGGATACATATTCAAAGGAATATTGATGGAAAGTATTTTACTACCCGTAAAAACCGACGAATCTGAGACGTGGACGGACACTCACGGCAGGGTTGGTCCCCCAGTTCAGCGAGCTATGGAAAGAGCTATGTGAGGAGTTTCTCTGAAGGATAAGATTCGTAATTAATACCTACATCCAACAGAGAACCAAAGTTATCGACATATCTCAAAGAATTAGCAAGCTGAAGTGGCAGTGTGCAACAAATGTGGAAGTAAACTTGATCTGGAGTGAAGACCGCGACTCGAAAAACGTAGTGTGGGACGCCCTCTGGCCAGGCGGGATAGGCAGATGGTGGATGTTGCAAGCTGAATACAGGGCGCTATGGCGCTCATTATGGGAAGCCTATGTCCAGCTGTGGACTAATATTAGCTGATAATGAAAATGAAAATAATGTACGGAATAAATAACCTAAACTTCCAGATTAAGGATCTTAAAAAATACCGAACAATCCACAACTTCATTTGTTTTTCCAGTACTACATCCTCGTGTTCATAATCTTCGTAGCCATGCTGGTGGGAGGGATCCTTCAATTCGTCTTCAGAGAGAAGGTCACCAGTTCTCTGAACCGAGAGCTGTACGCCGCCATCCCCTACTACGGAGTCAAGCACGAGTACACCACGTCTTGGGACAAAACGCAGACCTATCTGGAATGTTGCGGCGTCAAGAGCTATAAGGATTGGAATGACAATGTACCCACTAGCTGTTGCAAGGAGGTCTACCCTGGAAAGGTCAGTAGATAGGTGATACTGTTGATATAATAAAAATATCTAGCTATGTATATATTATTATTTATTAAATACCCATAACACAAGCTTTGAGTAGCTTACTTTGGGACTAGATGGTGCTGTGTGGATTGTCCAGCATTATTTATTATTATTTATTTATTTATATGTACCACAAGCTTCTGGTACATGACAACATGCGGCTTTGATCACCCGGTACCTGGATAAAAAGCCTTAGCAATTATGATATGGGAATGAATGTCTCTTTTTAATAATTATTTTATTTTTAAAATGGGGATAGTAGTCCCTAGAGGGTTGTCTCTGGAAACGAATACGTCTACGTTACACATCCCATGATTTAGATTACAAAAGGTGGGGAAATCATTTATGAGTACTTGTGTGCGCTTCTATAATAAGCTTCCATCTGAAGCAAATAAGCTCTCTATTCGTAGATTTAAACAGTACATAATACAAAATCTTAACAGGAAAGAATATTTACTCCATAAATGATTACATCAATGACGTTAATGCTTGGCCAGATGTCGCTCAGTTCTACACCGACAGTAGTTTTTAATCACTACTTAATATAAAACAAAGTCGCTTTCTCTGTCCCTATGTATGCTTAAATCTTTAAAACTACGCAACAGATTTTGAAGCGGTTTTTTAATAGATGGATTGATTCAAGATTTATGCGTATAATAAAACCGCGCTAAGCCGGGGCGGGTCGCTAGTTATTTTTAAAACAAACATTGCATTAGTTATGCAAGTTATACACGTGCTAGTGGTCTCTTTTTCGCTTCTTCCACTTGTGGACAAAAGATTGAAGCGAAGGGAAAATCAATTCACTTTATTTCTTATATAGTATTAAATTTGACTTGTCTAAGTGCTTTTAAGCCTAAAGAAATAAAGATATTGATTATTTGATTATATATTGATTTACTTTTTACACCCTGTACTTGACTAATATACCTTGAAATAAATAATAAGTACACAAGCAGGCTTCAAGCAGGCGGTGCCATAAAGAAACACGTTGAAGTTGAATTAAACCGAACAATCAATCACTAGCGGAACGTAGGATCTTTGATCATCATCATCATTATTAACCTATACTAGTCCTCTGCTGGACATAGGCCTATCCTAATGAACGCCATAGCGCCTATCTTCAGCTTGCCGCATCCAGCATCTGCCTGCAGTCTTTCGCAGATTTTTGATCACTAAGTCTCATTTAGTGGCATACTAGTTGTGGCCCGCGGCTTCGCCCGCTTGGAAATTTATTTGTTAAATTTCAGAAATTTATTGCACGCCTCCTAGGGGTAGTTTCGTAAAACTAAAAAATACGTGTATAATAATTTACTTTGTAATTTATTTATACCGAGTTTTGAGGAAAAATAATTTTCCATATAAACATTACCACCCTATTTCACCCCTTCAGAGGTTAAAATTTCCAAACTTTAATAGCCTATGTCCTATTCTAGGTCCTAAAATATCTACGTACCAACTCTCATGTAAATAACTTAAGTAGTTACTGAGATTACCTATAACAAACATTCACAGAGACTTTCCAATTTTTTATAACAGTAAGAAACATTGAGTTGTTTATTCCAGCGACTGGACTGCAAATCATCGGCGAACCCCACGACGATGCACATGGACGGCTGCCTCAACAAAACTATAGACTTGCTGCGGGAAAATGCCATCTACGTTGGCATTGTTGCGGTTGTCGTCGCCATCATCATGGTAAGACAAAAAGTCTCAAGTCACTTGTTTTTTTGTACTTCGCGTAAAAAAACAAATGACCTAACCCTTACTAATATTGTAAGCGGGAAAGTTTGTTTGTACATATTATTAGAAGAGACAGACATATATATGTATAGAAGGTATCTAATACTTACTTTCTTTTTGCAGTTGGTGGCGTTGATCTTTTCCTGTGGATTATTCGTGAAAATAGAGTGACCATAAAAACTGTCTGTAATTTGACAAAGTAATTATTTTGTGATTGATTGGTTTGTATTTCTGTGTGCGTTGATTTTATTTATTTTCATAAATAACTAACAAAGCGATATTGAATTTCATTTTCTTCTTAAAACGCTCCTAGTCAAAAACTAAAATAAAACTGATGAAAAATATACTTCAAATCTTAAAGATCTGTTATTTAATAAAAAGTGTTAGTATACAAAAAGGCTCAGGTAAAAACATTAAGTGATACATTGGTACATTTATTAAAAAAAACATCAACCAAAGCCGGAAAGGATTTCTGCCGGATACGGATTGAATTACCTACTAATTTGAAAAATATTCACAGCAAGGGTGGAACAATTCAATTTTGGTAGATAATTTGATTCCGAGTGCCAGTTATTATTGCTTAAAATATTAGCGTTGACTGAACGAAATTTAGGAAATAAATCATAATTTGTTTGTCGGTCTGTTTGTTTTGGCTTTCCGAAACAGCTGCACTGATTTGATGGTACTTTCACTGGCACTTTATTTTAGCAAATAATTAGGGTTCCGTGCAAAATAATACATACACATAAAATTGAATTCTAGGCGAATATTGCCGCGGGCACAGCTCATTTTAAATAGCTAGGTCCGTCGTTTCTGTGGGAACTGGACAGTATTGGGGGCCCCTTCCCGGTAAGCCCCGTTGCGTTTGTACCACCCACAGCTCTGGATCTCGCAATCCGCCGTGGTGGTGCCACGCGGCAGACCCATCGCGCTGATTCTCTCCAGGATTTGTACCGGCCCGCCGACAACCTTAGAAATATAAATAGATTCATTGATTAAAAGGAACGTTCAAGAAATAATACAAGAATACGAAGAAAATACATGTTGTGCCGACCCCACTTAGCGTGGGATAAGGTCCGGAAGAAGAAGAAGAAAAGGAATGTTCAATTTCTGCAGTTCGACCGTATCGATGTGTACCCGGTTCCAGGCCTGTTTATTAACCCTAAGTACTTTGAAATTATGCTTTTCATAAAAACATTTGTCTTGCTGCAGGAATCGAACCCCACCCAAGTGTAGCCACCCTAGCCCATTGCGTCAGGTTGAAGACGCGAGTTGATGCTGAGGTGGTCATTATACCTACAGTATTTGTCGTTTAAGATTTTTCGATATTTACATAGATGTCTTTTAGAGCATTTTGTCGTTATGTTGATTTTAGTCCTTATTATTAATATTAAGGTGCCATAAGCAAAGCCTATATCCATCACATATGCTACTTGTAGAACGCAGAACATAATTGTAAGTTATAAATGCGAATGTTTAGATGGAAGGATGTTTCATGTTATTCACCTACCTTCTCACGCCAAAGCTGGCCCTGGAATAGGCTACTTTCATCAATTTCCACGCGCATGAAGTCGCTGGGAACAGCTAGTTGTATAATATTTGTAGTTAGTGCTACTCGCGAAACGAACCACTTCAGATTCAAATTAAAATTGTGTCTCACCCGTCCAAAAACCACATGTTTATTATCAAACTGCGGCAGTGGTTTAAAGATGATATTGAATTGTCCGGTGATCATTCCTGAACTGACCGCCATCGACAATACTCCTGAAAAAATGGCTGTTATAGTACTTGCTGTTGGTTTCATCGTTATCAGCCTATATTAGTCCACAGCTGGACGTAGGCCTCCCCTAATGAGCGCCATAGCGCCGCATTCAGCATCCGCAGAAGTCTTCCGCAGATCGTCATCACACCAGGCCGTTGGGTGTTGGTTTACTTACTCACAATGACAATTATTCTGGTGTGTCCCACTGCTGGGCAAAGGCCTCCCCCTATTCCCTCCACGCATCTCGGTCCTGAGCCAGCTCGACCCTATGGGTTTACTTAAGAAATAAAAATTTTATAAAATTTATTTCTAAGGAAAGTCAGGGTAGCTACATAAAAGTTAAACATGTGTATTTGTGAGTCGGTCTGTGGCATCGCATCGGGGCTCTCTAACGGATGAACTGACTTTGATTTGATTTTGATGAAAAACAGATATTATGTAAAAAACTATTGTATAAAAAATTCTTAGCTGTTTATTAAAAAAACCTTTAATAAAAGTCTGAAACTTTTTATTTAATATTTCATATCTGTGTAGGTAAATTTTAAAAAAGTATAAAAGTGTTTATATTGATTTCGAGTTTTTTTCTTTTGGTCAACAAATCTACAAAATCTTATAGGTCACGACGCTCGAGTAAATATCCGTTTTATATCATGGGGTCCGCTACTACCTACCTACCAAGTGATTATTATTGAGTTCATCCCCTTACGAAAGTCCTAACGAAATTCCGCAGTTAGTTTAGTTAAATCAGAAAGTCCGCAGTTCCCTCCGAAACTGAAGAAAAAGAAGCCAATGACATTCATTCTTGGCCAGAATGAGATGTCGTTCATTTTTATACCGACGAAAATAGTATTTAATTATTATAAAACAAACATTGTATTAGACACAAAAGTTATACATGTGCTAGTTGTTTATTTTTCACTTCCACTTGTGGATTGAAGCGAAGAGATAATCAATTACCTAACACTTTATTTATTTTATTATTTTGATAATTATGTTCCTATAGTTTAAAATGTGACTTGCCTATGAGCTTATTTTGTAGGCCTAAAGAAATAAAGTTATTGATTTAGGTACTGATGCCACCTAAATCATCATTCGTACAAGACAAGATGATCCTACTAATATTATAAACGCGAAAGTTTGTAAGTATGGATCGATGGATGGATGTTTGTTATTATTTTACGCAAAAACTACTGAACGGATGTGGATGAAATTTGGCACAGAGATAGATAGTCTGGAATAACACATAGGCTATAAATTTATCCCAGAATACCCGAACGGGAACGGAAATTACGCGGGTGGAAACACGAGTATACTCGAAAAATACTAATCCTGCGCAAACGAAGTTGGTGTCACCAGCTAGTCATTATATAAGCGGAAAGTTCGTCACCCGGGACCGAATGCTTCAGCAGGAAGTTTTCAGGCTCCATGGGCTCTGTTTCGCCTTCGGGGATGTAGCAGCCGAAGCCATTGTCTTTGACCACGTCTCCACAACGGCAGTATAGTTCCGGAACTACTCTGAAAATAAAAAAAAAAACATTGCGAAAATTGTTTAAATAATGTAAGTAAATGTTACATCACACCATTGTGATGTGTATGGATGGATGGATTGATTTGATAGTCATAATTTTTACACAGGGTGCCACGTAAAAGGTGTAATAAAACGAAAGGGAGTGATTCTGTACCACGAGTTTTGGTCGAAAAAAAAAATGTGATGTTAATGTATTTTTGGGTATTCTTGTAATATTAAGAGGTACTGACCTACAGCTGGGCAAAGACGTCCCTTGTCATTATTATTTTAATTTTCAAATTTTAATGTGAATATAAAATTCCACAGGCTAAAAAAGTGTGGACCCCTAGGGGATTCACTAATGATTCACAATTTTTTCTTCTTATTCGTAATTTTTAAAGTGGTTCAACTTTCGGCTTAGTCAGTAGGTATACATGTTACTACCCTGTATACAAATTATACCACTGCATATGAATGCTTGACATTTTACACACTATCATCCAACCCCAGCCCTAGCAATATATTGTATTAAGGTTGTTCGATTTTCATACGTTTGTATTTTCCCAAATATGAGCGATGTGGACATAATTTAACAAATAAATAACTGTTTTTGGCTTTGTTATTGGTCATTATTTGCGGCAAATTGTGTTTGATTCATGAAAACACTCGGTATAATTAGAAATAACGTGAAAATTTTAGGCCATTTCTATCAATGCGTGAGTGAACACGGATAGTGTCGTACGCCCGTTTACTTGAACTTGTGAGTGTGACGGCGGCGACGGAATCGCCATCTCTGTGTTATCTAAAGAATCATCTAATAATACCATAGTTTACGTTCTCAAAGCGTTTTTCCATCGTCCAAGTATTTATTCCCATCTATTTTTGTTGCATGTCAAATAAGATCTAGGAAGCCTACGTGCCGTTCCCATGACAACAATAAATGACACTATGTAAACAGATAACATGTTTGTTTATAGGCACCAGTTTAGAGAGTTTTACGCTGGGGCCACACTACCCTACCGTCTACCGGGCTGTTACCGCAATAATTATGACATTAAATTACCGTTTAAATTACTGCATGAACTGGTGTGGTTACACTAGAATTTACCTAGATATTTCAATAAATAAGGCGGTAAAAATATCACGTGCGTTGCCGGTGAGCTCATATTGCACACTGGACAAACGGTAGTGGCCACAAACGCATTAATTACTGCGGTAATCTTCTTTGATGTGCGAAAAAAGACCGCCGCCGGAGCTATTGCCTACCGCCATTTGCCATATTGATTGGCATTGTAAAATTATGTCCATAAATCGTGGTTACACCTAGGTGTTGTATAACTTATGGCAATAATTATCGGCATATCACGATAGTGTGGCCCCAGCATTAGACGTGTCAGAGTGTATGCAAAGCATTTCGCTCATTCATCAGCGACGACCGATGTGGCGCAGTGGGCGAAGGTCCGCCTGCGACCGGTTGCGGGTTCAATTCCCGTGTCGGAAAAAAATTGTGTACGATCTGCAGAAATTTGTTCCGTTGGTCTGGGTGTTTTCTATGTATTTATAAAAAAAATATCTATCTATGTAATGTATTGTATTAAGTTTATCAGTCAACTAGTACCCATAATACAAGCTTTGCTCACCTTGGGGCTGGGATGCTGTGTGGACTGTCCGGAATTATAAATATTTTTTTATTTTATTGGACTAATCGTCACTTTTTACAGGAGCCAAAACAAAATTTTGAACATGATTTTTTTGAAAATGTTTATGATTTTCTTTCATTCATCATTGTTTTAGTAATTTTTTGCTCTATTTCTTAAAATAATGGTCGCTGTTATATTTATCACCCAACTTGATAACAACTACAAAAGCCCTTTTTGCATTCAAATTTTGAAGCAAAGTTAAGATAATTATCCCAATATAAAGAAATAAATATATAAACGAAATGTTTTCAAAAGAAAATATACTTTATATATAAGAAATAAAACAATTTTCAAATTTTTTTGAAATGTGGCCGTTTTGCATTCAATGAGCGATTTGTAAATATGCCTGAACATTAGCTGGCGTAAAGAGCTAAAATAAAATAAAAATCAGTTGGTGTTGATAGTACATAATTGTTTCATTTTATTTTTGTCATACCATTAGAAACGAGGTCAGGACCCTTTGTGGGATGTACGCCGAACAGTCTACCAAAGTTTTATATAACAATAAAATAGACTTAGGAAGGCTTACAAAAAGTAATTTAAGACAAACATGAATTTGTTTGTACTAGGTCTATGACATTGTTCAAAATATAAAGAATAAAAATCAAAAAAATCAAAAATTTTGGTAGTGTTGAAGGGATTCGAGCCCGTACTAGCGGGATGTATCAAAATTTTGTGGATATTTTATTATCAAAAAGCAAAAAGTAAATTAAATTTTCGGTGGTTTCGAACCCAGGTACGACTATACATCGTCGCACCCAACCGATTGTCGAACCGTTAGTCCAAAGTGAGTTATTGAAATATGGTGAATATTTGTATTACTTTTAATCTTTTATAAGTGGTCGTAAAATCGGAGCTAAAATACCTAAGTACACAAAGAACAGAGTCAAAAAAAGTGGAGACTTCCTTACGCTAAGAATTTTATTGTAATTTTATTATAATATTGGAAAAACTTTCACAGTGAGTACATTTAAAATTAATGATTGTTATTGTGAACTTATTCAAATTATTTGTCAATTCCAATGATTTAACGAAATTAATAAATAGCATGAAAAGTATTTTTTTACCTATAATTTGTAAGATATTCTTTAGCTAATAAGCTAGTTTGTAAATAACATTACCCTCTGCGCCTTTTTACTTAAATTGTTCAAAATCATAAAAGAAAATTATTCTTTAATTCTTTAATTCTTTAATGCACAAATGAAAAATACATAACATAAAAAAACTTAAAACTAGATAAATTATGGCACAGGCGAGCTTAACCCTAAAAAGAGTTCTCTTCCAGCAAACCTTATTGGGAGAGAGTCAAGTTAGAGCAGTGGGTACGTGTGCATATTTTTGCAGTTGTAAAGGTGATTGTATCCTTATAATATATTACCTTTAAAATTATATACTATATTTATAATACTATATTCATAAAACTATAATATTAATACTATAAATACATACTAAATAATAAATACATAAAATACTATAAACCTAACTACATAAAATTCATAATGACAGGTAATGCTCTTTGACTTTACGCTTGAAGATGAAGAGTGAGGGACTAGCGCGAATATTATGTGGAAGAGAATTCCATAGCCTGGCCGAGTCAACAGTGAAGGAGCCACCATAGCGGCTGGAAGAATGGATAGGAAACTTTAGAAGAAGGGACATTGAGGTTCTACAGGGTTTGTCGCGGGGGTAAAGAAACTCAAACCGCTCACGGAGGTAAGAAGGCGAAAGAGGATTGTTCAGAATTTTGAAGAGAAGTGAGAGAACATGTAGATCACGCCGGCGGCGGATTAGAAGCCATTTTAACTGAGCTCTGAACATTGAGACGTGATCATATTTACGCAAACCGAAAATAAATCGGATGCATAAATTTTGAAGTCGTTCTAACTTGTTGATAATTTCCTCCGTGGCGTCAAGGAAACAAGAGTCAGCGTAGTCTAAAAGGGGAAGAAGAAGGGATTGAGCTTATGTGATTTTAGTTTGATAAGGGAGGAATTTCTGGAAACGCTTGAGGGAATGAAAGGAGTAGTGGACTCGCTGGCTGATTGCATTGACGTGCTTTTGCCAAGATAATGTGGGTTCGAAGATGACACCTAGATTCTTGGCAGAAGCAGAGTAGCAGATAGGAGAGTTGCTGTAGAAGAGTGTAGAAATAGGTGTTTGACGAACTTTGTTTAGCATGTAAGGGCTGCCGCAAATTAGAGCTTGGGATTTAGATGGGTTGACCAAAAGACCAAAAGCCTTCGCCCAAGCGTTAATGTTGTTCAAATCAGCGTTAATTCGGTCAACTCCCATGGAGATCTCTTCAACCTTAAATTATCTCCAATTTTTTTTTAAATGTAAATAGAGCCTGTTTCTTTTCTTAAAAAAAACATTAGTTCGTTAACTAGTGGTTTTATTGAATAAATTTTAGATGTAATCTAGTAATGTCCCGAAAACGGAAATATTGGTCCGAAAAATATTTAGTCCTAAGGCGTCTCCAATTATCTCTGTTATTTTTCGAACAGTAGTTATTTTAGTTCCACTGAATTTATAAGGTTTGCCTGTGTGAGTGACTCGTAGCGGCCGATCACTCACACAGGCAAGATCTTTTTTGCTCTTCCCAAATACAAGCCCCATAGATGCTTTCAACACTTGAAAAATTGCTTGGTACATAAAAAACAACATACTATTTGCGGCAAATACATTACTGTCCTGGACACGACGAATCATCATAGATTGTACATAGTTTTAAGAAATTGTTTGTAAGAAAGAATTGCTAGAACTCTGTGAATATTGTTCAGGACAACGTCTAGATAAGTCTAGTAGTTTTAAGATTGCTAGTATATTTCTTTAGATATAGTTATAGTGTTTAAAATCGTACATAATTTGTACTTAAACATAGGTAGAATAAGTATATACCTACTTGTCTCCGTCCGACAACAATGGGCCATAGATTAAGTGATAGTTGTTGGACACCGATCTAAGTACCTACTATTGTTCTCGAACGAATCGAAAGGAAAGACAGAGACAAGTAGGTACGACAGAGATAGATATAGCTTCTAGAAAATCGTGGAAATGTAAGACACGGACGGCATTATTAAATGAAAGGGATAGAGTTATTTCTAGATATTTGTCGAGTATTCTGGAATGTTTTACGGAGATATAAAAGGCCGTCCTTGTGCGTGGAAATGCATTCAGTTTTTAGACACAGCGAAGTAATGATTCAGATTTAAGTTGTGAACAGTGGTTCCAGTGACAGTGAGAAATAAATAAGTGAAGAAGAAAAGAAGTCTTTGGAAATCCTGAAAATCCTGAAGAATCCTGAAACACCCATACAGTCCACAACAGTTTCTGGTCCTTCGAGACGGATTGAAGAAAGAAGGATCAAGCGCTCGTTCACGTTTCTTGGAACATTTGAAACGGGTCGGAGTGAACAGTTCCTGGTACTTCCGAGACGGATTGAAGGAAGAAGAATCAAGCGCTCGTGCACGTTTCTTGGAACATTTGAGACGGGTCGGAGTGAAGAGATCCTGTGCTCAACGGATTGAAGAACGAAGAATCAAGCGCTCGCGCAGTATGGTTGTAACCAGAAGCCAGGCTGATGCGTCCGAACGACGCGAAGCTGAGGATGGGGATGGTCAGCATGCCGCTGAACTGGAAGCAATCGCGCACGAACGAAGACGAAGACTGTCACTCGAACTACCTGCGTCACCCACTACGCATCAAGTAGCCAGACGTCGCGAGCACGACCCAGCCATAGGGTCCGCGATAAACCACGCCGACACGAGAATGGAACGCCACAGGAGTGAACGATCTCCTGCCCGAACTGCGCGCTCTCTACGATCGAACGGGAGCATAGCGGCCAGGGCGCGGATGGCAAAACTGGAGGCGGAGGAAAAGCTGGCCGAACTTAAGCGTAAAGAACTGCAAATAGAAGCGGACCTCGTCAAGAAGAGACTGGCTGCCGACCTAGCAGCACTGGAAGACGAGGAAAGAAGTGTACATGAAGAAGACCTTTTGGAACATAACGAGAGAGTCGTCGAGTGGCTGCAGACAACTGGAGGGGAGAAAAACGACACCATTCCGAGAACCGAGAAGAACATCCGATTCAACGTCAGGGACGTATCGACTACGCCAGTCAAGACCAAGAGTTCTGCGAACATCGATGCATTAGCTGACGCAATAGAGAAGCTAGCAAGACCAAGGATGACATGCCCAGACCTGCACGCCTTTTCCGGTTCACCGAACGAGTGGTTACTCTTCAAAGCTGCCTTCAAGGACTCGACGAAAACCTACAGGCTGACACCGGCTGAGAACATCCAGCGACTGAGAAGCAGCCTCAAAGGGGAAGCAAGAGCACTGGTTGCTTCACTTTTGTACACCGCAAGCGATCCAGAAATAATAATGAAGACCCTGGAACAGTGCTTCGGAAGACCGGAAATCATCATCGACCGAGCCATTGATGAACTCCGAAGACTGCCGAAACCGGGACCTTCTGCAATAGAACTCAACTCATTCGCCGTCAAACTTCAGAACGTGGTCTGCGTGTTGAGTAACATCGGGAACAGAGGCTACCTGTACAATCCGACGCTGGCCAGAGACACTTTGGACAAGCTGAGCCCACACATTCGCTCACGCTGGTGTGACTACGCAAGTGAGCAAGGATCGATCGAGCCAGAGATCGTTTTGCTTTCACACTTCCTTATGCGCGAAGCGGACCGAGCCCTGAGGTACAGCTATGCACCACCGACCAGCAAGAAGGAGTACACGCCGAAACCGAACACAGCATTCAAGAAGAAGTCGAACGCCGTGTACAACACCACTGAAGAAACTGAAGCTGAAGAAAAATGTTCATGCTGCGAGAAGGGGCACAAACTGACAGACTGCCCCCAATATAAAGCAATGACAACTGACGAGCGATGGGAACACGTGAAGAAGAACAAGTTGTGCTTCAAATGTGTAGTGAAGAAACATCGACGCATCAACTGCAAGGCAAAATCGTGTGGTGTTAACCAATGTTCGCGTTTGCATCATCGGAGTTTACATCAAGAGGGAAAAGAAGAAAGTTCAAATTCGAGCTCAACCGAAGCGGTTATGACAGTGACCAACGCTGCCCCGAGCAATAAGGCAGTATTGCTGAAGATGTGTCCAGTCACCGTCGTCGGTCCACGGGGGGAGATCGAAACACTCGCACTCTTGGATGAAGGAGCTACAGTCACTCTCATTGATGAAAAGTTGGCGCGAACTATTGGAGCAAAAGGACCTTCACTGCCACTACGAATGCGTGGAATCAGCACAACACAATGCGAAGATGAAAGCCAACTTGTCACCGTGCAACTCAAGAGCAAGAACAATAAGCTACATCCACTTCGGGCACGCACCATCAAGAACATGAAGCTGCTGCAACAATCAATTCCTGCAACAATGTTGGATCACGACCACCTGCGAGACCTGCAACGAGATGAAGTTTGCTACGAGTCATCACATCCTGGGATCCTGATTGGAGCTGACCATTGGGAGTACATAGTGTCTCAAGAGCTACGAGTTGGAAGACCGAATCAACCGGCGGCATCGAGAACACAGCTGGGCTGGGTCATTCACGGGACCGTACCACGCAGCATCATCACGAACCGAGACAGCGTGCTACACATTTACACACCTGAAGCCATTGAGAAGCAGAACCGAGAGCTGCATGAGCTGATAGAGAAGCATTTCAGCATTGAAGCAATTGGCATCAACCAAAAGCCACGTACGAGTGAAAGAGATCTCCGGGCTACAAAGATCGTCGAGGAGACAATCAAGAAGATTGACAAGGGATATGAAGTCGGTCTACCATGGAAGAAAGAAGATACGAAGCTGCCTCAGAGCTACAACATGGCATTTCGTCGTCTTCAAAGCATCGAAAGGAAGATGGATGCTGACCCAGTCTTCGCCGAAGAATATACGAAGCAAGTCGAAAACCTGCTGCAGAAGCGATATGCGGAACCCTGTGATGGATCGGAGGAGTCTAGCACCGTCTGCTGGTACTTACCTCACTTCGCAGTACGCAACCCCAACAAGCCCGGGAAGATAAGGCTTGTCTTCGATGCAGCAGCAAAGAGCAATGGAGTCTGCCTGAACGACCACTTGCTGGAGGGACCCGATCTGCTGATGTCCTTACCTGGAATCCTGTACAGATTCAGAGAGAAGAAAGTCGCGATCACGGCCGACATACAAGAGATGTTTCTACAGATCAAGATTCGTCAAGAGGACCAGCCAGCGCAACAGTTCTTGTGGAGAGGCGAAGAGAGAGAGAAGACACCTCAACGATTCAAGATGACGAGCAGATATTTGGCGCTGCGAGTTCTCCATTCATGGCGCATTTTGTTCGAGACCACAACGCGAGGATATACGCTCACACGCACCCTCTTGCCTGCGAAGCCATCACCAGAAGCCACTACATGGATGATTTGGTAGCGAGCTACGATGACGTCGTGGAAGCCCATCAAGCTGTCACAGAACTGCGCACAGTGCATGCGGTTGCCGGATTCACACTGCGAGGATGGAACAGCAACGAGGACTGCATGCTGAAAGATGTACCGGCTGAACAACGAGCTACAACGCCGACGCAATTCGACGGAAGGGGATCGGAGAACAAGATCCTTGGACTCTACTGGAACGCTGAACGAGATGAACTTGGATTCAACACCTCCATGAACAGAGTTCCCGCCGAAGTACGTGCACAAGTCCGCGCGCCCACGAAGAGAGAGGCGCTCAGCGCGGTAATGTCCATCTACGATCCGCTCGGACTGCTGAGCCACTACACAATACGAGCGAAAATCGTGCTGCAGAATTTATGGCGAATCAAGATGTCCTGGGATGAACCGATTCCAGAAGAAGAGAACAAGCTGTTCGCCGCATGGTTGGAACAACTGAACGACCTGACTTGTCTACGGCTGGAGCGACAATACGCGATTCAAGACCACACCGACCTGGAGCTACACATACTGTGCGACGCCAGTGAACAGGCCTACGCGACCGTGGCATATTGGAGAAGCAGGAGACCTGATGGAAGCTTCAGCGTTCGCCTCGTCGCTGCCAAGTCCAAGGTTGCTCCAAAGCAAACACAAACCATCCCACGCCTGGAACTTCAAGCAGCTGTTATCGGAGCAAAATTGGCCGACAACATCAGGAAGGAACATCGTGTCGAAGTCAAGAGAACATTTTACTGGAGCGATTCAATGACAGTCATACATTGGATACGACACGATGAAAGAAGATATACGCCCTCGTCGCGCATCGTCTGGGGGAGCTATCGGAACTCACTCAGAAAGAAGACTGGAAGTGGATACCGACGAGCGAGAATACGGCAGACGACGCGACGAGACTAACGAACACTCGCATCACGGCAGAAGATCGATGGTTCCGAGGGCCAGACTTCCTTTACCGCCCAGAACATCAGTGGCCGAAGGAGACGTCGGACAGCAACCACGACGAAGAAGTTCTGCACACGCGAGTGGAAGAAGATACGACGGATGGATGGCTGCCAGATCCATCACGCTTCTCCAAGTACGAGACATTAGTAAAAGCCGAGTACTCTTCATCATCGAGAGGTGTCGACGACGCGCCACGAACATGGAAACCCGGCACATCGAAGACGCGGAGCGTGCGCTTATTCGCCGCGCACAAAGAGAGAGTTTCTCGGACGAGCTGCAACGAATGAAAACGTCTCGGCCAATCACTAAATCGAGTCGTCTGTTCCGATTGGACCCGGTTTTAGAAGACGGAATTCTTCGAGTACGAGGACGCATTGGAGCCGCCGACGCACCGATTGAGATGAAGCGGCCTATAATACTCGACGGCCGTCACCACATCACACGCCTGATCGTTCTGCGAGAGCACTGCGCAGCAGGTCACGCCAACAGGGAGCGCGTGGCTAACGATCTCAGACAGAAATATTGGGTGATTCATCTGCGACCGACAGTACGTGGCATCGAGAAGGAATGCAGACTCTGCCATGTACGGAAGATGAAACCTCAACCACCAGCCACGGGAGACTTGCCAAGAGCCCGCCTCGAGCCATTTCAGCGCCCTTTCAGCTACTGTGGAACGGACTACTTTGGGCCCATGATAGTGAAGATTGGAAGACGTCGCGAGAAGAGATGGGGTGCCCTCTATACGTGTCTCACAACGCGAGCCGTGCACATAGAGGTCGTGCCGACGCTCTCCATCAACTCTGCAATCATGGCACTCAGAAGAATGGCTGCGCGACGAGGCTGGCCCCGAGTCATGATGTCCGACAACGCAACGAACTTTCGAGGAGCAGACAAAGAATTGCGGGCTGCTTACGCGGAATGGGCACCAGCACTTCGAGATGAAGGTCAACTGCATCGAATGGAATGGCGCTTTATACCTCCGGGCGCACCGAACCAGGGGGGAGCCTGGGAACGACTAGTGCGTTCAGTCAAAGTCGCACTAGCCGCCACCTTGAACGAGAAGGAACCACCGGAAGAAGTATTGAATACCCTCCTGACTGAAGCGGAATTCTCCATTAACGCGAGGCCACTTACGCATGTCAGCGTAAATCCCGAGGAACCTGAGGCGTTGACTCCTAACCATTTCTTGTTGGGATCATCCAACGGTCTACCTACAACTGGGCCGTGCAGCGAGACAGATCGGCGAACATGGAGAATAAGCCAGGCGCTTGCTGACCACTTTTGGCGGCGCTGGCTTCGAGAGTACCTCCCTACACTGGTACCGCGCGGCGAGCCTACGAGCAACAGACGACCACTACAAGAGGGAGACATCGTTGTCGTCGTGGACCACACTCTACCTCGAAACGTGTGGCCAATGGGAGTCGTCGAGCGCACCTACCAGCGACTAGACGGAGGCGTTCGAGTAGCAGACGTCCGGACGAAGACTGGCGTCTTCAAGCGGCCGACCAGCAAACTCGTCGTGTTGGTGAAAGAAGAGGCTACGCGAGCTACGCCGGGGGGAGGATGTCCTGGACACGACGAATCATCATAGATTGTACATAGTTTTAAGAAATTGTTTGTAAGAAAGAATTGCTAGAACTCTGTGAATATTGTTCAGGACATCGTCTAGATAAGTCTAGTAGTTTTAAGATTGCTAGTATATTTCTTTAGATATAGTTATAGTGTTTAAAATCGTACATAATTTGTACTTAAACATAGGTAGAATAAGTATATACCTACTTGTCTCCGTCCGACAACAATGGGCCATAGATTAAGTGATAGTTGTTGGACACCGATCTAAGTACCTACTATTGTTCTCGAACGAATCGAAAGGAAAGACAGAGACAAGTAGGTACGACAGAGATAGATATAGCTTCTAGAAAATCGGTGAAATGTAAGACACGGACGGCATTATTAAATGAAAGGGATAGAGTTATTTCTAGATATTTGTCGAGTATTCTGGAATGTTTTACGGAGATATAAAAGGCCGTCCTTGTGCGTGGAAATGCATTCAGTTTTTAGACACAGCGAAGTAATGATTCAGATTTAAGTTGTGAACAGTGGTTCCAGTGACAGTGAGAAATAAATAAGTGAAGAAGAAAAGAAGTCTTTGGAAATCCTGAAAATCCTGAAGAATCCTGAAAACACCCATACAGTCCACAACAATTACCATTAAACAATTATGCACAATTTAATTAGAAAATAGTGAAAAACTTCAACATAGAAAATCAGCGCCATCTAATAGCGGAGCTTTGCTTAGTCCTGGACCAGAAACGACCTTAAGGCATAAACAGTAGCTGAATGGTCATTTTTGGAGGCTATCTACTCATAGAGGAGTCAACTTTATGAGCTGAAAAAAATATATGACTTTAATTGACATTTTATCTATAAATGGAACGTACAAAAATGTTCTACGTGTTCATTTTCCCTGTGAAAAAAATTCACAAAGTTCAGCTGTTTCGGACTTTAAATTTGTATCTACTTCTAAACGACTTAGAATTTTGTACTTTTTTTTTCACCTAAATGTCGGCAAGAACTTTGTCTTCAATTGGTACGTACGATTTTGCGATGCGACGGTTTTTCACCTTGTAAATATTATTTTTCTAGTTTTCCGTAGGATTAGTGGGCGTAAGTGGTCGCGCGGGCGACGGGCGGCAGTGCCTCGCTGGCTGTTGTACGGGGAGGTTGTGCTTGTCTGCCTAGTGCTCGCACACCTTACTCGTCGAATTTATGTTTTTAATAATTGATTTTATTTGTTCTAAGTTGTGCGCGCATGGACGCTTTAGACGACCCATGTGGCGCGGTGGGCGAAGGTCCGCCTGCGACGCAGGAGGTTGCGGGTTCGATTCCCGCCTCGGAACAAATTTGTGCACGATCTGTAGGAATTTGTTTCGTTGGTCTGGGTGTTTAATATGTATACTAAAAAAATATATCTATCTATGTATATATTGTATTAAAAAAATATATTAGTTATCTAGTACCCATAACACAAGCTTTGAGTAGCTTACTTTGGGGCTAGATGGTGCTGTGTGGATTGTCCAGCATTATATTTATTTAGTTTAAATAGTTTGTAAAAATATAAGAAAACCGACTGTACATAAGCTGTACATCACCTGTACATAAATATTTATTTTTATCGCGCAAGGACGCTTTTAGTGCTAAGTTACTTTTATAATACCCTCGCCCTAAATATACTTTGACTGCTCAGTGTTGTTGTGTGTACGTGTAGGAGAATTATAAAGAAAATCAGTAAGCTCAAGAAGACCAGAGCTCTGAAAGCCCAAAAGTTGGTGGAAATAATGTAAGTATACCTAACTACTTCCTTCCTACCTACGTTTATTTTATTTCCCTAATTTTGTGCAATTGCTACTATTAGCAATATTAGATTTATCATGTATTTTTATAGGAGATCGAAGAAAAGGCTAATCCATCAGAAAGAAAATATTCAGACAATGGACGGTGAAAATGATGTCAAGTAAGGAACTACAAAGTTTATAATAGTATATTGGAAGTCTATGGTGTCCGCTTTCCATCGTCCAGCGTAGTTCCAGGTAAAAATAAATGAACGAAGATGTAAGTAGGTATCTACCTAAATACCTACTTCTTATTTATCTACTACTCATTTATTACATATCTTATACTATTATTCATTTACAGATGTACAGTGACTGAGCAACTTGAAACTGAAGAGGAAATGCCAAGTATGCTAGAGGTAAAATATCCAGTACTTAGGACCTAGCTAATATTAGTAGTATGCTGTGATGTAATAAAATATGTAAGTATAACAATTATGTTCATGAATTTCATCAGAATTCTAGTATGGTACCTACACTTCGTGAAAAGGCAGCCGAGCAGACTGAAAGCTAATAAGTAAATACCTGTAGATACTTAGTCACAACGATTTATGTCTCTCCGAAGTGAGACACTAGTAGAGGATTCGATCCCGGTCTTTATTTTCAATCCCGGGATTTTGGGATTTGTGAAAGGCGATCCCGGGATCCGTAGACAGGTAAATAAAATCGAAGTTATATATGAAAATCAACTTTTATTTACTTTCAAAAACAAAGTAAAAATCAATTAAAACCACAATTACTTCTTTTTTCAAATAATTAATAATATAATATAATTTTTTTTATTCTACTTTTTTACGGTAGATGATATAAAATACTAATTTAAATAACCACATAATGGTAACGTCATCAGCAGTGATCGGATATTCAGGCGTTTATTTACCTAAACTTTGAGTGACGACAGAAATCAGAAATCAATATCTTTATTTCTTTAGGCTTACAAAATAAGCACTTAGACAAGTCAAATTTAATACTATAGGTACATAATTATCAAAATAATATAAAAAATAATGTGATAATTGATTTTCAGTTCGCCTCACTTTTTTGTCCACTAGTGGAGGAGGCGAAATAGAAACCACTAGCATGTGTATAACTTATGTGTCTAATACATGTTTGCCTTATAAATAATTCAATACTATTGTCGATGTGGAACTGAGCGACATCTGGCCAAGCACTAACGTCATTGATGTAATCATTTATGGAGTAAAGCCTTCTTGATAAGATTTAGTTTTATGTACTGTTTAAACCTACGAATAGAAAGTTCAGTTGCTTCAGATGGATGATTTGAGTTGGGATTTCTCTAACATTTGGTAACATGAATTTTATACATTTTGTTTTTTTAGCATTAAGTAAGAGGTTATTGGCGGTAAACCAATTTAGTATTTGTGAAAGCGAATTATTTACATCGTCATAATTATATTTATTTCTGTCTACTCTAAAAATTAGTGATGTATCATCAGCAAATAAGACTATATCACAAAGATCTTTTGCTAGAAAGGGGAGATCATATACGTTTACTAAAAATAAAAAGGGACCTAATATTGAACCTTGGGGTACGCCTAATTCAATATTTGAGCCCGTAGATCTTTCTTTACCAACATCTACTTTATGAACTCTATCAGATAAATATGATTTCATAAGATCCAGAGCCTTTTTCTTAATTTCTTTATGTTTTAATTTCTCAATTAATGTACTATGATCAACACAGTCAAAAGCCTTAGAAAGGTCACAGAATACACCAATAGCGTTTTTGGCTTTATCCCAGGCCTTCAATATATGCCTTAATAGAACTGTACCAGCATCCGTTGCCGATCTACCCTTGGAGAAGCCAAATTGGTTTTCATGAAATAACCTATTATGATTGAAGTGAGAGGTTAACTGGGTAAGAATATTTTTTTCAAAAACTTTACTCATTGCAGGAAGTATTGAAATCGGTCTGTAATTGGCCGGATCGGTGTGGCTACCAGATTTATAAAGAGGAACTAACTTACTATATTTCATGAGATCAGGAAAAATTCCTGCGTCGACACAGTTATTGAAAATATAGGCCAAACAAGGAGCCATTTCCTTAATAATTGAACTTAATACTTAGGTGGATAAACCCCAGAGATCCTCAGTATTTTTAATGTTAATTGATTTAAAGGTTTTCACTACATAATCAGCATTTACATAACTAAAGTTAAAGCTCTCATTACATTTAGCAACTGAAGGTTCTAAAAATTTAACAACCATTGATGCTGATGATTTTAGAGACTGGGTAACAACTTTAGGAATAGTAGAAAAGAATGCATCAAAAGCATTGGCAATATCTTTATCATGTATAAGAATTGAATTATTAATTTTTAACCTTATTTCCTTATAACGTGGCTTTGATTTACCTGTTTCGTTATTTATTAGTCTCCATGTTGCTTTTACTTTATTAGATGATTTTATTATAATATTCTTTAAAAACAGGCATTTTGCTGTGTTGCAGACTTTCTTAAATGTTTTAGAATAGTTGGTTACATACAATACAATAGAAACGCAGGATCAAGTAACATAGTTTCTCGAGAAGCATAAAGGTCATATAGTCTATATACAAGTTTAACATAAACTTAGTTAGAGCGAGGTGTCCTTATCTTTGACCCTGATAGGTTTATTACAAGTTTGTAATAAGAAGACCAACAATCATTAGTGTAAACTTTAAATAGTGTATAAAAACTTTGTAAACCCATCTTTTGTGAATAAATATTTTTATTATTATTATTATTATTATAGTATATTCCTACTTCTATAAATACCCGGAGTGGCCCAATCAATAAACTCGACCCTTTCTCTCACTGTGCATGTTTTAAGTTTGAATACTTCACTGTGTTCCTTGTGTATTACATTCAAAAGTTTGGAAAATAATTCATTGGGGTCATCAGAACAAGGTATATTTGATACTGTTAGTTCCACTCTACTTTGAAAATTCTTGATACGGTTCTCTGTTATTGGCCTGCAGGTATATTTTTCTACAATATTTTTATCATCATAGCTAAAATTAACACTTTGACCATAAGGGTCTGATTGGAAATGCCTAATTACTGCTTTGCTGGTTGGAGTTTGACTGCAGTAAATATTATCTAAACAGGTGGCAGATGTTTGGGTTACCCTAGTGGGATCATTAAAAAGATTTTGTAAACTAAAGCACTTGAATAAGTTAAGCAATCTGTCGGCGAGGGGATTTGCTAAAATATCTATATTAAAGTCGCCACAAACAATAAGATCCTTCCTACAAGTAAATACTTCAGCAAAACTTCTTCCATAGTACATTCAAAAGCAACCTGATCTGCGTCAGGAGGGCGGTATACACACACAATGATATGTCGCTCCAGTTCCTCACAAGAAAGTTCAATAGTCCTCTCAATAGTGAGTTTTACAATATCTTTTCTTTCTTTACATTTAAGACTATTTTTTACTAAAATCAAAGAGCCACCACGTATTGCAGCTTTTCTTTTATATGAACTTACAACGACACGTTCTTTTATACGACACAACATGAATATTCGGGAATTCATATAAATTCCGAAGAATTCCAAAATGTTCTAGAATGTTATTTATTTCGTTGTAATCTTATTTATACATCAAATATAAAACACATTTATTCCGACTCGTTTTTCACTAAAATCGATATTTCCACAAAAAAAAAATTACTAACAAAATACACAACAGATTAAAGTGACATATATTTTTTTTTATAGAAATTGCTTGAATTTTATAATTCGTGCTCCTTCGGATTCCTGTAAAAGTTGGTTTTAAAAGCTCCTACATGTCTTCGCCCCAACTTTGGGATTTGAAAAATATCCGATCACTAATTTATCAGTCAATAAAAACAAAATTAAATGACGGTTAAACGTATTATTTCAATAAAAAAGGCATGTCATGATTGTTGAAAAAAAATAATTTTACGTAAATTTTACCACGACGTGACAGTAGAGGCGGTTGAGTACCTATTAAAAGAGTGCTTTTTTGTATACTGGTACATGGTTTTATAAATTGTATTATTTGGTAATAAAAAGAGCTTTTACTGATAAAAAAAATCTAGGAATAATCATTACAGTTACAATCATTACAATCATAATTTAAAAAGAAAACTAAACCGATGTTTACCAAAATGATCAGATGTTCCTTTTTGTTATTTTTAAAGAACTTGGTATAATTTTAATTTTATAATTTATGATCATTACATTTACACGCCTAATTTTTTGTTATTTTTAAAAAAAATTCTCAATCCCGAAAATCCCGGGATTTGTAAAAAATAATCCAAACAATCCCGGGATTTGAAAATTAATCCCGAAATTTTTGGGATCGAAAATCGACCAGGATCCCGGGATCTCGTGATTCAGGATCGAATCCTTTAGACAGTAGGTACACCACTCATTTTACTCCGATCCGATCCAAGAATATTTAGGAACTGCGCTGCCTGCAGCTAAGTTCAAAAAAAGTTCACACTCAATCTCACATCGATAGAGTATGGATATAAGCCGATTCAATAAAGAAACGAATCTTAAATGGCGGCGCTTATCATGGCCTCTCGCTTGCACTCTAATGCCGTCTATACTCACTCACGCGCGTACAGTATGCAGAAAAAAAGCAGTCTTGATTTGTTTTCACGCTGTCTTGATGCGCCTGGTGATCTGAACTGTTACGAATTCGTTGTTATAATTTTCTGTTATTTTTCCGTTGTTACTTGTTAGTTATTGTTATTCTGTTGAGTTTTGTTTTATTGTTAAGTTTCGTTGTTAGACGTGAGGCTACGCTAGCGTGGTACACAAAAAATAGCTTATATTAATCGAAGTCACAAACTATGTATAAGTATTCCAAGTTTCATCAAAATTGGTTCAGTTTTTGCATGAAGATTGACTAACATCCATCCATCTTTAATGTGAAAGCTTTTGAAGCAGGGTAGATATATATCTTCACAATCTTTCATATACATATTATTAGTAGGATAATCAGTTAGGTATGTATGAAGTCTTCCAAAAATGAATGTTTGGACTGAGGTAGGTGTAGGTAGATGTTGTGTAGATTAGATATATGAATGTGCATACGACTTTAGTCACCTTTTGATGAAGCTGTATTATTTGAAATAAATACGACCCGGTCTTGTTTTTATTACTTGTTACTTGAAAAAATCTTTGATCTGAAATTTTGGATGCTAACTGTACTATCTGTCAACGCAAGTACAAGTCGCCATTTTAGATTCGTTTCTTTATTGAACCGGCTTATATGTGAATTCTGTAATAGTTTCTTACGTGAACGTGTACTTTCTGAAATGAAATGGGAATGGGGTTCGAAATGTAAAGGAAACTGGGTAACGGTACATCGCCTTTTTTGTCATCTTGTAGATATCGAGTTAGGTACTTGGTAAAAACAGATAGGATTACGATCCAAATTTACAATGCGACGCAAAATGTGCAGGTCAAAATTTTATGTCGATAACGATCCTCCATATATTGACTTGTAAATTTGTAATGTAATGTAAATAAATGAAATGTAGTAGGTAAATAGAGAATATAAAGACTTGTCTTAGTGCTTATTTTGTAAACCTAAACAAATAAAGATATTATTTACTAATTTTCGTAATTTTTTTGTCTTGTTCCATTATGCCCTTTCTCCTGTAGATCAGAAATTTATTGGATCAAATCATTCTACCCGAATTATGAGTACCTACCTATTCGTTGATATCCTACTAACATTCATTTTAGATAAGAGAAGTTTGTGTGAATGTTTGTTACCTTTACCCTGGCTTTACCACGTAGGTAGGTAATCTATCTATCATTATCTTCGTAACTACTAAATAGATTTGAACAAACTATTGAATGATTGGAATATTCCACTTATTATATATTATCCACATCAACTAATTTTAGTGGTGAATGAAAATTTCAAGTAGTTAGGTAGTCTACAGACTACTTTTGATGGAGGTATATCTAGCTACAACGCGGATAGCAGCTACTAACACCATCAACCCAAGAGTCACATTACATAACTATACCTAAGTATAGCGAGTTCTGTTCCCAGATTAGGTTACTTACCATCGTGGTTCGTGATACCAATAAACCCGAAGACTAGGACAAGACAAGACTAGACTAGAAGACTAGAAACAAATATTTGCAGATATTGTAAAAAAATATCTAGGAGTGGGAATCGAATACGCATTTCTTGCGTCCTGCCATTCGTTTACCACGCCGCCCGCCGCACCCGCGCTGTCACGAATATTTTCCTTTTTTCGGTTTATGCGCGAAGACTATTTCTCAGCGCGACGACAGCGGGTCTGGCGCTGCCCGGAATGTGGGGAAGGTGCGGGGCGAAATGATAGCCGCGCCCATTCTCTCAAGGGCATCGGCTCTAGTTTGCGCCTTAAGGGTACCTACTAGATAAGTACACAACTCACACCTAAACCTGAAGAAATATTTCCTGAACGTACAAACATTTGTCCGCGGCGGGAATCGAACGGGAAGCCTAAAACAACCCAAATGACCATGGGCGCGGGGTTTTCAAAAAATTGCTAATAACATCACGTGATAAATAGACCATCTCTAAATAATTTTAATCTTTCAAATACACACATCTATTCTTCGAATAATATTAGAAGGTGAATAACTGTATTTATGTATTACGGAAGAAAGGAACCCTCTAATACAGGTATCTATACTTAAAAGAGGATTCCAAACCCATGCTTTGTAAATTACTTTTATAGATACTAGCATCTGACCGCGGCTTCGCACGCGTTATGTCTACGGAACGCGTTATTTCTATGGAATGTTTCGAGGCTATTTCTATCCCACGGGTACTGATATAGGATATAAAGTAGCGTATGTGTAGATGTAGTTAGATGTAGTTCCAAGGCTAGAACTACGTCTAGGTATTCCAAATTTCAGCCCGATTCGTTCACTAGTTTTTGCTTGAAATAGGAACAAACAAACATACAAACTTTCGCATTTATAATATTAGTAATAGATATTACGGAACCCTCTAACACTTATCTCTAAAGAGGATTCCAAACCCATGATATGTAAATTAATTTTAGTTTACTTTAATAGATATTTTGTATTTGTTGTACTTGTACCTACTCTAAGCTAAAATGCAAGTTCGATATATTATATAACTTCTGCTTTTACTGGCCTATGTTCTCCTATAATGGGCAAAGGTAATTGTTTTGGTTAAAAGTAATGAAGAGATCGGGTGACTTTTTTCTAGCTAAGCTCTTTTGCTTATTTTAAAATAATATAAACTTTATTAACTATTAAAATTACAATTAAGTAATAGATAAAATTACAACTAGTAAGTTATACTAGTTTATATACAATTGAAATCATTGAGCTGCAGACGGTTGCAAACAGTCTAAAGGTAGCTCAATTGATCCATGTCAATACCAGTCGGAACTTCTTATTTTAATGATCATATCAAGTAGGATAATAATAATAAAGCCTTTTTATTTCCTTAATCAAATAAAATTTACAAAATTATTTATGAATTCATTAATGACACTTAAGAAGGCTAGGAACCTCTCGTAAATCTCAGCGGCCGATCCGTGTGTATTTGTTGCTGTTTCAAGTCGAATGAAATAGTGCGCGTTTTGAGTGAGAAAGGGCGTCTAAACGAGTCAAAGTGATCGTGTCACGAAATACTTTCATCATTAACGTCAAAATAATTAGCCTTTACTCTGGATTGGATGAATTCAGAAGTTCGTTTGACTAACGTCAAGAAATCTTGTCAGTAAATTAATGACGTAATCTTAATTTCAAACTACATCAAAAATTATGAATATGGATTTTATTCAGTTACTATCAAAACCCCGTGGCTTCGTCCGCGTAGTATTAGCCCCCATTTAACCCACATTTTATATATCAAAATCCTGAAATAAGTATTCTTTCATTCTTAAAACTTCACTACTAATTGAACAATTCTCATACAAACTTTAACATAGGTATTATCTTATACCTCTTTTCAGGGTAGATCGAAAGATTAGGAATTTTTGAAAATTTGGTACGTGTACTTTTATTTTGTATTTGAAATAATATAGGTTCGGTTTCGGCTCTTATGATGATGAATCAGTCAGTCAGATGGTTTTTATATATAGATAGACTATGACGACCCGTCGAGCTTGGTCGGCTCGGTCCGTTCGGCTGCGTTCGCCCTGTTTCGCGAATTGTAATATTTCCACCAATCGTTCGATGCAATAATTGACTGGGTCTGTCAGGTGTCAATCGGTGAACGCTATATTTGATTGAGCCTGTCAGCTGCATGTCGGTGAATGGCTGAGCGGACTGTCGATGACGACTCGTCGTCGTTCGGCTCGGCCTGTTCGGATGAGGTCGCCTTATTTCGGAAATCGTAACATTTTCCACCTCCTCTGAGTCTTACCGCCCCCCTCGCGTGAGCGAGCGGTGGCAAAAACGACAATGATTTTAAAACTTTTAATATTTTTTCGTTGCTTTAGATTTATTTTGAATCATCTATTGTTTTCTCAAATATTATTGTTTATCCCTAAAGTTAAATATATTTACGATGGGTGCACCGTGACAGATTTTCGAATAAAGGTGTTTATCATGTATAAAAAATCCCTTGAAAATGACTCGATTTAGTGTGAAAATATGGCAAATTAGTTTCGCTCTCATTTTTTTCTAATTATGTTTTTTGAAAATCTAAAACGGTGCACCCGTAGCTTTTTGTTATCCGATTATGTATGCAAAATTTCATTGAAATCGAGCCGGTACTTTTCAAATAAAACGAAAGCAACGTTTGTATGGGGGATCGGGTGTTCACACCAACCTTAATATAAACAAAAATAGATTAAATTTAAACAGAATATAGATATAGAATTTTAATAATGTGTATTATTTATTAAGGACCTCTCATCGAGTGAAGGCCTCCACCATTTTACTCCATGCTTTTCTGTCTTGTGCTTTGACTAGCCAGTCTAAGCCAGCTGTTTGGTTTATTTCGTCTATCCACCTCTCTTTTTAACTGCCTCTGGTTCTTTTGTTTTGTGGTCCTGTCCATGTTGCTATTTTTGTAATCAAGTAGGATATACGTACCTAAATATTCTAGTCCCGCAGTATCCGCGACCGTCCGACCCTCGCAGCAGGTCCATGAAGAGGGCACAGGTCTGCGGCACCAGGTCCGAGAACAGCTCGATGATGGCGCGTCCGATCTTCGAGCCGCCTCGCACCCAGATCATCATCGCCACTCTGGAATATCACAACAATTAGCAAATCATCATCGCCACTCTGGAATATCACAACAATTTGCGAATCATCATCGCCACTCTGGAATATCACAACAATTAGCAAATCATCATCGCCACTCTGGAATATCACAACAATTAGCAAATTATCATCGCCACTCTGGAATATCACATACAATTAGCAAATCATCATCGCCACTCTGGAATATCACAACAATTAGCAAATCATCATCGCCACTCTGGAATATCACAACAATTTGCGAATCATCATCGCCACTCTGGAATATCACAACAATTAGCAAATCATCATCGCCACTCTGGAATATGCCGAATTCATTAATTTCAAAACAAACGTCTCAATATCGTCATACTATTAAGATGGCTAAAATGACATTTTTGCATTAGGTATTCTACTAATTTTTGCGCTTGAAGAGACTTTCATAATTAGAATGTTAAATTGGAAGTCATAAACAATATAATCACTACATAGTATAAAACAAAGTCGCTTTCTCTGTCCCTATATCCATATGTATGCTTAAATCTTTAAAACTACGCAACGGATTTTGATGCGGTTTTTTAATAGATAAAGTAATTCAAGAGGAAGGTACGTGTAACGTATGATATAACCGTGCGAAGCCGGGGCGGGTCGCTAGTACTTAATATACTTAATATAATAATAGATTCTTTATTTCCAAACACGAGATCCATATAGTTAGGTAGATAGTTATAAAACATTTTACTTATAATCATTTTACTAATACAAATTTTAATTTACATTTTTAATAAAGATGTTATTCATATGCGGGCGAAGCCGCAGGGCGCTGCTAGTAAAATAATAAATTATAAGTATGCAAAAACGTAATCGTCATAGCTATGAAAAGCTATAAACGTAATCGTCACTGGCTATAAGTTTGTGCTAGTATGGGGCCGGCCATCTCGCGACAACCGTTGGGGAATGTAAACGTGTTCTTGAGTGGAGATCGCGACTCGTCACGTCACGTCGATCACCTTATTTTTATTTTTCTTTACTGACAAGTAAAATAAAAATTAAAGATGTAACAAACAATTAGAACTACTAGGTACATATTTACATTTGAGCAGCCTTTTTCAAACTTGGAGTAACGAATAGACGGAAATCAGAAATCATTGACTTTTTTTAGGGTTACAAAATAAGCACTTAGACAGTTCAAATTTTAAACTTCCTAATTCAGACAGTGTTCATACGAGCAAGACCGTAGGCAATAAGCCGTGTAGAGAAAGAATGACGGCGGATCAGCATGTTGGCAAGACTCTTTATCTTAACAGCTTACCTGTACACCAAACCCAGGTGAATGGCATAAACAAACATAGATAGAGGCTAGCAGTGGCTACAGCTAAAGCCCTCGCCTCATTGGCTCGATAAGCGCCTGATGATAATAAATTCACGCATCTCCGTGAATTTATTGATTGATTTATTGATTAGATGATGAATAAATTCACGAATCTACGTGAATTTATTCATCATCAATTTATGTCATATATATTGGCCGAAAAAAAGCTGGACGAGATCCATTTCATCCAGGAAGATTGGTGGGAGGAAGCTGGTGACCGCAAAGTGTGGAAAGAAATGGAGAGAGTCTTTCACAGCAGTGGGACTTTTAAGGAAATTACAAAATTTAGTATTCATTGGAAATAACAATGTAAAATGCTTACTTGGTTCGATATACACCTGGTGGTTTGTCGAAGGCAGGATCGTGTATGCCACGGTCAATTTTTCCCGTCTCAAATAAGATAAAGGGCAACCTAAAAATGAAAACATAAATTAGTTTTTTTAACATTAATTGCATTACATCAATGTGTAGGTACCTAATTAAGTCCTACAAAGAGCTCCATCGATAGGATTTCAATTACTTAATATGTTTTTAAGCCATCTTCATCGTAAGGTTAAAAACTAAATAATAAATTTATTTCACACCAAAAAAGGGACTTATCTCTTTACGTGACACTCTCTCCCTACATGAGAAATGAATGAATTTACATGAAACATCTATAAATAATAGGTAATATATATAATAGAGATAGGAGAACTAGTCAGAAAAAACCGGCTGAGTGCGAGTTTAATCACGAAGCGAGAGTTCTGTATAAGTTTATAAAACGTATTTTTTTACTTGTGCTTTTTATAAGACTACAAATATTTGTCATATAGGTAGGTACTACAAATAGAAGGAAAAGAAAGTGATTGGAAAGGGTGCTTTTTCCTTTTGATGTCCGAAACCTTAAAAAAAGTGGTGGCGCTAGTTTAACTTAATACAGGGTTATAGGTTGGCTTTAAGAGGTTAATCATTAGATACCTATAACCCTGTATAATACAAAAGATGAGAATGTACTCACGAAGCTCCTAATATTAATTTATGTTTAGTGTCCTTCCACATTTTGTTCAATTCTTTCGTTAGAGGTTGTTCAGATCTCTGTAAGTATAGGCACATTAAATTGCAGAAAATCTTGAACGACTTGGAGACCCTACAACCATCCGACATCGACTACTATAAAATTCATCCCAGACTTACAGACAGACAGACTAGCTCCACAAGTATTAGATGCTCGTGAATGACTTCAATAATATACCTACTACTTAGGTATATAAGTAGTAGACATCATCATCATCATCATCATCATCAGCCCATATTAGTCCACTGATGGACATATGCCTCCCCTAATGAGTGCCATAGCGCCCTGTCTTCAGCTTGACGCATCCAGCATCTGCCATAATCCCCACGCTGGGCATGCGGGTTGGGGATCGCAGTTTGGTGAAGGGGTTGTTCTGCAGGAGCGCTGCTGCCCACCCCCGGTGTGTCCCTTAGTCGCCTCTTACGACACCCATGGGAAGAGTTGGGGTCGTGCAATGTTTTTATGGTTTTAATTTTATATAAGTACACAGACAAAAGAAAAATTATTTTTTTTTCTATAATATCTACTTCAATCACAGACAATAATAATAAAATTGGAATAGTAAAATGTATTTCAAAAATGGTCTACACTGCGATTTAAAACATATATTTTTTGAATACAAACGACATACAAAATCAAAGAAAAATTGGTGTAACATATTTTACGATACTGGTATCATCAGTCAGTCATCATAGCAAGTTATTAATATTTGCCTTTTCACACCTATCGGCTGTATATTGGCAAGGAAGGAATTAATTAATGTAATGTATACTTTAATTAACCCTTTATCAGGCCCCATTAGGACAGGCATTTAAGGATATTTTTAGATATGGTGTGGCTCATATTTTTACCGGAATAATGTATATCTAAAGGCAGTTTTTAAAAAAATAGTAAAAACAATACAAAAACAAAGTTGTCGTATTAAGCCTGTCAAGGAGTCCTATAGCGTTATATGATTTGTTTCCATTATCTGTATTTATTACACCTACCCCAAACAATATTCATGGATTTATTGTTTGAAATGCTTCCAAATGAAACAATTTTTTTTGATGAAGAAAGGATGAGTCCTACCAGAGTCTGCCATGAATATATAGCATATATATATACCCACAATCTTCTAGAAAACTACTAAGACTTCGTGAAGATGAAGTCTACTTATCCGATTTATATTGCGAAATATGTGGTGGTGAACTATACACAATAATTGAAGAATTGTAAATATGCATCTACCTATAATTACTTTTTAACGTGTACTAGTACTACGTAGAGGACTTTTTTTTTTTGACTAAACGATTATTATTTTTGGTTCATTATTGCCCTTCCTTTTTGATACGTCGTCGTGCGTAATGGAAACAGTGTCCATATCCTATCACCGCTAGACAGGCATAGGGCATATAATAACCACTTACTTTGAATGGCGACTTTGCCTTTAGTATTTATTTTTTTAGTTATTTTTAAACAAATTATGAAAACTACACATATCAGTAATAAAAAATGGATTTCTAAATTGAGAAATATACAATAGGTCAGTCGTAATCTCAAATTATTTAGGTGGTCGATGAAACGTACTATGCCTGATAAAGGGTTAAGCTATACAAATAAACACAGTACAAAAAGCAAACAAAAAACAAAAAGGCCTAGGAGCGATTTCTCCGGGCATTCTTGGTATGGAGAAATATTGATGAATGATGAGAAATCCGGGGAGGTACTAAACTACGCAGGTTCATCTAATGCTAGAAACCCTTAGTGAACCTCCTTTGTTAATAATAGTAGAAGACCTCCTTAGTTTAGTTGTATAATACTAACAGCAGTACACAATCTCGAGTAAAAGTAGATGTTTTTAGCCAGCAGCTCGTTGAGGAACCTCTGCCTGCGCTCGCACAGCAGCTTGTTGTTTTTGTTAGTCGGCTCGGGGTTTATCCAACAGTCCACGAAACCCTAAAAATAACAATAAAATAAACTCTTGCAATTTGACTGTCTTCGGGTCACATTTCAATGAATTTTTACTATATCAGAATTTCACTATTTATCCACTACTATTACCATATTGTTATTATACTCTATTTATTTTCGTATTCGTTATAAAATAAATTTTTAATAAGTATAGAAAATACAAACACATAAAACTATTCTACAGTAAAAATATATCAAAACGGTGGATCACCGGCTGCGAAGCTAGGCTGACGCAGCTGGTGACTGCCAGACTGGGGTTGCAGACAGAGGAACTTCCTGACGATACGCGCTGAATCCAGGAGAACCGCTATTTGGATCTGGCCCTTGATCCAACTTCCTAACGAGAGTCTTGAGATCTCTTGAGATGTTTATAGGGGCTCTTCGCTATTACCCCGTTAACCGAAACGACTATCGGGACGATGGTCGCTAAATCAACATCCCACATGCTGACAACCTCTTTAGCCAAGTCAAGATATTTACTGAGTTTATCTCGAGGTTAATATCATGTGGTACGGTGACATCAGCAAGCACCGCCGAATCCGCCGATCTTGCTAACCGATCTATCAGTACAATATCAGGCTTATTCGCAAGAATAGTCCTATCTGTAATGATAGAGCGGTCCCAATAGAGCGTGGCACGGCTGTTTTCGAGAACTGGCGCCTGTGTGTACTTAGGTATAGTATGGAACTTCAGGACCAGTAAAATGCCATATCGGACAGCAAGTTGTTGATGTATAATTTTGGCAACTTAGTTGTGTCTGTATAAATACCGAGAGAGTTAGCTAGGTGCGAACAACCCGAGAGTATTTGACGAAGAGGCTCCCCAGGAAGATGAACTTAAACATAAAATTAAATCTTATCAAGAACTTTTGTTACTCCATAAATGATTATATCAATGACGACGTTAGTGACCACCACTCCCGTGGGATATAAAATCATTACCGAAGATTGGGGGTGTCGCATGCGATGAGTAGTTTAAAGAAGACGAACCCTACAATCCAAGACGTCTAGTTCAGTCTGAGTCCATCTTAATGCCAAAAGTATAAGAGAGCAAGGGCATAACCCAGCCATTGAAGGCACGCTCCTTGTTGCCATCTGACAGTATTGTTATTATTACCCCAGTTCTCTGAATGATGTTGATCCTCTTCAGCAGCTCCTTGTTGACGTTCATGTTTTCCTCCAGCTGCTTGGCATAGTAGTTGAGCCGCCGCGGCTTCAGGTACAGTTCAGGGAACAGCCCTGGGGGGTGGTCGTCCACCTTGTGCCTTACCATGTATAACTGTCAACAGAAGAATCGTTTATTCACAGACTTGCGCCACGCGGCTTCACCCGAAAGAGAAGTGGCCTATGTTTAAATCCAGGCCTAGAACCAAAATTTTCTATTCAAAATTTTAACACGATCCGTGCATTAGTATATAAACTAGTGTATGTATAAACAGTATAAAGTGTGAGATAATATAATAATTAATTTTTATTGGTATTTGATAACATAAAATTCTAAAAAACTAAATAAAAATAAAGTTTAATGGTAATCACCTACCTTTTCACAACTATACGATAAAGGTGCTCGTAAGAGAGTTTATGAGAACAAAAGGAGCAGTAAGGCAGGAAGCAATTTATAGAATTTACCTCTTTCCGGTGGTTACACCAAGTGTTGTAGAACCCTAAGGACAACAATGGGAACCGCGGAGCCTGAAACAGAAGAGTGATGGGAGTTGATATGTTCTCTGGTACACCGCAGTAACTGACAATCACCAAAAGTCCTTATCTAGCTCTTCAAGGAGCTGGGCTGGTTAGGCAAGGGGATAATGCACAATACACTCCCATGCGAGATATCAGTGCAGGCAGATCACAGTTCCCCCACTTAGAATTAGGTATCTACACCGCAGTTATCGGTTCTTAAAATAGTTATCATATCAATGGCGCCGTGGGCAAAAGTACGACTTTGACGAAGAAGCTAGCGGGTGCGATTCCCGATACAGGAAAAATGTTTTTATGATCTGCAGATATGTTTACCTTCAGCTCATTGGAAATAATAACAAATTAATAATGCTGAACAATCCACGCAGCATTATCTAGCCCCAAGCTAAGCAGATCTTGTGTTATGGGCTAGATGACTGATGTAAATACTTAATAAATTATATTAGGTACATAGATATTTGGTGATGGAACTATACTAGATGGCTGATATACTTAATACCTGATAGCTTATTACATTATACTAAGTACCTCTACATAAGGTTAAGTGAAAGAAGTTGACGACCGATATGGCGCGGTGGGCGAAGGTCCGCCTGCGACGCAGGAGGTTGCGGTTTCGATTTCAGCCTCGGATAAAATTTGTGTAGGATCTGCAGAAATTTGTTCCGTTGGTCTGGGTGTTTTCTATGTATAATAAAAAATATCTATCTATGTATTGTCTTGTATTAAGTATATCAGTCATCTAGTAGGTACCCATAACACAAGCTCTGCTTAGCTTGGGGCTAGATGATGCTGTGTGGACTGTCCGAAATTATTACAAATAACTTACTAGTTTGAAGACCCTGGGGCGATAGACGCGCGGAGGCTTCGGTTTCTCGGGCTCCGGCGGCGGCGTCCGCAGCAGCGGGTTATTCAGCAGATCGTCGCATGCTCGCTCCCGAAGCGGATGCATCACTCACACTTGTTAATTTTACGAATCTAAGGCGAATTCTATCGAATTATAACTTAGATGTAAACCTACATAAAATATAACTAACTCCCTAAACTACCTACACATACTTGTACATAGTATTGACAGAAACCAGACAGCATCATTCATGTCTGTAGATGACATGAAACCAGAGTTTTAACAGAGGTTTTTACTAAGAGCTTGTACCAAAGAGTATTACAATGTGCTCGATGTAATTTACACCCAATGAAGCCTCATAGAACCTACTTACCTACCTTTAAGAAAAATTGAAGAGACCCCTTTCCTAAGCAGAATCGAATAAGATCTACAAATCATGTCTCTGCGGCTTAACCTTGTGCAGAGGTATTATAGCAGCTAAGTATGTAAATATATATAATATAATTTCGATTTTTTGATTTCATATTTCGGAACGTAAGATTTACCTCATAAAATGTCTACTGCTCTTGGGTTTCATTTTCACAATTCGATTATTTTACCTATCCCGTTTTGATACATTCATGTTATTGTACATCCTATAACATTTACTTTATCAATCTACTAGCGACCCGCCCCAGCTTCGCACGGTTTTATTATACGTATAAACCTTCCTCTAGAATCACTCTATCTATTAAAAAAAACCGCATCAAAATCCGTTGTGTAGTTTTAAAGATTTAAGCATTCAAAGGGACATAGGGATATAGGGACATAAGGACATAGGGACAGAGAGAGCGACTTTAATTTATACTATGTAGTAATTCATTAATCTCCCAGCCCGAGATTGAAGGGAGTGGAAGAAAGGGACACCAAAAAATAAGGTTAATAACGGTAAAATCAACGGGTAAAAAGTATATTTTATATTTATATATTTTAGTAAAGCGCTTATGCATCTAGATTTTCTTTATTCTCCATATTAACTTTCACAGTAACAGTACATAAAAATAAGGTCAAAACTATTGAAATTCAGGTGTCATCTGCGGATCACAGTACCAAGGGACGGCCATCGACTTGGCGGTGACCGAGTACCAAGACTCACTGAGCTGCCACTGGCCGTACTGGATGGTGGCTACGTTTTCGTTGTAGGCCACTTCTGGCATCGACACAGGGTTCTTCACTTCCACCCGTTCGTACACTCGGATGAGGCATGGCTGTGGCTGAAATGAATCAATGAACCAAAACAAGATCCGTTAGTGCGAGTGTGACTCGAGCGCCGAGGCCGAGAGGGTTTTATAACTTAACTAGCAACCCGCCCGGCTTCGCATGGTTTTATTATGTATGTATTTATGTAGAAACCTTTCTCTTGAATCACACTATCTATTAAAAAAAAAACCGCATCAAAATCCGTTGCGTAGTTTTAAAGATTTAAGCATACAAAGGGACATAGGGACAGAAAAAGCGACTTTGTTCAAAGGGACATAATGACATTGGGACAGAAAAAGCGACTTTGTTTTATACTATGTAGTGATAGTGATACAATAGGTACCAGTTAGAGATCTCGGTACATGATGAATAAGTATACCTATCTAAAACAGTTGGAATTATCGCACTTCATACATTTCAGATATGGTTCGCTCTGCAGATTTCGGACATTAGGTACGAAATATTTTTAACTATTTTCAATGTACTTCGTATGTACTTCGATAAGTACCAATCTATGAAACAGTTTTGAAATGTACAAACCGAAACTTTTCATTTGATAATTCGTTTAAATTACTTCGTCACAATTTTTACTGAAAATTATCATTGTAGGTCTCTTAAAATTACATCACAAATTGTGCCTACTGAGAAATATCACCATCATCTTATCATTGAAATACAGTATCAGTAATTTAATCATATTTTTAACTTACTGATAACGTATTTAGGCGCTAATTAGCCAGGGTAACACTATGAGAGCTCCTAAGCGATTCACAACGTTGCAAACTAACATCAATTACACTCACTGGCATTGGAACTGATTTGCTTTTTTCCCAAAACTGTATAACGCCACTTTCATGAAAAGTCTGAACGCTGCCAGGCAGGTCAAACCCAAACTCCCATACTTCAGCTCCCGAGGGACTTAGAACCCCTATCAGTAGAATAAATATTTGACAGTAATCCATTTTAACAAAGCCACAAATCGGCCGAATCACAGCACTGAACTGTTTTCCCTTATAGCCTTTTATACTTAGTTGTTTCAACCTAATAAGTACACTAATAGGTAATTTGTTACACGTAAGATAACATTTGCGGTTTGAGTTATTGACTTCCATTTATTGACCGAATGGTATGTCTAAAACATTTAATTTTCTAAACTTGGTAAATCTAATTATATTCGACGCATAACCTAGGATATAACTTCAATAACGAAGAGGTACAAATTTATTAAAAAGTGTTTAAATTGGTCACAGCTATAAATGGTAGGTAATCGATTAGGATTCCAACACATTACAAATTACCTATTACCTATAAATTGCTTATTACCACCACGTTATTGTTAATTTCGACTGCAGGTTTCTCTTGATGACATTGAACTTGAACAAAACGTAAAATAAGTTTCACGAAGTACATAAGTACAAATCACGTTTATAATATAAAAGCGAAAGTTTGGATGGATGGATAAATGGAAGAATGTTACCTCTTCACGCCAAAACTACTGATGGGATAGGGCTGAAATTTTGAGAATACGTAGTTCTAGGCTTGAAATATAACATATACTATAAGGCTTTTCAACAATTTTAACGCGGATGAAACCACGGGGTGCAGCTAGTCTACTATACTTATAAAGAACTTTAGCTTTCTTACCGAAATGTATGAAAAAAGTACTTCGCGATTTCTGACATTTCTTGTACTCAAACCATAGTCGCTCCAGTTGAAACTTTTGGTCCTGGAAACAGTATCAAAAAAAAATTGTTTAAAATTACCATTTTCTTGCTGACTGGATTTTTTTCCAAAATCTGTGAATGCAGTTCAGAATATCTGAAAAAGTTATGGATGGTTTCCTAGGAGAGGGTTTTTTTGTAACTATAAAAGAGGTCTGCTCTTATTTGAAAATTCATCCATAACAATAACATAAAAAATCATCTCAAACATCTTTAAAAAACAAAGTCTGGTTACTTACATCAAGTACTTACGCTTTAAAGGGGTATTACACTACACGGTAGTCAGGGACCCTAACCCTAACTAAGAGTGGTGTAATAAGATTTAGAGTCCCTAAGGGACGGACCCGGACCCGGACGATATTCAGGGCCCTGAATAACGTGTAGTGTAATACCGCTAATAACAAAAACTTAAATGCTCAATTCATCAATGGACCCGGACCCGGACGATTTTCAGGGCCCGGTAGTTAGGGCCCTGAATAACGTGTAGTGTAATACCGCTATTAACAAAAACTTAAATGCTCAATTCATCAATGGACCCGGACCCGGACGATTTTCAGGGCCCGGTAGTTAGGGCCCTGAATAACGTGTAGTGTAATACCGCTATTAACAAAAACTTAAATGCTCAATTCATCAATGAAGTAACACACGCAATCAAAAAGGTAAGTCAAGCTTGACACATGCTAATTTTCATAAGGATAACAACGATAAAATAATGACTACTGTCCACATTGGTTTAAATCTTAATCTATTGTAATAAACAAGCGACCCGCCCCTGCTTCGCATGGTTTTATTATACGTATAAACCTTCCTCTTGAATTACTATATCTATTAAAAATAACCGCATCAAAATCCGTTGTGTAGTTTAGAGGTATAGATTTAAGTATACATAGGGACAGAGAAAGCTACTTTATTTTGTACTATGCAGTGATGGGAAAGTCTTGTGTGAATGTTTTTTATAAGTAATCTCCGTAATTACTTAAGTTATTTAGATGAAATTTGGTATGTAGATAGTTTCGGACCTAGAATAAGACATAGACTAATAAAATTTTCAAAAATTAACCTCTAAGGGGGTTAAATAGGGTGGTAATATTTTTATGGAAAATTATTTTTCCTTGGTTCGATTCACTTAAAAATCTGTATGAATAAAGTATGAAATAAATAATTAAGCAGGTGTTTTTTATTATTACAAAGTCACCCCTAGGGGTTGTGTAGTAAATTTCTGAAATTTGTATGAAAAAAAATATGTGGTTCGCGGGCGAAGCCGCGGGGCGCATCTAGTTAATAATCAATAATGAACAATCTATAGGTACCACATTATCTAGATACCCTTATGTTAACTACAGCAGAGCTTTTGTTATGAATGTAGATAACTGTTATACTCGTTCTCAATAGTTCTAGATAGAACATTTTATTATTCATAGAAAACACCCAGAACATCTACAAATCCTACATAGATTGGTTCGAGGCGGGAATCGAACCTGCAACCTTCTTCGTCGCTGGCTACAGAGTATTAGATACTTCCAAAGTATCATCATAACATAACCGACCTCATTTATAAATTTTATCATTCAACTCTTTTCCTGTCACGATGACTTTATTTAAGTCACCTTAAACAATCTGCCTTTTCATTAAAAATATTGAATTTTATTATTAAAACCAAAAAGTAAAATTATTTATTCGTGATGAGAAGTAGCGGTTTCGTTTTGTTTGTTTGTGCTGGGCTCATGCTTGTAAGTTATAAATAAAGTTCTATGAAGTTTTCCAAGTCGAACTCAAGTTTTATATGAATTTGAATGTACCAACGCCAAGGTCTTGCCGTGATCATCACAGAAGTTTATATGGAAAGATGATGTGATTGCAGCAGACGTATATTGTACACGTACTATTAATAGAGCTGCGTGTATCTCCTGTTGAACCAGTGGCAGACCCACCCATAAGGGGAATAAGGCATACCTCCCCGCAACCTCAATTGGGATCGACAACACAAAAATATAGCATAGCGGGGCTCTTGCCCTAGGTGGAAATTTCAAGGGCCGCCAAATTATATTATAGGTTACATGGCAGTTTAACGTCAGTAACCGTTTAATTTTCGTCCTATTTATATTGGGTATCTAAAAAAATAAGTCATTTTCGTATCATTAATTACTACATTTATTTTTGGTGGCGAAATAAATTCTTGACTACAGCCCTGTCAATCAGCAAGAGTTGGAATTGCTTATTTTGGGAAGCCGTGCCGACAACCTAATTTTAACCTTATTTCAGGGCTGGATCCGCCCCTGTGCTAAACTGTATTACGAACCTTTTCCGGAGTTGGAGGCGGCATTACTAAAATTAACTATATTTTTATTATCCGTGAACAGGACATTGCCTATGCTACCGCTTGGTGACTCAAACATAATCAAGATATGATCATCATAGTTTTATGTAACATGCACAAGCCCTTTATTCCCATAACTGTCTAGAGTGGTGGGTCCATCCTCGGCGGCTCTGCAGCATGGAGCCTCGTGCGCATGTCGTACTACTTCTGGACCACGGACCTGGGCATCGAGCTCGGCTCCAGCATCATCCTTATGGCGGGCGCGCTACTCTGCCTGCCCACCTGCTGGCTGGCCACCATCGTCCCTTACCACCCTAAGTCGGCCGCTTTGACAGGAACCGTAAGATTCCAGCCTTTTGTAAATTATACATAGATTGCTTTATATACTGTTGCATTAAACTACGACGTAGCAAGCTACGGTGTAGCAATACGGCGTAGCAAGCTAAGGCGTAGCAAGCTACGGTATAGTATACTACGGCGTAGCAAGCTACGACGTAGAATGCTACGGTGCAGTAAGATGCGGCAGTTACGTTCTGACATACTAGAACCAGACAGCCAGACATTGTGTCTTGTCTTTTTTATGATTTGATTCCTATATTTTAATACTGTGACTGCACTGTGCTCTTACTACATTTAAATAAGTTAAAAAAAGTGAAATTATCATCAGATTTAGAGTCACTGACTGCGTTTAAACATATACAAAATCACTTTTACCGCTGCGATCTGCGGCGTGGCAGTGATCTCAATATGCTAATAATGTTGTGTTTAGTTGATGATGCTGGCGGCGGCGTCGATGCTAACGCTGACGATGGGCGTGACGTCGATAGCGGGGCTACAGCGGTCGGTGCGCGAGCCGCAAGCTCTGAACGCCAGCATGCAGCGCGCGATGTCGCTCATCGGCTTCGAGCCAGCTGTTAGGAGCTCGTTCTGCGCCATGCAGCTCGATGTTAGTACATGTCAAGCTTTTTCTTCTCTCATCATGCATCCATTCGTCGTCGTCAAACATGCATCATAATCATTATCTTTTCAGTTTATGTTGAGCGTTCTCTTTCTCTCTTGACGCATCTATTCATCAGTCATCATCAAACATGCATTTTATACAATCATGATTTTTTTCAGTTAGTATAAGTCGAGCGTTCTCTTACTCTCTTAACGTATCCATTCATCATGATAACTGCTTTATAGTTATTTTTGGTGTAATACAAATTTATTTTTATACTGTTTGTAGTTTATGTAAGTACCTCTAGTATTAATGCATAGACTTAGTTGTTCTTGTGTTTTATTTAAGTATCAAAATATTTTTCAAGTGCCCCCATCTTTTTTGTTCTTTCATGTCCACTCTATCCTAAGGTTGCCTAAGAGATTATCTATTTATCTATTATCACCTGCAGTCGATTTTTTTACAGCTGGGTACAGCCTCCCATAGTTTCATTCATAAAGTTTTTGCGCTTCAATCTAATTGACTCCTCACGGCGTTCATTCATGGATATAAAAAAGCATTTCAGTGTCGATTCACTATATTTAGTATGATGAATGGTTTGTTTGCCACTTTTATAAGACCCATATTGCCTAAATATGTAATTGCGGTAACAATATTTTTAAATTTGGTTCCAGCTGAAATGTTGCGGCATTCTCTCGTATGCGGATTGGTATCAATATCGTCGAACTCTACCTCCCGCTTGCTGTGGCCGCTCTTGGAATGGAAAGGTATGACACCTCTTTTAGATAAATCGAGCTCTATTTCTCGTTAAAGTAAGATTCAAAATGTGTTTGATCTTGCAGAGGAACGATCAATGTGTGGAACCGATCTACACTGTAGGCTGCCTCGGCCCGGCTCTAACGGAACTGCGCAACTTCGCCAACTCGCTCTCTATCTTGGCTTGTGCCCTTATCATCGTTTTGGTGAGTTTTTTGGCAGCATGCATCAATCCTACTAATATTATAAACGTGAAAGTTTGTAAGTATGGATGGATGGATGTTCAGGTTCGAAAACGACTAAAAGACCAATGCAATGATGAATGAAAACTATCAAAACTACGAATTATTTGGTGCTCTTGCAGCTTGCTCTGATGATGTGTGTACCAGTGTAGTAAAATATGTTCCACCAATATTCCTTTGGTTTTGTACCTCATTTGTTTATAAAATATATCTATGTTTTTGAATCGCGGTATATAGTACCCATAGCACAAGCTTTGAGTAGCTTACTTTGGGGCTAGATGGTGCTCTGTGTCGATTGTCCAGCTTTTATAAAAATATGACGCCTGCCAATAATAAGATAATGTGATTTAGAGGACGCAATGACGCACACCTAAAAATTACAGGCTCGATCGAAAAATGCTGAAATGTGAAGCCAGTTTTTAGTAATTTCCCTCCAGAGGTATAAATTCTTAGGGCAGGTGTTTTCTATAAACACAAATAACACAAGCTCTTTTAGATTATTCTATGTGGATTATCCAGTATAGCAACTGGATACATATGTACATACATATAATTTGGAGAAATTTTTTGTTTTCGAATTTAGGAAAACTTACAGCTAGGTATTATGAGTAGATGTTTACATAAAACATGCCGGTATATACCAGTGCATATGTACTTACAGTTTATCAATAACTAGCGACCCGCCCCGGCTTCGCACGGTTTTATTATACATATAAACCTTCCTCTTGAATCACTCTATCTATTTAAAAAAACCGCATCAAAATCCGATGCTTAGTTTTAAACATTTAAGCATTCAAAGGGACATAGGGACAGAAAAAGCGACTTTGTTTTATACTATACAGTGATTATTAATGTATGTCCCAAAGGCCCTGGCGTTGTTCATGACTGCGTACTCGATGGTGAGCGTCCTGCTGCCCAAGCTGGAGGAGCGGGTGAAGCCGCAGCCCTTCCGTGTCGCCTGTCTGCCTCAGGTCGCCGTCAATCCTATCCTCAGCTCGATCGTCTCTTCCAACCACTAACGTTCCTTCAGAATCCTTGTTTAGACATGACGGAATCCGATGCAAGCTTGGAGCGTAAGATTGGATCTATAAACATCAAAATCTTTGCTTTTTGATCTTTATAAATGCCCATACTTGCGCTAATGGTAAATCAATCACTTGGATTTTTAAATTTATATCGTAAGACCTTTACTTGTGTGGGTCATGCATGATTCCGTCGTGTTTGAGCAAGATCTTAACTTAAACAGTCGCTTTTGTTCAAGCTTCTGCGGCTGACTGCTTAGCAACTGTTTAAGCTAAGCAACTTCCAAAAAAGGGTTTATCTAAGATAGCAAGCATCTACCCTTCATCCATACATTTCTTTTTGAGTGCAAGAAATAGGTAGGAGGTTGAGTGGGCGTGTTAACTTAGATAGCTTTTAAAAGAGTTATGCGAAACATGGAAGAATCAAATTGAAGTTATAATGCAATGTTTTTCTGAAATAAAATATTTCCTTCAAATTCAATGTTTAATGTAAAAACGGAATAAGTAATCAGTTATCCAGTGATTAGTTAATTAGTCTTGGCTTTATACTTCATATTGCAGCGCAGCTGTCATTAAATTAAAAAGTGCTTCATCTAAATATTTTTTGTATTATGTATATTTTTATTTAAATTTGTATACATGTTTTTTTGAATCAAATAATGTATTTTTCTCTTCAACCGCTACCATAGTCCCATCCAAATCGGAACGTTCCCCTCGCATGATTTTTATTATTACTTATACTATTTATTCATTAGTCAGTATTTGTGGTGGGTGAGAAAGGGAACTCAAACAACAATATGAAGTTTAATCTTTTTTAATTGTAATTTTTTGAACACAATACATACAACATGCAAGCATTAGAATGCTTTATGAAATTAGAAACAATCATATTTTTCTATATTTGGTACCTATTTTTGGTTACTTTCAAATTATACAGAAAACGATCTATTAGACAAACATAAACTACCTATAATTATTATAATATTATGAAAAATTTGGTACAACAGGGCAGCATCGCGCGGACCGGCCGCGGCGCCGACTCTACTTTACTCATGTACAGGACTAATAACTATAATTAAAATATAACGTAATTTCATAATGAAGAAGCCGCCGATCGCCGCGGCCCCGCGCCTGTTCCCGACATACAACCCGCCGCCGCCGCCCGCCGCCCGCCGCCGCCGCATCTAGCCTAACCTATATACATTCACAACAATAGCTAAGTAGTACCGTTACCAATCTAAACTTTTATATTTGAAGCGTTCGGCGGATCGTAAAGAATTGGAAGAGTATCAATAAGGCGGGGCGGCGGACGAGGCGGGCGGGTGCGCCTTCCGGGGCGCCTGCGAGGTCGCGGGTCTTCTCCTTATCAATAGTAATACAGTCACTGGACGTCAGTCTGCGGCTGCGACCTCGCATCGAGCCGGAAGCGGGTGCTCCAATTTCATGGGACACTAGTGTGCGTCTACTGTCGATAGATGAGGAACAAATACAAAAGGCCTAGCGCAATCAATCTACGAATGTCGCATGAATTCAGAGCACTAGTAGAGGAAAGCGCACGACGCCCGACTCGCTGTGCGTTCGTTTGTGATCGCGGACGCTGAAAGGCAATCTGGCTACAGAAAGACGCGGCTATTCAAAACAGGCTATAAGACGAGGAGACTGCGTCGGAGCGTTCGGGCGGCGTGCGGGCGGACGCGACGCGCTCGCTAAGTTAAGGCCGTCGAGCGCGGGGCACGTCCGCCGTCAATTGGTTAACATTAGAACTATCTAGAATAAATAAATGGTGCTTGGGCGGCTGGCAGGGCCTCAGGGCGGCTCTAGCGCCGCGCGCCGCGGTGCTTGCGGTGCGCCGCGCGGCCCCGCCCCCACCACAGCGCCACCAGCGCCAGCGCCGCCGTCACGTCGCGCCGCGCTCTGCCGTCACACCAACACACCGCTTACACACATGTACACCCGCCACCATTCACACCCAACGAGGCCCTCACGTTCTTCGGTTCTTAAAAAAAATACGGCTCCGATGCGTTTACTTAAAATTTCTCAATTTTTAGTAAAAGCGATTTTAAATTTCAGTGGCATCCGTATCAAATACGAGCCGTTGTTTATTTATAGGAACCGGCTATAACGCCAGCCACACGTTGGGCGCCAATAGGTTTGACTTTTGAGGCAAATGTAAAATTTACTAAGAATTTATCTACAGGGACTGTGTCTATTTGATTCTATTCTACTGGGGTTTCTTTGACTAGTGCTTGAGAAAATACTTATGTAGGATCTCGAAAATAATAATAATAAATATAGTAAATAAATGAATAATTATTCACATCACAGCAGACTTAGAATCATGCTTCGTCAAGCTTCATGGATCACATGAGCGCTCGAAAAAGCGTTCCGGCATGCTATAATACGATAAATAAGAAAATTATAACACATGCAACAAAATGATACCTGAAATGATGCCTTCAATTCGATCGGACGATAGTGAAAAAAATGATTTTGTACATAAAACGTACTATGGTTATTTAAAACAGTAAAATTACTTATAAGGAACTGAATTTTTACTTTGATTGGTGGTGTTTTCCTACATTTTGCCACAAATTGCATATTGCAAATTGTGACTTTAAAAGATTGTTTAAAAACTTGAAAATTATTAAATCATTATCAATATAGTCGAATAACGCATTCTTAAGGATATCCAAATCTGTATCAAAATATGGGACCAAGTAAAAAGAATCAACTTGCAAATAGAAAAAAGTTCTGGGATTTTAATTTTAATCTATACTTATAATAAAACTGTAACAGGTCCAATTCTGTACATTGAAGATATTTTGAAATTTTTTTTTGGAGGGCACTCTATTATCGATACTCAAGCCAAAACTGTAATTTTTTTCATTCATGTCTGTCTGTCTGTCTGTCTGTCTGTCTGTCTGTCTGTCTGTCTGTCTGTATCGTAAACGCGCATCACGCCGAAACTACTTGATGGATTGAAATGAAACTCGGCATGATTATAGGTCATACTACGAGGAAGGACATAGGATACTTTTTATCCCGGAATTCAGTAAGGTTCTCATGGGAGAGGGTATGAAAGTAAAATTCCTTTACCGCGCATCACGCCGAAACTGCTGAATGAGTTGGAATGAAACTCGGGACGATTTGAGTTCATAGTACAAGGAAGGACATGGGATACTTTTTATCCCGGAATTCGGTAAGGTTCCCCTGGGAGAGAGGGTGAAAGAAAAATTCTTTAACCACGCATCACGATGGAATTGAATGAATTCGAATGGAACTCGGGACGATTGGACATGGGATACATTTTATCCCGGAATTCAGTTTGGTTCCCCTGGGCTATACGGGTTTTCAAAAATTTCTCACAACATCTGAACGACGCGTGTGTACGCGTCGTTCAGATACAGTGAGAATTTTTTGGAAACCCGTATAGCCCAGGGGAAACAAACTGAATTGAACTGATAAACGCGAAAGTTTGTAAGTATGAATGGATAGATGGATGGATGTTTGTTACTCTTTCACGCAAAAACTGCTGAACGGATCTGGATGAAATGGCACAGAGATAGATTATAAGCTGGAATAAGAAATAGGCTTTATTTTATCTCGAAAATCCCACGGGAAAGGGAATTACGCAAGTAAAATCGCGAGTACTCCAAATACTAATCATGCGCAGACGAAGTCGCGGGTACCAGCTAGTTGTAGTAATATAGTCGTTTATATAATATGTAAATTTAATTTAAAAAAGGATTTTGAATTAAAAATTTCTTCCATTTTTTAAGTTCCAGTTAAAAACGCCACAAATCAAGGTAAATATGTCGTTTAAATAATAAAATGTACCTAAATGATGGATTTAAAAGGGATACTGCGAATGATTGAATTGAAAACATAAGCATAAACAATGTTAATATAGCAATGTTAATATGAATGAATAAGAAGAGTGGGGATGGTTACCGATGCACACAACACGCGAGATTGCTCACCAAAGTAGCGCACTGGCCGCCCTGTAACAAGCGAAAGATGCGCTGTCACACATGGACGGGCAGGGAACGGGTTACACCGGCAAGCTTATGACACGGCGATGAGGGTTGTTACTTTATAATGAACCTATCTGTACTCTGACCAAACTCAATATAGAATGTTAATATGAAGTTACCTACATGTAACATAATAAACATGTTGATTTTTTCAAAGACTACTTGTCGATTTAAGCTGTTTCTTACAATGCATATTGCTGATAATTACTTATTCAATTCATTTATTTATTGCTTGAAAACATGTCGGAAAGTTGTTAAAATGTGTTAAATTATGAAAATAGATACCAAAAAGAATTTTGGATATTTGTCTTTGAGTTGCTTACAATAATTCTACATTGACAATGGCTCGAGTAAAGGTTAAAAGGATTCTGGTTATGTTACTATAAACACTTTCCTAATTATTCTGACGGAAAGTGGGTTAATTACGAACCTAGTTACTGTTGGAAAATCTAACGTTTCATCCCAAACGTTACTGTTCTTGCAACATTAACTAGATTCGTAGTTTACCCGCTACAGTCAATGATTCTGGCTATAGATAAGAGCTCTTTCACAGTTTAAAAGCTCTACTATTTTGAATCATGTCTGATTGTTCAAAAATTTTGTGGCACCATAAGATGAAATAGCAAGAATCGTGATTTGAGCCTTAAATTTTAAATAGGTAAAGTGGAACCCGGAATTGATACCAAGTATGAAATCAAACAAATCTATGAGAATCATTGGTGTAATATAGTATATAAGTATTTGGAGCGCAAGAATCGCGATATGAAGCCACAGATTCTGGTTTCAAAAGTGACATTCAAGGCGAACACAGCAGGTTCACTGGCGCCACCACTTATTTTATCATATAATTTCGTTAAACAAAGGAATTTCCAAAATTCACACGTTCAGTTTGTTAGACCTAACATGAGCTTTTTCTAATGAATCTGTAGTAGTTTTCTTTTATCTAATATAGGAAGAAATACGAAATCAGAGTTGTGGCCACCAAGAGCACCTTCGTATCTCTTCCTAAACTAGACAAAATAAAACAACTACAGATGCATTAAAGAGGCTTATGTTAGGTATAACAAACCGAACGTTTAAATGTTGGAAATTCCTTTGTACAACGTAATTATATGATAAGTTCAGTAGTGGAGCCAGTTTAAAGCGGTATTACACTAACGTTATTCAGGGCGCGGTAGTTAGGGCGATTAGGGAGCAATGCTTGCCGGGTCGGTCCCTTAGGGACCCTAAATCTTATTACACCTCTCTTAGTTAGGGTTAGGGTGCCTGAATATCGTGTAGTGTAATACCCCATTTTGGTCCTGTTCGCGCCTTAAGTTCGAAACACACAGAAGCCGGAGGCGGAGCGGAGGCGAAGGCGTGCCAGTTTTTCCTATGGCACCACGCCGCCACGGCCTGCGGTGTGTGTGTAGGCACCGTTTCATATGATGACAGGTTTCATATGATTCAATAGAATACAACTCGCACGCCTTAGCCTCCGCTCCGCCTCCAGCTTCTGTGTGTTTGGAACTTTAAGGTTGAAAGTTATAGAGCAAGTTAATAAGCAGTAGCAAGGTAGCGGTGAGCGCGCGGTACGTACCATGCAGGCGGGGCAGTGCGGCGGCGCGCAGCCGGCCAGCTCGAGCCGGTGCGGCGCGCGCGCCCCGCCCCCCGACCCGTCCCGCGCGGCGCCCTCCCCGCCCGCGCCCTCCGCGCAGCACCCGCCCCTCTCCTCGCACTCGGGCTCCCAGCAGTCCACCTCGCCCAGCTGAAATGGAATGTTTGTTTGGGGCTAGGTTACGTGTTCTTTAGTGGAGACCGCAAGTATCTTAGGACACCCCCTAAAACTACTTGTTGAGCTGCATGGATTATCCACATGTTTTATATGGCAATCATTAAGGGAACTTTGCCCTAATCTGTACAACTGACTGGCATGGTTTGATTATAACTGATGACTCGCCAAAGACCTCCTGGTGGCAGTAGTGGTGTCACGCTTGACAATGCGGGCAGCACGACTAGTTCCAAGCTGGTCACTTTTTGTGAGAGGACTCAGAAGTGTATGATCGAAAGGAGTAAATATGACTCACGAGGCACTCGCAGATCTGGCACTGGTAGAGCCAGCGCTCCCCGCTGCGGAAGGTGACGTGGTGCATCTCCTGGTGGCGGCAGTGATAGCGCGCCTCGCAGTGCGGGCAGCACGAAGCCGGCGCTATGGCTAGAGCTTCGCTGCTCACTGTACTCGACACCTACAACAAACGTTGGTCGGGTATTATATCAATTTCTACATCATCATACGCGTGCGCACGCGTTAGACTGAAGTGAATCTTATGTTGTAGTACTTACAATAGTGGTTTGGTTGTCATGGTAGTCGCAGGCGCAGGGCGCGCGGTCGCAGGACGCGACGCCGGCGAGGCAGGCGCACGCGTTAGACTGAAGTGAATCTTATGTTGTAGTACTTACAAAAGTGGTTTGGTTGTCATGGTAGTCGCAGGCGCAAGGCGCGCGGTCGCAGGACGCGACGCCGGCGAGGCAGGCGCACGCGTTAGACTGAAGTGAATCTTATGTTGTAGTACTTACAATAGTGGTTTGGTTGTCATGGTAGTCGCAGGCGCAAGGCGCGCGGTCGCAGGACGCGACGCCGGCGAGGCAGGCGCACGCGTTAGACTGAAGTGAATCTTATGTTGTAGTACTTACAATAGTGGTTTGGTTGTCATGGTAGTCGCAGGCGCAAGGCGCGCGGTCGTAGGACGCGACGCCGGCGAGGCAGGCGCACGCGTTAGACTGAAGTGAATCTTATGTTGTAGTACTTACAATAGTGGTTTGGTTGTCATGGTAGTCGCAGGCGCAAGGCGCGCGGTCGCAGGACGCGACGCCGGCGAGGCAGGCGCACGCGTTAGACTGAAGTGAATCTTATGTTGTAGTACTTACAATAGTGGTTTGGTTGTCATGGTAGTCGCAGGCGCAAGGCGCGCGGTCGCAGGACGCGACGCCGGCGAGGCAGGCGCACGCGTTAGACTGAAGTGAATCTTATGTTGTAGTACTTACAATAGTGGTTTGGTTGTCATGGTAGCCGCAGGCGCAAGGCGCGCGGTCGCAGGACGCGACGCCGGCGAGGCAGGCGCACGCGTTAGACTGAAGTGAATCTTATGTTGTAGTACTTACAATAGTGGTTTGGTTGTCATGGTAGTCGCAGGCGCAAGGCGCGCGGTCGCAGGACGCGACGCCGGCGAGGCAGGCGCACGCGTTAGACTGAAGTGAATCTTATGTTGTAGTACTTACAATAGTGGTTTGGTTGTCATGGTAGTCGCAGGCGCAAGGCGCGCGGTCGCAGGACGCGACGCCGGCGAGGCAGGCGCACGCGTTAGACTGAAGTGAATCTTATGTTGTAGTACTTACAATAGTGGTTTGGTTGTCATGGTAGTCGCAGGCGCAAGGCGCGCGGTCGCAGGACGCGACGCCGGCGAGGCAGGCGCACGCGTTAGACTGAAGTGAATCTTATGTTGTAGTACTTACAATAGTGGTTTGGTTGTCATGGTAGTCGCAGGCGCAGGGCGCGCGGTCGCAGGACGCGACGCCGGCGAGGCAGGCGCACGCGTTAGACTGAAGTGAATCTTATGTTGTAGTACTTACAATAGTGGTTTGGTTGTCATGGTAGTCGCAGGCGCAAGGCGCGCGGTCGTAGGACGCGACGCCGGCGAGGCAGGCGCACGCGTTAGACTGAAGTGAATCTTATGTTGTAGTACTTACAATAGTGGTTTGGTTGTCATGGTAGTCGCAGGCGCAGGGCGCGCGGTCGCAGGACGCGACGCCGGCGAGGCAGGCGCACGCGTTAGACTGAAGTGAATCTTATGTTGTAGTACTTACAATAGTGGTTTGGTTGTCATGGTAGTCGCAGGCGCAAGGCGCGCGGTCGTAGGACGCGACGCCGGCGAGGCAGGCGCACGCGTTAGACTGAAGTGAATCTTATGTTGTAGTACTTACAATAGTGGTTTGGTTGTCATGGTAGTCGCAGGCGCAGGGCGCGCGGTCGCAGGACGCGACGCCGGCGAGGCAGGCGCACGCGTTAGACTGAAGTGAATCTTATGTTGTAGTACTTACAATAGTGGTTTGGTTGTCATGGTAGTCGCAGGCGCAGGGCGCGCGGTCGCAGGACGCGACGCCGGCGAGGCAGGCGCACGCGTTAGACTGAAGTGAATCTTATGTTGTAGTACTTACAATAGTGGTTTGGTTGTCATGGTAGTCGCAGGCGCAAGGCGCGCGGTCGCAGGACGCGACGCCGGCGAGGCAGGCGCACGCGTTAGACTGAAGTGAATCTTATGTTGTAGTACTTACAATAGTGGTTTGGTTGTCATGGTAGTCGCAGGCGCAGGGCGCGCGGTCGCAGGACGCGACGCCGGCGAGGCAGGCGCACGCGCGGCAACCTCCTCCTTCTGTCCATCGTGAGCCGTCTGACATTATTCTGCCTTGCCATTGACAACCTGAGCAATGAAAAACCATGGTCATCATATTATGTAAGATTAAATTCGTATTAAGATTTTAAAAAAATCTTTGACCCTGGATTCTATGTCATTAGTCGTGCCAAAAATGCTTACTTAGCTCGCAGTTTTCAGTATCACATTGGCATCTAAAGCTGCCATCGGTGTTGATGCAGCGCGCGCTCGGGTGGCACGTGTGGAAGCCTTCACTGCATTCGTCTACATCTGGAATAAAATGTTGATCATAAGGATTTCCGTCTCAAAGAACCGACCCAAGAAAAACAAATGCCTCCAGCATTTGTTAGCCCCACATCATGGCTCACCGAAATCTTACTGGCTTGGACACTTTGACGAATGGAGAAGAGCAGAAAAGCTAAAAGAGTCTCTTCAAATAACATGCGTGCTCAAAAATTTCGTGCTGTCGTTTGGATCAAAATGACAGCACGGAATTTAAAGTTCAAAATTCAACACAGAATTAGGATCTCCGGAGTTAGCTACCTCCTTATTACGCGTCAAAAAGTAAGCATTAGGTAATCTGTATCCGTAATCCGTCAGACAAATGTGATGGTTAGATACAGATACTCCTATCTGTATCTAACCATCACATTTGTCTGTATCCTTAGTGGGCCCATAGGCTATACACAGCTCGTGGTGTACACTAACATTCAGTAGCAAGAGCCCGGCGCGAGGCGTCCTGACGTAGAGCGGGGCGGAGCGAGCGCGAGGAACATTAGTGTGTGCATGTTACCTTCGCAGTGGTCCGAGTGCGGAGTGGGCCTGTAGCCCATGGCGCAGACGCAGTAGTAGGAGCCGGGCGTGTTGACGCAGAGCGCGGGCGGCGCGCAGGCGGGGCGCAGCGCGGGGTGCGCGGGCGCGCACTCGTCCACGTCGCGCTCGCAGCGCGCGCCGCCGAAGCCGCGCGCGCACAGGCAGCGCTCCGGGCCCGCGCACACGCCGCCGTTCAGGCACCCGCCCGTGCAGATCGCTGCAAACACCACATACAATGTATTCGCCTATAGAAGTTTTTTTTTTCCTTTTAGGTGAGATTTAAGTTCGAAACACACGGAAGGCGGAGCGGAGGCGAAGGCGTGGCGGTTTTTCCTATGGCACCGCGTCGCCACGGCCTGCGGTGTGTGTGTAGGCTTTCATAGGATTCCATAGAATACAACTCGCACGCCTTCGTCTCCGCTCCGCCCCCGGCTTCTGTGTGTTTCGAACTGTAGGGCGATTTTGTTCGATCATTTCTCCCCTCCCATGTGATATTTTTGAAGTAAGTAACTAGCCTATCTGCTTGAAGTTAAGACATATGGGACTGAAACCTGTAGTTGTATATATAGCATATATATAGCATAGCAGTTGTGTTATTACTCACGAGTGCAGGTGTACCCGTCGCCGTCGTACCCGTCCCGGCAGCGGCACGTGTAGGAGCCGGGCGTGTTGGTGCAGGCCGCGTCCGCGTGGCAGCCGTGGCTCTCCGCCGAGCACTCGTCCACCTGTGGAAAAGCTTACTGTTAATCAGTCAAGGAAAGACGAGTAGGCGCCAGACCTCAAAAATACGAACATAAAATTTCTCAATGGAAGACTGTTACTGCCAAATTATGAGTTCCAAAGAAAACGTGAAAATACTTTCAATGTGTTGTTATTAATATTAAAAACATCTTTATTAACAACGAAAATATAATATAATATATAGCAGTATAAAGTATAGTACACTAGTTAAGGCCCTGTCTGTCGACAATCGGTCATTTTTAAGTAGAAATAGGTAATGTTTCTGAGCAAGCTACATTTCAAATTTATAAATATATATTACTTCACGTTCGTACATAGATTAACAGCTAAGCTGAAAACATAACAGCAGAAACTTTTCTCAATTAATAAATGTTTTCAAAATGGCACGTTTCAGAATTTAATATAATAATATTTTGATAGCTACGATAAACATCAACTGGGGAGTTATTGTTAAAGTTAGGTAACATTTTTATCTAGAATCCGGTTAGCTTAGTCTTTTGATGAAGATTCTCAATAAATTTAAATATTAATTTATTCGATTAACAGCAGGCGCTGAGCCCGCCGCCCATGCATCAGTACCGCCGTGACCTCTGTCAAGGCCGGACGTGTGCTTGATGTCGTCTCAGATATCAATGACAAACCATACGTAATATTTATCGTGAATATTCGGTTAGAGCCTGTCCAGATGGGGCGTTTTACGTGCGCTCCTATGCGCGGTGCATTAGGAAGGGACTCGGAGACAGTTATAAACATGGAACCAAATAAAATAGTTCTGGAAAAGTCGGAAGCAAAAAGCACTACAAAGATTTAACATACATCCAATTCTACTAATTCTTCCGTTATTAGTTAATTGTAACGTTTCATGGTTCTATTGGATTATCTCTGATAATCAATCAGAGATAATGAGAGACAATTTTCCCATACTGCTACTTTTTTTTTTATTTCGTCTATGAAAAGTACGGTAATTTGTTTTTTTTTTTTGACTGGACGAGGAGTCGCGCACCAGCATCTGGACAGGATGTAGGTATAGTGCTCTATTATCTGGAGAAAGCGCGAATGTTTAAACGCGAGAGCACTCGCGAGTAAAACGCTCCATCTGGACAGGCTCTTAGCTAGCGTTCCCTGACAGATTGACTATGTTTCATTTCGATTGACAACTAGGATTTAGGCAAATCGAATTTTTGAATATAGAATACCACTACGCTACACAAATTATCAAAACTAAATTTCATTTAGCATCCAGAGATATGATATCGTTTTGCATAGAGTGGAACTGGAACGTAATAGAGATGGCACAAAAATTATTATGATGGTAAATTATAAATTAGGATTTGCGCCCGGGCATTCCAGGTTCTCAATTTCCCGGGATTTCCCGAAATTTCTGGATGATTTCAAAACCTGGTTATTTTACATTATTTCTCGGGAAATTTCGGGTCTTTTATAACAAAACTTTATCTATTCCATCATCTTGTAGCATTTCGGATATATTCATACCTTAGCGGTATAAGGTATGTTAGTTAGCATTTTTATTTTGCAGCAGACAGTTAGCTTTGATCGAATTTGAATTTTGAGTATTTTTTACTCATTATTAAAAATAGAGAATTATAAATTATACCTCATATTCGTAATATTTCGCAATATGTTTTATTTGAGAAATAATAATTACGGCAACAGAATTTTTTTTTGCCCACGTGGCCAAACTTCTCATTTAATAACTAAGCATCGAGAAATTGACATAGCCTCTAATAAACTAATTCATCTTCTTTACAACGCCAACTAAAAATTTCAAAGAAAGCGTCAAGTCAATATCAACAATTATTCTAACTTGTCCTTCTGATTATACATTGCCCACTAATTTACTAAGTCGGCCACAGAATTTGCAACTCATCACCATATTACGTTTTAAAGCTTCAATACAAGCTCCTCAAATATTATATATTCAAGCTTCAATAGACAACATCATATAATTATTACTTAACATGTAAAATAATACTTCATATTCTAATAACGTGAAAATAGCCTCTGTACGATTTGGCGCGAGTTAGCGACATGACAACAACCGGCCATTTGCACCAATCAGAGAGCGCCATTCGATTCTTTTACCGACCCGCCCGTGTTTGTTTATTGTGTTTGTTCGTGCGTTCGTATTGCAATAGTTTCATCTGTATTTCATTTATATTTGTTTATGACATCGTGAAGAGAATCACTAGGGGTCCAACTTTGGTTCAGGTGATTGACCCCAAAGTTAAATGACCTCAGCGTTAGAGGTCAATGAACTCAAAAAAACATGAAGAATTACCCCGATTCAGAGCATTCCGATATGAGTTGATTGGGTTCAATTCGAGTGACGGATCCGACACAGAGTACCCCGATTCCACGTGGTCTTGTGCGTGGCGCCCCTAGAGTGTATTTAATAAGCCGGAGGCGTGAAGGGAGTGCAGCCTCCGCCAGCCGTAGTGGTGCCTGACCCTTGTTACGCAATGGCGGAGAGGCTGCACTTCCCGAAGCGCCGGAGCTATGGCGAATCGTGATGGAACCAAAAAAACATGAAAAACGACCTCGGGGTAGTTTTTCATGTTTTTTGGTTCAATCGAAATTCGCCATAGCTATGCATATGCATTGGCGCATAGAATTCAACTATCGGGCATTGACTCCAGCTAAAACTAAAGTTTTTACAAAAAAGGTCTGTGACCTTGACCTCAAAGGTCACTGACCTAATGACCGAAAATGATTTATTTAACTTTTCGGAATCGGCTCTAGCAAAAACCAACGTTTTCACAAAAAAAGGTAAGAGACCTTGAGTATAATGACCTCAAGGTCACTTTTGTTAAGGTCATTGAACTTTATGTCAAAGATCAATGACATTGACCAAAAAAAAACTATAAAACAATAGTTCATTATGTAATAATAGTGGCTTTAATATTTTATGTGATGGCAATTTTAGGTAAATTTATCCATCGATAAATGTAGGATGACTTACATTTTAAACATACTAAATTATAAAATTAGAAGCTAATAGAATGACTATTTTGGTGTCATATATTAATATTTTAGAAGTTTGCTATTTGAATGCATGCCACAAATTAAGATGCTAAAAAATAACCACCGTGCTGAGTTATATTTACAGTGGCTTACATAGAAGATAACTAGTGGCTGAGATACTATTATTCAGACGCGCGTTGGTTGTGGCCGACTTAGTAATTTAGAAGGTAACTTATATTTTCTGAGGCTAATAATGCTATTAAAAAGAAGCTTGTTTAATTAGTAGCCGTTTTATTTTACCTGAATTTACCTAAAAAGCAAATTAGATTTTCTGTAGACTGTTTGCAATCGTCTGCAGTTAGCTCAATGGTTTCAATTGTATACATGTACTAGTTGTATACTAGTTGTATTTTTTTCTATTCCTTGATTGTAATTTTCGTTGTTAATAAAGTTGTTTATTTCCTTATTTTATATCTTTATCTACCTCTATATCTGCAGGCAGACTCATTCTGTAAAATCTCGAATTTGAACTCGAATCCACTCTAGTGACCGAGCTACGTCATTCTTTAGCATATGCTCTATGCTAAAGAATGACGGGCATAGGGGAACGTAGGCTAATGAAAGCTGTCGGGCAATGAGTGATAAGGTAAAATTGAATTGATGGTAGCCTAGCTAATATTTTGAAAAAGATAAATTATGTGCAATTTTTTTATATACTGAAACATGTAGAGATGTGGTACCGATGATGAAAAAGTGTACTGGCAGTGATAGTCCAGATTCGAGAGATATTTTGTACATTTTGTTTGGATCCATAAAGTATGGAGCCATAAAATCTTTTGTTTTCCATCAATATTTTTATATTTATTTTCTCCGTTTTGTTTGCCAAATTAATTGATAAATTTTGATTGTAAAAATGTTATGATTTGAAAAACTCTAACAGTAACACAAATGTTACTGATAGAGTTTTGCAATTTTTTGATCTAAAATTAATTATATTTGCTCTAGCATTAAATGGGCACTCATTCATTGCAATTGACAGGCAAAAGGAGCGACTGACTGGTTAAACTGTAAATTGTACCTTATTAAGGTACAATTTACAGTTTTAACCAGTCAGTCATATCTATAGTTAAGTACCATTTAATAAAAGAAAAGATTTTTTTTATTCTTCATATTTCGAGACTTTTGTATGCCAGTCCCGTATTTTAACTATAGGTATACTATACAAATATATGAAATTGAAAATAATAATAGGAAGAATTTTGACAAATTTGTCAAATTTTTATTAAAACATTCCTGGAGTAGGCTCCTGTTGCCCTGTTCTCCCCTAATTGTCAAAATCTCAGCATTTTAAACTGACAGCGGATTTCTAAGGGCCATACCACACGGGAAGTTCTCCCGCTGCGGGAATACGCTTCTGGACCGCACTAATCACATTTTAATATGAAATATGAAAGATATGATTTTCCTTCGCGGTTCACAGCTAGGCGGGAGCAATACGACCGCCACATGTAGCTTCCAACCACCGCTGATAACCGGTTCTTACTACATGGACGCTTTCGCGCTATACGTCATTCTGCGCGGATTTATCATCCCCGCGTATCCCTTGTAGTTTGATGGTCTACGGCAGCTTTGCCGAGCGGATACCCGCGACGGGAGAACCGCCCGTGTAGTGTGACCCTAAGTGATATTCGAAATGAATTTATAAAATGCATAGGCTGATATAATAATATGAAACACTGCTGATAGATGCTGAATGCTAGGCTAGCTGAAGACAGGGCGCTATGGCGCTCATTAGGAAGCCTATGTCCAGCTGTGGACTAATACATCATCATCAGCCTATATTAGTCCACTGCTGGACATAGGCCTCCCCTAATGAGCGCCATAGCGCCCTGTCTTCAGCTTGACGCATCCAGCATCTGCCAGCAGTCTTTCGCAGATCGTCATCCCATTTTGCCGGAGGGCGTACTACACTACGTTTGCTACGTCACGGTCTCCACTCAAGAACACGTTTACCCCAACGGTTGTCGTTTCTTCGCGATTATATTATATTTTATAATGATAATGATGAAATATAGTATAGGTACCTAGGCATAACCATACATATTATCAATTTACTTATGCATTACCTAGGAACTTGGGGAGGTCGTTACATCAGGTACAAAACAGGGTAAAGTTACCCATAGGAAAGCATTATTACCTACCTACGCAGGTACCAGCAACACGATGTTATAAAAACTAATATACTAATTAACGGTAGGCATGCGCCATCTATGAGGTAGCCCTTGTCAACTCTCCTGGTTTTTCTGCCGCATTTTTAGCTACTTAGCCCGCCTTAAGTTTACTTGTTTAGATTTTACTTGATTAAATTTTAAGGACACAATGAACATTGATTACCCATATGCGGACTGCTTAACTGTTAGGCTTAAGTTACCCATAAGTTTCAACTATTGTTGTTGAATAAGCTGTTTGTTTTCCAAATAAATAAAATAAAATAAATAAATATAAATACAATCTAAGAATAGAAAAAATTAAAACTAGTAACGTAAGTAAATGTATTTAACATAACAAATGAGCTAACTAATATAAAACCGAGTTTATTACTGACTGACACATATTTTACAGCTTCATGATATTAGTTATTTTTCTCGTCTGTCAAAGATTGACACAGGTTGTTATCTGGGTTTGCTTAACATACCTCTACGCAGTTGAATTTATCCTTCCTAGTATATCCCGGCAGGCACTGGCACACGTAGCCTCCCACGACGTTGATGCAGCGCGTGTTAGAATGGCAGTGGTGGCCGTTTACGTCGCCCGCTTCTTGGCACTCGTCTACGTCTGCGAATGCAAATATTCATATAACATATTTAATAATCTATACATTATTAAATATGTTATATTATATCTATAATATAAAAATGAATCGCAAAATGTGTTGGTAAGCGCATAACTCAACAACGCCTGGACCAATTTGGCAAAATCTTTTTTTAAAATGTTCGTTGAAGTTCAAGGATGGTTTTTACGGCGAGAAAAATATGATATTTGACAAATAAATAAATTTCCCCGAGGGCGACGCTGCGGGGCGCAGCTAGTACCTCTATAAAAATGAATCCCTATTTCCCTTGGTCACGGCATCACGCCTGAACGGCTGGACCGATTTCGCTAATTCTTTTTTTGTTCTGTTCGTTATTATCAGGAGAAGGTTCTTATGACAGAAAAAATATACGATAAAAAATATAATATATACTTAATACAAAACATTACATAGATAGATATTTTTTTATTATATATAGAAAACACCCAGACCAACGGAACAAATTTCTGCAGATCGTACACAATTTTTTTCCGAGGCGGGAATCGAACCCGCAACCTCCTGCGTCGCAGGCGGACCTTCGCCCACCGCGCCACATCGGTCGTCATTTATTTATTGCAATCATCTATTGTACACATTTTGTAGATTATAATATCTAGGCAATGTATAAAGCCTCCTCTACACGTCAGCAGATGCATCTGCAGACGTCATCTGCGGATGCGTCCGCCGACGTGTAGAGGGGGTAATTTGTACGTCTGTTGTAGGTATTTAACGTCCGCAGATGCGTCTGCCACTTATCCGCTTGTTGTCGGTCTTTGTGGCACGGATCAAAGGGTTTTGGCTCGAACGTGCGTCGTCCTGTCCACACGTCTGCCGACGCATCAGTTTGATCGGAGTTGCGATCGAGAGTGCACGCGTGCCTGCGGTTTAATTTACTTTGCGCGGCACTCGTGAAAACGCTTGAAATGGCTTACAATATGAGTGTAATGTGCAATAACGTAAATTTGATTTGATTTGAGCCTGAATAAAAATTCCGCTTACTTTGTTCTGTTTCTATGTATAGCCAGCATCCATCGTCTTCTTCTGTTCCATTTCTTTTTAATAACTCTATTGCGATGCACATTCCCGTAGTAATTAAAAGTAGATACTACATAAATAAATAGCTGCTGCAGCTACGGTCTCAATATCCATATTTAAATTTAAACGTTGCGTCTGTCGAGAATAAACATAGACTGATCGACCTGCAGACGTGTGGACAACTCGAGGTGATCCATCTGCGGATGCATCTGTCAGCGTCTGCAGACGCATCTGCTGACGTGTAGAGGAGGCTTAAGAGACAGATAAATATCAGCTGAATGACAATTTCGCCAGAACTTCGTAGCAAGTGCTACGTTACAAACGTTAGTTATGTTTTGTTTTTATTCGGAAACAATCAGTACTCCATTGTAGTACTTATAAAAATTTCTACAATATAGACTAAAAAATTATAAAAAATCTATGAAGTGTTTCCACCGTTGAAAGTACACAGAGGCGTTAAGACATAACAGCTACGTAGCTTACACATAAAAGAATTCCACGCCTACTCAAAGATCTGCGAAAAACTAAATTCCTCGTTTCTCTGAAGGCAGATGAAGCAAGTCAATTTCTAAGAAGATCACCTTATAATAATACTAGCGACCCGCCCCGGCTTCGCACGGTTTTATTATACGTATAAACCTTCCTCTTGAATAGTGATTCAGGTGAGAGAGTGCTATCTATTAAAAAACCGCATCAAAATCCGTTGCGTAGTTCTAAAGATTTAAGCATTGACAGGGACATAGGAGTATAGGGACATAAGGACATAGGGACAGAGAAAGCGACTTTATTTTATACTATGTAGTGATATGTAATAGTAGACGTACATACCTCTACACGTAAGTCCGTCCCCATGGAAGCCCTGGTTGCACTTGCAAGTGTATTTGGTGTTGAGGTTCATGCAAGTCGCGTTCTCGTCGCACGAATGTCCCATGCTGCAGTAGTCCACGCCTGCACATAAATAGTTAAACGATTTATCGTTCGGGAAGTAGAAGTAGTACTGCCAGCTTTCGAGATATAGTAGTGTCTGATCAAGGCATTTGGCGCTAGGCACTGCTGTATTTCGATGTTGTAACAGACAAGACACATGAAGCTTAGATTCTTGCAGCACTCTCCAGGTACAGCGAAATGGTCCAAAGGATCGCAGAGCAGCGAAGAAAACACGACCTTGGGGTCCAAATGAACTCTACCATCTCATCTCATATCTTGTTAGAGTGGCAGCGGCGAACACACGACCTCTGGGTCCAAATGAACACTACCATCTGTCAGGTCTTGTTAGAATGGCTTACCTGGACAGAACTTGCAGCACACTCCAGGTACAATGAACTGGTCCGAAGGGTCATAGGGCAGCGAAGGACACACGACTTCTGTGTACAAATGAACACTACCATCTCTCAGGTCTTGTTAGAATGGCTTACCTGGACAGAACTTGCAGCGCTCTCCAGGCACGGTGAACTAGTCCAAAGGGTCGCAGCGTAGCGGAGGACACACGACCTCTGGGTCCAAATGAACACTACCATCTGTCAGGTCTTGTTAGAGTGGCTCACCTGGACAGAACTTGCAGCACACTCCAGGTACAATAAACTGGTCAGAATGGTCGCAGGGCAGCGGCGAACACACGACCTCTGGGTCCAAATGAACACTACCATTGTCAGGTCTTGTTAGAGTGGCTCACCTGGACAGAACTTGCAGCACACTCCAGGTACAATGAACTGGTCCGAATTGTCGCAGGGCAGCGGAGGACACACGACCTCGGGGTCCAAATGAACACTACCATCTGTCAGGTCTTGTTAGAGTGGCTTACCTGGACAGAACTTGCAGCACTCTCCAGGCACAGTGAACTGGTCCGAAGGGTCACAGGGCAGCGGAGGACACACGACCTTAGGGTCTGAACGGACACAGACCATGTTCCCATCATGGCACACGCATTCCGAACATTCCTTCGGGACCGACCGCTCGCCGTGCTCGAAGAGATTCCCTTGCAGTAGACATTGTTCTGTAAAATGGTTAAGCTATACTTAGTCCTGTTTCTAGAAGTAATAAGAAATTATACATAAAGTAAATATTATTTATCGTACTTAAATAGTCCATAATTTGTAAGTAACAGCAAAAGGAGCTCTATGATGTAATTTTATTGGACCCTAATCGCAATGGACTGCACAGAACTGTAGATAACTTAATTGGATGGTGGAATTACCCGCGTGGATCTGTTTTATTTTTCCTTTCATATTTGGTGATTGCATAATCCTTTTTTAATATTCACTTAATTTATTACACTCAAATTAAAATTTATGGCTACATTTTTAAAATTTACATAGGTTTCATAATACGACCGAAATAAATTGGACAGTTTGTTTCCGCTCAGATTCCATCGTGTTAGATCGGGCCCCAAGTATGCAATTAAATTTCAAACTGAATGAATTGCAGTGTTTTCTTGTAATGCGGGCTGATACTCACTCAAACACTTTGGGCAGCAGTCTCCTGGATGTAATACTGGATTCTTGCACTCCGCTCTATCGCACTCGACCGGCCTGCACGTTATCTCGCCGTGCTTGAAACGAACATACGATATTATATAGATAGATGTTTAAACTTTTTAGCATTGCTAAAAAACAGGATGATCTTGATTTAACATTATAATACAGAGAAGCAATGGAATTTGCAGCCTAATTTCTTTCAGGCAACCCAAACGATTGTGAGAAGAGTAATGGATGGCGGTATAAACTATAATATTTAGAAATAATCTTATAATACACACTAGCTGGTACCCGCGACTTCGTCTGCGCATGATTAGTATTTCGAGTACTCGCGATTTTACTTGCGTAATTCCCTTTTCCGTGGGATTGTCGGGATAAAATAAGCATGTGTTATTCCAGCTTATAATCTATCTCTGTGCCAAATTTCATCCAGATGCGTTCAGCAGTTATTGCGTGAAAGAGTAACAAACATCCATCCATCTATCAATCTATCCATTCATACTTACAAACTTTCGCGTCTATCAGTTCAATTCAGTTTGGTTCCCCTAGGCTATACGGGTTTTCAAAAAATTCTCACAGCATCTGAACGACGCGTACACACGCGTCGTTCAGATGCTGTGAGAAATTTTTGAAATCCCGTATAGCCTAGGGGAACCAATCTGAATTCCGGGATAAAATGTATCCCATGTCCAATCGTCCCGAGTTCCATTCGAATTCATTCACTTCCGTCGTGATGCGTGGTTAAAGAATTCTTCTTTCACCATCTCTCCCAGGGGAACCTTACCGAATTCCGGGATAAAAAGTATCCCATGTCCTTCCTTGTAGTATGAACACATATCGTCCCGAGTTTCATTCCAACTCATTCAGCAGTTTCGGCGTGATGCGAGGTAAAGGAATTTTACTTTCATACCCTCTCCCATGAGAACCTTACTGAATACCGGGATAAAAAGTATCCTATGTCCTTCCTCGTAGTATGACCTATAATCATGCCGAGTTTCATTTAAATCCATCAAGTAGTTTCGGCGTGATGCGCGTTTACGATACAGACAGACAGACAGACAGACAGACAGACAGACAGACAGACATGAATGAAAAAAATTACAGTTTTGGCTTGAGTATCGATAATAGAGTGCCCTCCAAAAAAAATTTTCAAAATATCTTCAATGTACAGAATTGGACCTGTTACAGTTTTATTATAAGTATAGATAATACCTAATGAAATCTATACTTATAATAAAATTGTAACAGGTCCAATTCTGTATATTGAAGATATTTTGAAAATTTTGGAGGGCTCTCTATTATCGATACTCAAGCCAAAACTGTAATTTTTTCATTCATGTCTGTCTGTCTGTCTGTCTGTATCGTAAACGCGCATCACGCCGAAACTACTTGATGGATTGAAATGAAACTCGGCATGATTATAGGTCATACTACGAGGAAGGACATAGGATACTTTTTATCCCGGAATTCAGTAAGGTTCTCATGGGAGAGGGTATGAAAGTAAAATTCCTTTACCGCGCATCACGCCGAAACTGCTGTATGAGTTGGAATGAAACTTGGGACGATTTGAGTTCATAGTACAAGGAAGGACATGGGATACTTTTTATCCCGGAATTCAGTAAGGTTCCCCTGGAAGAGAGGGTGAAAGAAAAATTCTTTAACCACGCATCACGACGGAATTGAATGAATTCGAATGGAACTCGGGACGATTGGACATGGGATACATTTTATCCCGGAATTCAGTTTGGTTCCAGGGGAACCAAACTGAATTGAACTGATAAACGCGAAAGTTTGTAAGTATGAATGGATAGATGGATTTATAGATTGATAGATGGATAGATGTTTGTTACTCTTTCACGCAAAAACTGCTGAACGGATCTGAATGAAATTTGGCACAGAGATAGATTATAAGCTGGAATAAGAAATAGGCTTATTTTATCCTGAAAATCCCACGGGAAAGGGAATTACGCAAGTAAAATCGCGAGTACTCCAAATACTAATCATGCGCAGACGAAGTCGCGGGCACCAGCTAGTATTAAATAAATACATACAAAAATTATTCTTATGAACATGCTAAATAATCTAGTCTGACGTGATAAATTAATAGTAATTTTAAACTTTCCTTTTAAAATCGTAGACCTCCACTGGTAAATCGTTCCATCGTTATTGTACCTTACAGTTTTATACTATGCGCTAACTTGTCATGTTTTGTGATAATTTTAAAACACTTCTATGAGTGCATACTTATCTTTGTTAATGTAAGGGCCTCGCTATTTAAATACAGTTCAGTTCCTTCAACGTAAGGTAGAGAATAGCTTGGCTTACCACGCAGGAGCATCGATTACAGTCGCGTTGCCAAGTGGCGCCATCGGCGTGGACAGTCCCGTTGGAGAAACAAGATTTCTGGCAGTCACACTGCTCGAGCCGCGCCAGCCGCGTCTCCGCGCCCACTAGCTGGAGTAACAATAAAAAACACGTTCAAGAAATGATTAAGTTATTTATAAGTTATTTAATTTCTTAGATATTCCCCGACTGCGAGGGCTTACGCACTAGCATCACTACATAGTATAAAACAAAGTCGCTTTCTCTGTCCCTATGTCCCTATATCCCTATGTCCCTCTGTATGCTTAAAACTTTAAAACTACGCAACGGATTTTGATGCGCTTTATTTTAATAGATAGTGATTCAAGAGGAAGGTTTATACGTATAATAAAACCGTGCGAAGCCGGGACGGGTCGCTAGTTTTTCTATAAAATGAAAGCGGGCGCAAATACAATGAGATTTTTATCAAAAAATCTAAAAATATCGGCGATGATATGCTTGTATCTTCGAAACCGAATTACAAGCACGTTTTTGCTTGTACTTATTAAGATGCCTCTTTTGTGGCAATTACAGCAGTGTTCTCCTTACCTTGAGTGATAAATCATGGATATGTGTGGTAAGTTCTTGGACAGTGGCTTGCAGCAGTGCGAACTGTCCGCAAGTCGGGCATTCGGAGTCCAGCCCGGGACATTGAGCCAGGTAGCCGTGAGGCCCGCTCACCAGTCTCACGTCTTGTATCGTTCCCTGAAATTTAAAACGTGCTTATAACATATCTAAAGCAATCATTTAGAAAGAATTGGGAATTGGGGATAGAATTCATCGTACTTAAACGTACGTAAGTTTATGTTCCTTCCCCTTACTGGGCTCTGAGACGACGTTACCTAAGTTAAGAAATTTTAGTATTAGAAACATTAGGTACTTTAGGATCCTCTATGTGTATAATGCACAATAAGTCTTCATGTAAAAGAGACCGACTACAATTAAAATTGAAACACATTTTATAATTTATCGTTGAAATTATAAAATGGATTTCATTTTCCACTTTCTACCAACAACAACGTCTGAAGAAACAGTGGAAGCCAGGTAGTTAATAAAAGACTATTGTCTTTAATACACGGCGAATTTGAAATCCAGGTACGGGACTTTTGTGTCAGTGTACGCTTGCAGGTACATACTCACTTTGAACAATGAGTGTTTGCTGTTCCGCTGTCCGAGCCAGAGCGAGAGCTGCGGCGTGGTGAAGTTCCTGTCGGGCGGCGGCAGCAGGCGGCGGTAGAGCGGGTGGCAGTCGACCAGCAGCGTGGCCTGCGCGCCCGACACGGCCAGCGCCAGCCGGTGCCAGGCGCCGTCCGCCAGCCGGAAGGGGAAGGTCTCGACGCGCGCCGCGCTGCCGCCCGCCGCCACGTAGTGCAGCCGCACCTCGTCGCGCCGCCCGCTCGACTGCACCTCCAGGTACCTGCCGCATCACGACACCACTTGCACTAACCGTCGCGCGACACTACATCTCTACGCCCGCGCCGACCAGCGAACCCTTCCGAGGTACACGGCGTCGAACAAAGCAAGCGACAAACGACGATCCCACGAGGCGCGGGGACCGCGGTACCTCGGCTGGCTCTACATCTCAATATCGCGCGTCCATCTTGGGGGACCATGTACCTCGGAACGGACCGCGTGCGGTGTGGGCTCGCTAAGTGCCCGAGAGAGAAAACGCGCGCGATAACCGCCGTGTGACTTTTAGAGAGAACCGTCGTACGGCGCCGGGCGATTCCGTACGCTATTCCGGAGACGAGAAGGTACGTCTCTCAGGATAGCGTGCGGACGGAACGGGATCCCATGTCGCTTGGAATGCAAGTGCGGACCGGCCCGGCGCGTGTCCCCCGAGCGCGGGCTCGCAGCACAACATTGATTACAACATCGAGTGAGAGGACATCGAGAGACGGGGGTGTGGAGGCTCACACGTACATATCAAACACAGAACACAGGACGTACTGCGGAGGAGGAGCGCGGGCGCATGCAAGACGTCCCGCCCGCGCAAACATTCATCCATGCAAAGGTTACAGTGAGCCCGAAAATTCAACGAATATTTAGGAGGACATTCCGAGGCACAGGACATTCCAAGATACATGATACTCCCCGCGCGCGACCGCATCCACTCTCGAGACTGGATGCGCACGCGCGCTGCGATGTTGAGATCTAGAACTCACCGTGGAGCATGCTCCCGCGCCGCTCGATCGTAGCTCGATGCCCTCTCTCAGATAAGCCGACAGCCCCCGAAGCTCGTCTCATCGACTCAAATCCGTTCTACTCAAAGTACATAAATCATTAAAATTTAATAAGCAATGATTACATCGACTAAAGCTGATCATGACAAATTGTATTAACAGAACGCTACGACGACGCGTAGAGCAAGTGCTACGAAAGTGCGTAGGCGCTACGGCCCGCATTTTCGTAGAGCTTTTATATAGTTGCTACGGCGTAGCGGTATGTTTTGGTTGGATATAGTGTGAGAATGCGATGCGTGCGTACCTGTTGTACCCGTGTGAGAATGAGATGATAGTGCCCGAGTTGGCGGGCTCCTGGCGCAGCGTGGCCAGCACCGTGAACTCGGGCGAGCGTCGCAGCAGCTCGGCCGCGCGCTCGAACGCATCGCCCTCTACTTGCAGAGAGCGAGAATCACCTGAAACATTTCATTTATAATCACTAACAATAGTTACCTATATTATACGCGACAAAATACGTGAATTTAGGCAAGACGTCTATCTATACTCTCTGCAGCTTTCGAGATCAACAGCAATCGCATTGTTACATTATGGTATTTTTTAAATGTTTGTTCCCTGTTTAAAGTTTATTTTATTAATAATACGTTTTCCAAGCACCAAAAATCCACACTTTGAATAACTGTACGATGTTAGATATAAATTAATCGTCATGCAAAAGTACCGTTAACTAACTAAAGGGTAAATATGTAAATAATAAATTGTTCTGATTCGTTGTGATAATAATCAAATATCAAAAGCAATGCCTACGATGGAGACCTTGGCGTGCAGCGCAGCCCTGGCGAACTGCCAGCTTAACTTATGTTACGAAACTAAACTATGTTATGTCAAATCGAATGCCTATATTATCAACTAAAAAAAATTGAATTGATAAAATTCAAGTATTCATGAAACGAGTCAGCTCAGAGCTTAGTTTATTAAATCGGACGTTAAATCGATTATTAAACGATTTATTTCTCAAAGTAGTTTATATGATTTGCCCATAAAAAAACCTAAACCTTTTCATATCATGCAAGTATGTGTTCTTCAACAATTCCTTATCAATGAAATTAAAAATAAAAACTGTCATGTTATTTCAATTCACTTTTCGCTTTAAAACTTGGCACACATTATCGGGATGTGTAGAGTTAGTACCTACATCTCGCTTTCGGTTCACACAGTAACAGTAAGTTAACTGCAATGCGGATAACTTCTGCAGATACTTAGCAAGGCATCTAATCTACCACTGAATGTGTTTATAGATTAGCTAGCGTTAACTTTACACCTTCCTACTGGAACTAGAAGTTAGACTTAAGTTTATGCTGGTATAAGCCGAGCCCTGAGTCTGGCTAACGATGATATTAAGACGTGATCGTGTGAACTGAAAATCAATTATCACTTTATTTCTTATATTATTTTGATAATTTTGTATCTATATAATTAAATTTGACTTGTCTAAGTGCTTATTTTGTAAGTCTAAAGAAATAAAGATATTGATTTACTGATTTACTGAATCTAATCTTTGTATGGGATTTATGCATTGCCCTCTTCACTACACAGTACACACGCATTATATGTAACTAGCATCTGCCCTCGGCTTCGCACGCTTTGTTTCTATGGAAACGTCTCGAGGCTATTTCTATCCCATGGGAACTGATTTGTGGGATCAAAAAGCCTATGTGTTATTCCAGGCTAGAACTACGTTTGTTCGAAATTTCAGCCCGATCCGTTCAGTAGTTTTTGAGTGAAAGAGGAACAAACATCTTTACATCCATGCAAACTTTCGCATTTATAATATCAGTAAGGATTATGCACGACAACATGATTATTCCGTAAAAAGTTTTTTCTCAAACTGCGTATAGCGGGACGGAGCATTAAATAAAGTACATATAATAAAGATAAGCAAGTTTCAGAGTCTTCAATAGTTTTTTGTCCCAAGGCAGGAATCGAAGCCTCCAACAACTCCAACAACCTCCTGCGTCGCAGGCAAACCATCGCCCGTCGCGCCGCATCACATCTAAAGAATAGACTAGACTTATTCAATCAGTAAAAAGTCTACAATAATCTGCCTCAATACGAAATAAATATTATTGCTCATGAATGATGCATGAGCAACAAATTAAACGAGTGTGTAATAAAGTACGCAATAGTCCAATTTAAATCACTGAGGGTTAGCTGGGATGACGATATAATATCTCATATGAATGGTACATTCTCCCCTGCGGCGAGGGTAAATTGCGTAGAAGGACGGATATACGAGGGGATGTGTACAGTGCACCCAGTTTTTCTGTTCGTGAAGGTGACAGACAATCAACGGCATCGCTGTCAGCGTTTTTAAACTCAAATCTATAATTTACATGATTCAGATACCTACAGCTAAAAGGATGGATTATGTTGTAAACAATCTTACACAGATTATTAGAAACATAAGGCCTTCTTGTTTGTCACTAATCCATACTTAAAAATTACCGTAACACTACCCGTATACCCATTTTTTCTATCTACAGGACTAATTTTGCAGGCAGCAACGATATTTTATAAAGACTCAATTATTATGACGGATGTCAAATCCAAAACAGTAACAAACTTAACACTGTCACATGTACAGGAAAGCTTGGTGCACTATACGACACGGAACTAAATATTTGACTGTAATTGTCTCAAAAGAACTCCCCAAGTAATTTGTCGTCGTCGAAACACATTTAAATTGTCGGATAAAATATACTACACTATGATAAATTACTGTTGGACTATAAACAACGTTGATCAAATAATATGATGGATCGATGGCATTACACAATTTCATATGTAGCGAGATGTAACGTACCTTGTGTCTCGCTACAATTTGTTATTTCGTGATGGGGAAAATATGCAGTCAGAGCTATGTGACTAGACTATCAAGGGTTGCCCCGTTGCCTCTTTCACGAGATTATTTATTTTACACTAAAACTCAAATGCCTTTTGTACTCTCCTTATGGTATTGCAGCTAAGTTGTTTATTAAAATTTTACATAAAATTATTACCTAATTTTGTAGGTAAGGTAAAGTAAAGTACCGTACTGTTTTTTCTGTACAAGATATATTCACAAACCAGGATTAAATATATGTTGTCAGTTTAATCTCAAATTATAATTTTAGATGTAAAATAATAATAATTAAAATTTTAAATAATAATTGGAATAATTGAATAATTTAAATAATAATTGGAGAAACTGATACTGAAAAGTGAATATAGTTCGACGACCTTATCTTCAAATCAGACGCATCATGTAATGGGACGCCATTTATTCATCTCATCTTATTTTTCCTCCAAATTGAAGAAAACAACGTGGGAGTGATATTCTCGGAAAACTACTTAAGTAACATAATACACTAGCTTATGTATAAATTCATTCTCCATGTCCTAAGTCCTTCGGTATAAATAACTCTCTATCTAGCAAGTTCATTACCTCATTCAAAGTAGTTTACAAAAACAGTAAAAAAAGTCTTCAATCGTTTTGTGTTTGAATAAAATCTACATTGCAACTTGCAACACGAAACTTAGAGAATATTGACCCAGAACGATACATAATTCATTATTACTTTTCCCTGCTTTTCTTATCTCCCCTCGCCAAAACTGAGATTCTGTGTTAGAATGCTTATAAAAACTTTAGAGCCTAATCCAACTGCTTCTCATTAATGTATACAAGAGGGTTCGTTTTAAAATTAAAATAATATTCCAATACCATTCAAATTAACAGAATAATCTCGGAGTCATAATGCAGGTGTTTTTATTACATTTGAATTTATGATTCGCGTCGAACCCTAACTTTGTTTTGGTTTAATTAAATCACCCTCGCGAATATCAATGCAGTGACGAATAAATATTTGCTGGCTTTATACAAACACTTTATTGTATGACTGCCAGTTATAGATTTATTTTATTGGCAATCGTTTATCGTTTGGGCACACATGACCTGTTTTCTTTCAATTGATGTGTTTCGCGAATGTTAGTTTCCATTATCTTAATTTCTTTCAGGGTATTAGAATATACCTTCAATTAGATATCTGTGGTCTTCGTAAGGTGTAGTCCGATATAATTTATGGATTTTGCCTCAATAAATTTTCAGGGATATGGTAAAGGATTTTATAGGCTGTCCTGCTATCACTGAACACATTATAGTTTAGTTTCACTACAAAGTATAAAACAAGGTCGCTTTCTCTATCCCTATGTATGCTTAATCTTTTTTAATAGATAGAGTGATTCAAGAGGAAGCTTTACACGGTTAATAAAACCGTGCGAAGCCGGGGCGGGTCCCTAGAATATATAATAATACGTTTATAATGATTTATTTTTAAGGTGTTAAACTCCATACCAGGTTGTCTAACAGAAAAGCGATAAGACCGTCAATTATAGTTTACATTATGTATTGTTTATATTACTAACTAGCGACCCGCCCCGGCTTCGCAAGGTTTTAATATAAGTATATAAACCTTCCTCTTGAATCACTCTATCTATAAAAAAACCGCATCAAAATCCGTTGCGTAGTTTTAAAGATTTAAGCAGTCAAAGTGACATAATGACATAGGGACAGAAAAAGCGACTTTTATACAATGTAGTGATTGGTTTTCATAGTTTTAAGTGTTATTTCTTCATCTTTTTTTTTATTTATTTTCGAATAATAGTACATTACATGTTAACGTTTCTGCCAAAATGTGTACTTAACAGTTTGTCGGCAGTAGCTCACGTGGACATTGGGCACTTAAATGTACTTATCTACTTAACTAATCTAATCATATTTATTTACCTACGTATATAATAAGTGAAATGCAAGAATGCCAAGATGTCTTGTATTGAAAAGACTCAGGTTTTTTATAGGGGTTTATTAATTGAAGTATTACAGCTTGATAGGTATATTTAAATAGGTATAAATTGAGTGCGCGCGTGTATTCGGCGCAGCGTCTCGTTGGGGAATCTTCTTGTTGGTGTTGCCGGGTGCATCCGTCGAAATGTGGCGCACCGCTTGCGTCAGTGTTGCTACCCCTACACTTTTTAGTAAAAGTCCTTACTCACGATCAGTGAATATTTATAACAAAATTCCAAGCTCCATAAAAGACCTTAAAAGTGATTCAGTTTTTCGTAATACACTCAAAAAATACCTTATTGATAAATGTTACTACTCCGTTGACGAATTTTTAAATGATAAATCTGTTCAATAATAAATTAAATAAACTATTATTTTTATTACCTACGATTCTTGTAACTGACATTAACTATATTTTCATAATTAGAACAATTATTACCAATTGCTGCGCCCTAACAGGGTACATGTACTTACCTTTAAGCTAATTACCACCTAAGCCAAATAATGTATATGTATGCAATAAATGATAAATAAATAAATAAATAAATAAAGTTTTATTTAAATTTAAAGACAAAAAACATTAAGGTTTACTTGAAGGCCTTGTAAAAAGGTATAAAGATCAGAATTATAGATAATCACGTAGGTTATAAAGCAATAAGCAAGGGGTTGCCCTCCATGGGCTCGACATTTTCAGTTGACTTCGTTTTAGTCACAAGTCACATGAAGCGCATCAGTGAGCAGATCAGTGAGTATACTAATCAAGCGGATAACAGGATATACTCCCGCCCTCTATGGGAGGCAAATTCTAAAATAGACTAGCTATTTAGACCATGAACTTAATAGGTTCTCTTCTTTTTGCAGTTTAAATTGTTTTTTAAATTCAAATAATGTCTTTTCAGTAAAATGTTCCATCTACAATATTTAAGATACTTTCCCTCCATGTGGCATGGCCGTGGGACGCCCTGTATATGATAGGCTCTGCTTCTTTTTAGGTTTGATGATTCTGTGTGAAATGTCGGAATTAAAATATACCTTGAGAAAATATTAGTGATCACTATATAACGACCAAAGACAAGAACCAATTAGAACAACAAACAATGGCTTTGAGAGATTAATCTTAATAAAAAAACCGACGAAATGCGAGTCGCAATCGCGTGCGAAGGGTTCCGTACCATTATCTGTCCAAAAATGTTTTAGTATTGTTCATAACAATCCAACATCTGTGAAAATTTCAATTGTATAACTACCAAGTTTCATGATACAGCCTGATGGCAGACGGATGGACAGCGGAATCTCAGTAATAGGGTCTCGTTTTACCCTTTGGGTACGGAACCCTAAAAACAGGTAGAATTTTAATGAATGCTAACAGACTACTCCTATAAGTTAAAGAACGAGAGACGAGAGATAATACATAGGCTTGATATAGCAAAACTATCGTGTGTGTTCAAAAAATGTCAATTCAAAAGCTTTACCATACTTCTCCTTATACATTCACAGTTTATTAATGTACTCGTACCACTGTATTTACTGATCAAACATACACACCAGCATGCATGTCATGTCAACCACAGAGGTGTTATTGATGCGCCACTTATGTCCTTGGCAGTGACAAGTCTAACAAGGCTTTACAAACACGGCACCAGCGTGTTAACACTGCATGTGTCTGTCGCAGACAAACAGTGACCTCGTATAACACACAAGCACTTGGTCCGATCGTAACCGTTTCTATTTGTGCATAATTCTTACATAAAGTCTTTATAAGTAATAATTGAACTAATAAATAATAATAATAATAAGAAATAAGTTGTTAATTGATTTTCTCGTCACTACGATAACTAAGAAATACTATTTTACAGAAACTACAAATGGAGGTCGTACCGTGTTCTCTTCTTTCTCTTCACTTAAATCTTTTATCCATTTGTGGAAGAAGTCAAAAATTAACTACAAGCACGTTTATATGTAACAAGTGTCTAATCTTATGTCTCTTTTATTTATAGGTGTATATTACATAGGTAGGTACTAGGTACTATTTTCATTTTAGAACTGAGCGACACCTGGCTAAGCACCAACGTCATTGACATAATCACATCAAATTCTTCATTCAATCAAATTGGATTGAAATATTCAGAAATCATAACTCCGAGTTATTTCCATCTACCAAAAACCGTATCGGCCTGTACTATTTAGTATCCCTATAGATTTTTAACCCAAACTCATTGCCGTTGACGTTTGACACTTGCAGGGATGTGAACGGGACAATATGTCCCCTGAGCCGACATCCCCACAATTAGGGCGGACACCCTCCGACAAAGCGAATGAACGCGAATGCGAACGCAATTTGACTAATGGCCAGGATTACGTTACGACTTAGTGAAATGTGACAAATGTTCAGTTAAATAGGGTCATCGCTCGTAGATAAATTGTCCTGTGAAAACTCAAAAACCAGTTGTGAATAGGGGTTGGTATTTGCTTTATTAAAACTTGAAATTTATTTATTTAATTAATTTAATTAATTTTTTTTATTTTTGAAGATGATTTATCTAATGATGAATGTGAAATGAGGCAGCCCTATATCCTGTGGGCAGGGAAACGTCAAGGCGAGCTAATCACTGGGGATTGCGGACATTTGCCGGTGGATTAACTTTCCGCGCCGATAACAGGTTAACCCTAGCGAGACGCGATGACGACGATTGGGGTAACTTGATTGCTGCTGCCCGTTTACGAGAAATTGAATCTGTTTCTCGTACGTGTTAACTTGAATCCCTCTACATTTTATTTGAAAATGTTATACTATAGTAAGTAAGTAAGTAAGTAAGTAAAAAGTATTTATTTTGTGTCACAAAATTACAAGTAATACACAGTTGGTACAAATATATGAAGAGAACGTAACAACAAAAAAGGTTGTCGCTCAGCATTATGCACAGCAACGATGGTGCTACTGTGCGCTGGTTTTATGCGACACCTAGAGGGCGTAGCAGCAGCAGCTGTGACACGCGTAAAACAATAAAACAAAGACAAAGAAAGAAGTTATACAAAAAGTTATTGAAATATTTACAAGATGAAACGAAAATAAAGGAACATTAACATAACATAATCAATAAAAGAGGTATGTACAAAAGGTGAGAACAAAATTTTATAAAATTAATATCTTAAATGATTAATTAATTAATATGACTATCCGATACAAAATGTACGCCCAGAACGACTACCCATTGGTGGAATCTCCTGTGATTGTAAAACTAATAATTTTAAAGATCTTTTAAACGAATAAACTGATTTACTACTATAAGTAGTTGGGATTAGGAACTTCACGACTTGCAGTTCATATCAATTTCCTTCAGATTTAATACACGGCTTGAATAAATGTAAATATTTTTGAGAATATAAAAAAATTACTAATCATAACTAATCCTACTACTTATGCCTTTTGTATATATTTTTAAGTGTTTTATTACTGTACTATCTAAAAATGTTCCTACATTATGTTGTGATATCTACCTACGTTGTTTTCTGTTGTTTTTTCATATATTATCCTACTAGTTGCGCCCCGCGGCTTCGCCCGCATGAAAATTTATTTGTCGAATTTTAGAAATTTATTGCACGCCTCCTAGTATATATAGTTTCGTAAAAATAACAAATATGTGTTTAAATATTTACTTTCTAGTTTATTTATACTGAGTTTTGAGAAAATTTAACCAAGGAAAAATAATTTTCCATACAAACATTACTACCCTATTTAACCAATTCAGAGGTTAAAATTTCCAAATTTTAATAGCCTATGTCCTATTCTAGGTTTTAAACTATCTACGTACTATATCTCATCTAAATAACTTAAGTAGTTACGGAGATTACCTATAACAAACATACACACAGTCTTTCCCATTTATTATAATAGTAAGATAGTAAGATTTTTCTGAACCAAATAAATTATCTATCTAAGTACATATTTAAAAGTTTTTGCAAGGCGTACAAATCAAAGAGTTTCTAGAACTACATCGGATCGACACAGCTCAGCCGCTAAACGTCTAAACCTAGAAGATTACTCTGCGCAACATCGGTAATAAGCTCGTCCCGAATTCCGCCCGCTCCGACGCGAAGGGATTACAATCAATTTGAGCAGCCGAGCCGATTCCGACCATTCGGGCAGGATTACAAGGCTTTGTGAATTTAATTAACCTAATTACCAACATTGGTTGGCCAATGAGCTGGGGGGACGATTAATATTTTTTTGAGCTCTACTCATAAGATCTTACCTAGTATATCTATTATATTTTTCGAGCATACCAACAGGAACATTTACGAGATTTCGGAAATAGTAACCGCATGTTTTTATGGAGTAATATCAGTCGGATGCGTGTTATTTCGCCCTAAAATACGCTGTATTTTCATTTTACCTTTCGCATTTATGATCCCTTCTACCCTATTTGAAAGCCTTCACGTTTTCATTTCCTTTTTCATGACTTATAGGCATTTTTGAGACGGTTGAGCAACAAAAGAAACGATCCCTCCGCCATTTACTTTGCTCCCTTGTCTATTGAATCGGGTTTCCTGTAAATCACCGCAAGTTCATCTTCCGTGTATTTTTTACTGAATCGCAAATGTCAAAAGGGAGAGCACAATAGGCACGTGGCGCTGACGGGCCCTCGGAAGTACGATCAATCTGTTTTTGAAGATAATTGAAGAAAATGTTTTTGTTTGTTCCCTGCAGATATGAGATTGTCCGTGTATATTCTACCAAACAATAATTGCACAGGTTTAAATCAACTTATAACACTTATAAAGAAAGTTAGGAAAGCATAATAAAATGCATAAAAATAAAAGAAAAGATTGAAGTGAATAGAAAATCAATTATGACCTTATTTCTTATATTTATTTTAAATTATATTAGTTAAAAATGTGACTTATCTAAGTGCTTATTTTTTAAGTCTAAAGAAATAAAGTTATGGATTTATGATTTGTTAAACTACCTAAGTATTTTAAGTCATTCACGCGAAAAAAAACGCAACCATTTATTACATGACAGTATGCTTCAATAGTACCGGTAATAAAGAGACATTTCATTAAAGCTATTATTGCCTGGGAAAACAGCAATCGCGTTTAAAAGCCACCCTCTGAAAGCATAAGTGACACGTAAGGCGAGTGACTTATAACGAAGTGCAATAAAATGTAAAAAGGCGCGCCTCCCTTAGGTTACGAGCTCGCATGCGGAGTTTGACGAGCGGATAAAATCGACGACTTAATAAATATATTAATATTTGTTTTTACAAAATATTACAACTGACTTCCAGATATTGAGGAGAGAAAAAGAGTCTTAATAATTTGACTGGTAAATTGCTCGAAATGTCCCTCATCGTTCTAGATAGGTACACAAATTTAGTCTACGTAGCATACAAAGTCTGCAAAGTGTTGTGGTGTACACAACACTTTAAAAGAAGGAATGAATTTTGAAAATGAATTTTTGATAATTTTTCATTACTCAAACTCGGTAAGTAGGTCTGAACATGCCTGAAGAGCGGGTTGAAAGTGATAGTTTTCCGCCCTAGGGAGAATCGTTTTCAACTGACAGCTATAACGTTACTATTGAGCCATGATAGTGGCAGAATAAATGCTGAGGCTAAAAAAAAAAATCGCATTGGCGACAATTCACTGAATTCAAAAAATACGAAAGACAAGGCAGTATGGCTTTATGGCTTTCGCCTGTCCTAGATGGACTAAGATATAAAAAAAAAATTAGCGGCAATTGATTAATTTGTTTTCTCATGTTTTTTATGTAAATTTCCTTGTATTCGTAATGAAAAGCACAGTGTTTACCTCGGGTGAAAGTAACTTATGTAGTCCCTCGAACTATTGGCGCCCTCGTTACACTCGGGCGCCAAACCCCGTCTCGGGACTAAATAAGTTACTTTCAACCCTTGGGTAACAATGTACTATTTACATTTGGTGTATTCTCTTCTCTATGGTAAATTTGTAGTTGATTCTGTATGCAAAAGTCTGCAGTTAACTCAACTATTTCAATTGTAAATACTAGTTCAAATTTGTACCTAACTATTAAGTTGTAACTTTCTTTGTCAATAAATTCTTACTTGAAAATCTGTACACTTCTATCAAAGACCTACCCTAACCGCTTCGCTTTTACAAAGTGACAACCTAAAGCCTAATGGCGAGCGGACTGGATTCGAACCGAACATGAAATGCACTTCCGCAACTCGGATCCATTAGTGAGAATTGATACTTGCATCGTGAAAGTTTATCGATTGGATGTAAACTTTGTAGGCACTCCGAGTGATTTAGCTGTAATAACGGTTATCAAAACGACGTGTTTATTTTAAGCTAGAATAGTTGGAGTTTTGCAATTTTTGGGCAACTTTTCTATTTTCGTTCATAGTAAAGATAAACCTATTTAGGAGATAACATGCTACCTACCATAACTCTTGAACTTCCTCATCTGCGAAAGACTGCTGGCAGATGCTGTATGCGTCAAGCTGAAGACAGGGCGCTATGGCGTTCATTGGGGGAGGCCTATGTCCAGCAGTGGACTAATATAGGTTGATGATGACGATGATTACAACTCTTGAATTATTTTACTAAGAAGATAAGCTCAGGTGGTATAATTATAGTAAGAATAAACATTACCTGTCTTCGTGTAAGCTATCCGCTGGTTGCTTCCCTGGCGAAAGAGAGACCCCTGTCCGCGACGTGTTGTGCAGGGACAACGCGCCCAGCAGGTCTAGCTCGGTGGTATAATTATAGTTAGGATAAACATTACCTGTCAACGTGTAAGCTATCCGCTGTGGTTGCATCCCTGGCGAGAGAGAGACGCCTGTCCGCGACGTGTTGTGCAGGGACAACGCGCCCAGCAGGTCTAGCTCGGTGGTATAATTATAGTTAGGATAAACATTACCTGTCAACGTGTAAGCTATCCGCTGTGGTTGCATCCCTGGCGAGAGAGAGACGCCTGTCCGCGACGTGTTGTGCAGGGACAACGCGCCCAGCAGGTCTAGCTCGGTGGTATAATTATAGTTAGGATAAACATTACCTGTCAACGTGTAAGCTATCCGCTGTGGTTGCATCCCTGGCGAGAGAGAGACGCCTGTCCGCGACGTGTTGTCCAGGGACAACGCGTCCAGTAGTTTTAATCGGTGGTATAAATATAGTAAGGATAAACATTACCTGTCAACGTATAAGCTATCCTCTGTGGTTGCATTCCTGGCGAGAGAGAGACCCCTGTCCGCGACGTGTTGTGCAGGGACAACGCGCCCAGCAGGTCTAGCTCGGTGGCTGGAACAAACAATTAGGTTATTTAATGTATATTCATTGCCATCTCAGCTAAAATAATTCCAATGCTGGAAACGGGCTTGTAAAAGCTGCCAAATGACCAGCAGGAGCCGACGAAACCATATTATAGAATAAAAAAGTAATACTTTATTGCACATAAACAATGTAAGTATAAACAATCGTTGTTTAAATTAGTACAATTTAAGCAAGAATTGGCGGTCTTATTTCTCAAAAGCATTGCCATAAACTATGGTTAATCGTCTGAAATGACCTAAAAAGCGAAGAGATATATTTTTTTTAAATCGAAGTTAATGAATAGCAAATTTTTAAAATAGGTACTCATTAGTTTTTTTTTGAAGGACCCCATCCCATACTCGAACATATTTTTGTTACCATAACAAATAAATTTTTAGCAAAAACTAAACACCAACGAAGAGACAATATAAATTAAAACTTGCCTGTAGGTATGTAGGCAAGTTAAAGTCAAGTCAAAACTGGAATGAAAACTAATAACAAACAAAATCTAATAAACATACCATAGCTCATCATCATCAATAGAAACCTACAAAAGAAAAACAATTCCCATATTTGCTGTTTCCAATTCAATATCAATATTAATGTGCCTACTGCGTAGCTATTTTGGTTGTGCTACGAGCTCATGTAATATTCCGTAGGCGCGCTACGCTGCTATCTTTGCTTGCCATACACATATTGCTTTGCGTCACATTAGAAAAACTGTTTTATTATAACTTACTAGTATCTGCCCGAGCGCTATTTATAGTTATTTCTATGGAAATGTTTCAAGGCTATCTCTATAGCATGTTAACTGATTTATGGGGTGAAAAGAAGTCTATGTCTTATTCCAGGGCTACGTCTATTGAAAATTTCAGCCCGATCCGTTTAGGTGTGTAGCGTGAAAAAGAAACAATCATCCATACAAACTTTCATAGCTTATGATTATTCCAGAGCTAGAAGTAAGTCTTTTCAAAATTTCAGCCGATCCGTTTGGGTGTGTAGCGTGAAAAAGGAACAATCATCCTTTACAAACTTCCACGTTAATACATATTAGTATGGATAGCAGTTATTCTAGCTACTGTAATGTCCCATTGGGCACTCAAGGCTCCCGCTTGTCATTGAAAAAATGTTCCAAATGATATAAAATGATAATCATACGTATTACTAGATTTATAATTACCAATTTTATGGCTATGTTATACCTACATTTATACTGACTGGTAGATAACTGCCTCCTGGAATATATTAACTAAAATCCAATTTAGGTATGTAGAACTCATGCTGAGGCAGAGCTATTTTGTTACAGATTTACTCTTCCCATTTTAGTATAAGTTCAGTATAATTTTCTAAAGTATACCTTCTGTGTAATTCTGTAAACAAATAAAAAAATATTCTATTCTATTAGATACTCAGCTAAGCTGTTCAATTACTTTTTACGAATTCGTTTTGATTATTGTGGAACCTATTAAGAAAGTAACATACATAATATACTTAGGTCATGAAATTGATAAAAAGAAATAAAGTTATTGATTTCTGATTAGTTTCTGATAAATAATTAATTAATTTATGTAAACCATCTTTTTGCTGAATCATCTCTTAAAACATCAAGCTGTAATTCCCACATCAAATGACAATCAAACGATAAGTCGTTTGTTCTTATTTTCAAATCCTATAAATATTTAGAGGCAATACACTGGAAGTGGCCTACATTTCATCAATCAATACTATGTAGGGCCTCCAAAAACTGCCTTGAAAAGAAATATCGTGCCTATTGATTATTCTGTTATAAAAGCGAAGTCAAACCAATACTGAAGGCTGTTGATATGAAACAAAATATCAATGTTATTATTTTGTAATGAAAGCCAACCATTGTAATAACTACGGTCCTAATAACGATGTAAATATAAAAACATTTTCCGTTTCTTCAAGGCTCTACATTTAATTTATGAAGCTAAATAAAAGTACGATGCAGATTATGCAGATAAGTACATAAAAATAAAATATAAACGTAAAAAAAGAAGCGTGTACGATTGTCTTATCAAAAATTCCGCTGTTTTCTCGTGGTCCCAGGATTTTGTCCCATTAATGGGACCACAAGGGAGAACTGTTTTGCGTAGTCCCATTATTGTGTACTTAATTACATTCTGTATATAAAAGTATGTGGTTACCAAAAGAAACAATGATAATAAAAGTAGCAACTTCCAGCACAAATTCCAGCATTAGGGTTTGTACTTTGTACACCTGAAAGCTTATTTAAAATTATAGTGCTCCCAGGATTCCCAGCAACATCCGACAAGAACATCTATCAGCGGTAACCCGGTCATGAACCCCGCCACAGAATATAGAGCAGTGTCTAGCGCACACAGAATATAAAGTAGTTTGTTACTGCGGCTCGATACTCAGACAACTAGGCTACGTGGTACCTACAGCCAAACTTGGCTTAAGTAAGCTAAATTTGAATTGTAAACTGGGTGGTTGGGCGGCTACTTACAGTTCACTGTTTCTGTAGTTCCCTAGCGTTTTGGTAATAAAATAGTAATGAAATATTTTTTTACACTAGTTAAAGGTTATTTATTACTGTATACTGTTTTTTTTTCTAACAGTGACCATCTTAGACTTAATGATTTAGGGCTTGTATTTAAAAGGTCAATTCTTGTAAAGCAATTTGCGTTACAGCACAACGTAATTTCCAAGCTAAACTATTATATTTTCACAGGCTTTTGTTTTTCATTACCAGTTCTGAATTTAAAAACTCTGTTTTTGGTTTCCGTAAAAAGGTTTGTTATCACACCTCTGTCTAAAACGTACATAACCTAACTTTTTAATGAATTCTAAAAAGTATTTGTTATTGCTGTATTAAAAAAAAGATTCCATGACTACAGCTTAAAAGCTTACATAACTCTACCTGAATAATAAGTTACCTACATTTTGTTCAAACAAAGTAACCATTAAAGCTAATGAACAGCTGAGCTAAGCCTCCACTTTAATTAAAAACTGACGGATTGTGTCAAGAACAGGCGGGCTACACTCGTGAGCCCAAGCCCAAGTTCCAGTTTACGACGTCTATGCCTTACGAGCTTATGACACAGAACTTCCTAGGGTTGCCACGAATAATAAATTGGAGTCGTAAAATAAGCTTTTCAAGTTAAGTTATCGATATCTAGTCTGGAACTTTTTAACTCCATTAAAAGTTTGGCTTCCGCCGGATCTAGGCGCCTACGACTGCTCCTCTGTTTAGATTCTGTGTTTATTTAGTTCGTCTTCAACAGACTTATTACGATCATGTTTCTTTAAAAGTTGATATGAAACCTTATATTTATGTGAGAATTTATTCTAGATGAATAAATTATGATTTCATATCGTAATTGTATACTTTCACACTACCCAAAGGCGAAAGCGATCTCTAATCGCTATCGCTATTTTGTACACCCTTGTACAAATTTAGAGAAATTAAATAAACTAAGTTTATCGATCTATCTATATGCAAATATACTTTCCCATTATAGATGCAAGATCTAAACAGACAGTAGACCTACGAACTCTTTCGTGAAAGATCTAAAGGCGGACGAAAATTAAAAAGCACGCTGCGCAAGGAATAACAAAAAGTCACCGCGTGTCATATCAGTGTCATGTGTCAGTGGCATGGTGTCAGCCCTAGTTCGAGGAAGGGAATGAGAAAGCCCGGCGCCCGAGAGGCGACGCCGCGTCTCGAGCTCCCGTCAACCACAGTAAATAAAATGCTCCAGATTGCCTCGTCGGCTGACTGACCTGTATTTAGCGCTGATTCTTTCCGGGAAATCATAGACTCTTTTCCGCTTTGTGGAAAATGACTAAGTAAAGAGTTTTTATGTTGTACTCGTGTTTTTGACAGTTATAAGTTTTGTTTTTGTTTTGTCAGAAGTTTGAAAAGGAACGCGAGGAGCATGGCGCTTAGACTGCCATAATCAATTTAAAAATTTTTAGCCCCGTTTTTTTCGGGAATCACACTCTCTTCCGCTTTGTTGAAAATTACTGAGAATTTTTAGGCGTTTTTGAGTTAATACCGTTATTAAATTCGATTTGTTTCATCAGAAGTTTGAAATGGAACTAATATGGCGAGCGTGACACTGGCGTATTAGTGTATTAATGATAATGATTAAAAAAATATTTTAGCGCTTATTTTTTCTCGGAAATCAAAGACTCTCTTCCACTTCGCGGTAAATGACTCAGTAAAGAGATTTTATGCTGGAATTGAATTTTTGAAGGTTAAAGTAGTAGCTTTTACCTAATAAGTAAGGATCGAGTTTTTGACAGCTATTAGGAATATTAGATCATGTTTTATTAGATGTTTGAAAAGGAAATGCGAGGAGAATGACACTACCGTGTAGTCAATGAAAATTAGAAATAGCTTAAAAACAATATTAAGGTATTTTGGTAGGTTTATGTTTGCTTAATTTCGACCTAGATGGTCGCCTAAATCTTGGCACCTACTTACTATGTTTCAGTATTTGGTTTAATCGCTCTTATTTACAGCTTTGCTATAAACCGTATTTGCCACGCGATCGTAAACATATCCACACTATTCGGTTTAATGGGTTCTCCTTGCTAGATCCTTCTTTGATAGCTAGACGGCAGCCTAACATACTTAGCCATGCAGTAATAATTACCAATAGTGGTTCCTCATAGGTAAAATCTTTATTACAACGAAAATTACAATCAAGGAATTGAAACAAATGAAAACTATACCTATTACATATACAGAATATTTATGTAGAAACAATTAGGCTAACTGCAGACGGTTGGAAGCAGTCAAGGGATAGCTCAACTCATCCATATAAATACCAATCGGAAACGTCCCCAAGATACTGGCCGCATTACACCTGTATGGCAATGCTGTATGCAAAATCCACATAAAATATCACATCCTCATGAACAATCGGTGGACGATTTGTATTCACTTTTGGATTAGGAACCAGTCCAAATCACAAATCGCATGGGTTTTTGATCAGCGCATACAAGAATCGAATTGCGTACATGCGTTATCATGCATATGAACCTAGTCACGTAGTCGGGTAAAAAGATTTGCCAAAATCACACAAAAATATTATAGCATTTATTATTAGTCAATAAAGCTGTCGAAATAAAATCCAAGACTTCTTAAAATTTAAGTCCTGTTGTAAAGATCCTCCACTGCATAGCTAAGTTGCGACAAAATTATCATGAAAATACTTAAACCAGTGTACTAAATGCAACTAAGTTATTTCATACAACCATAACTTTTTGACTGCCAGATTTAACTACAGCTGTTATTACGACACAACTAGACTATCATTTAAACCCCCCTCCCTTCCCCTCAACTAAAGCGTATTGTGATGCTTATTGGACTTCTTCTTCCTATAAAAACAATTTTACAACAGAAAAATATTAGAATTTGTTCAATAATTTGGAATTATTTGGTGATCTTAAAATCAATTGATTATGTAGAGTACCTAGAGCAACAAAACCGCGAATAATTAGAATCATCAATGTATTATTCAAAGTAAAAAATACGAATTATTAAGCATAAATCTTAGCGTACCTACTGGTAGATCTTGATCACATTCGATCGAATAGCACCAGCTTTCAAATAAAAAAGCCAACAAAATGGCTCACAGAAAATAGATCATTAGGTACTATTCTTCCTAATATTATAAACGCGAAAGTTTGTGTGGATGTATGTATGAATGTTTGTTCCTCACACAAAAGCTATTAACGGATCGGGCTGAAAATATACATTATACTCCTATTGTTACTCATCGCGTAGGTAAGTTTAGAGCGATTAGATGAGTTAATTTAAGAGCCATTTTACACAGCAAACAGACATTATCCTACTTATATTAAAAACGCGAAAGTTTGTAAGTATGAATGTTTGTTACTCTTTCACGCAAAAACTACTGAACGGATATGGATGAAATTTTGCACGGAGATAGGTTATAGTCTGGAATGACACATAGGCTATATTTTATCCCGGAATTCCCACGGGAACGGGAATTACGCGGGTGAAACCGCAGGGCGCTGCTAGTATTTGATATTAGTACATTGGGCGGAATTATCGTTTAGAAGCGATTTCTTACTTTGGATGGAAAGAAATAAGTGTATTAAGGCGAATGCTTCCAATGCGGCAGCGACTTTAGCGTTCGTGGAAGCGCGCGGTATGCAGACGTTGCCGATTGTTTAATTCATTTATTGTAGGCGTATCATTGTTGTGAAACACGAACCCTCCGTCTGTATCGGGAAAATGTTTGATGACGACCAAGTTCTTTGAAGCGAACGTTCATGAAGGTCGATTGCATAAGGTCGCATTTGATTTGTGACTTTCTATTTTAAATTTCGAATTTGATCGAGGCTGCCTTTATCAATAAGTAAGTTAAGAATAAGTATAAAACATGACAGGTTAGCTTTTTTAAGGTCATTAGAAACTTATCCTAATAAATAAATAAAAAATAAGATATTTTTTGCAGTGGGTACTTACCTTATTTTACAATACATACGTGGGTTAGGGAGGATCCATTCAACAAACATAATTATGCTTGTGAAAGGGATTCCGCTCTTGCCGGTGTTATATAGGTACGGTATACCTACATATCAATTTATAAAGATAAAAACAGGGTGTTTTACATAAATAAATCGGTAAATTCAATACCTAACTTCGGTTTTCCTACCATTGGTAGGTATGATAACATCTATAAGTGGAGTTTTACAATTCCTTACTTTTAAAAAATCACTGAGGTTCATTTAACTTAATTTCCCTTTAACCTCAGAACAGTAAAATCCTTTAACGATTCTAATGTTTAATACAGCAAGGTCTATATTTAATTAGCTTAAAATGGGCGAGACGATCCCATCCAAGACCGATATAATGGGCGAAACGAAACTTAAGTACACGAAAATTAATGCAAACAGTATGTTTCTACATGTTTTTTTTCCCGAATTTTCATTTCACCCCAGAAAGGGTAGTCAGTTAATTTAGTCATACCTACTTACATTAGAAACTCGATTCTCTGTGAAATTGATCGCGCTGCCTATCCGATCGGAAGAATATACAGGGTGTTACAATTAATTGAAGTCCCTCGTTGTAACCTGAGACGGTGGCGCGTGCCTGCCAGCCAGTTGGGTGAATTGACCATCTGGTAGGTAATTATGGTCATTTATTATACCTCAAAGGGCTTATCGTCACACCAATACAAAACAAAACACCTTATAAGACATGGATCAAATAAGCTACCTTTAGTTTGCCTTTAATTGTTTCAATTGTAATTATATTATAAGTATATAATTATATATATATGTATGTTTTAATTTTTTCTATTCCTTTATTGTCATTTTCTTTGTTAATAAAGAGTCTTTATAAGAAGAAAAAAATAAAGGGAAAGAAAAACAAATTTACATACTGAGCAGCATTATGCTAAGAGCGATCTCGTCGAGGCAACCTTTGGTTGGATACGATGACTTTTTACACGTATAGACGTATTATTAAAAGGTAATAGTCATTTAACAGTCAAGTTTTTATCGATTTTGATTATTTTACGTTTAATTGGGACACACACAGCTAAATAATTTTGTTAATTTGCCCACACAACACATGGAAAATAATACCACTAAAAACTCGGCTAAAACTCGGTTGTTATTTAACTGTATTGCCAAGTTGAATTCAATGACAGTGATAAATTCTTAGCCGAAATAAGCATTCCAGGTCAATAGGTAATCGTTTTATTTTAACCGACTGTCGTTGCTTTTACTGTATGTTGTAAAACGTATGTAGGTTTTAGCACAATATCATGGAGTTTAATCATTTATTTAAGAAAATTATACAAACTAAAATTCGCTAATATGTAGTAAATAATCTGGTAATCTATCAATAGGTAGGTACTGCTGTATTGCCTTTTTTTTAAAACAAATAACACATCTTTATTAACAACGAAAATAACAATCAAAGAATAGAAAAATTACAACTAGTATTTACAATTGAGCTAACTACAGACGATTGCAAACAGTCTAAAGGTAGCTCAATTGATCCATGTCAATACCAGTCGGGAGCGTCCCCAAGACACTGGCTGCATTACCACGCTGTATTGCCTTGCTTTTATTTCAGAAAATGAAAATAATAAATGAATACTTGAATTTTTAATTAAAACTAATCTAGATACACTGCCCTGCTGTATGTATGTAGGTATACATCATTAGATTACACGAAACGTCAAAATAAACTGCTAGATTATTGCAGAAGTTAATAATGCATGAAATCTTCAGGGTCTAGGGAGGGTTTCATGTCTTTCATGTCACTGCAGGTATCCCGATGCGTGACAAACCTTTATATGGTGGCCATAATCACTCCTAGTGGCACCAAGGATGACGTGTCAATGAGAAATTAAAGTTACTTTTGAAGTTCAAGAACACCTTGGCCTTTCCTATTATGGTTATGGGTGATTCTACGAAAACTCGTTTTATGTCTGACTTCTGTGGCACATTTTTTTTTGTTGAAATTGCACATAATGATGGTATATTCTAAATGAAAATTTAATTTTGAATTTTTTGGTAGTGAAGGGGACTTTATTGGCTTTATGGTTACGAAGTTATTCAATTTTAAAAATATGGTGTCCACGGAAATCAAAATTTATATCACCAAAATCAAATATGGGTTTGTTTATCAATAAAAATATGTGTTTTCGGTAGTAAGTAGATTATTAAGCTTCTTAAAACTAAGGACCAATTATTTGATGTTTGTAGTTTCAATCAGTTTTTACAAAAACACCTTTAAATCATTATTGTAAACATTTAGTTTCTAATCAGTTTATTAAATCACAAAGGTTATATTATATAAGTACTAGGTTTTCCAAATAATATTTATATCCTGTAAGACGTAGGTTTATGTACTATAGAATATCAATGAAAATGGAACTAAGGCAATAGTTTACATCTACATCGAGTTCACACAATTTTATAATCAGTTATGTTGCTAGGTTCTATTCTAAGGATGGAATTATAGATCAACTACTTATCAAAATAGGCTTATCCTATCCCACTCTTTTCTTATACTTAGAGAAATAGGCGTATAGTATTGAGTAAACCTGGCAGAAGTTATTTTTTTAATGAGATTAAAGTAAATTTTTAACAAAAGTCACACTAATAATGTTTATCTTTATATTAAAAATATTATAATTATTCATTTTATATTAATTATAAACTTTTATCCTAAAAAACATTATAAAATCATAAAAATATTATTATTGAGATGTTAATCAACCCGCAAAATCCACGGAAATCAGTACCACGGAAATCAAAAATAATTACAAAATCCTATAAATTTTCTTAATTTGCTGGTTTATTTTACATTGAAATATGCAGTCGAAATTAGGAACACAAAAGGCATAAATTATTGCAATTGTTATAACAATAGGATTAGTATGAACAAAGTTATAGTCAACATGGTAATCAGAATTTCTAGATACCAAGCCACGGAAAGTGATTACGTACCGAAATAACAGAGTGACGTGGAGACATACACCTTTATTGTACACACCACTGATGGGGCGTGACTGATAGTTTCTCTCAATCTAACAAATATTTACGCAGATATTAAAGTACAGTATTTATGAATAATTTAGTGCGCACCACGGAAATCAGAGCTAAACGACGGACGCGAAGTTATCTCGTTGTAACTTGTCAACTAAAGCTTAGTTTTGCGTAGTAATAGCGTCAAATAAGCAAGTAACTATCTGGGTTATTGTGAACCTATGTAAATTAGTACCAGAGTTTTTAGGAAATGATATAAAAATTTATTAACACAGGAACATGAGGTCCGGACGCACCACGGAAGTCATAATTACCAAGGATTTTATTGATTTTTACTTATTTAAAATAAGAATATTAAAAAACTAAAAAAGGCCCCCCCTATTATCTTTGTCTAATCTACTATCATAAAAAAAATCAAAGGGCTAGGGATAATTTTTGTATGATTTTTCGAGCCGGACATGTATTTTTGAAACCCGGGAGAATCACCCTTATACTAAAATTCTAAAAAATAATGACTACGTCTATTAAAAATTTCAGCCCAATCCGCTGTGCGATTAAACTAAAACCGCCCATCCAAATTGACATTCTTGAGCCATTTCAATGGCTATCGCGCGCGTCCTTTCCATACAATTTCAAATTACGAAGGCCATTATATGGGCTTTCATATTTCAATTTTGGATGGGTGGTTTTAGCATAATCGCACAGCCGGTCAGTAGTTTTGGCGTAAAAAGGCAACAAACATCTGTCTATTCATCCATCCAAACTTTCGAATTTAATAGTACCTATTAGTGTTATAACAAAGAGAGGAGACGTCGTTGGTTGCTAGGAGAGTTACTCGTAGGTAACTTATCTATATCTGCGGTATGTTAACTTGTAATAGCTATCAGGTGGTCATTGTATAATCAAGTAAATACCTAGGATTTGAACAAGCATTGCTTGAGAACGGCAAGTTCTCAAGCAATGTAACAAAACATCGCATGTTTAACTTTCTCGTCAGCAAAATACACATCGTACGATATTTGTGACTCATTATTTTGAGAGATCGTTCGATCTTGACGATTTCCTAATGCGAAACGATACATCAACACTTTATAATAAATGTTTATTACGGGTTTTTATGTTGCATGCGCGTTTTGGCTCTTTTGTCATTGAGAATGTAATCAAACCAAAATAATGTACCGACATACTTTATTGAAAACGAAATTTACAAAGAAATTAAAGAATATAAATAGGTAAAACGAAAATTACAATCAAGGAATTAAAACTAGTATTTACAATTGAGATAACTGGAAATGGTTGCAAACAGCTTAACTGATTCATATCATTCGTAATAAGAACCTGTGTTTTTTGGCTCTTCAGTCTGCAGCGTCTTTTTTTTAACTATGCAATTTAAACCACTCGCTAAAATGTAAATTTAAGCACAAGACGTAGATCTACATTATGCATGCAAGATTTTGGAATATGAGGTCGGTTAATAAGCCACCACCGGTGGGGAAGGTCACAGAATAATTCGTTACAAAGTAACCCCTAACGTACCCTAACTAACAACTAATAAAGTTTCAATTTACCACTTCTACAAAGTAGTATGGTAGCACCTATATATTGAATGGGCTATGCGTAAAACTTAGTGTGTTTTTAGAATTATTAACTTTGTGACAAAAAACATTTTCAGTTATATTTCCAGCAAAAAGTTAATATCAAAATTTTTGACCACATTATTTTGATTGATGAAAAGATCACGGAATAGAAATACCAGCGTGTTAAAAACGTTCTTTTTCAACTCCATCAATAGTAACAAGAGCTAACTTACAAATTATTTATAATTTTTTTTAAGGATATTTTATTTTGGATTAATTGATTCATGGGAAAAACTTAACATTAAAATAACCCAAACCGTTTTCACGCATACGACGAAATAAGTATCCAGAAATATTAAACACAACTATTCATAACTGAAAAGTCGCAAATCATCACTGCATAGTATAAAACAAAGTCGCTTTTTCTGTCCCTATTTCCCTTTGACTGCTTAAATCTTAACTAAGCAACGGATTTTGATGCGTTTTTTTTTAATAGATACAGTGATTCAAGAGGAAGGTTTATACGTATAGTAAAACCGTGCGAAGCCGGGGCTTTAGGGTTGCTAGTTTTTTAGGGTTGCTAGTTTTATTATAAAATTTACCCTGCCTTAATCCTCCACACATGCACCTCAGAAGGTAGTTATTAGAAGTGGCACAGGCCAACACCGGCTGTCGGGGTGGCGACCGGTGCTCCCACGACAGGTGGTGGACACGCGCCGGTGGCCACCGCTCAGCCGCCGCCGACTGCCATATCGTACCAGCTTACACTCCTAGCTTTCGACATTACCGCTTTTGAACTTTCTCAACTTTTATAACTCTACCTTGACTTGAGGAAACCATTGAAACTGTGTTGTTGATTGTGGTATGAGCAGAATTTAGCTAACGTTCTATACGATCTACTCTTTCGAGAGTACAAAAATTTGTTTGTTTGAATTTGTGTTTATGATGATAACCTATCTATCAAGCTCTGCATTTCTTGAGGATAGATAATGCTGCGTGAATTGTCCAGAATTATTAAATTAATAAAGAAATTGTATACCTTTTAAAACTCTTTCTTAACTCCGAGTACCAGGGGATAATAATGAATTGAGTATGAGTCAGGAGACTGAGAATGTGATGGTGTAAAATGGTTTCTTTTCTCTCTCTCTGTCACTAGACAATACCGTTTAAAGTAGGTTCTACTGCCTAAAAATAAGTTATATATAAGTTATATGTCTGAATCAGCGATTCTGGTCTTGCTCTATGTTCTGTTCGCATATATTGCAATTCTGTATCTATGAATTTATTTACACTATATCAGAGTATATTGTTACTGTGTTGTTATACTAGCTGTGTCCACGGCTTCGCTCGAGTAGAATTATTTTTGCGTAAAACTATTATTCTGCTTATTCTGCTATTCGGGACAGAGACGGATCCAAAAAATCTAAAAAGATCTCAAAATCGATTCAGCTATTAATGAGTTATGAAAGGCGTTACTAACCCGACTTTGTTTTAAATAAATATATTTATTTTAAGGTAAGTAAAATATGTATAATTAATAACAAAATAAAATAACCTATTTTATACATATTTAAAGATTTTAATTAAATTTGCTAGATACATAATTAGATAGACCGGTGGGAGAATTGTTCAAAAAGTATCTCGATTATCAGTGCATCTGTCCAACAATGTTTGGGTAAGGTTATAAACTAAAATCCCCATAGGTATAAATAAACGCTTAACAAAGGTCCCCTTGTAACTAATCCGTACATTCCGTACGTACCCTACTCCGTTATTCTACATCCTATTTGTGATTCCGATATCTTGTTGTCCTTCAAACATCCTTTACCTTAGATTTGCAAATAAATATCCGGTGTTATAAATATGAAACGAACTGCCCGTATTTACAAGCAAATATATTTATAGAGGACAAATACATACCTCTCTGCCTACCATAGAATATCTATTGAGAATTTGCACTCTCTGAATGAATTCTAATGTACCAAATCCCACTTTAATGACTTGCCTAGACTTAGAGAACAAAAGACGCGATAACGAAGATCAATATGCGTCAAATTCCAGTAAGTAATTAAAATGTATTTTTCCTGGTTTTGGAAATAGCAAAACTCCTGTTATTTATCCTGTATAAGACTGCTAGGTTTGCTAGACTGGAAGGTTAACTTCAAAGCAAAGGCGAAGCGTTCAAAGATCTAAAATTAGTAAAAGCTCGCAATGCAGCTTGGATGCAATAAAAGTTTCAGATAAAACTTGGTGCAGTAGATACTCCACTGCTTTTCGCGGAGCATTGACCTATAAGTTTGACCTTCAAAAGCACGTCTGGCCATGTCTTTGACATTTTGAACTTGACAGTGGGCCACGGCTAGAGACAGCCTAATCTGTGCAAACAGCACGAGAGATAACGATATCGTACCATACCTCACGTGTGTGCGTCCACTATTGTGTTTGGTAGAGTAGGTGTCGTGTTTCCCTATAAACTTACAACACTTCTTTGTTGACGAAGTTTTGACATTGTAGGTACATACTTACTCTACCCAGCTACTAGCGCCAGTCAAGAACCATTCATTTGGCATTTAGATAGATTAGACCTAAGTTTCTTAAGTTTTTTTAATAGAATTATACACCACATGTCAAATCTAAGGCTATTCACATTCACACACTGTACGTACAGTAGTTAACTTGCATTATGTATGTATTTTTATATTTATTATGTATTTAACAAAAAAATAAAGAGAACGGTTCTGAAATACTGAAAAGTATGAAAGAAAGATAACACTCCCAAAGGCGCCGGTGCGACGGCGTCTTCAACATCAGCGCCTAAACGACTGCATTTAAATAAACAGGGGACCCCAAGCGTACATTAAATCATGAGACGGCATTATTAGCCTGCACAATTTATTGGCTGTCAAATAAAAAGATTGTACGAGTATTGAGTATTGAACAAACATGCGATACACTGGTTGTTGTGACGAAGGGTGCAACCTGCCTGTTTGAATCAACCCCTGGCAAAACTCGAAAGTCCCGAATGATTGAAAATGAAAATTCAAAACATTGAAAGTCATTATTAGCGATTGTTTTTTTGCACTGTCACTCAGTCACAGATAGGTAGGTTCGTACTTATACCTAGTACTTCTTTTAGTATTTAAATATGGTTGTTATAGCTGTTGTAGGTACCTATATCTCCTCAAATATAAGTCATCGCCAAATTAGACAATAATTTGAAGGTTTTCGCCCTAATTTTGGGATGAAAATGAAACAAGGCCTATAAATATAAAATCCCAACGATATTATTCACATTTTTGATAGGTAACTACGCAAGTAATCATATTGAAAGTACCGCAAGGGTCCCTCTTTAGGGAATGGGAAAACCTGTCCTTGAAGCCCTTGGGAATAAATTACTCCAATTTGGCAGACCGATAAACGCTTCAATTTGGTATGACGATACCCAATTTAGCCAATAACATGAAACAATGTTATATTTTGTGAACCAACTCAAAAGGATAGGTACTTTGGATTTGACAAAATATAACGTTTTTTGAATACAATTATTTTCAAACGTTAGAAAGTTATTTGGACAAGTCAAATATTTCTAATATATATAGTTTATTAAAAAAATCATTTTATAATTATTTGTTAATTGATTATCTCTTGAACCTTTTATCAGCAAAGATAGTTAACGTTTTTCGCTTATCATTGTGAAGCCATCCAAAATATGGTAACACTCCTACTAATAGATTGAGGCTTTTGAGGAACTTAATGAAGATTGCACTAAAGTTAAGGAGCTTGATCACAGGTTGAATGGTGAGCGAGACGGCCTAATAGAAGGTTGTACCGTACGTACCTGTAAATATTTAATACACCATTATTCTGTACACCGTTGCGTGTGTTAACTACACACTTCCACCCTTATTACGTATGAATAAGGCTGAATATTTTAAGTAATTGGCCATTCAAAAGGGTCTGGAAACCGGCTGGTCGATATTGTACTTTTGTGAACACGTGCATTCGTCGCCAGGCAACGCAATATATATGCTTTTACCACTTGCCCAATCTATTAAGTCTTCATGCTCGATAAATCCTTATTCATTAAAAATACTTTGCAAGCTCATTTTAAAAAAATCCCAAAAAATATTCGTATAAATAACTGCTGAGTCATCACGTTGGCCCACTCTTGGATGTAGGCCTCTCCTCGCCTTTTCCACTCCTCGTGATCTTGGGATCTTCAACTTCTTGATTATGGCTCTGCGTCTGGTTTAGGGATCTTAAGCTAAGTCAAAATATTTCTCAAGAAAACTATCTTTAGACTGTTTGCAACCGTCTGCAGACTGCAGTCAGCTCAATGGTTTCAATTGTATATACTAGTTGTATTTTTTTCTCTTCCTTGATTGTAATTTCCATTGTTAATACTTAATTACTACATATACAATATACATAATTTTCGTACCAAATTTGTACAAGCAGGTATATTCTGCTTGGATTACAAAATTCTGAGCATCGAACAATGATCACAAATAAATTTTATGCTTTGGGATATAATAACCAAAAGTAAAAAAATATTTAATAGTACAATTTTTAATCCTACGATTACCAATATCTCAACTTTGGGTTTCAGATTTATCGATTGGGCCTGTTCAGACTGACTAATATGATCTTTACGCTGCAAATAAACTGATGTTACATGATCCTGCATTTCTATTGTATGTAACCAATTAAGCATTCTCAATCATTTAAGAAAATCTGCAACACAGCAAAATGCCTGTTTCTGAAGTAAATAATAATAAATTCATGTAATAAAATAAAAGAAACATGGTGACAAAGGTAAGCTCAAAGAAGGCTCATGTAATCGATTTCAGAGCTCTCTAAGTTTTTCAGTAGATGTCTGTATCGAGGTCATGGCAGATTTAGTGGCAGCGCCGCAGTGCGTCCAATGCGACACCTGCAACCTCTCTGCACTTATCTCATAGAATTGTGAACCTCCAGGGCAATGCTGATGCGCTGCGCCAGATACTGGAATACTGGATTATTCCAGTATCTGGCGCAGCGCATCAGCATTGCCATACAGCGTGGTATTATTGGTAATGCAGCCAGTGTCTTGGGGACGCGACGACTAGTATTACCATAGATCAGTTGAGCTACATTTAGACTGTTTGCAACTGTCTGCGGTTAGTTCAATTGTTTTATTTATTTCTATTCCTTGATTGTAATTTCCCTGTAAACGAATGACATCGAAAAGTCAATTTTATTCCATATACTATACTACTCCTACATGGATACCCTCAACGTTTAACCGTGGCTGTCAGTTCATTAGGTATCTAATTGTTTCGTATCGGGATACCTATGCGAAGCAATTTTTTTTTTGTGAGGTGCATAGGGATTTTGAAAACCAAATACCTAAAAGTTTCTACAACCAGTTTAGAGTTAGGTTAGGTAGAGTAGGTTTAGGTTTAATTCTCATAATAGGTTAGGTAGAGTTAGGTTTTGTAATTCTCATAATTTGTTTATTACGTCCTCGAAAAGTTTAGAAGAGCCTCGCAGTGTCTCCTTAAAAACTTGAATCAGATTATAAAAACCAAAAGAAAATTAAAAATTATACCAATATAAAAATTTTGCTTTGTTATACATTTATTTAATTTAGAAAATACCCTAAGCGCGTGCTTAAGCATTATTAAAACAAAACTAAAATAAACCAATATACAATTTTTCAAAAGAAAATGTAAAACCACCAATGGATAACGGCTAGCTAGACCGTGGAAAATGTTTAAATATTAAAGCAAATATCAGCCTTCGCCGACGACAATCGATCACCTGTCCGATAGTTTAATGGTAATAAATACCTGTTATTCCTTGCTTGTTACTTGATACCAACCACCATCATACAAGGCATGTATGTATCGCGACCATAACGAAGGAAATATCTTTATAACTTATTAGTTTTTAATTTGATTGTAAGACTATATGACATCGCGTACCTAAAAATTATCTCTCTTTGCAATTACTTTTTAAGACCTGTCTACGTATTATTCACCAATTTTAATACTAACTTTTAAGTTGGATCGGAATCCATTATTACCTTTAATGGGCATTCCTTAAATATTTTTTCTTGCGTGAGCATCACGATAACGTTAACAAGCATGTCAGTCATACGTAACAACGACGGTAACAAACAACCCAACAGGGCCCGTGGGTCCATTAATAAACCGTGAAGGCAGCTAAGACCCAAAACTACTAAAATAGTAATAAGAAACTGTTCCACTGAGCTTAATTTTCTGGGAAATACCTAACCAAGTTTTTATTGCCAAGTGCGATTTGCGTACGCTATTTATTATTTATTTATTTATTTAGTTATAGGTATAAGAATATTTCACGACTCTTAAATTGGGATATCGTCGTTTTCAACAAACTTAAATAAAAACATACCGTTTAAAAGCAGGTAACAAACTCAAATCGAGATCAAAATTCGGTTATTTTATAAACATTTCTCATTTGCATTAAACCACTATTTTTCATCGAACCTCGTTTTTATTATCGAAAAATAACTATGATTACATGATATTAAGTTGCTGAAAGTTAATCTCTTGCTTGTTTTTCATGTAAAACTGAGATTAAAATTCAGATATTTTGCTTTAAATGAAATTCAAACATAATATCTAGTTTTATACATGAATTTATAGGGGAAACTCTAGGGTCTGCCTACTCCGAGAAAAGCCTCGCAATTTTTTCAAGAAAAATAAACTGCAGTTAACTTAATTGAATAACCATCAAAATAAATTGGAATGGCTAAAACTTGCAAAAGACACCCCTCTCTGGAACTGTGTAAGGGCATGGCTGGCTATATCTACGTAAGGGCATTGAGGTTTTCCCGCACGCGACCGCTTTTTTATTATTATTTCCACCGAAGAACGATGAACTTTAAAGATTTAGCTTTTTATGCTACGGTTTGCTTGCATGCAGTCTTGGGCATGAAACTTACAACTGTTATTAGCCGATTTCGAAAAAGGAGGAGTTTTTATGTCCGACTGTACTTGTTTTTGTTGTATATTTGGTCGCCGATATCTATGTCAATTGTGGAATGATTCTGATGATTCTTTCTGATTTGTTTAGATAATTATTCCGCAGTGATCCCATTAGAAATTTAAATCCCGAGAGACCTATGCAAAATTTAAGTAAATTTTTAGTATCTGCCCACAAGTTGCAATAATAGATTTAGCTGGAACCACAGTAGAGTCAATAGCGTCTGAGAACTCTATAGGCCGAGTCAATAGATCGATGGCCTCACAGTTTGGAATACTTATTTGTATTTATTTTCTTCATAGATAGCAGTTCCCATGCTCTCACAGTTCCTGGAAAATGTTTGGGAACAAAAAAAACAATACAAATAAAAATCTAAGGCTGGAATTTTCACAGCATCATCTAGCCCTAATATCAGCAAAGCTTGTGTTATGTGTACTAGCTAGATAACTGATATCCAACTTAACTGATTACTTGGTGAATGTAAATACATTCATCATCATCATCATCATCCTATTAATCCACCGCTTCAATTGCCATATTGAGCGCTAAAGCGCACTGTCTTCAGATTTCCGGATCCATTCTGCCTTAATAGGTACATTTGTTAAATAGATATATTTTTATTATACATAGAAAACACACAGAGCACTCAGAAAACTCATTTATATCAATCATACACCTATCTAGAACATACTCAATACTTTTATGCTTAAACATGGAGCTTATGTGATGAATGCATTGAACGCAAAAAAAAATATATTTAGGTATTACAAATCACCTTTAAGATTGTATTAGATTTAATAATAATTTCTATGTATGAGTTTTGTGTTCTCTAAATAAATAAGACGAAATGCAATACAATACAAAACTATATTAGCCCTATCTACATAATACACTGCATGACTAAATAATTGTCCAACGATGTGCCTACAATATTCTTAAGACGTCTGTTTCAACCATGTTGTGCTCAGTCCAGTAAGTACTTCTTTATCTATGGATTATTCTCTTCAAACAGATTCTAGATAAGATATCCGAACAAATACCACCATGTCTAGGTTTCATGATAACAGGAATATTAATTATTAATTCTACTAATGAGAGAGGCAAGCAAAAACAAAAAAAGATTTTTATTTACAAAGATCTCAATGGCAAGTGTACTCGTACCAACGACCGATGTGGCGCGGGCGAAGGTCCGCCTGCGAAACGACATGTTTCGGATTTGATTCCCGCTTTGGAATAAATGTTTGTACGATCTGTAAAATATTTCTTCCGGGGTTCTGGGTGTTTTTTATGTATACTAAATATATCTATCTATCTTCTATGTATTCCATTAGGTATTATTTATTTAAGTGTCTCTTTCACACTACAAACCTACCACATCGATCTATGGATTAACCTAACCTAACCTATTTTTTTAGGAAACTTATAATACTGGAAATGTCATCCCTTCGATTTCTCATACATAACATATTATCATGGGTCATGCCAGTTTAATAAGTTTATCTACCTACTTCCTAAAAAAGCTTCAAAGATATAATCTGATACGTATCTCTATAAAATTATTTTAAGTATTGAAGTAAAGTACAAGTAAGGGAACAAAAACAAAGCATGAGGTGAAATTCTACCATTTACCTTGGTACCTTGGATATATAGGAACTCAATCTAACTATACGCATATTGAGATGTAACGACAATTTAGACTTCTTAGACCTAGTAACAGAAGACGATAAATGCTGCGGGAGAATCTTACGTAAGGCGGGCGGCGAAAAAAAGCATTGTACTCAGAATGAAACAATATTTTAGTCCATAATATATAGAATAAGTATTATAGAAACTCACAAACATAATGCGATGTTTTTCACAAAAACGAATTAACGACATCTCACGAATTATTACTCGAAAACTACAGGTTTAGTTAATTATCTTGGTCAAACTTACATGCAGTTTGCATGTAAGTTTGACCAAGATAATTATACTACCAGTTATTAAAAAAAATAATGGTTAAAATGAGCTCACCGAGAAAAAAGTATTGCTGTAACACATAAAAAATGAAGCCGATTTGAAAACCGCCTCCTTTTTTTTTAATTGGATAAAATAGGTATTTTGCTTGCCGTCAATTCTTCGTGGAAATTTTATCGAAGTTAGTTTTACTGAAATCGGAAATATTCACGTAACGTGAAAATTTACTTGGAACTTGGTTTTATCGAATATGAATACCAATGACTTTCTTTTTACGATTGCGTAGAAGAAATTTCCGGAATCGCCTGATGCTCTACTTCGATAAATGTACGCTAGCAGTCTAGGTCAAAGGGTTTCAGTGAAAGAACATCAATTATTTTAGTAGGTTTTAGTTCTAGTGCTTAGTTTATTAGATGATTAAAATCAATTGATTATACGATCGCATATTTAAATTATTAGTTTAACTACCATAACAGCCTTAAAAGACGCGCTAATCGGAGAAAAACACCTTTTTTGGTTTGTCCGAATTTTACACAAACCATGTCACGTTTATGGTAAGAAATTAGAAAAACTTATTGGTAACTATACCTATTTGTTAGCCTGAAATACTAGGATATACTAAACTATAGTTTCAGGCTATAAAGCCTTCATAAGCGGGCCTTCGATGAAGGTAGCATAGGTTTGTAGTGGACGGTATAAACTGCGGGAGGCCTATTAGATATTATAGGCCTCTCGAAGTTTTTGCAGTACCTAAAACCGGCTGCAAATGACCTGTACCTGAAGAATCTTTTTTATAGGTATTCAAAGTATAATTTTGCATAAAATGACTTCGATTACAAATTATCATCATAGGAAAAGGAACGCGTTGAAATCTTTTGAATGGAAATTTAGTAGGAATTTTTCGTCTTCGATCAAAAATATTAAAAGGCAAGTAGATATCTGATTTCTGATGGTATGATAATTAAAATCGTCACAAAATAAATTGCCGAATATTTTTAGGGTACCTAAGTATTACGTACCTACTCTAAAAAATATTCGGTAATATCCTTCTTAAGTATTTTAGACCCAACAAATGTACATGAGTATGTTATAGAGGTATATTCTAAATAACAAGTGTGCCAAGTTGGTAGCCTGAGTAGAAGATTCGGGGATTTCAACTACGATGCAGAGTGTGGATCACGGGCAAGAGCAATAAGAAGAAAAAAATTGCACTTTTAAGATAGTATTTTTTCGGCTGTTTCGTTTTCTTCATTTGACCAGCAATGGCGTGATTAAGATCAATATTTACGCAAAGTGTCACTTCGGTGGTGTTATTACGTAATGCGTCGGTTTGTTTAGTGGCAGTCCCGCGCCAAGGACGGGCCTCCAGGAGCCGGCTGGCGACGAGCCCCTGCCGCACCATTTACACCTACAACCTTCGTAGGTTAGGCACCGACTACCCTCGCTAATAGCTACACATCTAACACCACACTTATTGACAAACACTAAACGCTGAAAATAATTACACTCGTAGTAAAGATAAGCGTGAACACCAAACGATTAAGAAACTATTAAATCACACATAATAATGGCACCACGAGGAAAAGATCGATTAAAATAATACAATTAAAACAGACATCAACCCTCGACGTCATTACCTCCAGCACCTAGGCGAGGGGTCGAGGATAACGATCACAGGCACCCGGCTGTCATGTTCTTTGGAATACTACAAAAACGTGAAAAGTTAGGCTTCAGGCAAAGGGGCTGCCGCGATCAGCTGTGTGCCGGAGTTAGGGAGTATTTATAGGTATAGTGTAATGGAGAGTGGTACTCACCGGCTGCGATGGTCAGCCACCACCAGGTCCAGCATGCGGCCACGAGCGCCCGAGCGCCGGCCATCTCTAGCGGCAGCGCATGACACGCGCGCTCTCGCCGGCCGCCCCGGCGGACTGCCGCCGCCCGCTGGATCGATGCCGCCTCGCGCCTCTCGGCACACGCACCCTGTCCCGTCTGCGATGGACTCCGCCCCCGCGGCACCCTCGCTACGTGCTCGCTACTATTTTCCGAGTTTCCGCGGCGAGCGCGCGCGCTGCCCTCCTTTCCTACGATCGCTGCCCGCCCCGAATTGATTGTGCTTGTGACCGTCCTTTTTCAGTACTACTTTTAGGTCACTTACGCCGCAGTCACAAGCTTCATACTAGCCAGAGCCAAATATGTACCTAGGCCATCTAGTATTAAGTACTAGAACATAGTAGGTAGCAAATCTGCACCAATAAATTTATTTGTCCCTGGTGGTATTATTAGGTAAGGTAGGTAGGTACCTTTATAGAGATGATCTTATTATTCTTCTTCGATATATTTGAAAAATATTCGGCACCAAAGGATGAATGGAATAGTACCTAGACCTACCCAGAGCTACAACACGTTTCTTTCCTACCCAGGTGGTTAGGTTACCTACCTACGTAGATTCTAGGTATTTGTTTGTTCAACTGGAAGCCTCTAATATTTTAAGTACGTAGGTACCTACGTAATATATTAAATCTTCATCTAAAATTCTAAGCAGTCTGGGATAAGTAAGTACCTACCTTAGCACCTACTATGGCTATGCTAAGTATGATCCGCCTCCTATAATTATATGATTCCATAGGGTGCAATCTTCACTACATAGTATAAAACAAAGTCGCTTTTTCTGTCCCTATGTCCCTTTAAATGCTTAAATCTTTAAAACTACGCAGCGGATTTTGATGCGGTTTTTTAATAGATAGAGTGATTCAAGAGCAAGGTTTATATGTATAATAAAACCGTGCAAAGCCGGGGCGGGTCGCTAGTTATATATAAAAATCAATTGCTGTTCGTTAGTATCTATCGCTAAATCTCGAGAACGGCTTATCGGATTTATCTTATCTTGGTCTTTAAATGTTCGTGGAGGTCTAGGGAAGGTATAAAAGGTGAGAAATATTCTAAATGCTTAATATATAATGCACCATACATCATTGCACCCGTGCGAAGCCGGGGCGGGTCGCTAGTTATAAAATAAATACATGTAGTTATAATAACGCTTGTGCAAAAAGAAACAAGTTGTTTCTTTTAGACTACTAAGTACACGTAGTATTAAAGTGCCTATTTGTATTACTTAGGTACTACTTACATAAGAATGTTGATAAAACGCTGAAATTAATACTTTTACCCTGGTTTTGAAAAATATACAACTCAATAATTATTTTCAGCAACATTTTTCATTAGAGCTACAAAAAAAGATACAACTAACCCCCTTATTAATAAATGTTGAATAGGTATTTATTGATTAAGTAATTATAATATACAAGCGACCCGCCCCGGCTTCGTACGGTTTTATTATACGTATAAACCTTCCTCTTGAATCACTCTTTCTATTAAAAAAAACTGCATCAAAATTCGTTGCGTAGTTTTAAATATTTAAGCGTACAAAGGGATATAGGTACATAGGGACAGAGAAAGCGACTTTATTTTATACTATGTAGTGATTAGAACCGCAATTAAGAAGCTTCTAGCTGGACTCTCACAGGGAAAACGCAAGACTCGAGTGACATTTTAATACGTTGTCGTAACAAGAAAAAAACCTTACCTACATTTTCATTTACTACATTTGCATACTAGCATCTACCCGCGGCTTCGCACGCGTTACTTTTATGGAAACATTTTAAGGCTAGGTATAACTATCCCATGGGAACTGATTTATGGGATAAAAAGAGGAACAAACCTTCATAGAGCCATACAAACTTTCACTTTTATATTATTAAATAAGGATAGATAATAATTAATGCTTTATTTCATTAATAATAAGTATATAGTTTAAAATTTGACTTGTATAAGTGCTTATTTTGTAAACCTTAAGAAAAAATAATGATTTAAGTTTATAGGTAGGATTCACTGAGATTTGAGGTTTATAAAGATATAAGTTAGTAGATAGAACTACCGAAACGAAACGACTACTACGAAAAGAGGCGAATAGATACCTATGTGGTGCTTTTCTACAGAACGATCATGATCATGATGATGATGCCATTAAGTTGCACGGTTAACTTCAATTTCTAACATTGTAACGTGCCGCCGTTGGCGATCAAGTTTGGCGGTGGATGTTGCTAGATGGGCATTTTCGTAGAAATTTGTCCCGGTTACAAAATGGAGTGAAAAAAATAAAGATCATTTTAGGAATATCTTACTTATTTAAAATGATTCGCCTTTCCTTAGAGATTTATGTGATAGCAGCAAAATAACAAACAAATAGCATTTTCAAAGGATATTTAACTTTTAAGAGATCAGGAGGTACACCAGGTTTCCATTTGGTTACTTTTTTTAAAATCAAATAAAATAATACCACAATAATCCTCAATGAATTTAATATGTTTAATTGCTTTAAAAACATGATATTGAATAGAAAATAAAACCTAACGGTGAAGAAAAGCATTCGTTATTTTTATTTAAGCCAGAACATATCCACTTTGTTACTTTTGGGAAACTTTGCAATGAAAACATTGTGTTTTAAGCATGGTAAAGCAGTCCCAGGGACCGCATTTTTTTTCATCGAATAGCTCTTGTAATACTACAACAAAAATAAAAAAAGTATCAGCGAGTGCCCTTTAAAAAAATTGAGAAAAAAATTATTTTCCCAATTAAAAATATGAGACAGTTACAAAATGTAAAGGAGGCTTTACAATGTTCGAAATTTTTCTCCTGAAAATCTATTATTCTTGTAGTTTTACTTTTTTCGGTATTTATTATTCCTAACACATTAATCAGAGAAATGTTGTGTCGTGGTTTATTTGTCGTGGGTTCTTCATCTTCATCAAGTGCTTCATCACCACAAAATCGTAATTTAAACATCAATAAAACTTCTAGATTTAAATTTAAATTAAGATTTTTTTCATTTTTTTTTTAGCGTATAAACGATTTCATTTTTGAAACCTCTTTTAATCAAAAATTTTATATATAATATCTTTGGATATAATACGCTAGAACTCTTTGATGCTTTGTCAACAATTACTGGGTGAACTTGCCTTTATATTTCCATTTCGTAACTTTATCATTCCACATATACGTAACCAAACAAAATGGAAGTAACGTTTCTACGTCACCCGATCTAAAATTGCGTCTATTTTTATTTACAAACAGTTGAGACCTTTGGAGACTCAATAATTCATTTAACACATTATACAGTAATCATTTCGTTACTTTTATTTTACAAAAACTCAAGCCTTATCAGTCTAAATCGCAGTTACAAACTGGAAGAAAAAAACGCCACGGTAACGCTCTGCAAGTTCAGACACGAATAATGACAGAACGCTCTTTGACAACCAATTTTAAACTGGTGGTATCGATGAGTCATGTTACCAGGAATAATAAATTATGTGATAACAGTAGTTTTTTCAAAATAATACGGAGATATTGCAGTTACAAAATGGAATTTCCACTTATGTCCAAAATCATGGGACACAATTTAATTGATAAAAAGTTATTATTTTTGTATGAAAAGTCCCGCATTTTACGTTTAAATATGATGGCCTTCATATATTTAAACATAAATAATCCAGTTTTAGCCTTCATCCAAACCGAGTTAAAAAATAATCTAGAGTCAAAAGTCGGTCCACCGCTGTAGGACAACCATTTTTAAGGGGTCTCGGAAGCTATTTTACTCTTATTTTTCAATTTTTTGTATTAAAAAAGTTCTAATAATATGTTTTTTTATCGCAAATAAAACTATAAAACATAAAATAAGGATTTTTATATCTAGCAATGGACTAGTTTTTATGAAAAGTATTAATGAACTTGTAGGACACCTAAAAAAACGCAGGGACGTTTTTTAAAAAAAATGCCCAGATGGTGAATGTCAATGTCCACCATAATGTCAAAATGTCAAATTGTAAATTTTTGTTTATTGTATGTACCCCAGCTGTTATTTTGAAAAGGAGTAAAATTAAATTATTAACTTTGGTTTTGCTTGTTACCTTTTGAGAAAAACATTGAAATCCGAAGTTTTCTGTAGTTGATTTGTCTTATATCTGGTTCATCCATGCTCTTGCATGTACCTACTAAATTTACAACGCTGATATAGTGAAAAAAATCTTAATAAACCTCATGTTGATTGATCGTTGTTGGAAATAACAATCTACGACCTTTTAACTTTAGTTATGAAACGTAAAGGTACGAATTATTTAGTAACTCGCATATGAACCTAATCATCCCGCCTAGGGTATATATGTTCCTTGCTAATCATCGAGCTCGACTACGTAAAAATAAATTAATAATTCTGGTCAATTCTCACAGCATCCTCTATTCCCAAGCTAGCTAAGCAGAGCTTTTACTAGGGGTACTAGTACATTTATTTAATTATTTTATAAGTGATTTACTTAATAGTTACCAGGGTTGACGTAAATCATTCATACTGAATACAATAATATTAATGCATACCTACTAATTTAATTTCAGATAACTGATGCAGCTATGCTACAGTTGGGATATTTCTATGCATAAAGAATATTTTTTAACCTAAAATGATGTCTGTACAGCGGGGTTTCTATGATGTTCTAGTCAATGCCTGTGCCAAATACCCCTCCAACATAGCTGTTAAGTATTATGACAATGGTTCCTATAATACTCACACTTATTCTGAGTTATATGGGGTTTGTGAATACATGTCCCAAAATCTACAGCAAATGGAATGTGAAAAAACTGCTATTGCAGTGGTCTCTGAAAGAAACCATATAATACCATGTATTATTGCTGCGTAAGTACACTGTTGAATACTTGAATAAAATGTTAAGTCAGAATGATCATAATACCTATTTTATTGTTATTTTCAGGGCTCATAAAAGCTGTCTAACCTTCATGTTTGTTGATCATACTAAAAATATAGAAGAATTATGCAAATCAGTATCATTTCCAATAATAGTCACAATCAAACCTGATAGAAAAAACCATGAACCCCAGGTTCTTTTTGGTAAAAAGCCAGAGAAATCTCAAACTATATTTAACTTACAGATTAATTTCTACTGCTTTGTTAGTGAATCTTCTGAAACAAATAAAAACTGCCTAAAAAGGCACTGTAAGCAGCATTCATTCATAGCCATGACCTCGGGGAGCACGGGAGAACCCAAGCACATAGAGGTCCCAGTTCGCAGCATCCTACCAAACATTAGTGATCTTAGCAAAATGTTTGAAATCACCACTTCTGATAACATTTACTTCTCTACACCACTTACATTTGATCCCTCGATGGTAGAAATACTGCTAGCTTGCATGAATGGAGCATCATTAGTCATTGCACCCGAAAAAGCTAGTATATTATTTCCAAAACAAGTAGAAAATTCAATAACAGTTTGGCAGACTACACCAACCAAATTCTTTCAATATACTAATGCTGATATCCGAAATCAGATCCTTGGACCAAATTCAACACTTAAGATATTGGCTCTGGGTGGTGAGCCACTACATGGAGTGAACAGGTTAAGACACTTAAAACATCCCGAGAATATCACCGAAATATTTACACTGTATGGAGTGACAGAAATGTCATGCTGGGCGTGTGCTGCCAGACTGGACTTGAGCAAACCCTTGTCTGACAGAGAAGTACCTTTGGGAAAGTGTCTGTCTGAGACTGAGGTGATTATAAAACCAGTTGAAGATAAAACAAACGCTGGAAAAATTGTACTAGGTGGGTACCTTTTGTTTAACATACTTTTTGAATAGACATAGTTCTAGCCCTGAAATAAAGCATAGGCTTCTTTTCCCCATAAATCAGTTCCTATGGATAGAAATAGCCTTGTTTCCATAGAAACAATGCATGCGAAGCTGTGGGCAGATACTAGTACTATTATAATTATTAAAATAAGGATTATTAAATTTCAATTATAGTATGTAAGCCGCATTGGGCAAATATATGAATTAAATTAAATTGCAAAAATTTATCGTCTTTGGTGGGATTTGAATCCGCGACATGATGAAACTAATTTAATACCTTATTTTGTTTGTATGTTATTGCAGTAAGCAAAACAAGAGAATGTTATGTACTGAACCAGACAAATGGCCCTAACATACCAAATTCCCTAAAGTTCGTGGACACTGGTGACCTAGGAGTGATAAAAAATGGAACTATTTACTACAAAGGCCGTAAAGATGATGTGATCAAGAGATTTGGAAATAAAGTCTTTTTGCAATTGATTGAAGCAACTGTGATGAGTTGTTCAAAGGTCAAAACTTGTTCCTGTGTTTGGTTACCAAAACCTGCACTGCTTATTGTGTACTTCTCATCGGAAAGCTTGAAGAGTCAAGAATTAGCAGATTACATCAAATGTCAACTGGATGAAACTCATTGGCCTGATAGAGTTATAAGAGTTGACAGCATGCCTACTAATCACCACGGGAAGATTTCAAAATGTCTAATAGCTAAAATATTTGATAATACTGTACCAGAAGGTCAAACCATGCAAAAACAAAGACAAAATTTACTGAATGAACTTGAAATAACATTGGGTAGACGTTTCACATTCAAGCAGATCAAAGATTTAAACTTCTTTGCTCTTGGAGGCACATCTTTTCTCGCTGTATCAATGTGCAATAGACTCTCATTAATGTGCCCGAACTTGGGCAAAGTTATTTTACCATACTTATTGTCAAATACACACACAATTGATGAGATATTAGAATTAACCCAAACAGAGACTTTATGTTTGGAATCCCCTAAACCTATAAAACGATTCAAAAGGACTAAAACCAATAGTGCAAGTATGAGAGAAAATGCTTCTTCCCCCATGGAATCTTCACCTTCACCCAATGTATCTGCTAACCATGTTAATTTCAGAGTTTTATGGTCTTATGACACTGGCAAGTGTGTTGATGCTTCTCCCATCCTGTTTCAATCTGGATTGTAAGTACCCATAGTTCTTTATAAGTTTATTAACGCATGCACTGCTCAGCAGTCGCCATATCGGATGTCATATCGATGGTGTTTGTGTAAATAACCTCAGTTATGCAGATGATATGGTCCTGCTGAGCGCCTCGGTCTGCGGGTTGAGAGATCTGATACAAATATGTGAAGAATACGTCAGTGGTCACGGACTGGTGTATAACCCAAAAAAGAGTCAGTTCATGGTCTTTGAGGCCGGTAGAAAGCGGCTGAAAGACGTCCCGCCCGTTCGATTGAACGGAGTAAACTTGGAGAGGGTGTAGGTACTTATTCAAGTAGGTACTTAGGCCACATACTCACTACCGACCTCAAAGACAATGACGACATCGAACGGGAGCGGAGGGCGCTGTCGGTGCGGGCGAATATGGTTGCCCGCAGGTTTGCGCGTAGCTCAGAGAAGGTGAAGCTAACTCTCTTTAGAGCATACTGCACCTCTCTGTATACGTGCAGCCTGTGGGCGAAGTATACGCTCGCGGCGTACAGCGCCATCCGTCCCGTACAATAATGCGCTCAGGGCGGTGTTGGGGCCGCCCCGCTACTGCAGCGCATCAGGGATGTTTGCGGCGGCGCGGGTGGACTGTTTCCACACCACTATGCGCAAGCGCGCCGCCTCCCTGGTGCGCAGGTTGCGGGTCAGCTCTAACACTGTCCTGGCAATGATAGCTGGGAGGGTGGACTGCCCGTACACCAGGCACTGCTGTGAACGCCACCTTTCCAGCTCTCCTATTAGTTTTTAAGGTCTTGTATGTTAATTTTTCCTAATATGAGCTGTATCTACTGCTTGAAATAAATTATTTTTATGTTTTTTTATTTATTTACTGCTGACCAGTCGGGTCGCAATTCCCGGGGGAGCCCTGTTCCAGTCAGTAGACACGTGTCTCTCAGGCCACGAAAACGTTGAGGTGGTCTTTAAGGGGTTGGTGATTAAGTAGGCAGTAAGAGGTAACTAGACTTAGTCAGCCACTTATCTTTCACGACTTGCTTAGCGACATCTTATAAATTAATTGAGCCCACTCTTTGTTTTATTTGTAACTATCATCTGCCGGCGGCTTCGCACGCGTTTTTTCTATTCTATGGAGACGTTACAAGGCTATTTCTATCCAGTTGGAACTGATTTATGCGATGAAAAGTAGCCTATGTGTTACTCCAGGGCCAGAAACACGTCAATTCAAAATTTCACCCCGATTTGTTAAGTAGTTTTTGCGTGAAAGAGGAACAAACATCCATACAAACTTTAACGTTACATAATATTAGTACACTTATTTTATCATATAATTTCGTTAAACAAAGGAATTTCCAAAAATCAAACGTTCAGTTTGTTAAGCCATAGGCTTTTCTATTGCATCTATAGTAGTTTTATTTTGTCTGTTAAAGTAAGAGAAACCTATACGAAAACTGAGTTGGGGTGGCCACCAAGAGAAACTTCGTATCTCTTCCTTTAATAATCCTAATAGACAATATAAAACTTATTAAATACATGTGAAATAAAAAACCTTATGATAGGTTTATCAAACTGAACATTTGATTTTTGGAAATTCCTTTGTTTAACGTAATTGAATAATACCTATATAATAACGTAAAAGAATAAGAATGATAAAATAAGTGGTGGTGCTAGTGTACCTACCTCCTGTTTGCGCCTTAATGTCAGCAGTCGCACTTTCCAGATGCACCGCTGAGGCTTGCAGTAAATAAATAAATAATTCCGGACAGTCAACACAACATCATCCCCACATATACATACATAGCCCCAAGCTAAGCAGAGCTTGTGTTATGGGTACTAGAAAAAATGTGTAAATGTGTACATTGTACAGCTATAATTTTTCAGAAATACTTTCATGGTAGTTGGCAGCCATTCTGGGAAAATAATAGTTTTTGATGCCTTTGGAGGGTTTCTACAAGGTGTGCTTAATATACAAACCCGAGTGGAGGCCCCTGCCTTATGCTACCGAGACTCGAAGACGTCGGCTCGCGCCATCGTGGGAGGGTACGACGGAACTGTGGTCTGCTTCACGCTAGAAGACTGCAGAGAAATTTGGAGAATAAATATTGGATGTATGATTAAAAGCAGAGCGGTATTGTGTGATGAAGTGGCGTTCATAGCTTCGTATGACGGAATAATTCGGGGCATTGATATCGCGGTATGTACTTTTGATACCTAATTCTATACTAGGTAGATATGCCGCAACCTCTGTTCGGCAGTCGTGGTAGCAAAACAAGTGGCACTGCGACGAAAAAACGCGTGCGAAGCCTCATGTCCTGTGTTTCGTTTTTTGGTGCGCAATAATAATAAGTTATTTGTTATACATGAGTGCAAAGTTGCATTTTACCCTCGTGCTCTTTTATTTCTTCGCACGTTCAGATAGATAGGATTATAAATCCTAAGCGTATAAAATCTTATTACTCGAGTGAGTACCTACTTAGGTACATCACGTAAGTTTTCATCCCACCTTAACGAGGAAATGACTAAAATAACACTAACAATCATATGATACCTACGTTTATTTCAGTTTAGGTGTTTCCCCAATGTATCTGCTAACCTCTGCTTAGCTTGGAGATAGATACCTAAGGGGTGAAAAGTCACATGACCAGCATTTTTTTTTCAGACTGGCGCCGTAAAACAGTCCATCCAAATCGACGAACAGGCGATATCAGCTAATCTGGTAGCGGCCAAGAAAGAGTACATACTTGTGGGCACACTGTCAGGGATGTGCGCGAGTGTCCACGCGGCGACCAACGCCGTCGCGTGGCGCATCACAGTTGGCAGCCCTGTCTTCGCGAGTCCAGTCATCTATGATAATGATAAATATGTGGTGTTCACTGAAGTCAGTGGAGTGTTGCATTGCCGGACTGTGGAGAAAGGAATTATGGTAAGACCTCTGATCAGGATGTTTTTGGAAGTCCCCTTCTTCTTCAATACCTCATAAGTGTCCACTGCTGCACAGAGATTGTGACAGAGCCTTCTCCAACCGGGTTTTGCCAATAATCACCACGCGTTACCTGAAGAAGGGAAATAGCTTTCTACTGTGTACGGTATATTAAAGTTTGTAACTGTTGATTATTGGTGGATTTGTTTGACCAATGCGACGGGCGACGGTACGCCTGAGATGCCGGAGGTTGCGGGTTCGACTCTTAATTTGAAACTTGTTTGTAAGATCTGCAAATAGGTATTTATTCCAGGGTTCGGGTGTACATTACATGACTGTATCGTAATCGGTTCCATAACACAAGCTCTGCGTAGTTTGGGGATAGATGATGCTGTGTGTATTTTCCAGTTTTATTGTGTAGGTACCTATTTATTGGAATGTCCTTAAAAGACTACTACGGATAAATTATTCAACAGCATCTCATCTAGCCTCCAAAGGAATCTGCTTTTGATGAGGGACTCGAGAACTAATAAACATAAATACTTACTTAAAAAAATATAAACAAATTATGCAGATCATACCTATAAACATTTGTTGAATCGAAAGCACAACTTCCGAGTCCCTTCAAGAACTATGCCATTTTATCAGTCTATTTGAATATTTTTAATTTTTTTTTATACAAATGTAACATATTTGCCTATTATTTTTCAGATATGGAAATTCCAAGGAACAAAAGGAAATATATTTTCATCTCTGTACATAAAGGGCGAAAAATCAAAATGGCAAATGGTGTTTGGATGCCATGACAATAAAGTGTATAGCATCACCATTAAGAACCATGTTAATCCTAGTTTACATTGGAAAACTACCTTAACATCGCCTGTGTACTCCACACCTTGTGCATTAAGTAGTAAATTGATCTTAGCAGCTTCAAATAACGGTAAACTTTCTGTAATGGACTCTGAAACTGGAACGAAAATTGCTGAACATTCATTGCCTAGTGAAACTTTTTCATCGCCGGCTGTGTATTGTGATTATATATTCATTGGTTGTAGAGACGACCACATATATTCTCTTAAAACAAATTTGGAACCTTTATACAGAAAGCATGCAATTACTAAATTTGTTCAGAATCTTTAAGACGCTGTGTGTCGACAATTGGTCCTTTTTAAGCAGAAACAGATAATACTTCTGAGCAAGCTACATTTCAAATTTGTATATCTATATTACTTCACGTTCATACCTAGATCAATAGCTAATCCGAAAACATAACAGCAGAAACTTTTCTTAATAAATATATGTTTTCAAAATGATACGTTTCAGAATTTAAAATCAAAATATATTGATAGCTACGATAAACATCAACTAGGAAGTTATTGGAAAAGATAGGTAACATTTTTATCTAGTCTCTCGTTATGTGAGTTTTTTGATGAAGATTCATAATAAATTTAAATATTAATTTATTCGATTAACAGCAGGCGCTGAGCCCGCCGCCCATGCCTCAGTACCGCCGTGACCTCTGTCAAGGCTGGACGTGTGCTTGATGTCGTCTCAGATATCAATGACAATCCATACGTAATATTTATCGTGAATATTCGGTTAGAGCCTGTCCAGATGGGGCGTTTTACGTGCGCTCCTTTGCGCGGTGCGTTAGGGAGGGACTCGGGGACAGTTATTTTAAACATGGAACCAAATAAAATAGTTTTGGAAACGTCGGAAGCAAAAAGCACTACAAAGATTTAACGTACATCCAATTCTGCTAATTCTTCCGTTATTAGTTAATTGTAACGTTTCATGGTTCTATTGGATTATCTTTGATTGATTCAATTTTCCCATACTGCAATTCTTTTTTCAATTTCGTCTATGAAAAGTACGATAATATATGTACGGTATAAGAAATACGTCCACTCGCGTCGCGCGTACCACTGGCTGGATGAGGAATCGCGCACCAGCATCTGGACGGGATGTAGGTATAGTGCTCTAGTATCTGGAGAACGGGAATGTTTAAACGCGAGAGCACTCGCGAGTAAAACGCTCCATCTGGACAGGCTCTTAGCTAGCGTTCCCTGACAGATTGACTATGTTTCATTTCGATTGACAACTAGGATTTAGGTAAATCAAATTTTTGAATATAGAATACCAGTACGCTACACAAATTATCAAAACTAAATTTCATTTAGCATCCAGAGATATGATATCGTTTTGCATAGAGTGGAACTGGAACGTAATAGAGATGGCACAAAAAAATATTATGATGGAAATCTATAAATTAGGATTTGGTCCCGTCGATTCCAGCTTCTAAATTTCCCGGGATTTCCCGAAATTTCTGGATGATTTTAAAACCTGGTAATTGTAAATAATTTCTCGGAAAATTTCGGGTCTTTCGGGAAAACCATTTTAGCATTTAGAACAGTACCGAAATAACAAAACTTTATCTATTCCATCATCTTGTAGCATTTCGGATAGATTCATACCTTCGCGGTATAAGGTATGTTAGTTGGAGCTTTATCTCTTACTAGCGACCCGCCCCGGCTTCGCACGGTTTTATTATACGTATAAACTTTCCTTTTGAATCACTCTATCTCTTAAAAAAACCGCATCAAAATCAGTTGCGTAGTTTCAAATATTTAAGCAGTCAAAGGGAAATAGGGAAAGAAAAGGCGACTTTGTTTTATACTATGTAGTGATGATTTGTAAAAATTAATAGGTATGAAATTCTTAGGGTTATATCAGTCTTTTGTGTTTGTATATATGCCATATATAATGCCTTATGGTTTTTATTGTTTTATTGAGCGATGCCAGTTTTTTTGTAAATTAAATGAATAATTTAATATTTCACACCGGCAGATATACCTACTAAAACTGTCAGTGTTCAAACTACGGAACCAATTAATGGAACTTAACATTCATATTTCGCATTCGCATTTTTATTTTGCAGCAGACAGTTAGATTTGGTCGTATTTGAAAATAAGGTATAAACGAATTTGAATTTTGAGTATCTTTTTCTCATTATTAAAAATAGAGAATTATAAATTATACCTCATATTCTTTATATTTCGCAATATGCTTTACCTGAATTTACCTAAAGTGCAAATAAGATTTCCTTTAGACTGTTTGCAATCTGCAGTTAGCTCAATGGTTTCAATTGTATATACTAGTTGTAATTTTTTCTATTCCTTGATTGTAATTTTCGTTGTTAATAAAGTTATTTATTTCCTTATTTTATATCTTTATCTATATCTGCAGGCAGACTCATTCTGTAAAATCTCGAATTTGAACTCAAATCCACTCTAGTGACCGAGCTACGTCATTCTTTAGCAAAGGCTCTATGCTAAAGAATGACGGGCATAGGGGAACGTAGACTAATGAAAGCTGTCGGGCAATGAGTGATAAGGTAAAATTGAATTGATGGTAGCCTCGCTAATATTTTGAAGAAGATAAATTATGTGAAATTTTTTATATACTGAAACAAGTAGAGATATGTGGTACCGATGATAAAAAAGTATTCTGGCAGTGATAGTCCAGATTTGAGAGATATTTTGTACATTTTGTTTGGATCCATAAAGTCTGGATCTTTTGTTTACCATCAATATTTTTATATTTATTTTTTCCATTTTGTTTGCAAAATTAATGGATTAATTTTGGTTGTAAAAATGTTATGATTTGAAAAAAATTTGAAAAACTCTAACGGTAACACAAATGTTACTGTTAGTATTGCATTTTTTTGATCTAAAATTAATTATATTTGCTCTATCATTAAATGGGCAGTCATTAATTGCAATTGACAGGCAAAAGGAGCGACTGACTGGTTAAACTGTAAATCGTACCTTAATACATATCTATAGTTAAGTACTATTTAATAATAAAGAAAAGGTTTTTTATTCTTCATATTTCGAGACTTTTGTATGCCAGTCGCGTATTTTAACTATAGGGTATACTATACAAATATATGAAATTGATAATAATAATAAAGAGAATTTTGACAAGTTTGTCAATTTTTTATTAAAACATTCCTGGAGTAGGCTCCTGTTGCCCTGTTCTCCCCTAATTGTCAAAATCTCAGCATTTTAAACTGACAGCGGATTTCTAAGGGTCACATGGGAAGTTCTCCCGCTGCGGAAATACGCTTCTGGACCGCACTAATCACATTTTAATATGAAATATGAAAGATATGATTTTCCTTCGCGGTTCACAGCTAGGCGGGAGCAATACGACCGCCGCATGTAGCTTCAAACCACCGCTGATAACCGGTTCTTACTACATGGACGCTTTCTCGCTATACGTCATTCTGCGCGGGATTATCATCCCCGCGTATCCTTTGTAGTTTGATGGTCTACGGCAGCTTTGTCGAGAGGATACCCGCGACGGCAGAACCGCCCGTGTAGTATGACCCTAAGTGACGTTCGAAATGAAATTATAAATGCATAGGCTGATCTATGAAACACTGCTGGTAGATGCTGAATGTGGCTAGCTGAAGACAGGGCGCTATGGCACTCATTATTAAGCATATGTCTAGCTGTGGACTAATACATCATCATCAGCCTATATTAGTCCACTGCTGGACATAGGCCTCCCCTAATGAGTGCCATAGCGCCCTATCTTCAGCTTGGCACATCCAGCATCTGCCAGCAGTCTTTCGCAGATCGTCATCCCATTTTGCCGGAGGACGTACTACACTACGTTTGCTACGACGCGGTCTCCACTCAAGAACACGTTTACCCCAACGGTTGTCGTTTCTTCGCGATTATATTATATTTTATGAAATATAGAATAGGTACCTATGCATAAGCATACATATTATTAATTTACTTATGCATTACCTAGGAACTTGGGGAGGTCATTACATCAGTACAAAACAGGGTAAAGTTACCCATAGTAAAGCATTATTACCTACCTACGCAGGTACCAGCAACGCGATATTATAAAAACGAATATACTAATTAACAGTAGGCATGCGCCATCTATGAGGTAGCCCTTGTCAACTCTCCTGGTTTTTCTGCCGCATTTTTAGCTACATAGCGCGCCTTAACTACTTAGATAGGTAGTTACCTAATAAATTATAACTAGGTATCCTTTTAGCTCCCGCTAATAAAGTATTTCCCAAATAACAATCGTTTTTTTGTCTAGTTAAGCATTTGATCGAATCGTGCTGAAATAGTGTAGTCTCGCTCGTCGCGTCGTCGACGCCATGATACATTTTATTTTTTTATGCGTTTGATACAGTACAGTAGCATAGCACCTCTGACATGCTGACATGCAACCTCCTTAATCCTTTCCAGTCCGGTTTCCGTCCCGGTCACAGCACCGTAACTGCTCTTGTGAAGATCACTGATGACATCAGATCGGGTATGGAAAACGGACATCTAACTATTCTTACTCTACTCGACTTCAGCAATGCTTTTAACACTGTTGATTTCGAAATCCTGCTGGGAATAAAGCGCTCTTTTAACATATCTCCATCGGCGATTGGATGGTTTCGCAGTTATCTGCAGGGACGCCGGCAGCGAATACGCACCGAAGACTCTTTCTCGTCTTGGTGCAACACCTCTGCTGGTGTACCGCAAGGCGGCGTACTATCTCCATTGCTATTTGCATTGTTTATTAATTCTATTTCTCATAACTTGACTTCTTCCTACCATCTCTATGCAGAAGATTTACAAATTTACACCCATACGTCTCTGCAAGACCTGGCCGGCGCTATTCATCCATCGCACGAATGCCGATCTTATTAGTATTCGTGATTGGAGCGTGGCCTACGGTCTCCAAGTTAATCCCAGTAAAACATAGACCATAATTTTAGGCAGTTCGCGCACTTCTGCTAAAATTGACTGGTGCTCACTCCCTAAAATTGAATTTAATAGCGTTACAGTTCCTTTTAGCAGAAGTGTTAAAAACCTGGGAATCTTCATGGACAGTGATGAACGTATGTATACGTTTTGTTTTTGGTCTACGTAAATATGATCATGTTTCGGAGTTTCGTACAAAACTTAAATGGCTTCCTGTCCGTCTTCGCCGAAATTCCCATATCCTTTCTCTTCTTTATAACATTCTTTTTAACCCATTACTCCCTTCTATTTAAAGGAGCGATTTGAATTCCTCCATGATTCCCATCCTCATCCCTCCCGCGTCCTCCGGTCTTCAGAAAACCTGGTTTTGAGTATACCACCTCACAGAACCAGTTTCTACGACAAATACTTTTCCATCCAGGCCATAAGGTTGTGGAATGCACTACCAGAGTCCACTAGGAAATCAACATCACTACCTGTTTTCAAAGCTCGTGTGAAGGAGTTTTTCCTGTCATAAATTGAATATTGGTACCTATTACTTTTTATTTATCTATGTAGGTATCTTAGTAAATAATTTATAGTATTTATTTTAATTTAGTATTATTTATGATCTCAGGAAAATAGCAGGTCTAATATGGAGCCGCATAGCCAGGAATAGAACGGAGTGGCAATCTTTAGAGGAGGCCTTTGTCGGAGGACAAGTTGTGTAAAATAAATACCGTTTGCCGGTAGTAATGGTTACAAATTTAATATTAGATAGGTAATTAAGTCAAATAAGTTTCAGGCATACCATAATTAATTTTAAGTAAAAATGTAAAACACAACAATAAAAGCTTTTTTTTTATATTATTATTTATTTATTTATTTTACTTGGTTATTATATTATTATTGTATTCTATATTTTTACTAAGTAATTATTCGTAGTTTAAATAATATGTAATATAGATATTTATTTTTATATTACACTATACAACCCTGCCTTTCTTAAATTTAACATAACTCTTTCCATCCAAAGGTTGCCTGGAAGAGATCGCTTCTAAGCGATAAGGCCGCCCATTGTACTTGTCTTATGTAATGTTCTTATTCTGGTGTACAATAAAGAATTTTTGTATTGTATTGTATTGTATTGCAACCAATAAAAACTTCAAATAGGTTAGTAGGTACTCACCGGCGAACCCTAATAAATTCTATGAACCGAAATTCGCCCAAAGATCTTTTTTGAGGTTCCAATTAAAAACAAATACAAATATGTGTAAGACAAATTACCTACTTAGGTAGTCAAAATACCAAGCCTGACTGACAACTGATACTCCTAATAGGTACCTACTACCTATAGTATTTGCCCTAAACAAATTATAGCATACCTACCTAAAATACACTTTATTTTTAAACAAGATTAGTATTTCGAGTATACTCGTGGCTTCACCCGCGTAATTCCTGTTCCCGTGGGAATTCCAGGATAAAATATAGTCTATGCGTTATTCCAGACTATAATCTCTGTGCCAAATTTCATCCAGATCCATACAGTAGTTTTTACTTGAAAGAGTAACAAACATCCATCCATCTATCCATACTTCAACTTTCGCGTTTATAATATTAGTAGGATAGTCAAATTGAGTAACTGCTCCTTTTTACGCTGCTATCTATATTCAAAAATACCTAATTATTTTTGGTTTACAAAAATCAAACAACATTTATAATACATACACTGTAACTTTATTTTCATGATCTTACACAGGAAAGGTTTATGAGCATTCGTAATTTGGACATTAAAAGATATGTTATGATCTAAGTTTCAACCTGATAAGAAAATGGAATGCATACAAATCTTTTTCCCATACAAAATAGTAAACCTACCACTCTTGTGCAGATCATCTAAAACTTTATATACTTATAAAATAATAAAAGCCACCATAAAATGAAACCTTTCAGATAAGTAACAATCTCTTAAATAAAATATTTATAGAGTAATAGTATAAAGTCACCTAAATAATGTAAGGGCTTATTATATTTGACTACTAGGCTTTCAATATTGACCGTAAATCCTAATGATTTCATTATAATCTTGAACAAAGTCTTTTATACATAGAAATTAACAAGCAGCGGATATAATAACACAACAGCAGTTTACTGATCCTCCTCACCCAATTCCACCTTAACCTTGGAGAAGTCAAAGTCTTCATCTGTACCCCTCTTGTAGATCTTCAGCACGTCAAGGCAAGTTGTTTCGAAGTGAGAAGTGGCATCATAGGATTCAGATATAAAGATCTGGCTCTGGTTGCCATCATCAATAGGTTCAAAATAATCTGATACATGAACAAACTTCTGCTTGATAGGTCCCAAAAGCTCCAAGCCAGGCTTTATCTCAGACTCAGGGTCATTAGTTTCCACAGTAGTAGACACCATTGCAATAAACCAGCCCTTAGCAGAGACCTGGTGGGTGTAAGACACCAGAGACACATAGATGTCAGAGTTCCTGCCAACTTGCTTTTGAGGAATAATAATCTGGGTGGAAAGAGCATCCTTTGTGTTAGGGATTGGGTGGCTCAACAGGCATATACAGCGGATCACTCTAGCCTTCTTCCGCACACGGTCCGGGACGTAGCTGGGGTCACAGTATACTTGTTTGCACTTAGCAATTTCATTTCCAGAACGCACTCCAACCACTTTGCCACCCTCTCCCAAAACAATTTCATCAATAGGCTTGTCCAGCATGTAAGTTCCTCCATAAATAGCTGAGAGGCGAGCAAAGCCTTGGGGCAATTCTCCTAATCCATACATTGGATACAAGTATGGTGACTTTCCATACCGGGCTAGAGAATCTGAATAGAGCTTGATGCGGCGAATGGTTTGAATAGCTGGCTGCTGAAGGTAGTTGTCATCCAGGTAAAGAGCCAGAGCATGACCAGTAAAATCTTGAGTATTTTTATCAAGACCAAACTTATCATAGAGTGACTGCATATTAGCAGTGTTTGCATCTAAATCTTTCCAAGTCTTAGAATCTTCCTCCTGAAAATCTTGCACATAGATCAAGAAATTCCGAAAACGCCTCTTTTCAAACATCCCCATGAGGTCGGATGCTAACGCCTCTTTCTGATCGACGGGTACCTTCGATATTTTACCGCCTTTGTACACATAGCTTCCTTCAATAGACTTGAATTCCAGGTATCGGGTAACGCCCGTATGGATGAGCAGCTTCACGAGAAGGCCATTTGCCATCAAGAACTTAGGAATTAAGTCCACATTCCAGTCACGACCTCGCCCGTACGTCTCATCGGGTGCCGGAGCATTGAACTTTGCGAATAATTCTTCTAACGGGGTAATTGACGCAGATTCACCACCATAGTACTTGTTACGATCAATGTGCAGCACTTTTTTGCCAGATACGGAAAGCATACCACTGAGGATGCATTCTTTCAATCCCGTTCCTAGAACGATTGCGTCGTATTCTTCATCCATGATAAGGGCCCTTCTTGGGACAAAACAATTAAAGAACTACGAAAGGAAATAAGAGTCACCGGAAGATTATAGTGTCAAAATGTCGGAAAAGAACTTGCTTGACGACACGACACGACGACGTTGATAGCGAAACGAAATCTGCGGTAAAGTATTGCCAACTCGCATTTGTATTTTTCACCTCTCTCGCAATAACACGTGACCTTGCAGAAAATTTACCTTGACCACTGGAACCATTGAGCTAATGGAAGAATTAAACCCACTATAGTCTTTTTCACATAGGAAGCGTTCCCTGACAGATGGAATGCGTTTCATTTCAATTGACTAGGATTTTGGCAAATTGAAATTTCGAAAATTCAAACAATTTTTATTTCATTCCAAACATATGAATTACGCTACAGAAGTATAGCACGACACACAAATTATCCAAAAATAAATTTATTTTAGCCTCCACGCGTTATAAAAAAAAGGAATCAATAATTTTATGAAATCCGAGGCAATTTGTTTTGCGTAGAACAGAACGTAATAGAGTTGAGGCAAACAAATATTATTCCAGCAAATCTATAAATCGATTATCGCAAAATAAAATCGTAACTTTCAACATCATCATTTTAAAATTTTATCACGGAAGTACATACCAATGATTATTGCTGATTATTTGTTATTCATTTTCAATTACCTACCTATCTGCTGATATTATTACCGTCCTATTTGTAGGTTATGACGCATTACCTATTGGAAATGCAGATTTTTACTATTGTTTTTATTTATAAAGACCTAATTTAATGTTTTACTTTGTTAAAGTCATTTAAAATTAATGAAAATATTTTACGAATAATCGATTTTCGTTACTAAATTAAGTCAAAAATCGAATCAAATTTTTACGATTACACTTAGCTCATTTCTATAACTGTCAAACTGAAACGTCACGGAACGCTTCCTAGGTGAAAAAGACTATAGTAAGTATTAATGTGCATGCCTTCTATAAGAATATTTTGACTTTCTTTTTTATGTAAGCGCCAGCGCCGCCGCTGCACGCGCCGTGCTAGACGCAAGCAAGACCTCGACTATCGTTCATTGTTATGACTTGTGATATAAAGCCAAATGCCAGTTGACTTGTACACGAGAGGGTAGGTTTGAAAGTACCATACGCATAATGGACCGAACAGAGTCTAAATGTGGACATAGGAGTACACCAACCAGCCTATCGTAAAAACAATTTCGCAAAAGTATCCGTTAGGAACTATTTTTTTTTTGATGGAACGAAAACCCACAACGCTCGACAGACACACAATAGGGTTCCATTGGCATCCTCTCGCTTCTCAACGGGTAGAGCGATTTTGAGAAGTGATTTTATTGCTGGATATGGCACAAAACTGACCCAAGATGGCAGCATTAGTAGTGTCTTGGTTTTCTTTTTTTAATTTATGGATTATGGTCACAAAACTGTTCTACCCAAGTTAATAAATATAATATACTAGCTGACCCCGCAGACTTCGTACTGCCTCATATGGGGTTTTCCCGGCAATTCGATTTTTTTCACCTTTTAAACCTTCCCTAGACCTCCACGAACATTTCAAGACCAAGATAAGATAAATCCGTTCAGCCGTTCTCGAGTTTTAGCGAGACTAACGAACAGCAATTGATTTTTATATATATATAGACTAGCTGACCCCGCAGACTTCGTACTGCCTCATATGGGGTTTTCCCGGCAATTCGATTTTTTTCACCTTTTAAACCTTCCCTAGACCTCCTAGAATATTTCAAGACCAAGATAAGATAAATCCGTTAAGCCGTTCTCGAGTTTTAGCGAGACTAACGAACAGCAATTGATTTTTATATATATAGATTTTTATATATATAGATTATATAATATTTTTTTGATAAATGCGAAGTTGGAAGAAGCTTAGACGAAGAAGACTCAACGTGAATGCACATACCCTCACACATGCCACAAGCTTACATTTAACCATAATTAAATAATCTTATGTCTTTAAAAGTCTCCACACATAGAAGCCGGAGGCGGAGCGGAGGCGAAGCGTGCCAGTTTTTCCTATGGCACCGCGCCGCCGCCGCCGCCGCCGCGCCGCCGCCGCGCCACCGCCTGTGGTGTGTGTGTGTGTGTAGGCTTTCATATGATTCAATAGGAAACAACTCGCATGCCTTCGCCTCCGCTCCCCGCCTCCAGCTTCAGTGTGTGGAGACCTTTAAGGCTTATTATAATGTCTTGTAGGCACAGCCTACAATACATCGCACCCCTAGAACAATTGTAGGTAACTAGAAACTAGAAACCTAGAAACCTTCTTGTACCTACCTACTGAAAATTCCTTAATTTCATGAGGTGTGGACACATTTATTGTGAATGCGGTTTTGGTTGTCACTGTCATAAAAATGAGAATTCAATGCCAAACGTACGCCAGCAAGACATTTTTTGCTGTCATTTTTTTATGTTTTCGTCAATCATCAGTCATCAGTCAGCAACGCAATGCTCGGGTGTTTGGTTGGATCTAAAAAACTATTATTTTTGCGTGTGTTTCTATTTCTTGTTAGCGAAGTCATTTGCAACTTTTGCTCCGTGGCAGAACAGAATACAACCTACACAATATTTTAAGTTACCCAGTGTTTGGTGTGTTTACATATTATTTGTAAAGTCAAGTGCAAGTGTAGCAAAATAAAGTGTATTGCAAAATACCGTGTGCAACAGACTTGTCACCATATGTCCCGTTTAATATGGCACATATATCCAATATCACTTCATACAAAGAATAAAGCAGTGCGACCACACAGTTTACAGTCATAAATGAAAGGGAAAAGCGAGTTTGTCACAGTTCAAATGTATAAAAATGTCAACAGAAGGAAGCGGAGAGAATCCACAGAGCATCCCTTGTTTACCGGGAGCACCGGAGCACCCGTACCTGCTACCAAAAGGAAAAGGTCACTCGAGGTCCGTGAGCCATGGAGGGACGCCTATGGTGGCAGCAGCGTGTACGGCGGCGGCAGGGCGGCCGCCCCTCAAGTCTGCTCTACGCGGACACCAGCGAGCTTTGTCACACGGGCAGATCGGCGAGGGAGGGGGCCGGCCAGCGCCGGGGTCAGGGCACAGCCGCACGGGCAGTCGCACAGACTTCATCTTGCCTCCGGGCCACCGCGAGCCTGCTCCCGCCAAGCCCGTCATCCAGCTGCCGCGCCACAGCTCCGTGCGCGGACACTCGCGCCAGGCCTCCCGCTCCGACTCCATCTACACGATCCGCCGCGCTTCCGAGGTGGGCCGCCTGCGACGCGCCGCCTTCTGGCTCATGCGACGTCAGCGGCCATCCATTGACAATCGTAGCCTCATAGTGATACCCAATATTTTAGTGCCAGATAAAACTCCTCCTAAAGACCATCCTAATGGAGATAGATGTGACAACAAAATCAGGACTACAAAATACACTCTTCTCTCATTTTTACCAAAAAACTTGTTTGAACAATTTCATCGAATTGCAAATGTTTATTTTATATTCATAGTGCTGTTGAACTGGTTACCAGCAATTAGTGCATTTGGTAGAGAAATATCCATGCTGCCAGTATTATTTGTGCTTGGTGTGACTGCAATCAAGGATTTATTTGAAGATAGAAGAAGACGTCAGTCTGATGAAAGGATCAACAACTCATCATGTCGAGTGTATAAAAAGTGAGTAACTTTACTTTCCTTTTATTTCAAACTTCAAGTTAAATATCAGCATTTACTATCAATCCCCGAAGTGTTGTGTGGGTCTCCGCTGGGCCCTCTAGACACATTACTATTAAATATATAGACTAGTGACCCACCCCGGCTTCACACAGGTTTATAAACATAAAAACCATCTTGAATCACTCTTTTTATTTAGAAAAGTTTAAGCAGGTTTAAGGGTTTCTATCTAACCTTTTCATTAAGAGCAGAGCATGTTACAACCACTTGTGTGAATAGGATCTTGCATTTATAGGACCTGGACAGAGCTGCACACCTTTTCAAAACAAAAATGCAAACAAATCTCCAAATTTAATTTCTGTTTATTACAAAAAAACTACTTTATACCTATACTATTTACCTAACTCAGAAATGGCTTAGAGGTAGGTACCAAATAATTACTTTATTAATAATATGAATCAAAACATAAGTCATCTAAAGAACTGAGAATTCCCAAGATCTCGACAAAATGATGTGAGAAACCAGTGCACTTACACTGTTTCTTAATGTATTTATGTACTTCTCTGTAGTTTTTTCATATTATAGTAGCTAGTAAGTAGGTAATTTTGAGTAATTCAAGTTTCAACAGGGATACATAATTAAATTACTGAGATCTATCTCTTTGTTTCCCTCTAGATTGACAAACCAAAGCTGTAACATATGCATCTTATGTCTAAACCTTCATTCCCACTTCTGAAGAAAGATCCCACATTTATTGATACTGATTTCATAGTGAAAATGCCATCCATGCTGGTACATATCTAAGCTTTGTTCTAATTCAAAGTAAACCTCCAGAAGTACATAAAGTATCCTAGTTTAATAAATATCTGCTCACTGATGTGATGACTTAATTTCCTGAACTGATTGTACATTCAAGCAATTAGGGCCTTAATAAGTTCAATATAATCAGGGTTTTTTTTGAGCTGGAACTATCGAAACTGTTTCTTATTCTATTACTAGCTTAGATACATAGGTAGGTTCTTCTCTAAAATCATAGCATTAGATAACATTGTTGCATGAAGTTGGAGGGAGTCGATGGAAGCAGCTCAAGACCGCTATGCGTGGCCTATTCTGGCCAAGACTATATTCTGCAGTGGACCTATAAAGGCTCGTCATGATGACCTGATGTGTCACAACAGCCTTTCGAGAGCGGTACTCCTCAAACAGTGGTTAATCGATGCGCCTGAAATATTCCACTCGAGTCATTCGACGGTGAATAACAACGCGTCCTCGAACTTTTCAAAGACGTAGACATACTCGTAATAAACAGGTAATGATTTCATTCGAAGGAAGTGTATGACTCTGGAGAAAAACCACCGCAACTTAAACTTTATCGATGTATGTAGGTGTCCCATTTTACTGACATCTTCTGTGGCGCACCGGGCAAAGGTGTGACGCAGTAGGGTTTGATTCCTGGAATATCTTGCATCGTCATATATTTGTTACGTGTGTTCTGGTTGCATAATAAATATCAGTTATCTAGTACCCAACACAAGCTGTGCTTAGCTTGAGCCTAGATAATTTTGTGTGAATTTTCCCTCATTATTTTTTTATATTTATTTATTATGATGACCTGATGTGTCACAACAGCCTTTCGAGAGCGGTAGGTACTCCTCAAACAGTGGTTAATCGATGCGCCTGAAATATTCCACTCGAGTCATTCGACGGTGAATAACAACGCGTCCTCGAACTTTTCAAAGACGTAGACATACTCGTAATAAACAGGTAATGATTTCATTCGAAGGAAGTGTATGACTCTGGAGAAAAAACACCGCAACTTAAACTTTATCGATGTATGTAGGTGTCCCATTTTACTGACATCTTCTGTGGCGCACCGGGCAAAGGTGTGACGCAGTAGGGTTTGATTCCTGGAATATCTTGCATCGTCATATATTTGTTACGTGTGTTCTGGTTGCATAATAAATATCAGTTATCTAGTACCCAACACAAGCTGTGCTTAGCTTGAGCCTAGATAATTTTGTGTGAATTTTCCCTCATTATTTTTTTATATTTATTTATTATACTAGATGCGGCCCGCGAACTTTTTCGTACAAATTTCAGAAATTTATGGCACACCCCTAGGGGTTATTGCGTAAAAATAAAAAATACTTGTTTAATTATTCACTCCATAGTTTATTTATACCGAGTTTTGAGTGAATCGAACCGTGGAAAAATTATTTTCAATACATACTTTACCACCCTATATAACCCCCTCAGAGGTTAAAATTTCCAAATTTTAATAGCCTATGTCCTATTCTAGGTTCTAAACTATCTTCATACCAAATTTCATTTAAATAACTTAAGTAGTTACGGAGATTACTTATAACAAACATTCACACAGACTTTCCCATTTATTATAATAGCAAGAAAAAATAATAGTAAGATTAGGTGCGTATAAAAATAATCCTCGTCGTTAGATTTTGACCCGGGGTCCCAATCCCCAATTCTCTGTGAAATTAGTACCTACCGTCGCATAATCGCCACCCAATACGCGTTTTGGTATTCTACGTAGGTAAAGATTCTGGGACAGTCATCGGTTTAGCAGAATAATGGCCTTGGTAGATGATTATTCCAGTTATCTAGTAACTACTTACTTATGGGCCCGGAAAAGCCTGTCAAAAGTAGGACAAAGCCTCGAAAACAAATAACGGGTTATATCAAGGTTATGTGTAAATGTACCTACCTACTAGGCACCTAAATCTCTTTGTGTACAAAATTATACCTACTCTTCATCGTATACCTAAGTAGGTAAGTTCCCATGAACAAAGAGATTTTTCCACACTATATTAATAGAATGCAATGAATGAATGCAATGCCTTGTGAATTCACATCTCGAGTTCTCGATGACGAAATATCACAAAAATATTCAGCAATCGGATCTTTTCTTTTATAGTAGTGCGACGTGAAAAGTGTCAATTATCCTGATACTGATAGCCAGTTGATAAGATAACAATAGATGAATCTACAGCTACATAATCCATTGAACTCGCTCACAACACAAACCATACAAACTTGTAAAGATAGCTTGCGAGGAACAAACACATTTATTAGGGTTAGCAAGGTTTCTGATTATTTTCTTGAGCGTTTGCATTGCACCTATTTGTGGGAATAGAATAGGAAGAGGATTACGCGTTAATAGAAAATTACTACTTTTTAATACAGACGGAGCATAATAAAAAAGAGATATTTGTATGTTCGTAACAAATTACTAACTCAAAAACGGCTGGACCGATAGGCTAATCTAGTTCTTAATAATTAACCCCTGACGACGGTAAAAAGTCTGTTAAAGTTTCTATGGAAAAATATTATTAAGTTTTTGGTTTGATTAAACCAAAACTCGGTATGAATAAAGTTCAAAGCAAATAATTAAACACGTTTGCTTACACAAAACAACACTAGGGGGCTTGTAGTAAATTCCTGAAATTTGATAAATAAATTTCTTCAGGGGCGCCGCTAGTTACCTAATAAATCAATATAGGTCGTTTCAATAGACCACAGAGTGGATTCCTGCGCATTCGCTGCCTAACCTCTGCTGCAACAGTGAAAGCCTAGCCTGGGTTTCACAATTTCACATGCGTTCAAAATTATTGTATCTACTAGTTAGGTACTAGACCGAACGCGAGTTAAAAAAATAACCCTTACTCAAATGCTTGTAATGTGGTCATTATTTTGATAACCTTATTTCAGCAAATTCGACCTTTCCGGCTTCTCGATACCGTGACTCGAATGGCGCCTGTAAAGTTGTATGAAATTATTCATTGCTGTCGGCGGCTAAGCGCGCAGCGTTTGTTAGGCATACACAAAAATTACATCACATCGTTAAAGGTATATTGCGTATTATTAAAGTTGAAGGAATTAATTTCAAAGCTAAATGCAGATTCGATTTTGATGCGACGCGACGTGTTTTTCTCTATTCTTCCTTGGATACAAACGCGCTGTGCTTGGCTTCATCCATCACTTAGTTATATGTTATACTAGCGACCCGCCCCGGCTTCGCCCCGTTTTATTATACTTATAAACCGTCCTCTTGAATCACTCAATCTATTAAGAAAACCGCAACAAAATCCGTTGTTTAAAGATTTAAGCATAGCATAGCATAGGGACATAGGGACAGAGAAAGCGACTTTGTTTTATACTATGTAGTGATAACCAAAACTTCATATTGCTAAGAGATCTAATATCCTTTGAACTTTAAATCAAGAAACCATGTCGGTAGGTAGTAAATTATGTAGATAGACTTTACTGCTTTACATTATTAACGTTGGCGGTTACAGTGTATGGAAAATCCCTTAATCTAAACGTTAAGGCAAATCCCTAGTCTTACCATCGTAGAGCTTGCGTCAGTCATTCAGAATTGCCTGATTTTACGACGAACGTGATTTTACTAAGATATTTGCTAAAGGTCGCAAGTTCTTGTGGTAATGTACGACAATAAAATTACACATTGCATGTGCCGGCTTAAGTATAGATTTTTTATTGCATTTTCCCCACTAAAAACTGTTCAGAAATGCCCCTTAAAGATCACAAGCGCTGGAAAACTGGAATAGATATAAAACAATGTCAAGAAACCCCCGAAAACCCACCATAAGGGGAAAAACTGGAATAGAGAAATAAAATGCCAGACATCCCCCTGGATTGGATTTGCTACGCACGAAATTAAAACGCACCGAGGAAAATCTGGAATGTATTTCTAGATTTTCTAGACCACGCACATTTTTCATTGCTTATAAATGCCGCTCCTACTTACAGATAAATAAACTCTACAAAAAATTCAATATAGAAGAATGACAAAAATCGCTTGATAGTGATTTGTACGTAATAGTTATAAAGAAGCCACACCGAAGAGCTTCTAATTGCGTGCTTCAGCCAGTCCTTGACAGCGACCTTATGTGGCCACTACTAAGAACATTACCATCAAATAAACGAAATTACACCGTGATACAAATTAATTAAATAAACAGTAGAAGCGTAAAACCGCACCTACTATACGCTTGTTGCTTAATGGACACAGACTCATATTAAAAGAGTAAATACCATAAACATACACCATTTTCACCTAAAAGGTTCTCAATTTGACTGTTATTTAATGTTGCCATAAGCACTTAATTTTTAACTGGGTGGACAGAAATGGATGACATTTTTTTTTTAAGCTGGAGCTTCTCTTTTCCCTTTTAAATTTGATCAAGATCTTTCCAGTAGTTGAGTTATGTTTAATGGTGTATATTTATTTTATAGAGAAAGATCCAGGTCCATGACGATCCAGGTGACCAATTAATGTTTGAGTCATCCTTAATAATGCGTGCAATTTGAAGTCGTTTGTTAGTTTGTGTAAACACAAAAAAAAAGACTAACAAAATATAAATAAAAATATATACCTAACTGACGAAAACACCTCACTGCGATAATACACCATTTTCAACAGTCTTCAAAAGGAGGAGGTTCTCAATTCGACTGCATAGGTAATGCGTATTTTATTGACTTCCATTCCAAGTACCTACATTGTTGTTCTCATTTTTCCTTTATGAATTTAAAGTCGGTTTAAGTACCTAGGTATATATATTTTTTTAAACCGTCACCTGTTATTTACTTAATTAAAATCAGGAAAAAAAACTTCACCGGTGAAGGATTTATGAGTGCACATGCTGGCGACAAATGGAATAATAGACAAGACGACTTTTCAGCGTACCTAATAAATCTGCCTGAATTAAGTAATTTATCTTACTAGGTACAGTTGAAGACAAAAATTGGCTAAAATTGTAAATGTTTATCCGTCGACGACGACGCACGTACGACGCGACATAACTTCGCGAAATTCCGCGTTTGTCTCTACCTCATTCATCATTCGTAGCTCCCAAACAAATAATAATAATAACAATAATCCCTACAAAATACCCAGTATTTTGATTTTTTTTGTTTGAAAGAGGATTTTACTTACTTATATTAAAAGAGTAAAAACCATAAACATACACCATTTTCTCCTAAAAGGTTCTCAATTTGACTGTTTTTTAATGTTGCCATAAGCACTTAATTTTTAATTTCTAATGGGCATGGTGTTCCAAGTATAATAAAAAATGCAGTTCTCATGTTACGATGATACAAAGACTTGTAGAATTCTCATACAAAGATCGACCTGTAGAATTCTCTACTCGTCACATCTTCGAGCACTAGTTTATCGTATGCTCAATGCTCATAAATTGCTGATGGAAAGTTGATCCAGTTTAAATATTTTTGTCATTGACTGTACCTGACGTAAGGGCTCAAACACAAAACTGCGAGCTCGCATCGCATCGCAAATATCTGCGAGCTCGCACGATAACGTCCGATCTCATTTGCATCGCGCCTTCCTGTCATATTACGTCATACTTGGTGACCCCCCTTTTAGTCCGCTCTGAGACAACTTTAGCGAAAGATGCGCGGCGCCTGAGCCGCCTTCTTTGTGTTGTAAAAAAAAAACTGCTTCAGTTCTCAACTCATAGTAATTTCGAGTAAAATAGTTCCCTTCAGAGTTTATAATCGTATTAAATGGATGAATCCAGAATCTTCTTTTTCTTTTATATCTATTTAACAATAACAGCAGTGCAATTGGACCGATTTATGCAAAAATGATCCAACCCACAACCTAGTCAATTTCGAGTTTTTTTAACCTATGTAATCAGTATAAGGTATATTTTAACATATCAAAGACTCACACCTCTATGTTCACAAATGTGGAAAATCCATATGATCCAACCCACAACTGTCATCTCGAAGACCATTTTTTAAAATGTATAAGTGTTTCATGCCTCTTGAATCATTTTTGTGTTGCTTTGGTTACCCTAACATATAACCGTTCTATTTTGCTACAATGATTCAAGCTATAATATTAAGCTGGTCCATCAGTTCAAAGAGCTCTGAAAGCTATAGAAAGAGCTATGCTCGGAGTTTCTCTGAAGGATAAGATTCGTAAAGAATACATCCGAAAGAGAACCAAAGTTATCGACATAGCTCAAATAATTAGCAAGCTGAAGTGGTGGCAGTGGGCCGGCTATATCTCGCGAAGAACCGACAACCGTTGGGGTAAACGTGTTCTTGAGTGGAGACCGAGACTTGGCAAACGTAGTATAGGACGCCCTCCGGCCAGGTGGGATGACGATCTGCGAAAGACTGCTGGCAGATGCTGGATGCGTCAAGCTGAAGACAGGGAGCTATGGCGCTCATTAAGGGAGGCCTATGTCCAGCAGTGGACTAATATAGGTTGATTATGATGATGATGATATAAAACAAGTTAAGCTTAGACAAGTTAATATTTGAAATTGCTATTCCACCTAAGTACGTAAACGAAATAAACCATAAAGTTCAAAACACACAGAAGCCGGAGGCGTGGCGGAGGCGAAGGCGTTCCGGTTCCCGTTCCGAAGCTGCAATAATAGACGATGTAGATGGTTTATGTGATGAACCTTATTCTGATTTGGACGAGGAGTAGGGCCAATTTTGTTTGTTTTGTCTTTTAAAACACAAAAATGATTACTAATTTTTATCACACTTTGAATCATTTTTGCACCCTACATAGCTCTTACCATACAAAATTAATTTTGTAATAATGATCCAGGCGCAAGTTTTCCCAATTATCTACTAAACTATTACAATTTATTCTTTATATTATTTATAGCAAAAAAGTTGAGTTTACATAGCATTAAATTAAATTAAAATAACAACATTTTGTATTACAAAGCTAGAGAAATACCGCCACAAACTTAAATATCGATTATCTCGAAATGAGGTTTGTGTGGGTTGGATCATTTTTGCTTAAATCGGTTCAATTATCTTTTTGGGATCCATCTTACGCTTCCTAAAAACACGTCCAATACGGCTGACTAAACTTGAAGGTATTGTTACCCTACAAAACGGTTCGCCGCACAAATTCGCATCGCAGAAATTCGCAAATCAAGTTCGTGTGACATCGCATCACATCGCATCGCATCGCATCGCATCGCACCAAATCGCAGTTTTGTGTGGGAGCCCTAACCTCAACAGTCCGCATTGGGTTGCTTTTAATAAGTAAACGCCATGTGTGGAACTGCGCAGGAAAAATATGTAAGCTACCTATTTGGTTATTTAAAAGTGCGTGTTTTACGAACATAAACATGGTTTATGGGAAAAATAGTTTTTTATTCGGTCATATGCCAACCGCGTTCAATGTATTACTTGAAATAAAAAGTTTGCTCAATTTGATTCAATGAAGCCCAAATCAGTGCGAATATTTTATAATTTGGAAGGAATATAATGTTCATTGAAGACAATCGTCTGTAATTCCTGCAATTGACGCCAATTGAGATCAATGGAAAGAATCGCTTGCAAAAATAAAACCAATGCCATCTCCGTTCAATCTTTTTTGTTAGGGTTCCGTACCCAAAGAGTAAAACCGGACCCTATTTGTTTAGACTCCGCTGTCCATTAAAATTTATCACCAGGGTGAATCTCATGAACCATGATAGTCAGTTGGTGATTATGTATTTCTATTGCAACTAAAACATCTAACACTTAACAAAATAAAATAAATATTTCGGTGGGCTTCCATCATGCAATAGACATGATAATTTTTCCATTTTTATAGATAACTAGATGCGCCTCGCGGCTTCGCCCGCGAACCTTCCTTTTCATACAAATTTCAAATTTTTATTTAATTAACTAATTATGTCAAAATAAAAAATACTTACTTACGTGTTTAATTATTCACTCCATAGTTTATTTATACCGAGTTTTGAGTAAATCGAACCAAGGACTCAAACGTTAATTTTTGAAAATTTGTTTAGCCTATGTCTTATTCTTGGTCCTAAACTATATACGTACCAAATTTCATCAAACAACTTAAGTAATTACGGAGATTACTTATAACAAACATTCACACAGACTTTCCCATTTATTATAATAGTACGATGGTACTGAACCCTTCGAGTCCGACTCGCACTTGGCTGATTTTATTAAAACTAGATCCATATTCATTCCACATGTGCAAAGTAGACCAGAACAGAGTAATGTTAGTCACGCATTCATAAAATCTCTTTATCTGCAACAAATAAGTAGACCTCCGTTTCATCTTCCGTATTTAATTTTTGTTGCGGATGTAATACATTACCATCGTGTCTGACCGAATAATGAAAATGTTTTTATTATAAAACACAATTCATGTATTATGTAGTACAGTGTACCGACAGTTTACCTGCGGTCTCCACACTAGGAAAAGCCTGTATCGCGGAGACCAGAAAGAATTAGATACATATTCTAGCAACAATACAAACGACGAATACCTGAGTCCATTCCATACCATAATACCTGAGTCCATACCATACCATAACCAACAGATGATTAAATTTTAAACAGTTGTTTGGACGTTTGACACATGTTTTCATAAATTAAACGTTAAAGTTAACCTAGGCTGTCTAATTGCTTGGTGTACACTACTACGTACTAAGTACGATAGGTCAATATGTATACTAGTTATATAACCTGTAGTTCCGTTGCTAAGCTTTTTCTAAAAAAGTAAGGATTTGAATCGTTTTAATGTTTAGCCAAGAAACAATGTTGCTATGTATTTTTTAAATATAAAACACTGACCATTAGATTTCTATTCTCATCGAACACAAAGTGTGTATAATAACGATAACATAATCAGAAAAGCATGGCATTGAAAGAATGCGTTCGATTCAATAAGCAATATCTATTTTTGCTACAAACTTATTTATTCTCTCAACCATCCGATCGAAGCGGAACACAGCGTTACATTATTTTGATTAGATTATATTGAAGCCTGTTGTATTTTGCAAAACCTAATAACAATATCCCGCTCTTGCTTTACGGTTATAAATTGGTTTATTAATGTTTACAATATCTCAACAGTCAAGTAATGAAACTCAACAAGTAGGAAAATAAATAAAATAATGTGAAGTAATGTGAACCCATTACATTGCCAATATAACATTATTATAGCATTTTAACCAAGGTAAACTTATAACTTTTCCTATTATGGTAATACGAAGTAATTAGCAGAGAACGGTGGGTAGAAACAATTAACGCTTCGGCCAGTACACAATTAGCGATGCTACAAACATCTTTACAGCTGTATGAGGAATTGAGGATGAGGAAATATCAGAGATTGCAAAACAAACTGATGACATAGCTAAAGAAACTGAATCGGACAATGATCGATTCGAAACATCAAATCGATTGCACTTAAATACCGTCCTTCAGTAAACTGAATACGAAAAACCTTCAAATCGAAAAGGCCTAAGGACAATTGTACGTTATTGATGGCATCCACCATCGATAATGTCAGTTACATGTTATATTATATCGCCATCCATGTAATAGAACTAACGCTATGGAACAAACAAAAGCGTGTTGAACCCTTGTTTCCGGGAACAGCCATGACCTTAAGCAATGCTCTACTTAACTATCCTAGTGGATATAAAAAAACAATCTTAATGAATACCTGAGTGATTCCATCGTCAACAACGTGAAATATTCAATCGAATTGAGCGAGTGAGTGGTGAGGCTATCATGGCAATCACGAAACACGGCAAAAGTCGATCGAATCGACCGATGTTGACGGATAGCGTGTCTGATCAATGATTACTGCAATGCAAAACTCACTTATACAAAAACTCCTACCATTTCTGCGTCCCTGTTCGCCTCCTATTGAATATAAAGTGTAAACAGAATCTGTTATATACTTAATACCAGTTGAAATATTATCCTTTTTCATTGCATTTAAAATATGTACTGAATAAATCAATAACTGTAATTGAAAAACAATGCCACAAATATCATCATGTTTTATCATTATCAGTGATCTGTCAGCTAAAATACGACATTGTACGATCGTTGTTGATGTTACCCAATTTTCACATCCTTTCGAAGTGGGGCAATTTGTTGGCGCTGGGTAAATATATTTTACTAGCTTAAATGTTGACACATTCCTTGACCCTTCTTTTAATGGCTATTCCGCAAACCAGGATATAACTACTCAAAATACCTACGTGTGTAAATTGAAGAGCTGTTCGCGCAACTTACTCCACTGAAATAGATAAGGACTCCATAGATAAGTAGCCCTTTATCTTTCCTAGAATGATAGCTCGATGCAGAGGTGCGACCTTTAAAATTTTACACTATTCTGAAATTCTCGCATGTTGACGAAAATCAAAGTTGGCTGCAATCCAATTTCTCCTACAGAAACTTGTTCATCTTTATGCAGATAGACCATAACTTACGATGGAACGAGTTTAGTAGTCTTGTCTGGCTGTAGCACCGGCGCGGCGAAAGGCGGTGCAAGGCGCCACCATCTTCCTAATAGATTCACGATTCAGGAGTTTATTATGAAATTAATACACGACAAAAATAATACAAATTCACACTTAGTATTTAGTATCATATTTTTTAATGCTATTTCTATGCTTCTTGCTCAGACTTTTATACAAACTGTTACATTGTTTTCACTAAACGAAGCAACGTCCATAGGAGGCATATTGCATTTAAATAATGACCTAAAGTATAATTTGTGGCTGTAAATAATTGTGTTTTCGTGCTGGCACGTTAATCTTATTGAATTGTTTTCTTCTTGATCGTCAATAATTATGATTATTATTGACCTACTTGTGTTAGTATTTTTTCTAAATCTACATATCCGTCAGAATCATTCAAGAAATCAGTATAAGAAAGCGTAGTGCGCGACGAAAATTGGCGATTGCCAATTTTTCTATTATTTTTATGATAATTGATGTCCCTCTGGAACGAAGGAGTTTCAGAATTAACAATAGCCCTAATTTTACATCTTTTTGCCTAGTTCTTGGCATAGTTTTATAGATATTGTACGCTCTAACTCTTATTAGCTTGAAAGCTCATTTAATTCAAATGAAGTGTGTTAGTGTTACGAGCGTTAATCTAGCCTTCTCTAGTCTATAGTTAGCCTTGCCTGAGTTCTATTGTGAGTCGGAACTAGTTCCAAGTCCCTGGGGCATCTGAAGGTCGCCCTGCATCCGGTTCGGAGAGTAATACAATAGAAAACGTCTCTAGCGCTAGGGTGTTGTAGTTTTTGTGTACGCTGCGCTGTCCTATGCCGCCGTATCGTTTACGGAGCGAGGCCGATCGTTCTCTCGGACTCTGTCGTTTCTATTCTATCACTTCCTACTACATTGTAATGTACTAACGGCCCGCCCCAGTTTCGCACAGTTGCATTATGCACATAATCCTTACTCTTGAATCACTCTATTAAAAACCGCTTTAAAATCCGTTGCATAGTTTTAAAGATCTACATACATAGGGACAGACAGACAGACAGCGACAGGAAGCGACTTTGTAATATACCATGTATTGATAAGGTTTTAAGTGATTTTATTATGTATTTAGTAATGTAGTAAAATGTATTAAGTATATTCAGTCATCTGGTACCCATAACATAACCTCTGCTCTTAACTTTGGGCTAGATGATTCTGTGTTGATTGTCCGGCATTATTTATTGTTATAACATTATAGTGCTGCTCGCATATTTTGTAGTGCTTGTCGGATGGTACTAGGATTTGAATGGTTCACCGAGTGATCTTGACCGCTGTGAGTTAGTAATTATGTAATATCCATATCAAAGCATGTGAGCACGTAGCTACCTGCTCCCTGACCAGAGGCACCCTCCCCTCCCTACCCTCCTTGTGGTGGGATGACCAGACGATCTGAGAAAGACTGCAGGCAGTTGCTGGATGCGGTAACCTGAAGTCAGGGCGTTATGGTGCTCTTAGGTCGGGCATATATTCAACAGTGGACCAAATAGACTGATGATGATATCAAATCATCACCTGGCAAGTGACCATTAAGAACGATGTAGAAACTTAATAGGAATGTCATGTACTACTGACTTGGTATTTAAGCGCCGGCTTTAAAGCAAAGCTTGGCATTGAATAGAGAAGTGGGCGATTCTAGGTCAGTGTACGTCACTAGGTGTGACACTATTGAATTAATGCGTAATCTTATTGCCATTTGGTTGTTCTCCTTTCTGTCTTCTAGTCTGTCTATTATTGTTATTAAAATCTTGATTGTGTATGATAAGACTATAATATTTTGTTAAACAATGTTTTCTGTAAACAATAGATGTAGCTCCATTGATGTCATCAAGAGTGAACTCGTGCTTTCATTTCGAGTCATTGCTCGCAACAATTGCAACAATGTCTGACTTTCCAATTTAAAGTACTTGAATGATGTCAGGTAACATTGTTTGGTCTATTTTACAAGATACTGATTGTTAATTGACGTTATGGTTGCGGGTTCGGTTTTCACTTTGGGACAAATTTGTATAATCTGCAAATTTCAGGGCGCCATTAGGCTGTTCTGGGTGGTTTCCTTGTAAAATAAATAACTATGTATTCCTAACTATATAATCAGACTACCTTACGTACGCCCCGCGGCGTCAACTGCGTGAAAATTCTACAATATTAGTAGCCTTTGTTTTATTCCCACCCTGGAACTACGTCTATTCAAAATTTTAGGCCGAACCATTCAGTAGTTTTGGCGGAAAGTGATAACAACCATCCGTCCATCCAAACATTCGCATTTATAATATTAGTGATCACACTAATATTAAAGCTATGGTACCAAAGGTACTAAAATAAATAATGCTAGATAATTCACACATCATCTTCTAGCCTCAAGTTAAACAGAGTTATAGGTAATACTATAATACTAATCATTCTTTAGATCATCATTCATTAGATATCAATCTAGTATTACCCATAACTCTGTTTAACTTGGGGCTAGAAGATAATGTGTGAATTATCTAGCATTATTTATTTTAGTACCTTTGGTACCATAGCTTTATATGAGCTGCTTGAAATAGATATATTTTTTTTTATTAGCTGTTGAATACATCAATGTGTTGAAATAGAAACCTCTCTTAGCCCGTTATTTCAAAAAGTATGTTTTGATGATTGGCCAAGTTATATAAGTTAAACGAGGTTTTATTTAACAAACCAATAGGTCAGCGAATATATCGATATCGTTAAAAAGAGGAAAACGCCTGGCGGTAAAATTGCAATAAGCAACAATGCAAGAAGGCTTTCTACAAAATATCAGATTATCTAGAGGATAAAAAAGCTTGGGACGAGTTTTGCTCCAACTCGAAAACTAACAACCGAAGGTATAGGTTTCTTGTTCGCTTCTTTACTTTACCGTAAAAAGATTGAAGTGAAACAAAAATGAAAGGGAAAAAAGGTTTATTTCCTAGTTTTTATATAGGTTAGGTACCTATAATGAACTTTCTGTCGTGTCCAAGAGTCATGTAAGGTCTAAAGGAAAAAAAAGCACTGAGTTTGCTTAATGAGTCCGGAATTCCCGAGGTAACGTGCAGTCAATATAATTACTAGGACATTTCCTTACAAGTTCTTTGGTAACTAGTAAAACTACACAGTTTTTCTACTCACTAAACACAGGTACCACACTACTACTATAAACAAGCTTCTGCTCGCGATTTCACCCTCTTTTGTCGGGATTTCATATGTGGTATTCCAGGTCTAAAACAACTAAAATCTTTGCAATTTTTTTATGTATTGAAATCTGGTTCTTCTCGTCTATATAAATTTGATCAAGATCTGAGATCTTTTTAGTTATTCAATTAATAACGTCCTATGGGTCGGTATTAACTGTTTTGGCTGTACAATGACTGTCAGTTAGTCAGTAGGAACTCCTTTATAATATACTAGCTGCAACCCCGCGGCTTCACCCGCGTGAAAATTAATGTGTTTACGCCCGAGTAGTAGGTAATATCGCACTTACATACACAGGTGCTTTTGAAATTCATTACTTAATTATTTAATAAGGTTAATTAAGTACCCTACCTCTTTGACAAGCCAGGTATATATTTTTCCATAACTACCTACTTCAAAACATTAATTAATTCACTCTCCCTAGAATCGTTTTATAAAAGTGAATTAGGATATTCAGTAGTTTACCTAATGGTTTATTTGTACCGAATTTTATTCTAACCAAGGAATAAAAATCTTTCATTGAAACTTTATCACCCTATAGTCCCATAAACGGTGATTTTTAGAAATTAGAACCTATGCCTAAGCATAATTGTCCTATTCCAGTACCTCAACTATTAACATTCCAACTTTCATCAAAACCGGGTTTTTATTACCGAGGTAACAAACATTTACAAACACACAAACTTTCGCTCTTATAATATTAGTGGGATAGGATGTTGATGAGATTTAATTTTTTAACTATTGTTTCATAAATTGAATCCGTATACCACTGACGTATATTGTCTGCCTACAGCTCCTTGACTTTCGATTATTATAATGACGCCTCTGTTTGCCCCGTTGGTGTCAGATTGGTATCGATTTATTTGAGCCTTGGCTTGTAATTTCTTCAATACTTTCAAGGTTAATAGTCTCATTTGAACATATGCCTCCTGAAACGATTTGATTTGTTCAATTAGCCTTATTACAAACAGTAGATCTGGTAGGTACCTAACCTTCTTCTATCTTCCGCGTACCATTGAGTTTGCGTTTCTCGAGGCTTCGTGTGGTTAAAAGAAAGCGTATTTCTAACGGTATTTGCAAGACTTGTCATAATTGTTTGTTTCTATTACTATCGAGCTATGCTTACCAATACACTAACTACATAAAGAAAAATAAAGTGTACCTACATTTACTTTTGTTCGTTTCTAAGACTCGATTTCTCCTTTAGATGGTTAAATTGTACAGTTGTTCGTACGTTTTCGTACATCCTTTGTAAACCGATATCCTTTCTACCTTGGCCTTCACATTGACAGTGCTAGTGCGTATGCTGAATTGCAGATGTAACTGACACACTTCTTGGCGGAATCAGCTCTTACAGCCTGTCCAGATAGGGCGCTTTACGCGCGTAAAGCGCTGGACTCTCGACTCGCGCGTGCTACGCGCGTTCTACGCGCGAGTCGAAATACTCGGGCGAACAGTGGAGCGCGCGTAAAACGCCGCATCTGGACGCAATATAAATTGAAACGCGCGAGGGCACTCGCGCGTAAAGCGCGCGTAAAGCGCCCTATCTGGACAGGCTGTTAGCTTTTCCCTCCGTCACGCCATGTCACGATGAGGAGAAAGTGACCCCTCAACCGACGACGGCCTAGTGCAAAACATGACCGCACTTTTCACTGCCTTGCCCGCGCACCTTTACTTGCATCATTACACATTAGCCATTCAATTGCACATACTTAAAGCGGGTTGTTTGTACCCTGATCATATCTATAATTAACTAATCAATGATCAAATCACGAGACCGTTGACTTTATTTACTTACCGATTCTGTCCATCCAAAGCCTGTAATAAGATCGCTGTTATCGATAAGGCCTCCGATTGTGCCACACCAATAATAAGGGAATGAAATTTAGGCTAATTATCATCTTACTATCTTACTTCTTACTATAGGTACTATTTTATAATAAATGGGAAAGTCTGTGTGAATGTTTGTTATAAGTAATCTCCGTAATTACTTAAGATATGTAGATTAATTTGGTACGTAGATAGTTTAGGACTTAGAATAATACATAGGCTACTAAAATTTTCAAAAAATATCCTCTGAGGGTGTTAAATACCCTATTTAAAAGCTAAAGTTTGTATTAAAAAATATTTTTTTCCTAGGTTCGATTTACTCAAATCTCTGTATAAATAAAGTATGAAATAAATAATTATATGTAGTCTTTGATTTATATAAGTATGTAGTATATCATATATATATTTATCATCGTATAAATCAGTTCGCATGGGATAGAAATAGCATTGAAACGTTTCCATAGAAACAACGCGAGCAAACCCGCGGACAGATAGAGATAAATTAAATAAGAAACTAGGTTTTCCTGGACATTTCACACAACATTAGTAAAAAATGAACTTGTCGTGTTTTGGGTAATAATAAGATAATAAACTGTTGGTAGGTTTATCATGTCTAATTTACCTATTAAGTAAGTAGGTACCTAACCTACCTATATGAACATTAGATTATTTTACTTAAATTTATTATTCGAACGATATCTAAGGGGAATTCCCATTAGGAAAGGGATAAGAAACACCTTTGTTGCATAACGTAATCGTGACTCAAAAGCTAACAAAGAGAATGATTGAGAATAGGTCGTATGTATTGGTAACATAATACTACCGACCTAAGAGTTTATAATTTCGTAATGTTGGTAGACATGAGAGGCATGGTGAAGTAAGCAGTGCTAGGAATATGTAGGTCGATTCGAGCACTAACTAGCTCTTAAACAAAGTGTCGTTATTGTTTCTCGTGCAACCTTACATTTTACTGTAAACCGAACACGAAACCGGCGAAGTACGAGTCGGACTCGTAAACGAAGATTTCAATACTATTATCAATAAAAACGACAAATAAATCATGTCTGGTGTCCCCTAAGAATTTCTTAGTTTTTTTTAAACAGAAAAATGTTCTTGTATTGGCAACAGAAATACATTATCTGTGAAAATTTCATCTGTGTAACCAGTGTAATAGCAAAAGTCGTCGTACAAAACCATGTTAAACTACTGTTAAACACGTGTCTAAGTCGTATCTTTTTTTTTGTGGTAAGGCTGTAAGTGTCTAACTATCACGGTTCATGAGATACAGCCTAGTGACTGACGATAGGGGAAGACAGACAGACGGACAGCGGATTCGCAGTATTAGAGTCCTATTTTTGGATACGGAACCCTAAAAAGGGCATAAACAAATACTTACCATTCAGTAATTCGGGTTAGTCTTTGATTGTTTAAAAGTTTTTTCGTAAACTAGGCAAGGTAAAGTTGGCAAAAGTTTTCTCAAAAACTTAAAGAGGGGCAAAATTGCCTTAAAAAGAACGTTACATGATCGGGTAGTTTCATTGGGGTTTCTTAGCTCACTTTACAAAATACCAACTATGTTATCAAACATTTTCTCCATGTGTCAGTTGGTATGTTTCGTTATTTTTATGTGCGAGTTATTACTCATTTTTTTATCTTAAGTTCAATAATCTATTAAATAAACACTCAAATAAATTATTCAATACTTCATGTTCCCCTATGTACCTTAATATTTTTTTCAGCTTGTTGTTAGCTTAGAAACCGTCTTAAATACAGTCTAGACTTATTTAGTCTAGACTGTATTTAAGAAGGTTTCTAAATATGAAACACATTTTTTTTTAACTTTACAACAAATTAAATTACATATCCAATTCGGGATGAATTGACCCACGAACCTCTTCTAATTAAATTACTTTAAACTTAACAAGAACGTAAGAACATACAAGTTAATTTATAACCTAGATAATAAATACCTAGTAAATACGCCTTTAACTGACCCACTTATGTACTTACTTACATATAGCCAACATAAATATTGAAACAATGTCTAGAACAACATTATGAATTATGCAGCTACGTTTTACCTACCTACCTACAAAATATACAAACTCTGTAAAATATGTGTCACACGCTTTTAATATATTATCTTTAAGGTTGATCTTTTAGCGTTGTTTTTAACTGCGTTCTTCAAGGAATAAACTAACGGAAAAGTAATTTGCTGCAAATCGTAAAAGTTTTCTCTTGACTTATGACATTATCTATATTACATATAATAAAATCGTAGAGGTCGAATTCCTGTACAATGAAAAAAAATGCCATAAACCGAGTCAGGGAGATGTAAGAAGTATAATAAAACTAATTTGGTGTTATTTAAATTTTTTTGTTTCTCTGTTTGTCTGTTTGTCTGTTTGTCTGTTTGTCTGTTTGTACGGGATAAACTCCGAAACTACTGGACCGATTGTTATGAAATTTTGTATGGTGGTAGCTTATATCCCTGGTCAACATATAGGATACTTTTTATCCTGATAAATTAAAGAGTTCCCGTGGGATGGCTAAAAAACTTTAATTGAGTAAGTACTGAATACTGATACTGCCATTATAATGTTATTTAATATTAACTTCTTTTTACTAATTTCATATGAAAGTATACATACGGTACCTATACCAACACTGCACAGCAGCCTTTGTGATTCACCGCTGAATCACAAAGGCTGCCTGTCGCGCGGGCTCAGAACGCGCGAGCGGGCTATTGCGGATGGATGTTCATGACTCAAAGATGTAAAAAAATAATTTGTATTCTATAGAGTAACAGTAATATTTTTTGTTGGATTCACATCATTATCAGCTTATTTTAGTCCACTGCTGGACATAGGCCTCCCCTAATGAGCACCATAGCGCCCTGTCTTTAGCTTGCCGCATCCAGCATCTGCCAGCAGTATTTCGCAGATCGTCATCCCACCTGGCCGGAGGGCATCCTACACTACGTTGGCCAAGTCGCGGTCTCCACTCAAGAGCACTTTTACGAAAACGTTTGTCGGTTTCTCGCAAGATATGGCCGGCACACTGTTATTCAGCTTGCTAATTCTTTGAACTGTGTCGATAACTTTGGTTCTCTGTCGGATGTATTCATTACGAATCATATCCTTCAGAAAACCACTTCACATAGCTCTTTCATAGGCTCGCTGAGCGACTTTGAACTGGTGTATCAGCCTTACCGTGAGTGTTCATGTCTCAGCTCCGTAGGGCTGTTGGATTCAAAGTCTTATTTGTACACAATGCCTAGAAAAAGATCGAGTCTCTCTCAGTTCTTACTCAAGAGAAGCCAAAAAGTTAAAATGCCAAGAATCTAATGAAGATCGTGAGGCGAGACTTTCTGCGGCTCGAGAACGTCAGTCAGTATGGAAAGTCCTTCTCAACAATAAGCCCGACTAAGAGCTGATCTTGAACGTCATACGTTTTCTCAGAAAGTAGTGAGGCAAGGACTACGCTCGAGTCTCTGAAACATTCACTGGAAGAGAGCCACGCTTGAGCTCTCAACGTAGCCGTACGGCTGCGTCTCATTTGCTGGAAACCAGTGAAGAAAGAGATGCACAAATTACAGCTGATCGAGAACACCATACGTTGTCACGAGTCTCAGAGACCTTTACTGAAAGATAGTCTCGCTTGAGCTCTCAGTGTGTGTCAGAAAAGGTCTCTGAGACCGTGTGAAAGAGAGTCTCGCTTGAGCTCGACTGCGTCTCGATCGCTGAAAACCAGCCAAGAAAGTGAAGCATGAATTATAGCTGATTGTGAGAGTCCTGCGTTATCTTACGCCTCACAAACTTTAACCTAACGTGAGGAGCTTTTACGTTACGCTTGAAATCGTAAAAATATTGTTTGAGCTTTACAAAAACGTGATGATTGATACCAGCAACGATAAGATTTAGTCAGGGATGGCTTTGAATGCATACATCAGGAATGCGAGTATATCCGTTGATATGCTTTACTGCGCCGCGAGAGTGCGTGCCCATTTGGTGCGCGTTTTGGCGCGAAACATGGCGTGCGGTTCGGGCCGCTGCTGTTAAAAAAAATCGTGGTAGGTTTACTAACCGAAACCAAATATAAACGGATATAGTTATAACTAATAGAAACGGAGAGAGTAAATGAAATACGACAGCAAGAAATCGAAGAACAACAACAAGCTCGGTTAGAGTCTGATCGACTTCGGTACTTGCTCAATAGAATGACGATTTCATCTGAAGATTCAGATTATTTACAATAACCTGATTTGATAAAAAAAAAAAGTGCGTTTACATATTATTCACCTAGGTTCGACATTGCGTCATTTTCATTTATCCACTCAACAGTGACGTCGAATATATCGAAAATGGCGTAACAGTGCGACCTGTTATGGGCTGCCCGCACTGTTGGGGTTTTCTGAAGATGTGCAACAACTAAAACTGCGTTTTTGGTGTTTTTATGCAGTTTAACTATCTAATTTAGATACAAACCAGTTAAGAAATATTTTTATTACCATTTCATGTACTTTAAATGATACATGCAAGAGAAAATAATGTATAGTATTCTAACTGTAACTTCAACCACCTAATTCTTAGCCTTACTTTTGGATAGTACTCCAAAATAAAACTACTTCTCCCATATATACTAGGTTTTAGTATAAGCTTACATTCCCATAATAATAATAAAACAATAAAACAGCAGCCTCATCATACATTTTTTTTACAAAATTACACTTCTAAACTCTGAACACCAATTGGGTACACTTACTAACAAGCCTCAAGTGGGTATCTTAGTACCAATTATTTTAAGTGAATATTTCACTGTGGGGACCTGGCAAATAAATAAACAAAAAATTGAACATATTAAATTTCCATATTTAAAAACTTACAGGTTTTAGTTCAATAGATTCCGTACAATAATAAAACCAAAATGAGTCCATTTCAGCCAGTCAAATAACCACTTTCTTAGATCAGTGATTTTTCATACAAAAATTGTTTAATTTTTTATATTAACAGATATTGTGAAAACTACAATAAGTATTCTTCAAATTACTAGCATAAAATATCTTCATTTCATACAAAAATCTTTTGTAACTTACGAATCAAAATTGCAAAAAATCACTGTTTCATCACAAAGAAGGTTAACTAAGTATGGATTCAATTATGGAAGACTTCCAAACACGTACCTACTTGATTTTTTTACCTCTATTTTTCAGTTATGGTTGAAACAGGTGCCAATCGACATACTAAAACATTACAAACCAAACGTATTCCGTGATGAAATGTTGTTAGCGGTATACTTTCCGAGATATAGAAAATGTTTTATGTTCTTGCCGCTCGTTTGACATTCTACTGCGTAAGTGGTGTGTTTAGTGAAATGCAAAGAAAATTTGCGTGCAAAGTGCGTTTTTATTTGTGGGGCTGTCCCCACAAATAAAAACGCACTCTGTGTGTAATCAATATTTTCACCCGATCAGTTCAGTACTTTTACCGTGAAGAAAGAAAATACATCCATACATTCAAACCTTCGCGTTAATAATATTAGTGTGAAGTGTGATAATGTTTCAAGAGCTATCAACTGTACAAATAAAAATACAGATAAAAATATTTGTTCCCCACAAGTAAAATGTGTATGATTTCAAGCTAGAATGATGATGATGATGATATCCTCAATCCATCCACACTAAACAGCACCATGGTTTGTTGTTCATTTGAAACGTCAAACCTAGACAGTGCGACAGCCCTATCTTGGTTGCTCATAGACCACTTCACATTTTCGGTATAAATACTATATTTACCACACATTTATTATTATAATCTCTATTTTATAGAATAGCTGAGTTATTATACCATCTATTTCATGCTACATACCTTTAATAAGTCTCAGTGTTATGATGAAAAGCTAGAAACACCGTGATGGATGCGGTCGGTTACAAGCACCAGGACCATTTCTTATCTGATTTTATCACACAAAAAGTACTAAAAAGACAGTCAGGAGTACTAAAATTAAGAATACTTAAATTTTTCTTGTATTTCCAAAACAATTTCACTCGAATAAACCCGCGTAAAACTCAAAACAATCAATAGACAATCACAAACTTTTCTTGTCTGCAAGTGAAGTTCGACTACGGATTTCTCGGAATTTTTGCATGACGCAACATGTGGACTAGCACTAGGTACCTATCTTGCTCTAACAAGAACGCAATGCAATAGGTTTAAGCAAGATAGAAACATAAACAAACGTGAAGTTGAGCATAAACTAGGCGCCAGCTTACATGCCCAAAATGGCCCGCCGCACTGTTGACGGATATTTTACAGATGCCCAAAATGGACGTCTGCACTGTTGAGCGGTTATACTTTTTGTGAGGCTCTATGTTAGTTTCTCCCGTGTAAGTCAGCTAACTATTGATCCAAACCAGTTTAAGTATATCGAATTTTGTCTACAAAGAAGCATTATAAGGTATTTTTATCTACAAATTATTATAATTGAAGGAAAAAAAAACCACGCGTACGAAGTCGCGGGCATCAGCTAGTTTATTATAATAAAACTAGTGACCCGCCCCGACTTCGCACGGTTTTATTATACGTACTGGAAGAGATCGCTTTTAGTGATAAGGCCGCCCATTGTGCAACTTCTTTTTACATCTTTTTCCCTGTATTTTGTTTTTTGTTTTATTGGTGTGCAATAAAGTATATTGTATTGTATTGTATTGTATACGTATAAACCTTTCTCTTGAATCACTCTACTGATTTAAAAAATCACATCAAAATCCGTTGCGTAGTTTTAAAGATTTAGCATACAAAGAGACATAGGGACAGAGAAAATGACTTTGTTTTAAACTATGTAGTGATATATCAAGATAGTATTGTTTTAATAAATCGTAACTTAACAAATAAAACAAGGCTTTCTATACAATAAGAACAATCGAAACTACAAAAGCATATTAAAAATACATACGTATGTATTTCAAAATGTATGTGAATGAGTCAGACTTTAAGATCACATTAATTGTATTTAGGTATAAATGTATAAGTTTAATATGTGTTCACACAAAATATGTGTTCGTACAATGTAAGCAAATAACGCATGGTAACTTTCTTCACGACGACGCCCAAAAATTATTTAAAAAGCAATCAAAACCGTCAGTAATTCATAATTCATCTTCGTTATCTTTGCATTAAGTCAGCATTAAATCAAATTACGTTTTAAAATAGCCAAATTGTTTTGAACTAAAAATATTCAAATCAAATCGAACTTCACTTGTACTAATTGGTATCTCTCTCCCCCAGGTCTGCAGGACGATACGTGCGAGTGAAATGGAAAGAAGTGCGCGTCGGAGATCTAGTCCACCTGTCGAACAACGAAGCTGTGCCAGCAGACATGGTGTTGCTCCACACTTCCAGTAGCATGGGGGTTTGCTACTTGGACACATGCAATCTTGATGGGGAGACCAACCTCAAACCGAGGGTTGTTGCTCCCGGATTCAAGGAAAAGGTATACTTTCCCTGAGAATATTAATGAGTACCTACACGTCTTCTCTTGATCTTGATTTATTCAGCCTCAATCAGACATGGAACTTATTTTAATTTCCACCACTCACACGATTGTTTGATCAACTGTTAGTTTTTAATTTAGGAAGGCTGGTAAAAATTAAAGTGAGTGTTGTTTTATAACAGCACAAAATCCAATTGTGTGAGTCGCGTATTGTACAGTACGTACTTGTTTACCGTAATTGTCGCCATAACGCAAAGTGAGGAGGTATGCCGTAGCAATGTCAGCCGCAATAAAACCATGGCTACAGTCATTTTCTTAACTCGGTGAGCATGATGCCGACATTTAGATAGCGAAATTTATACCGTACAAAGCGTGGGAAACTTTCTCCATTTGCCATGAATTGATAATTTTTCTTATTTACAGCCGTTAGACGTAATGAAATTTAAAAGCTCTGTCGAAGTAGAGCGGCCATCGACGAAAATATATCGATTTACCGGCACTCTGTCACACCCGAACGGAGAACGCGTCCCGCTCACCTCTGAAAACCTGCTGCTCAGGGAATGCACGATCAAAAACACAGACTACGTCGAGGGCATCGTCGTGTACGCCGGCCACGAAACCAAGGCCATGCTTAACAACGGCGGACCTAGATATAAGTGCTCTAATTTAGAAAAGAAAATGAACACAGACGTCATATGGTGCGTCTTGGTTCTACTATTCCTCTGCTGCGGCGGCGCAGTCGGCTGCAAGATCTGGCTGGACAACTACGTAGTCGGCCATAGCATATTGAAACCACCGTTCCTGCCCACCGCGAGTAGGCCCGCGGTGGAGGGACTTCTCATATTCTGGACTTACATAATCGCTATGCAGGTTATGATACCGGTATCGCTATACGTCACGATAGAAATGACGAAGCTTGTACAGGTGTACCACATACACGAAGACGTGGAGATGTATGACGCGGCGACGAACAAACGGACAGTGTGCCGGGCCTTGAATATAACCGAAGAGTTGGGGCAGATTAGTTATCTATTCAGCGATAAGACAGGGACACTGACAGAGAACAAGATGGTGTTTAGAAGGTGCACGGTCAACGGGGTCGACTATGATCATCCCCCGGGCCCGCCCGCGGTCCCCTCTACCAGCTTACCGCCCATCGTTACTCCAATCACCGCTGTGTCGCCGAACATGAGACTGACACGCGACTTAACTGGTGATCATGATAGCGAAGACAGTCTTCTTTCAGAAGACCATCAACAAGATACGTCTATGGTAAATACCTATGCAATATAGCATAAAGCCATTGTAACTGATAGTTGAGTATTCTTTAAAGCCTGAGTATTGGTTAAAACTTCAGATTAGTCTGACAAATCCTAGCGGAGTTTCTAAAAATCAGTGCCTTTTCATTTTTATACTAACCAGCGTGGAACCACGCATCAATCAACTATGCACTTTATGCAATCCCTGTCTGAATAATATTTTCCTTCCTTACATTCATTTTATATTAACCAGCATGGAACCGCGCATCAATCAACTATGCACTTTATGCAATCCCTGACTGAATAATATTTCCCTTTCTTTCATTCATTTTATATTAACCAGCATGGAACCACGCATCAATCAACTATGCACTTTATGCAATCCCTGTCTGAATAATATTTATCTTCCTTTCATTCATTTTATATTAACCAGCATGGAACCACGCATCAATCAACTATGCACTTTATGCAATCCCTGTCTGATTAATATTTTCCTTCCTTTCATTCATTTTATATTAACCAGCATGGAACCACGCATCAATCAACTATGCACTTTATGCAATCCCTGTCTGAATAATATTTTCCTTCCTTTCATTCATTTTATATTAACCAGCATGGAACCACGCATCAATCAACTATGCACTTTATGCAATCCCTGACTGAATAATATTTTCCTTCCTTTCATTCATTTATATTAACCAGCATGGAACCGCGCATCAATCAACTATGCACTTTATGCAATCCCTGACTGAATAATATTTCCCTTCCTTTCATTTCATATTAACCAGCATAGAACCACGCGTCGATCAACTATGCACCTTATGCAATCCCTGTCTGAATAATAAATTTTATTATTCAAATAAATTTTTCTTTGACAGGTCCGCGAGTTCATCCTAATGCTTGCGATTTGCAACACAGTGGTGGTGAGCCAACCTCACGTCGACAAAACGCAGCTGAGTGCTTCCAGTTCAAACTCAGAGCCATTTTCGAACGAAAAACCTTCACGCTCCAATGGAACTTTACGATCAAACGATAAGTAAGCGTTTATCTGTAACAATCTATTCTATTATTAGGTTTGGACCGACTTGTCTACTTGAAGTTCATCCGAATATCAACGGACCTCAGCAACATTTTCAAGCTTTGATTTTGTTTTGGTACGCTTGAGATCTGATTTTGAGTAAGTTTTACTCGAGTGACTTCAAACTATGAGTAGGTATCGCAAAAAATAATAAGGAATTTATCATGACAAATCAGTATTCGACACTCAAGTCTCTTGTATCTTCGTATACGAAATGAATCATGAATGAATGAAAAAAACCGATCATCGGGATAACAGCTCATTCTACTCTCTGGTCGATCTTCTATTCTACAGTAACTGACTTATTGCAACCAATTAACGCATTAACTATGAATTAATTAATTATACACCTAACATCTTCTCATAACCGTAACAATAATAACACATCCACACAGCATAATTTAGCCACAAGCTAAGAAGAGCTTGTGTTATGGGTACTAGATGACTAAATAACTTAATACAAAACATAACATAGATAGATGTTTTTTATTATGCATAGAAAATATCCAGAATGAATTACTCCACCCATTGTTCGAAAAACCGCCTGAAAATTCGTTTAGTAGTTTTAGTTTTGCGGTTGACACGTTCAAAAAGACCGACGACAATTATTATTGCGGTGGCGTATGTACTTTGTCTTATAATAACAATAATCATTTATTTCAGGCAACGTAACAAAGTTAAAACTTAATTAAGTAACACTTATTAATTTTAATACCATGAATGGATGAGCAACAAATAATCATATTCATCGCTTTATGTCAATAGAAAAACCACAAAAACCACTAGCATTTAAAGTGTAATATTACGTGAATTGCGGAAATAAATAGTATTTGTGTTGATAAAGGCTATCTTGATGCTAGTTGCCTGTTGTAAATGAGTTTAGTGACTTTAATGAGAAAGTGAAGTTTTGAAGGTCGCATGCTACTCAAGGATTTTAAACGCGATGATGTGGCACTAGTTTGTTACATTTACAGCGTTAATAATCCTGGAAAATCCACACAGGAACTTTACTCAAGTTTGACTTTAATCAAACTTTATGGTTATACCGTAATCAAATATGTCATATTTGATTACTAGTTCCCAATGGTACAATGTTGATCTCATTTACTCTGTGCTGAAGTCATTCGTCTCAACATTTCTACTAATTTAAAATAAGAAAATAAAGAAAGAAAATACATTGATTTGGCCCTTTTACATATTAAGTACTTATAAATAACACATACAATAAACAAGAAGAAGAAACACAAAAATAATAAAAATAAGAAGAGTAAGGCTATTTACATAAGGGGCCAAAAAGGTCCCTGTCTCAGCATAATGCCGCTACAGGCCATAGCTAGTATAATTTCATTGTTCGTAGTAGTATAATTTCATTTCGATTTTGCTTCGGATACCTCGAAAAAGTTGCAACTTTACCTAGAAAGAGCCGCATGCGGCTCGCGAGCCGCTGGTTGCCGACCGCTGGGCTAGATGATAATGATACCCAAGGAGAGCTTGTGTCATAGGTATTAGATAACCGATAATACTTAGTACAATAAATTACTTTAAAAGGATAAGAGCACCTAAAAAAACAAGTTAATAATTTCGAATTTCTCGTATCTCTAGATATTCAAGATTGGCGGAGTCTAGATCGACGACGCCATCCCCTCCCCCCGCGTCCACCACCTCCCCCCTGCGGCTCAAGTTGCCCAGACTGTTGGCTCGGAAGGAGAACGGAGAATCCAGCCCTGGACTGACCGATGACGTATGACCTTTTTTTATTTACTACTTTTAGCAAAACCGTTAATGTTAAGTAAGAATTAAAAAACCTAAGATCAAAAGTTGTTCCCCTTATGGTCTAGATTCAACCCCTTTCGGGTTAGTACACATGTTAAGTAGCACCCTGTATTCAGAGTAGGGCGTTTTAATACTCGTTTTAAATTGCTAATTATAAATAGACGACTACCTATCATAAACTTTATTATACTGTGGGTAGTTACGAACTTATCTTAAAGCTTTGCACTCATTATTTCCTGAACGAATGCACTTATTTATAGGCATTATTGTTATAAATACCCACATCAATTTGAAACCATAAAATCATAAAATTTATCTCCTATTGGCGTCATAAATAATAATAATAGACATAATAAAAAGGATCCATATAAATATTATACGATATTTAATACTGATTTTATTGTAGGCAGAATATAAAGTAAAACTATTTCCATATATTTGTTTTTATTTAAGTGGAAAACTAAAATAAATGAAATCATATAAAATACTAGCTGCGGCACGCAAATTCTCCCTTTTTCCTGCCGTACTCGGGATGGATTGGACATTCTATCACTGACGTATTGTTGTCTGGTGGGCGATTCAAGAAATATTCCACTAGTAGACAAACAATTAAATGAAGAAGAAAGCGTTTATTTATTTTATTATTTTGAATAGAATTTTTTATACAGTAGATCTATGACGAGAGTCCTGGTAGCTTTTATTATTTTGTAAATCCATTTTTATAGAGTCGGTCTATAAAAATGTCCCTTATCTTCGTATCACAAACTTGGTTAGGTACCATTTGCGTCATTTGCATGATGACGCGATCTGTACAAACTACAAATATCGATAAAGCTCAATTAACGTTAACACTCCATGTAAGGAAACGTCACTGATAATGATAAAGCATAGAACACACAGCCCTAACAAAACTTCTATTGTTTTAATCGGTTCGCTTCCATACGCGATGCTATGTTAGTTAAGTTATTTAGCTCTACAAAAATATTAAGGATTAAATAGTAAAATAACAAATTACTTCTTAAAACTAACAATCGATTTAGGTATTAATTTGTATACCATTGTGATACTCTAGTTTTAGTATGTTATGTACCGATACTAGAATGATGAAAGGCCTACATCGCTTTAAATTATAGTTTATTAGTAAATTCGATATTCTTGGAGAAAAATAAATATGTCAAACCTCTGAAAAATAAATTCCCCAACCATCCAAACAAAATACCAAATCTTTTTGTAAGTCAAGCATATCTACACCATATTACACTGTTTTTTGTATTCGGATAGAATGCCTAAGTGCTTATTCTATTAGCCTAAAGAAATAAAGTTATTGTCTTGTAACCCCGATCTACCCTCAACTTTTATTTTATTCCTCTTCCAGATCGGAAGATTCGAAGCCGAAAGCCCCGACGAGTTAGCGCTAGCCGAAGCGGCGCTGGCATACAGCTATGAGCTCAGGGTCCGAACGCCCGAAGAGGTGGAGCTGGGGATCAGAGGGGAACTTGTCAAGATGAAGGTTCTGAGGGTGCAGGCGTTTGACAGCGTCAGGAAATGCATGTCTGTCGCTATGCGGGCTCCTAATGGACAGGTACGTGGTAAAACGTCTATCCTTACTGAAATTACGAACGTGTAGTTTGTACGTTTCATCCATATACAAACAAACTATCACGTTCCTAATTTTTATGGATGTCTGGGTCAACTCTTTCACGCAGAACTTACTGAAAAGATCGGGCTGAAATTTTAATAGACGTAGTCTAGCCCTGGAAAAAAATATACGCTACTTTCATCCTATGAATCAGTTCCCATGGGAAATAAATAACCTTGGAATGTTTCCATAGAAACAAAGCTTGCGAAGGGCAGATACTAAAAGATAAAAACAAAAATACAATTATTATTTTATATTCATATTACCTAATTAAAAGAACCTTTATAAATTAAAATGCATTTATAGGTCTTATTATTTAAATAAACCAACCATTAGCATATAAAATACAAAAGAACAAAATTAATAAAACGAGATATTAAGTACCTACATAATTTACAAAATCTAGGTAAATAGGACTCATAAATCCGAAACGGTTTTGCGAGACGGAATTCCTAATGCATATAACCGCCCTTAGAATTTAATTTAATGAAACGGTTCAAGGCCCGTCTTTAATCGTCAATTCTTTGTAAGTATATTATTTTAAAAAAGAATTTACTAAACATTTGAAATACGCTTCTACGTAAAATTTCTTACATTTATTTACCTTGATCGCGACCTGTTTATCCATCAATATAATCGTGCCTTTATTTCGGTCACAAATTAAATATTTACACCATGATCCCGCCCGCAGAAGTAATAATCGACATAGTAACCTTCCCGCACTTCCTCGAAGCATTTCACGCATTATTTCCTGTGTTCTACTCAAGGCTCCTTTAATTTGACGATCGATGCGACGCGGCGGGCGAAGGTCAGACTGAAATGCAGGAGGTTGCTGGTTCGATTACCGCCTTGGCTCAAATGTTTGCGCGGTCTACAACTATTTATTCCAGGGTTTTGGATGTTTTATATGTAGTAAAAAATATTCTATTTGTAACTAGCTGGCGCCCGCGACTTCGTTTGCGTAGGATTAGTATTTCGAGTATACTCGCAGTTTCACCCACGTAATTGCCTTTCCCTTGGGAATCCCGGGATAAAATAAAGAGAAAAAAATAACCTATGTGTTATTCCTGTCTATAATCTATCTCTGTGCCAAATTTCAACCAGATCGGTTCAGTAGTTTTTGCGTGAAAGAGTAACAAACATCCATCCATCTATCCATCCATACTTAGAAACTTTCGCGTTTATAATATTAGTAGGATTTATTGTTTGTATTAAGTATATCAGTCATCTAGTACAGATAATACAAGCTCTACTTAGCTTTATTTATTTATTTATTTATTTATGTATATGGCTTGCCAACAATGCACATAGTATAACATTACAGTTAACACAATTGTAGAAGATCTATAGTATAAAATGTGCACCTCTAACAGGCATGCACAACATTTACAAAGAGCACAAACAACAGCAAAAATACTTAATACAAACAATACAAACGGGTTACACAGGTAGCTTTGGACTAGATGATGATGATGTGTGGATTAAATAAATAAATAAATAATGCTGGACAATCCACACAGCACCATCTAGCCGCAAAGTAAGATTGACCAGCTTTGATTATTTATAGATTGACGAGCTGCGTCACGCGGCTTCACTCTCGTAAAAATTAAAGACAAGTAGTCTAAGTTTTACTCCAGGCCTAGAACTCCGTCTATTCATTTAATTTCAAAATTTCAGTCCAACCTGTTCAGCTGTTTTGGTGTGAAAAGAAAACAAACATCCAAACATACATACAAACTTTCACATTAATAATATGTTACAGAGGTATAATACTTGAGTACATTCAATGAATCAGTAAATGGCGGTTGACCGATAAAGGTAGTCCGCTTTTAAGTTAATTGCCGTTGTAAATTCTATGGCACAATACTGGCTTGTATAGACGATGGACGATTTAACGAATTGAAGTAATTAATATCTGATAAGTTCAATTGTAATTACTAAAAACACTTAACCAAATGAGTCGCTTAGTTAAGTGGAAAATCACCATACAAATTCTGATCTGGGATTTCCATATTAAAGGGACTGGAGTCATTATTGTATTTCATTTTTTTACTTTCCTGCACATTTATTACCTATGCTAATGGAGTATTGTTACTAAATTAAACTTTGTTTCACTACATAGTATAAAACAAAGTCGCTTTCTCTGTCCCTATATCCCTATGTCACATGTACGCTTAAACCTTTAAAACTACGCAACCGATTTTGAAGCGGGTTTTTTAATAGATATAGTGATTCAAGAGGAAGGTTTATACGTATAATAAAATCGTGCGAAGCCGGGGCGGGTCACTAGTTATTTATAAGACCATAAATCGTACCTACATGCTATCCTACTAATGATTCTGATTCAATTAATATTTCCTTAGTATTAAAAGGAGCGATAAGGTTAACTACCGTGTAAAAGAGTATGCCTATTTCCAGCAGTAAGGGCTTGTTTCACCATCCAAAAGTAAGTTCCTGTTAATTTACTTGATAGATAACAATATTGTCGTCGCCTACTGACAACTTTAATACGAAAGAGACAGCACCATAAATACCTGTCAGTTAATTTAACGGGAACTTACTTGACTATCGTGAAACAGGCCCTTAGTGTCACAGCGTGTGAATATGCAATGACTGAAAAGTTTTACTTCAAAACCTTTAGTAATTTGCCGAATTATTTATGACTGTAAGGTGGTAAGCCACGAACTAGTTTCGCTTAAAGGGGTATATACTACACGATATTCAGGGACCCTACCCTAACTAAGAGTGGTGTGATAAGATTTAAGCCGAACGTCCACCGCCGGCTAAACTAAGTTAGTTTAGCTTAGCTCGCATAGTTGAGCCACGTTTTCATACATGTGCATCCACCGCAAACTATGCCAGCTAAGCTACGTGAAATGCCCCGGCTAAGTGGAACTAACTTAGTTGTGCGGTCGATCCGTAACAAACTGAGCTAAGCGCCTCTCACCCCCTTGCCTCACCCCTCTGACGCCTGTCGATAGTGTTGTTGCACAAACTGGCCATCGCTTACGTAGTTTTAGCTTATTTATTGGTGGACGGACAACATAGTTCTAGTTTAACTTAGTTCACTGAGTTTAGTTTTCATTTAGTTTAGCCGGCGGTGGACGTTCGGCTTTAGGGTCCCTAAGGGACGGACCCGGCAAGCCTTGCTCCCTAATCGCCCTAACAACCGGGCCCTGAATATCGTGTAGTGTAATACCGGTTTAAGTGTAGCAGTTATAACCCTGCAATGCGACTGATACAAATCATTGTAACAGGTGGTGCTTTACGTAAAAGGCGCTGATACTAACGTCTTCGGCGCCCTTGCCCCGATTCGAGCCGGCTCACCGGACCAGGCCGCTTACGAAAGAACCCGCGCGCTACTAAACGAGTACTCCCGCGCAGGTCTACGGACGCTGGTCTTCGCGAAGCGGACTATGACTCCGGCGCTGTGGGAAGAGTGGCTCGCTTCGCACACTCGGGCCATGGATACCGGAGAAGGTACTTTATAATCATCATCATCAGCCTATATTAGTCCACTGCTGGACATAGGCCTACCCTAATGAGCGCCATAGCGCCCTGTGTTCAGCTCTCCAGCGTCCAGCATCTGCCAGCAGTCTTTCGCAGATCGTCATCCCACCTGGCCGGAGGGCGTCCTACACTTACAATCACGCTACCGTAAACGAAAGAGGTAATTAATAAAATAACAACAAACCATGCATCTTAGGATTCATTGTGTGTTTTCATCCATTTCGTTCAAATCACCGACGTCTTCATATTCTTCATCGTCATCATCGTCACTGCTAATTCCATCCTGAAACAAGAAAAAATAATATTAACAGGGCGCCTTGCAGCTATTTGTGCGAATATTATACGATTAGGATTTTCTTTTATCACTCTAATATAATATAATAAAAGGAACCCAGATTTTATTCATAGTTTGAGCTCGATTCAGTATAGTTTTGGCGTATAGAGGTAATAAACATCCATCTATCCATCAAAACATTCGCATCTATAATAAATGGACGAATATACTAGAGCAAGACACTACTAGACGACCTCAGTGGCGCAGCAGTCGAGAGACCGCCTGCGATGCAAGAGGTTGCGGGTTTGATTCCCGCCTCGGAACAAATTTGTGTAAGATCTGCAGAAATTTGTTCTGTTGGTGTGGGTGTTTTCTATGTATAATTATATCTATCAAATAAATGAATATCTATGTATATAATGTATTAAATATATCAGTTATCTAGTACACACAAGCTTTAAGTAGCTTATTTTGGGGCTAGACGGTGCTGTGTGGATTGTCCAGCATTATTATTATTATTGTTACCTGACTGGTAGCCGTGGCAGTATCCTCATGCCTTGGCTGTTCACCTTCTGTGTATCTCCAGATCTGACCTTTGCAAAAGGATTTTTTACTCCAGCATTTCGTCCATTTAAGTATATCAGTCATCTAGTACTCATAACACAAGCTCTGATTAGCTTGGGGCTAGATGATGCTGTGTGGTCTATCTGGAATTATTATTATTATTTATATTCACCCTAAGGTTCATATTAACCGTTTTTGTATTTACCTTCATTTACTCGACAGAATGTTCTTGCCAGTAAACATGAAAATTTACAATGAACTTAAAGATTCAAGGAACTGAATGGTTTTAACGGAAATGATGGCTTCTTTGATTTTTTCCGTTTTAAGTGATTTATGTACAATTAAATGTTAAATAGTTTCTGCATGAATGGAATTAATTATGCTAATCAAACAAGTAATTACCGCATTAATAGGTATCCAAAAAGCCTTCAGTCAGGTTATATTTGTTTTTTAGCATTCCTGTCTATCAGTGTCGTTTGCTGATTCCATATTAATTAGAGATCTAGCCAGAAAAAACATTTTGTTTTTAAATGGTAAAAAATAAAAAATCTTTCTTTGCTTTCAAAATTGTCTCCTTCAAGTCAAAATCAAAGTGCTTTATTTCCTTTAGACCTTATTTGTGTAAACTTCAATTTTTTAAATTAAAGTAAAGAAGCGAACAAGAAACATTTCCCTTTTAAGGTTGTTAGTTTTAAAATTGAAGCAAAACCTCTAGAAAACTCTAGCTAGATAATCTGATATAGTAACCCTAACAAAGAATACTTTCGATAATTTATCCGATTTGATAAGTAAAAGGGGTATAACACTACACGGTATTCAGGGACCCTAACTAAGAGTGGTGTAATAAGATTTAGGGTCCCCAAGGGACCTGGCAAGCCTTGCTCCCTAATCGCCCTAACTACCGGGCCCTGAATAACGTGTAGTGTAATACCGCTTTATCCTCTTCATCAGGTCGTGACAAGCGCATCCGCGAATCACTAGCGCGCCTCGAGAGTGCATTGACCCTGGTGGGCGGCACCGGCGTGGAAGACAAGCTGCAGGAGGGAGTCCCGCAGACGGTGCGCGCGCTGCTGGACGCCGGCATCGTGGTGTGGGTGCTGACCGGGGACAAGCCGGAGACCGCCGTCAACATCGCCTACTCGGCGTCTGTGTTCTCGCAGAGCGATCGGTTGCTGTACCTCATGTCGAGGGATAAGGTGAGAATCACTAGCGCGCCTCGAGAGTGCATTGACCCTGGTGGGCGGCACCGGCGTGGAAGACAGGCTGCAGGAGGGAGTCCCGCAGACGGTGCAATCGGGTATGGCTCGCGGGCGATTTTATAGAATCAATAACGGGAATCCTAAACCTTTAATATTATAAACGCGAAAGTTTTTAAGTATGGATGTTTGTTCCTTTTTCGCGCAAAAACTACTGAAAGGATCGGCCTGAAATTTGTAATCGACGTTCTAGCCCTGGAATAACATGTAGCCTTTTCATCCCATAAATACGATTTATGGGATGGCATACTTTATTTAAACGTCTCAAGGAACTGTCCTTGAGATGTTTGCGAAGCCGCGGGCAGATGCTAGTCAGGTATAATGTTGTCGGAAAACCAAAATATATATTTTTCTTGTTTCAATAAATTATATATATACAGGGTTATAGGTGTTTAATGATTAACCTCGAAAAGGCGACTTGGGTAGATCAAGAGTAACAACTTTTGTTCTACGATTTTTTCTAATTCAATGACTTTTTTTCCTATACAAAAAAAAATATTATTAGCAAATTTCTAGTTCTAATCTTCTTAGCTCTATCTAGGCGTCGCAGATTGAGACATGTCGGTTTGGTACATGACCTATATGTCGTATACATAATCTAGTAGGGAAAGAAAGGGGTTGCGGTGAGGCGAGCGGGGGCTGAAAGAAATGCCCGCGAAAACTAAAAACAAATTAAAACTGGAGATGTATTACGTTTTGGCAAAAGTCATAGAACAAAAGTTGTTAGTCTTGATTCACCCAAGTCGCCTTTAAGAGGTTAATCATTAGATACCTATAACCCTGTATAATATCTAGCTAAAAAAATAATTTATTATAATATAATTGTCAGGAACACGCGGAGTCCACAATAAAGACGTACCTGGAGAGCGGCATGGCGGACGGCAGCTCGGGCGTGGAGAGCCGAGGGCTGGTGGTGGACGGACGCACGCTCACCTACATCCTGGACCGGCGCTCGGGGCTCGTGACGCCCTTCCTCTCGCTCGCCAAGAGGTGCTCGGCGGTGCTCTGCTGTCGCGCCACGCCGCTGCAGAAGGCTTACATCGTCAAGGTTAGTTTATAACTCGTGACGCCCTTCCTCTCGCTCGCCAAGAGGTGCTCGGCGGTGCTCTGCTGTCGCGCCACGCCGCTGCAGAAGGCTTACATCGTCAAGGTTAGTTTATAACTCGTGACGCCCTTCCTCTCGCTCGCCAAGAGGTGCTCGGCGGTGCTCTGCTGCCGCGCCACGCCGCTGCAGAAGGCTTACATCGTCAAGGTTAGTTTATAACTCGTGACGCCCTTCCTCTCGCTCGCCAAGAGGTGCTCGGCGGTGCTCTGCTGTCGCGCCACGCCGCTGCAGAAGGCTTACATCGTCAAGGTTAGTTTATAACTCGTGACGCCCTTCCTCTCGCTCGCCAAGAGGTGCTCGGCGGTGCTCTGCTGTCGCGCCACGCCGCTGCAGAAGGCTTACATCGTCAAGGTTAGTTTATAACTCGTGACGCCCTTCCTCTCGCTCGCCAAGAGGTGCTCGGTGGTGCTCTGCTGTCGCGCCACGCCGCTGCAGAAGGCTTACATCGTCAAGGTTAGTTTATAACTCGTGACGCCCTTCCTCTCGCTCGCCAAGAGGTGCTCGGCGGTGCTCTGCTGCCGCGCCACGCCGCTGCAGAAGGCTTACATCGTCAAGGTTAGTTTATAACTCGTGACGCCCTTCCTCTCGCTCGCCAAGAGGTGCTCGGCGGTGCTCTGCTGTCGCGCCACGCCGCTGCAGAAGGCTTACATCGTCAAGGTTAGTTTATAACTCGTGACGCCCTTCCTCTCGCTCGCCAAGAGGTGCTCGGCGGTGCTCTGCTGTCGCGCCACGCCGCTGCAGAAGGCTTACATCGTCAAGGTCAGTTTATAAAAATGAAACAATTGTTAAAACTATCGTGGTTACTAACACTAAAGGCACTACTTTTTTTTTTCCTTTGTTTAACGTAATTAAATATATGATAAAATAAGTTTATTTTTTTATTTTAATGCCTTTTTCTGTTACAGGCGGTGAAAGAAGAACTCGGAGTGATAACGCTGGCGGTCGGCGACGGCGCCAACGACGTGTCAATGATACAGACAGCGGACGTAGGAGTGGGTACGTAACGTACATGTACCTTCTGGGACGACCAATGTCCGAGTCCCTAGATAGATATACAGATAGATAACACTGTACCAGACAGAGACATAAATAAAACAGTCAATTATACTAAGAACACGTCCTAGTGGTTTATTTTTAGCTTCCACTAGTAGACAAAAGATTGAAGCGGAGAGTAAATCAACTATCACTTTATTTCTTATATTATTTTGATAATTATGTAGCTATATTTAAAATTTGACTTGTCTAAGTGCTTATTTTGTAAGCCTTAAGAAATAAAGATATTGATTTACTGAAAACCGTTCTGGACTTCCATTTACTACAGTGGGTCACTTTATGCTATTGAGTTACCTAAATAGGTTACTTAGCAGGGTTGAAAATACGAAGACACAAAGATAATTAACCGCATGGGCTTAGAAGTTAAAAACTTTTTTCCAGAAAATTACTAGGTATCTAATAGAAAAGTTAGAAAAAACTTGACAAAGTAGGTCACTGAATCAATAAAGATGGCCCTGAAAACAGCATTAGGACAGTAAAAGCAAAATGCTTTGTAAAATGTTTTTAAATTACTCTTTTCAATCGTGAACTTGTTTACAGTAAGCTTAGCCCTGAATGGCGGTCGTTATTTAAAGGTCAGCCAACTTTTCTGTGAATTAGAACAAATTGGAACTGTGGTCTTTACTTATTTATTACATTTGCGGCAATCTAAATAGTAGTTTTATTTAACAATCTAAATGGTGGGTTTTAATTTAACCTTTTAATTTAGTTAATAGTTTTTATTATAATTCAGAGACCTAAAAAGAGCTTCGAGTAATCGTATTCAAGATGTACACTGTAATTGTGTCGAAATAAATGACTTAAATGTTTTACACATTACACAATATCTGCTTTGCTAGATGATGCTGTGTGGATTGTCCAGTAGTATTTATTTATTCACGCTAACATACGTACATACAATTATATTGCAAAGTATAAAATAACCGGACGTCGTCACTGGATGACTCACGTGACCACGACGTTTGTTTAAACCGGTTTAAACGTCGGGAAAAAATTAAAATATACGCGAAAAATACCTGTTAAATAGTTATAATTCTGTGTTCTGATCGCGTAAATTTCAAAATAATAGTAATAAATATACATGTACTTTTTTATGATTAATAAAAAAATAAGTTTACAAAACCATTCGTTCAATGAGCCGTTGTGACACGAGAGCTGAGTTGGCGCGCACTGTATGTGTACCGTTAGTCACGCAATATGGCATTTAGGCATGGGTTAGCGCTCAATCAAGCTTTGTTCAAAGCACGCCCTAAAAATCGAAGTTTCAATCTAATTCATCGATATATGACGGATGTTTGATCTATTAGTCACATTTTACGGCTTACGAGTAAAAACTCAATTGCTTGTGTATTTATGTCTTGCCGTGGACTTATATAGGCTGATGATGATGTTATGTCTACGCGCTTTGTATTTGTATGGATATCTGGGACCATTTACTACCTTGTTTACCGACCATTTACCTAAGTACTACTTTCTATATATTATAAAAATATTTATATATATGCACCTACAGTTAGATAATACAAGCTCTGTAAAAAATTTACAAAATGCGGATGAAAATATTTAGTAGCAATATTAGGTAAACATATAAAAATGCCGAAAAAGTCATTATTTGATAGTGCGTATGACTATTTTTACTTTTTATGATCTATTGCATTCTGTTGGATCAGGTTTTAAACCGTTTTGCTATAGTCATACGCACTATCAAATAATGACTTTTTCGGCATTTTTATATGTTTACCTAATATTGTTACTAAATATTTTCATCCGCATTTTGTTAATTTTTTACAGAGCTTGTATTATCTAACTGTAGATATTCTGATGAAGAAGAAGCCACCCGCCCCGGCTTCGCACGGTTTTATTATACGTATAAACCTTCCTCTTGAATCACTCTATCTATTAAATAAATCGCATCAAAATCCGTTGCGTAGTTTTAAAATTTAAGCATTCAAAGGGACTTAGGGAGATAAAGACATGGGGACATAGGGACAGAGAAAGTGATTTTGTTTTATACTATGTAGTGATGTTTTTATTCCCCAGGTTTATCCGGCCAGGAAGGGACTCAGGCCGTCATGGCGTCAGATTTCGCGTTGCCCTGCTTCAAATACATCGAACGATTATTACTCGTCCACGGGCATTGGTGCTACGACAGACTCGCTAGAATGATATTATATTTCTTCCTTAAAAATGCCGTAAGTGTCTTCATTTTGTTTTGTTGGCTGCAGTGTATAATTATTACCTTTTAAAATAACCGTTTCCAGTATTATATCCTATATTATATGGCCTCTATAAATTTTTTGTCTAATTTTTACTTGTAAATGTTAATTGTCTAATTTTATAAAATATAAATCAGTTATTAATTTGACTGTACCTTGGTAAACGTTTAATAACTGAGATAGGCCTAACATTTCCCGCCATATAAATAAGTATTGGCTTTGACTTTCTGTAAAAAAGTACTAGCCAATAAGTAACCTCGTCCAAAGAGGAGTTGGCCAATCCGGTGTCTTCCCGCCACCGGCCGCTACGTCAGATGTACGCTTGTGGCGCCAACATCTTGTTTCTGCATTGGCGTTTAGTTTCCCGCCGAGTACAGACGTGCTACCAAATACGCAGCACGCTTTTAAAGAAATATTCCAGAAAATATTTCAAAGTGCATACAAGGATTATTGCAAAGTGCACATAGTATTCTAAAGGTTTGGTGTAAAATTGCATTACTGCGTAAGTACATTTCTCTTTGTCTACACCACTACATACCCACATTTTTTCAATAAAATGGTAATTTGCGAAATAAGTTTCGTAATTTTTTTTTGGACTAATGAGTCCATTCTATTTATATTTTGTTGGAGACTCACGAGTCGCACACATGTCGCATGGTTAGTACGAAAGCATACGCCTTTTTACTACCTTGCACTAAGACCGTGACAATTTTCTTATTATTTGTGCTCGAAAGCACGTGGTTATATTTGTTTTAATGACAAAAGCCGAAGCTTTTTACAACTACCTGGCATGTGCCAGTGGCATAATTTTTCTTCTATTACTCCTAAGTAAGATTTTAACGGTTTTTCCGTTCGATTCGTTAGAATTTATTTTGAGGTTAAATGTTGCTATGTGCTAAAATACTTATTTTTCTAGCAAGGATGTAAACACGATATCATATGCAAAATTCTGACCGATGTCGTGAAAACGAGACTTGAAAGACAACTGGAGAAGGAGGTCAATATTGGATGGTAATGGAAATAACATCGTGAGTACTTTAAAATATCGTTGTTTTGGTTATTCTGGGCCACGCAGCCACGTGGGCAACGCGTACGATGTACGATACTTTAGGTTGTCACCTGCCCGTAATTTATACGCGAATATACAAAATATGAAATGTAAAATAACACGTGGCCTACACCCAATGTCGTCGGGTGGATTAATCTAATAGGTTGTCTAACCTATTTTCTGCCTAACCATTGCACAGAGCAGGTGGTTTTGCAAGGGCACGGAGTGTTAATCTAGGTTGGCAAGAAAGTAACTTTTTTTTCAGAAGCGGGTAGATACATATTTCATTGCCTATTGTTTTTGTACCAAACAGAAGTGTAGAAAATGCAAATATAAACATGTGTCTCAAGTCCACGATTGACAAGATATATTTCAAGGATAAATACTGATATGTTCTATGTTCCTATTTTGCGATATGAGCTAAGTACCTTGATTTTTAAGCAAAACACCTCGCAAGAATAAAAACCCCCGCAGGGTTGTTTTAACGCCCTCGCAGGGCTACAATGGCTGGCGCATTGTCATCTCCTTGTAAGTATATAATAAAACCCTCGCAGGGTTCATAACGCACCCTCGCAGGGCTGCGATGACAAAAATAAAATTCGGGCGCACCGAATATTTTTCAGTTTTAGATTATCTTGGACAAAGAATAAAACCCTCGCAGGGTTGTTTTAACGCCCTCGCAGGGCTACAACGGCTGGCGCATTGTCATCTTGCAAATATATCATAAAACCCTCGCAGGGTTCATAACGCACCCTCGCAGGGCTGCGATGACATAAATAAAATTCGGGTGCACCTAATATTTTTCAGTTTTAGATTATCTTGGACAAAGAATAAAACCCTCGCAGGGTTGTTTTAACGCCCTCGCAGGGCTACAACGGCTGGCGCATTGTCATCTTGCAAATATATCATAAAACCCTCGCAGGGTTCATAACGCACCCTCGCAGGGCTGCGATGACATAAATAAAATTCGGGTGACCGAATATTTTTCAGCTTTAGATTATCTTGGACAAGGAATAAAAACCCTCGCAGGGTTGTTTAAACGCCCTCGCAGGGCGACAATGGCTGGCACATTGTCATCTCCTTGCAAGTAAATATATAATAAAACCCTCGCAGGGTTCATAACGCACCCTCGCAGGGCTGCGATGACATAAATAAAATTCGGGCGCACCGAATATTTTTCAGCTTTAGATTATCTTGGACAAGGAATAAAAACCCTCGCAGGGTTGTTTTAACGCCCTCGCAGGGCTACAATGGCTGGCGCATTGTCATCTCCTTGCAAGTATATAATAAAACCCTCGCAGGGTTTATTACGCTCCCTCGCACGGCTGCGATGACATATAAAATTCGGGCGATCCGAATATTTTTCAGCTTTAAATTGTCTTGGACGTGATGAGCATTATTCTCGAATGAAGAGTCTTATTCAACATAAATATGTGTTTACATAAGCTTCAGAAAGGGTTGCTTGTTTGGATAAAGGAATTCATCGTGGTGGTGTACCTCCACCAGCGATGAATTCCAGGGTATCGCGTACCTACTCACAACAACTTCTAGGAAGGCTAACTATAAAAGCATCGTGGTGCACCTCCAACAGTGATGAAAATAAAAAGTCCAGGGTATCGCGTACCTATTGACTAGAACTTCCAGGAAGGTTAACAATTATTAAATAGAAGCATCAAAATAAAAAGTGCAGGGTATCGCGTACCTATTGACAAATGTCTTACCAATATCTATGTATGTATATGATTCGTGTATTGCATACCTATCAACAAAAGATTTGGGAGGTTCGATACCTATATAGACAGAGTTTCTGTTCTTGTTAGACATTAACATTCAGAAGGAGCTGTTTAGCTGAAGGAATAATAAAATCTTCTGATAAACCGTACTTGTGACAAAAGTCATATAAGAATATCGTAAGAAACTCGGGCTGATAAGCGTGATGGGTTGATAAATTTATCGATTGGCTGATATTTTTATAGGCAAATTATAAATTGCGTATAGCAGCTGGTTGAGGTGTCATTGTGAATTAAGGGCAAGCCTAAGCCTTCGAGCTGAATTACATTCTACATAGTCTAACCCAGAGTTACTATTTTTCACACTGTATGATATGTGAACGGTAGCAGATATAAGAACCCTTTGGATTCATGAGATCGCAGGAAAGACTCTAAGGTTAACATATAAGTTATTCAGTCTACCTACAAAACTTCTCATTGACGAGACAAGTTCTTTAAAATGATTAACAATAAGGAAGTTTCCAAATTTTTTATTTAAATGTAGAAAAATAATACTATACTTGCAATAAAGCCCAGTGAAATTTTTTTTCAATTATCTTCATAAATGACGAAGTTATGATACTTTTTCCGTCCGGTTTAAAAGTTCTCGGCGCGCGGCCGCTCAACAAGGTCATGACGTCACAACTTCCGCGAGACGCTCGAGTCGAATAGTAATCGATGCGCGGTCACCTCAGACGGTTGTTGCTTTTGGCTAAATCAAGACCGAATGGATATTATCGTTGTAGAATCTGTGCAGGACAACATCTACATAGTTTTAAGATTGCTAGTATTTTTCTGAAGGTCTGATTATCAGGTTTTAGAGTTCAAAATCGTTCGTCGTTTTCAGTTATCATCATAGAATAGTGTTGGTACTTGTCTCCAACAAAAATAGGCCATAGGTTATCTTTATATACTGGTCATAGATCGTTATCTTACCTGGCCGGAGGGTGTCCTACACTACGTTTGCCCAGTCGCGGTCTCCACCCAAGAACACGTTTATCGCAACTATCTAATAGATTATCTTATAGTTGATAGAAAACAATATATGTACCTACCTACTTTTGTGTAAATAAGGTTTATTTTGTGTACAGTCGAACATTCTAGAGCTTTCGGGAATGTGCAGAAAGCTCTGGAAAGTTCTGGAATATACGAGATCAAATACAAATTATCTATTACAGTAAACGTAAACTAATTAACATAGCTTGGGTTTGGAACCCTATTTAAATAAAGAGATACCTATGTATGTTAGAGGGTTCCGCTCTTCCGTAATATGCAGTTACAATAATATTGGAAGGTGCGTATTTGAAAGATTAAATTAAAACATTTAATATTGTTTGTAAAAGTTTGTTACCATTTGATTGTTTAGATAAGTGTGCGCCTGTGTGTTTGTGGCGTGTGTGTATAAGTATATGTGTGTTTTTGTGTTTTGTGCATGTTAGTGTTTTGAGTTGCGTGTGTGTGTTGTGTGCATGTGTGAGTACCTTACCGAGTGTGTTGAGTTGGTTTATAGGTGACGAAGATCATTCGAGAACATAGTAGAAACTTCTGGAAGCCTATAGAACAATCTCTAAGTCTGTATAATGATATCAATAAATCCTCTTCACTAGTCCTCTAAAATATATATAAATATGTAACTTTAGGAAAATATGCTCTTGTAATTCTGATCACTGCTTATTAATATTCATGACTTTGAAGTATATCATATCAAGGTTCTCGATCGAATCGAAAAGAAAGAAAAAGACAATGGGAATGACAGAGACATATTTACCTATCGGAAAATCGTGGAAACATAAGACAAGGACAGCTGACGGTGTGGCTGGCGTTTGAATGAAAGGGACAGAGTTATTTCTCTAGAAATTTGTCGATTTTCAACTAAGTTTTGTAATGTTACGAGGTACCTATTGGAGATATAAAAGGCCGAACATGTCCGACGATTATTCATTCAATGTTTGGAATGGATTAAGTATAGATTAAGTCTTTGGAAACGAACAAGTGAAAAAAAAATAGTGGACTAATAGAAATATAAATTCAGTATTGCAGTAGGTATGGAAATATAATAGCTGTTCTCACAGAACAGTCTTTTTTATACTTTCTAGTGACGTCGCAAAGAATTATTATGGAAACCGTGCAAGTTGATGCTACACTACAGTATAATAATATTGTGTCGTGCCCAAGTCCACAAGTACCTACAACTATTAGTGCACCCGATAAACATTATGGTGCCTAAAAAATAAGATTGGTGCAAAGTTATTAAAAGAAAGAAATCTCTTTCAAATAAAATAAACACTAGATGCGCCCCGCGGCTTTGCCCACGAACCAGAGATTTGATTGAACCACACCCCCTAGTTATTGTTATTGAGTAAAAATAAAAAATACGTGTTAAATTATTCATTCCAGAGATAAGTTGCACCGAGTTTTGAGAGAATCGAACCAAGGAATAATTATTTTCCATACAAACTTTACCACCCCATTCAACCCCTTCAGAGATTATTTTTTCTAAATTTTACTATCCTATATGTTATTTTAAGTCCCAATCGATTTACATACCAAATTTCATCTAAATAACTTAAGTAGTTACGGAGATTATCGATAACAAACATTCACACAGACTTTCCCATTTATTCTAATAGTAAGATATTAAGATATTAATAAGGTTACTTAATACTTTATATAGACACTCACACCACACACCTCGTTCCATGTACCTACTTACTTACTGTAAGCGACAAACGACGAAACAGCCGAAAAACGCTTTCCGCCCCTACTGTACCGTTGACTCGCCGGGAATTGTGACGTCACAGGCGAAATGCCTCGCACTTATTTCAAAATTCGTTTGGGGTTCAGTAAAATTGGAATAACTTTGTCATTTTTCAAGTTTTTTAAATAATTCTTTCACCATATATATTGTAATTTATATGCCCTTCAATTCATGTAAGTAGTTTTTATTTTTGAAAAATTGGAAACTTCCTTATTGTAGGGTGGGTACCACGAATAATTATGGAAATGAATTATAAGATAAATGCTGCCCACCCGCACTAAAAATTTAGTGCCTATTATTAGAACCTTTCGTATCCCTCATTCCATCACGAATTTGAATGTTGCGTGCGTGAGATAGTTGTTAGTATAAATAAGGTAGCTTCTACCAAAAACACAATATCTTGCACAAAGTTGCCATCAGTATCAAGATACTGTCTATCAGTGGATACTGGATATGTCCACGCAAATGTATGGGTCTAGCTCACTCACTGACCTGACCGTTTTAAGAGTACATTGTCTAAAAGACTTTACTTGTCAGACAAAAAGAAAGAGATTTGGTGAAAGTACTGGCGTTGCGGCACTAACTTAATATACCTACCTTTATAGGCTCTGAATTGTATTCAACCCATGTCCGGATTTATGATTGTGGGAACGATAAGGGTGTGAACGATAAGAAACATTCCCGTGTTTATTTACAACTACCCTCTTCATACTTTTTATAACCGGTGGCATTTCTTGGTTATCTGTATAAAGGTGTGTACGGTAATGAACGTTCACGCGTTTATTTACAACTACCCTCATCATATATTTTACCATATTGTTGAATGTATTCTCAACTGGATTAGACATCGCAAATACTAGTACATTTTTAGAATTAATATTTGAAACTGTCATCATCATCATTTATAGAAATGACCGTGAGCAATTGAGGGTTTGCGCACTACAGTAATAAAAACCTTGGAAAGTCGTCAGTCTTCTTTTTGAACGTCAGTAAAGGACAGCCAATGTCCTTGACGTAAAGAACTGTTTATATTTTATATAGTGTTACACTATTCTTTACAAGTAAGCGATCATTGTCAGCTTCTAAACTCTAGCACTCTGTGATAGATTAATAAGAATAAAAGTGCATCTATATTATCGCTTCTTAAGCGATGACGTCAGATTTTCAGTAATTGGTCGTGAGATGTTTCAACATAACTACTAGTTAAACGGAAAATGGTTGTTGTTTATTATTTTATAAACATTGTAGTACAACAGACACTATTGCATCTCAAATGAAGAGCTTGTTTTCGAGGTACATTGACAATGGGTGAGGTATTCATGCACAAGTATAATACCTACAGTGTTACAAATAACGTTGGTTCTCGAAGTAAACTTGGTTTCACTGTCACAAGCTGCTTAGTAATCTAGGATTTGCTAGTTACCATTATTGGTCTTAATTTTATTGATGTCTCAATAGACCTCTCTATATTAAGTACCTATATGCTTTCGGGTGAGTATTTGTAAATCTATTCGGTATGATATTCGAATAACATTAGAAGGATACCCAGTGCGTATTTAAGAGCAAAACAAGTACCTATAAGGGAAAAAGAAATAGATATACCTTTATTTTTAGCTATGTGTATCGGATCTAAGATTTCTTACGCTTCTACAGTGGAAATGTACACAAGTCTTATCGCAAAACTTGTAATCTAGTCCAAACATTGTGGGGAGGAAAAACCAGTTATTCAAATGTTTTATAAGAACTTCCCATAACTGGACATTTTAGATGAACATACAAAGCTTCACTATAGTTATAACGGTTCATAAAGTACCTACTCAGGTATTACAGCGCACTGCAATAAATTGAAATGTTAATGTAACTGTTTTCCCACATGCTTTCAATTGGTTAAAACGAGTACTATGTCCAGAAAATTAATGAGTTAAATACCTAGTAACTACCTACTTACATTTTGGAGCAGATATTTTAGTTTTCAGTTGTGCAATGATTTATTGTCACCGAAGGTCGTACACATTGCAAAAGTTGCAAAAACTGTTTCTAAAAGAAGTTAAGCTGCTGAAGTATTATTATACAGTTAGGTATACTGATACAATACGAACATATTTAGCAATTTATTTTATAAGTTTATCAGTCATCAGTACCCAATCACTCAGAACATATTCATGCTGAGCTGGGCGGCCCTATTGTATGATACTGTGTGGGGTTTTGTTCAGAATTATTTATTTATTATACTAGGACGATGGCACATTCTATCATCATCATGATAGAGTGCGATAAATTTGTTTAAAAATTTTAATTGTCTTTTGGACCATACGTATTGCAGTTTTGAATGTCACAATGACTAATTTGTATTCGAAGCGACGTGGCTTACGATTATAACATTATTTAAAAAATAGTAAGTTCACATTGGCGTTGAGTGTCTTCACCACCACCAGGCGATAACAAACACGTCTCAGTTATTAAACGTTTACCAAGGTACAGTCAAATTAATAGAAGCGTTTTACATAAAATAAAACGCATATTAATTTACTTACCTTGGTAAACGTTTACATTTTAAATTCTGCCTGGTGATATTCGACGCAATGAAGAAACAAGATGTTGGCGCCACAAGCGTACATCTGACGTAGTGGCCGGTGGCGGGAAGACACCGGATTGGCCAACTCCTCTTTGGACGAGGTTACTTATTGGCTAGTACTTTTTTACAGAAAGTCAAAGCCAATACTTATTTATATGGCGGGAAATGTTAGGCCTATCTCAGTTATTAAACGTTTACCAAGGTAAGTAAATTAATATGCGTTTTATTTTATGTAAAACGCTTCTATTAACCGTAAGTTAGATAAATAAGGTTTGAAATGTTTATAAATTAAGGGCTGTTGATTTTGAAAAACAATAAAAATAAAATAAATGACTAAGTACACAAAAAAGTCGCCAGCCTGCCACCGCCGACAAGTTACAGTACTCTCATAATCAAATACAGCATATGCATATAATGAAAAAACAGAAAAAAACTTAAATGAAAAGTAGTATGTTTTATTTCCGGGCTAGAACTACTTATATTTAAAATTTCGGCCTGATCCGTTCAGTAGTTTTTGCGTGAAAGAGTAACAAACATATGTACGAACATTCGCGTTTATAATATAAGTAAGGATTGACCTATACCGCGATTCAAAAACATAGATTATTTTTGTAAACAAATGAGTTACAAATACAAAACAAAAGAAATATTGGTTGAACACATTTTACGACACTGGTCTTATCAGAGTAAGCTGCAGGAGTTCCAAAAAGATCCTGATTTTGATACTTTTCATTCATTATCCCATTGGTCTCTCACTCGTTATTGAACTAGGATTTTCATCTTTTTCGCTGTGCTCGAGCAATTATGTGTTTTTATTTTGGTTTTTAGCTGTTAGCTTGCTGTAGCCTTGCTGTTGTCTGTTCTTATCAGTTTTTGTTAAGTTTTCATTCATAAATGAAAGTTTTCATTCATAAAAGAGGACCGATGTGGCGCGGTGGGCGAAGGTCCGCCTGGTTGCGATGCAGGAGGTTGCGGGTTCGATCCCGCCTCGTAACAAATTTGTGTACGAAGCAGAAAATTGTTCCGTTGGTCTGGGTGTTTAATATGTATAAAAAAAATATCTATCTATGTGAATATTTATTAAATATATAAGTTATCTAGTACACATAACACAAGCTTTGAGTAGCTTACTTTGGGGCTAGATGGTGCTGTGTGGATTGTCCAGCGTTATTTATTTATTATTATTTATTGATAAATGCCTTTGTTTACAAAATTCTAAATCAGAGTATAAGCTCTATTGCTCATGTAAATAAAATAAATAAATAAATTGAAATCATATGGCCATCAACAAGCCGTAGACAGAGCGCTATAGTATTGATCAGGGGAAGCCTAAATCCGGCAGTGGACCAACTTTAATGATCCAACGAGCGATAGCTTCTAAATCAAATAGCAATAAAGGTTATTTTTGTTCCCACACACATTTATGTTCCACATGTGGAGCACATAGGGTGCATGAACTTTAATAAACACGGTTTGAAAAGGCAAACTTTGCTTTGTGTGTTTCACCATAAATCACATATTCGATAGTCACAAATTATCGTCTAAGGCACAAGCCTACAAGCTTGAACTGTGTTTGAATTTAAGAATGTTTTCTAAGACTAATAGCAATAAAGTTTATTTTTGTTCCCACAGACATTTGTGTTCCTAGTGTCGTGGTACCAGTGGCACTGCGGCTTCTCCGCCATGGTCATGATAGACCAGATTCACCTCATGGCGTACAATCTAGTGTTCACGGCGGTACCTCCCGCTGTTATCGGTGAGAATTATCACTTATTTGTTTTTATTATTATTATGACTATTTATTTAAATTCTCGTTAAAAATACCTTTTTATTTTAGAAAAAACAAAAATATTATGAAACTAAATCTACAGTAGAAATATATCAAAACGGTGGATCACCGGCCGCGGAGCTAGATGCAAGCAGCCGGTTACAAAAGCATTTTTATTTTATTATTTATTTATCAAAGCAGTTTAAATATTCAGGAATTCACAGTCCGTTTTACATTTTTGTACCAAAACTTTAACTTTTTTAGTCATTTTTTAATACAATAAAGTATTCATTCCTTTATTAATTCATATTTGAAGCATATAAATCTGTACCTTCCAGGCGCATACGATCGCGTAGCTCCAGCCTCCCTCCTCATGGAGAGGCCAGGCCTGTACAACTCATGCCGGCGCGGTCTCGCCTACCGAATGCACTCGTATTGGCTCGTGCTACTCGAGTGTATCTACATCAGCCTGGTAGTGTACTGGTGCAACGCCTTCGCCTACTGGGACTCCACTGTTGATATCTGGGAGTTCGGAGCCACCACTATGACTTGCTGCCTCACTATAATGCTGCTGTACGTCGCTATTGAGACCAAGAGTTGGGTACGTGATGTTCTACTTTATTATTTACTAGCGACCCGCCCGGCTTCGCACGGTTTTATTATACGTGTAAACCTTCCTCTAGAATCACTCTATCTATTAAAAAAAACCGCATCAAAATCCGTTGCGTAGTTTTAAAGATTTAAGCAGTCAAAGGGACATAGGGAAATAGGGACAGAAAAAGCTACTTTGTTTTATACTATGCAGTGACTACACCCGTGGTAAATCCCGTTTCCAGGAGAATTCCGGGATAAAATATAGCCTATGTGTTCCACACTATAATCTATCTCTGTGCCAAATTTCATCCATATCCGTTCAGGAGATTTTGCGTGAAAGAGTAACAAACATCCATACTTACAAACGTTCGCGTTCATAATATTATTAGGATTAGTATTAGGACTAGTAAAAAAACCAAATAACATAGCAAAATTTTCGATTTCGAAGGAACTTGAACCCGCGACCCTCCCTCAGTGAGGGAATGCGCTAACCAACTGAGCCACGAAACCAAGTGATCTCATCGAAAATCTTTCTGACCTTCTACGGACTCTAGCGCCTTTGTACCTATTATATGCGAGGCATCGCATTGTTTCTATGGAAACGTTTCATTGCTATTTCTATCCCATGCAACTGATTTATGGGATGAAAAGAAGCCTATGTATGTGTTATTGAGGGCTAGAACTAAGCCTATTCAAAATTTCAGCCTGTATCGTTCTGTAGTTTTGCGTGAAAGAGGAACAAACATTCTTCCATACGCATCCATAATGCAATGACGACTCAATGGCGCCTTGCACCGCGACTAAGAGTAGGTTTGTACGTGTTCAACAAGGTTTTAGCCGAAGCTTTATCATACAACGTTGAATAAAGTTCCACAAGCCCGTTAGCTACTACTAGGCAATAATGTTAATTATAAACTGTTTCCATGCAGCTCTTCTTTAAGACACTCGTAAGTCGGTGTTGGAAAGAAAACTGATTTTTATCATTGATGTGTTCTCATTGTTAGCGGCACATCGAGAGTTACACGTGTGCACATAGGGTGCATGGACTTTAATAAACACGATTTGAAAAGGCAAACTTTGCTTTGTGTGTTTCACCATAAATCACATATTCAATAATCACAAATTACCAGGGTTCAAAGCGATAATTATCATGATAAATATATGTTCACTATCTTTGATAAATTTAATCGGAAATATTTAATTTGCCTCTTAAATTTTTGGTATTGTATTACGTGTGTCGGGTATATAACGCGAATTTCAGTGTCTAGTAGTTAAATTTTAGTTTCAAAATTATAAATTAAAGCTTAATAAAAGTTTACCTTGATAGTTAAATGTGTTAATTTTGTTCTTCTAATGTAAATAGTGATAGGTAGCCAAAATACTAGAAATAAGGACTGAAAATATAATATGTATTTGATAATTATCTGATAATTATCTGATAATAATCTTGATAATTAAGGAAGGATATTTATCTTGATAATTTCGAACCCTGCAAATTACCGTGGTAGGCAATATAGCCTACTAGTTTTACTTGTGTTTGAATTTAAGACTTTTTTAATTAGATAACGTGTTTCATCTACATCAAAGTCCATCGCTGGCTTCGATCACGAATATCTTGTTCGATGATCGCTGGCCAGAAGTGAGCTTACGCACGCTTATAATTTTAAAATATCTGACGTTTCTCCAGCATCATAAATAGGTAATGTATTGTAAGTTTTCGTAGAAACTGAATATTTGATTTCTTTGCACTTTTGTCTGGTTTTGAATGAAATTATACAAGACCATATGTATAGGCTACAGGATGGCTTTTTGATATTGCTATCTCAAAGTGTAATTACAGATCCAAAATCACGAGAGTTCGAGTAAAAACGAGTAAAGTCATGAGCACGATTTACGAACAATCATGTTATTTTTCCGTTTTTTATCAATCGCGTTTACACTATGTTTTATCAAGAATTAACCGTATTTAAGTATTGGCTTTATAGCCTGCCTAGCGGAAATTATGTAAAAGATTTAACATTATATATAATAGGTACACACAGAAGAAAAATGATTAAATTGGCATGTTCCTTTCATTTTCGATAATGCATTTTTTAAAGATATACCTCTACTTATCAGCAACAGTACCTATCTATCCGTTTTATGCAAAAATAAGGGGTTTTATGATGAGAAAAAAAAACAGTTAGATTTCATGCTACACATAAAGACAGTAAAACAGTATAAAGCTACAACAATAAAAGTTTCTGTTTTCCCTTAAAACGAGGATATGCCTTCTTAGAAGACTTTCTAATACACGTATTTGGGATATTATTATAGGCCAGACACTTCCATCTCAAAAAGCCAGCCTGTATGTATAGCCAATAGTCAGACTACACAAACTGACGACTTATTCGTCAGATTTTAGTCATCTACTGTCTATCTATGTTCCAAGTTTACCTATGTTTGTACATTCCAGACGATAATCCACCTGATCGCGCTAACGGGCTCACTTCTCTCGTTCGTGGTGATGACGCTGGTTTACCAGAGTTTGTGCGTCTCCTGCTTCAACCTGCCGTCGACGTACCGCGTGCTCCAGACGGCGCTGCGCAGTGGAGTCTACTGGCTGACGCTAGTGCTTAGTACTGTGCTCGCTCTGGCTCCTAGGTGAGTCATTTAAATACATTCAGAGCCACCTTACCGTGTATCGTGTTTAAATGATATCTTGATCGCCCTAACCACCCGTATCCTGCTTTAACTTGCCTTCTACGTTTCGAGTGCTTCAGAAGGCGCTGCGTAGTGGAGTGTAAGTCACATCGCAAGAATAAATGACAGTATTTAAGACAGACAAAATCTTTACTTTCCGTGCTACTACAAAACTGTGTAATGGGAAAGTAATCCTTACTGTACTACATAGTATAAAACAAAGTCGCGTTCTCTGTCCCTATGTCACTTTGTATACGCAACGGATTTTGATGCGTATAGCGAATAGAAAGAGTGATTCATGAGGAAGATTTATACGTATAATAAAACCGTGCGAAGCCGGGGCGGGTCGCTAGTAATAAATAAAGGCGAATGTTGGATGTTTGTTACTTATTCAAGCAAAAACTACTCGGGCTAGACTATCAGGCAGGTTTTTTGACAGACGTAGTTTTAGCCCTGGATTAGCAAATAGTACCTACATACTTTTATAGTTATACAGGGTGTCCCATAATGAGTGGATAACCTGAAAGGTGCTTATGCGCCAAGTCAAGTCCAATCAGAAACATTTTTCATTTTTTTTCTAACTTGACCCGTTCGGAAAATATTTAATATTTTGTAAATTTGGAAAAATTTGTACCTTTGTTCACATTTTTGGACTTTGTGCCTACAATTTTAATAATTTTTTAATTTTTATTTTTGGAATATACTAAAATAAAACAGCTTTTTTGAACACCGTAAGAAATATTTTGGTAACTAGGACCAGTAATTTTCAAGGCAGGTTTAAAGTAGAAAATTTTATTTTTTCATATTTTTATGCAAAGTTTGAGCTGCTGTGGTTAAAAAAAAAGATAAGGAAACCTAAGATGCCAGGTACTTTAAAAACATGTCCATTTCAAGAGCATCCTAAAATGATAATAAACGTTGAAATTTTGTAGGATAAAAAACTGAGATGCAATATCTCAGTTTTTTATCCTACAAAATTTCAACAAAAAACTGAGATATTGCATCTCAGTTTTTTATCCTACAAAATTTCAACGTTTATTATCATTTTAGGATGCTCTTGAAATGGACATGTTTTTAAAGTACCTGGCATCTTAGGTTTCCTTATCTTTTTTTTTAACCACAGCAGCTCAAACTTTGCATAAAAATATGAAAAAATAAAATTTTCTACTTTAAACCTGCCTTGAAAATTACTGGTCCTAGTTACCAAAATATTTCTTACGGTGTTCAAAAAAGCTGTTTTATTTTAGTATATTCCAAAAATAAAAATTAAAAAATTATTAAAATTGTAGGCACAAAGTCCAAAAATGTGAACAAAGGTACAAATTTTTCCAAATTTACAAAATATTAAATATTTTCCGAACGGGTCAAGTTAGAAAAAAAATGAAAAATGTTTCTGATTGGACTTGACTTGGCGCATAAGCACCTTTCAGGTTATCCACTCATTATGGGACACCCTGTATACTTTTCATCCCATAAATCAATACCCATGGCATAGAAATAGCCTTGACACGTTTCCATAGAAATAATGTATGCGAAAGCGCGGGGTGACAGTAATTGGTAAGTAACGACGACCGATGTGGCGCGGCGGGTGAAGGTCCGCCTGCGACGCAGGAGGTTGCGGATTCGATTCCCGCCTCTGAACAAATTTGTGTACGATCTGCAGAAATTTGTTCCGTTGGTCTAGGTGTTTTCTATGTATAATAAAAAATATTTATGTACTAGTATATTGTATTAAGTATATCCAGTCGTCTATTACCCATAACACAAGCTCTGCTTAGCTTGGGGCTAGATGATGCTGTGTTGATTGTCCAGCATTATTATATTATCACTACTTAATATAAAACAAAGTCGCTTTCTCTGTCCCTATGTCTTTATGTCCCTTTGAAAGCTTAAATCTTTAAAACTACGCAACGGATTTTGATGCGGCTTTTTTTAATGGATAGAGTGATTCAAGAGGAAGGTTTATATACTTACAATAAAACCGTGCGAAGCCGGGGCGGGTCGCTAGTATTATTATATTATAGTTGTTTGTGAATCGTTTCAGACTGGCGTACCACGCGATACGCAACTCAGTGTCTCCGGGCACGCTGCGGCGCGCGGTTGTAGCGCGCCGCCGCTCGCGGTTGCCTTACGCCGCGCACTACCGGAGCGACCGCGCGCACGCGCATGTATACAGGTCAGTAAAAAACAAAAAAGAGCAGGGTTCAAAGCGATAATTATCAAGATAAATATATGTTGATAATTATCTTTGATAAATATAATCGGAAATATTTAATTTGCCTCTTAAATTTTTGGTATTTTATTGCGTGTGTCGGGTATATAACGTGAATTTCAGTGTCAAGTAGTTAAATTTTAGTTTTAATATTATAAATTAAAGCTTAATAAAAGTTTACCTTCTAAGTTAAATGTGTTAATTTTATTCTTCTAATGTTCTAACAAAACACCAGAAAAAAGAACGGATAAGTTTATTATATATCTGATAATTATCGGATAATTATCTGATAATTATCTTGATAATTATCGTGATAATTATCAAGAAGGATATTTATCTTGATAATTTCGAACCCTGAAAAAAAGTAAAAAATATTTATTCAAGCAAATATTACAAGAACTTAACCTAATACAACGTTCAAGAAATCTCCAGTGTGTCGACCAGGGTAGCGTACCTGATCCTTCGGCTTTCCAAGCGGTATAGCATGAAGGTAATTCAGGTCTACGCACCGACCTCGGCACACTCGGATGATGAAGTGGAGGATATGTACGAAGACATATCCAAAGCCTTACACAACACCACTAAGGCTCACTTCAACGTTGTTATGGGGGACTTTAACGGCAAGGTGGGAATCCAGACTGGCAATGAATCCCGAATAGGCCCGCATGGTTATGGAATCAGGAATCACAGGGGGCAAATGCTTGTCAACTTCCTTGAGAAAGAGGGACTGTTCTTAATGAACTCCTTCTTTAAGAAACAGCCTCAAAGGAAGTGGACGTGGCAAAGCCCCGACACTGTGACTAAAAATGAGATCGACTTCATCATGACGGATAGCAAGCACATATTCAGAGATGTCTCAGTGATCAACAGGTTCAATACCGGATCTGATCACCGAATGCTCCGAGGCACTCTGAATATCAACTTGAAGCTTGAAAGACACCGTCTGATGAAGTCCACGCTCCGACCAAATCGAATCCAAATCATGGCGGGCACCGAGAAGTTCGAGCAGCTACTCGGAAACAGATTTGTTGCCTTGGAACCCACTGATGACGCTGACGAGAGCCTACACAATCTGGTCGAAACGTTGAGGGATGAGGGCATCAAGTTCTGCAAAAAACAGCGAACTGGCAAAAAGTCCAAACTCTCGGATGAGACTCTGGATCTGATGACAAGAAGACGGGAAACCACCCAAGTGTCTTCGGCGGAGAGGTCAGACCTGAACAAGCGAATTGCGAAGATGGTACGGCGCGACCTTCGGAGCTCCAACGCACGCCTCATTGAAGAGGCGATAGAGCGAAACCGAGGGTCCAAAGTATTCACTCAGCAGCTTGGCAGGAGCCACCTGATGAAGCTTAAAACGCACGATGGGAGGACCGTACTGTCGAAACCGGAGATTGCAGCCGAGATAGAGGATTTTTATGGCCGTCTGTACACTGCACATGCCCCTCGTTCCCGACGAGACGACCTTGATTCTAGAGCCACCCTGACACGCCACTACACCGACGAACTGCCAGACATCAGTCAAGACGAAATCGTGTTAGCTTTGAGGCAGCTTAAAAATGGAAAAGCCCCCGGTGAGGACGGTATAACTTCAGAGCTTCTGAAGGCAGGAGGAGCCTCCGTTATACAGGAGCTACAACACCTCTTCAATACCGTCCTTCACAGTGGGAGAACTCCTAAGATGTGGAGCAGGAGTTTGGTGGTGCTCTTTTTTAAGAAGGGTGATAAAACTCTCCTTAAAAATTACAGACCCATCACACTCCTGAGCCACATCTATAAGCTGTTCTCACGAGTGATCACGAATCGTCTCGCCAGGAGACTTGACGAGTTTCAGCCTCCAGAACAGGCCGGGTTCCGCGGAGGATATGGCACCATAGACCACATACACACAGTGAGGCAGATTATACAGAAGTCCGAAGAGTATAATCAGCCCCTGTGTCTCGCTTTTGTGGACTATGAGAAAGCCTTTGACTCCGTTGAAACCTGGGCTGTTCTGGAATCCTTACAGCGATGCCAAGTAGACTATCGTTACATCGAAGTGCTGAGGTGTCTCTATGAAGCTGCCACTATGAGTGTCCAAGTACAGGACCAGCAGTCTAAACCTATCCAATTGCGCAGAGGAGTGAGACAGGGGGATGTCATATCCCCGAAACTGTTCACGTGCGCATTGGAAGATATGTTTAAGACGCTGGACTGGAAAGGTAAGGGCATTAACATAAACGGCGATTACATCTCACACCTTCGATTCGCTGATGACATAGTCGTAATGGCGGAGTCGCTAGAGGAGCTGACCCACATGCTGGACGGCCTAGCTTCAGCCTCGCGATGTATCGGTCTTGGCATGAATTTGGATAAAACCAAAGTCATGATCAATGGCCACATTGTTCCGGGACCGATAGTCGTTGATGGTCACCTTCTTGAAATTGTTTCCGAGTATACTTACCTTGGGCAGATTGTACAGCTAGGTAAAAACAATTTTGAGAAGGAGGCCAAGAGGAGGATCCAGCTAGGCTGGGCAGCATTTGGGAAACTACGTCAAGTCTTCTCTTCATCCATACCGCAATGTTTGAAAACGAAAGTTTTCAATCAGTGCGTCCTACCCGTAATGACCTACGGAGCAGAGACGTGGACACTCACGGTAGGGCTGGTCCACCAGTTCAAAGTCGCGCAGCGAGCTATGGAAAGAGCTATGCTCGGAGTCTCTCTGAAGGATAGAATTCGTAACGAATACATCCGACAGAGAACCAAAGTTATCGACATAGCTCAAAGAATTAGCAAGCTGAAGTGGCAATGGGCCGGCCATATCTCGCGAAGAACCGACAACCGTTGGGGTAAACGTGTTCTTGAGTGGAGACCGCGACTCGGTAAACGTAGCGTAGGACGCCCTCCGGCCAGGTGGGATGACGATCTGCGACAGACTGCTGGCAGATGCTGGATGCGTCAAGCTGTAGACAGGGCGCAATGGCGCTCATTGGGGGAGGCCTATGTCCAGCAGTGGACTAATATAGGTTGATGATGATGATGATGATGATGAACCTAATACAAACTTTCACAGAAAAAGACGAAATTGTTAATCTGCTTAGCGAAATTTAAAAGAAATTTACATTGGCTTCCTCACTAGTACCAGTACTACTTATACAGTATCAGTTTCAATTTGTCTTAGTTTATTTGTCTCATGATCCAACTGTGTACTAATCTATTTTATTTTTCTCAATTCTCACTAACAGTACTAATAATATTCAACCTTTGTTCTGTTTGTTCATAAGCTTTAGCGGAACTTTTTACCACTACCTCATATAGCAATCTGTGAATTGCGTTGTGGGCTGCATTATTATCTAGGTCTATCTTAGTAATCTAGTTATTTACAACTACATATATATTATGTACTTAGCCGTTTGCATTTCCTGAATTAATAAATAAATACAATACACTAACATCCGATTAAAACTGTATACACTTACAGAGTGCCTAAATATGCATACACTAAATAAATACACATGATACTTTACCACATAATATGCAGAACAGAAAATAAAAAAAACTTGTATTGTTACATAATATTATTCAAGTTAAACAAAAAACAGCTAAATCATAGTTTTTGAGGCAGAACCATCAATTTTTTTTCCAAAATTTTGGTGCCCAATATTAATTTGAAATACGCCGAAAATTTTATCTACCTCTCTTACTTAAAATTTACACAACAAAATTTACATCAACTTACTTAAAATTTGGTTACTAGGTACTTGAAATAATACATTAACTACAAAGATATAATTTTATTATACATAAAAAACACCCAAAACTCCGGAACGCATATTTGCTGATCGTACAAACATTTGTCCTGCAATTGAACCCGCGTTAAAACACGTTTGGTATTTGATTACGCTTTGGTTTAGTATAATCAGTTTTCCAAATCGGACCAGTAATAGTACTGATATCATAAAGAAATATATTAATAATATTTATTTTATTAAATAACTAGCGACCCGCCCGGCAAGGTTTTATTATACGTATAAATAAACCTTCCTCTTGAAACACTATCTATTTTAAAAAAACCGCTTCAAATCCGTTGCGTAGTTTTAAGTTAGTTTTTCTGTCCCTATATCCCTTTGAATGCTTAAATAGCATTCAAAGGGATATAGGGACAGAAAAAGCGACTTTGTTTTAAACTATGTAGTCATAAATAAATATTTATTTTATTAAATCTCTGTTATATTTCAGACCGACAGACGAAGACGGCCTGCGCTCGCGGCAGACAGAAGCCGCCTCGATCACTTGACGGACCCCCCACGACCCCCCTTGGTGCTTTCGTGAACCCCTCTATACCTCGATCCGACATTTACTTAGGCTGTGATCCGTTAGAACTTAGAACCTTATGTAAATATCACGTGCGCGAGTTGACCAATCAAAACAACCTTAGAGGATGTTTATTATTTTAGTGGATTTTTAATCCATCTTGCGCTCGTTCTTAACTAGTGACCAATAGTGTAATGTTAGTTCGCGTATATTTATGGCTTTTATAAGTGGGACCAAACGCTGCGTGACCAGAACGTGATGGGCGGGCTTTATATCGTGCTACTAATAATGTAAAGGCGGAAACTTTGCTGCTGTGATGATGTTTGCCGAAGACAACGCTAAAGCTAATGAACGAATTGGGCTGAAATTTTCACTTAAGTATAAAATCTGGGCCAGGAATAACAGACAGGGTGCCACGTAAGATGTGTAGCTGGAAGGGATTGAGGTGATTCTAGACCCTGAGAAATCAACTGAGGTTACAGAATTTTCTGAATTTCGAATATTTAAATAAAAATTTAACGTTTCGTTTTTTTTCATAATTATGTTACACTATTTAGTATTATTGTTTTAAAATTTGCAATATACTTATTTGTAAATATTAATTTTTGGAAAACAAAACACTGCTTTTGGTAAAAAAAATGCAATAAAATATGCGAAATAATTTTAATTATATAAGTTTTTAATTATTGTATAAATAATTATAAACACTACAAAAAATATTTCGCAAAACGAATAAATTATAATAAAAATATACGAAAATAAAAAAAAAACCTATCTTAGAAGTTCATCCCCTCTATGTCTAGAATCATCCCCTTTTGGCTCAGTATACAAATTACGCGGCAAGTTGCCACTACACACACGCGTAGTAATAAAAATAAAATAGTCTTCTTTCATCCCTAAAAACGCGTGCGTACACTGAAAAGATCTGTAGTAGTGGTGTAAATGCTGTATTACACCGATAAGTTTTATTCCTAAATAACTGGTTTCGCTACAAAACAAACAAACAAACATAACGTTACAGAGACGCGTGTCCGCAGCTATATAAATGTTTCCTATATTCATTTCCTCTGTATATAATTTATAACTTCCACAAACTAACAAAACTATTAAAGTTATTGTATTTGTCTATAGTACCCCCTGTGATACCGGTGCCTCTATCTATTTATCGTTAGTGTAGGTATCTTAGGGATAATAATTGTATAAAATGTTTATATTTCAAGATAAATCAGTTGAATAGATGTTCTTTTTAACTATTCTCAAACTGTTTCAATTAATATAGTCTTAGACATATTGTGTGTAGCATACAATCTGAACATTAAACCCGATTAATTATTTTATTACCAACAAAGGAATAAGAGATACTAGTCTTAAAAGTGCGCCCACCACACAAGTGTTCTGAAGATCTGCCAACTGACTTGTACCTACTTGTAAATTTAATTATGTATAATGTTATTGTATACTTATGTATTTTGTATACATTAATGTGAAAGCCTCAAACACTGGTATGCCGTTGTTAGGCAAAAATGGATTGGTATAAGATGTTTAGGAGTAAACAAACGTAAACATAAACTTCCATAATTTCAGTATACAACTCGTTTTAACATTTCGAAGTCTCGAAAGACACTCGAGCAGAAATGAACTTTATAGCGTGGCTAGTAGAATCTTGAATTATGTTTTGTGACTCCGGCAGATCAATGTAGATTGGGCTTTATTCCTTTCCATTACAGACGTGCTTTATGTGGTTTTAAGGTGTTGAATTTTTCAAATCCTCCAATATGATCGCTTCATTGTCATAGCTAAGCGATATTATTGGAGGATTTGTTTGAGATCAGCAACTTAAAATATAAGAGCACAGTTCTCATGGAAAAGTACCTTTCAACAAATTTATCATGATTGTTATGACTAATGTGCCTTCAACAAATGGATTACGTTTATTCTACAAATAAAACTGATCTTTCAGTCAGAGTATTGACCATTATCGTATTAATAAATATATGTATGATTCATTGAGAGAATTAATGATTTTATAAATTAAATGATGTTTTAATGAGATTTCTTGTTTGAGATAATTTGTGAGAAGACGATAAATATTCTAAACGTATAATCGAATTATTTTTTAGGGTTCCTTGTGTATTTCATTTTTCACATTTTATAACTTCACACTTCTCTTTGACCAATCTTGAGTTGGATTCTGATTTGCTAATCGTAGTTATTTAATTCATCAAAGAACTAAATGAAAAGTTAATTAAATTATGCATTTAGAAAGTATCATTAAAGAAACAAGTATTTTTGTAGGCTTATGAAGTTAGTGTACTTAGATTCGGTGGCTAACACACATCGTAGCGATATCATTGCCTTGGCTCTAAACTGCCCAATTATAGTGACTTACATCGTGCAAAAATACACTCGTCGATAGATAAATTATTCTGCGACTTCGTTCTTAAACAACGTTATACGGAACGAATTATTTCCCTTAGAAATTCATTCGGTTTAACCGAGTTAGCATTTTCAACCGACTTAAAATAGAAAGAAAAAGTGGTCCATTCGATTTTTGTTTTTGATTGTGTTATGTCGTCTCTTTTTTCTGGGTGGACCTATTTTTATTATTCTTTTTTTTTATTTTTTATTTGGTTCTTCTCGTGTGGACTACACATTTAAATTTGATTAAGAGCTGACCAGTCTTTGAGTTATGTATCCTTAATAATGGGCGAAATCGCTTGTTAGTTTATGTAAAACACATCAGTAAAATATATGCATTGATTAAGATTGTACTGTGGTACCCGAGGCTTTCCCAAAGACTTTAAATGCTCAGTACCGTAAGTGATTTGATGGAATGAGCATCCAAGACAAGTGTATTTTGTGCACGTCATATTGATTCCTAAAATATATCACTATTTTTACTATGTACTGTTTCTAATTTGTAAATAGAGACGAATATATATTTCTATATGATAATAAAATTATTGTTTAGTTAGTGTACAGTAGGCTATTTTTCTAACGAAATATCTTTGTGTAAATATCTGTTTATTCTAAGATTGTTGTTTACTTTAGAGCTTTTAATTCGTTTCAAAGTAATTGTGTTATAACTTGAGAACTGATGTGTATTTTCCAGTCATATGTTATGGATTCTTCAAATGTTTGTCTTGCCATAACGAAAATAACTAATTGTTTTAACCACTTTAGTTAATACACTTTAGTAATCTAAAGTGAATTAGAAGTAGGGACCTATCTACATGAGCAGTTAACAACTCTGCTATGGAATTTGGTTATTTCATTCAATGAAAATGAAAAAATGAAAATGAAAAACGTTTATTGCAGTACCTTATTTACAAAATATAAATGGATTTGGAAGCCTCCATTTAAGCAAACATATGCTTGTGTTTGGGGACTCCGCTCTTGCCGGTAATATACATTGGTAGGTACAATGAGGCTAATACTGTGCAATAAATAATTATTCATGATAGCAGGCACAATGAAATACCTAAATATCTCATAAAGTACATACTAGAGCTTTATTTATATGCTTCAAACCACCAAATTCAATGGCAGAGCTGTAGTTAACTTGACGGCACGGACACCTATCTACTGTCTTTTGGCCGTCTCTTTTGATGGATGTCTCTTGACGATTCGGATTAAACGTACAACTTAAGAGGCATGAATTTAATAAAGCCAATTGTCTGGGGCCATCTTATCTTATGTCTTATTGGCGTATAATGAATTTTAAAATGTTGAATAGCGTTAAAAATGTTTGTTACAATTATAAAGTGATGTCTGCGAATCTTCTGTATTAATTGCATGTTAGATTAGTTCTACGTAAAGTGTTGTACATGCAGTATTACTTTCCAGGTCAACCAGCGTGTTTATCGCTCTAAAAATAGTGTAGGTTTGACGCAAGTAAAATTGTTATTCAAAACGAGATAGTGCACCAAACTCTTCTCGAGTGTCCCAACTGTCATTTCATTACCTACCTACCTAAAAAATTCTAAACTTCGTCATCGAGGAGAACTAAGTATCCGAATAATGAGTTCAAATGCTTTATTAAATGACAGAGATGAGGCTTATCAATGAAATGCACATTCGGACACTCGAGCGATGGACAGCGGTTTGTAATATTCAAAACAAAAAAATCAATTTTGATTTTTATAATTCAGGTGTACCTACCTACACTTTGTAGGTGTAAAACGTGTTGAGTAGTGTCCCAACCAGCATGTACTTATGTGGGTATATCCTATGAACCTTGCCACAATTTATATAATATCCAAACATTGGTAGAACTCGTTGATGTATCTACGTCGCCCTAAATTATGCATTTATATCTTGTGATATCGTCTTACTAGTGATGTTCTTAATCATGCCGAGGAGCATACACAGCAATGACTAGAAAATATATTCTATAGTATTTATGTGTTGTTTAAAATAATAAAATATTTAATTTTATTACTTTCGTGTTTTATTCAACCTTTTACCTGTGTAAGTGATCCTAAGAGCATTGCGGATATTTTCAAGAGCCAGTTCATAGTAAAGTCATCGGCAGATGACAATTATGACTGAAGAAACAAAAAGAAGGGCTTAAATTAGAGCTTAGATTTACTGCCGATGACGTAGCTAAACAATTAAATCGGTCTCAAAGGGCAAATTTCGTGGTCAACATCGTTGAACACCTTCATGCGGGTTGCAGACCAAGAGCTATACTGCGTATATTGTGCGTGTGTGTAGTTTTTCATACTTGTTGTGCAGACTGCAAACTATGTAAACTAAGCTATGTGAGCTAACTAAATTATGCGAAGCTAACTTAGTTGTGCACTTGTGCATGCCGATGCGCAGCTACACGAGCTAAGCTTAGCCCCTCCCGCTTTCCCCGCACACCCTTTGCACATCCTTCACCAGTGCTGTCCAGTGTTCTTTGTCGTAGGTACAATGACTGAGCTTTGGCTTAGCTGTTGGTATGCACGCCATTTATTTCTAGCTTAGGTTATCTTGCTTGGCATAGCTGCGTTTAGCCTTGGCATAGCTTAGTTTTCGGTCTGCAACCGGCATCAACATGATTTTGATCTATTGAGTCACTCGCATCTGCCTGCGAACATACCTACCTAATGAAGACGATCGTAGGAAAAATTAAGACAAAACACTTTGGTGATAAAACGAACTACCGACCAATATTGCTAGAAAGCCAAACTGATTATCGTACAACGAGACGTAGGTACCTAGGTATATTCGATGGTTGTTGTAGCCATCGAATATACTTATGTAGGTAGGTACGTCTCGTACGATAATCAGTTTGGCTTTCGACCTAAACTCTCCATGGAGAGTGCAATAATGTGTCTTACACTCCTACCTAACTCTTAAGAATACCGTCAGATAGGTAGGTACCTACCTTCTACATGGATCGTGGAACAAACGTGTATGTACATCTGCTTACTTGACTTATCCAAACATTGATCTGATAGGCGATAGCCCATTATTATACGCTGTGGAACAAGCTAGAATCGATTAACTTGAAAATGGAACTACCTAGCCATCATATTTAAATATTGGTAAGTACCTACGGTTTGTGCCTAAGGGCACCAGATCAACAGCGTGCAGTGGGGGGAGCAATAAAGTTCTATCGACTTGAGTGTGGGGTGAGGCAGGGGGTTGACCTCTCCTACCCTGTTCAATCACTAGTAGTAGGGGAGGCGAAGATGCTAAATGTAGATTTACCCGAGCGTCGGCGTATAGGGACTTATTGGATTATGGAGATTTGAAGCTAGAAAGAAATAAGTATGGGACGGATGCCCCCCACTGGTGGGGAGAGTGTGAATATGCAACTGCCACACTTTATTGATGATTTTCACTACTTCGACTCGTGGAGATGGATAGATAATATTAATTAGATACATGATTTTTGAGTGATTTCCTTGAAACCAAAAGCAAAATTAATAGCGCGCTGGAGTAGGTATTTCTCAGGTTAGGTAGGTATGTTTTGTTCGAACAACTTTGTGACTCTCCTTTTTCCTTAAATCCCATACAAATCGTCTGATTTTTTAAATGTATGTAAATAACTCAGCATTTCTTCTGATGATTCAAAGCCCTCTTACTTAGGTTTTTGTTAGGTAAAAAAAACATTTAGCTCTAATAAACGCGCGTCCCTATAAAAAGATCCCATGTTAGGTAGAGGTACTCAACAGGGTGCAAGAAATCCCCTGTATGTTAATCTGACGCACTCGAGTAAATCCAGAAATCCCCTCTTGGGCTCCCCTACTACTATTATAACGCGCAATAACGAATCTGTGAGGAATGAGGATAGTTTGTGGACGGACTGATGACTTAAGAGTTCAGCTCTCAGTCATTGAGTCGGAAGTCTCTGAGGTCAAGTTAACTCTCTTTAAAGCATACTGCACCTCTTTATCGGGCAGCCATAGTAGTCTACAGAGTACCTACCTAAGTTTAGCAACAATTATTTTCTATATATCTGCCCTAAAGCGAATCTGTCGTTACACTATTTCGAAACACACAGAAGCCGGAGGCGGAGCGGAGGCGAAGGCGTGCCGGTTTTTCATATGGCACCACGCCGCCACGGCCTGCGGTGTGTGTGTAGGCTTTCATATGATTCAATAGAATACAACTCGCACGCCTTCACCTCCGCTCTGCCTTTCATATGATTCAATAGAATACAACTCGCACGCCTTCACCTCCGCTCTGCCTTCTGTGTGTTTCGAACTTTAAGCCGAATAAAACATGTATGTATACCCATTAAAATGTTCAAGTTTAATTGAATATATATAATATGGATACCTTAGGTCAGATCTTGATATACCTAGTAAGTAGTTATTTTTATAGAAATGAAACTCAAGCAAATAAACAAAAAAGTTGGTACTTTATTCGTACATTTGTTTCATTAAACTAAATAAGTACAACAAAAAATAAATCTGCCAACAATAAAATAATTTACGTATAAACAATTAAATCACAGTTGTTTCAATATACTATTAGGTATATCCATTGTTGAATCATCTACTAATACAATATCGAATTTATTCAGATAGTTGTTAAGGTTGCTTTCAGTATTTCGGCCTAGAAAGCCTACTTTGATAACAACTTCGCAATGGTCCATGCCTTCGGCCATGCCGGCGTCTCCAATGTTGTCTCCCATCAGAAGTACGTTTTGTCTTTCCTTCACCATTTCGTAATACTCTGTGCCTTTTATAGCAGCTTCATTTTTGTTGTATGTGTGAATTATATCACCCTTTATGCCTATTATGTTGTTGCCTTCGTCCAACTTCAAAAAATTTGACACAACCTGAAATAATAAAAGTACATTAAAGCTAAAGTAAAGTACCACACTATTGAGTGGTGTTAAAACCGATAACAGTGGTGTGCTGTGGTAGGTTAGAAGTATAACAGTTTCATACATTATGATAAGTATCTATCTATTAAATAAATAACAAGCATCCTAGCCCCAAACTAATCAAAACTTGGCTACTAGATAACTGATAGACTACCACTACCTACCACTACCAGATGGATATTTTTATTGGATACTAGTTGCGACCCGCGGCTTCGCCCGCATGGAAATTTATTTGCAAATTTCAAAAATTTATTGCACTCTTCCTAAGGGGAATCGGGAATCGAACCCGCAACCTCCTACATCGTCTTCAATCTTTTTAGGGTAAAGTAAAAAAGCGAGAACCTTGTTGTTGGTTTTCGAGTTGGAACAAAACTAGTCCTAACTATTTTATTTAATGTGATACATAGCATGAAGATAATATATTTTTCCCCTTGACTGCCACCTACATATTGGGTGATGTACGACAGATTATGCATAGCATACGGCGCAAAGACGCGAGCCCCTTTGAGTCGCATCGCTGAAGCTTGGCACTGTATTAATTAATAGGTATCCAGCAGACTGTAAGAGTGGTTTCAACTGGTAAGCAGTAAATCAAAGAAACATTTTAGATATTTAATGCTTTACCTTGACATGAGGTAGCAGGAAATTTGCAGCTTCGAGAGCCGCTACCACTGATTCTCCAAGGCCGGCAGAGAATACTAAAACTGGAACATTATGCTTTTCACTCCATAGTATCAGGTCTTTAACTCCAACCCTAGAAAGGGAAATAAAACAGTTATAGTTTACAATTTTCCATCATTTTACTAAGTGCCTGGTTTTATCAGTGCTTTGTCACTCACACTCAGTTTTGAGTTATATATCTAGATTTTTCCCCACATGACGGTCCTTTCTAGGATAGCCGAGCGCAAGCACCACATTTGATTACTGATGAGTTATCAGACCTTGACCAAACGAGATGTGCGGATATGTGACACATTTCTCAAAAAGAAAGCCAACTTTATTTTATTTAAAATTAAAACTTTAAAAAAAAGGAAGAATAACTATAATAGATAAAGACTAGTTATTCTTCCTTTTTTTTTAAATAACTGGTGTATTTTACTTAAAGTAGACTCATTTTAAACTTGGATAGTATACCCAAACAGTAAATGTATTAAGTTTACCTGTAGCTCCCAGTCATTTTTTGTGCAACTTCTTTTAATTCCTGGCATGGAAACGGAATCCCTCTGTGAAGAAACACATTGGTATATTTAAGGAATTCCTGATAAACAACTCATAAATGTAAATGAGTACATTCTTACAGAAAGCTAGTAACAGAATAGAATGGTCTAAGTTTGAGGAGGTTTTTGTCCAAAGAGGAATGTAGACAAATCAGAGTATACAGGCTGTCCCTAGACTATGTGACATCAAGAGAATAAAATGATGTTTGCTTTCAGCAAAATATCCTATGTACAATATTTTAGGTAAGTACTTTCCTTTCAAGTTGCATAGTCTTGGGACATCCATCTTGTATAGTGGATATGGTTAACTGTCTGAATAAAATGCACCTTGTATTATTATTATATTTAAATAAAAGAATTATAAAAGTCATACTTAAAATATCTTACTTGAGCATTTCATGGGAAGCGACATACCAGTCAACCATGTGTTTAATCTTGACCTCTGTGCTTAACTGAGGGTCACACTCAATTGGCTTATAGATTGCAGCCAGGCGGACATCTTCATCTTTGTAGTGCTGCGGTATTGATGGACATTCTCTGAACATTCCTAAAATCAATACATCCCTGAAAGTTACTATCAATTTTTCTTTTCCGAGCCAAGTAGCCACCGGCTCCGCTTAGGTTTTTATAATATTGTTGTGACTATGTATATGTGCTTTCATAACTTTGAATGAAAAAATGTTTCAGAAAAAAATCCCTACCAAAACTAGTAAGAACTGGGTCTCCATTGTCCAAAGAATGTCTAGTTAGTGTGTGATCAAAATCTGATACAATCTGTAAGTTGTTTGATCCATCCTGGATCAGTTTGTTAAGTTTCCGAAGGAGTTCTGGTTCGTTTCTGACATGAACTTTAGCATTCTTGAATTCTGGTATTTCTTCAAGGCTGTTTATTATATGCATGTCTGAAATAAGAAGAACAGTTTTTGTAGGAACTCTTTTTGTAATAAAGTGCCATATGGAAACAGGTGAGACACTGAACATAATTAAAATGCTAGGTTATTAATAGTAAAGGCCAAAAACATTCTGAAAGTGGCCAAAGCGATTAGGTACTAAGCAGCGATCCCACAGTTCTGAATAATTATTTACTTTTTTACCAATCGAATCAAAATGAAATATGTTTAAAATTTTTGTTTAGGAATTATTTTATAAAGCACGGACTACTTATTTTACAGAAAATTGAAGGAAAACTCTTGTCTCGGTTCCTTCCTTCCTCCAATCGAATTTAATTCACTTCACTCGACTTGACTTCTTTCTTGATTTGATTTCAATTCGACTGATTTCGACTTCGACATCTTGATTACATTTGACTTGACGTCTTTGTTGATTGATGGCAACTTGTGTGTGTGTGGTTTGACACTTTTCTGCCAGTGTCCAGTTATGGTCGTCGATTTGAATAAAAGTCAAAGTCACTGCTTTTATCAATGTCAGAAATAAAATAGAGATCAAGAAAAAAATATCCGAGCGGCGCGCCGCCGCGGCAGCGCGGCGCGGGCGCAGCCAATACGCAGCGCGGTAGCGCGGTCAGCGGGCGGCGGCAGTCGGGCGTTTTTTGCGTTCATGTTCGCATGTGGACGTCATACATTTTGACAGCCACTTTTGACTAAATACCTACATTGCTAATTCCTGCTAATTCTAAATATTCATCCTGATCCTGACTGTCGCTCCTCGACATGTTTCCCGGCCGACAAATAAAAAAAAACTCATTCTTGTACAGAGTACCTACAAAATGCTTGCGCACGCTTTTGCTTCAACTACAACTCCCTCCGCGGAAACCACAGAAATCAGAATAGCGGAGACTTATCAGTTACCATATCATCACACACCCTTTCTAAAATCAGCACAGGTATTCTTAGTGCTAGTACGCACTTAGCGGCTGCCCGCAATGCGGCTGGCCGAACGGCTAACCGGTAGCTCAAAATTGTATGTAACCGTATCATCTATACGCTTTAGATTGCGGCTGCCGTCTATTCGCTCCGGTCGCTCGCAGCGCTGCGGCTCCTCGGGCGGGCAGCCGGACGGTCGCTCTACGCACTACGCGTTTTCACTGCGGTTGCCAGTTTACCGATAAATACCGACAGCCTCTTTGACGTCCATCTTGAAAATGGTCGAGTCGACCGCTCGAGTGCAGCGCGGTCGCTGTATGCACTATCCGGCTTGCCGCGCTTCGGCTGGCCGTTCGGTTGCCCGCAAGTGCAACCGCAACCCGCGGTCAGCCGGACGGCCAGCCGCTTTGCGGGCAGCCGCTAAGTGCGTACTAGCCCTAAATATGAAATGAATAAGAGATCTTGGGCTAGCTAGATAGCTAGAGAGACCACAACCGAAACCCAACTCGCGATTCGAGCGTGCGTGCTCCTTCGCGCTTCGAACTCAGCGACTGCGACACGATTATTATTAGGTATGAAGGTATTTCTTTTCGCGGTAGTAGTTTTCGTAATCTGAGCTAAAAATAACTACTGGAATTCACCACCTCCGCCTGTCTGGCTGGAGATACAAAACACATTTAGCTGAGCATGGACATCTTCTGATAGCGCAGTAGGTAGGTAGGGTACCTACCTACACTTGGCATCGATCAAAGTCCGATTACCTACCTAATTTGTTCTCAGCTTTTGTGTAAGTACACCAGTCTCAGATATCTGGTTTAGTTTGAGGCTTATGCCAGAAACATACTTGCGTGTCGCGGTGTGTCGGGGCGCGCCAGAAGCATATCGGTTTCATACATTTAGTATGGTTAAGGACATACTTGTATGGCGTGTCGTGTCGCGACACGGTCTATCGTGTCGCAGACTGCTAGCCGCCGATTGCGCCAGAGCGGTGGTGGGGGTTATGTCGCGACACGTAAATATGTTTCCGCCCTTAGGGCTCCCACACAAAACTGCGATTTGGTGCGATGCGATGCGATTTGATGCGATTTGATGCGATGTCACACGAACTTGATTTGCGAATTTCTGCGATGCGAATTTGTGCGGCGAACCGTTTTGTAGGGTAACCATATCTTCAAGTTTAGTCCGCCGTATTGGACGTGTTTTTAGGAAGCGTAAGATGGATCCCAAAAAGATAATTGAACCGATTTAAGCAAAAATGATCCAACCCACACAAACCTCATTTCGAGATAATCGATATTTAAGCGCGGTATTTCTCTAGCTTTGTAATACAAAATGTTGTTATTTTAATTTAATTTAATGCTATGTAAACTCAACTTTTTTGCTATAAATAATATAAAGAATAAATTGTAATAGTTTAGTAGATAATTGGGAAAACTTGCGCCTGGATCATTATTACAAAATTAATTTTGTATGGAAAGAGCTATGTAGGGTGCAAAAATTAAAATGCAAAAATGATTCAAAGTGTGTTAAAAATTAGTAATCATTTTTGTGTTTTAAAAGACAAAACAAACAAAATTGGCCCTACTCCTCGTCCAAATCAGAATAAGGTTCATCACATAAACCATCTACATCGTCTATTATTGCAGCTTCCCTTCGGTTTCTTAAATTAATCAATGCAATCATCTGGTATCTAATATTAGATCTGCTGGCCCTGTACTTATTTTATTTTTTTTATTTATTTTTCGTTAAAGTACGAAACACACAGAAGCCGGAGGCGTGGCGGAGGCAAAGGCGTGCGAGTTGTATTCTATGGAATCCTATGAAAGCCTACACACACACCGCAGGCCGTGGCGAACGCGGTGCCATAGGAAAAACCGGCACGCCTTCGCCTTCGCCACTCCTGCGGCTTCTGTGTGTTTTGAACTTTATATACTTTATTTCGTTTACGTACTTAGATGAAATAGCAATTTTAAATATTAACTTGTCAAATCTTAACTTGTTTTATATCATCATCATCATAATCAACCTATATTAGTCCACTGCTGGACATAGGCCTCCCTTAATGAGCGTCATAGCTCCCTGTCTTCAGCTTGGCATCCAGCATCTGCCAGCAGTCTTTCGCAGATCGTCATCCCACCTGGCCGGAGGGCGTCCTATACTACGTTTGCCAAGTCTCGGTCTCCACTCAAGAACACGTTTACCCCAACGGTTGTCGGTTCTTCGCGAGATATAGCCGGCCCACTGCCACCACTTCAGCTTGCTAATTATTTGAGCTATGTCGATAACTTTGGTTCTCTTTCGGATGTATTCTTTACGAATCCTATCCTTCAGAGAAACTCCGAGCATAGCTCTTTCTATAGCTTTCTGAGCTCTTTGAACTGATGGACCAGCTTAATATTATAGTTTGAATCATTGTAGCAAATTAGAACGGTTATATGTTAGGGTAACAAAAGCAACACAAAAATGATTCAAGTGGCATGAAACACTTATACATTTTAAAAAATGGTCTTCGACATGACAGTTGTGGGTTGGATCATATGGATTTTCCACATTTGTGAACATAGAGGTGTGAGTCTTTGATATGTTAAAATATACCTTATTCTGATTACATTGGTTAAAAAAACTCGAAATTGACTAGGTTGTGGGTTGGATCATTTTTGCATAAATCGGTCCAATTGCACTGCTGTTATTGTTAAATAGATATAAAAGAAAAAGAAGATTCTGGATTCATCCATTTAATACGATTATGAACTCTGAAGGGAACTAAACTATTTTACTCGAAATTACTATGAGTTGAGAACTGAAGCAGTTTTTTTTTACAACACAAAGAAGGCGGCTCAGGCGCCGCGCTCTTTCGCTAAAGTTGTCTCAGAGCGGACTAAAAGGGGGGTCACCAAGTATGACGTAATATGACAGGAATACGCGATGCAAATGAGATCTGACGTTATCGTGCGAGCTCGCAGATATTTACGATGCGATGCGAGCTCGCAGTTTTGTGTTTGAGCCCTTAGAAGTTAGGCGTAGGGTAGGTACCCAGAGGAAGTGTGATAGGCTTACGATCTTTGCAGGATTATTTACGCACGCAAGAATAGGTATGAATGGTACCTACCTATGTATGATCGTTCTTTACACCGGACAGAACAAGACAAGTGCCCTCAAGAGCACCACACTCGCACTCACTCAGCATAGATGATTTACCTTTGGATAATCCATTAAGGATATATAATTTATTAACAACAAAAATTACAAGCAAATGAATAGAAAAATTACAACTAGTATTTACAATTGAAACCATTGAGCTAACCGCAGACGGTTGCAAACAGTCTAAAGGTAGCTCAATTGATCCATGTCAATACCAGTCGGAAGCTAAGGATATTGTAAACCTAGTTTAACAAGTCACAGTCTGACAACTAGTAGATAATATAAGTACTGCTTTTAAAAGTTAGCCTTTGTAATATTTATTCATCGATACAGATAGACAGAGATGAGCAGTGAGAAAATATCGCGGGGCGTGCGTGCGTAAAAGGTGTACCTAAAATATTACTACCGACGACCTACCTATATGTATTTTAGAAAAAATTGGTTGCGTTGCGGCGCGCTTGTTGAACCCATACAGAACACAGAAAGTGATCAATGTATGCCCCAAAATTGCAGTTATTACATCCTCCCTTGGGAGTAATTAGTTTTGAATGTACTTATGGAAATATTGACCATGAGATCATTTAGTGCGAGTCTAAGGAGACTCGCACTCAAGGTAGGTAGATACTAAAAGATCTCATTCCACTTTAAAAACCTCTTTCAGCCGATAGGGCTCACTTGCTTTCGGTTAGGGTTAAATAAAATTTTTCGTGCTTAGGTAGAGTGTGAAAAACATTGGAGGTAGAAAATTATCAAGTTTAATTTTTTGCTCACTGTATATGTAAGTTACTACTTATACAGGTATAATAGAATAAACATTATAATATTATATAGGTATTGATTTAAACATCAGCATCAACATTGATAAATTCTTATTTCAATACTGATGTTCGAGTCGAGAGAAAGTATTATTTAACATATTAAAATATTTCATTGTTTGCTTGCTTTCTAGCAAAACCAGTATCTTCTCATAAAATTATTTCAGTAACATAAGTGGAAATTTTTGAAAACTAAAAACAAAAAAATATTATGCTAGGATATACCAATGTACCAACATATTATGAACATACAGAAAAGTTTTAAATAGTATTCAAACATATCTTACAACAAAAGTTAATCCTTTCGTCCAGTATCACCCCTTTTCGGCTGACCGAGACGTGACACACTGTCTAGCTTCTTATTAGTTATATTAATTATGTGTACAGAAAAAGTGAAGGTCTGCGTGAGTTATCCGTAACTATGACTTGTTTAGACGAAATTTGGTAGGTAAATAGATAGTTTTTAAGATCTAGAATAACACATAGGCTAATCTTATTTTTTTAAATAAACCTCTCAGGTAGTTTAAAAGGGAAGTACATTACTAATAAAAATTTAAACTATTTAAATTTATTGCTTGGTTCACTCTAAACTCAGTATATGAACTATAAGTAAATAACGAAACATGTTTTTCTTATTTTTACAAAACAACCACTAGGAAGACAAGTGTACAACCAAATTCTGAAACCACGCAGGCGAAGCCACGGGAAGCAGGTAGTTTTTAATATATCGTTGTCAGGCATATCCCTACTCCCTATAGGGAATAGGGTTCCCATATGGGAACATGTAGGAAAAATATTTAGGTAGGTAGACAGTTAACCTCTTTGTTATTTAGGTACTATCTACATACCTATAATGTACCTTTTTAGCTTGGCCTATTATTGCTTGTACTGCAGTATTATTCTATCTAAACTAAATTATAGGTAACAACGTGCGGTCTTTCCTATTTTACATAATTTAAGCTAAATACAGAAATGTGAAAAAGAACTAATGTGGATTTAATATGTATTGCGAATAGGTAGAATAAGCCATATACATGAAAGTGTACCTAGGTACTTAAGTTTTCATAAAATAATGTCTGTTTAAAATTATTTAAACTTAATATAATCACATAACATATTATTATGATACGCAAATTTATACATTTAATAAATCTATATTGAAGCTTAAATCAATTGAAATATACATTTTACCATTCATTTAACGTAAATCACATTTCTAAATACAACATAAATCGCTTAGCAAGGCGTCAGATTATCCCGATAAATGATTAGTTAGGGCATATAATTAACGAAAAATGTCAGATGTTATAAAAACTTTTATCAGGTTGTTAGTTCTTCACGATCAAGCACTGTAGGTAGATCCCTGTTTTGTTTCAGACGATTCAGATATAAAAACATTTTATTTCTACCAAACTTATAGATTGGCACAATATATAGGTACCTTATTTATGTATAACATTTATAAGCTGTTAATAATTTGATATATAAGTTATCTAACATACAATTAAGGCTTTTAACAAGTTTACGACTAAAACCATTCCATTTATATTCGATAAATATTAAGCTTGACCAATCATTAAGCCAAATTTGCACCAATTCGTCATTATCCTCCGAATTTACAAGACTGGGAAACATCTGGGTTGATTGACACATCCTGGCGTAAGATTGTCCAACTTGAAACTTGATCAAAACTAAATAATTGATGCAATTGATCCCCATTATAACATTATCAACTCAAATATAACTATTTAATCGGTATTCATAGCTTTTATTTGCGTAATATTTTACCGACGTTTCAACAGGTTTACACACTGATGGTCACGTGATGACATAATTTTAGTCATTCTGTTACTATAACAGTGTGTAAATCTAATGAAACGTCAGGGAAAACGTTAAACAAACGCGATAAATACACATTAAATATTTATAAAGTATAAATAATGTGTTCTGATTGCATAAATTTCAATATATTAAAGTAACTTAAAACTACAGAGACCTATGTCGACAGGCTGAGCCGATCGTGTTTTTGTCCATGTTTTGTTCGTTAATCGTCACTTATACGACGTTTTTTTGATTTCTTCTTCTCCATTGCCTCCATTCTCATATCTTCTAAGTCTTCCATTATACCTGGAATAAAAATAATTTATTTTGTGTTAGGTATCGTCAAATACCGGCAAGATGCAGACAGGGCGCTATGGCGCTCATCAGTGGCCTATGTCCAGCTGTGGACTAATATAGGCTGATAATGGTGATGAAATACATTGAAGTTGCATTTAACCTCTATCTGCTCTGCGTATTTTACAATAACAGCCCAATCCTTTCAGGCTCCCTCTAGATTGTTTCCAAGAGTCTGCAGTTAGCTCAATCGTTTCAATTGTATATGCTTATCTAGCTACATAAATATAGTACAAAATCGTTGTTGGACAAATTCACTACATTCAGGTATGATAGGTTACATGTTAAACAATGAGACCACGAAAGTAAAAACTACGGCTTAGTCTCCGAAAAGCGAGGACCGAGTCGGTCTTAGTAGGAATTTGGACCCTTCCCATCCAAAAAACGGGTTAAATGAATTCTACGCGGATGAAGTCGCGGGATACTGCTTATCAATAAGACAACGAGAACACCATGAACAAAATTTCTACAGATCGAAAAAATATTTGTCGTCGTTATTGTTCAATACATGGATTAGACTATTATTTAGCGTCGTGTATTGTATCCACCCAGACAAAGGTATAAGTAAAGTATAAGTTGTATAACTTACCAATCTTTTTACTTATAAATTCTTCGCGCTGCTGACGCGCGAAGCTCGACTCCATTGTTGGATCATCATCATCATCCATGTCCCGATACCTGTAAGAAATAACAAAAAAATAAAATTTATTTTAAATATCTTGACTTGGCTAACGGCGTTTTCAGCATGTGGGATGTTGATTCAGCGACCATCGTCCCGATAGTCGTTTCGGTTAATGTAATATCGAAGAGCCTCGATAAACATCTCAAGAGACTCGCTAGGAAGTTGGATCAAGGCCCAGATCCAAATAGCGGTTCTTTTGGATTCGGCGCGTATCGTCAGGAAGTTCCTCTGTCTGCAACCCTAGTCACCGGCTGCTTGAGCCTAGCTTCGCGGCCTATACCGGCATACACCGTCTTTTGATATGTTTATTGATATTATATTTTCTACTGCAGATTAGTTTGATAATATTTTTGTATTTTCTAAAGTAAAAAAATATATTTTTTGACTAGAATAAAAATAAATAAAATTTACTTCATTTTATTTTTACTGTAAGCAGTTAGTCCATTGATGAGACTCTTGATATTATATTTTCTACTGTAGATTAGTTTGATAATATATTTGTATTTTCTAAAGTAAAAAAAATATTTTTTGACAAGAATGAAAATAGTTAAATAAAATTTACTTCATTTTATTTTTACTGTAAGACAAGTCCATTGATGAGAACTGAATTTGAAACTTGTGTAAGAGGGCTCTTCTATAACAATCGTTACAGGTGACATCACACTAATATCATAAATGCGAAAGTTTGGATGGATGGATGTTTGTTACTTCTTCACGCAAAAACTACTGAATGGATCGGAGTGGAATTTTGAATAGACAGTTCTAGGCCTGTAATAAAACAGGATACTACAAGCCTTTCATAAACTTCCACGTGGGTGAAGCCGCGGGGCGCATCTAGTATTATAAATTCGAAAGTTTGGATGCATGGATGTTTATAACCTCTCGCGAAAACTACTAAACTGATTGGGCTGAATTTTATGGAAAATTTTATGGAAACAGAATACATCAAGTGTGATTTATATAATGCATGCGTTTTGTAAGTAAAAAGAACATACCTGGACTTATCATAACCGAATATATCTCTTATGTGTTTCGAATAGTCCATGTCGACATCTCCGTCATCTATGAAATCGTCCATCTCTGAATCGTACTCGGACTCAGAATCTACAACACGACCTGAAATAAGTACTTGTATTTTTAAAGATATTGTTTTAGGTCATGGTATAGCAATTTATTTCATCAGGTATATATGGGTATAGGCCATATCCGAGTCATGGTCTCGTGAGTGACACAAGCCTACGTCGTCAAAACAAAAAAGAAAACAATTTTGTTTGTTTTATCAGTCGCAACACAAAATCACGTAATTGTTTAAGATTCGTATATATAATTAATTTAGATTTTAAGCTACCTTTGCTTAAAATCTTAACTCCTCTAACTTCCTTATATTACCTACTAGCGACCCGTCCCGGCTTCGCACGGTTTTATATTTATATTATATTTATATTTTTATATACATATAAACCCTATCTATTAAAAAAAACCGCATCAAAATCCGTTGCGTAGTTTTAAAGATTTAAGCATTCAAAGGGACATAGGGATATAGGGACAGAGAAAGTTTTATACTATGTAGTGATAGTAATACGAATCATAAACTACGTGATTTTGTGTTGCGACTGATAGAACAAACAAAATTGGTTTAATTGAATTTGATATATTTTATCTGATGGAAATTGAGGATTGAATTTTCTAAATGTAGGTAAATTTTCAACTACTTTCAAGCGAATTCCCAATTTCTATAATATAATAATACAGTTAGATATGAGGTCAAAATAGAACCATAAAATAAAGAACCACCACCATAATAAGTATTTGTACTCACGATTTGGTTTATGTTTGTCATCGGGGTGTGGTTTCCGCTTCACTCCAGACGGCGGAAGGTTCCGCGCACCATTCTTAGATGTGTTTGGAGCACCCTTCTTCAAAGAGTTCACATGTTTATCAAAATCAAATGAATTAGAAACCACGGGTTTACTAGGCCCAGCACTTGGCTTCCCTGGTCTATCATCAGATCTCTTAGAAGGCACTTTATTATCTGGCATTCGTGATTTTCCATCACTATATGGGGCTTTTCTATCGGATACATCTCTTCCTCCATTTTTAAATTGCTGCTCTCTGTTTAGTTTTGGCACTGCAGAGCTATGACTATTAGTTGGTCTATCAGTATTTTTACTACTTAATTTCTTGTCATTTGAGTTTTTATCTATCCTGTAAGTGTTCTGACTTTTTAAATCTATATTCTTTTTAACACTATCACTGGTTTGTTTTTTATCGATAGATTTATCTGATCTTCCATTTTCTAGTTTTAATTTAGTTTTTTCTAGTCTCTCTCTATCCCTGTTAAGTCTTTCAATGTCTCTTTCGATTCTTTCTCTTTCTGCCTTCAATCGGTCCAATTTATCTTTATCCATCTTGTCTTTATCAAGTTTTTCTTTCTCTAGCCTATTTCTCTCTTTATCTATTTTCTCTCTCTCTTGTCTAGCCCTATCCTTTTCTCGTTGAAGTCTTTCGATTTTTTCTCTATCTGATGGCTTGGGACTATTGTTTCTATCAGCTGAGTTGTTATTCAATTTTGGTATGCGACCAAAGCCACTTGGCTCTGTTTTTCTTTCTCTTTCCACTGGTTTTTCTTCTTTCTGACCTTGGACTGAAATTATAGTTAATTATTAGTGATTATAATTACTTAGTAAAATTTTGTAGAGTCCGTAGAAAGAGTTTAGTTACCTATTTTGGTTTACCAAGGGGGCAAAAACTATAGACTATATTGGTGAATAATAATATTTAAGAACAATCTTGCACTGCACTCGATCATGTTACCATTCGTATGGTTGTTTATGAACTAGATCTATTTTTCGTCATCCATCATCGTGAGTCTCGAATTCGGAACAGAATATTAAAGGAACGAAGTAGTCGTAATACCTACTGTTTATTTGCATACGAAAAAAGTACATATTAGTAATAGTTAAAAGTATAGAACGCATAAAATTAGTAATACAGTGGACCCCCGGTAATCCGGCCCCTGTCTAATCCGGCGCCCCCTGTAATCCGACATGCCTATCACTGTTGAATGTAGTTAGGTAGGTACACAAACATTATTTTGGCAAACAAACGAATGAGAAGTGTGTTGTTTAATTTACTAAATTCGACAGTTCTCTAAACATTGCTGTATGATTGTAGTTCAGATACCTAGAATTTTAACATTTTGATTTGGAAATTGTCGGATTACGCGCTTCTTTTCAAAAATTCCGGGCTCTAGTCTTAGGCAGTACTCTATAATCCGACAAATTCGATAGTTCGACACTGCCCTGCAAAACGTTTGTCGGATTACCGGGGGTCCACTGTAGTTAAAAGTACAGAATGCATAAAAAGTTAAAAACTCTAACTCAGCTTAAATATTTGAATTTCGCGCGAATCTAAGTCAGGAGGAGATTCTGAATAGTCCTACCCTGCATCGTAAATCAGGGTTGGCTCTCAAAAGGTTTAGGCAGAGAATGATATTTTATTATAAATTGATTTTATGCTAAAAATTCAGCCTTGGCCTTTTTGTCCTGCAGCAAAATACAATAACATAAGTCTGTTTTTTTTTTAATTGTTGTGTATTGTGTTTATTTATACCTATGTGTAAAATTTCTTTGTTTTCAAAATATATAATTTTTTCGATTTACTATGTGCATCATAACAAATACTTTTTTATCAAAAAAACTGACTGAATCCGGATCTTGCTTTAAAGAAAAGCAATATCCGGATTCAGTCAGTTTTTTTCGACTCTTGATCAATTACCTTCACCGATTCGGAACAAAACCTAAGGTAGGTATGTAATGTACACACACCCTTCCGTGTATGTGTACATTACAGGAAAAAGTTTTTATTCAACCCAGAAGGTTGTAAAATTTCTCCCACCCTCTATTCAGGGCTTGTTCAGTAACTCACTTCTGCGCCCGCCTGACTTCTCCGCATCCATCCTCTCCTGTCTCCTCTGCCGCCGCGCCATTTCCTCTTCATATTCACGCTTCTGTCGCTTCGTCATCAGCCGCTCCCCTTCTCTGGGTTTATCTTCCACTTTCTTCTTTTCTACTTCGAATGGCTCGCTTTTCTTCTGTTCCGCTAGCTTCAGTAGCTGGTTGAAATCTATCGGCGGTGGCATGGGCTTGCGGATTTTAGGTTTTTCTGGCTTTTGTTTTTCGTCCCTCTTTTCTCGCTCTGGTTCATATTTTGAAGGAGGGCTTTCATCTCGTCCTGTAGTTTAAATAAGAAGCACATACTTCAAAACTCATGATGATAAAATAAGTACAAGGTTGCCTGGGAGAGATCACTCATTGCAATAAAGCTACCATTATTGTAACAAAAGCTTACCATCAGCAGTCTTTTCGCCATTGGTCCTTCGCCGTCTCTTATGTGGAACTGGATCATCTACATGCAGGAGGGCCTGTTTTACTCTCTCTCTGGTGCCATTTAAATCTTTTTTTACTGTAGGACCTGAAAATTACAGAAAGTTATGTTAATATTTTGTGGCAGTATCTTTTTGTGCAATCAAAAATCAAAGCTCTAAGTAAATAATGCTGGACGATCCATCTAGCCTGAAGCTAAGCAGAGCTTGTGTTAAGGGTACTAGATAATTGATTTACTTAATAATACAATATATTATTGCATATCATCATCAGCCTATATTAGTCTCACAGCTGGACATAGCCCTCCCCTAATAAGCGCCTTGTCTGTATGCAAATATTTGAACATAAAACATAGAAAACAGCCATGTTCAAATTGCAGATTGCACAAATATTTGTCCTAAAGTGGGAATCAAACCTGAAACCTTCTGCGTCGCCACGCTACATAGGGCGTCAGAAACAAGTAATTTGATGCTTTGTGAGCACTATAAATTACTTTTTTTTATTGAATGTTGTTCTAATGATCTATAAATGAATATTATTAAAGCATGAGATAATTTTTTAAGTTGTATATATATAATTTAAATTGTATATACATAGTTATATTATCTACTAGCAACCCGCCTCGGCTTCACACGGTTTTATTAGAATGTATAAACCTTCCTCTTGAATCACTATCTATTAAAAAAAAACCACATCAAAATCCGTTGCGTAGTTTTAAAGACTTAAGCATACAAAGGACATAGGGACAAAGAAAGCGACTTCGTTTTATACTATGTAGTGATGACTCAACTTGACTCAAGTGCATAAGTTTTTCAAATATACAAGTGTGGAAATAATAAATTAATGTGATATTTTCATGCTCTCCTTGGGGACAGCTAATGGTCTGTAAAAGTCCAACACTCAATACAATGATTACTATTTTCAAAGCAACATGTGAACCGAGAGCTAGTCAGAACTGGGAGTGCTGCAAGGCAGCTAAGGTATGCCTCTGATTGATGTAGATCAGTTGAGCTAACTCTGAATTGTTTGCAACAGTCTGCAGTTAGCTCTACTGTTTCTGGTCAATAATAAATGGAATATGTAAGTAATATCTACTACGAGTAAATTTCTGTGTCATAGAAAAGAAATTCATACCACTATTTGGAAATTTGGGTTCATCAGGTATCTTGCTGTACTTTTGCATCATTTTAGCATAAATAGCGGCAGCCTCTTGTGACTCATAGCCATAATCATCTTGGTCAGGTTGTTCAGGCCCGTTCAAAGTAACAGCTGTGTTGTCTCGGTCAATGGCATCATCTATCACAGACTTGTTTGCGGACTTGAAGACTTTCAATGACTTTTTGATCTTGTTCATGAGTTTGGGATCCCGCATCGCCAGAAGCTCATCCCGTTTACGCTGAGCTTCGAGCTTCTTCTGTTTTTCTTCTTCATCTTTTTTAGCCAAAAACTTTTGTATGTTCGCTGACAGTTTATCCTTTTGTTTCTGTTCTTTCTTAGGGGGATCGAAGCGAGCTTTGTAGTACGAACTCTCCTAAAACATTTATATGAATGGAAAATCAACTTTTAGAAATGTTTTTTTACTTTCAGGCTAATAATCAGAATCATGAGTGCATACTATGCCATGTCCATTTATTAGCAGCGGTTAAGTACGACTTTAGGAATTACAAGAAGTTAAATAATCTAACGTGAATAAAATTCACAAATTGGAACTCACAGATGATTTGGTTTGTTGATTTCGCTGAGCGGCCAACAGAGTTTCGCGAAACTCCATTTTAGACAATTTAGGTTGGACTATGGTGTTTATTCAATAAAAACGTAACAGCATGGCAGGATTTTCAATAAATAATCACGGTTTATCCCAAAATACGTGTCAGAATAAATAACGATACACAATCCCACCATTTTCTGGAAACGTACTAGTTTAGTGATGTACCCAGCGTTGCCAACTCAACAACAGTAAATGTCGCTCTCACGCTGGTGAAAAGTCGCTAGATATCGCTAAATGAGTAAAATTGAAAAAGTCGCTAGAACTCGCTAGATTTTTTATCAATTAATTAGGTACTTTCTTGGGTTAAAAAGGCGAATCTACCAACATTCGGTAGATTCACCTTTTTAACCTTCATTCACCACCACCAATTAATGAAGGGCAAAATAAAAATCCATACTAAGTACCTAGATCTTTAATTTTAATCTCTCTTTATTCGTTAATATTAATTATTACCTAATATCATTCCCTTGTACAGGAGCCATCCTTTATATTCAGGAGAATCTTCCCATTCCTTTTTAGACTTTTAGCTATAAACTTTCTTCTGTACCGGTAATTCCACTATCGGTACTTTATCTCACTAAACACTTATAAAACGCATAAGGTTATTTGTTTGAGACAAATGTCCAGACCATATCAGATTTCTTAAAAGGAGTGAATGACGGATGAATAATAACAAAATCAAACATGAGAAAGGGATTCCCCTACTAGCACGATGATTGACGGTAGGTACCTATGCCTTCTAGTCATTCTTGAGTTGGCAACAAATTAAGCTAAATAAACAAAACCGGATCTTATTTCAATGAAATAGAGTACATATGTTTAGAAAAAAACGACGGATATTCGTTTATTTAGTCAGTAAGTATTTGAAAAATACCACTATAAAAAAGTCGCTAAGAAAGTCGTTAACCCGTCTCCACCCGGTCAAATCAGGGGTAGAAAATACGGACGAAATAATATCACCCGGCCGCACCGCGCGGTCTTCAAAATTGCGTCTCGCTTCAGATTATTTTTGTCGCTAAAAGCCATCAAGATGTCGCTTTTCATGCGAAAATGTCGCTGAATCTAGTGACAAAAACGCTAAATTGGCAACGCTGGTCATGTACCGAGTACCAATGTCCTTATGTATGTACGAAATAAATAAAAACATCGATTTGCATCGATTGCGAAATTTGCGAATCGCAATTGTCGAGCGAGCGAGCCAGTTGAAGGTTCAACTTCTCAGCTGAGTCGAAATTGAAACTAGTGTTTATTGAAAGTATAATGTCAGTGCTTGTACAACGGCAACCTATGGAATAAAATCACCCTAGCCGATCTATCGATCAATGCTTTATTCTAAGTCATTTATCCATCCGGAAGTTAAGTTGTTGGTGTCGGATTTATGAATAGATTTTACGGATTACTCGAAATGACTTTCCTGGGCCTCTACTCACTAAAACGAATGCGAAATATGCGGACCGAAACGCAACTTCTCCGAATATTCGGCACAAACCGTACTCTAGGACCACTTCGCATTCAACTTCGGCCATCGAATTTACTTTCGTTTCTTCGGAGTGAATGAAAACTGAGCACGCTAATTGGCTATGAGGCTTTTAGCCGAAATCCCTTTGCTTGACTGTGTAAAGCCATCTTTAGGGTTTAAAGTTGACATAATCTATGGAAAAAGTGGACTGACATTGTCAGAAATGACAGATCAACAGAAAAACGGAGTTGTAATGTACCTACTTATCTATCTACATAGCTGTTTGTTTTGTTTGTTTTATTTATATGTTTTGATGATCTATCTGCCATATTTCAGTCATAACTTGCCGACCGGACCTTTGTGAATTTGTTCTTGCGTCAAAATATGACGTGCTGCACAGCATAACAACTGACAACAATCCGCGATTATTAGGATAGTCACAGAGACTTGACGAAGGGCTTTCTGCGGTCCACCGCCGATGGCCACCTACGAGGCCCTAATCACCACAGCTTGCACAGAGTAGCAGGTCGATTTGTTGCCTGTACCACAAGTTGAGCAAAGTATGTACCTTGTAGATATTATTATTTCGTTCTAGATGTGAAAGTTGAATTTCATTTAAAATTTAATTACCTAATCATACTTTCAGGAAATACAAAAGCAGCAGGTGAACACGGCGGCGTTGTACTGTGCGTCTGTGCCCCAAAGCCTCACTGAGCTACTGCAGAAGCATGGTGAAGAAAAGGTAGAGGTGCTGCGAGGGCTCAAAGAATGACTTACTTACCGCAGTTGTAAATGAACTTGTGGATTTAATCAAAAGTACTTCTACCACATCCGTCAGATCCTATGAAGCATGGTGCTTTAGGTTAACAACTAAAAATGGCCTGCTGGTTTGATTGGAAAATGCTTACCCTAACAGTATACCGTATTAGTAAATATATAGTAGTAACCAATAGACAGTATTTAGCTATAATTTAATTTATGTACCAGAGTTCGATAGAAATCTTTATGAAACCTAAATTGTTTTAGTAAAGTATATTATTATAGTTAACTATATGTTGGTATGAAAATAAAGTTTTTTAAACATAAACCTACCTAACCTCTAAATGATTTTAAGGCCCGGAGCAGACCAGCAAGGTAGATTAAATATATTGTTGGACATGAAAACCTAATCATATTGTGGGATGTGGATATTAATGAGGAAAGGAAGTTTTAGGTATAATGATTTATGATTCAATGTGATAAATAGTTTGATTTTTTTAAAGTTGGTTTTGTTATAAATTGTTTTCATAATTTTAGCTTATATTTTACATAGAGTATCTTTATTAACAACGAAAATTACAAGCAAGGAATAGAAAAATTAAAGAAAATACTAGTATTTACAATTGAAACCATTGAGCTAACTGCAGACGGTTGCAAACAGTATAAAGGTAGCTCAATTGATCCATGTCAATACCAGTCGGAAGCGTCCCCAAGACACTGGCTGCATTACCACGCTGTATGACAATGCTGATGCGCTGAGCCAGATATAGCTCATAGAGTATGAATACAAGTTATAGAAAATGTTTAGCTAAATAATATTTGATAACTATGTATTGTTGATGTAATTTATTTACCTATGTGAATGTTATTATGTCACTAAATGGTTACCCCTATATTCATAGTGGTCTGTTGATTTGAACCAATTGGTAAGCAATTTCAGCAACATGTCAATGCAATTTTAGTTTATGTGATACAAATATTTATGTTTTGTGGATGGTTTTTCAATAAAAGATTATTGAATAATTACTAATAATGGTTTTAATTTTATTTATCATATAATATAAGAATCAGGTAGTATAATGTAGCCAAGCACTTGTCTGGTTCATCAACTATGTAGGTAACTTATTTATTCTAAGCCGCTGTGCGACTAAGGTTGTCCTCATAGACCATCCCCTTTGCAGAGCTGCCTGGGTGGATGACTGGTTTTCTGCAGCTCTTGGAGCAGGCCGCCTTCTCTCCTCTTCTATATCTGCCTCCGAAAGTTCCATTTCAACCATATTTTCACTAAGGCACATAGGTATTGCCTTTAATACAGCAGGCAATTGTAATTTTTCCTGCTGTTTCTGGTGAATGATGGAAGACTCGCACTTAATAGGCATCTAAAGCTCCCTTTAGTAGCCCGAGCTAGCTTTTTCTGTATTTTACAACTTTATTGTACTACATCAACATCAATGGTATTTTTGTGCCTCGATACACCGCCGCGCCGTGCCGTCTTCGGGAAATCTTTTGATCATGCATGAGAAATCTCCAGAGCGAAAAGATACCTTGCCATTATAGTAGAACAAGGGCAAATTGAGAGTCCGAACTCGAACATAGAGAATGTGGAAACTCTAAAAAATTGTCTAGGTCAATAAACTATGAGAATGTAGAATGCAGAAATGAGATGAAGTACCAAACGAAAATTAAAACGATAGTTAAGATGGTTTCGTTGCAATGTTCGTTTTATTTGGTTGAATTGACACATTTCTCGTTGTCAAGTTCATATTCACGTTTCGTTTTTAATGCTCCAAGAGTACCAAATACGACATCGATTGTCTAAATATGTTTCGTCCGTTCGTTCTTTCGTACGAAAGTAAAAACGAAGTCACCTAGAGTACCGATTTGCACGAAAACGAAAGCGAATCTTCGATTTTTGGCAGCCCGAGTAGACCCCCTGCTTTTTTAACTGGTATTTCAATAATTCAGTGTCTGTTCACATTAGGTTTATTCATTTTATGGTGTCTGTATTATAAAAATATTATATTTAGATCTTTATTAATAAAAGTTGGAAACACCCCAAAAAGTAATAATATTCATTCCATCACACAAAGCATTTTCAAATAATTTATTTGTATCCTATTTTGTACAAAGGTTATTGGGAAGAGATCAAAAAATGTATTCGAATAGAATTTGTGTTGGACTACACTACGTAACCATAACCATAGTGCTAAGTTTCATAGATTATAGAGGGACACATTCTATTGGTGCATATTGACATTGATGACACTTGACACTGACATTTCATCAAAACCGACCGACAGTATTGACAGTTCCTTCTTTTTAGTTCTTTCTGTAGACCTGACGAAGAACAAAAATGGTTTGTGATGATTTTCTCAATAATATCTGAAAATATCTTTACAATCGATTCAATAATGTGCTAAAATTTATAAGATCTATACATTAAAAGTGACGAACAAGTGCTTGTGTGTTATATTTTTGGAAAATCCTGGATTCTTATCTTATGTTGTTGTTTCCCGGCAGGCCACATCCAAAAAGAAGACCAGGAAGTTGAGAGGACACGTGAGCCATGGACACGGTCGTATTGGTATGTTAATTCTATAATTTTCTGTATTAAGAATGTTTTATGATTAAAAACATAATATAACCTCAAACAGCCAGTTAGTATTTACAAACTGGTTGAAGCAAGAGAGAAGGATAAACCAATCAGTATTACCCTTACATCTTGGGCAGTATTCTGGTCTTTCAGTGATGAACAGACCATGCCCGAGTAAATAATTTAAAGTCTAATTGGCCATAATTTAAACTATCTACTCTTTGTCTAGCTGTAAGTTTTCCAAAGATTGTAAAAATAAAATAATGAAGATGTTCCATTGGTATAATTTTAAATTACTTACGCTTAGATAAACAACAGTATTTCAATAATGGTTTCCAGGTAAGCACCGCAAGCATCCTGGAGGTCGTGGTAATGCTGGTGGTGAGCACCACCACAGAATCAACATGGACAAGTACCATCCTGGATACTTCGGCAAGGTAATTTGGGGTTGTGATCTACACTTTACCTTGCTGCTAATCTTAAATTATCATGCTTTTTGTAACTTCTAAAGCTTTGCCCATGCACAATTTTGAGACCTTGTACAGAAAAGGGAGTTCTTAGACTTTAAAATTCACAAATTGTGTTATAGTAAAATAATGTTAGTTTTAAATGATGAAACCGTCTCAAAATGTAAACATTACTGATGCCCATGGTATTAACAATTTTTTCCTAATATTCAGCTTGGCATGAGGAACTACCACCAGAGGAAAAACAAGGAGTTCTGCCCTGTCTTGAATTTGGACAAACTGTGGACTCTTGTGTCCGAGCAGACCAGGCTCAAGTATGCCAACGCTACCAATGGCAAAGTCCCAGTCATCAACATTGTAAAAGCTGTAAGTATTACTGAAATAAGTTTGAATAATAATTTCTTTGGTTCTCTTGAATTGATAGTAATTACAGTAAAAGTAATTATAAATTAATTAACATGTTTTTGGTCCTTATTATTTCTTCAAGGAGATAAATTTAATATTCAATCAAATCTAATTTGATTTTTGTATTATTTTCAGGGTTACTACAAATTATTAGGCAAAGGCAAACTACCCAAGCAACCTGTGATTGTGAAAGCTAAATTCTTCTCTAAAACAGCTGAGGAGAAGATCAAGGCTGCAGGAGGTGTGTGCGTTTTGTCTGCGTAATATAAGAGTAAAATAAAAATATAAAAAATCATATCATTTTTATTTAATTCTGATTCACCTATCTTGCAAAGATTTTAACTCAACTCTTGACAACTGACTAGGGGCCCAATTCTGATGGTATTGTCATGTATTGATTAAACTCCCAGTGTGGGGTGCTATTTTTCATAGAATGGTTTCAACCTCGATGCTTGCCCCTCCCACAATATATTTTACTTTCATCTAAGACCTCTGTCAATGTAATACAATTGGATCTAAGGAAGAATATCAAAAAGTGTTCATGGGCATTGCGACAATACCATTTTTAAGCCTGGTAGACTGCTGTAACATGAAAGGATAAGATAACCATCAGAATGCCTATTTCTGAATGAGACAACAACTATTTTTAAGGTTTAGTTTAATGTTGTACTCTTAACAAACTATTATAAGTGTACTCAATAAAAATACATCATAAATTGATTAACCTGGCAATAGGCTACATAAAATAAGTCGTAAAATTACATTCCTTAAACATAGTTTTTATCATGATTTGAATTGATTCTATCATCTATCCATATTATAACTAGAGATCAGAATAATGAAGTCGAATTATAAATAAAAAAAATACTGATACCTATTTTTGATCAACATTTCAATTTTAGTTTTCTTTAAAACTATTTTAAATCTATGAGTAAGCTGGCAATCTAATTTCGCCCGGAAGCATATATAGTGACATGTGCAGGCCTAATGTCTGCAAAGGGTTCTTGCTGGGTTTGTGTTTGGACTGAATCCGAGGGTCGCACCTGCTTAGCCTTCTTCCGAGCTGCATCACTCTCCGCATAGTACATGCCTAGCCTTGTCTTAATTGCAGCCAGTGCAGCACCATTAATCTCATCATGAAAAATATTTGTGTAACGCCACTGCTTTACAGTGGGTCCTCTTTTACGTTCTTTCTTAATTTTTCCATCAATCTTTTCAGTCTCTACTTCGATCAATTCTGTGTTATACCTGGTGTTGTCTATAGCAATCATTGTGTTTTGAGGTTCTGGCTTTGCCTGCAACACAATGTAGGCAGTAGTAGGTTGTGCTGGTCGTGGAGCAGTTTGGAGTAGAATACCCATGCTTTGACCACCATTGGGAGTTTGATAAAAATTTGTAGTCCCTGCAGGCAGAGTTGTTTGATATTGATTTTGGAAATAATTCTCAGCAATGTTAACAAGTTGGCCACTGCCTGGATAACTGACAGGACCAAATGTTTCTTGGGGAGGTGGTGGTGCTTGAATTTGTATTGGTTCTGATTCACTCTGCTGAATATCAGAAGCCCTTTTAGATTTGGGCATTGTTGCAGATATATTATCAGGATCATAAGTTCGAATGTAATCCTTCCACATTTTTGAGATATTTATTTCTAAGCCAGCTATTTTATCTAGCCTGATGAAGTCTTTGAGGCGATGTGTATGCACAATGGAATATATATGGTTTTTAATTTGCTCCACCACTCCTGCTGGCAGACGCACCTCTCCTGATCTTCGATGGCTGTTTTTGCCACGGTTATCACTGGGAAACATGATTCCATCATCCATTTTCTTGCACAGCACCCTGACCTTTCTCTCTGTGATGGCATGAATGTTTTTGAAAGCTGTTTGGCATACTTGGGTCTCTCTTCCTTTTACTCGAATAAAGTACTCAAATGTACATGTTCTTCGGCTACTTGATTTAACCCTTTTTCTTTTTACATCAACTTGTCTCATAAGGCCAAATAGATACGCATTTTGTTCATCATGCGTTTTCATTGAGTAGAAGCCCTGAAAGGTTTTCAGTCTAACTTCTTCAGGCACCTTTTGGAAGCATCCGCGTCGGCAGTTGCAATCTGGGCCTGGTTGCTTTGGTGGCACCACTTTTCCATTGGCATTTATGTATTCAAGCCCCGCGATTCGAAGTCGTTTTTGTTTCTGTTTGTGCCATTCTGAAATAAAGCAAAACAGGTATGTAGTACCATCAAGTGTATTTAATCTACCAACATTATTTGATAATTTATAAAACCGCTTGTGTATAATAAATACACATTTGTACTACCAGCTTTCTAATAGATTTTGTTTGGGTAAATAAACAAGAGATTCGAAATCTTGACAGTAATAATGTAAAAGGTAACAAGAGGCAACTCAAGTAAAACTCCGGTGGCGATACTTATTTACAAGCCACTACAACTACTCTTCTTTAGGGATTAGCAGTTCCTTTGATTACCTAGGCAGTAGAATTACAAAGGTTACCTTCTGGATTTCTTGTCCGTCTTTTAACAACTTTTCCATTTTTATTGAGTTTCACTTTGCGTTCATTATTTGAGACATCCGCCATTTTAGTACGGAGCTACATTCCTTTTTATATCTTGCCTGCCTACAACCAAACAATCGTAAGCACCATTTCGTTTCGTTCGACGCTCTCAAAATTGAGCACTAACTAACGAAACGCAAACGTCAAGTCGAATTCCACGCTGTGCTGCCAACATTAAAATTAAGAAACCACGGAATGAACATAGAACACAATAAAGTGCGAAACACACAGAAGCCGGAGGCGCCTAGGCGGGGAGCGGGGGCGAAGGCGTGCGAATTGTATTCTATGAAAGCCTACACACACCGCAGGCCGCACAGTGGTTCGAATGCATGGAAAGGGTCGGAATAATAATTTTTTTTGGCGAAGTATGAAAATTAAATTATGCTATCGTGTTCCACTAATGATTCTCTATAAATTTCTTTCCTACCATTTTTACTGAAAGTGCCACGGTTATTGAATAAATTGAGAAAAAGTTGTTTTTTTTCATCGTTTTGTATGGAAACGAATATTAGAAAATTCATATCTTCACATTGCCCTATGTTTTCGGAATGCGGTTTTCTCTAATCTACTCGCACACAGCTTCATTAACTACCTTGACATATGGCACGCCAAACGCACAACTGAAAAGATATTATTTTTAAATAACTAAATCATAATATTTTTAGTACTGATTTCCGTAATCTAACATCTAACTATACGCAACTTCGATTATAGAGAATCATTAGTGGAACACGATAGCGTAATTAAATTTTCACATTTTGACAAAAAACAATAGCCGCCTCCGCTCCGCCGCCTCCGGCTGCAGTGTGTTTTCAACTTTAGTTAAGAATTTAGAGATATATTCAACTAAGAAAACTTAAACATATAATACATCTAGTGAAGTATTTTTGTTCAACGATAAAAATAAAAATATAATAACTTCATGACATTTAGGTACGATGTAGTCACAAACTCTGACTCAAAATCTGATTTGTAGGTAGGTACCATACTATAAATACCTACCTGAAGTTGGGTTGGTTAGGTATATTATAATAATATGCTCACAAATGATGTGACTAGGTACAGGAAATATGGATTCCGCAAGAGCTTAGCTAAAACATTTACTTATTCCTCAATTTTGTCTTTCAAAAACTGGTAACAAAATAAAATAGGGTGGCCCAATTCAAGAAATCGCTAAGTCCTAAAAGTTACTTTTGAGATAATCATAATTTAATGTTTTAAATTACTGCTGAAATAACATGCGTTAATTAAATAAAACAATTTAAATATACATTATAGCGCAAACTTAGAACTTTTATTTATTGAAAGAATCAAAGCGAAATGAGTAACAGGAGTCTCATTACAAAATATCAAAAAAATTGGACTTATTTCTAATCGCTGGACTTAGTGATATTACAGTGATAAATAGGGGACTTAGTGATATTATTGCAGTACTCCGTACAACGTTCATACAAAATCGGCGTATCATTCCGCTTCATCTTCAGAATCGAATTCTGCAGTTATGGGGTCCTGAGTTCCATTAAATAAATCCTCATAAAAATATCTTTCCGATTCAGGAACAGGTTCTAGCACCCGCTTTAGATCTTGCAATTTAGCAGCCTCTATAGTTAAGGGTGCGTCGTAGTTAGTCGTCGTCGGGTGAATCAGCTGGTGTAGGTACCTATTTTGTCCTCGGAAGAAGTAGAATAAACGCTAATATCATCACCATTATCTTTCTCATTCTTCTTCATGCGTTTTGATGTAATCCCATAAAGTGAGGGTAGTTGTGGAAAATCTATTGATTGTATCAACGTATCAACTGGTGAAGACGGCTGTTCGTTTTTGAATACGCGGGTACATTATTTTTAAAACCACTCCGATTATCCGGTGTCCATTCATCCTCAGATAAAGCAGAATAACCGCTATTATCACTGTTGGTACTTTCCCCGGGGTCCAAGAGACCGCTTTGTTGCAGCACTCTGAAACAATGAAGTGAACCTCATGAAAAAAACTATTTCGCAATTTGTAACTGTCTCAGCTATATAAACCTTTTGAAAATACACACTAGTTAGTAAAACAGGTCACTCACCTCTTCATTTTGTCATCAGGATCCATTGTAACGTAGATATACGTAATTTTTTTAACAAAGTCACGTAGTTTTTAAATAAAGTCTCAATAAAACCTTCTTGGAGAAAAGTTAAAAACCGCTATTAAAAAAAACTGTCATGCAATGTAATTTGACGTACTTAATGATTTGTTTGACTTATGGACTTAAACAAAAATCAATGGAATAAACGATTTCTTCCACTAAAACTAAAGGACTTAGTGATTTCTTATAGGATATTAGGACATAGGGATTTTATGAATGGAAGATTCGAATTTTTTATTTTTTTATTTATTTGGAAATGGCACTTAGAGACTTTTCCCAAGAACCTCGCATAGACCATTCGAAAGGGAATCAAAAATTGAACAAGCCAGTGTTGCTAACTCAAAACCGTAAAAAACGGACTTAGTGATTTTATGAATTGGATCACCCTTTGTTCTATTATTTAATATACATTAGTCTATCTACTTTAATCTTAAAGATAAAACAAAATTCGTTTATCCTGGATACTGATTCTATTGAATTTCCTATAACCTATCTAACTTAATGATCCTCATTATATTTTTGTCGTTTATTTGCAGTGCGGTGAGGGCACAGAGTGAATGGGTAGGTAAATCGACTGAGAGCTGGCAGCATTGTCATAATACATAGCATTATAAACTCTGGAAAGGAAAGAAAGGAGTTCTTTTGTGAACCTCTGTGAAGTTAGCCCCCCAACAATTTTAACATTTTGATAGATAGGTACTACACTAATGCTTATCGTTGAATCGCTTATCGTCGTGTTGAAAATAGTTAAAATATTTTAGAGTACCTACCTACCTATACAGGGTTATAGGTATCTAATGATTAACCTCTTAAAGGCTACTTGGGTGAATCAAGACTAACAATTTTTGTTCTATGACTTTAGCCAAAACGAAATACATCTCCAGCTTTAAATCCCCGCTCGCCTCACCGCAACCCCTTTCTTTTTTTGCTACATATATTTATATGTACCTATAGGTCATGTATCGAACCGACATGTTTCAATCTATGACGCCTAGACAGAGCTAAGAAGATTAGGACTGGAAATTTGCATATAATTTTTTTTCTATGGGAAAAATCATTGAATTAGAAAAATCTAGTACTAGTAGGGAGTACTTATCACCATCAGCGACTATCGAGCACAATATGCTCGAGCATCGTACAATATGTATACCTAGCGTTATCTTACAACCGAGCAAGCACAAACAAAGGAATGGTTGTACACGCAGAACGAAAGTTCATTTTATTGCATTGCGAACGATGGAAGTTGTTTTCGAAATTCAATCTCTTCTCAAGTGGTTATTCACTATAAATTTACTACAAAATAGTCGCTTCCGACTGGAAGCGTTAGAAATAATTTGAAATAAGTAAAAGTATAAGTATACTTATTTATTAGGTAAGGTCCTAATTGAGGATTGAATAGGTTACCTAACTGATGAAACCTATTTTATTAAAAACCCGCCTCAGCTTCACTCAACTGCAACAGCTTAACTCTAGGTACCTAGGTACGTACTCTACCTATCTACAATGCATAGAGCTCATCATTATTTATCAAATCTTGCAAATGGCTTGAGTATTAAGTAGGTAACATACGAATGTCCAAATACAAAATCCCTAGGCGCATCGATCTACTAAAGGTGTGACAATATTTTCATTCATAACCCATTGCATAACCCTGTTTCATAAGCTATCATCCAAATTAACTGCTATTAAACAAGCTATAGAAACCTCACTGATTTAATTTAAGCTGAGACGGTAGAGTGGAAAATTACTAAATTGAAATACTCATAAAGTTCTAATGGTCGTTGACGAAATTAATAGGTAATTTATAAAGAGGGTGAGTGAGAGTCTGGCCTATTATTTGGGTGAGAATATTAATTTATTTCATCATATTAAATAGATGTGATAAGGTTCTTGTGAGGAATTATAAATCCTTAAGGACGAAGTTATGGTACCTGTATAATAAGGCTTATAGCTAGGGCCGTAGTCCGTCTTTCGGTATGGACTTTCTCTACCGTACAAAATATACCTTAACTATATCTTATACAAAATTTGGCAATTTAAGTATCTACTGTACCGATCTACCTACATGTGTAAAACTATATATAATAAACATTATCTATCTATGTAATGTATTGTATTAAGTATATCAGTCATCTAGTACCCATAACACAAGCTCTGCTTAGCTTGGGGCTAGATGATGCTGTGTGGATTGTCCAACGTATTTATTGTTATTATATATTATTTATGAAAAATAGTTATCATTGATTCTATTCGTTATCCTGTTCCACGTTTTGTTAATAGGCAATTTAACTTCATTGCTCTCAAAACTCTATAACAAATTATATAATATAACCCCAATATTCCTCCATAATGATTTAACCTAGGTTAAAATCATTAAAATTAACTGAATTTAAAAGAAAAAACTATCAGAATAAATTAAAAATTATGATTATGATCATCAAAAAAGCACTTAGACAAGTCAAATTTTAAACTATAGGTTCATAATTGACGACCGATGTGGCGCGGTGGGCCAAGGTCCGCCTGCGACGCAGGAGGTTGCGGGTTCAATTCCTGCCTCGGAACAAATTTGTGTACGATCTGCAGAAATTTGTTCCGTTGGTCTGGGTGTTTTCTATGTATAATAAAAAATATCTATCTATGTAATATATTATATTAAGAATATCAGTCATCTACATAGTACCCATAATAAGCTCTGCTTAGTTTGGGGCTAGAGGACGCTGTGTGAGCTGTCCGGAATTATAATTATCAAAACAATATGAGAAATCAAGTGTTAATTGATTTTCTCTTCGCTTCAATCTTTCAAAACGGTTCCAAATAAACAAAACGTGCGAGGCCGCAGGCAGAAACTATTAAAAACTATTTGTCCAGCGTGGGAATCAAACCAACACTAGGTATTTTATATTAATATGCCTAGCCTATTTTAGCCACGTGAGGTATCATATAGAAATAAATCAGCTTTTTTTGTTCTAGATTTGGTAGCCGATGTTAATAAGATCATCATCATCATCATCATCAACCTATATTAGTCCACTGCTGGACATAGGCCTCCCCCAATGAGCGCCATTGCGCCCTGTCTTCAGCTTGACGCATCCAGCATCTGCCAGCAGTCTTTCGCAGATCGTCATCCCACCTGGCCGGAGGGCGTCCTACGCTACGTTTACCGAGTCGCGGTCTCCACTCAAGAACACGTTTACCCCAAGGGTTGTCGGTTCTTCGCGAGATATGGCCGGCCCATTGCCACTTCAGCTTGCTAATTCTTTGAGCTATGTCGATAACTTTGGTTCTCTGTCGGATGTATTCGTTACGAATTCTATCCTTCAGAGAGACTCCGAGCATAGCTCTTTCCATAGCTCGCTGGGCGACTTTGAACTGGTGGACCAGCCCTACCGTGAGTGTCCACGTCTCTGCTCCGTAGGTCATTACGGGTAGGACGCACTGATTGAAAACTTTCGTTTTCAAACATTGCGGTATGGATGAAGAGAAGACTTGACGTAGTTTCCCAAATGCTGCCCAGCCTAGCTGGATCCTCCTCTTGGCCTCCTTCTCAAAATTGTTTTTACCTAGCTGTACAATCTGCCCAAGGTAAGTATACTCGGAAACAATTTCAAGAAGGTGACCATCAACGACTATCGGTCCCGGAACAATGTGGCCATTGATCATGACTTTGGTTTTATCCAAATTCATGCCAAGACCGATACATCGCGAGGCTGAAGCTAGGCCGTCCAGCATGTGGGTCAGCTCCTCTAGCGACTCCGCCATTACGACTATGTCATCAGCGAATCGAAGGTGTGAGATGTAATCGCCGTTTATGCTAATGCCCTTACCTTTCCAGTCCAGCGTCTTAAACATATCTTCCAATGCGCTCGTGAACAGTTTCGGGGATATGACATCCCCCTGTCTCACTCCTCTGCGCAATTGGATAGGTTTAGACTGCTGGTCCTGTACTTGGACACTCATAGTGGCAGCTTCATAGAGACACCTCACTTCGATGTAACGATAGTCTACTTGGCATCGCTGTAAGGATTCCAGAACAGCCCAGGTTTCAACGGAGTCAAAGGCTTTCTCATAGTCCACAAAAGCGAGACACAGGGGCTGATTATACTCTTCGGACTTCTGTATAATCTGCCTCACTGTGTGTATGTGGTCTATGGTGCCATATCCTCCGCGGAACCCGGCCTGTTCCGGTGGCTGGAACTCGTCAAGTCTCCTGGCGAGACGATTCGTGATCACTCGTGAGAACAGCTTATAAATGTGGCTCAGGAGTGTGATGGGTCTGTAATTTTTAAGGAGAGTTTTATCACCCTTCTTAAAAAAGAGCACCACCAAACTCCTGCTCCACATCTTAGGAGTTCTCCCACTGTGGAGGACGGTATTGAAGAGGTGTTGTAGCTCCTGTATAACGGAGGCTCCTCCTGCCTTCAGAAGCTCTGAAGTTATACCGTCCTCACCGGGGGCTTTTCCATTTTTAAGCTGCCTCAAAGCTAACACGATTTCGTCTTGACTGATGTCTGGCAGTTCGTCGGTGTAGTGGCGTGTCAGGGTGGCTCTAGAATCAAGGTCGTCTCGTCGGGAACGAGGGGCATGTGCAGTGTACAGACGGCCATAAAAATCCTCTATCTCGGCTGAAATCTCCGGTTTCGACAGTACGGTCCTCCCATCGTGCGTTTTAAGCTTCGTCAGGTGGCTCCTGCCAAGCTGCTGAGTGAATACTTTGGACCCTCGGTTTCGCTCTATCGCCTCTTCAATGAGGCGTGTGTTGGAGCTCCGAAGGTCGCGCCGTACCATCTTCGCAATTCGCTTGTTCAGGTCTGACCTCTCTGCCGAAGACACTTGGGTGGTTTCCCGTCTTCTTGTCATCAGATCCAGAGTCTCATCCGAGAGTTTGGACTTCTTGCCAGTTCGCTGTTTTTTGCAGAACTTGATGCCCTCATCCCTCAACGTTTCGACCAGATTGTGTAGGCTCTCGTCAGCGTCATCAGTGGGTTCCAAGGCATCAAATCTGTTTCCGAGTAGCTGCTCGAACTTCTCGGTGCCCGCCATGATTTGGATTGGATTTGGTCGGAGCGTGGACTTCATCAGACGGTGTCTTTCAAGCTTCAAGTTGATATTCAGAGTGCCTCGGAGCATTCGGTGATCAGATCCGGTATTGAACCTGTTGATCACTGAGACATCTCTGAATATGTGCTTGCTATCCGTCATGATGAAGTCGATCTCATTTTTAGTCACAGTGTCGGGGCTTTGCCACGTCCACTTCCTTTGAGGCTGTTTCTTAAAGAAGGAGTTCATTAAGAACAGTCCCTCTTTCTCAAGGAAGTTGACAAGCATTTGCCTCCTGTGATTCCTGATTCCATAACCATGCGGGCCTATTCGGGATTCATTGCCAGTCTGGATTCCCACCTTGCCGTTAAAGTCCCCCATAACAACGTTGAAGTGAGCCTTGGTGGTGTTGTGTAAGGCTTTGGATATGTCTTCGTACATATCCTCCACTTCATCATCCGAGTGTGCCGAGGTCGGTGCGTAGACCTGAATTACCTTCATGCTATACCGCTTGGAAAGCCGAAGGATCAGGTACGCTACCCTGGTCGACACACTGGAGATTTCTTGAACGTTGCTAGAGAGGGCCTTATTGACGAGGAAACCTACTCCACCCTGGGATGTTTTATCACCCTCACGAAAGTAGAGAAGATGGCCTGAGTCTAGGGTTACGGTGTCCTCCCCCTCTCTACGGACTTCACATAACCCGAGAACATGCCATTTAATGTTCTCTAACTCCACTTCCAACTGCGCTAGATGATGGTCAAGCCTCAGAGTGCGTCCGTTAAACGTTGCCAGGGTCATTTTAGTAAGCGTGTGGTAGCCTGAATACCGGTGATTCTTAGCACCCCCGTTAATAAGATGGATGATATAAATAAAGAGGTAGGTAAATAACTAGGTACTAGAAGTTTTTACCACACGAGTCTACCTACTTAGGGACAGGTACCTTAACGCGTTTCCTTTGTTGAGAGACGGAAAACAAGCATTTTATTTAAAACGTGGGTTGTTTCTTTCTTTATAGGGGTGTGGGTAACAGGGACGAAGGATCAAAAAATAAAATTAGACAAAAAGCGACAATGTTTCTGAAGTCAAAGCATTCTTTATTAATATCTAAGCACTCCCTGATGTTTCGTTATAATGAGACGCCGAAATTTGTGTCTCGCTTTGAAATATTCTTCGCAAATACCTACCTTTAGGACCGTATGTACCTACCTACCGTTTGGACTGAATTAAAAATGCGCGACATTTTCATTATGAATTCATTCAGTTAGGTAATAACTAAGTACCTACATATTTTTCTTTTTGATAGTAAGAAGTAATTTAATTATATGTAGTTTTTGTACCTTGACGACTTTTAGATAAGGAAAGAACATTTTTGATCATTAAACCTTCTTTTCAACACTCACAAAATATACTTGACTTATGTACTAGAGATATTTTTAAAAGTTGCATACATGTGTATAGCATCTCTAAATTTTACAATTAGGTACCTAGTAAATAATATGCCCTTTTTAGTATCAACATTTTGTATATTGATTTTGTGTCACGTTACTTTTCTTTTCTAGGTTCTAGAACATTTTTATTAACAGACATGACGTGATGATGATGATGGGGAGACATGGCTATTGGCGCTCAGTGGGTATTTCGTGCTTCTTTTACATTTCAGTTGAGATACACGTGTTTAAATAAGCCTAAAAATAACTTACACTCCATATCGCCCGACATTACTTAAATGAACGAATATTAATCAGCTTGGAAATGAGCCTTCATATTCGTTTTCCGGAAAGATGATGTAACATACGACTATATGACATAAGTCTTGTAAAACAAGCCTGTAAATCGCGCGACACATTGCTGCAGTTGGGGCCGGAATGGCCAACAGTGGATCCGCACGCTCGTAATCGGGATTTGGGAAATTTATTTACGGACCTATTATGCTGCTGCGCCCCTTTGGCGCAAATGTCGTTTACTTTTTAAAGCGGAGTATACCCGTTTGTTAGCTAAATATTGGTGATTTTTCTATGTGCGACCTCACACTTTCAACTCAGATAGATAAGTAGGTAAATTTTTTTATTGCACCATCAAAAAAGTTCGTTACAGAGTAAAAGCTTAATAAGTACTTTTTTCTTATTTTTCAAGCTTAGCTTCTTCTCCAAGCTAAGCTATGTTATGGATACTAGGTAAAGGACTGATATACTTAATACAATACATTACATAGATACTAATTATATCTAAAGTGGCACAATCGGTGTTCTTATTGCTAACGGCGTTTCTTCCAGGGAACACATGTACAACTCAGGAATACAGGTAAATATAATGCGTCCACAGCTGAACTCCTCTAAACAAGGAGGGAAATCAGATACCTGATGACTAGAAGTAAAATAACGTTAAAAGCGGAAATTACTTGTATTAAACGATATGGCCAAAGACCCTACTAACATTTTCAGAATAAAGGCTTCACGGCCCATCAGATGGTAGGTAATTACCGAAAGATAAAGGTACCTGCAGTAAGTCCTAAGAAATGTGCCTTATTTATTCAGGACATAAATAAATAAAATAAATAAATAATGCTCGACAATCCACAAAGCATCATCTAGCTAAGCAGAGCTTGTGTAATGGGTTGGGTACAGATATCTGAAATAATTAATCAAACACATTACCTAGATAGATATTTTTGTCGTGATTGTTGATGTTGTGATTGCTGCCGCTATCGAGAGAATTCTGGGTAGAGTTATTTTCTGAAAGAATTATACTCACGAAATATCTACCCCTCCTGATTCTATTGCCATCTGCAGGAAGGATATTTAACAAGTGAGGATATCTGATGGACCTTATTTCCTATGCACCAGGCTAGGTCATATGGTAGTTATAAACGCCTACCGACTTAAGGCGCAAACATGAGGTACACTAGCGCCACCACTTATTTTATCACATTACTAAGTTAAACAAAGGAATTTCCAAAAATCAAGCGTTCAGTTTCTTATACATATCATAAGCTTTGCTTTCATGCATCTGCAGTAGGTTTATTGTTTCTATTATAGGAAGATATACGAAAACAGAGTTTGGGGCCACCAAGAGCAACTTCGTATCTCTTCCTCAAATAGACAATTTCCATATTCTTGTTTAACGTAATTATATGATAAAATAAGTGGTGGCTCTAGTTTACTTCGTGTTTGCACCTTAAAGAATGATAGAAATTGAAAAATAGACCAGTTAACTTTTTCATCTTAACTTTCAGTGTTGGCATGGATAGGGACGGTCTTCTCATCTGTGTTTCGGTCCCATGGCGGCCGTTTTCGCCCCGTTTCGATTAGGTACGATACGATGCAGTGCTTCACGTTGGTTACTATTATTTACTGGATGTTTTTTGGCAGTGAAGTTTCTCTTTTCTTCAAAATTTTATTTGGCCGGATCGTTAGGTCACCAGATAAGCCGGGACAAGAAAATTACCAACAAAATCCAACAAGGTGGTAGGCTGGTCATCAGAGAAAAAGTATGATGGAATTGTTAGAAAAGTGATTAAATAAATAGCAAATCCCTGTAGGCAGGTATATTTTAATGCCTGATACCTACTAATAATCGAAAACATAGATAAATAAATAAATAACCGGACAGTCCACACAGCATCATCTAGCCCCAAGCTAAGCAGAGCTTGTGTTATGGGTACTAGATATATAACACTCTATTATACCACACAAAGCCAGGAAATCATACAAACAAAATTGCTGAAAATAGAGGAAATATAAAGAACAGCCTTATCACTTTGAGTGATCTCTTCCAGGCAACCTCGTTGCGCGGCAAAATTTACGTAGCTACTGAAACAAAACATTTGAAATGCTCGGTATTTTAATCTAAATGCAATTGAATTGCAGCAATGCAATTTCTTTCAGCTTAGATCCTACTTAATTAAAAATGTTTTTGTTGTATCGCTATTTGCAAAATGAAACAAAGAATTCTTCGAAAGGTAAACACGAAATAACTAACCTAACCTGCTGCTAAGAAAATAATGGATAAGGTAAAATAAAACACTACGGGTTGGCAGATTGCAGAAACCTACGCACGTGCAGAGCTGCAGGCAGGAGTCAGTATGTCACATACCTAATGGAATGCAATTCGTGGATCACTGGATGCTACTTGTGCACCATGGCAAGGCTGACCACTCACTTAAATTAATAGCGTGTTTATCCCGACTATAGCTTAAAGGGTGCCTTATGTTATATAATGTAGAACGAAGTGTCGTTCGTAGGTACTAAAAATGAATGAATGAATGAACACTTTATTGTACTAAAATAGTAAGTATCAATGATTTAAAAAAGCTTGCATTTAATAAAAAACATAACATAAAGCTATCACTGACAACCTTATAGTGAAGACAAAGAATATAAGAAGAATTGGGTAGGTAGTGCACCGATAGAAAAAAAAGATAAATGAAAAAAAAATACAATATATAACTTAAATACAAGGTTATCGATTGAGAGAGATACAGGGATATAGATTAGAGCTTTAAAAGCTGTCTTTATATTTAGCGCCTATACGGAGTAAAATAAAAAAAAATGTAAGTAAGCCAGGTCATCATTTTTTTTTGTGATTGTTTAATCATAATCATTTATTAAGTTATTTATTTATTTATTATCTCTTAAACTGGCGCGAGCCCGCCGGCGGGCCGGTCAACAATGTAACAAAATTTGCCGTAGACAGGCGCGAGTCCGCCGGCGGGCCGGACCGTTCAGGCGATTATAATCCCTATTTTCAGCATTTTACAGTCTATATTTGTTTGAACAACTTTTGTCTGTCTCAAAGATTAACTGTTTTCCTATGCATTGAAATATCAAAAAGCCAATCCAGTAATAGAAAAAAAAATAGAAATCTGTCTTTGAATCGGCGCAATTGTCAGGGCTCATGACGTGTTTTGTGTTGTGTGTTTTTATCGATTTTTCAGGGTAAGTGCATAGTTTTATGGAATAACTAGTGTATTTTGTAATAATTGGGGTACGATAAAGCTCCTTACATGATAGGATTTGTGAATTTCGTTGCATTTTTCTTGTTTTGAACCCAAAAGTCGGCCACAAGATTACCGCCGTTTTCATGAAATTCCGAAGAATTTTACTTAGAACTAGTAATAAAATGAAATACTGTTATAAAATATGATTATAAATAGATTATTTTGTTTATTTTTCGAACTTGCATCGAAACAAAAAATATCGATAAAATTGTAAAAACACATCATTACAGCACGTGAACACACTGAACACGTGAGTGGTAATTTTCATTTCGAAAATTTTTAATATTTTTTCATAGCACAGCTCTTATTTATCATTGAAATATTATTTATAGATTGTCTTCATGCTATTCTTTTATATTTCCATGTAAATAAGATTAGTTTTGTTGCCAAAATATGGTTCTGAAAAAGTCGCGCATTTATTATGTTTTTTTGTTATTGTTAGTAAATATAAGCTTACAAAAGTAATAAACACATAAAGATATATTGTTTAGGAAGCTAAAACCGTTTACAGAACTTAGATAGGGGGCCTAGTTATTTTTTTATGAGCATTTCTCTGAAGCGAGACGCAATTTTGAAGACCGCGCGGTGCGGCCGGGTGATATTATTTCGTCCGTATTTTCTACCCCTGATTTGACCGGGTGGAGACGGGGCCAATGAGGGGCTTATCATGGGAAGGCCTGCGTCCAGCAGTGGACCAGTAAAGGTTGTAGAGATTTATTCAGTTGTTTCATGTTATTAAAATATATCTTAGCTAAATAAATGTACAGGCTAAACATTAACCCCGTTGGGGCGCTACAACATAACTAACTTAAAACAAGTTAAAACTAATTTAAGGATTAACTTAATTAAAAATCTCTATATAAGATACAACTTTATTAACAACGAATATTACATGCAAGGAATAGAAAAATTACAACTAGTATTTACAATTGAAACCATTGAGCTCACTGCAGACGGTTGCAAACAGTCTGAAGGTAGCTCAATTGATCCATGTCAATACCAGTCGGAAGCGTCCCCAAGACACTGGCTGCATTACCACGCTGTATGGCAATGTATACAAATGTATGTTAATTTATCTAGCTATTTAGGCATGCTCAAAATTTTTGTCATTTACCGATACTGATTTATCATTCATGAATCATTGAATTTTTCTGAACATCAAAAAAGTAAATAAGTTTTAGTTTTTCCCTAATTATACTCATATTATATTAATGAGATGAGCCCCGCGGCATTTTCCAAATGGACAACAATATGGGTATCGAAGACGGAGAATAAGAAGTTTGATTCTGTGTTGGAGAGGGCCAGTTCTGGGTTGCGAAAATAAGTTCCGGTTTTAGCATTCTAGAGCCGGCGGCGCTGGCACTATGATGATGATGATTGATTATCTATCTGTGTATCTGTTGTTTGTTTGAATTTTTTCTATTCCTTGATTGTAATTTTCGTTTTTAATAAAGATTGTTTGTTTGAATAAAGTTATATATTAATACACGTTCAAGTGATAACCATGTTTATTACATAAAAGTAGGATAATTTACTGTTTTATTTAAAGAAACGCCATCGGTAAATCCCGTAGCTACCTACGATGTAGGTGTCTACGACGTAGCCGCCTACGATGAAGGCACCTACGACGTAGCTGTCTACGACGTAGCTGCCTACGACGTAGCCGCCTACGACGTAACCGCCTACGATGTAGACACGTCTACGACGTAGCTGCCTATGAAGCAGCAAGCTACAATTAAGCCGCGTACAGATTGCTGTAACGTAACATGCAATGTATCACGCAATGAAAGAATTTGCCGTCCACACTGTCGCAATGTATCATGCAATGTAACAGAATTCACATAGTGTGGACGCCTCGCGAGCACGAACCGAGCACACTACGAGCGCGAACAGAGCATTTCAACTCGTGCTCGCCGCGATCCGCCATTTGTCGGTTTTTTCGCCGAACACAAAGGGGCGCGCAGTGTGCTCGGAGCGCCAGTGTGGACGGGATGTACTGCGGAACGCGCGCGAACGTTGAAAGAATGGAGGAAAACACAGCTACAGCAGAGCCGTTTACGTTACGTTTTTCTTCACATGATTGATGATAATCATAGAAGCATCGACAATCATCGTAGCCAGTAATAATTGTATAATAAATTCTCTCCGCGTGTTTTCGGCAGACTGAGCTATGTTCGCCGCGCGCATGCCGGAAAAGATGCGAACACGTACCTGCTCAGTTCGTGCGCGCGCTGCGTCCACACTTATGAAATGCTCCTTTCATGTTACATTGCATGTTACGTTACAGCAATCTGTACGCGGCTTTATCATTGTAATCTCGAATTTGATTTGTACTCTTTTCCCGTGTGTTTAGTTTCCTTTACTTATCTATACCTTTAGGAAACGAATATGTATAGGTATATCTGTACCTTGTCTATAGAGTAAATTTTTCGTTCACTGATCATCTCTATGATTAAGTCATCATCATCATCATCATCATCATCATCAGCATCATCATCAGCATCATCATCATTAGCCCATATTAGTCCACTACTGGACATAGCCCTCCCTTAATGAGCGCCATAGCGCCCTGTCTTCAGCTTGACGCATCCAGCATCTCCCAGCAGTCTTTCGCAGATCATCATCCCACCTGGCCGGAGGGCGTCCTACGTTTGCCTAGTCGCGGTCTCCACTTAAGAACACGTTTACCCCAACGATGATTAAGTCATCAATGTTAAAATCTCTTGACAACACGAGTTCGGCAAGATAAAGAACGATTTCAAATATTTGACCATTGATAAGTAAATCAACATTCAAACCACCAGCTGTTAGAATCATTTCCTCATAATCTCACATATTCAAACGTAAGTAAATAATAACCTTATATTATTGCATTTGAAAATAAAATACCCATTCGATATATCTCATTTCCGGTAAGTATTTAGATTGAGTTGAGCTACTAGTCGAAAGGTATTTCCGATCCTCGCTTCATTCGTATCTTTGTTCGTATCGTAAGCACAATTTTAAACTAGTATACACACATAATGGCGTTTTAGCAACGCGCGTTTTACAAACGATCTTTCGAAACTTACATCGAACACATCCGATCGTGCGCTTTTAGTACCTAATTAATACCTAAGTATTCAAATGCGCGTTTGAATGTGCATAGATGAACGAGAGAGTACCTACATTAGGTTTGACGATTGATGTGGCGCGGTGGGCGAAGGTCTGTCTGCGACGCAGGATGTTGCGCGTTCGATTCTTTCTTTGGGACAAATGTTTAGAACATCTATTCATAGTTGTTTCGAGGTTGCGGGAGTTTTCTATACACAAAAATATCTATCTACGTAATGTACTGTATTATGTACATCAGTCATCTACCTCTAGTTACACCATAAGTTCTTCTTAGCTTGGGGCTAGATGATGCTGTGCGGATTGTCTAGCATTATTTATTTGGTGTTTTAAAGCGTACGCTTTAGTTGCGCGTTACTAACGCGCGCGATGCATTCTTCTAGGTATTCAAACGCGAGTTTGTGCATAGCTTTAAATATGTAAAGCTTCGAATTTAAAAAGCGCGTTACTAAAGTGTACTTCGAAACTCCTGTGTTAGTGTGTACTAGCTCAAGCCTTCCCCTATTTGGTACTAATTGGTATCCAGCAGCGGGTATAGGATCGACGGATAGATAAGCAGCGAGTATGTCAGCCGTAATGGATACAGCCTTCCGTCGAATGAGGTAGGTACTGCGCTCCATGCTAATGAAAGTTCTGGTTAGACCATATGTGCGGGGCTTGTGGTTTGCTGTCCAGTTGTGAATACTCTTACAGACCGGGAAAATGGCTCGTGAGTCACTAATAATGATTACTGTGTGGAGAGATAGTGAATGTTGTACCTACTGTAGTTTACCATCACACTAATGTTATAATAGCGAAAATTGGATGTATGTATGTTTGTTTGGTTACTTCTTTACGCAAAAACTGCTGTACGGATTGGGCTAAGGATAGGTAGGTTTAGGTTTGATTTATGTTATGGACTTTTATACACTAAACAATCGAACAACGGCGTGGGTAGAAGCTAGTAGTTCAAAATTGGTCAGAGTTACCAACAGTTACTTTCTAGTAAAATAAAGTGTTAATTATTTCATTCAATTACCAACAGCTTTTACTTAATCTAGCTAGATCCTTCGAATCAACTAGACAACAATTAGAACTTATACATTTTCTAGGTTCAGCGAAAATGTAATTTATAACATTTTTTAATTAAAATCGAAGTTTAAACTCACAAACAACGTAGACATTTTGCTATTTTATAATGAAAATTAACTTTGTCAGTCACGTTCTAAGTGACAGAGCTATAAAATGAAATGTAGTATTTATGTATAGACAGGCAACTGCCTAGGTCAGAATGATTCTCATTATATCGTCAATGAATCAAGTAATGCAAGCCCAAGCTTTCGAGTAAATATGAACTGCAGAATTAGGTCATCAATCCGATTCCTCATTAACGACCCGATTCAACTCCGACACCGGCACTGGCATCAGAGGGTGGAAGCATAAAGGCCAATTTACACACTTCAGTGACGTCATATTTCAATATTAATGAACTTCCAATTCGGTACTATTATTGTTTTTTTCGGTAATATACAATACAATACAAAAATCCTTTATTGTACACCAGAAAAAGAACATTACATAAAGAAATTATATAAAACAAGTTTAATGGGCGGCCTTATCGCTTGTAATATTGACGGACTGTCAATATTATTCACTGATACTGAACTATGACTTTACTGATATGCGTGAATCGGTTTGTATATCAATTCGTTAAACCTTAAGACAAGAAACGCGACGCAAAGTGGCAGAGCGTGGCAGACCGACGACGTCCGTGGCTTCGAATGCCCTTGCGTTCTTACAGGAGGTGCACGAGTGTACCACCTCATCTTGTTTTCTAATACCTACTAATAGGGAATTGAGGATAAATAATGATTGAATGATAAATAAATTTCAAAAAGTTTATATTTTTACGGACGTAGCCTGTCCGTGTCAGATGGCGTTATTTATATGTGTATTCGTACAAATTCCAGCATACTTATCTCATAATGCCTCCCATAGGTTGCAAACGTGGGACCAGTGCATTCCTACCTTTATTTCGTGACTTTTTATTTTGTTTTTCATAGAGCTATCCGTTCACTGATGACGGTCCCGCTGGATATTCGATAAAGTAGTGACAGAAAGGTATTTGTGTCGTGTCGGGTATTAAAAATTCGTATAGTGCTGGCAACACTAGATCCCTGCCTATTTGCAATTGGTTAGAGTTGAGAGTAGACCTAGCTCGACGATAAATCTGAGTTTAGTTCAGTGCAGAACTGAAATGCACTGCTTTGAATTCTGTATCTGATTTTTAAATAGAAATTACTCACGTTAGTAACGTGGTAAGCCGAACAAATAGAATAGGCCCTTAGTTTTACTATCCTAAAAAAAGAAAAAGATCAGCATAATTATCGACTTAACTTAAACGACGCAAGGAGTAGTTGTCTTGAGCCGCCTCCATCCATCGACTCCCTGTGACCGCTACAATGTATTCTATCCATCGATGGGGAGGTCTTCCTACACTCCATTTTGCACTGCAACGTGGTGGCAACACGAGAAACTTCACTCCCCAACGGTTAACAGAAGGGGAGGGTTTTCAAAAAAGGTATAACAAAGGGACAAGCCCAGGGTTTGATAAGTGACTCAGGTACATAAAAACAAATGAGCTATGATTGTATCTGAGGCGTTTGTTTGGTCGTAAAGATAAAGCGATTGTTTATTTTTACAGATTTGGCTCAGAGCCCTAACAAGTTCGTATTGAGCAATAGCACTGGCCAACTGAAGTCATAAACTTAAAATCAGATTAGTTACAACTGCCAAACTTGTTTCTGGCAGCATTTACTAATATTCCCGACGTATCTGTGCTTCGGCTGCCTCTAATCGGGTTTAACAACTTGAGTGCCGACTCCGCATATTCGCGGGGTGCGGGCTAAGCCCGGGGTGCCAGCTCCGCAAATTAGCGGAGTAGCACCGATCATTTTGTATGCTTCGGTACGAGCCCGGCACCGCGCTTGGCAACAAGTTTATAGGTCGGCACTACGCTTGAATGTTTCAAAATATTTGTGCAAGTTGTGGTTTTTGAAAATCGAGTTTTTTTTTTGATGATATTAGCGTTCAATCATGAATGATGAAACAGGGGCCCTCACGGCCTAAACGAACGAAAACGGTACGAGTTTATAACATTACTGAGAGTGATATTGAAGAACAGCTTTTGGAAAATGACTCTGATCATGACTTTCAGTTTGAGGATATGACATCCGATGATGATGAAGAGGAAATCGAGCGGCAGGTTATTACGCAAATCGTGGCTATAGATGTTCAATTTTAGAATCATTACAAGTACCTGGTGCTTGTAATCATTCCAATAATGAACTTAGGTACTAGATGTGATGTTTCTAGATCACCAGCACCACCACCACCACCACCACTGTGCTAAACGGAAAGACTCTATGTGGCATTACGAAACTTGCAGTGACAAACCTGGTTTGTAATCTGAGTGTTTTGACGAATTCCATTTGTCCATCTAAATTTTATTTTGATGCCAAAGCTGTTGATTATTTATATATCTGTTAGAAGCATTAGAATTTTTTTCGAAGACATGTTTCGTGTTTGAAGCTGAAGAAGAAGATTTTTTGTACAACTTTTTTTTATTTACAACCTGTATTTAGATTTTTACTCTATTTTTCCTAAACCAGTTATGTATAAAACTCTAGTAATTATTCTCGGGAGTATGAGAATTTAAAAAAGTACAATATCTCGACCCCTAATTTCATAAATATACGATTATTCACAAAATAAACCACTCCGCTAATTTGCGGAGCCGGCACTGGGCTTGAAATTTTCAACCTCAGTACCGCATATTTGCGGGATTTCGTTTTTTGTTTTTTTCATAGTAAAACATAATAATAATAGTCAAACATTTATTATAATATGCTTTAGGTATGTGCCCAATGCATATTATACAAAAAAATAATATCGGATTTCCTCAAGCCACCCTCATAATCAGACCGGCAGCGAAGTTGTTAATTCTCGCAGATGGAGGAAGATGACATCAAGTGCCACCCTTCTCTAGAATGTTCGTGGCATATTTCGAGCTGAAGTGTCAATGCTTAGCTTCACATATGGATTTCAACGACGTTTTCGAGATATTTCAAGAGGAACCTCAATCATCTTAAGTTCTACGTTATTACCGTGAGTGTTTCCATTTACTATTTAGCGAATAAGTATTTGTTAAATGTGTCTTTGATGTGTAATACTTAGAGTCTAATCACAAATCTTAGACTGTTAAAACCAGTATTAATAAATAATTCTGGGCACTCCACACACCATCATCTAGTCCCAAGCTAAGCAGAGCTTGTGTTATGGATCCGACATGACTGATGCTATATAATATATGTATATTACATACTTACATAGATATTTTATATTAAACATATGTGTACCTTATGTTCTAGTAAATTTTGAAAGAGTCGTAACATAGTGCTATGTGAAGCTTATTGCCATCGCCCATATCATGAACAAAACATCATCAACTTGGAAGCTATGATCCATGATTAGTATGATTATATATATGTATATAGCCAACCTTAATTTTGGCCATAAACTACACTTATTTTATTAAAAACTAGCGACCCGCCCCGGCTTCGCACGGTTTTATTATACGTATAAACCTTCCTCTTGAATCACTCTATCTATTAAAAACACCGCATCAAAATCAGTTAAGTAGTTTTAAAGATTTCAGCATTCAAAGGGACATAGGGACCGAGAAAGCGACTTTGTTTTATACTATGTAGTGATAGTGAAGTATTAGATATCTTAGTTATGTTTCATTGATTTGTAATAATATATGGAATCAACAGATATATGGAATCAATAGAACTTCTGCAATTACATAAAGTATTACTTCCCCGCTATTCCTTATTTATGCCCACTCGGTGACCACATACGCGAGTAGAGTAGATTGGAATCAGCGCAATATTATCTTTGCCTGCAGGTCGTAATGAAATTCTCCCTTTGCTTTGCTAAGGAATTTTAAAAATACATGTTATTTAAATTATTTAATACTAGTATTTGATTGATATTGACGACCGATGTGGCGCGGTGGGCGAAGGTCCGCCTGCGACGCAGGAGGTTGCGGGTTCGATTCCCGCCTCGGAACAAATTTGTGCACGATCTGCAGAAATTTGTTTCGTTGGTCTGGGTGTTTATATGTATAATAAAAAATATCTATATATGTATATAATGTATTAAATATATCAGTTATCTAGTACCCATAACACAAGCTTTGAGTAGCTTACTTTGGGGCTAGATGGTGCTGTGTGGATTGTCCAGCATTATTATTATTATTATTATTATTTGATTGCATTGAAATTTATTGGTCAAATTTCAGAAATTTATTGCACGACTCCTAGGGGTCGTTTCGTAAAAATAAAAAATACTCATCTAAGTACGTGTCTAATTATTTACTTTGCAGTTTATTTATACCAAGTTTTGAGTGAATCAAACCAAGGAATGAACATTTCCATACAAACTTTACCACCCTATTTAACCCCTCAGAAGTTAAAATTTAGAAATTTTAAACCAGCCTATATGCCTATATATAGCCTATGTCCTATTCTTGGTCCTAAACTATCTACATACCAAATTTCAATTAAATTACTTGAGTAGTTACGGAGATTACTTATAACAAACATTCACACAGACTTTCCCATTTATTATAATAGTAAGATAGCAATATTATCTGTTCCTTTATTTTTCATTTAAATCCTAATAAGGTGGAGCTAACGACGCTATAGTTTGTAGTTCGTTCGTCCCTAAGATTTTGGACTTAGTGGTTACTTGTATATAACTTTAATAACAACGAAAATACAATCAAGGGATAGTAAAATTACAACTGGTATATACAATTGAAACCATTGAGCTAACTATTAGTGGTTACTTGACTTCGTGGCGCAGTTGGTTAGCGCGTCCCGTGATGAGGGAGCGATCTAACCTGAGTATGGTACGCGGTAACGGGTTCAAGTCCCGCCGAAGAGTTTTTTTGGTATATTATTTAGTTTCTCGGATATAACAAAATCGTTGAATCTACGTGAGCCAACCTGCAGGTAGAACGTAGTTAAAATATGTTGCAAATCATGAACTTCATACACCGTAAAATTTCACCTTATTAAGTGATTCGCGAAAGTTTATGTATGTTCCACCGTATAACAGTGAACAGATTAATTAATTAATTTAAGGCAACGCGATTTTAACGAAAGCTTACACAGCTTTGGTAGGTAATCATTAAAATTTACCTACGTTCACGCAAGTTCAGCTAGAGTTGGAAGGTAAATAAATTTACTTGTGGAGTAGGTAGATAAATTGCTCGATTGACGTTGTCGCGAGGTAAGAGATTTTGTTATTAATATTCAACATTACGAAGTGCTCTATAATTCAATTGAAACTAGTTTTATCATGGGTTCATAGAAAATGGTTTGGTTTACGATTTGCGGTGAATTTTCCGCTTGTTCGAGTCTTTACAGAATGGAGAAGTGATTTATAAAAACCGAAAATGAACGATGTCGTGCCATCGGGAAGCGTACTTAGCCTTAAGTTTGCTGAAAGTTATTTATTTATTTTATTGTTATATTTTCGAATAGCGAATATTGATAAAACCTTCGCTTTCCAAATAGTCCGGTCAATTTAGACCAAAAAATGAGAGTGAAGTGACATAAAGTCTCAACAAGCTGAAAATCGGTAAGATTGTTTAAAATACAATGAAAAATAAAATTTGAAAGATCCCCATTATTCCCATGTAAGGAAAAAAAAATATTCAAGGTCAAAGGTCAAAAAAAATGTTTTTCGCGATTTGCAGCAAAACGGTAAGTTTTATCATAAAAATACCTAAAACAAGATTGTACATCATAAAATTATCTACAAAAAACGCTTCAATACTTTTTTCCTACCACCCACCGTTTGTGAGATATAACGATTCAAAAAGTTGTAATCGTCATAATATGCACAATTTTCCACGCCACCTATGAGGTAGTGTACTGTACGTAACGCGTTTTTTAAAACATGGTTACCCCAGTACCAGTAGGTAGTAGGATTTAGAGACGACTAGTATCTGCTCGCGGCCTCGCACGCCTTGTTTCTATGGAATCGTTTCAAAGCTATTTTTATCCCATGGGAACTGATTTATGGGATAAAAAGTAGCCTATGTGTTATTTCAGGGCTAGAACTACGTCTATTCAAAGTTATAGCCCTATCCGTTTAGTAGTTTTTGCGTGAAAGAATAACAAACATCTCATTTATAGTATTAGTCATTCTCGTTTATCATATTAGTAAGGATGTTAGTGAGCATTTTCGAGTAAAGCAAGTAAATCAAGTACATCAATATCTTTATTTCTTTACTTTCAAAATAGCACAACCAGAAGTAACTTTTGTGTAAGAGCGTGTAAATAAATGGTCTCAAAAATACTTTTACAAATTTTTTCAATCGTTATATCTCAAAAACGGTGGGTGGTAGGAAAAAAATATTTATACATTTTTTGTAGACAATTTTATGATCTACATTCTTGTTCAGGTATTTTTAAGATAAAACTTACCGTTTTGCTGAAAATCGCGAAAAACTCATTTTTTTGACCTTTGACCTTGAATAAAAAAATTTCCATACACGGGAATGATGGGGAACTTTTAGACATAGTTTATAATTATGTTTTGAATAATTTCACTGATTTTCAGCTTGTTGGGACTTTAAGTAACTTCGAATGTCTAAATTGACCGGACTAAAAATAATACTGACATTTCATTGTTTGCAAAACAACATAAGCAGTTTGATTGTTCAGAAGCGTAGAACGTGGGTAGAAAAAGTTGAATAAAAAGGAAGGAGAAACTGCTGTACGTAATATTATCACAATTAATCGTTGATTTTTTTTCTCTTGTTTGTTTGGTAACAAATCCATTGTTCAGTAGTTTTGAGGAACAATGCGCGGAGTATGATACGACTAGCTGTTCGTCGCGGTCTCATCCGCGATAAATTCGAATTTCATAATTTGATTTCTCATTGGAATTTCATGTTCTACCAGGAAAAAAGGGGCCAATGTGACCTGAGTGGTGCAGATATATTTAATGTATTAAGTAGTAGTGGTTATATAGTACGCATAACACAAGCTCTGTTTAGTTCGGGCTTTGATAGTGCTATGTGGATGCAGCATTATTTATTTAGCTTCAGGAGATTATCTTTATTCCCACAACACACTGAAGTTATGTCAATAATGTATTTTTATATCCATTAGTGCAAATTTGATAGGTCATAGGAAAGTTAATGTCGGTTGGAAAAATAAAATTTTTATATTTTTGTAATTAGATAAAAAAATAAGATGGTGTTACATTCAGACAGATTACATACATAATGTATATTCTATTTCAATATCATTCGCAATAATTGAATACTATCATATCACAATCTGCTTCAAAACAAAAGACGGTGTCGGCTTAGTCCCAACTAATCTATCTCCGTTCTAGATTATTTGGCCGCAATTAAATTACCTACGCGGCCCTTAGAAACAAAACCAACAAACAGCTTTGGCTTAAAAGTGTTTACAGAGACAAAAGTGATTAGCACTTGCGTCGAACAAATGAGTGAGCGTGAAATATCGGTCGGTAAAAGCTTTAAATTGAGCCGAGTGGGACTGGGCCGGCGGCTTAGCGGCAAGACAAACGACCGAAAAAAACAGCAGCGCTACTGGACCGCGTTATTTCAACTAGAATAAAACCTGCCAAGTGGGAGTTGTCTAGCAATGGTTCTTTCAAGTGATGTTTTTATTTTATTCAAGATTTCAATAGAAACTCAGCGAGTACTTAATGTTTGAATAAATATAGTATGTATGGGTATACGAATAGAGTAGGCGGAAGAGATGATTGTGTGTAAGATATTAAAAATTCGGCGTAAGCTCCTCGACCTTCTCCTGATACGAGATAAAAATTTGAAGTTATGTAGTTAATTATGAAGGTTAGACATAGAAATACATATTTATGTATATATTTGTCTAGAAGTGTAGGGAAGAAAACATGCTGAGCTCGATCTCTAATATATCGGACAAGGGCAAAACCTAGAAAGATCAGGCATTTTTTAATTAACGAGTATAAATTTATTCAACTATTCTTTCCGACATTCCGAAGTTTACACACTATAGTGGTTACAAGATCAATATGCACATGATAAATACTTAGTAGTAAACAGTTATAATTGTGTGTAATGCGTATAAATTTTTTTAATATTTCTTAATGAGCCTTGCATTAAGATTTATCAGTTTTTCATAATCAAACGTAAAACAAATACAGAAATACTCGGTCGGAAAACTACAGACGGCGTATCACAGGTTCCGTATTGGAACGGAACCCTGAAAACGTTACCAGCTAAATAAAACTGAAAGTCGGTAACAGAAAGTACTGAATCGATTCTAAAAATTCTTTCTCTGATAAAAAGCTGCACTATTCACGATGGGTATTCTGCCGGGTTGCCGGTGCCTGAAGTTCATTCACCCATGTCGCTGCAAAAAAGAATTTTAATCCAATATTATTGTGCCTAACCAGCTAGTTTCAGTTTGGTATGATTGGTCAAAATATTGACTAATGGAATGAGCGAATAATTCAAAAGTTATTTATTTTTCTCGGTTGTGTGAATTCTACGAATTCAACGTTCTAAAAGTAAACAGTTTGTAAACGTTAGCGAACGAAACCGGTAGAAGATCATGTTTAAAACATATAACGTTTCAAAGGATTCATAGATCTATTTCATTTCTGAAAAGATCAAAGACGTCAGAAGATACTTTCAGATACCTATCTGCTACCTAGTTTGCGGACCAAACGAGTGATTTTTCTCTGAAAACCTTTTATAGGAACCAAAAAAAGTAATCTTTAACTCCAAGCGACTGACAATCAGAAAACTTTCTATCTTTGAGATAATTGGCTGTATATGTTTTCTTATTCTTTTGGTTTCTATTTTATATCTAGTTCTGAATTAAATTCAGTTCAAACACAACCATTTCGTAGCTACTTTGTTATGAATTATATGTAAATATTTAACAGCCTGCCATTAAAACATGTCGTTACGATATATTATTATAAAATAATGGCCAGTAACTGTTTCGTAACTGTTGGTGAATAAATTATGTACAGTAAATATTCCGCTGAGATATGTAGCGGCAGTCAATAATGGATATTACAAATAAGCACAAAAAATAAATAAATTAATTTACAACCAATATAACCCAAAAACACTCTTGAAAAAATATTTAGGAGTAAAATACTTTAAATTGTATTGCCCTACCCGGGTCTATGTATAATCTTCCTGGCCGATTTCGGCGACGGAGACTTGGCTTTGTGTATTTTACCCGGGTCTATGAATACTCATATGAATACCCTATTTTAAATGACTTTTAAAAAGCAAGAGATTCTCAATTCATCGGAATCTTTTTTATATATGTCATGAAAATTCATTCTTTGTTTATTTTATTTCCCATTGAAAAACTAAATTGGTCGAGTGTTTTAATGTAGATCTAGATTGTTACAAAAATATCTCTGAATTTTCGTGAGACGTTGGGAATGCGCACGTCTCACGTGAGATCATGGGAATATCCCACGCAATAGGTTGACTAAAGGTGAATAGTAAATATAGTAAAGACCTCAGTTTTAGTAAGTACAGCCTGCTGGCAAATGTATGAATAGGGTGTCAAAGATCAGGTGGCGCAACCTTTCCGTAGGTATTTCAATTACCAACTACCTTACTCGGGAGCGCTTCACTAAATAATTCATTGACTTTGAATATCTGGCTCAAGTAACGGGTAAAGTAAGATATATATGTCACAGACGTATTTTATAATCCGCCGTATTACATTACGGCTAGCTGTTTTGAAAAACAGCGCCGTTTTGTAATGCGGCGGTTGAACGATAAGCTGGATTGAATAAGGCTGAATAAAAAAACGCCGTATTGTATTCGGCGCCAAACGTTATTCAATACGGCTAGATATAATGTAATAAAGCGAGAGATTAGCCGCCTCTTTGACTGTTTTAGTTCCGATTCTTAACACTCGTGGCGCTGCCTGACATAACAACAACAATGGCGTTGGGTAAAGAAAGTATGTTGCTAAATTGCGGAGTTACAGAAAATGTGTTAAATATGTCGGTAAAAAATGACTTTAAGAACAATTTTGAGGTGCAATTAAATAATTTCTATTCTTCTCAATGTGGAACTGTAAACAAACCATGGACAAAGGAAATTTTTTTTATCTATTCTTACTTATTTTATATAAGAATTAGCTCTTTTTATTTACAGATATTAAAATTTATAATATCATGTACTTACATACACAAAATAAAAGCATTGCAATGCAATGCTTAAAAATTAGAAAAAATTAGAATTAGAAAAAATACTTTCTTGTCAATTAATCGAACGCCGCGGCGTTCGATTAACTGTTCAAGGAATGCTTAAAAATTAGAAAAAATTAGAATTAGAAAATATATTTTCTTGTCAATTAATCGAACGCCGCGGCGTTCGATTAACTGTTTAAGGAATGCTTAAAAATTAGAAAAAATTAGAATTAGAAAAAATATTTTTTCTCGACAATCACGACTTGCCTTTTTGGTTGAAATAATATTTTTAATCATAATTATATTTTGTACTGATAACTAGTGATCGGATATTCGCACACTTTTTTACCTAAAGTTGGAGTGAAGATAAAACAAGGAGCTGTAAAAAACACCTTTTTCAGGAATTTCTAAAATGATGTTTTTCTTATTTATATAATATTATCATAGTTACATAATTAATATTAAGTAACTATGATAATAATTCTTGATTAGTAAGGAATAACGTAAGAAGAAATCTGTTAGCTTTTTCCGATTAATAAAATTGATTATCATTTTTAACTTTGTTTTTTTTTTGTTAGTATGGTCACCCTATACAATTAAGTAGTTTATCAATGCGGCTAAACGTGGGCCGACATATTGAAGAACGTATCGCAATGACAATCCAGCTACTCGTTGAACCGCCGCATTACAAAACGGCGCTGTTTTTCAAAACAGCTAGCCGTAATGTAATACGGCGGATTATACAATACGTCTGCGACATATATACTACAGCGTATAACAAGATTCGCATCTACCCACGCGCGTTTATTGGGATGAATAGTTGTCTGCGTCCTTCCTTGGAAAACTCTTTATGTACTTGCTATTTATTTATTTAAAAAAGAAAACCAGCAGCACTTGCAAAGCTATAAAAACGGTGAAAAAAACGAAATAAACGGCTATCCTTGTATTTACATTTTTTTACCGGATGGATGGACTGCCGTCTATATACGGCAGTTTTGAACTTGTAGTCAGAAAACCGGCAATACATCCGGCAGCGTCAACACGCACCAATACACTGGCGTGGATGACCGCCCTTTCTTACACCGGCTGTGCGATTACGCTAAAACCACCCATCCAAATTGACATTCTTGAGCCATTTCAATGACCATCGCGCGTGTCCTTTCCATACAATTTCAAATTACGAAGGCCATTAAAAGGGCTTTCATATGTCAATTTTGGATGGGTGGTTTTAGCGTAATCGCACAGCGGATCGGTGTCCGTCGCACCGAGGGTAAGCGGTGGTGCATCCGGCGTAAATTGTTCGCCGGACCGATGTCCGGTGCATGTACACACTTTCATTACAATTCATACACTACCGCGAATCCGGCAAAAAACACGGTCCGATGTCCGGTGAAAAAAACGGACGTATACAAGCGCCCTAAACAGTTAAAAATTAAGAAAATAGAAACTATAAAAGCCATTAAAAGGTTTTCACGAATAAGAAGTATAATAGAACATAAAAATTGTGAACAAGTAAAGAAAATAGATAACCTACAAGATAACAATTATTAAATATCAAACATTGTAGAAATATGTAGGAAACGTATATTTATCATAAAAATCATAATCCTAGACGTGATTTCTGATAGAAAGGATTATAGATTCACTTCTATGATAGATTCCCGACTCTACAAAATCTCTTGCCGCGCAGCGTTTATAAGCAATAGAGTAATACAATATTTCAGCCACATCAATAAACGCCTAGAATAAACTCGGTAACCAGTAGGCCTAGCCAACCAGTATTCGCTACAAACCGCTTCTATTTCTACATTCGTCACAGGTCAAACGATAGCGAAGTTATATTGTTAGACAAGCGACTTAGCGAAAACGCTTGTCAAAAGTGCCACTTGGCCCGACATTTGTGTGGAAGTAAAATCGTTCGTTGTTATCGATTCCCTTGATGGCATAAACATCTACATGTACATTATCTACTAATGATCTATTTGTTATCAACATATCACGTGACATATCTATGGCATGTTTATTTATTTTATAAGTCAAATCTGTACATTTTTGGTCTTTCTACTATCATTATCGTTAATCGAATGTCACGTAGTCTCAGCCCTCAGGTACGAAACGACAATAACAATCAAAAATAGTGACGCAATGATTAAATTCAAACTGTGGGATATTTCAAATAAACATATTTAAACATATTTTTTTCATCCCCCCATCTCTGAAAGATTATTTAATTATATTTATTTATTTAAATTACATGAAAGTAGAAGTATGTTCCTATGTTATAAAATTCGAGTGAAAAAGCCGTTTTTATCCGCTAGCTAGAGGATTAAGTACCTACCTAAATTGAATTTAGAACATCGTTTGCACTATGTTTGTGAATTCAAAACATCATTTAACCTTTTTACTTCTACTTTCATGTAATTTTTTTAACATGTATAATCTTTTTGAGATGTTTTCTTTCTTCAGCAACATGGTTAAATTAGCTGACATATAGGTACCAAACGTAAGTTCCTTCGAACTAAGCGTTGAGACGTACCGACCAAACGCTCGTGCCAGTAATTTCAAGCACTTATTTAGGAAGTAGGTATTTGTGTGCTATCTAGATTTAGGCAATCAGGGGTCGTTTGTAGACCGTTTTCACCTGCTTTGTGTCGCAACCGCACGCTACGGGCAGCACTGGATTTGCTAAACAGGAAACGGCTAAATAGCATTTAGCAATTATACATAGGTGGCTTTGTGTTCGTATATAGTACATACGAACAAGCATATGGTACATAGTATATAGTATATTATAGTATAGTAGTCGTATATAGTACATACCAAGCAGAAAATTGGATGCTCGATGTTACTACGTAAACAATTTTTATGTCATTTTAAAATTCTTTATTAACAAAGAAAATTACAAGCACGTAGTAGAAAAATTACAACTAGTATTTACAATTGAAACCATTGAGCTAACTGCAGACGGTTGCAAACAGTCTAAAGGTAGCTCAATTGATCCATGTCAATACCAGTCGGAAGCGTCCCCAAGACACTGGCTGCACGTAAACAATTAAGTTTACAGCTAACCAAATTATTTATGTGAGAAAGTGTAGATATCCATAAAAAAAAGTGATCAATGCTAAAATTAAATTAAAAGAATAGGACAAATTGCAAAGTGGATGCCCGATGTTACTATGCTAACAAATAATTTAGGTGTACTTGATAAGAGTAGACATCCATCATTTATTTACGACAGTTATTTTAAGTCCAAAATATATGTGTTATTCTTTAGATAAATACCAAGCCGTGTTGTTTGTTGGTTTACAAGTTCGTTTACCAAATCATTGCATGGCAAAGCTCTATAAACCGTTTTATAACAATCGCTTTGTGAAATTGCTTCAATAAAGTGAAAATTTTACCGCATTACCAATTCGGATTACAGTGTCGACAAATACTCGGCGAGTGCTGGAAAGTAGTTCCAGTAACGAGGGAAATCACCCACTGCTATTTATATTTCACATTGCATTCTGAACACATTCTCACAAGAAGTGACCCACGGATTAAGTCAGGGGTGCTACTTTAGAACACAGCGCGTCGCAAACGTCACACTTCTCAGAAGGAAGAAACCGTTGAACGTGTAGCAAAACTAACTCATTAATAAAGGTGTTTTCCTCCTTACGATAAGAGCCTTCCCACTAGTTGTAATGGGATGCGGAACATTCTCTTATAAATATGAAATTTTAAGTCCTTTCATGTACCTTGTCTTGTATTCATAGGTTACAGGATTTCATTTTCAAAAGCTTTGCGTAACAAATGATGCTTGCCGCACAACAGACAGGATATCGTTAGAGTTAACTTCTAGCTTTGTCTGAAGTTGATATTGCTTGAGTTTCACATCACGTACGCGTTTTCTTGGCATCTGGAATGTTTTTGTAACTTGTTGTAGCAGTGTCTTCTCGCAAGTTAGTTTTTAAAGTTGAGGCACAGACTTGGTAGTTCTACGTGCTCGCGCCATAAGATACTGTTGTACAAACTGAGCATCAAAGCTTGCTCTTTATACCGAGAACAGCTCCTAATAAGTGGGTACAGGACTACAGAATAGTTGTAATAAAATACAACATAATAAGGTACCTAGTTCAATAAAATTAAAACTAAAAACTTAACTTTAAAATCATACAATGTTTATCGGGATGATGTAAGAATTTTACGGTTTCTTCAAATCCGTTCATTCCATTTTGGAAAGTCGTGTAAAAAAAACGACCCTCTGACTTTCTTAATCTTTGTTGTCCAGGATATCTATTAAGTACTAACTGCAGTTTTTGCCAATCATCACAAAAAAGAAGGTCTTTTTTGTCTGAAGGCCTGAAATAAAACATAGTTAGGGATCAACTCAAAAAAAAAAAATAACTGCGAAACCAATCGATCTTGTTTTCATTCGATTGGTCTGCCCACTCCTTATGAAGAAGCCTTATGAAGGAAGGTCAAATTTAAATGAAAAAAAAATTGTTTTGAAATCTTTTAAACCTTTTAAAGAGTTGTTTTTCATTTATTTTATTTACATAAAAAAACGTATGCTTATTTGCACTTACTCCTCAACATTGTAACCATGATCTAAAAGAATTGTTTTGTTTTCAGAACGGAACCACACTGAGGCAGGACACTGGATGGTAAAGGTAAAAAAATTGTGGCCCTTAATACCTCTTTATTCGACAGAACTTTAGTACCTAGATGACCGAAAAACGCACGGTCAAAGTCCTCAGTCGCATAACTCCCCAGAGCCAGATCGTCGGCGGGCTCGCGGCCGCTGTAATATTAAATTCAATTTACTGAGTTGATTAGTCGCTGGTCATATCGCCCATATAAGCAACCGGCTCCATTGTGCCGGTAATTGCCAGTTCGCTTCTCTGTGATTAAACGTGCCCAAATTCCTCTAAACTTAGACGTTTGAACTAGAATTGGTTTACAACTATTGGCCTTTATTATGCAACATGTACCTTCGTTACCAAATCGGATCATTTGATATAGGCTGAATTGATATTATTAAAGTTCGTTAATTTCGAAAAGTAAACTTGTAAGTATTATTTTGAATTGTAACAACTTTATTGCAATTCCTGATTGACGTGTTATTGGAATTGTTTGCTGTACCATATCAATAAATAAATAAAATGAGTTAAGTAAGTTCAAACTGGTTATGCCTCTTTTTTGTTTGGATTTTGTAGTGTTGCTTTTTCAGATTGCTTACATTATTTTAATCTGAATGAACAACACGTAAAACACTTTATTTGATTTGAAGCGCTATCGCGATAGCTAAAAGTTGGTTGGAACATACATAAATGTGGGCTTTGAAGTTTTAAAGCCATATTTCACGATTTGCTTTCGTTCATTTTGATGCAGTCACAAATAACGGCTCTAAAAATATAACAGCTGCACCAGTCGATTGCGGGAACGTTTCAGTTTTAATAGATTTCGAGACAATCTACCTAACTTCTATCGAAATGTGAACTTAACGTGCTCTTAATTCCTTATGACATCCAACAGGCTTTGAAGAGGTTTTAATTTGAGCAGTTCAAAATCCCTTTAAAGAGCCAATTTAATCAGGAGTACCTCTGTAAATGGGTGGGTTCTGCCAATAAGCCGGGAATATGACTGCGAAATTACACCGTGAAGGTGCGAACTAGCCACTGCCGCGCGCCCCGGTGCGAGATATTTGTCGTAATAATAAAGCTAAGCAAAATTGACTCGGATTTTTTTATATTACATCGTTTCTTTTGACACCTACCTTTTGATATTATGATCTTCTTATTTTAGAAAGCTCTAAGTAATTCTTACATATTTATTTGAAAAATATCACAATTCAAAATATGAAGCTTTCAGGTTACCAATCATGAATGCTACGCAACTTTGTGACTCTTCACAAAATGTCGATTGATTTGTGGCGTAACGAACTTGGTTTCTGATATTAATGAGAGAGAGGTCTCGTAAAAATTGATAGCGCACTCATATTTTCTGATTGATAGGGTTCAATATCTTTTCGGTTTTTTACAGGATTTTATTAAAATTGGTGCAGTTCATAGTTTTTCGAAATTAATCCATTTCGATTCAGTCAATTTTATTGCAATGTATACCTAGGTGAGTGTCTTCTAAATAATTAGTGGTACACCGAAGTAACCTGTCGCACCGGCTTATACATCACGAGTCTAGCTACTGTTGTTCTATCTATGTGAAACATCACCTTTTTATCGTACGCTCTCTTTATCATAGTGTTCTCCAATTTCGGACTTACATTTGCTGGGCTCGTTCGGGTCAATTCTTTATTGTACCTATTTAAAGTTTTACAAGTTTTAGTATTTACAGTCTCAACATTCGATAGCTAGATTAACTTGCTCCTGCATTATTCCCGCTCTTCAATAAAAATAAATTATAAACAAAGTTTGTCCATACAAACTTTAGATGGATGTTTATAACTCTTTACAAAAATAGATACTACTGAACGGATTGGGCCGGAATTGAATAGACGTAATTCTAGCACTGGAATAGCACATACAAATAGCTTGAGATGTTATCATAGATACAACGCGTATGAAGCCGCGGGCAGATACTAGTAATATATATAATAAAATGGATTTTATGACGTGTCCTAGTGTCCTGTAAGGTCTTAAGGAAATAAAGCACTTTGACTTTGACTATATACACATACATATATACATAGCGTAACTCACGAACGGTTGAACAGTTTTTATGATCTTTAATTTGTAGGATTCTTTTCCATCCATCCCGGATTGCTGAATATAGTCCGGTCAATTTAGACATTCGAAGTTACATAAAGTCCCAACAAGCTGAAAATCAATGACATTGTTCAAAACATAATTATAAACAATGTCTAGAAGTTCCCCATCATTCCCGTGTGTGGATTTTTTTTATTCAAGGTCAAAGGTAAAAAAAATAGCTTACCGCGATTTTCAGCAAAACGGTAAGTTTTATCATAAAAATACCTTAGACAAGATTGTAGATCATAGAAGTGTCTACAATAAATTTATCATTTTTTTTTCCTACCACCCACCGTTTGTGAGTTATAACGATTCAAAAAGTTGTAATCGTCATAATATGCACACGTTTCCACGCCACCTATGAGGTAGTGTACGTAACGCGTTTTCTTTAACGTGGTTTCCCCAGTAGGTAGTAGGATTTAGAGACGACTAGTATGGTTATTAGGGTTTCGCGCAAATGTAAAATTCTACGCAAGCGAAGCCGTATGCACAGGTAGTATTACTCTTAATAAAGCATCGAAAGAGTTAGTTAACTTAATTTCGTCTGTCGAGTCTATAATTATTATATTATACGTGCCCAAACTAATATTATAGGCTCCTACCAAGTTAACCTGTCCAGTGGACCTAGGTACCTATGTACTTACTACCACCTATTAATCATACTTGATTATGACTTCCATCACATTCCGCTGCAGGGCAAAGGTCTTCTTCATTATATTACAAGGCAACGAGGCGTTCATTATCCCACTAAGCAATATGCTTACACGTAGGTAATTGCTTACGAAGAGACACCGGTATTATGAACGGAACCTTATGTAATAAGTAATTCAGTTTATTAATTAAAGTAAAATCTTTCTACATTGACACTGGAACTCGCACCCCGCTCTTTGATATTGTAGCAATTTAGCTACAAAAACCTAATTTATTTTTTAATTATATACGTGCGTAGTAATCTTTATTCGTTGTTACAGGACCTTTTAAACGGATTTGACTCTTCTGGAAATATCGGGTTGTATGTAACCTTGATCCTACTTATATAAATGTCATCACGGAAAACTAGATGTACTTATAGTAAAACGGACCGATCCAAGTGAATGCGCCCTGAAGTCACCAGGGGCATGGTAGGTAATTAACGTGGCTATGGCGTGGTAGCCATTTGGAAGTCACTTTAAGTAAAACTAACTAAGTAACTAAGAGTTTTGTGAAAAACGTTCGTATAATTATAAGAATTGCGATGAGCAAATATAGCGCGCTATCGGTTATTTCCTTTGAGTACAGAAAAACAAGATATTCCCAATCGGATCAAATCATAATCAAATAAAACAGAACACGGCGTATTCGTTCAATGTGCAGATAATATAGAATACATCAGATTGATCGAATGTCATTGAAAATTTGAAATTATCACGATACCACCCACAGTCAGTGGTAGTGATTAACTTGGCAAAAAACCAAGATTCTGTCCCTTTTTTTCGATGAAAAAAGGACTAGACTAGTCAGGTTTTGTTGGACAATCACTACCTTAGTCATTCGATAGGGGACTCAACTAACTCAAGAGATTATGAAGAGGTATGATCGTATGTCATTCAGTTCCGTTTAGGCCTCAGGGGAGATTCAAGTAGCCCTTAGCTTTATTATTCCTCGATTGAGCGGCGTTTAATCGGCTTACTTTCATCGCGAAGCACGTAAAAAGGTGAAGGTGGCGTGTGAAATCCCGAATTGTTGCTTTTTATCGTGGGACTGTGGTCCAATCATACGGTCCACTGAACGAGTTAATTAATGAAATCCACTAACTTCTTCATTCCGCTCCAGGAAAATGTTCAACAAAGCATTTTTTGTTGAACGGTTTGGTAACGTTGAAACGAAAGCTTGTTAGAGCTAGTACGCACTTAGCGGCTGCACGCAATGCGGCACGCCGTCCGGCTGACCGGTAGCTCAAAATTGTATGTAACCGTATCATCTATACGCATTAAATTGCGGCTGCCGTCTAACCGGTCCGGTCGCTCGCAGCGCTGCGGCCCCTCGGGCGGGCAGCCGGACGGTCGCTCTACGCACTACGCGTTTTCACTGCGGTTGCCAGTTTACCGATAAATACCGACAGCCTCTTCGACGTCAAAGGCGTTATTTTCAATGCCTGCCTTGAAATTATTTGAGATAATTATATTCACTAACTAGTGGCGCCCCACGGTTTCGCCCGCACGAAAATTGATGAAGTAGTAGTAGCCTAATTAATTTTGAATAGACGTAGTTCTAGGCCTGCTACAACTGCGTCTATTCTCGTGTCACGCACCACAACGACCAGACGCTGAGATATTTTTTTAATACGCAGGGACCTCCTTAGGACCTAGGGGTATCGACTCCAATGTCAGCAAATGCTGCATAGATTCTGTGTAGATTTCATATTTGCGCGTCTTAAGATCCCCAACCAAATCTGTCGCCGCACCAGCCAGCCCTCGCGGATGTTCTTGGAAGATGGCTCAAGGAAGGCGAGAAATGTAGCGTCCTACATTTTTTGCCAAAGTGAGTTCTGCCGTTCTCCCATGGGATTAGTTTCTTTCCTTCCAAAGTAATACAAATGATATGACATATCCATCAGCCTATACAATAAATAATATAGACAATCTACACATCATTATCTAGACCCAAACTAAGCAGAGCTAGTGTTATGAGTAGGTACTAGCTAACTGATATATTTAATTAAAATATTATACTACATACTATTTATGCAAACATACTGTAAGATTAATTAATTACGGCAACCAACCCAAATTTCGTAAAGCTTAAATAGATGAATAAATAAATTGTGCTGGGCAATCCACGCAGCATCATCTAGCCCCATGCTGAGCAGAGTTTGTGTAATAAAAAACTATTTCATTTCTGTTTAAAACTAAATTTAAAATATATTAAATATCAAGGAATAAATAAATGCAAAAACGCGTCATAAGTAGAGCTCGAATTTACTGTTTTAATTAGATCCCGGGAAGGTTTCGGAAACATTTTGATTACTGCGCGTATGTGATTGAAGAACGATTTTAATACTGTTATTAAATTGAGACTGTGGCAATCAAACTAAGTATATATATTTTTTATTGAAATTTTAACAGATTATGTGTGTTGAAGTTATTCCTTTTTAATTTTATATGTTTTTTATGGAAATCAAGACCGTCTATGTGATTCGCAAAAACTGTGACCATAAAACAGTCAACCGTAAAAAAAACATGAAATGAAATGAAATATTTATTGAAAAAGAAGTACACACTAAATTATTAACTTCATATGATGTTATCAGTTTCTCGTCATATTATGACATTAATGAGTTCCAATGTGTTCGGACTCAGCCGATGAGAGATAAATTGTTTGCTGATTTTGATTTGAATCTTGCAGAGTTAGGTTCGGTTCAAAGAGTACTCTCCACACCACTGTGCGAGGCCGCTAAAGCCTTGTACACAATGGTTTATGATGTCTTTAGTTGATATATTGTTCAAGTACGTGTATGTAATACGGGATTGGCATATTCGCTAAGCGAATAAAATCCCAAACCAAAATAAAAACAGAATAAAAAAAAAAAAAAAAAAAAAAAAAACTATATCTCAATAATCTCAGGATATAAAAGCTTCATAAATGTTTATTTAAGACCTGGCCTCCCCTAAATATTAATACAAAGCTAGCCGTGGATTAATATTGGTTGTAAGCATGTCTCAAGACTACGTTTTTCAACAGAATTCATATTATCGATTCCTAGAACAAATCATTTGACTCACATTTTAGTATTCGGGCATTCAGGCTTCATTTTATTAAATAAAGCTACCTTGTAATATTTGGAATAAATAATCTTTAATTACTAGTCTCCATTTCCATGAATTTCGGCATGTAGAAGTCTCAAAAGTCCATCTAAACTTTATCATATTATTGTGACGTGATGTGATATTTCATGGCAGTGTGTAGTTTCGCGACGTCGCGTGACTCACGTACGGGATAACGTGATGATTCGCTCATTTTACTGGCAATTTGTTGTGCTTTATACCAGCGCCACGACACTGGAACATTGTGCACGTATCAGATAAATGGGGACGTACACAGTTTCAGCAGGGGAGTTGAATCACGCGATTCATTTGCCCATATGAAACACGGGTGGGACTTTATTTGTAAAAAAAAAGTTTAAATGTTTTTTTTTACAATAATCTAATAATCTTTATAAACAAAGAAAACTACAATCAAGGAATAGAAAAAATTAAACCTAATAGTACGGTTTCAATTGTATACTATAATAAAAAAAAGAAAAAAAGTAATTGCAATCGGTAAAAGCAATTTCATGCTTCTTCTCTTATGGCGCATGGCGTCTGTAGATAGATTCACCACAGCTAGCCGCTGCCTGCTGCCTGTGCATAATGACGTGCATATGACACGCCGGGGTATGTTATTGACTTTGGAGTTTATACGCTATTAGAAAGATCAAGACATGAAAGCATTTCTGTTTTATTTTATTTACTGATAATTTATTTTCTTTTTAAAAAGACTGACTGATAAATCGCTAATTCCCTACAGGTCCTAATGAATTAAATATCAGTGTACAATTAGTTTCCTTCTCCGCTTGTAAGAAGCTTAGGCACAAACAACGAAAGCTATACGCATATTATGGCTACTAGAAAGAAGCCGTTTTGTGGCCCTACGTAGACATTTAAAAGAATTATTTCATACATGTAAATGTTTGTCTTTGTAAGGAAGTGCGAAGTCGCTACCAGAATCAATTTATTTTATAATGAATCGTTCGTTCGATAGTTCATAGTTCTTTATTTATAAAAAATGTTACAGGTCGGTTCTTAAGTTATAAATTACATTATAAAATCAAAAATATTATAACATAAATTATAAAAAGAAATTACAACATAAAATGTACAAAAAAAATTAAAAAATAATTTTAATTAGGTACCTAATTGGTTATGAATTCTTCATAACTGTAAAACGTCTGCTCGATAAGCCAGCGTTTTAGGCGATTTTTGAAAATGTTGTGGTTTACAGCTTCCTTGATTCGGTCTGGTAGTCTATTGTATATTTCAGGGCCCATAATATGAGTCGTCTTGGACGACTTAGTAAGGGAGCGCGCTAGCGACACCAGTCGGTGCTGGTTCCGAGTGCGGTACGCGAAGTCACCGTGCGTAGCGTAGGAGTCAAGGTTGTTCCTCACATACAGCGCTACCTGCGCGATGGCAATGCAGGGCAGCGTGAGGATACCTAAGCTCTTAAAGTGTGGCCTGGCCGAGACATCGCTGCGTATCCGTACCATCGCGCGTATGGCTCTCTTCTGCATGCGGAACGCGCGCTCCCAGTCGGCAGCGCGCGACCACAGCTCGGCGCCATACTGGAGCTGCGAGTGTACGGTCGCGAAGTAGCAGGCTCGGGCCACGTCAGCGGACACCACCCGGCTCACCCGGCTCAGCGCGTAGCACGCACTGCCCAGCCGCCCGCACAACATATCGATGTGTGCCGCCCACGTCAGCCCCCTATCTATCTGGAATCCTAAGAATCCTGTGCACTCAACCTGATTGATGCTCTTGTCATCTATGGTTACAGACAGCGCCCTTATGGGCGCACCCGAGAGACGGAAATGAATAAAATGTGTTTTTTTCGAGAGCGAGCCCGTTTACTCTAAACCACACAGCCAGCCGTGCCGCCACGGCGGCATTCGATCAATGCCTGACCTGGATGAAAAGTGACGATGTGGCCAAATATGCTATCCCGTATGTCTAGAAGATACCTATTTTAGATAAGTTTTAGGTTGAAATTGGCCAGTAACAGCAGCAGGCAGGGTCATAATTTTGTAATAAATAAACAGGCTGTGCAAGATATAAGCTGCGACTTGGAGCTGATAACAATGAGCAGTATAAGTAACGATCACATCTTAGAAGCATTGTTCAGCTAAGCCTCTATGAAGAATTTATGTTCTATTCGCTTCCTAATGGATTATCCGGCCTAGCAAGTAAGCTGTTAGTACCTACTTATGCAAAATCACTTACACACTAACAACATTTTAATGATTATAAACGTAAAAGGTGTCATAAAATGAGGCCGGAATTCTCTAAACTTTAAACTTCCTCTAATCCCCGAATAGTTAAATGTAACTCAGATAAGACGTGATCCAGTGACGAATTTTTGACGGCGTATCAGAGGCGTACTCGGAAAACGTTAATCGAAGTTTGTGATACGTTTTCATAAAAAACCTACACAAGATAGCGTTTGCGTAGAAAACGTTTCCGAAAATTTCAATTTTTGTTTTTACGAGTATGGGCTCTGTAGTATAAGTATTTGAGTTGCGTTTAGAGTATATTAATATTATTAATTAAGATTTTTTGTTTTTTATTAGTTTTAGGGGAAAACATTATTTCATACTGAACTGAACATGTGAATCTAATTAAATACAATGCTTTGCTCCAAGTTTCTAAGTTGAAAGTCAATAGGCACCCACAAATAACAACATTAATATAAAATATGAATGGGATCATAATTATCTGTAAGTTGACAAAAAAAATCATTAGAAGTACTTATGTAGCTTTCAATTAAAAGGGGCTTTGTAAAGGACAAATATTACTCGTTAAGTGCCTTTTTCTTGGCCGTAATCAGGGACAGAGACTATTCCTTTTGTCCCTTTGAAAAACTAAGAACATTGTTTCTTAAGTCTAGTTTTTCCGTCTTCTTAAACTTCTTTATTTTCTAAATCAAGTAGCCCCTTGCATTGTTTTCAAGATAACTCCTATAAAATGTCTCTTTAACACTCCTCAATGTGATGACGATGAAATAAAAAAGTAAAGTAAAATGTAACAAGCAACGCCACCTCACTGAAAGCTTTTAAGAGGGCGCCATAGCAGATTTGATAATATAGCTAAACCTAGTTCTCAGTAGGCACTCACAGGATCAAAATTCCATAAAACTCAAGATTATTTATTTCCAATAAAGTGAAAAAAAATCAAAAAAATGTACGACTAACAATATAAAACAATTACAGTTTCGCACATTATTTGGTCGAAATCTCAGGAGCCATACGGTCTATTGAAGTGACTTAGGTTTTGTCGAATCGAGTCGACAAAACCTAAGTCAGTTGCGGTATACCGAAATGTTTGAAAACGAAAGTTTTCAATCAGTGCGTCCTACCCGTAATGACCTACGGAGCTGAGACGAGGACACTCACGGTAGGGCTGGTCCACCAGTTCAAAGTCGCTCAGCGAGCTATGGAAAAAGCTATGCTCGGAGTTTCTGTGAAGGATAGGATTCGTAATGAATACATTCGACAGAGAACCAAAGTTATCGACATAGCTCAAAGAATTAGCAAGCTGAAGTGGCAGTGGGCCCGCCATATCTCGCGAAGAACCGACAACCGTTGGGTAGACTTGTTCTTGAGTGGAGACCTCGACTTGGCAAACGTAGTGTAGGACGCCCTCCGGCTAGGTGGGATGACGATCTGCGAAAGACCGCTGGCAAATGCTGGATGCGTCAAGCTGAAGACAGGGCGCTAATATGGGCTGATGATGATGATGAGGTTTTGCTTCAGAGGTAGGTTATTACTTATATTTGTTTTTTTTATTATATATTTATTATTCAGTTCCTTAATTAGTTTTATAGTTTTCGTGTAAAAACATGTATTTTTTTGTTTATTCTTCATCACAAAGTATCCTTTACCCCCGCTCCTTTTATTGCTAAATCCTTTTCCTATCCTTTTCGGAGAAACGCTTAACTTGGCTTGGCTTTAACGCGTCCTCTTAATGCTTAAAAGTATTTTGACGCAAGCCAAGCTCGTGCCAATATTTTATCCGCCTAACCAAATCTATCGACAGTTTAACTCAGTTTTCCAAATAACGTAATTATATCGTATAAAAAATTTAAAAAAAGAAAATAAATTTCATAGTTAATTTTTTAGACCTCCTATGAATATGGAATATATGAAATATAGAAGTGTAGTGTGTGTAGTGATAAAATCGTGTATCACCTATTCCAGGGAACTAATAATAGTGTGTAAATGCCCTTTAGTACACTTGCATATCTACAAATTTGTTGTAGATATGCATGTGTGTGTATGTGTAGTAGATATGCATTTGCATCAAAGGGCTGGCAACAGTGCCCTGTACAGAACATATTCACGAGTGGACGCCCCCACGCCCAGCTAGGGGGTTATAGCATTCCCCTCTTATGATAAGAGCCTGACGCTTACCAGAAGAGGCCTATGTCCAGCTGTGGACTGACAAAAATGTTTATAAAGAATGTCAAGCGATAAGGCCGCCAATTCCATTGCTTATCTGTTTTATAATGTTTAATTTAGTACGTTCTGTTTTTTAAGCGATGCAATAAAAGTATCTATCTATCTATTTTACTTCTGTTTGAATGATTTAATTTATATTTTACTCGAAAGTTTTTTTATAATGACTCCTATCTATCAATCTTATCAGTTTTTTTAAACGGTACCTTTTCTAAAACCACGCTTTATTGACAACTGAATATTTTCTCGGGTGGAAACACGGAAAGCACCGCTATTGACAGTTCAATGAAGATTGGTAATAAAATCTGCGTCTGTATGACCTAGTCTCTGCGTCCTCGAATCGATATTATATACAATGCTGCGGTATTGACTATGCGAACTTTTCTTGTGCATTGAATTCTTTCAATAGATTTTATAAAGAAACAATGGAGGAAAACAGATGAATGTCTAGAGCTTGAATGAACCTTCCAGTATTCCTAAGAGTTCCGTTTTGTTAATAATACTGATGTGTCTACTTATAGTGGTTCTAAGACAGATGAAGGTATATAATAATAATACGTCCCGTTGTTGGTGGGCACTCATATGAGACACGAAAACCTAAAATTAGAAAAAAGTTTATATTTAAATCACTGATATATCCTACGTCAATAAAGAAGTAAATCAATTGGTATTTAATCCAAGCTAAGAGGCATTAAGCTACTCATGAAGATGCTGTTTTTTTTGTTTTCTGCGTGCTCATATCTTATTCGATTTCCGGTAACTAAAAAGCTTCAACGTTTTCATAAACCTCGTTTGTACCTATACACCTACATTTTTCGTTATAAGATTTTGCTTTATTTTCCTGTTCCTCGATTTATGAAGGTTGAATGAAAAATGTTGAAATGAAAGATACTTCGCCAGTAATTTGAACATCGTTAGCATTATTTTCTGATAAAATAACGTGCAGGAGATTAGTTGATTCTACCAAATTATTAAGAAACAGACTAATCTGCATATTTTGTTTATCGTGAAAAGTATCGCGTGTCCCTAATGACGTTATTTCTTACAACAACAAGGGTATTCACCAGTTGAAGGACTTCGCTTTTTGGGTTAACAATCATTCAAATTAATTATGACTATTACCCGTTACCTGTTTATTAGAAATATAATAAATGTAAATATGTAGCATGGTTTTTATATTATGCTTGTATATGAACAAAGGCAAAAATGGAGTCCATGACTGTACCATTTTGCCTTGACCAATTTTCAGCAATATTAAATCGACCGCATCTGTTACTCTGCCTTTAGTCCCAACGTGTGATTGGATTATTGCTTATTAATTATGGATAGAGCACGCACCTGCTGAGTTTAACAAGTTCCCTATAGACAAGATAACTTTCCATCACCCGTAGTAAAAGCTCGAAGGGGGAGGTCACATCGTAAGCTGAGTTTATCCCAAGCGGGCGACTTTTTTAAAAAAGCTAAAGAGCTAATCGAACTTTGTGTACCTAACTAAATAGGCACTGCCTGTGTTCTAAGTCTACTACTTTGAAACGTTAAATTAAGTTCTAAATATTTTGAAACGCCAAAGTATGTTTCAAAATATTCAGTTGATTCTGGTATCCTCAAATTTATTCCACATTGCGAGAATCAAACAGTAGTAGGCACCTACCTACGATGACGAAAGAATATCATATACATATTCATAGTTCTAAATATATATTACATAATTCCATATTATTATTGCAAAGCTCAAATAGCCTCAAATATAATTCGAGTCGGCTGAAATATTTCGCCTCGCAAAATTTGCGAGACAGTCCGTTATTTACTTGACCCCAAAACGTGCCCCAACTGATTGCTGTGCCGAAAAACAAAGAAATGTGCCAAGATGTTAAAGTTAACCTTTTTTCAGCATCATCTCATGCCCTCTGACTGCGAAAATTAAGCAACCTTTCATCTTTGTGCTCTTCAGGTGGTCCTGGTGCTATATTTTTTGCCCAGCTCTCGGCGGCTATATTGCCGGCAAAAGCTAATAAACCGTAATCTAGCCGCGCACCGCCGGCCTCAACGGGGCTCCCAGACAATCAAAAATTTAATTTAGTCGGCTTAATAGTTGGCTGGCTAATGCCTACATTACGAGCAAAGTAACTTAAATGAAATTTAGCTGTGAATGAGTGATTCGGAAAACAATATGGTTCTTCTATTATGATGCTTCTATTATGCTTATGATTTTGGATAAACTAGCACCTGCCCGCGGCTTCGCACGATTTGTTTCAATGGAAACGTCTCAAGGCTATTTCTATTCCATGGGTATTGATTTATGGGATGAAAAGTAGCCTGTAATTCCAGGGCTAAAACTACGTCTATTCAAAATTTTAGCCCGATCTGTTCGTTCAGTAGTTTTTGCGTGAAAGAGGAACAAACATCCACAAATTCATACAAACTTTCACATTATAAATATTAGTAAGAAATTAATTTAACTTCAGCAAGGTTTATAAAATATGTTTCGTTTCACCGAAAATGAAAAAACTGTTTTAAAGATAAAGTCCTGCAGCCTTTCACCAAAAAGTTTCGGCATGCAATCGCTGAAATATTTTTCGCCTCCCTCGAATGTTTCAGGTATAAGCAGTGAAAAGTTAAATTGGATGTTGTTTTCTTCCTATCTAATCTTAAAGATGGCCATTGTCAGGTACGAATAAAAAGTTAATCTCATTACGGGTAATGCGTTTTTCTTTGCAATATAAGACAATACAACGCCTGGCCTTTGAGACGGCCGTAACAAGCCTATTTACACAGATAAACAAAGGCAAAACAAACTCCGAAACATCACGAGCGCATTACAGGACACCTTCCATTGTATATTACAAAAAGGGCGACGTTGACGCTTCCGAACTGCGTTTTCTTTGTTTCTGAGATTACACTTTTCATAACTCTCGCCGAGAAAGCCAGCGCCGCAAACTCATCAAAGGTCGGTCCGGCTTTTTGCGCTTATAATTTGTTTCCTCCAAGAAACACGTCATCATTTGTGTACTCATTCTACGATCTTCTTTCTTTTTTGTAGTTTGATTGAAAATCTTATATTGATAATTTGATTGATAGTCATGGCCTAAAGCTATAAATTTTTGATTATTGATTTTGTTTACATTGAAATTTTAATCTAATTTGGTATTTTTGCTTAAAATTTTCTATTACTTTACAATCATACTCAGGCGTCTAAATGATTGTATTTTAGAATCTGAATACTCAATATTACAAAATAGTATTCTTTATGTTGCTTAACTTGCTACCTACTTACTTCTGCCAGCGGTATTCCACGCGTTTTTCCGTGGTAAAAGGAAAACAAATTGAGTATGATGGACTATATTATTTATAAACAGTTTTCAATATTTTTGCACAGATAAATCATTAACCTTTGGTAGGTACATACTTTTTCGTCACGATACAAATCGAAACTTTCGAAAGTTCCGATATTTTTCGAGTCAACAGATTCGCATCTCTGTATCTCAAAAAAAAAGCTGTGTCTTTGTTATGTACCTAATATTTATTTCTGTCATACACTCACCTGTCAACAATAAGAGAACTTCATAGTCGTGAACGTGGATGGAAATTCTAGTGAAAATATGGTTCGATTAAAATAATTTAACAATTTTTATTTACTTTAACCCAAAAGCTCCCATTTCTGTAAATATACGATTCTCATCAAGTTATGTGTATAACAACACCTAAATGAAACACCAGATTTTTCCAAGAATGTATTTCAGTTTAATACAACATAGTTTAGACAATATCAATAACAACGTTTTTCAAACATTTAGGTAGGTATATTACAATCAAAACTTGAAATCAAATTGTCAGACTTAGTTTTGAAGCGTTTGACATAGGTAACTTATACATAATTTGAATGCATGCCAAGTTATTGATGCTGTGAATAATAATAAGAGTCCATTGAAATAGCATGGTTGCCTACGAGTATACTATACGTATAGAATGTGTAAAGAGCCCAAAAATGCAGATATATTAGAATATCATTAACAAATTATTCTGAAACTACATAAAATAATATATATAATAATTCAGTGAATAATATGCACTTTATTATATAATATAACTTAAATGATATCTATTATAGTACTTACTTACATGCGCATCTTTTGAAATAATTATATTTACTTTACCTACGTGGTGATGATTTTAAACCAAATCAAATAAAAAAGACAAAGGTTAACATGCTGAATATTTCATACTTATAACTGAAAAGTTTAATGATTACAGATAAGTGTGAGCCTATTATGTTAAAATTCATCATATTTAAATTTTACGCTAAATTACGTTTAGTAAGAACTTCCCTACATATCAAATAGCATCACAGAAAATTCAAGATACTAACACAGTTTTATTTCTAAGGATTTTTAATGCTTTCAATAAATTTACTTATTAAATAAAAACTTAATATCTTAAATCAAAAATAATAATGTACCAAAATACATCCTCAATTAAAATATTGTTTATTTCCTGAGAGATGCAATTTAGTTCAGAAGCTCGATGTTTTATTTTATAGAGCAAAAACGAATTGAGCTTTTGTTAATATACGAAAAGAAAAAGTGGTTTCTGTTTAAAACACTGTAATCAAAAAACTTCTTATTTTTCATTAAAAGGTTTTATCTATAATAATACAATGTACCTATAGTAAATTCGTTTCAAATTGAATACAAGGTTTGAGCGTGAAGTGAGCTTTCGATCTAAAACAAGTTAGCCAGCGCTACATTTCAACTGTAAATATTAATGAGTTTTGTGGTTATTTGTATACGCTATGCTAACGTAGTTTAGATTTCAGGCCGCAATTTCTACACAACTTTATGATGAATGAATTTAGAACCACAATGATTATCTGTGTGCTTTGTTATCCGCACATAGAAGAAGTCAATTGGTTTTTATGGTTATGTAATACATAATTGTAATTTTTTTTCAGGTTGATAAAAGGTTCAGTAGTCTTGTGCTTTATCGAAAATTCTTCGCATTGGTACTTATTAGATTAAAATGTTGATACCGGCATTAGTTATAGGCCAGCTAGGCAGGTTGGTTTATTGTAAAGTTCCCTAGATTGGGGAGGGGCAATTTTTTTACTACAACGTGTTTATGTAAATTTGCCTATTTTATTCCTAAAGTATTTCAATGATCGCATTTCGTGTTTATGTACAATCAGGTATAAAGTCTGTTTTTATGTAAGCAAGTAACAAAGTGTGGATAGTACATACCTTAAAATCTTATTGATAATCTAAAGGAGGTCAATTTGTCAAAAAGGGGTCTATTGTAACAGATTCATCCTAACTAGAAATCTTATGATGCCTAGTGTACGCAGCCTTTTTGCTAAGGTAGACAAAATTGAATAAAGTTACTTATTTAACATTCTGTCTGGTAAACTTCGCTGTCACCTGCACAAAAAGGTTGAGGGCATTATACTGTGGCTTTTTCGCGATATTTAGAATGCTTTTCCACCAGAGCTATATACATAGGTATGTAGCTAAAAAGTAGATATTTCAAACCGGAGCAATAATTACAAAGTTGGATATGCACATTCCACCGAAGTGAACATGGAGCGACAGCTTGTCAGTTTTATACTCTCCTCTTGGCTACCTAGCACATCCCGTGGTTAAGCACCCTGAGAATGAAAATATTGTTTCCTAATTGGGATACATGTAGGCTAGACGTAGCTCTCTCGTGTGTTCTCCAGAAGTGGGGTCCTTGTGGTGACGATCTCGCGTCGTCGGTACATAGTTCCGCTTGTTACACTCCGTCGGTCGTCGCCCAGGGTTCCGATGCTCTGCACAATCATTAAAACACCGTAAATTATATGATGCTTACAAGTATAGTACTTATAATAATAGGCATTAGAGTTGTAGTCATTCACTCATGTATATACATATAAGGTGGAATCAAACATTAATAAAAACGTAGCAAGTATTAAAACAGAAAAAATATCTGATAATCATGTAGGTCGTAGGTACTAGCTTTAATTGCAAAACCCTCGGTAGACCTTTGATTATTAAAGTTCTAAATTCAAAAAATTAAGTGCTTTATTTTTTGGACTGAGACTCTTGGACATTATGTTTTGTTTTTCATGAAGTGAAAAAAAAGTTTGAAATAATATAGGTAATTAAAACATTGTTCTTGCGAACGTGGCCAGTGAGTTGAGTGAGTATGCACAACTTGAGGTAAGCAAATTTGCTGAGAGCGCCGTTGCAAGGTTTAACTTGTGACTTTTGAATCAAGTTAAATTAAACTTGGTTAAGACAGTTTGCTTGTAAGTAAATCATTACCGTTCGGCGTAAGCTTTTGCAATTACCTACTAAAGGAACCAGCGACCTAGTTGTTACGTGAAGATAAATAAGACTGAATAATTGGATAATTAGATTAAAATTGACGTTTAAGGCGTAAACAGCACCTAAAGAGCACCCTTACTCTTTTTATCAGATACTTCCGTTAAACAAAGGAATTTCCAAATTTCACAGTTTGGTAAACCTATCATAAGATTTTTTAACGCATCTGTTGTAGTTTCATTTTATCTATTTTAGGAAGAGATACGAAAACAGAGTTTGGTGGCCACCAAAGGCAACTTCCTTCTGGTCTTCGTAGAAAGCAAAAAAGAGAAATTAAATTTAACTCCTAAATAAAAAAAATAAAATAGTTAGTAATATAAAAAAATAAAATAGTTAGTACTCAAAATAATGGCAAGAACATCGGTGTAGTTTAAACAAAGCACTGATGTTTGGACGAGTTGAAACACAAAAAGTTTACCGAGCTGTACGCTGAGTACAAACAAAACGCCGAAACATGTGAGCTGATTCACGATCGGCTGCTGTTGTCATGAAATTGGATGTTGCTGTAACCATCTCCAATAAAGTTGCTCCAAATAATATTGACAGGAAGTCATCGTGAGTCAACCTACAGTTTTACTGTCTTATACCTATTTCAAGGGACTAAATAAGATACTTTCACCCGAAGTAAACACTGTGCTTTTCATTACGAATACAAGAAAATATAAATAAAAATGCAAGTTAGCTAAAGAAAAAAGTGTGAATTTTATGTTAAACTCAATAATAACACGAGAAAACAAACGGAGATCGAATTTCCGCTTTCCCGCATTTTTGTTAGCTTCAGCCATTATTTTACACATTCTGTCATTATCATGGTTCAATAGAAACGTGATGGCTGTCAGTTGAAAACGATTCTCCCTAGGGCTGAAAAGTATCACCCACTCTTCAGACAACTTCAGACCTACTTTCCGAGTATGAGTAATGAAAACACACTTTCAAATCTAGTCAAAATTAATTAACACCGTAACCCATTAAAAGGCGAACCTATGATTTAGTTTTTCAAATCAGGCATAATAATATCTCAGTACTCACGGGATCTCCAAGGAAACAAACAGAGTTATATTAAATAAAAATTATATTTTTTTTATTATCTTTATGTACATTAATTTTATATTTTATGTCAAGTAGTGTTTTGGTGTTAGTCTGTAAACTAACTGCTGAATTTAAAAAAATAAATAAATAAAGTGTTTTAGTGTTTTAGGGTTTTGTATACCTATTCATTTTATTCAACACAGAACTCAATTTTTGTAGGTGTAGTTTAAATATACTTTATTAACAACGAAAATTACAAGCAAGAAATTGAAAAATTACAACTAGTATTTACAATTGAAACCATTGAGCTAACTGCAGACGGTTGCAAACAGTAGTTTAAATAGAGTGACTGTAGAGAAAAAATCAAATTGAATTCCATTTGAAGGGTGGTGGCCCGATTTATTCTCTTTAGTTTCTTCCCGATTTAGTCTTTGAATTTTAAACTCACTAATAGGTTTATGAGCAGTAATGAGCACATCCATTGTGTATGGGGGCTTTGATTGTCTCGTGTCCTAGAACTTTGAAAAATTGTCAGGAATTCTCTATCCGTAGTTCTCGTTCAATCGACTCACGCGTTTCACTTATCATTCCATTAGTAACTACAGCTTATCATTAAATTCAGCAGGAGGTATAATATCGCTCCCCTCAGCAATACACTTACCAGAGCATCTGAAGGCGTATTGAGCGTATGCGCGCTTGATCGCATCTCATGCAAGACACTTAGCAGAGCATCTGAAGGCGTATTGAGCGTATGCGCGCTTGATCGCATCTCATGCAAGACACTTACCAGAGCATCTGAAGGCGTATTGAGCGTATGCGCGCTTGATCGCATCTCATGCAAGACACTTAGCAGAGCATCTGAAGGCGTATTGAGCGTATGCGCGCTTGATCGCATCTCATGCAAGACACTTACCAGAGCATCTGAAGGCGTATTGAGCGTATGCGCGCTTGATCGCATCTCATGCAAGACACTTACCAGAGCATCTGAAGGCGTATTGAGCGTATGCGCGCTTGATCGCATCTCATGCAAGACACTTACCAGAGCATCTGAAGGCGTATTAAGCGTCTGCGCGCTTGATCGCATTTCATGCAAGCTGTGCGCGCTCCTGATGTCTCCCGGGACCTGAGACATCACGCCATACCGAGGAGGATCCGGGTGCCTTTCACTCTCCGCTTTGTAGTTGAGCCCTGTCAATCATGAAGGCTTTAACAAAATCACAACGGCGTACGAGTCGTGGAAATCGATAGGGTTATAGCTTTTGTCATTAGGTAATATCGGTTTAAACATGCAATTATTAATTAAGGCGCTACCTAGAGGTACACTAGCGTAGCGCCGCCCTTTATTTTACTTTACCTATATAACCTATATTATGTAAAACAAAGGAATTTCCAAAAATCAAACATCTAGAAAGAGATACGAAAACAGAGTTTACTTTCCACCAAGAGCAACTTCGATCTCTTTCTAAAATTTAGGACGATACAAAGTTGCTCTTGGTGGCCACCAAACTCTGTTTTCGTATCTATTCCTATAATATACCTACCAAATAAAACGACTACAGATGCATTAAAAAAAGCTTATGATAGGTATAACGTTTGAAATTTGGAAATTACTTTGTTTTCATTAAATAATGACGAGAGCTGGTGAGTATCTGAATTTCCTTACAGCGGGCGATCTAGCTGCAATCGGAAACAGGGCGCTTCCGATTGGTATTGGTGTGGATCAGTTGAGCTAACTCTAGACTGATAGCAATAGTCGATTGTTAGCTCAACAGTTTCAATTGTAAATACTAGTTCTTATTCTTTTACAAGCTGGTGCCCGCGACTTCGTCTTCGTAATTCCCATTCCCGTGGGAATTCCGGGATAAAATATGCTTATGTGCTATTCCAGACTACAATCTATCTCTGTGCCAAATTTCAGCCAGATCCGTTCAGTAGTTTTTGCGTAAAAGAGTAACAAATATCCATCATATAATTTTAAAGTAGGATTGTATTATCTTTGTGAATAATTTTTTAAAGGAGTTTTTTTTATAGATGTCTGCTATTGTTTTATTGCAATCGCGACAAGCAAACGACTGCAATCGTTACGGAATAGACTGGCTGGTAGTCCAGTGAAAGATAGCTTATGGTACAGTACGGCATAGTTTGATGCGGAATTACAGATGTCAATGTTTAAGGCCCTCAACTATCTTCGCAATATAAATAAAAATATGTTATAAATAATGCTGGACAATCTACACAAAATCTAGCTCCAAGTTAAGCAGTGCTTCTTATGGGTACTTGATGACTGATATACCTCATACAAACTAACTCTTTATTGCATACCAATTAAAATATAAACACAGGACAGGAATGATTAAATACAGATTAAGTTGCACAATGAGTGGCCTCGCTAAGAGAGATTTCTGCCAGTCATTCTTTCGATGAAACATACAAACATTACATAGGCAAATCACGCTAAAGAACGTAACTGCCTTTTGTAGAACCTAATACGTCTTTTGTTACGTAAAATAAACATATCCCTCTTTTAGAGGCTAATTAACACAAGTGCCAAGCTGATACGGTTTGAAGTCATAACATCAACAAAGGCTTCATAGGTAACTGAAGCTTTTAGATGACCTATCGAAATGTCAATTCAATTCCGCTTAGTTCGTCGTGTAACTACTGGCAGGTGATTTGGTCCATTGGACTGTAATTGCTTTTGATCAATAACTGGCTCGCTGAACCGATTCATGTCAGGCGGGAAATTGGCTGCGAGGTGTTTGAGAGCTTGTTGCACCGAGTAGGTATAAAAATAATTGTTATCATCATCATCATCCATTATGATCATAATAAATAATAATACACTCAGGATCATCTTGCTCCAATGACGACTGATATACTTAATACTACATTACGTAGATAACGTCGCACAAATTTTCAAATTCGGCGGGAAAGGCATAGATATAATTTTTTTGATAGAAAACACCCAGAATACTGGAACAAATATTAGTAGATAGTACAAACTTTTGTCTAAAGGCGGGAAGCGAACCCGCAACCTAATTCATCGCAGGCCTTCGCCGACTGCGCCACGAGGTCATCAAATATGCTATAAAAATATACCATAGTGAAATCTTCTGCATATCTAATTTGGCGTGTTTAAAAAATAATAAACCGATTCTTTGCTGCGAACATTATCAGTATAGTCGAATAAAATGCTATACATATATATGGAAGGATAACTCAATAAAAAAAAAGAAATAGGTACATTTGATAAAATTTAACCATAATAAGAATGATTTTTTTGACCATAATAAGAATGATGGGATAATAAGAATAAGAAATAAGAATTTTTCATAGAAAACAATAATCACCTAAAGCAAACAAAACACAAAACCTTAAAAAAAGAAAAAAATATACGAATGAGTGTGGAATTAAAAACCTCTTCCTTTTTGAAGTCGGTGGAAAACTATGCACCGTCAGGGTGCATAGTTTAGGCCACAAACTTTATGTGAAATACGTAAAAATCTATACTTATAATAAAACTGTAACAGGTCCAATTCTGTACATTGAAGATATTTTGAAAATTTTTTTTGGAGGGCACTCTATTATCGATACTCAAGCCAAAACTGTAATTTTTTTCATTCATGTCTGTCTGTCTGTCTGTCTGTCTGTCTGTATCGTAAACGCGCATCACGCCGAAACTACATGATGGATTGAAATGAAACTCGGCATGATTGTAGGTCATCATAATACGAGGAAGGACATAGGATACTTTTTATCCCGGAATTCAGTAAGGTTCTCATGGGAGAGGGTATGAAAGTAAAATTCCTTTACCGCGCATCACGCCGAAACTGCTGAATGAGTTGGAATGAAACTCGGGACGATTTGAGTTCATACTACAAGGAAGGACATGGGATACTTTTTATCCCGGAATTTGGTAAGGTTCCCCTGGGAGAGAGGGTTAAAGAAAAATTCTTTAACCACGCATCACGTCGGAATTGAATGAATTCGAATGGAACTCGGGACGATTGGACATGGGATACATTTTATCCCGGAATTCAGTTTGGTTCAGTTTGAGTTTCAGTTTGAGAATTTTTTTTAAACCCGTATAGCCCAGGGGAACCAAACTGAATTGAACTGATAAACGCGAAAGTTTGTAAGTATGAATGGATAGATGGATGGATAGATTGATAGATGGATGGATGTTTGTTACTTTTTCACGCAAAAACTGCTGAACGGATCTGGATGAAATGGCACAGAGATAGATTATAAGCTGGAATAAGAAATAGGCTTTATTTTATCCCTAAAATTCCACGGGAAAGGGAATTACGCAAGTAAAATCGCGAGTACTCCAAATAGTAATCATGCGCAGACGAAGTCGCGGGCACCGATTAAAATGGGTAGACTAATTGAAATTGCAAACGCTTGTGCATGCTGGATGGAATGGAATGGATTGGCTCTAGATCCCAGAACCCAATTAATCAATTTTGCCCCCGGAGGTTTCCTAAAATAAATTGAACTAGCAGGCACACCCACATTCGAACAACTGTATTTAAAAACCTTTCAAAACCTTTACAAAGGGTGAAGTCCGGATAGACGCCCCAGGAGGAATCAGTACATGGTCCAGCTTTGAAAAGCAACTAGAGGTACAGTAGCGCCGACACTTATTTTTTTAAAATTACTAGCGACTACTTACTACTACCTTCCTCTTGAATCACTGTATCTATTAAAAAAAAACCGCATAGGGACACAGAGAAAGCGACTTTGTTTTATACTATGATGATCTCAAATCAAATACGAAAACACAATATTTATTCAAATCATTGGAATGTTTATTGACTTTATCTGCTGTTAGCGTTGACATGTCAATTACATACTGTGATACGCAAATCAACGTTTGTCGACCAACTTTATTTGCAAGCTTTTGCTCGCAGCTTCATTCGACCAATGTTTAGATACAAAAGTACCTCCATGAGTACTTTGAATTTACATAAATAAACATAACACTCGACACAGCATCCCTCAAGCTAAGCAGAGCTTGTGTTATGGGTAAAATTTGACTGATATACAATACATTACATAGTTAGATATTTTTTATTAAACATTGAAAACACAAAGAATCCCGTAAAATATTTGCAGTATCGTACAAACACTGGTCCCAAGGTGGGAATCAAACCCGCAACCTCCTGCAACGCAGGCAGCTATCGCCCGCTACGCGTCAAACTTTTTTATACATAAACCTTTAAAATTTAGATGAATAGTAAGTAATCTGCGTGCAATCTGAAAAGAGTTGAATCACTGAGATATTAAAAGTACGCGGAATATTATTTACTCAATTAGAGTCGTTTATTAGTTATTATCCTAACAGAAGCTGCAGTATCTTCTTATGAGCGAGGAAGAACACGCAGGAAAGTTGGTTATGTTATCAAATGCAAAAAACATGTGCAAGTCTTCGATTTATATAGATTCTAAAGTTTTTCAACTGGATTGAAGCTGGTAGGTAAGCTAATAAGCAATTAGTGGTAGGGTTTATGATGAGACCAGAAAGTATTTTAAATAAAAACTGGCTTAGTACGAGTCGGCCTCGCGCTTTTATCTAAAAAACTGATAAAAATCATGTCTGTATATAGAATATGGAAGCTCCTTTAAATATTTATTTTATTCTGCTTTAAGTATTTTGATTTATCGGCAACAGACGCTCATCATCTGTAAAAATTACAACTGTCTAAATATCACGGTTCATGATACATGATATGAGATACAGCCTGGTGTTTTGTCTTTTATGCCGCTTAAGGGTTAACCGCACTGCTCTGCACTACAGCAGCGGAGAGGCGCGACGCGACAAATATTATTTCTACTGTTACTACTACACTAAATACATTACTGAACAGCTGACTGTTACATAAATATCTCGAACAAAATACTGTGTACTTGTATTTGAAAAATAAGAAGTGTTAAATGTGGAATTTTGGGAGTCTAACCTATTTAAGCAGCTTACTGTACATATTCTTTAATTTGTGTTTCTTACAACAAATTCGTGGCATCTCGTATTAGTCATTTTCTTTGTTAGTAAAAACCATTCTTAGTTAATTTTTTATTCAAATTATTTAACATACTGTAAGAATTATCAACATCATAAAAGAAAGTAAAAATAAAATATTTATCTGTATTCCGTCTTACGAAATGTATTCCCAAAGTGTCGCTAAAGTCGAGCATCGTATTGACAATCTATTATTATATTTATATTTAGTTTGATCGATATTTCATAACCATCATCATCATATAATTGTCCACTGCTGGACATAGGCCTCCCCTAATGAGGGCCAGAGCGCCCTGTCTTGAGCTTGACGCATCCAGCATCTGCCAGTAGTCTTTCGCAGATCGTCATCCCACCTGGCCGTACCATCTTCGCAATTCGCTTGTTCAGGTCTGACCTTTTTGACGAAGTTACTTGGGTGGTTTTCCGTCTTCTTGTCATCAGCCCCAGAGTCTCATCCAAGAGTTTGGAATTCTTGCCAGTTCGCTGTTTTTTGCAGAACTTGCCCTAATCCCTCAATGTTTCGACCAGATTGTGTAGGCTCTCGTCAGCGTCATCAGTAGGTTCCAAGGTAACAAATCTGTCCCCGAGAAGCTGCTCGAACTTCTCGGTGCCCGCCATGATTTGGATTGGATTTGGTCGGAGTGTGGACTTCATCAGCCGGTTTCTTTCAAGCTTTAGTTGATATTCAGAGTGCCTCGGAGCAGTCGGTGATCAGATCCGGTGTTGAACCTGTTGATTACGGAGACATCTCTGAATATGTGCTTGCTATCCGTCATGATGAAGTCTATCTCATTTTTTGACACAGTGTCGGGGCTTTGCCATCTCCACTTCCTTTGACGCTGTTTCTTAAAGAAGGAGTTCATTACGAACCGATCGATATTTATGATGTCATTAATATCGATCAAACTAAAAACTTGTTAGGTTAGGTATGCTAAGAAATACTAACCTTTCTCCAAGGGGACCACATCAGGATTCTTGTCGTCTGGCTGCGAGGGGGAGCGGTTTCCGTTTGAATTGTACACCTTCATGATTTGCACGGGCGCTGAAACATGCACAGCTTTTAACTTAAATCCTATCTATACCTACACGTTCTATCGCGATTCGCGGTTCACAAACGTGAAATAGCACTTTTGGACTATTACTTAATTGACTTAATAATTGAATTTTAGTCGGCTAGCAGAAAAAGGCTACGTTTTTTTTTTCATTTTGACTATGATACCGAAAGTTAATTCCGGCAGGATTGCTGTAGGTATTCAATTTTTGACAGGAAATACTCTAGGAGTTTCAGTAGTTTAGGCATGAAAGCTTAACAGACCGACAGACAGAGTTACTTTCACATTTATAATATTAAATAGTATGGATAAAGAAGGAATTTTCATCCGTTGCCCAAGCTAATAGATAGTGCGTTATTAGAGTCTTATTATAAAAATCAGTCTGAGAGTAGTAATCGTGGTAACCAGCATTTATAAAGGAGAAATATAGGTACTAAAAGTAAACCTACAGATAAAATGGACTAATCTTCTTGAATTAAAAACCATGAAGATACCACAAAAGTTAAAAACTGCGGCGTAGTCTCCTCACCCGCCTTCTGACACGATAATAAAGTATAAAAGCTTATTGAGAAAATTACGTAGGTTATTGGTACAATTTTTGTTATAAAATAAATTACGATCTAGGTATTATAATTAATCATTTATTTCAGGCATCATTAGTCAAATACAGGATGTAAAATACCTACTTAAAACTGGCCCATATAAAATATATACTTAATATAGAGGTATACCTATTTACAAGCACGTAGGTACTGTCGGCAACGTGTGACGCGCAATTTATTAATGAAAACAAGGTATTTATCTATACTAGGCTATATTTTGTGACGGAGAGACAAATCTATATAGGTGTATGCATAAACCTAACCTATTTATTTGTAAAGGTTCTAAACAATACATTCTTTTCAATAGGGATTATTTTCCAGAGAGTGCTGGTCGAAAATGTGGTGTTCCCGTTACATGGAGCTCGTAAATCAGTCTTTAGGTGCAGTAGCGGTCTAAGACGCTTGTTTCCTACATTCTAGTCACGCGGCAAAATCAGACTTTGCTCTATAGCACACTTTACTTCGAAGGCTATTTCGATTTACGACTGGCGGTGCCTTTTTATTGTTTTTAAACTTGAAACTTTAGCTTACGTCCGGAATAGGCTTGGCTAATAATACAAAAGTTAGATCAGCTCCTTTCCCGTTCAATAACGTAATCTCTCGGATAAAATCTAATAATACCTAATTATAAACAGGTAAGCCAATACGTACCTAACAAAGTTGAAAGTTCAAGTTAAATGTTATTTTCTCAGAATAGCTTCTTGACAAAATTGACACCAGCGAGTATTCCGAGACTTTTTAACTTTGGCTTTATGATCTTAATTTCTTTTATGATCGAAAAACTTTTCAGCTTTCAGTGAGTCCTCGGAGGCTGATCAATGGAAAATTACGTTACGACTCATCGATGGGTTTAACTTTCGCGAAATTAGAATAAGTTAATAGTTAAGTCTCAATATGAGAGTTGAATTTATAGAGGTGAGACGAGTTATTTAATAAATAAATAATGCTGGATAATCCACACAGCATCATCTAGCCCAAGATAAGCAGAGCTTGTGTTGTGTGTATTAGATGACTTAGTACAATACACAAAATACATAGAAAGATATTCTTATTATAACTAGAAAATACCCAGAACTCCTAATAAGTTGTGACTTCTGGGCCTGGATCTTCTATCAACTAAGATAATTCAGATTTTTCGAGTTTCTGTCGAGATCTTTATGCATAGACCCTGGGCACAAAATACATAAAACTCTGCTATCCTACTAATATTATAAAGGTGAATGTTTGGGTCGTAGTTTGATCAATCTTGACCGAAGACAACGCCAAAACTATATATTGCGTCAAAAAGATTAACAAAGAAAATTACAAGCAAGGAATAGAAAAATTACAACTACATAGTATTTACAATTGAAACCATTGAGCTAACTGCTAACACAATAAGATTGAAACTTGGAACAACATGAAGGCGGCCATATTTTGAAAGACATTATTTTGTAAGACGTGCGAAATCATGGGCAGAATCCAGTTGTTATATGAAACGCTTACCAGCGTATTGTATAGGGCGATCGTTGACGTTCCTCATCAGTACGATACGGGTTAACCTCCACACTGCTATCATCAGCAGGACGGCGCCCGAGAGCCCGGCTAGGACCTTCGTGGTCCAGTTCAGGTTCAGGTTTATATAATTTGTTTCTGCGGGAAAAGAAAAATAGAACTGGTTATAAATGTGCGAGTCGACTCGAACACAGAGGGTAGGTATAAATGTACTGTATAATAAATGATTTATATAGTTTAAAGTTGTCCAACCAGGTGGTAACATTACATTGGTATTGTTTCATATTCAATTTGTATCAATATATATTTATGTTTGTATTTCCATTATTAATTTTGTAAGCCCGACCGGCTTACAAAATTAATAATGGAAAAAAGTTAATAATTTAATTCAGTTGCCTAATTTCAACGACCCAAATTAGGCCGCGGCTAAAATTAGGCTACTTGCCTGGGGAGAATAAAAAAAATCAAAACATATTTTTAATTACTCATACTCGGAAAGTAGGTCTAAAAATACCTGAAGAGCGGGTTGAAAGTGATACTTTTCCGCCCTAGGGAGAATCGTTTTCAACTGACAGCTATAAAGTTACTATTGAACCATGATAATGGCAGAATAAATGCAGAAGCTAAAAAAAAAAAATTACCTTAGCGACAATTAACTGAATTCAAAAAATACGAAAGACAAGGCAGTATGGCTTTATGGCTTTCGCCTATCCTAGATGGATTAATAAATAAAAAAAAATTGCGGCAATTTGATTAATTTGTTTTCTCATGTTTTTATTTATATTTCCTTGTATTCCTAATGAAAAGCACAGTGTTTAGGGACTAAATAAGTTACTTCACCCGAGGGGTGAAGTAACTTATTTAGTCCCTCGAACTATTGGCGTTACTTTCAACCCTTGGGTAACAATGTACTATTATGACACCTAAGACAATGTAGGAACATAGTTTGCTTATCACTACATAGTATAAAACAAAGTCGCTTTTTCTGTCCCTATTTCCCTTTGACTGCTTAAATCTTTAAAAATACGCGACGGATTTTGATGTTGTTTTTTTTAATAGATAGTGTGATTCAAGAGGAAAGTTTATACGTATAATAAAACCGTGCAAAGCCGGGGTAGGTTGCTAGTAGCTTATGAATAAATAAATAAAATTTTAAAAGTATATGCTCGTGGCTTCGCACGCGTTGTTACTTAGGAAACGTTTCAAGACAATCTATATCCCATAGAAACATATTTATAGGATAAAAGTAGCCTTTGTGTTATTCCAGAACTAAAACTACAATTTATTTAAGATTTAAAATCGATCCCTTCAGTAGTTTGTATGAAAGAGAAACAAACATAAAACATCCAAAAAAACTTTCCCGTTTTTATAGAATCTTTCCCGTGTATAAAATAAGGATTAGAATATTATAAACCTACCTACTTGAAACCAAAAGGTAGGTACTTAGGTAGGTATATAATGAGGGCCAAGATACACAGCCATCAACTTGCTTACTCCCATGAAACTTTATTAGAGTGAAACCACCAGGAAAAGCTAGCTAGTGAATAATTAAACGGAAAAGTTTTGCTTTTGTGAAATTCAAAAGCGTCTTTCATGTATTAATTAAAGAGTTCTCGGGGAGCTTATCTGCTCTCCACTTAAGTGAGGGAGCTGTGTTAACGCACCTAAGTTCAGACTTCGTCAAAGAAAACAAACAGTCTTTTTGATCTACAGAATCTTTGAAAACTCACATAATTAAGGCTGCAAAACGAGGCGGCGGTTTTACGTATCGTCTAGTACCTAGCTATAATACAAGCGTCTTCGAAGACAAACTGGCGAAAAATAAGAAGCACCTTTGTATATTTACGTGTATAATAAATTGAGAATGTTCTTGATTAACAATGTTTTTCGATGTTTAGAATTAATTAATGAACACTTTATTGTTCTAAAAAGTACCTAATAAAAAAGTAACAATTAAAAATCTTATATCATAACAAAAAACAAACGGGTTTTGTACTAGACACCTTTTGAGCTAGACTACTGAACGGATCGGGTTGAAATTTTGAAGACGTAGTTATAGCTCTAGAAAAACACATAGGTACTTTTCATTCCATAAATCAGTTCCCATGGGATAGAAATAACCTTGAAATGTTTCCATCGAAACAACGCGTGCGAAGCCGTAGAAACTAAAAATTGGTCACTTGAGATGTGTTAAAATGTGAGATGAGTATTCGAGGTTTATAGGTTTCAAGAAACTCACCTGTATGCAACGCCAACTTGGAGAGCGTATGCACTCTGAGCGTGGTGATCTCAATGCGGCCTCGCTCGTCTAAGGCGTAGAAGACTACCTTCAGGGTCTTCCCGGAGCCGAGCCCTCGCAGCTTCCACACAGGCTTGGGGGTCGACACGTTCAGGATGAGGACACCTGCCTCCCAGACTTCTACGCAGTAGCTGGTGTGCATACTACTGGCATATCCTGGTAACAGAATACCTATTTGAGTCTTAAATAATATCCGAGTTAATATTTAAGATTTTAAGATTTTTGTATCATTTACGTATTAACGTAATTTTTTGGTAACAAATACATTTTATATTTAAATAATATCAAAAAAACGAACTTGACGGGACTTAAACATGAAAATTAGTTACAAAAAATACCTCTTTATTGTTCTATCGGTAACTAGCGATCTGTCCAAGTTTCGCGAGGGTGTACCAAAAGGGTGTAGGAAATTATTAATTTTATAACACCTTGCATTTCGACCGAAGAATATGAGAATATTCTACGAGGCAATAATCAAAACCCGACATTCAATATTCAAAAACATGTTTTAGTTAACAATGCTTTCGCATTTACAATGTTAGTAAGATAAGTACAATTAGTTAAGTATACGTTTATTCAGTGTGTATTTTACGATCGTTTGTTTAAATTATGCGGTGTAGAAAGTATATCTGAATATCGTTGTGCGTATAAATACGGCCTCGTAAGATTCCTTACGAGACCCTCGGTTATGGTTTCAGTTTTATCAAAACAACGCCAAACAGATGTTATGTTATGCTTTATGTTAAGCTAACATAAAGTATAACATAATATTCATTAGCCCGCTTATCATCATCATCATCATCATCATCAGCCTACATTAGTCTTCCTCACTCCTCTGCGCAATTGGATGGGTTTAGACTGCTGGTCCTGTACTTGGACACTCATAGTGGCGGCATCGTAGAGACATCTCAGCACCTCGATATAACGATAGTCTACTTGGCATCGCTGTAAGGATTCCAGAACAGCCCAGGTTTCGACAGAGTCAAAGGCTTTCTCATAGTCCACAAAAGCGAGACACAGGGGCAGGCACGCCTTAGGAGTTCTCCCACTGTGAAGGGCGGTATTAAAGAGGCTCTGTAGCTCCTGTATAACGGGGGCTCCTCCTGCCTTCAGAAGCTCTGAAGTAATACCGTTCACCCGGGGCTTTTCCATTTTTAAGCTGCCTCAGAGCTTACACGATTTCACCTTGGCTGAAATCTGGCAGTTCGTCGGCATAGTGGCGTATCAGGGTGGCTCTAGAATAATGGTCATCTCTTTGGGAATGAGGGGCATGTGCAGTGTGCAAACGGCCATAGAAATCTTCTATCTCGGCTGAGATCTCTGGCTTCGACAAAACGATCCTCCCGTCGTGCGTTTTAAGTTTCGTCAGGTGGCTCCTGCCAAGCTGCTGAGTGAATACTTTGGACCCTCGGTTTCGCTCTATCGCCTCTTCAATGAGGCGTGTGTTGGAGCTCCGAAGGTCACGCCGTACCATCTTCGCGATTCGCTTGTTCAGGTTTGACCTCTATAACGAAGACATTTGGGTGGTTTCCCGTCTTTTTGTCATCAGATCCAGAGTCTCATCCGAGAGTTTGGACTTCCTGCCAGTACCTCGCTTGCTGCAGAACTTAATGCCCTCGTCCCTCAACGTTTCGACCAGATTGTGTAGGGTCTCGTCAGCGTCATCAGTGGGTTCCAAGGCAGCGAATCTATCTCCGAGAAGCTGCTGAAACTGCTCGGTGCCCGCTATGATTTGGATTGGATTAGGTCGGAGCGTGGACTTCATCAGACGGTTTCTTTCAATCTTGAAGTTGATATTCAGAGTGCCTCGGAGCATACGGTGATCAGATCCGGTATTGAACCTGTTGATCACTGAGTCATCTCTAAATATGTCCTTGCTATCCGTCATGATAAAGTCGATCTCATTTTTTGTCACAGTGTCGGGGCTTTGCCATGTCCACTTCCGCTGGGGCTGTTACTTAAAGAAGGAGTTTATTAAGAACAGCCCCTCTTTCTCAAGGAAGTTGACAAGCATTTACCCCTGTGATTCCTAACTCCATAACCATGTGGGCCTATTCGGGATTCGTTGCCAGTCTGGATTCCCACCTTGCCGTTAAAGTCCCCCATTACAACGTTGAAGTGAGCCTTAGTGGTGTTGTGTAAGGCTTTGGATATGTCTTCGTACATATCCTCCACTTCATCATCCGGGTGTGCCGAGGTCGGTGCGTAGACCTGAATTACCTTCATGCTATACCGCATGGATAGCCGAAGGATCAGGTACGCTACTCTGGTCGACACACTGGAGATTTCTTGAACGTTGCTGGAGAGGGCCTTATTGACGAGGAAACCTACGCCACCCTGGGATGTTTTATCACCCTCGCGAAAGTAGAGAAGATGGCCCGAGTCTAGGGTTACGGTGTTCTCCCCCTCTCTACGGACTTCACACAACCCTAGAACATGCCATTTAATGTTCTCTAACTCCACTTCCAACTGCGCTAGATTATTGTCAAGCCTCAGAGTGCGTCCGTTGTACGTTGCCAGGGTCAGTTTAAATATTGTGTGGTAGCCTGCAGGCCGGTGATTCTTAGCACCCCCTGCCCCGCCGTTACCATGGCCGCTACCATAGCCAGGAATAGCGAGGCGGCCGAGTACTGGGCGCCATTTTTTGGCTTGTCTATTCTTTTGCGGATTACCCCCAATCCCGCCCCATCCCCAGCCCATAATCCCCACGCTGGGCATGCGGGTTAGGGTGGAGCGAGATTTTTATTTTTACATTTGCACTTCTGAATACCTCTCAAAAGTTGCATCTTGTTGCACAGGCAAGGAAAAAAAATAAAATAAAAATATTGCAACCCTTCTTCAGCCCTCTACTGCCCTTTGAATATTTCAAAATTATGAAAAAATGGGACTGATTAACAAAAATCGTAACTAAACATTTAACTGTTTTTTTATGTTGAATATCATATTTTTGCATGTCTAAATATAAAATGAGTGGTAAATAATAATTCCTATATCACTAGAAGCTTGTCGTGAAATCAAATTATACATATCAGAAAATGCCGATTATAAACAAAATTCAATGATTGGTATCAGTCGGTACGTAGCTTTGCAAATTGAACTGTTGACCGTAGACTCATTCGAGTTACCTATTTTTTAAATAACCTTCGCCTTATAAATTTATTTTAGTTGTTTTTTTCAGTAATCAATAAGATAACCTATTAATTTCGTGGCCTAATGTGCTAAAGACAAAATATTGTCGAAAATAAGAACTCGAAGTGAAATAAACTCTTTTATTTATGGATATCCTTGTTTCTGTAGGAAATTAATACTACTAACGACGGCTGATGGATTAAAACAAGTGTTGTTCATCAAAAAAACAGTGAAATGTCAGAAAAATGGTCAACAAGCCGCCATGCGAGTTTCGCAGGAATCATGAAAAAAATGCTCACTCGCGATGGTTGACATCAGCTGATAGCTATATTAAGACACCCAAGCCTTATTTGAACCTTATAAAACTAAGAGCTTCCGACCTAATAAATCATATTAAATACTATATTGAAAGCTTATGCTCCTACTTGGTATCATATACGAAACTTTGCTTGAATTAACTATTCATTCAAGCAAAGTTCGGTGAATGTTCTTTGATGGATTGCAGAATTAAAATGTTTTGAGTTCTGATGTACAGAAAATTGGTGACCGAGTTATTCAGAGAAACCCCTTTTTTTGCACATCCAAAAAATCTGTTAGAGGCTATGCTTTACGATCAATAAATCAATGTAATATCAGAGAACTGGGTTTGAGGATTTCGGATTTTCCTTGTCACAATCAAGGTGGTGAAAATGGTAACTGAGGCACTGATGACTGTTTTTGGTAAGAAAGCCAGAGATGGATGCATTCGCGGTAAAATATAATCGCGTGCTATCGTTCGATACTGAAAAAAAATAGAAGCTAAAAAGTCAACCTAAATACTCACAATTTTATAATTTTTGATTAATTTTTTGATTGTTTGAAGCAGTGTTTTTTTAAATAAAACTTTTGCCATTATAAAATTGATGTCTTATTTACACTATGCCACTAAAATAAATTGTTATTTATTGTTAGTTTCTGTAGAAGACAGGTTTTAAAAAGTTACGTAAATGAAAAAAACTACAAATTTCAAACAACGGTAGAGGGCCAAAAAATATATTTAAAAAATAAAATAAAATTATACTTATTATTTTCTTTCCATTTTGCAACTTTTGGCAGGTATTCGAAATCGATTATGTAACTTTATTTTTTTTCCATACATTGACGCTCCACCCTAATGCGGGTTGGGGATCGCAGTTTGGTGAAGGAGTTGTTCTGCGGGGGCGCTGCTGCTCACCCCCGGTGTGTCCCTTAGTCGCCTCTTACGACAACCACGAGAGGAGTTGGGGTGGTGCAATCTAAGCCGGCACCACACGACATGTGGACAGGACACGACGACCACACGGCCCGCTTATGCAGGAATCGTTATATGATAGATTGGCCAATTAATGTTATTAACTATTGCAGAAAAGGTGGTCAAGCATACAACATTAATTGGATTAATGATTGATGAAGCTTGCTCAAATTATGTTTGCTCTGCCGAGTCGAGTGAACAGACATTCGGTAAGGTAAACATCATTTCATATACAGTTTGGAGCATTTTTAATCAGGAAATTGATGAACAAAAATAATACGAAATAAAATAAAACGTCCAAAGCTAAGTTACCGTTTGCAATCCGGTACCATAGCAGCTTAGAATTTAGGTTATTTAAGAGAGCCGGGAAGAGATCACTTCTAAGGATTTGCGGATTTCTTTTTGATGTTCTATCAATGCTGGTTGATTGGTGAATAATAAAATATTTTATATATTTGGGAAACAAAAAGCTTTATTTAAGTAACAATAGGTCCGTGCGCTAGAACTAACACCAATACGTAGTTTCTATTGTATTATTTATTCTGCTTGAGATCTAACATACCATCAAAATACTGTACCTAGGTCACATTTGAGCTCTACAGAGTCGTTAGTGATGTTGACAGTGGAGCAGTTGTAGGGGCGGTGGAGGGCGAAGCGACAGGGCTCCGCTTGCTGGCCCGCTGCGTTCGAGGCTCGGCAGCTGACGGTTCCGTAGTCTGCCTCGGAGCGAGGCGAGAAGGAGATAGAGCTCCCGTCTCCGATACTGGTGTCCGCCTAATCAAAACAAATTTTTCTATTGTTACTTTATTAATAAAGAAAATTACAATCAAGTAATAGAAAAAATAGAACTAGTATTGAATGAATTATTGAACTAACTGCAGACGGTTGCAAACTGTCTAAAGGTAGCTCAATTGTTTCAATAGTTAATATAAATTTTAATTTATTTCTATTCCTTTAAATTTGATCAAAAAGAATGCTTAGGTATAAAAAAGATTTTTTAGTTCAAAAGTAACATTAAAATTTCCAATATTCCAATCCCTAGCAATGAAAGCTTGTCTTGTCTAAACCTGAAATATTCCAACTCACCGGATCTAATTCCATTATTCCGTTTGAATTATTTAGGTACCAAAAGTAGTTCTTAGGGCGGGGAAATGCATCGACTTGACATGTCATATTAGCTCGCTCGTCGATTGCCACCCCCACTAGTGTCGTCATCGTCGACTTACAAACCGGCTTATCTGTCAGAAATAAGACGAAGAAATGAAATGAAAATGTTGATTGAAAAAGATGTAAATAATATCTGTCAATAAATAATATACATATAATTATGTTCTGGGTGTTTTCCATGTGTAATAAAAATATGTATCAAGTAAATAATTAATCTAGTAAATTCTTGGGGCTGAAGATTAGGAAGAGAATACAAATAAAAATCACTATATTCTGCCCGTTTTACAGGGGCCTACCCATCAAAAGGTATAAAAGGGGTATTTTATGTAAAAATAGTGCGTAAGCCTATAATGGGCATTATTTTTTAAGTAAATATAATCACTTATTCCCATCCTCCAAGAATATCCGCGAGGGCTGATGAAGCTCAAATGTAGATGTCTCTTAACAGAACCCACGCATTTTCTCCCCTTGGAGTCGAGACCCTTAGTTTGTGGAGTACCGAGGCTATCCAGTTTTTTTTTATTTTTCTGATCTTTTTCTATGGATCAATTGAGCTACCCCTAGAATGTTTGCAACCATCTGCAGTTAGCTCAATTGTTTTCAAATTTACCAGTTTTCATTTGTTTCCTCGATTTTTAATTTTTGTTGTTATTAAAGTATTATCACTTAATTATATTTTAAAGGATTGAATGACTCTGTCCGATGAAGGTTGAGAAGGCATGAACGAACATCGTAAAAAAATATGGTGTACAAATCACACAGTAACTGTTTTTCACCTGTTTAAACGTTGTTAGCCTAAGCCTACGGTTATTGCACAAAATATAACGACTTCCGGTTTATATAAGTTCTGGGAAGACTTATACAAAAAATATTTAGGAAGAACCTGCAAAAGAAAAGTGTTTCCAAAAAGAACCTTTGATCTGTCTATAGCAAATACGTCGTTACCGCGTTCCGTAGGTTGTTATCGTAAAATCTATTGTTACGGCAAAGTACATGCAAGCTTCCAAAGGTTTCTATTATTAATTGGGTACATAGCATTAAATGTACGAATAGGGTTGTCTAAATACTCGGAACTATACCCATGTAATAATAACATTCCAAAGGTCGGTACACTCCAGAACCGCTGCTAAAACATCAGTTTATCGACGTGGAAATAGTATAGGTATCTACATTCTAGCGTTCGTTAAAATTGAGATAAAAATAATGCTTAGGTTGAACCTGTGGAATACTTAATACAGATAGAAAAGCCTAGTCTAAATTAAGATCATGGCTGTTGAATTATTAAAAAACCTATTTTAGCGCGATGAAACAACGCCCGTTTGTGAGGTTGGTTAAAGTTCTTAACCTAAGATGTATAAAGTCGGATGTCCATTTTGGTTCTTTCCAGGAGAGCCGAAATAAAAATTAGAAAGAAAGCGACTAATAATTTTAACACCTTTAGATATATCACTTTGATTGTTGTTTTAATATGTGACAGAGGAAAAAAAAAAAACATCCTTTTCATAGAAATAATGTTACTCAATTAAAGATAATAAAAAAACAATTTTCCTGACAATATAACATTATGTTTTTAATCTTGTTCAAGTCAGATTAATAAATTTTTTGAAAAAAAAACTAGCTTTGCCTGCAACTAGAGCTAGCTAGATTAAACAAGGTTTAATGTATATTTCAAAGGGTACACGGTTTTACAACAAAACTCCAAGTGAGTGGCAAAAACTATTAGTAAATAACTTCAAATAAATTGTTAAAAATATTCTCCTTACTATGAAGTTTCTGATTATTTGGAAGATAAAAAGCTTGGGAAGAGTTTTAGAGAAAACTACATAACAATCTAAAAAGATAATTACCCAGTGGGAAGTTGAGTCAAAAAGATTGAAGTGAACAAAAATCGAAGTGAGCACTTCATTTCCTAGTTTTAATTATGAACATATAATTTATGACTTGTCCAAGAGTCCTGTAAGGTGTAAAGGAATTAGAGCACTTTGAGTTTGACTTCTTCAAACAATAGTACTCACAGATAACTTCGAGCTGGAACGGTTGGGACCTGCCATCGCCCTCCACATTCGATGCGGTGCACGAGTAGTTCCCCGCATTCTCTCTCGAAACTTCCCGAATAGCCAAGTGTCCTAGGGCAGCCAGTACCCCCGCTCTCTGGTTGTATGAAATAGCTTGACCCTAAAAACGGAAATAACAATAATGTCAAAAAACTACAAATAAACATGGCAGTTAAAATTAGGATGATATGCGTTGCTATTGCGATAACAAACTACAATATACAGGGTGTAAAAAGACGAGTACCGCAAACGAAGGGGAGGGCGGAGCAGTCCTAAACTTAAACAAAAAAAAAATCCTAGGGCCGAAAAAAATTTGGCTGAAGATAAAATATTTCAAGAAATAAATTATTTTGTTAAAAAGCAATGGACACTGTACACGTAAGTTAACAACGTCGACGCTCGCTTGCGCGTTAGTCAGCTGAAGTCATTCACTTTGCCGTGCCAATTAGAGTAAGTATATTATGTTTTAGTAGTGTTGTACTATGAAAATAATGAAGATGAAGAAAGATAATTTTATTTTTGCGTTTTTTTGTCGAAAAATATGTTCAGAAGCATTATGTCTGTCAGTCTGATTGCTATCCTTTATTTTTCAATATTATTCTTTTTAAACCTTGTTTATAGAATATTATAATTGTATACCTGAAACTACAAAAACCTTTTTAACATTACTTTTGAAGAATAGCAGTCATCTAGTACCCACAACACAAGCTCTGCTTAGTTTTTCTAGAGAAGTGGATTGTCCAGCATTAAGAAAAACCACGTTTTATTCCGCTATGTATAACCAGAACAGACAGTATCTAGTATCTCTACGATTTGTCCACCGTAGCGCTACGAAACGTTAAAAAAGCTATTGCAGTTGGTAAAACGGCTTATAACTTTGCAAGAAAACTGTTTGTCGTATGATAATTTCCAGCAAGAAGTTTTCATCTCGGTTGCAAAATCTTTCCTCGCCTAACTTTCTAGCAAAAGTGGCTACTTCATGGCGAAACTTTAAAATATCGGAGCTCCTGCGACTTCATTCGAGACTCTTTCTAGTTTGCCAACAAGCACGATTGAGTTTATAATCCTGGCGTGCGAGCATGTTGCCTGAAAAGAAAACGAAACTCCAAAACAGAAGACCTAAGTTGGATCATTAGTTCTAACTAGCAAATGGGAAAAGATTCCTAAGTTTCATTTCTAGGTACCGTACCTAGATAGGAAAAAGCTGAACCCAAACAAAAACTTTTTTTTGTCCGTCTGTCAGTCTATCAAAAACCCTTTTTCTCAGAAACGCTTAGAGCTGTGAAAATCAAACTTCTGAGCCAACGCAATCAAAAGATACTGCTTTTTATTTTATGCTGCACGCTAAAGAAAAAAACAAAAAACTCAGATTTTTATTAAAGTAATATAGGGTCACTAACTACTTTAAAGTAAAACAGGGTAGGGCTACTATTTGAAAGTAGTATAGGGTTAATCATTACGTTAAAGGAGTACAGGGTTATTCAATACGTGAAAGAAACACAGGGTTACTCACAACGTTAAAGTAATACATGGTTACTAACTACGTTAAATACAAGGGTTACGCTACGTTAAAGTAATAAAGGGTTACTCACTACGTTAAAGCAATACAGGTAACTCACTACGTTAAAGTAATAAAGGTAGCTCACTACGTTGAAGTAATACAAGGCTTACGCTACGTTAAAGTAATACAGGTAACTCACTACGTTAAAGTAATACAAGGGTTACGCTACTTTAAAGTAATACAGGTAACTCACTACGTTAACCCATATATGCCCAAGGGGTCGAAAACTACCCGAAAAAAGGTACTTTTTAATTAATTTTTTTTTGTACCAGAAATATACTAAACGTATCAAAAATACCATAAAAAGTATGTTTACATATCAGGTGACTAGGAACTTATTATTGTCAAGGCAAAAAATAAAAAGAAAACGTTTGAGGGCAGTGGAAAGTTGTAATTGTTTTGAATCTGGACATTTGTTGGATCGCGCGTGGAAAATGTAAGTATTTTAGTATTTTCACTTGTTAATTTAACAGTTCAGTAGGTAAATATGAAAAATTGATGTGTCTATTATGCTGTGGCATACAAATTTTTTTGAAAATAGTGTTTGGATGTTGAAAATTTTAATATAATCGACGTATTATGTGGAGCCACCAGGGTCTGGGGCTATATCTGATGGTGATTCAGAAGGGGAGGAGCCGAATAATTTCGAATGAATAGTCATCAACTACTGGTTCTAGCTGAATTGTTCATCAACCAACGTCAAATTGAGAAAGTGCTGTTGAGGTTGTCTCTAGAGATCTAGAATCTGAGCTCAATTTGGCGACCAGCTAAGAAGTCAGGTTGGTCGACGTCCACTCAAATGGATGAAGCGAGATATACCGAGGTACGAGGAGTGGTTTCAACTATCTCCAGGGTCTGTTCTTAGACTTTCAGAACAAAGTGATCCTCACGAATTCTTCAAAAAGAAGTGTATGTTCCTATCTAGAAAAAAGGTATTTATGGCTGGTAGATTTTGCTATAAGAAATGCTTGCAAAATCTTTGGGAGGAGGATCTACCGTACTTTAGATTTTCGTCAATCTATTGCAAAGTCTCTTCTACAGAAATATGGAGCAGCTAAAACACCGACTTGGCCACCAAAAACAAAAATAAACTCTTTTTTCTTGATAGAATAAACGAAACAAGTTACAAGAAGTGTTCTATTTACGGTACGAAGATACTAAGCAGACTACTGGTTAGTCTAAAAGGCTATTTACAAGAACAAATCTGTGAAAATTGAGGAAAACATATGACTTGAACCTTCTCGATATTTTTTTGTGGCTTTTTATGAGAATAATATTTCACCATGTGATAATTAAGAAAATGGTCGTTTTTCATTCACTCTAACAATATATAAATAATCAGACCTGATATGCCCACGGGGTCGTTAACGACCCACTGAAAATAATACACTTTCAGTTAGTCAAAACTGAAATAACTCGATTTCCATTTTAAAACTTGTTATTACAGTTAACATATCCAAAAATTACCAAAATTGGAGACACAAAATAGTTGTAATAATTGGAGACTAGGCATATATGGATTAAAGTAATACAAGGGTTACGCTACTTTAAAGTAATACAGGTAACTCACTACGTTATAGTAATACAAGGGTTACGCTACTTTAAAATAATACAGGTAACTCACATTGTGCTCCCAAACTATCTTGTAAGCGGGCGGGTACGCTTTTACGTCACACGTAAAGTAAACGTTATCGCCTTCTTCGATTTCGCGAGGGTTCAGCAGTTGTGAGCCCAGTTTCAGGACCACGATCGGAACATCTGCAGGGAAAAAGGTTGTTACAAACTCGGCAAAAGTTGGTGGCCCTTGCGACATAATACATATAAAAACATAAGTATTCCTTCAAAACCAAAACAAAGATTAGTTACAGGTCTTGGAAGAAACTTTGATTTGATTGTATTCTTTGTAACTTTCATCATACACCTCATTATTGACTATTGACTTACTGTATTAATAAGGGATGCAGTCAAAAAGCCACAAAAGTAATCTAACATTCTGAACATTCCATGCAGCCTACATGCCAAGCCGTTTTTACGAACCCAAGTAGCGAGCTAAAACGTTCAGTAGCGGATATCAATTCAATTTAACAAGATCAGTGTTATAGTGGCACTTTTTATCAGTGAAAGTAACAATAGACAATACGGGACCCTTATTCCACTAAATATACGCTTCACAACGACAACGGTCGTCTCTGAATGACTAATTATGGTAATTTACCTTTAACGAATGCATAAAGAAAGAAAAACAGATGAAGATCGCGTGTCAAAATTGTCAAATTCACTCAAGTAACCTCTCCGTGCAAATGGCACCGCAGGCACTATCTAGAATTTCATTTATCTATGGATGTTTCTACGACGATACCATTGTTATAGCAAAGCGATTGGTTACAAGATTCGGGTAGCGGTAGCGGCGTTAGAATCGACACTTCCAACTCAGGTTGAGTTGGAACTTGGAAGTGTCGATTCTAACGCCGCTGTAGTGCCCTGAATGTAGTAAGTGTCGAACTAAGAGAACCTGAACGGCAGCAGCTTTAAGGAGTACCTACCTTATTTAACTCAAACCGTAACTATGGCACCCTTCATCTCTCTCTCCTCTTGTATAGTAACAATAAAATAACATTTATTTCTGTAACCAGTTTGCAATCATTTACCACATTGTGGAGGACCCGATTTAAGTATACAACTTGTGTTAGAGGGTCCTCTTGTATAGGCATGAGTAAGTAAGTACCTAAGTAAATCATTTATTTGTCACAAAACACACATACATTATTGGTTACTGGTAGAGAAAAGGCATAATTAAAACATAGCTTAAATTAGGTGGCTATAAAGAAACGGATAACACATGTACATGCCTACATTAAAAAAGCATTATGAGCAGTGTAAGTGGGAAGATCACTCACAGTGTAGATTGAGTAATAGGCTAGAGTTGATGGTCGCATGCTTGAGCACTGCGTGCGAAGCGCGACATGTGAGCGTTTGCCCGTTGTTCATCATGAGCGGCGTCCACCTGATCACTGATAACGTTTCGTTCTGGCTCTCCGTGTCCTGTGTTATTAAATATTTAGTAAAAAAATGTTCCGTGTTGTTTAGGTGTGCACGAATGGCATCAAAACAGTACGTACTTGATTCACAAATCAATATATATATGTATACGTATCTATGTAATTATAGTGCTTAAGTTCATACTCAGAATTACCCTGAGACTTTATTCATTCTCAGTTTTAAGAAATTAAAAGATTTTCCAAAAATTTCGTCTAGGGCGCGGGACTTGAATTTCTGAAGTGTTTGGAAATAAAGAACTTTTAGTTTGACTTGAACCTGCGATCGTACTGACAAAGGTTCAACTCCCTCCGAGGTCCAGAATTTTTGGGACATTATTTAATTTCTTAAAAACTTAAATCCACAAAAAACTAGAACAGAAGTTACTGTTCGTGGATGTAGGAGAGTATTAAAAATCTGTATAGCAATGTAAGTGGTGCTTTCCCATAACAAAATTGACACAAAAGAAGCCAACGTTTTATCAAATATTGGTAAATTGACATAGCTACCTATATGCGTGTAGTACTGGATTATACAAAAGCTAGGAAAATAACCAACTCCGTTATACGTAAAAGAAAGTGCCTACAAAAAAGGAAAAATATTACATTTATATCCAGTTAAGTGGGCAGGACATATCTCGCGAAGAACAGTTGGGGTAAACGGGTTCTTGACTCGGTAAAAGTAGTGTTTGGACTCCCTTCGGCTAGGCGGGATGACGGTCTGCGAAAGACTGCAGGCAGATGCTGGATATGGCAACTGAAGACAGGGCGCTATGGCGCTCATTAGGGGAGGCCTATGTCCAACTAATATAGTTTGATGATGATGATATAAAGTTAACCTTTTGTATGGCATTGAGTTTTTCGTTATCCAGCCACCAGGTGATGCGGGCGGCCGGTCGCGCCCCAGCCGTCCTGCACGACAATTCAGCGGTGTGCTGGACCGACAGCGGCTGCTCGCTCGTCAATATCTCCACGGAAAGCGGCCGCACTGTAACAAAAACCCTGTTTATACTAGGATCTAGAAACCAATAATTTTTTGTAGACAAGGCTGAACAAAAATAAATTGCTGTTAATGTTTTTTACTAAAACTAACTAACTTAAAATTTCACGCATTATTGAGGATACCTCAAACTGGTCAGATCTTGCTCAAATATATAGGGGATCACCCAAAAAAGTAGTGAAATACCTAGAAACAAGTAGTGAAATAACATAAAATAATAAAAACTATCAAAAAACGCGTCTCGAACAAAAAAAAATCAAATTCATTTTATATCGATTATATTTATTTTAGTTTCTTGATGGGAAGAAAAGCTATAGGTAAACAATCAATTTTGACAAGAAACTGTTCTTGATAGTACTTTCAATTTAACCATATAAATTATGAAACAAACAGTTCTGAAAATAATTCGTTAAACATTCAACAACGAAGCAAAGAATCTTTATTCTTCAACTCTCTAAGCTTTTAAAAGGTACCTACTATACATAGATTTTCATCTGATGTTACGGGTATTCTCAAAGGAATATTATTATAATAGCAGGAATATCGAGTTTTTATTTTCATTAGACCCTCTAGTTTATAAACCCTCTCTTAAATTTTAGACGAAAGCTACGAATCTTTTACTTCTGGTAACATAAAATAACATAAATTCCCTAAAAATCTCAGCCCATAATTAAACAATTTGACAGATTTTATTGATAAATGTTCTGCTGACATAGGTACTACCACTAGCCTACTAAAATTAATTTTAAAATGTCGACTTAATACGTAACAATACCTAAAAGTACCTCCATCAATAGCAATTCCCGAAGTCGTTTAATAAAATGTACGAATGTCAAATAAAGACGGTGGCGTGCAAATCGACCAGTCTTCACAATACTTTGTTTTCCGAAACTCACGTACGCTTCTACGCGGCCCGATATTTTACCTCCTGAAATATGTCAATGTGGTGTAACTATTCAGCGCTATCAAATAGTTGGGTCCTTAGTTAATGCATGAATTTGATTGATACCTGCATAAACTGTTAAAACTTAATGCTAAACCTTATAAATTTACAAGCTTACTAAAAGTGATTGATTGTGTTTTTCCACGATTCGATTGAAAGCTATGTGTAGCTATCAATCAAAGCTCGTAAGGTTGTATGTTATCTCGTAAGGTAGTAATGGAAAAACTCAATGATAAATATAATAAATCAGTTATATATACTATTCACAAAACGTTTCATTAGTTATATTAATTTCATAGGACATAGATAAAAAAAGAGTTCGAAAGTCGATCTCTGTAGCGCTGCGGGCGAAGGCATGCGAAGGTCCGCCTCCGACGCACGAGGTAGCGGGTTCGATTCCCTCCTCGGGGACAAATATTTGTACGATCTGCAGATGTTAATTAATTATATCAGTTATCTAGTACTCATAATACAAGCTCTGCTTATCTAGGGGCTAGATGATGCTGTGTGGATTCAGTGGATTGTCTAATATTATTTAATTATTTTATTTAGCGCTATCGAATCGTTCATCATTTGCTTACCCCCCCTAATTGACATACCTACCGGGTTCGAATCCTGCAATTACTTAGATTTTTTTGCTTTTTTTAACAAAATACGATGCTAAGCACTATGGTTTAGTTTTTGCACTTAGTTAAAGATTGCTTAAAGTTCTTCAACATTATTGCTGGCGTATATTTTAGCAATTAGGGGTATAGCAAATACTGAACGCTACTGTACTTAGTTTATGCGTTTGATTGATACTTGCATAGAATAAATGTTTTAGCTATCAATCGAAGCAACAATTGGGTACATATTATGAGAAACAAAACAACAACGTAAGTTAGGCAGAAACTATGGTTGTCCATTAGGTACAAAGGCTCTGAATCTACGTAATGGATTCACCTTAACAAAAGTCTATTTCTAGATTAAAGATGTTATCGACATAACTATGATAAACTTAATTGCACAAATTTGGGCATCAAACAATAGTGATGATGAAAGCCGCCATGTTATTACAGTAATGGGGAATAATTTTCTTTTGCGGTGTCCAGGACAATGAGTGACAAATAACAACTAATGGACGCGAGGTGTGACACAAAAGAATAGGTATATTTATGGAGCCATACTCAGAAATCGTTAGGGTCAGCTTCGGGGTCGGCTGTCGACAATACTGCGGGAGATTTATGAAACAATATTTTCCTATTGCCTTTTTGACTATCGTTCGGCACTGCGTAGACCTTCGTAGCACTTTTCGTAGAAGATACGTTTTTATAAATAACCTAAAAAAATTTAGTGAAGAGAAAATCAATTGACAACTTATTTCTTATATTATTTTTATAATTATTCATAGTTTAAATTTGACTTATCTAATTGCCTATTTTGTAGATAAGCCTTAAGAAATAAATTTATTGATTTCCTAATGAACCATAAATATAACTTTCGTAGCACCATAGACGTACGTATTATAATAACGGATAATTGACGGTAAATAGAACGATTTTTAATTTTGTTTTTAACTGCTTCGAACACAAAGTACCAATTTCAAATGAGCGGCTACAAATATCGTAATATACGAGAATCTTTGAACTTTCTTCAATACGATTACTAGTGTGTGAGCTATTGTTCAATTATTGTTTATACGATACGACGAAGTTTGAGCACTACAGAATTTCTCACTATTGTTTATAGCCACGAAACGATTCAATATAAACTTTGCCGGTACATAGTTTCGAGGCTTCTTGTGTCAAATTACCAACTTATGGTACGAAATATGTTATGAGATTACACAATTAATACGTTTATTCGAATAAAAATACTAAAAATATATATTATAGACGAGATAGAGCGAAAAAGTGCCTGACATATAACCATTCAATCGCAAATCATATTCCAGCAGTGGATTATTACTTGTTAAGAGAGCAAGGGAATTGAGTGTCCATCTGTATTTGCACATACGCTTGTGCACTGGAATTTGCTCTAAACTCATGGCTTGTCTTCTTTCATAATAATATAGCCGAAATTCGACTAGAAGAAAATCATCTTCACAACTTGTTAGTAAGTGACCAATCAGTGATTGACATGATAATGGAACAATGAACAATTTCGTAAGCTTCGCTCTTTGCACTCTGGGTTTGATTTGATGAGATGTTTATTTGTAACTGAAGCATAAATACAATTAAATTTACGTTAAATTTAGCGTGACCCGAGAGCTAGTGAATATCTGGCTCAGCGCATCAGCATTGCCATACAGCGTGGTAATGCAGCCAGTGTCTTGGGGACGCTTCCTACTGGTATTGACATGGATCAATTGAGCTACCTTTAGACTGTTTGCAACCGTCTGCAGTTAGCTCAATGGTTTCAATTGTAAATACTAGTTGTAATTTTTCTATTCCTTGCTTGTAATTTTCGTTGTTAGTAAAGATTCGTTACATTAAATTTACCGTTACTTAATTTAAATTACTAAAGAATGTGATAAAATATACAGAAATTCTAGCCATTTATTATTTAAAAACTAAAATTTCAATTGTCAAACTATCATGGTTCATGAATGAGATACAACCTGGTGACAGGCGGACGGATAGCGGAGTCTTAGTAAAAGGGACCCGTTTTCCCTTTAGGTATGGAACCTTAAATATTTAAACTAAACTATCACGATAGCTTATTAAATATTAGGTGCTACTGCTAATATTAGTGGGTAGTAGATCATGGGCCACTGCAGCAATGAAGCGTGTGCTCGGTGAATGTGGACGTCCAAACCAATTACTACATAGGAATAGCAAGGCTCACCAATCCCTAGTGACACGATCCTGTAGAATACCTGAAATTTGCTATGTTTAACTGCAACTGTAAACTCAATACAAACAGAGCTGGGGCTTTATTCACTTTGGGAAAATCCACACGTGTTACACAGATACGACAAGACAGCGGCGTGGAATCGGACAAAACTGTATTTAGAACACATTATGCCGTCACATGGTTTGGGCGAGGAATCTCCTAGGTCATAGTGAATCACCCCCTGTTTGTTTGTAACCTACGAATGGCTAAGATGTCTCGGATGAATTTGAGATTTGATTTTGTTTTAATGTGTTTCTTTTTCAGAAATGGAGCGACCCCGCACGGGTAACCGATCTCCCAATATATCCAAATATAATGGACGTACGCTGTTTGTAAAAGTTATAACATTTTTCGACAGGTGATTAATTTTGTGCCGCCTAAGTAAAATAAAAACTATGCTCTCAAAAAAACTCAACTTATAATCTTTGTGTTGAAATAGAACAATTAATAAATGTACATGTGGTCTGAAATAACAATAATCTGAATACTCTAATTGTAGATGTTGCAGAAAACAGAGAGTACTCACGATATAGCTGTATCTGCACATTAGTCCTGAGCGGCGCGACCATGGGTGTGTTGTCAGCGGTGCAGGAGTAGACCGCCTCGTGATGCTCCCTGGTGAGCCTGGCCACCCGCAAGTCCAGGGCACAGACCCTCGATGACTCCTCGCAGGGAGGCAGCGTCGACAGCACCTTGTCATTGTGCCACCATCGGATGCGGGGCGACGGGTTTCCTATTACCGGAAAAATGTTTTATCTTTTATCAAAGTACTAACATCTCATCTTATTAGATCACGGGAACAACCTACACCTAGATCGAAATTAGTTACAAAATAAACTGTAAAATTATAGTAACCCGTAATGTTTTTTTGTTTTAGAATTTAAATGAAGCTTTACTTTACTATCTGCCCGGGGCGGCGTGCCGCGGGTTTGCACCCAGGGCATTATTGTCTAAGTCGACTGATAATCGATATCATTTTATTTTTGACATTTGTAACCTAGTCTGGACTTAGATTGTTAGATTGCACCACGGTAATCTATTTGAATTTAAATGATACTGATCGATTTCAACTTAGACAATAAGGCAGCTGTTGTTTATATGGAAACGTTTCAAGGCTATTTATATTCCTTGGGAACTGTAGGATGAAAAGTAGCTTATCTGCTAGAACTACGTCTATTCCACATTTCAGTCCGATCCGTTCTGTAGTTTTTGAGTGGAAGAGGAACAAGCATCCATACATGCATACATCCATACAAACTTTCGCATTTATAATATTAGTAAGGATTTAAAGTGATCTCGGTGTAGTGTATTCAAATAATAGAAGATCATTCTTCTCACCTTGACAGATAATGAAAAAATATTAGAATATTTTTCTGTCTGGAATTTTTATTATCTTTAACTGCGGAAAATAATAATTTCAATTATTGTTTAAAACTTAAATAAATCTTGATAAAACATATAAACTAAGGACGAATGTAAAGAAACGAATGTAGAAACTAAATGGAACAAGTTACAATTGAAACAATCGAGCTAACAAGAGCTAAAAGGATAAAGCGATTTTTTGGAGACAACGGTCAGCCCAAACCTCTGAAGCTTTAAAGCTGAAATTTGGATGGAAGGTACATTTAATTTTACTATACACCATATGAAGGGAGTTTTGAAAATCCCACCCAAAGGGGTCGAAATAGGGGGGTTGAATTTTTTTGGTGTTTTTTAACATTTTATCCAGTGGCACGATTTACATTAAACTTACATAGATTTGTAGTTCTGTTAGATTGACGAGCAAGACAAATCGAGTAGTCTGCGAGCGAAGCCGCGAGCAGAAAACTAGTTTTAGAATGAGATAGAACACAGTCAGATAGGTCATTCACTTATTCTCGCCGTTATCATCATAATCAACCTTTAGTAATCCACTGCTGGACATAGGCCTCCCCTAATGAACGTCCTACTTAACCTGTCTTTATCGTGCCGCATCCAGCATCCGCCTGCAGTCTTTCGCAGATCATCATCCCACCTGACGGAGGGCGTCCCACACTAAGTTTTCCAAGTCACGGTCTCCACCCAGTACACGTTTACCCGACGAATTAGTTTTTCAATGTCTCTTCTATGCCTCACAAGTCTATGTACCACTTTGTATACTAAAACTACGGCTTAAAGCTCTAAAACATAAAGTTCCCTATAATTTTACCTCCACTTACAACACAGGTAAGTTTAAGACTGTTGTCCTCGACGTAAGGGCCCGCGAATCCGGTCACTTCCTTGTCAAACGCATCGAATACTTTGGGCTTCTCTGGCAGCTCTGCAAAAAACAACATTTATTAACTACTTTTATTATTTGTGAACATTGTATGGGGGAATCTTGAAGGACATCAACGAGGGCCGGTGCGGTGGCAGATTTGACAGAAGAGCTCAAGAGGTGCAATTATGCAGGTCTTGATAGAACCTACGCATTCGCTCCCCTTGGATGCTAATCCCTAGGTCCGTGGGGTACCGAGGCTCTCCGGGTTTTATGAAAATTATCTGAGCGTCTGGTCGATGCGACGCATTACCTGAGAGCTAGTGAGTATCTGGCTCAGCGCATCAGCATTGCCATATAGCGTGGTAATGCACCCAGTGTCTTGGGGACGCTTCTGACTGTTATTGATATGAATCAGATGTATAGGTAGATCTATTTGCAACCGTTTGCAGTTAGTTCCATTGTTTCAATTGTATAGACTAGGTAGTTTTAATTTGTTTCTATTCCTTGATTGTAATTTACATGTAAATTGTACATGTAATAACTACTGTTATTATTAATTTATAGAACACTAGCTGCGCCCCGCGGCTTCATTTCAATTAGTTATAAGTAGCTATCTAGTTTCTGACAAAGCTCTGCTTAGCTCTGCTAGATGATGCTTTGTGAATTAATCAGCATTATTTCTTCATTTATACTTAAAATATTTCCTCCCATTCTAATAGCATTCGGATAGTTCATAATCAACGCTCGAACGATAGAAGCAATTTATTTATCTTTCAAAGTAACTGCGTTTAATTCTAAAAGCGACGATAAATGAACAACTTCCGACTTTTAAGCCACCGCCATCATTAAAACCTTCAGCAAAATATTAGCTAAATACCTTATTCATGCGTCAAAAAACCAATTCATCATGCTGGCGAAAGACAAGATGTCTGCTTAATAAACTGCTTTTAGCGTTTTGATGTTTTTGTATAACCAGGTGAATTTTACGATGCTGTATAATAATTTGTAATATCTAATACTTTTGTTTGGTGATTAGAAAGAAATAAATGTTTTGTTACAAAGAAAATTAATATTACAGAATGTACACTAATAAAAATTAGAACAAGTAATTAATTTGAAAGACCTTAATTACTAACGCGACCGGACTATTTTGATAGTAGATAGGACTATCAAAATAGATCTCTTGTCTTGAAATATACCTAAACTTACCTATCTAAATGGGTCAAGTGAAAACAAATCTTTAATTTAAATGAAGAGAGAATAGTGAATCAGTTACGACCATAGTGTATGACTGTACTTGACTGTACAAGAATAAAGTATTCAATAAAGAAAACAAGATTCCGTCGAGAAACTCGAACGAAAATAATACTTAAAACTGATTTCTGTGATTCGACCGAATTGTTCGAAAAAATCTGTCGAATCCCGAAAAAATAAGATGTCTCGCCACGAACATTTTTTATTTATATCAATATTTATTGATGTGAATAAAGTTCCATAGTCGTTGTTTCACGGAGTACGAGGAAATGTAGTAAACGTGTATGTCCTTTTTCCTCGTCTCGACAATTATTTCTGTATGCAATTTTATCGACCCTAGAAGTAAAGTACTTTGTTTCGCTTTCTAGTTCATATTCGATTTGCAAGTTTTTCTCATTGTAGATGTAACCCAAATACACTCGAGAGCAATGAATCCGGGTCACTCAAAGAATCCAAAAAATCTCGGAAAGTAAGAATGCTAGGTTAATGCAATAAATTGTATTTAATAGACAATTTAATACTCCTTAAATGAAAGTTAAAAAAATATGAGCCACCATACATTTTATTTACACAAAATTACATAAAGAAAAAAACTGCTGATCTCTCCTTAAAACAAAAATAGGAAACATGAAATTTTTGAACTTTATGTCGATTTTCTTGAATTTCAATACTTCGTATTACCTCCTCGTGCTTCCATTACTGCGTTTACGCGGTTTGGCATGCTGTACACCAAGTTCCTTATACGATTTTGGGGAATATTCTCCCATTCCTCTGTAAGAGCAATTTTGAGCTCAGGAAGCGTGATTGGGGGAGGTTTTCGTTGTTTTACGCATCTCCCTAGCTCGTCCCAAGCATGATCGATCGGGTTGATATCCGGGCTGCGCGCTGGCCACTCCATACAAGTAATGTTCATCTCTTGAAGGTAGTAGTAATTCACAATCCTACCTGTATGAGGTCGGGCATTGTCATGCATAAATATAGCATCCTCACCCAAATTGACCATAAATGGACCAACGTGTTCGTTGAGGATTTCTTCCACATATCTTACGCTAGTTAAAGAGCCGTTTTCTATGATCACCAGCTCCGTGTGACTTTCAGAGGAAATTCCGGCCCACACAAGTACAAACCCACCACCTTAGGCTACTTTTTCTTCGATGCATGCTTGCTTGAATCTTTCCCCTGGTCTTCTATACACTCTGTGTCTTCCATCGTGCTTGTAGAGCATAAATTTTGATTCGTCGGAGAACATAACTTTCGACCAATCTTCAATACTCCAATTTACGTGGTTCTGGGCATATCTTAGTCTTGAAATACGATGGCCACGCTCCAGTTTAGGGCCGTTTGCAGTTTTAAGGGGTTTTAAGTTAGATTCAGCAAGCCGACGTCTTACTGTCCATGCACTTGGGTTACTTCCTCCGAGGCATCGAAACTGATTTGTGAGTTCAGTTCTTGTGAGAAAGCGATTTCGAAGCATGGTGTTCACCAAGTATCGGTCTTCTCGTGCTGTGGTACACCTAGTTCTGCCCGTTCCTGGTCTGCGTAGGTTAGAACCAGTTTCTTCGTAACGTCGGAGAACTCTTTGTACTGTTGACAGCGACACACCGACAGTCCTGGCTGTATCGCGCTGACTCCGGCCGGTTTCCACCAATGTAAGTATTCTGGTGCATTCTTCAAGTGTAAGCGACATGATTTCCATTTTATGTACCAACATAAATGACAGATTACAAACAAAAGCAAAAACAAATCCTGTAACTTCGTAGTTCCATCTTCGACAGTGTTCCCTTTTCAAATTTGATTTTTTTATGATATAACTTTACAATAACTAAGAAGTTTTAATACTTTCATTTAAGGAGTATTAAATAGTCTATTAAATACAATTTATTGCATTAACCTAGCATTCTTACTTTCCGAGATTTTTTGGATTCTTTGAGTGACCCGGATTCATTGCTCTCGAGTGTATATATATATTCAACAGTAAAGGAGGACGATTATGGGTTATTGATTTACCTATAACTTCCAACAGAATCTTCTGGTTCAACGTAGGAGAGATTTTGTAGTCTACTCTACAGCGATAGAGCGCTCGATCCTCTGGCACTATGTTCCGAATGAGTAGAGTGGATGGCACCGCCGCGTGCCAGATTGCTCGGTCTCCTAGCATGTCATCTCTCCAGTTGGCCTCAGAACCTTTGATGCGACTGTCGTAGCTGTGGAACAAATAGCATAGGTAATTATAATGAAAGAGCAAAAACAAATTAGAACAAGTATCAAACACAATTGACTTGATCTATTCATTGTAAAACGACAAAAAGACGCTGGCTGCATTGCAAGTCTCAGTAGACACGCAAAATCTTGTTTAAATCCATAAAGCTCCAAAAATCCTTTCCCTTACTTAGGTATATTATAAACGCGAAAGTTTGTAGGTACTGAGGTTTGTTACTTTTTCACGCAAAAATTACTGAACAAATCTGGCTGAACAGACGTAGTTCTAGCCCTGGAATATCACATACTACTTTTCATCCCCTAAATCAGCTCCCATGATAGAATATATAGAAATAGCATTGAGACATTTCCATAGAAACAATGCTTGCGAAACCTCGAGCAGATGCTACTCATAGTATAAGATAAACTTAGAATTTTTTATTATTTCCCAAGAGCGAAACTGAGAAACCAACAGGATTTTTATAATAATGAGAGAAAAACGATCCGCTGAAATGGAAGCGGCAGCCCGAAATTTGGTGTTTATTTTTTTATAGCGATTTTTATGATTAGGTACTTCGTTCTACGAATTGAAATTATCACAAAGTTTGAATATTAACGAACAAATAAAAGATTTTAGGTCGACATTACCGAGCCACACGCGATAGTGTATTATATTTTAGCGATGTAATGCGAACGTAATGCCACCGAATAACTCGATCAAGCTTAGTGAGGAGCCTCGTACCTCGCGTTGACGCTTAATATCATATAAATATCATTCTTAAGGCGCAAATAGCACCTAAAGTGGCGCCCCCACTTATATTATGATATTATTGCATTAAATAAAGGAATTTCCAAAATTCGCACGTACAGTTTGTTAAACCTATCGCTATCGTTGAATACATTTGTAGTAGTTTCATTTTGTTTATTTTAGGAAGAGATACGAAAACAGAGTTTGGCGGCCACCAAAGGCAACTTCGTATCTCTTCCTAAACTAGGCAAAATGAAACTAATACAGATGCATTAAAAAAAGCTTTTGATAGGTTTAACAAACTGTACGAGTGAATTTTGGAAATTCCTTTATTTAACGGAATCTATACTTATAATAAAACTGTAACAGGTCAAATTCTGTACATTGAAGATATGTTGAAAAATTTTTTGGAGGGCTCTCTATTATCGATACTCAAGCCAAAACTGTAATTTTTTTCATTCATGTCTGTCTGTCTGTCTGTCTGTCTGTCTGTCTGTCTGTCTGTCTGTATCGTAAACGCGCATCACGCCGAAACTACTTGATGGATTGAAATGAAACTCGGCATGATTATAGTTCATAGTACAAGGAAGGACATGGGATACTTTTTATCCCGGAATTCAGTAAGGTTCCCCTGGGAAAGAGGGTGAAAGAAAAATTCTTTAACCACGCATCACGATGGAATTGAATGAATTCGAATGGAACTCGGGACGATTGGACATGGGATACATTTTATACCGGAATTCAGTTTGGTTCCCCTGGGCTATACGGGTTTTCAAAAATTTCTCACAGCATCTGAACGACGCGTGTGTACGCGTCGTTGAGATACTGTGAGAAATTTTTGAAAACCCGTTTAGCCCAGGGGAACCAAACTGAATTGAACTGATAAACGCGAAAGTTTGTAAGTATGAATGGATAGATTGATAGATGGATGGATGTTTGTTACTCTTTCACGCAAAAACTGCTGAACGGATCTGGATGAAATTTGGCACAGTGAGTGATAGATTATAAGCTGGAATATCACATAGGCTTTATTTTATCCCGAAAATCCCACGGAAAAGGGAATTACGCAAGTAAAATCGCGAGTACTCGAAATACTAATCATACGCAGACGAAGTCGCGGGCACCAGCTAGTTATATCATAAAATAAGTGGGGGCGCCTCTTTAGGTGCTGTTTGCGCCTTAAGGTTCTCACAGATCTTGACCGCGAATATGCCACATAGCAATATTTTTTATCCTTACTAATATTATAAACACGAAAGTTGAATGGATGTTTGTTCCTCTTTCATGCAAAGACTATTCAACGGATCAGGCTGAAATTTTGAACAGACGTAGATCTAGCCCTGGAATAATACTGTTTACTTACTGTTTTCATCCCATAAATCAGTTCCCATGGGATAGAAATATCCTTGAAACGATTCCATAGAAACAACGCGTGCGAAGCCGCGGGCATATACTAGTTTATAATATACTAGCGACCCGCCTCGGCTTCGCGCGGGTGTATTATGTATTTTAAACCTTATCCTCTTGAATCACTCTATCTATTTAAAAAAAAAATGCATCAAAATCCGTTGCGTACTTTTAAAGATCTAACTAAGCATACACACAGACAGCGGGTAGCGACTTTGTTTTATAGTATGTAGTGATTTAGAATGATGACTTGCTCGATTTTGTAGTGCATTGGTGATGTTTCTAGAATACAAGACGGATAGCGTTGTTGTCATCCTTATCTATCCGTAAAAAGACCGCACCCTGATTATGTGACAGCCCCGACACCTTTATAAAAACCATAGATGGTAGAATAACCTCTCCCCTATGGAAATGTTTCATGGGTTAACTTAATTTAAGAAACCCTAATAAAAAGCTCTTTACTTACTAACGAATTAAATAATTAAAAAAATCTGTCATGTAATGTTAGAGTATTAAGTAAAACAGTCATCTAGTCTAGTACCCATAACACAAGCTCTTCTTAGCTTGGGGCTAGATGATGGTGTGCGGATTGACCAGCAATATTTATTTAATTATGAATTCAGTTATCTGAAAATAATTTTTTGCATTTAATTCATTTTAAAGCACAAAAATGTTCATCCAAATATAGACTTTAACTCGTAAAAGTTAGATGAATTTTATATTGACAGCAACAGATAACAGACAGCTCGCGAGCCACTCGCTTGGGGTTGTGGTAAGCCATTTTATCGCTGCAAAATGTAAAATGAATAGCTTTCTGATCGCGGCTTCGCTTGCGTAGACTATACCTTGTCCTCTTCAATCTAATAGAACTACAAATCTGTGTAAGTTTCAAGCAAATTGGGTCCCTGTTAAAGTTACAAAAATCCTCACTAACTACAACCCCATCTTACTATTTTATTGAATTTTGTGAAAATTCCTGAAAAAAACGTGTTTTAATTTAAGGTTCACTCATACATGCTGAAAATTTCATGTCATAATCGTACTTTAAAAAGTTACAGAGATTTCAATACCGAGTCAAACTACGAATGACCTAACTTTAATGACCCGTTTTATCCCTTTTTCAGTAGTTTTTTCAAAATTCCTGAAGCATGTGATCTTAGTTATTTAATAATCTTCTAGTGCTTTTATATTTTTAGTATTCTCTTGTTTTCTTATATTTTAAGATTCGTAGTTTGGCTCTAGAATTGGCTATATATAAATGTCTGTAACTTATGACGTAGAATACTTTTGATCTGAATTTTTCAGTACAAACTGATATAATCATAAAATAAAACACTTATTTCAGGATTTAAACAAAAATCATAATCAAATCATAAAAATAGTAAAGTGCGTAGATTGAAGAACAGGACGAATCGTTAACGCGGGCGAAGCCGCGAGCCGAGAGCGAGTAATAATATATGAACTTTCTGTCGTGTCCAAGAGTCCTTTAAGGTCTAAACGAAGTGCTTTATGCACTTAAAACGCAAACAGCTGGTACACTAGCGCCACCACTTATGTTATCATTTAATTACGTTAAACAAAGGAATTTCCAATATTCAAACGAAATCAGAGTTTGGTGGCCACCAAGAGTACCTTCGTATCTCTTCCTAAACTACACAAAATAAAACTATTAGTGATGCATTAAAAAAAGCTTAAATAAAGGAATTTTCAAAATTCACTCATACAGTTTGTTAAACCTATCATAAGCTATTTTTTAATGCATCTGTTGTAGTTTCATTTTGTCTATTTTAGGAAGAGATACGAAAACAGAGTTTGGTGACCACCAAAGGCACCTTCGTATCTCTTCCTAAACTAGACAAAATAAAACTATTAGTGATGCATTAAAAAAAAGTTTAAATAAAGGAATTTCCAAAATGCAAGATACATTACAAAATAGCATAGGTTTAACAAACTGTACGAGTGAATTTTGGAAATTCCTTTATATAACGGAATTGCATCATAAAATAAGTGGGGGCATCGCTTTAGGTGCTGTTTGCGCCTTAAAGTTTCAGTTACCTGTAGACGGGTATGTTATCCTTGTACCAGACGACGAGGAGCAGCAGGTCGGCGGAGAGCGGCGAGTGCGTGTCGCAGGGCAGCGCCGCCTCGCCGCCCGCCACCGCCGACACCTTCACCGTGTCGGCGAACTCGCCGCTCGCTGCCGCCGGGCCCGCCCATTCACCTGCCAAGAGTTTCCTTTCTATATTCATTTTATTTATTTACTAGCGACCCGCTACGGGTGTATCATACATATGTATAAACCTTCCTCAGGAAACATTAAGTATATATATAAAAACAAACCGCATTAAAATCCGTTGCGTAGTTTTAGAGATCTAAGCTTACATAGGAATAGACAGACAGCAGGAAACTACTTTGTTTTAGGTATATTATTTAGTGATATTGATTAATTTGAGAATAACCATCCATTATAGGATTACAAATTATTATAAGTTTTTCAACATCATAATACAGCCAAATGGCACTCACAGTCGCTGCAGCTTTAGATAGAATCTTCGTTCAAAGTATACAGTACTTATACTTATTCATGATAGAATGAATAAATACTGTCTACAAAGTGTCCAACATTAAAAATAAAGAAATATAGTACCTACTTACTTGTTTTATTACAAATGAATCAGAGTTTTTATCAGGTATTATAAACTTTTAAATATCTTCCCATGCCGCCGCCCCGTAGCTTCATACTTCACTACATAGTTTATAACAAAGTCGCTTTCTCTGTCCCTATGTCCTTATGTCCCTATATCCCTATGTCCCTTTGTTTTCTGTCCCTATTTCCCTTTGACTGCTTAAATCTTTAAAACTACGCAACGGATTTTGATGCGGTTTTTAATAGATAGAGTGATTCAAGAGGAAGGTTTATACGTATAATAAAACCATGCGAAGCCGGGGCGGGTCGCTAGTATATTATAAACAGAGATCGAAGTAGGTAGTAAATAATCCTTTTCATTACATCCTTTTCATTATCCAGGGCCTTTGATACTGTTCTGTATCAAAGGCTTTGGGAAAAGCTAGGAGACGAGGGCATACCGGGTGAAGTTGTTTCCATCATGAGATATTGGTACAAGAGTCAAAAAAACCAGGTGAGATGGGCTGGCGCTCTATCTGAGGAATATGGCCTAGAGTGCGGAGTGCGGCAGGGCGGAATTACTTCGGGGCTGTTATTTAATTTGTACATGAATAAACTCATCGTTGAGCTCAGCAACACCCATACAGGCTGTATTATTGATAATGTTTGTTTAAACAACATAAGTTACGCTGACGATATGGTGCTGCTGGGCCCATCGGTGGGTTCTATTCAAAAACTCTTAAATATTTGTGAGAGCTATGCGGCTGAACATGGACTCACATACAACTCAAAAAAGAGTGAAGTCCTTGTATTTAAGAGTGGAAATAAAAGGCCAGCCTATGTTCCGCCCGTATTGCTTGGCGGTGCGGCTCTGAAGGTGGTTAGTGCGTTTAAGTACTTAGGACATATTGTCAATGACTCCCTAACTGATGATGCAGATGTTGAGAGGGAGCGTAGAGCTCTGGCTGTGCGGGGGAACATGATCGCGCGTAGGTTCGCACGCTGCTCGAGAGAAGTGAAAGTGACGCTATTTAAGGCATACTGCCAGTCGTTCTACTCGAGCAGCCTCTGGCTGAACTGTACCCGCCGCGCAGTCAGCGCTCTACGTGTCCAGTATAATAACATTTTCAGGATGCTGATGCGGCTGCCTCGCTTTTGCAGTGCATCTGCTATGTTCGCGGAAGCGCGCAGGGACGACTGTTACGCGATTATTCGCAAAAAAGTCGCATCCCATTCTCAGCGCGCGCGAGGCAGTAGCAACAGCATCCTGCAGATGTTTGTATCCCGTTTGGACTGTCCCATCCAAAACAAATGGATGAGGATAGTAATGGGAAGCAACTCAATTTAAGTTAGGTTAGTAATTAATTATTTTAAGTTATTTTATGTGTTCTAGTTATTTCAGTTTAGGTACCTATGTAATTGAATTGTATATGATTTAATTTTTGACTTTGTTTTAGTTAAGATTACATTATAATTAGATTTTAATTGTGTTATGGATTATCAATTTATCTGAAATAAATGAGTTAATAATAATTACTCATACTCGGAAAGTAGGTCTGAACATGCCTGAAGAGCGGGTTGAAAGTGATACTTTTCCGCCCTAGGGAGAATCGTTTTCAACTGACAGCTATGACGTTACTATTGAACCATGATAATGGCAGAATAAATGTTGAAGCTAAAAAAAAAAATCGCCTTAGCGACAATTCACTGAATTCCAAAAATACGAAAGACAAGGCAGTATGGCTTTATGGCTTTCGCGTGTCCTAGATGGACTAATATAAAAAAAAAATAGCGGCAATGTGCATAATTTGTTTTCTCATGTTTTTATTTAGATTTCCTTGTATTCGTAATGAAAAGCACAGTGTTTACCTCGGGTGAAAGTTACTTTATTTAGTCCCTCGAACTATTGGCGCCCGAGTGTAACGAGGGCGCCAAACCCCGTCTCGGGACTAAATAAGTTACTTTCAACCCTTGGGTAACAATGTACTATTTAAGGTCTAACTTGAAAGAACAAGGGAGACTTATACTTACTTACCCAGCAGTGAGTGTAGTTAGGCTGCGGATTATAATGATAATATTGATACGTGTCTCAATTTACGCCTCCATATTGTGAAATTAGGGAAAAAATCTTGATAATTAAAAAAAACCGGAAATCCCGAGGCATAATATCCATATCACCCTATCTTTTGACATCATTGATCCACTTACTCTAAACTCTGAATCATCATCATCATCATCATCAGCCTATATTAGTCCACTGCTGGACATAGGCCTCCCCTAATGAGCGCCATAGCGCCCTGTCTTCAGCTTGACGCATCCAGCATCTGCCAGCAGTCCTTCGCAGATCGTCATCCCACCTGGCCGGAGGGCGTCCTACACTACGTTTGCCGAGTCGCGGTCTCCACTCAAGAACACGTTTACCCCAACGGTGGTCGGTTCTTCGCGCGATATGGCCGGCCACTTCAACTTGCTAATTCTTTGAGCTATGTCGATAACTTTGGTTCTCTGTCGGATGTTTTCATTACGAATCCTATCCTTCAGAGAAACTCTGAATATGAACTAGTATATGCCCGCGGTTTCGTACGTGTTGTTTCTATGAAAACGTTTCAGGGCTATTTCTATCTATGGGATCTGATTTATATAAAAAGTAACCTATGTTTAACATACATCCATCCATCCATTCATACTTTTGCATCCTTTTCCTTACTAAAACTATAAACGCGCAAGTTTTAATGGATGTTTATAATCACTTCACACAGAGGCTCCTTTTCATATATTTTCACGCAGGTGATGCCGCGGGGCGGAGCTAGTAGTCTATATTTGCAGAGTTTTCCACCCCCTGTCTGAGCCTGACACCCTGACACTGTTGGAAGGTGGCTCCACTCCCAGTTCACCTATTGACCTGTCGGTGAGATAACGTTATTGCTTCCGACGACTTCCGACTTTTAGTTTCGAGGCACAATTTTGTAAGTACTCTGCTTCTGCTACTAAGTGGTTAAGTTTGTGCTGTCTTTTAAGTTCGGTGTAAGATTCGTGTCAGTTTACAAAGCATTTCATAGATAAGTAAATCATTTTTAGGGTTCCGCACCCATAGGGTAAAAACGGGACTCTATTACTAAGACTTCGCTGTCTGTTCGTCGGTCTGTCTGTCAACAGGCTGTATCTCAAGAACCGCAATAGCTAGGCAGTTGAAATTTAATAAAAATGAAAGTCTGTGTTAATGTTTTTTACCACGTTTCTAATTTGATATGTATATAGACAGTTTAAGTTCTAATACAAACCACAGGCCAATAAACCCCTTTAGAGGCTAATTTAGCTTAATTTATAACGACAACGTAATGTCTGTTGACAGCCCACATAATAATGGCTTAAAGTCAAAGGCTAGGTAAATGGCCAGGCCATTTACCTAGCCTTTGACTTTAAGCCATTATTATGTGGTCATCATATACATTATGTAGGTATTTCCTAAAATTATCAAGCCACATGTCTGTCCCCACTTAGCCATGGCTGACTGGCTGATTAGTCTGGCCGCTCTTCTGGACAAATCTATCTCCAAATATTTCATGATTACACATTTGTAATAGGAAATCGGTTAATATTCATAAAAATATAAACAATTAACATGGCCATTTAAAATCAAGTAAATTTTTCCTCACCATTTCGCAAAGTTCGTGATAAAAACACAATAGGTATAAGGTAAAAATACTTTTATTTTGTTAATAGAAACATACAATTAGTACATTTCAAATAAACGAAAATAAATACACCGTCACATCCAATCTACCGTTGAGATGCTGTTTAGTCGTCAGAGAGCAAAAATAATTATTTCCTCAATTTTAATGTACAGGGTGCCACGGTACATGTGTATTGAATATTACAAATGTAAAGAAAAAACCATGTGTTTTTTTTCATAAGATTCACATTATGAGCGCTACCAATAGATAAACATCATATTAAGTCAAAACTTTCAACTGAGAAATTGTAAACCTAAATGAATTAATGAAAGTTTCAAGTTTCAGTGGAGTGAGTGGTATAATATAATTTAACGTCATCGTCTAGTCCCTTGAGGCTGTACCACTTTGATAATTAATTCATTTTGTCGTGTTCGTATTTTAATGAGGCTTGCCCCTGTAATGTTATTATGATATTAATTTGATGCGTTCCAAGCTCTTTCAGAATACTTAGGCCCACTTGCGCCAGGCTAGGTTAACATTTTTAACTCAGAGACACTACGGTGACACTACGGTGATAAACTCTAATTATGGAGTTATGAGTGAGACTTGCCGTATCATGAATGAACTGCAACCTATGCCTTTTCCTGCCATTTTGAAATTTCTAGCCCGCCAATCTGGGTGGGTAAAGCCAACTCACTCTTGGTTAGACCCAAAAGATGATAAAATGCGACCAAGAAACATTGTCATTACAAATCTGACAGAAAGGAATAGACATATTCAAAGAAATGTGAAGTTAGAGAGAGCAGTATACTCAATCATTCAGTATTCATCCCACTAGTTGACAATAGCTTCTAGTAGGTCTTTACTATATATAGTACTATTTATAAGTACCTATAAAGGCTTACTGGTTAAGTCGACTTAGATCCTGGAGAGGTTGTAGTTAAGATCATTACAGACTGATTTGATTATGTTACTTATATCATACCCCAAACTGAACCCTTTTCGAGAAATTTTATTCAAAAAAAGTCGTAAAATAGACATACAATAGATACCTAAAATATTCTTAGAGCTGTCCGTCCATCGGAGTTTCAAGCGCGTAAAAACTGTAAATGGGGAATAACAGTTTGCTTCTATTAAAAAATCATATAAATTCCATTAAAAGCTAGCGTTTGGAACAACAAATATAAGACAATATACATGAAAGCACTTAGATTCATCATTATGACCTGTATGAGTCTATATTGCTGGACAAAGGCCTCCCATAATGAGCGACATAGCGCCCTGTCTGCAACTTGTCGCATCCAGCAACTGCCTGCAGTCTTTCGCAGATCATCCACTGATCATCCGCAGGACGGAGGGCGTCCTACACTACGTTAGTCGAATCGCAGGCTCCACTCAAGAATACGTTTACCCAACTCAACGGTTGTCGGTTCTTCGCGAGATATGGCGGGTCCACTGCCTCAATTCTTTGAGCTAGTTATATCGATAACCTAGGTTCTCTGTTGGATGTATTCCTTTCGAATCCTATCCTTCAGAGAAACGCCGAGCATAGCTCTTTACGTAGCTCGCTGAGCGACTTTGAACTGGGGGACCAGCCCTACCGTGACTCTGCACGTCTCAGATCCGTATGTCATTACGGGTAGGACGCATCGATTGAAAACTTTCATTTTCAAACATCGAGGTATAGATGACTATACACTAGCCAAACTCGATGTAGAATGTTAGTAAACAAACCGCCCATACTTAACCTAAAATACACTCTGTTGCCGCGCCTTTTTGTATGCAATTTACATTACTTGTCAATTTAAGAACCTTCCTTCACTAAATATTTCGTATCCTCATATCTAAAATTCGACGCCAAGCAAGTGAATTTTAGTTTTTTGTGTCGTGGTTTGTTTATAAACATTCTACATCGAGTTTGGCTAGTGTATAGTATCACTTAGATTATCATTACGTTATCAGAATAATACCTAATAACAGTAGATGACCTTCTGTGTAGTAAATACTATTAATCTGTGTCTCCGCATGCCAGAAAGTCTTCGTACCCTTGAGCATCGTATAATTTTTCATTGATATTCCGTGTATTGTTGGGTATTTTCGTAGACTTCTATATTTATCGTTATTGGATATTG